>OY856412.1:235714243-238189243 GCA_963693085.1 Alisma plantago-aquatica | reverse complement strand
CAATGTCTATCCCATAATCACCCAACCGTAGCCAAACTGCTCGTACATAATCTCCAAATAAGCTAGCTTAGGCATCCATGAAGACTCCCAGATTAGTCTCTAGATTACCTCATTGCTTGTATTTTGACTATTTATGTATTTAACTTTTCCAATGTGACTTAGCCAATGTGTTGCTTTTGTAGTGAAGATCTTGTTGTTCTATGGCCACTAATAGACTAAATCTTCTGGTCATTTTTTTTTCTGATAGGTGTGGCTAGGATACTTCTAGAGACGTCTGATGGAAATATGTTATGAGTGTCCCAACTCTCAGTGGTATTGTTCGTCAAGTCTATAATATGTGTAGGCAGTCTTGTGTCCTCTATGAAGTAGTCTTCTAGGTTGTCCTCTCTACCATTCACCCACTGCTTTTCAAATATTAGTATATTTATCGTCTCCCACCCTCCACTTTAGGCCTTCTATAAGTAACAACTTTGTCCCCCCATAAATTCCTCTAAGTAAAGTTTGGGTTGCATTACTAGATTTTGGTGGGGGAAAAAGGGACAGAAAGGAGCTTTCATGTCAGTCATGGGCACAATTGTGTAAAATGAAATGTGGAGGGATAGGATTCCACGATATGCTAGTGAATTACTTTTTGGTATTATTTACTCATCAATATTAAAAGTGCAAAAAATAATATCATACATTACATGCGTTAGTATAGTGCTAATAGAAAGAGATGGGAAGTACGAAAAAAAGAAGCAAGTATTTTTTGGTGTTTGTTTACAAATAAATACATTAGTATATCTATCTCTCTTATTTCCCAACTCCTTCCCTATTTATCATCTCTTTATCATTTTATTCATGTTTATCTCCCCATATTTTTGTACCTCCATTCTTATTTATCTCCCAATATTTTCTGCGTTCTCTAAATTATTTCCTCTTTTTCTTTTTATTTTGTTTTATTTTTACTCTCCTTTTCTCTTCCCATATTTACTTTTATTTATCCCCTAGAGTAAGATAGTGAGGAGTCCTCCATTTTTTCCCTAGTCTGACACATATGATCTATCTCCCCATAACAACATGGGCTATCACGGGTGTAAGGGACTCCATAATCTATTTTGTGTTACTTACATTAATGTATATGAAGCATACAACATCTTGTACCCAATACTGGGTGAGTCTTAAAATTGTGTATTCAAAAGATAATAATTTTTCATTCTGAAAATTGTAAATATGAGTTGACTAGTAGATTGTCCACAGAAATGAATATGATATTATTTTTTGAGTTATTTATAAGTGTGTTAGGTTACTACTGTAAGTGAATAATTATTTATGCATATTGTGGTATATGTTATTAAAATTATTATTATTGTTGGTGTTGTTTTTATTATTATTATTATAATTATTATTATTATTATTGTCAATATGAATTTATATGCATAATTTTGTAGGTATATTTTTGAATGAGTACTGTCAAAAATATCTTTTGTTGTATTATTCAGTTATGAGTGTTCTTGTAAAGTTAGTTGTGTTAATAATATTTTTATTTTTATGTGAATTTATGTGTACTTTTATTTTGTCTATTAGTCATTTATGAGTACTATCATAAATGTTTTTTATTGTATTATTTACTTACAAATACCATTGTATATATTTAATCTGTACATTTTTTATACATAACAAATCATAACACACATTGATACAATACCATAAATGTGTACTATCATTCATATTTAGTTTGTATATTTTTAGACATTAGAAATTATGAGCACGTCTGAATACAGTATAATAAATGGGTACTTTCATGCATATTTTGTTGGTACAAGTTTCACACATTAAAAATTAAGAGCAGACATGAATACAATATAATAAATGAGTAGTATCGTGCATATTATGTTGGTAGGTTTTTCACACATTAAAATTGAAGCACGCATGTACAATGAACACGTACTATCATAAATGTTTTGAGTGCATATTTGAATGCTGCCCAATCTAGTTTCAGTTTTTATAATCGTTGACATATCTGCGATTGAGAACCCATCTATCCCAACCTCCGCTCGATTTGGAGTACATCTTTTAAGTACAAGTGAAGTGATCTCAATCATTTTTCCATTTTTTAACTAGTTTGACGGATGGCGTCTGCATGCCACCTCACTTTTCCCGCCCCAACCTCCTTTGAGTCCCACCTACTCTCCCTCCTTTCTCCCTTATGTAGCATTTCACCAATTGCTAGTGAATGCTCTCTATAAGTATAGACGACAAGAAAGGGGATGGTTCGCCGTCCAGCAAAACCAGCGCTCGGTGCCATTGAGTGGTCGTCGTGAGGATCATCTACATCCGGGATTGAAGGCGACAAACATCTTCTCCGACCGGCAGTCAGCTTGCCTCCATGAAGTTGTAAAGCACCGCCATTTGCACCTTGTCTGGCTCGAGGCATTTTGCGCTGCCGGGAACGCACCACTGGCTCCTAGCTTACAAGGTCCTTGGTCAACTGCACAATGGTTAGCAAGTCGATCTCCCCGGTGCGGCGCCACCGCAAGTTTGCTTTGGCTGAAATAGGTGAGTTGCAACCGGTGAGATTGTTTTCCATTCATCATTTCCTTTGACGCATCACTGTATAGAATGACATTTCGTGATGAAAGTTAGAAGTATTACGTACACAAAAAGGTAAGAAATGATGCTGATTTCTTTGCATATGGCCGTGTCATATAAACAAATAACTTGACATATCCATTTATTGTTGTGAGAATATAATATAAATTTTAGATTGTAATGATCATGCTGATCATACGATGCAAAATAGCACAAACTGGGCATAATTATGTTTTGTATAGTTTAATACCTTATATAACTAGCACGCATATTATACATCAATGTAGAGTACTACAATAGTTTAATGGTATTTTCTCAACAATGAACATTGTCAAAATAAAACTGCATCAGTATATGTGATTAATGGTTGAAGACCTGATGGTATGCTATATGGAGTTGAAAAAATAGATGTACTTAGAAATGAAAAAGATCTTGTAATATTAAAAAACATTGAAATGTGTAGAATTGAATTCTCATGTTCTGCCTAGTGGTATTATGCTTGTTTTTAGTACATAACTTTTAAATAAATCAGTGTTGCCCACTTGTTATCACTACAATAAAATCCCTTAGGGTTAACTGGTCAGGGATAAAAGTCCTGACCAAGTAAGGTTTGATCCCCAAGGCCGGTCCTTGGCCAATTTAATTTAAGCCCTAACCAAATATATTCTTTTTTTAATATTTCTCTCCCTGTGGTTTATCTAGCAGACCTTTTAACACTGATCCACCCTAGCGACGGTTGGTTTCTCGGTTCCACGCTCTGTGCCCCCGACTCTTCCGTCCTCGGCCGTTCCTCTTCCCCCATGCGGAAGATTTGCAGGCATCTAACCATTCCCATCCAGAACCCGTGCATCCTCCCAGTTCCCTCGCGACCAACCTTCACCGTCCCCTTCCGTCCGATCATCAGAGATGGAGACCGGAAAGGCCGCCAAGGGTGCCGCTGGCCGCAAGGGCGGCGCGAGGAAGAAGGCGGTGTTTAGGACCGCGAAGGCCGGCCTCCAGTTCCCCGTCGGCAGGATTGCTCGGTACCTGAAGAAAGGCCGTTACGCTCAGCGTGTCGGCTTCGGTGCCCCCATCTACGTCGTTGCTGTTCTCGAGTACCTTTGCGCTGAGGTTCTCGAGCTCGCTGGAAACGCCGCTCATGACAACAAGAAGAACAGGATCGTCCCCCGCCACGTCCTTCTTGCCGTCAGGAACGACGACGAGCTCGGGAAGCTGTTGTTCAGCGCCTGGTCTGCTCTCCACTCAGCACTGGTAGGTTTTTCTTCCTTCTCCTTTCTCGTTTGTTTCTCCTCTTTCACCTTCCTCCTCCCTTATGTAACCAAGCTTCCTCATCTATGACTGTGAGTGTTATTCCTACTCTATATTGTCAGGGGTTACAGATCAAAATCTGCTGCTACAATGTCTTCTTCGTTGGTAAATGCTATACTTGTACGTAAGAGATCTTGAGGTCATCTACGAACAGCAAGGACCGACTGTTTTGGGAACATGGAGCTGCTGGAGGCACACATTACTAAATATCTCCACTTTTGTCTTATATTCATGCTTATCCTTCAAGCAGGCACAGGTGATGAAAAAAGTAGCTGAGTAATGTTTGATTTTCCATTAAGACAATGCCTTAATAATTACATTGAGTTCATTTGTTTGATGAAAAAAGTAGCTAAGTATTGGTTGAGGTATCAAGATCACACAGATGTAATGATAGAAGCAATTTCATATGATTCTCGAGTTGATCGTGAGCAGTTTTCAAGATTGGTTGAAAAATAAAAACAACCTACAACACTGGTAAGACAAATATTCATATTCCATATACATTGCTACTATGTAATTGAATTAGTACATGGTATCAGAATAATACAATAACTATGTTTTTGGAGGCAACTATACAGAAATCCGCCCACTTTTACTTTGACAACAAGTGACTATATTTGTTTTGATGGACAAAAACATTTATGTGAAATATATGACTACTTTTTATATTACTTTTTGCAACTTATTTGTAGATGTAAAGTATAAAATACTTGTACATTGTTATGTATAGTTGATATAGTTTTATAATGCAGGATATTGAAAACACTCCACAAAGTAGAAGGACTGATGCAAATGATGGAGAAAGTCCCTATGGTGGAAGTTGCGGAAGTAACGCTAGGGAGAATGCATGAAGTTGACAATATGCACTTTTATTTTTGTTTGAAATAATTTTAAAACAATGTGAGATGTAATGTGATGCATATGAATGATATTTCAAAGTCATATTAGAGGATGAGTTATCTTTTTGGGGAAAAACATGATGCTCCAATCATGCTTTTTTGGATGTAAACATTACAATTGAAAATCGAATGCAATTATCCTTTTTACTATATTCAAGTTGTTGTCATCTGATGCATAATAAATTAGTTATGTGTAATATTTTGAATGATATATATATCTTTTATCCATGTAATGGATGCCCAAGGATTCCATCTCTATTGGTCAGGGATAGGTCCTGACTAACTACTATTGGTAACCAAGCTTTTGGCGAGGGTACGTTGGTCAGGGATTTGCCCTGACCAAGGACTATTGGTCAAGGATTCACATGTATTGGTCAGGGATTTGGCCTTCGATTTTGACAGGATCTGTAGTAGTGTATACAACTTTTACCTCATGTTCTCCATATGTATGTTGATGTTTTAGTCTTACAATACATTTACTTGACACAAAACTTCAATCATGCAACATTATACTAACCATGTCAATTAACTTTTATAACTCAGCCACGGCATTCCGAGACAACCACTTCCAAGATAAAGACAGTATTGCTCTCTCGGCCTACTTCAATGGCATCCCTCCAAATAGCAGAAGTTCCACCACACCACCAGATCGTCATCCTCCCGTTCATCAAACCTGGCCACATGATCCCAGCCATCCATTTCTCTATCCGTCTCTAAACATTTCCAGCAACTACCGTGACGCTGGCGACCACCCTGCTCAGCGCTGATCTTCTCACTGCATGTCTCCCTTCCACGTCCGCTGTCCGCGTCCATCCCTTGTCCTTCCAACCAGCCAAGTACAGCCTCCCCAAAAAGGCCCAAAACATGGATTTAGTCCTACGGGAAACTATACCCCGCCTCTACCTCTGTACTGAAAGACTCGACAAACCCCTCCATGTCCTCCTTTCTTCCATCAAAGAAGGTCTCAACTGCACGGTCGTCATTACCGTAATCCCCCATGTCAACTTTCGATGGATTGTGGGTGTGGCGCGAACCTACGGAGCCAGGCACTTCTACTTACACACCTCTGGGCCTTTATGTGTGGCAGCTATGCGGAACCTGCTCGGGCGCATCCAGCTGCAGCAATTCACGCGGCTGTCCTTCGACAAGCTCCGTGAAAAATATTTTGTCCCTTCTGAATTCCGGGGTGACGGCTTCCACGAAGAGTCATTTAAAAAGGCTCCAGACGTCACGGACGGACACCTCATCGACAGCGTTGAGGAGCTAAACATTAGGAGTATCACCCTCTTTAGGCAGCAGTACGCCAACGACATCAACCTCTGGTCAATCGGCCCTCTCCGCCGCCTCGCCGATCTTCCAGAATCGCTTGAGCAGAAAGTGTGGAAGAAACAGACGCCCTTCACCTATGAAGACTACTTGAGCTGGTTGGATGAACAGCCTCTAAGGTCTGTTCTCTACATCAACCTAGGGTCGAGCTACAGTGGCAGTCCGGATTCTATTAGAGGCTCCAAGATGAACGGAATCGCAAAGGCTCTGGAAGCGAGCCAGGTGAGATTTGTGTGGGTTATCCGCACACCCATTGACTGTTTGCTAGTCGACGACATTCCAACAGTTCTCTTTCCTACCGGTTTTGAAGAAAGGGTGAAGTCAAGCAAAAGAGGGTTGCTTATCACCCATTGGGCGCCACAGCCTCAGATATTATCCCACCCTTGTATTGGGGCTTTCTTAAGCCACTGTGGATGCACATCGTCCCTTGAAGCACTTAGCTACGCAGTCTCCATTGTCGCCTGGCCATTTACTGAAGATCAATACTTTAACGCAGAGACGTTCACAAACGACCTTGGAGTCTGTGCGAATGGCAACTGGTACCATCCACATCGTCCTTTTCAACCTGAAACATTCGCGGAATTGCTGAAAGATGTCATCTCCGATAGCAAGGGCCATGAGATGAGGACAAAGGCTTGTGAGGTGGCGATGAAGATTAGAGCTGCAACATCAGCAGCGGACTAGGAAAACGAAGCTTCTTCCGTCAAGGCACTGCATGATTTTATCGAGTTTGCCCTCCGGAGGTGAGGCCAACCACATGATGGTGGCAACAGAAGATGGAGTTTCATTAATGCAATCACCAAACTTATCTGAATATGAAGTCAATCGATCTCAGATTAACTTTTCTTATTGGGCCTTGCTACAAACATGTAGAAGAAATAATTTATGAATTATGTGGTTGTGCAATGGCAAAAACAAAGAAGAGGCCAGGAATAGCGCCATGGCCTGAATGAAGTCATTTGTTGGAAAAGATAAGCTGCAGCTCCAAACAAAGGAACAAAAACATAGTTACAAATGATTTGTTTTGGTGTCTGTTGTGTGTTCATTTATAAACGTTTCTTTTGATAAATTGAAACTCTAAGAACAATAAGATGGTTGCTACGAGAAGACTCACAAGGAATCAGTTAAATTTGCAATCACCATACTTCTCTTAAAATGTGTAACTCATCGATCAAAATACCCTCTTTTTTTGTATCAGGCCTTACTGCAAACATGTCAAAATAAACTACTTGAATAACATACTTTTGTGATGGAAAATTTGGAAAAGATTCTAAGAATAAAGCCATAGCCCAAACTAAATTGGTTATTTGGAAAATTGACATGCAACTCCGCACATAAAGAACATAGTTACAAATGACTTGTTTTCTATGTGTGGTGTGCTTATTTGGAAAGAATTCTTTGGAAAACATGCCATAGTTGAAAGCACGAATGCAAAAGTGTTCCTTCCAACTCTGGCAAGGAAAGCTAGTTAAATGTGCAAGCATAATATTTATCTTAATGTGAAATTCATAAACCACAAATATTTTTTTTGTTAGGCCTTGTTGCAAAACATGTGGAAGAAACAACGTGCATATGTGGTTGTTCTATGGCATAAACTTAAGCGTTACTAGGAATTGCGTCCTGGCTTGAATTATGTGGTTGTGCAATGGCAAAAACAAAGAAGAGGTCAGGAATAGCGCTATGGCCTGAATGAAGTCATTTGTTGGAAAAGACAAGGTGAAGCTCCAAACAAAGGAACAAAAACATAGTTACAAATGATTTGTTTTGGTGTCTGTTGTGTGTTCATTTATAAACATTTCTTTTGATAAACTGAAACTCTAAGAACATAAGACGGTTGCTACGAAGACTCACAAGGAATCAATTAAATGTGCAATCACCATACTTCTCTTAAATGTGTAACTCATCGATCAAAATACCCTCTTTTTTTGTATCAGGTCGTGCTGCAAACATGTCAAAATAAACTACATGAATAATATACTTTTGTGATGGAAAATATGGAAAAGATTCTAGGAATAAAGCCATAGCCCAAACTAAGTTGGTTATTTAGAAAATTGACATGCAACTCCACACAAAAAGAACATAGTTGTAAATGACTTGTTTTCTATGTGTGGTGTGCTTATTTTGAAAGAATTCTTTTGAAAACCTATCATAATTGAAAGCACGACTGCAAAAGAGTTCCTTCCAACTCTGGCGAGGAAAGCTAGTTAAATGTGCAATGATAATATTTTTCTTAATGTGAAATTCATAAACCACAAATATTTTTTTGTTAGGCCTTGTTGCAAAACATGTGGAAGAAACAACATGCATATGTGGTTGTTCTATGGCATAAACTTAAGCGTTACTAGGAATTGCGTCCTGGCTTGAACTAACACTACAAAAAATAGAGCAATAATTCAAGGACAATTATGTGTGAATGTAAAGTTTATTTGTGAGGACTCTCCCTCAAATACGGGACCAAATCCCTGATCTGTATCTTCAACATAAGTGTATATTTTTAAATGACACTAATCCCTTGCAACTACATCAGACACTAATCATTCCGCGACGACTGCCTCATGGTAATTTCCCTCCACACCATAAACTAAAACATGGTTAGGAATTGTCTCATGGCTTAAACTACAAAAAATAGGGCTATTATTCAAGGATAGTTATAACCGCAAACCTTGGATGCAAAAGTCTATTTGTGAAGATTCAGCCCTCAAATACAAACAAAACCCCTCAACTGCATTTTCAACATAAGTGTACATTTTCAAAAGGATACTAAACCCTCACAATTAAACTACACATTAATCATTCCATGATAACTTTCTTCTAACAATGCCCCCTTAAACTAAAATGCGGTTATAAATTTCATTCTGGCATAAACTAAGTCAGTTATGTGAAGAACTGAGATGAAATCCAAATAAAAGAAAATATCGGTTACAACTGAATTGCATTTGTAATCGATTTGCTCATTCCATAGAAGTTCTTTTGACAAAAAACAATTTCCTAGGAGAAGCAATTGGCAAAAACCTCATGCAGAGATATACAAAGAAAGATAATTATATTTGCAATCACCATACACATATAAATGTAAAATTAATCAATCTTAAATTTGTTATTCTAGTTTAACCTTGCCACTAATGTGGCGTTTCTACTGGGGCGGTTCTCTCGTAAATAAAAAAAATTAGAGAAAAATGTAGCTGCACAATGTCAGAAAATGGAAAGAGGATCATTATCATCATGGCGTGATTGAAGTTAGTTAATTGAGGAAAATAAAATTCAACTAAAAAATGAATAAAATATAGTTACAATTGTTTTTGTATTAGTAGTGTGTTCATTTGTAAATAGTTCTTTGAAATTTTTGACATTCCTAGGAGTTAGATAGGCAAAAAAAGTTTCTAAGAAGACTCACAAAGAAAGCTAGTTAAAATACAATCACCATACTTCACTTAATGTGAAATTCATCGAACTATTTTTTATGTTAGGCCTTGCCACTAATATGTGGCAGAAACAACGTCAAGAATATAATTGTGCGATGGAAAAAAAATAAAACCAGGTAGGAATAGAGCCACGGCCCCAACAAAGATAATGATCTGGAAAAAATCCAGAGGCAATACTATGTAAAAGAAAAACATAGTTCCACATGAGTAATTTTGTATGTATGTTGTTTTCATTTATAAGTGATTATTCTCAAAGTAAGTAAAATCCTAATTTAAGAAATATAAAAATAAAAGTTAAAAAAATTCACTAAGAACGAAATTTAAATGTGCTATCACATTACCTTTCCAAATTAAACACATCAACCTCAAATTCCTTTTCTTTTTATTAGGACTTGTAAATGAGTTCTTACAAATTCTCACAAGGACAACTAATTTAACGTGCAATTACCATACTTTTTTTAATGTGAAACTCATCAAACTCAAGTAGTTGTTTTTCTTTCTATTAGGACTTATCGGAAAACATGTTGAAGAAACAACATAAATAATATGTTGGTATTTTGGCATATAATGAAACAAGTTTGGAATAGCATCTTGTTCCAAATGAAGTTAGAAATTTGAAATTTTGGTATGCAACTCCAACCAAAAAAATTTATCAATATCAAGTGAGTTCTATTAGTATGTGTGATGTGTATTAAAAAAACCTTTTGATAATAAGGGAATTTCTAGGAGAAATAAAAAAAATAAAAATTTCATGTGAAGACATACAATGAAAGAGAATCATATATGTACCCACGATACTTCTACTAATATGAAATTTATCAATCTAACATTACTTTTCATGTTAGGACTATCTAGAAACACTCTGAGAACCACCCAACATGAATAATGAAGTTCTGAATTTGGAAATAATTTAAAGAAGTTAGGAATAACTTTATGGCCTAAAAGAAGTTAGTTCTTGGTAAAAATCAGATGCAACTTTAAATATATGCAAAAATATCTATGAATTAGTTATTTTGTATCTAAGATATGTTTATTTATAGATTAAAATTATATGAGAAAAAATTATGTGAGGACTCACAAGGAAATCAAGATAAATGTGCAATCAGCATACTTCTCTTAATGTATATTCATTGACCTCATGTTCTTTTTCTGTTATGATTTTCAACTAACATTCAAATTAAACAACATAAATTGTATTATTGCATGGTGCCTAAACTTAAAAGGAGTTAAAAATAGATGCCATTTTTGAATTAAGGTATTCATTTAAAAGACTAAGTTGTAACCTAAAATTAAAAAAAAAATACAATTACAAGTTATTTTTTGTATGTGTGGTGTGTTCATTTTGAAACATTTTTTGGCAACAAGTAAACTACCACTTAAAACAATAGACAAAAAAGGGTTCTTAAAAAAATTCAGAAGAAAACTCATCCAATTGTACTACCACCATATTTTTCTTAATGTGAAACTCATTTATCTTGAATAGGTTTTTTTTATTTTTATTTGCCTTGATAAAAAAAGAATGTCGAAGACACTAATGATTGATATGATTCTGCTATGGAAAAATCTAAAAATAAATTAGGAATCATGTGCTAGCTCAAACTAAGTCACATAATTGAAAAAATTAGATATAACTCTAAATAAATAAAAATATTTGTTTTGAATAAATTCACTTTTTATGTATGGTGTGTTCATTTGAAAATATTCTTTTTTGCAATTTGGACAAATAATATATGATTTTTTTTCTATAGATACACTCGAAGAATGCCACTTAAATATACAGTAAGCATACTTCTATCAGTGTAAAATAAAGAAATCTCATATTAATTTTTCTTATTAAAACTTGATATAAATATTTTAATAAAACAACATGAATAACATGATTGTGCAATGATAACTTAAAAAGTGGTTGTCAAAGTAGTGATACCTGAATGGTAAAATTAGTGTTGTATGATTGAGAGGTCAAAAGTTCAAACTCTCCTAATGAAGAAAAGAATGAATTTCCTATTTTAAAGATAAAAAATAAAAAATGAGAAGTGGTTTGGAATAGATTCATGGCCTAAATGTTGTCGGTTACTAAAAAAAGATGCTACACCATAAAAATATAAAAAATAGTTACATATGAATTCCTTATGAATTTATAGTGTGTTCATTTATAAACAATAGTTTTGAAAATTAAAATCCTTAGATAAAACTACAGACATAGAATAAGTTCCTAGAAAGGTATTAAAACAAAAGCATATTAAATGTGAAATCCCCATACTTCTCTGAACATGAAATTTACCAATCCTAAATATTTTATTGTTTTAGCCTTGTTACAATAATTTGAAAGGTTAAACATAAATAAAATGTTTTTGAAGTGATAAAACCTAAGAAGAGTTTACAAAACTTGATGGCGTGATGAATGGATTGCCAATTTTTAAAAATAAAAATAAAAAGCGGCTAGGACTAGAGTCATGGCCTGAATGAAGTTAGTTACTAAAAAAATAAGATGCTACACCAAAAAAATATAAAAACACATAGTTACACTTGAGTTCCTTATGAGTTTATGATGTGGTCATTCATAAACAATTATTTTGAAAATTGAAATTTCTTGGAGAAACTATAGACGTAGACTAAGTTGCTTTAGAGGTTGGCAACAAAAGCAAGTTAAATGTGAAATTAGCATACTTCTCTGAACATAAAACTCATCAATCTCAATTACTTTATTCTTTTACCGTTGTTACAAGTATTTGAAAGATACACCATAAATAATAAGGTTGTGTAGTGGTGAAACCTAATAAGATTGGTCAACGGAAGAAAATCCTATGTTATTGTCCCTAACATATGTCACTTGGCTTGGAGGAATGTCACAAAACATGATATATATAGAAACAAGATAAATGAAACACCACACATTCATTAAAAGATATTCATACATTATTCTTGAAAGGAAAAAATAAACTATCTTATCTTGACCTCAAACCTAGTACATGTAGGCTAAGAAAATCTAAAGCATGAAATAAATCTAGACAAGAGAATATATTGAGTGGTAGATGCAACCCCACCTAGCTATAGTCTCCTTCGATGTCGCTTCAGGTCCTCCCTTGCTCCTTGATCTAAGGACACCGCATCCCACAGGCATGCAACTCAAAGCAACAATATTAGTAAGCAACACTATACATTTTATAAGAACTGAAACATAAGCATGTATACTTGAATTGAAATAAACTTGACATGACTTAACAATAAGAATTAAAATTACACTTTAGATTTCATTACATTAATGAATTACAAATGTTACTATATGAATTCTCTATAAAACTGCCCACATGGGACACATCATGCTCTGAAAGCACACCATTTCTAGGAACCCCATAACAACCATAAAGGTTTATCATTACGAGAAGCATATGAAAAATAACTTAATTCTCTTATCTTAAACATCAAAATCATTGTTCTTATCTTTCCATCGATGTAAATTTCCCTCATCCAATAATTGCATCAAAGTGGCCAACAATGCCATAAAGGCAAAATAACATTAGGATGAACAATTTAGAACTTAAGTGCATTATCTTTATCACCATGAGATTTCTTTGTCTTAATATTGAAATTAACATCACATGTTTTACATGATTATTTTTCCAATGTATAAATCATTACATGGTCATAACATGAAACTAACGAGTATCAATAATAATGATATGACTTAATGAATACAACAAACAATATGGGCATCGTTGTTATCTTAATTTCATTCATTATATTAGAAATTAAAGCATAATCATAAATAATACATAACATGTAATTAATCCAAGGTATATATGCATAGTGGCATGACCCGCTTACCTAGAGAAAGACACCTAAATCAATCTTCCCTCATCATGATTAGGATCTAATCACATTTAAATAATCATTGAACACCATTAATATATACTTTATTTTGATCCTAGATCAAATTAGGGTTGATCAAGATAAGGGGTCTTATTGATGATTAGGTTCATTGTTCCATGACTTGAGTGTATACTTAGTTTCATACTTGGTTCAATAGGTTCATGTTCCGTACTTTAGATCTAGATAGGTCAAAAAAATCATTTGAATTAAAACTGTGTTTAATTACTCATGTGTATACTTAGTTGGGATTTTAAGTGTATTATGTACATGTACATGTACTAGTGTTTCTTATTAAAACATCAAAATAGGAAGATAAACTAGGGCATGAAAATCATAAAATCGATTATTCACTCAAAATTCTTTCTAAAAAAATTTTGTAAGAGTTTTTCTGGTCGATTATTGATTTGTTATTAATTTTCAAAGATAGACCAATCAGAATTTGAAAAATATCCTAATATCATGTATTATCCAAACTGATATTCATTTAGGTGTTGGGCCTACTCTGAGGTGACCCAACTAGAGTTGGGCACCTATGAAGGGCCCGCTCAAGTGGATTGGAGGCTATGAGCTACAAAAAAACAAAAATCTCAGTGTATGAGCCAGTCGGTTCATCTACTAATATCGTCAAATTTTTTACTTTGAATAAAAATTCTGCAAAACATACATGAAAAGGAAATTAATTTGCATATTTGATTAAAATTGACTATTTGTAATTATTTCAAAGAAATTATCAAAAAGTGAATTATAGGGAAGGGTCCCAATTGTGCTCCAGACCACGTGAGTTTTTATTGTATGATGACTGGTGAATGTTTATAGGGAAACTAAGGAAAAAAATAGGATTAGGTTTTGATTGCATGATGACTAGAGAATGTTTTTAGGGTGCTAGATTTATAGGGGAGGGTCCAAATTATGCTCTGGATCACATGAGTTTTTTTTGTGTGCAACAAGGGGATATCTCACTGGTCGGGAGATTGACAAAAAGATTCTCAGTCAAAATATGCACCAAAGGAATCATTATCACATGCGGATAATGAATGGATCTGTACAAATTGAGGAGATGTAGGGAGAGAGATGGAGTCAGATGAAGACTACCACCACATAAGATTCCAAGAAGGAATGGACTTTGGATGGGAGTGACGATTTCTATTACTTGTAGAATCGAGGTCTGACTTGGAGTGTGTTGGCTATTTACGCTAACGAATTTCAATCCTAAAAAGGATCGTTTACTCAACTAACTAATCTCCGCAAGTATACAGAGGTAGTTATAGTCAAGGTCGAATACAAGGAGCTTTGGTAATGAATCAAATGCAATAACACTAAAGTTCAACAATCTAGATCGGTTTAAAAAGGATAATGATGTTGATCTAATTACAGAAATTCAAATTTAACAAGCAAAGAAAGGATTTTTAAACAGGGTTTAAATTTAGATGTTAAGGAATCTTGGACATTATAATTTCACCCACATATCATGGCACATCACAGGAACACAAAATTTAAACATACTAAGTACTTGTTTTAAAGGATAGGTATGTGTTGCACTTCACCTCCTAGTGTAAGTGCAACGATCTCAACTAAAATTCACATTCTCATGCATAATTTTCATTTTAGATCACAACCTGCTCCTCAACTCTATAATCTCCACTCTCATGGTAGAAGAAGAGCTCCATCTCATTGTAGAAGAAGAGTTGCCAAGAAAAGTACCTCCATACATTCCTACCTATCTTCTCAAATCAAGCAAGAAAGCATAACACAAGCATATAAAGTGGCCAGCAATACATGCAAGAGATGATAAAACTAGAACTCTCATGGTAGAAAAGCAAGTTCATAGTATTAGTATGAAATTAACTTGTTCCATACATGCTATGACATAGGAGCTACTCTCCCATGCCCAAGAAAAGGAGTTTACTCATCCATAATCATGTTTTGCATAATTGTTAAAGAAATTTCAGATTCTAGCATGATCTAGAGGAAGAAAAGCAAGAAGATCCAAAGATGTAATCACAAGAAGGTAGAATTCTGACTTAGTGATGAAATTCTACTCCTCCAGCTGCTCCAAAATGAACCAACTCCTTTCTTGAGAAGCTGCGTGAAGTGGAGAAGCTCTGTTGCACCTTTGGAAAAGACAATGGAGAAGAAGAGAGGAAGATTGGGGCTCCTTTTGTAAGAAACCACCTCTTTTCTCCTCAAAATCGCCCTCCTCTGCTCTTGACTTGCTCTGGGACAAGAGAACTTTGAATTATGACCATGTATAACTGTCCATTCAGTCTCCTATTTATTTTAAACAAAAGATTGTAACTTTCAAAATTATGAAACTGACAGCGACACGACGTGTGTTCCTCGTGCACGTCGTGCAAAGCCTCCGACAGTTGATCTAGAATGCACTACACACGGCGTGCACTGAAGTAATGCACACCGTGTGACTTTCTAGTAGGTTTCGGTCTACTCGATGCTCCCAGGTGCACATCGTGTTATCGAAAACACACTGTGCATTTTCTTTGTTCTTCACTTCCTAGAAACTCGCACGTCGTGCCCAAGGGTGAACACATTGTGCGTTTGTCAATTTGGGTGAACGCATAAGTTACTGGAATCTCAAACGTCGTGTCCTCATCAGACACACCGTGCATTCTACTGTTTCAGCAGAATTAAACTCCGAAAGTCAGTCTTTTTGGAACAAATCTGCAATACATGTTATGTGATAAGTAAAATTGCAAGAAGATGGCAAGAGTAATATGAAAAGAAGCTAAGTGATATCAAAATGAACCAAATTTTTTCATGATCACATGTGGAAAGATGATGTGGAAAACACACAACAGAGTGGCCTCTTATCTCATGATAGAACTATAGGAAAACAACCAAAATATTTCGCATGAAATTTAAATTGAGGGGATCATAGGTTGTATGAGTGAATAAATGAAATATATGATTAAAACTATATGCTAACTTCCTTAATTTATTTGGAGGGTCAAATGAAGTCCTATTGAGTTCAAATTTGATCCATAAGTTTATGAAATAGTCTAGAATCTCCTTATCTAGTAAGATTTAAGTTTTGTTTATATTTTGTCCATCAAACCCACATAAGCCATTATCTAAATGCATATGAATTATAATATGCAATAAACTAAATTATCCTTTCCTTAGTGTGTTAGATTTTGTGTCAAACTTTGAGATGTGGAGCTATTATTCACTCCAGAGCCTATTCTTTACCTTTTATGTATATTTGAAGGATTATTGTAGGAGAGAGGAAAAGAGAGAATAATGTTATTTTCCTTTATGTATATTGAATTATTTCAATCATAAAAAAGAAAAGAAAGGGGACATATATTTCATTTTATTTTTATGAAAAACATCATATAAAGTATTTAATATTTAAAGTAACTTGCATCAAAGTTTAACTTTTGATATTTATGGTTGAAAATTTGCAGTTAGGACCATCAACTTATTTAATTTAAATTTTGAGATGTTACTATTCTACCCACCTTAAATAAAGTTTGTCCTCAAAATTTGTATGCTACTACCCACCTTAGGGTTTTCCATATTTGTATGATATCATAATTTATTCCTCATAAGATCATGACTATACACATATAGGGTCCAATGAAAAAGTCATAATCTAAAAGTGACAATCTTAAACCATACAGTTATTATTTTCCTCCTGCATGTTCATTGCAAAGAGTCTTGCCTGTCTCTTAGGAGTTGGGTTCTGGTTTTTAGCTTCCTTCTTCTATATCTTACGACAATCTGACTTCATGTGTCATGGACTCCATAATAATATCGTAATCTAGTACCGAACTTGCTTGACCCTCCATTAACCCTCTTACAAGTCGGACACCATGACTTCTCTTGGGTAGTAGGGGATTCAATCTCATGAGCTTTCCTTGTATTCTTATTACGAGGGTTGGATTTATTGTGGAAGTGGTTATCCTTCTTCCACACCCTTCCTGGGTTATCTTTTATCTCCAGGGCTGCATATAGGACTCCCTGAAGGGTCTTGTGGCTTCTTCCTACCAAGGCAAAGATTATATCAGGCTTGAGTTATCAAATGAACTTCTTTGGCCTACATTGTGCATCATTATCATAACCATACTTCTGTAGAATCCTAAAATACATGGGATATTGGGTCAGCGTCATGTCACCTATCTGAGCTAGATTGGAAAACTCCAACTCCTTCTTCTTTATCATTGCTTTAGATACATAGTTCTTCTACAAGGCTTTGACAAAACCTTCCCATGTGAGTGTAGGTTCATTAGCTTCTCTTCAGTTGAGGAAATTCTCCCACCATGTACAGGCAACTACTTTGAGCATATCAGTCATGAACTGAACCCAAGACTGTTGAGGGCAGTCTAGGTCACAAAAATAATGCTTCAAGCTTTGAATCCATTCTCATCCCTTAGTGATGACATCAACTTCTCCTTCTCTAGGAACGGAGTCAGGCCTTATCTTTAAGAAGTCCACCAAAGTCAACTCGTGGTGTCTGGTTGATGTTGTCCTTGTCCTGGGCATTAGTTAGTGCTTGGACTAAGTCCTCCAAGGTTGCCTTAGGGTTCCTTCATGCTCCACTTCCCTCACTAAAAGAGATAGAAACATCATCCTTATCTTTTCCCTAGTCATATCTCTTAGGGGCCATCTAAAAAGGGCCATTGATGAATGTACATTCATCTCTTTTTAGATATAGATTTCATAATACTTTTCATTAAATTTTATTCTCTTTTTGATAATTTCTTTAAAATGATTGCAAATAGTCACTTTTAATCAAATATGCAAATTATTATCCTTTTCATGTATGTTTTGCAGAATTTTTATTCGAAGTACAAATTTTGACCATCTCAGTAGATGAACCGGCTAGCTCATACACTGAGACGATCATCTCATCCTTGTGTAACAAGCACATCAAAAGGCAATTGATACTCAGTTGGCTCGTCTCTTTTAACAACAAAAACCTCATGCCGACACTTTTGTTGGGTAGCTAGAAAACAAACCCAAACATCCTGAATAGCTTAAGGTTGTCCTCTACCTATTTGGGGAAGGTACATGATCATCCCTCTCCTCCAAATAAAACCCGTATTGTACCCCTAGATTTTGAGGATGATGACATAGTGGTAGTTAAAACTAAAACTTCACTAGACTCTACCATACCTATCTCTACCCATGAAAATCAAGCGTTAGATTTTACATATCCACCCAAAACCCTATCTTACACTCACATGAAGACTTTAGGGTTGATAGGTTTCATATGAGTCATTAATAGGACCTCACATACATTGCAAATATTTGCAAAAAGTTCTTCTCACTAGACAATATTATGGACTGAGATGTAGCCATTGTATTAGGTTTAAACAAGCAAGAAATAGACATATATCCAGCTGAAACCAAACGATCATCTGGTGGACAATATTGTGGACTGAGAATCATCCAGTAGACAATATAGTCGATTGAGAAAAGTTTTGGAAACTTCACATTTAACAAAGATTTTAGCCATTACAACCCAAGTACTTTCTACTTAACAGCTAGTTAAACACTAAGAACACTATATACACTCCCTACAATGTCTCTAGTCACTTGTAAACCATTCCTATAAATAGGAGAGGCCTTAGGACACCCATATCATCACTTGCATACACAACACACAAGCTACACTTGAGCATCAATTCTAGAGAGCAACAAAGAATACATTCACTTGGTATCTTCTTCCTTGTGTAATAAAGTCATGTCCTATAGCTACAATCTCCTAGACACCACATTTAGCCATGTCCATCTTAAGTGGATAGGATATCTATAGCTTGATATAGGAACCAAGGCATTGTACTTCATTGGTTTAGTATTTCTTTCTTCTAATCTATTTCTTTTATATTGTACTTTTTTCTCCTCCTTGACTACTCCTAGGGTTGGAGGAAGTTGAAAGGAGGTTGCTTGGTGCTACTTCAATTAAAGTGAAGGCTGCTCCAATGTGTGCTTGAGTTTATTTCAAAAAGGCTGCTTGAAAAGTGGTTGGAGCTACTTCTACGTGAAGGATATCTCAAGGAGGTGGAGCTCTACTTCAAGGAAGTGAAGGATGCTCCAAGGTTTCTTGACGTTACTTCAAAAAGGCTGCTTCAAAGGAGGTTGGAGCTACTTCTAGGTGAAGGCTATCTCAAGGTGGTGGAGCTACTTTAAGGTGGTGAAGGCTGCTCCAAGGTTGCTTGAGGTTACTTCAATAATCCTTCTTCAAGGAGGTTAAAGCTACTTTAAGGTGAAGGCTACTTCGAGTGGAAGGTGATTATATTTTGTTGTAACATCCTTGTGAGGTAAATAAAATAAATCACTTTAAAAATCCCAATTGGAAACAATTGGGTAGTGGATTGACAACCTTTGATTCAAAGGTTGGAACCACTCTAAATCAAAGTGTCTTCCTTGTATCCTCCTTCTTCTTTGCTTTAAGTTTTTAATTAAATTTTAAAAGCACCAAAAGCTCTATTCAGCCCCCCTCTAGATCTTTTAATTGGTATTAGAGTAGGTCTTCAAGGAGCCCTAACATGTCTAGAAGTAATGGGGGATGGTATTTGTAGCAACCTTGACATGGAAAGGACACACGAGAGTCGACCATCAACAAGTGACCAAGATTGTAGATGGTGCTTTGAATGTGAAGTAAAAGGTCACTCGACATTCGGTTGTCTAAATAAGAAGAAAGGAAAAAAGTTCCACAAAGATACAAGGGAAAAATCAAGAGAGACTAAAGAAGACAAGGTATGTTTTTTCATTGCAAAAACCAATGAAGAAGAAAATGAGGTAAGTTTTCTTGATTTATCTAAAGAAGAGCTAGTCAATAGTTTAGAAGAACTCCATGACAAGTATGTTGAGTGGAAAAGGAAATTGAAAAAGGTTTTAATAACCAATGATGATTTGTATGCCGAAATACTTGATCTCTCTTCTGAAAATAACTCCTTAAAAGATTCTATTAATGATTATAATACCAAACTGCTTGCTCTTAAAAATAATAATGATGTTCTTTCTCAAGAAAAGGTTGAATTGCTTCCAAAGATAAATGATTAATAAACTCAACTTGTTCTATGTTCTCATTCAAATTATGATATAAATTTCAGAGAAAGAGATTCTTTGCTTTCAAGTTTAGATCAAGCAAAACTAGATGTTGCAAAGAAAATTGATGAAATTGTTAAGTTACAAAAACATGTTGATAGTTTAAAGAGCAATATTATTCTAGAAAAAAGCTTGGAAAAGTATTTTGGACAAATTGGAGGAAGAGGCCTAGGCTATGTACCTAAAGAGAAATCTTTCAAAAAACTTAGAAATAGAAAAACACAAAAATCCTAATCAAAGATCTTGTGTTTTACCAAAGACAATCTAACACATAACCAAAATGTGAAGAAGAGAAATAAATTGATTATATTTGTTGTCACTATTGTCAACGTTTTGGGCACTATTCATTATCTTGTCCATATAATAAAAGGAAGGATGTGACTTGGTTTGGGTTCCAAAACCTCTGATTTAGAGATATTGTACACTTAGTTGATATTTCACCTAAATTTCATTTTGACATTCATAATGTCTTATCTCAACCAAAGTTATCTTTGACTGAATATTGTTGAGTATTTGATTGTTTAATTGTGTTACTAAAATCAAAACTAGTTGAAAAAGAATTATGTTAAATCATTATACAAATTTCTAAAAAACTTGTTGAACAATACTTGGTCAACAAAGCTCTCGACTAAGGTGCTTTTCGGTTGAAAAACAAATCCGACCGAGAACAATTCTATCAGAAATTGTTGTTATTGAAATCATTTATCTGAAATCAATACTAGATGGTTATAAAATATTTTTCATTCTGATTCATATACTCAAATAATGAAAATCATTCATAATGAAAAAGACCACTAGATGGGCACAAAAAAAATTCTACTTTGCAAGTTTGGATGGTCTATAGAAATTAAGAGAAAGAAGCATTTTATACACTTGGAGAAAAGGTAAATTTTCAAAGTAAAACTATTGTCATAGGTAATGTTTTTATAAATTTTCAAATATGCTATTTGTAAAAGAACTAAATCATAAGTACTATGGCTAAGACTTGAGGTCATTTAACACTAATTCATAAACATCATACTCTTCAAATGGATGTAACAATATTTTCTAAATAGAATCATAAGAGAAGATAACAATGTTACTTAAAACCATGACATGAAATATAATTATTTATACATAAAGAAAGCTGATTTTGATAATATAGAAGAAAATGTTATATCTTGATTATACTAGAAAAGCTATAGATTTTGAAATTATGCACAACTGTCTCTTAGCCGACAAGGAGTTTGATCGAGGGGCACTCCGGTCGAAGTCATGGTCGAATGAAAACAAGCCTGACAGAAATGTTTATTTGTAACTCAAATCATTCACTTGAACCCATATTAGTATATTATAAATGTAACTTATTCATCATGTTAAATACTTAGAATAAGAGAAATGTTTTAAGAATAGTGCAAGAAATAAGATTGCTTATAAAAAAAATTGACTCATAGTCTTACTTATTTGATTTTAAAGCTGTTCATGATTTAACATACCTTAGTATTTTTTAACTCACTTTTGTGATAATATTAAGGGGGAGCTCACAAAAATTCTTGGATATTATGTGCATATATTTTTTCTCTTAATTGGATTCTCGACACAAATTTGGGCTTAACATCCCTTATAATTGGTTAAGAGATACATTTATTGATTCCACTATAATTCTAAAGGAATCTCATATCATTTTAGGGCTTAACATCCCTTGTATATGGTTCAAAAACTAATATAAAAATGCATTCATTGATCCCTCCATGAGAGTAAAGGAATCCAAATCATTTTAGGGCTTAACATCCCTTACAAATGGTTGAGAAATTAATCTTGGTTTTTGAAGTATGGCTAAATTTGACATTCTTTCTGAAGTAAATAATTAGGGGGGGGTAATCAGTTATGGGGGAGTCTTATTGACTTATACATATGATAATCTTTTTGAAATGACAAAGGGGGAGAAATAAAATAAAGCAAAATAAAGTAAAATATTCTCATGAGTTTTAGGATCTCTTCGCTTGACATTGATTGGTGCTACATTTCTTTAAGAGATGTATATCATGTTCCGTATCTCTTTATGAATATTACCACACATTTTATGAGATCCAAATAATCTATTCATCTTAGGTACATAACATGTATGAAACTCATTTCATTTCAAATATTTTTCTTATATTTTAGAAGTATTTATCATCTTCAAAAAGAGGGACATTGTTGGCTAAATTGGACATTAGCATACCCTTTATTTTGATGATGACAAACATTTCATTCTTGTGGATCTAACATGCTACTTGAGTATCAAGGTTCAAGGAAATAAGGAGATCATACTAAGTGGATAATTGAAGTTCAATACAAATTGAAGATCATTGCGCTTAAATGTTTATTATTTTCATGATTGTACTCAATGTCAAAACTTGTATAAGTATATAATGTACAAGTACTTAGATATCATGTAAATCAAGTGTTAGATTTTCCCTATACACCAAAAACCTTATCTTACAATGAAATGAAGAGTTTAGGGTTAATAGGTTTCATATGAGTCATTGATAAGACCTCACATACATTACAAACCCTTTAAAAGGTCCTTCTCAGTCGATAATATTGTGGACCAAGATTTAGCTGATGTATTAGGTTAAATAATAGAGAAATAGACATATATATAGCTGAACCCAGACAATCATCTGGTTGACAATATTGTAGACCTAGAGTCATCTGGTAGACAATATTGTCAACCGAGAAAAGTTCTGGAAACTTCACATTCAATGAACATTTTAGCCGTTGCAACCCAACTACTTTCTACCTAACGACTAGTTAAGAACTAAGAACACTCTAGACAGTCCCTATAATTTCCTTAATCACTTATAAACCATTAATAGGAGAGGCCTTATGACACCCATATCATCACTTGCATACACAACACACAAGCAACACTTGAGCATCCACTATAGAGAGCAAAAAAATTGAGATTCACTTGCTATCTTCTTCCTTGTGCTCCAAAGTGGTGTCCTATATCTACAATATCCTAGCCACCAAATTTAGACATATCCATATTAATTGGATAGGAGATTTATAAGCTTCATATGGGAACTAAGGAGGTGTACTTCATTGGTTAAGTATTTCTTTCTTCTAATATATTTCTTTTATATTGTACATTGTTCTCCTTGACTACTCCTAGGGTTGGAGGTTGTTGAAAAGAGGTTGCTTCATTCTACTTAAACAAAGTGAAGGATTATCCAAGGTGCTCTTGGGGTTACTTCAAGAAGGCTGCTTGAAAGGGGGTTGGAGCTACTTCCCGATGAAGGCTATCTCAAGGAGGCAAAGCTACTTCAAGGAAGTGAAGGCTACTCCAGGGTTGCTTGAGGTTACTTCAAGAAGGCTACTTCAAAGGAGCATGGATCTAATTCTAGGTTGAGTCTATCTCAAGGTTTGGAGCTACTTCAAGGTGGTGAAGACTACTCCAAGGTTTTTTGAGGTTACTTCAAGAAGGCTGCTTCAAGGAGTTTGTGGCTACTTCAAGGTGAAGGATACTTGGAGTGGAAGGTGATTGTATTTTGTTGTAACATCCTTGATAGGTAAATAAAATAGATCACTTTCAAAATCCCAATTGGAAACAATTGTGTAGTGGACTAACAACCTTTTATTCAAATGTTGGAACCACTCTAAATTGAAGTGTCTTCCTTGTTTCCTCCTCCTTTGCCTTAAGTTTTTAGTTAAATTTTATAAGCACTAAAAGCTCTTTTCACCCCCCTCTAGATCTTTCAATTGGTATCAGAGTAGGTCTTCAAGGAGCCCTAACATGTCTTGAAGTAATGGGGGATGGTGTTTCAACAACCTCAACATGGAAAGGACACACGACATTTGACCATCAATAAGTGACCAAGATTGTAGATGGTGATTTGAAAGTAATGTAAAAGGTCACTCGACATTGGGTTGTCTAAAGAAGAAGAAAGGAGAAAAGTTCCTCAAAGCTACAAGAGAAAAATCAAGTGAGAGTAAAGAATACAAGGTAAGTTGTTTCATTGCAACAACCAATGAATAAGAAAACAAGGTAAGTCTTCTTGATTTATCTAAAGAAGAACTACTTAATAGTTTACCAAAACTCTGTGAAAAGTATGTTGAGTGCAAAAGGAAATTGAAAAAGGTTTTAAAAACCAATGATGAGTGGTATTTCGAAATACTTGATCTCTCCTCTAAAAATAACTCCTTAAAAGATTCTATTAATGATTATAATACCAAATTTCTTGTTCTTGAAAATAGTAATGATCTTCTTTCTCAAGGAAAGGTTGAATTAGTTGCAATAATAAATGATTATCAAACTCAACCTGTTCTATGTTCGCATTCAAGTTATGATATTATTGTTAGAGAAAGATATTTGTTTCTTTCAAGTTTAGATCAAGACAAACTAGATATTGCAAAGAGAACTGATGAAATTGCTAAGTTACAAAAAAATGTTGATAGATTAAAGAGTAATAATGTCCTTGATAAAATCTTAGAAAAATATTTTGGTCAAATTGGAAGAAGAGGTCTAGTCTATGTACCTAAATAGAAATCTTTCCAAAAGACTAGAAATAGAAAAATACAAAAATCCAAATAAATGATCTTGTATGTGCCCAAAGACAATCTAGCACATAACCAAAATTCCAAGAAGAGAAATGGAATTGATTTTATTTGTTGTCACTATTGTCAATGTTTTGGGCACTATTTAGTCTCTTGTCCATACAAGAAAAGGAAGGATGGTGACTTGGTTTCGGTTCCAAAATCTCCAGTTTAGAAATATTGGACACTTAGTTGAGATTTGACCTAAATCTCATTTTGACATTCATAATGTATTATCTCAAATAAAGTTAGCTTTAACTGAATATCTTTGAGTATTCGAATGTTTAATTATGTTATTGAAATCAAAACTAGTTGAAAAAAAATTATCTATATTCATTGTAGAATTTCTAAAAAAATTTTGAACAATGCCCGATTGACAAAGCTCCCGACTGAGGTTCTTGTCGGTCAAAAGACAAATTTGACCGAGAGCAGTTATGTTAGAAATTGTTGTTATTGAAATCATTTACCTAAAATCAATATTGGATGGTTATAAAATGCTTTTCATTCTGATTCATATATAATCAAAATAAATAAAAAAATCATTCATAACCAAAAGGGCCACTAGATGAGTACCAAAACTTTTCTACTTTGCAGGTTTCGATCGTCTATAGAAATTAAGAGCATTTTATACACTTGGAGAAAAGGTAAAATTTTAAAGTAAATCTATTGTCATGGGTAATGTTTGTACATATTTTTGAATGTGTTATTTGTAAAAGAACTACATCGTAAGTACTATGACAATGGTTGTGATTCATAGGTAACTATCAAAAGGAAAAATGAATGTAAACCTCTTAACTCTATGGATACTATTTGAAAACAATTAATTGTTTATGGCATTAAAGATTGTTCATACAAGAAACTTGCTTAAAATATAATCATTACCTAAACTTTTGTGATAAATCTTAAATTTATGTATTCTAGGAAATCAAAGGTATGATTTCTTTTCAAACCTAAAACTTTTCTCACTAGAATGCATTCAAAAAAATTTGGCTCTATGTAAATTCTATCTTTAACAAAATATGGTAAAGACAAATTTGATCCTAAGCCATAAAAAGACTTTATCCTAAAATATTCAACATCTAGCAAAGCATCTAGGATTTATAAGTCTACATAAATGATGATTATAGACAACAAGACTTATTCATATCCTAAAAAGTTGATTATTGGAAAATTGCTATATGAGTTTACCAAGAATAATGAATAAATTTAGTAGACCTAAAGGCAAACAATTCATTATATGGATGATAAAATAAAGTTAGGATATAATGAGAATAAATAGATTTTGATATATTAATTGCTAAGACTTGAGGTCATTTAATGCTTGTCACTCATAAAGACATCATACTCTTCAAATGGATGTAACAATGTTTCCTAAATAGAATCATAAGCGAAGATATATATGTTGCTTAAACCCATGACATGAAATATGATTAAGCACACATAAAGAAAGCTGATTATGCTAATATAGAAGAAAATGTTATATCTTGATTATACTAGATAAGCTATAGATTTTGAAGTTCTACAGAACTATCTCTCAGCTTATAAAAAAAATTGATTTCAATACTTAGAATAATAGAAATTTTTAAAAATAGTGCATGAAACAAGATTGCTTATAAAAAAAATTGACTCATAGTCTTACTTAATTGATTTTGAAGCTAGTCATGATTTAAAATACCTAAGTATTTTTTAACTCACTTTTGTTATGATATTAAGGGGGAGATCACAAAAATTCTTGGATATTATGTGCATATAATTTTTCTCTTAATTGAATACTCTACACCAATTTGGGCTTAACATCCCTTGCATTTGGTTAAGAGATATATTTATTGATTCCACTATGAGCCTAAAGGAATCTCATATCATTTTAGGGCTTAACATCCCTTGTAAATGGTTTAGAAACTAATATAAAAATATATTCATTGATCCCATCATGAGTCTAAAGGAATCTCAAATCATTTCAGGACTTAACATCCCTTACAAATTGTTGATAAATTAATTTTGGTTTTTGAATTGTGGCTAAATTTGACATTCTTTTTGAAGTAAACAATTTGGGGGGGGGTAATTAATTAAGGGGGAATCTTATTGACTTACAATTACACATATGATTATCTTTTTGAAATGACAAAGTGGGAGAAATAAAATAAAGCAAACTAAAGTTAAATATTCTCTTGAGTTTCATCATCTCTTGGCTTGACATTGATTGGTGGTACATTGCCTTAAGAGATGAATATCAGGTTCCATATTTCTTTATGTATATTAGCACACATTTAATGAGATCAAAAGAATCTATTCATCTCAGGTGCATCATAGGTATGAAACTCATTTCATTTCAAATATTTTGCTTAAATTTTAGGAATGTCTGTCATCTTCAAAAAGGGGGAGATTGTTTGCTAAATTGGACATTAGCTTACCCTTTGTTTTAATGATGACAAACATTTCATTCTTGTGGATCTAACACGCTACTTGATTATTTAAGGGTTCAAGGAAATAAGTAGATCATACTAAGTGGATAATTGAAGATTATTACAAATTGAAGATCAATTCACTTAAATGTTTACTGTTTTCATGATTGTACTCAATGTCAAAAAATTTACAAGTATATAATGTACTAGTACTTAGATATCATGTAAATAAAGTGTTATATTTTCCCTATCCACCAAAACCCTATCTTACACTCAAATGAATACTTTAAAGTTGATAGGTTTCATATGAGTCATGAATAGTACCTCATATACATTGCAAATCCTTGCAAAAGGTCCTTCTCGATCAACAATATTGTGGACCGAGATATAACCATTTTATTAGTTTTAAAAAAGAGAGAAACATACAAATATCCAGCTGAATCTAGACAGTCATCTAGTCAACAATATTATGGACTGAGAGTCATCTGGTTGACAATTGTTTTGACCAAGAAAAGTTATGGAAACTTCACATTTAATGAACATTTTAGCCGTTGCAACCCAACTACTTTCTACCTAACAACTAGTTAAGCACTAAGAACAAACTAGACACTCCTATAATGTCCTTAATCACTTGTAAACCATTACTATAAATAAGAGAGGTCTTAGGACACCTATATCATCACTTTCATACACAACACACAAGCTACACTTGATCATCCATTCTAGAGAGCAACAAAGCTGAGATTCACTTGCTATCTTCTTCCTTGTACTCTTAAGTTGTCCTATATCTTAAATCTCCTAGACACCACATTTAGACATGTCCATCTTAAGTGGATAGAGATTTCTACGGTTTATATAGGAACCAAGGCATTGTACTTCATTGGTTAAGTATTTCTTTCTTCTAATCTATTTCTTTTATATTGTATTTTTTTCTCCATGACTACTCCTAGGGTTGGAGGCTATTGAAAAGAGGTTGCTTCATTCTACTTCAACTAAGTGAATGCTTCTCCAAGGTGTTCTTGAGGTTATTTCAAGAAGGCTTCTTGAAAGGAGGTTGGATCTACTTCTAGGTGAAGGTTGTCTCAAGGAGGTGGAGCTACTTCAAGGATGTGAAGGCTGCTCCAAGGTTGCTTGAGGTTACTTCAAGAAGGATGCTTCAAAGGTGGTTGGAGCTACTTCTAGGTGAAGGATATCTTAAAGTCTGGAGCTACTTCAAGGTGGTAAAGGCTTCTCCAAGATTTCTCAATGTTACTCCAAGAAGTCTGCTTCAAGGAGGTTGTGGCTACTTCAAGGTGAAGGCTACTTGGAGAGGAAGGTGATTGTATTTTGTTGTAAAATCCTCGTGAGGTAAATAAAATAAATCACTTTCAAAATCCCAATTGGAAATAGTTGGGTAGTGGACTGACAACCTTTGATTCAAATATTGGAACCACTCTAAATTGAAATGTCTTCCTTGTTTCCCCCTCCTTCTTTGCCTTAAGTGTTTAATTAAACTTTTAAAGCACCAAAAGCTCTATTCACCCCCCTCTAGATCATTCAATTGGTATCAGAGAAGGTCTTCAAGGAGACCTAATAGGTCTTGAAGTAATGGGGGATGGTGTTTCTAGAAACCTCGACATGGAAAGGATGCACGAGAGTCGAGCATCAACAAGTGACCAAGATTGTAGATGGTGCTTTGAATGTGAAATAAAAGGTCACTCTACATTCGGTTGTCTAAAGAAGAAGAAAGGAGAAAATTTCCTCAAAGCAATAAGGGAAAAATCAAGTGAGAGTAAAGAATACAAGATAAGTTGTTTCATTGCAACAACCAATGAAGAAGAAAACAAGGTAATTCTTCTTGATTTATCCAAAGAAGAACTAGTTAATAGTTTAGAAGAAATCCATGACAAGTATGTTGAGTGCAAAAGGAAATTGAAAAAGGTTTTAAAAACCAATGATCAGTTGTATTCTGAAATACTTGATCTCTCTTCTAAAAATAATTCCTTAAAGATTCTATTAATGATTATAATACCAAATTTCTTACTTTTTAAAAAAATAATGATCTTCTTTCTCAAGAAAAGGTTTAATTACTTGAAAAGATAAATGATAATCAAACTCAACCTATTCTATGTTCCCATTCAAATTATGATATTATTGTTATAGAAAGATATTCTTTGCTTTCAAGTTTAGATCAAGTAAAACTATATATTGCAAAGATAACTAATGAAATTTCTAAGTTACAAAAACATGTTGATAGTTTAAAGGATAATGATATCCTTGATAAAATCTTGGAAAAATCATTTGGACAAAATGGAAGAAGAGGTCTAGTCTATGTACCTAAAGAGAAATATTTCCAAATGCATAGAAAAAGAAAATAAAAAAATCCAAATAAAAAATCTTGTATGTGCCCAAAGACAATCTTGCACATAACTAAAATACCAAGAAGAGAAATGAAATTGATTTTATTTGTTGTCACTATTGTCAACGTTTTGAACACTATTTATTCTCTTGTCCATACAAGAAAAAGAAGGATGTTGACTTGGTTTGGGTTCCAAAACCTCCAGTTTATAAATATTAGACACTTAGTTGAGATTTGACCTAAATTTATTTTGACATTCATAATGTATTATCTCAACTGAAGTTTGATTTACCTGAATATCTTTGAGTATTTGATTGTTTAATTGTGTTACTAAAATCAAAACTTGTTGAAAAAGAATTATCTAGATTCATTATACAATTTCTAAAAAACTTTCTACACAATACTTGATCGACAAAGCTCTCGACCGAGGTTCTTGTCAGTCAAAAAACAAATTCGACTGAGAACAGTTATGTAAGAAATTGTTGCTATTGAAATCATTTCCCCAAAATCAATATTGTATGGTTATAAAATGCTTTTCATTCTGATTCATATATACTCAAAATAATGAAAATCATTCAGAACCAAAAGGACTAGTAGATGGGTACCAAAAATTTTCTACTTTACATGTTTGGATGATTAATAGAGATTAAGATAAGGAAGCCTTTTATACACTTGGAGAAAAGTTAATTTTTAAAAGTAAAACTATTGTCATAGGTAATGTTTGTACAAATTTTTAAATGTACTATTTTTAAAAGAACTACATCATAACTAATATGACAATGATTATGTTTCATAGGAAAATATCAAAAGGGAAAATGAATGTAAACCTCTTAACTCTATGGATACTATTTGAAAACAATGAATTATTTATAGCATAAAAGATTGTTCATACAAGGAACTTGCTTAGAATATAATCATTACCCAAATTTATGTGATAAATCTAAAATTTATGTATTCTAGGAAAGCAAATGTATGATTTCTTTTCAAACCTAAAACGTTTCTCACTAGATGCATTAAAAAAAATTGTTCTATGTAAATTCTATCTTTAACAAAAGATGTTAAAGACAAATTTGATCCTAAGTCACCAAAAGACTTTATCATGGAAAATTCAACATCTAGCAAAGCATCTAGGATTTATAAGTCTACATATTCTTCCCATTGCCATCACCATCCATTTGGAAAATGCATCTATGACAAAACCTATGGGTATCACTAAGGATATACCTGTAAGGTTTAGGAAGGATGCCTATGTTCCATGTGACTCTGTGATCATGGGCATCAAGGAAGATCTACGTTACCCCCTCATCCTCATCCCACCCTTCTTAGACACCACCCTGCCTTGATTAATGTCGAGGCCGAAACCATTATTTTGTAATTAGGAAAGCAGATCCTAGAATTTAGAGTGTTTGAAAGCATGAGAGTCCCTAGCTTTTAGGAAGAGGTCTATTGATGAATGCATATTAATCATGGAATTCAATTATCATATTCGGACAAATTCAACTCAATATATCCAATTTCTCTCACTAAATATCACAATATATCAAAATGTGCAAGATTACTTAATTAGTCCAATTATCATGATTTTAACTGAATTTATGTTGATTTGATGCAGGTCTTGATAAGGTTGAACAGTCAGTTGGGACCCACCTCCACTCACCCTTGGTTCTGACCAATCGATCTGACCAAACAGTTTCATCCAATCGGTCTGGCCAATCGGTTTCATCTATTCGGTCTCAAGACTGAATGGACATGCTGTCAAAATCATTTGATAATTAAACGGTTTACAAAGCGTTTACTATACAATACAACCAAATCGTGTGAGCTAAGAAAATGAAGACCGTTTAAGTCATTTGCATGCAAATTGTTTGATAAAGTTGCACTGCTAAAGAATACCAATCACTACACTACGTGAAGAACCTTTGTTGCACAATCTGCACGAGACCGTTTGCCCAGCTGCTGGAGTATGAAGACCGGATATAGCTTTGCTTACAAGACCGTTTTCCAAAGCAATGCCAAAACCATTTGGAAATGGCATGCATGCAAGACCGTATAGAAAGTATTAAACGCAAGACCATTTGCATGCAAACCGAATGAATCACGTAGACTGAATGGAAAAATTCGAAGACCATTTGGGCACCTGCTAAAATGCAAGACCGTTTGCATATGCAGGATCAAATGGACTTTAAAATCGTTTACTGTATGAAATCGTTTGGATGAGACAGCATGGAGATCGTTTGCTACATGAAGACTGTTTGCTACGCAATGATATGAAACTGAATGAGTTGAATGTGAAGACCGTTTAAGCCAGCTACATGCAAACCGTATGGGCAGCGATGGAAGACCGTTTGAGTACTGATCGAAGACCGAAAGGAGGCTGGGCATGCAGATCGTTTTCTCTAGCAAGTGAAGACCGAATGAGCACATACACATAGACTGTTTGCTAATCGTGAAGAGCAGTAGACCGTTTGGTGAATGAAACTGAATGAGTTGAAATCACGTGCATGAGTGTACCATGCATGCAGACTGTGACCGTGTGAGCTAGCAATGAAGACCGTTTGGATTAGCAATGTGAAGACCGTTTGCTACATGCAAACCGAATGAAATGCAAGACCGTTTGAGCATGCAATGCAAACTGAATGATCAAGATATTTACCAAAACCGTTTGGACAATTATAAGCAAACCGTTTGGACTCACACCAAAAACATGAAGGCCAGATCTATGCCTATAAATAGGACAAGTAGGGTCCCCATTTGAGGCATCGGTTCTGGGACGCCGACAGGCTGCCTGTACACAGGTCCGATCCAGATCCAGTTCCATCCACGCCAGTTTCACTCCACCTACTGTCTGTGCTACAATCAAAAAGACCGAGAAGAGAAGGAATACAGATAGAGAGAGACTGTCTGGTCTATCTTGGCATCTCCCGTTCCACGTCTAGATCTGCTCCGACACAACGTAGAAGGTCGCATCATCTTCACCAAGATGCGACTACCTTCTGCAACGAGTTCATGGTGGATTTCTCTCTTTTTTATTCTTCTTGTTTCTCGCATCATGAGAGAGTAGTTCCTTTTCGCTAGGGTGCAGGGACTATCCCCACTGCCCATGCAAGCATGTTCTTTTGTTAAGCATTCCATGGCAATGTATATAACTTTTCATTTCATTGTTAATTGGTATGTTTGTAGTTGATTATCTACTTGGTTTCATCTTGTTCTTCCCTATATTGTGAAATCTTCTATATGTAGGGTGGAATGGCAGTTTACAAAGTTCGACTCCTTGATTAGAAATAAGATAGGATTCCTTGAGGTAGTAAGTGCATGATCCGCAAGGGGACGAGCCATCTAACCTTCGGTGACGCTTCTGTGGCCTAAACATCCCTTCAGGAGGGCCACAGCCTCAGTTGGATTTTGTATCATCTTAGTTTATCGTCGATGTTTGTTTGTAGATCAATCATCTGCTTACTTAACGATTAGCGCGGTTGGCACCTTGACTAGAAATAGAATGGGTTTCCTTGATGTCATAAGTGAATGATCCGTGAGGGGATGAGCCATCTAACCTTCGGTGACGCTTCTGTGGTCTAAACATCCCTCAGGGAGGACCACGGCCTTAGTTGGATGTTGTATATCCGGAGCTGTAAGTATATGAACTGGATGGTGATGAGACATATGATACCTAAAGTGATGCTTACGCAAGCCTAACGCCCGTATGGGGGGTTTTGCAGCAGCTCCATTTGGATAGTTATATCTTGCCTGGATGTTTGATGTTTAGACGTGTTTGTATGCATAGTGGTGGTGAAACCCGAGACCATCCCAGCGATTCCATATCATTGATCTATATACGACTTTGATTTAGCTTTTACTTTCTTACAATTAGTTTAATCAAACTCAAAACAACCAATCATTTTAAATCTTAGTCTTATTCTAGCTAGATTCGACTGACAAAGATTCTTTAAAACATTGTCCTTTGGGTTCGATCCTTAACTATACTGCGATAAGACCCGTCCACTTGCGGGTGGTATTATTGCACATTAGTTTTGGTAAAAGCTCGAGGATTTCAACCCCGAGTGAGTTTATTAGTGCGATAAAATCCCACGTCATCTATATACTGTATTGTGTTGAAAACCTATCCCAATTAAGGCAAGAATGGGAGTTACTTGAAAATGCCCTCCACACTACCCTCATGGCCCATTTTGAATGTAGCTTTGAAGATGAGCAATTAGATCAATGTAGGTCCCATTTTCATAGCTCTGAAGAAGTTTCTGATGAGGAATTCTAGGACCTTAAGATGGTCTCTCTTATTGAAGAGAATCTTTGAGCCCCTAAGGCCCCAAAAATGAAACATCTTCCTGAAGGACTTAAAATGTTTTTTCTATATGAGCACAAATTTGCCCTATTATGAGTAATTCTGATCTTACTTATGACCATGAAACCAAGCTCATGATTGAACTTAGGAAAAGGAGATCTACCCTAGGGTATAAAATGATCGATTTGATAGGGATTAATCAAGAAATTTTCATGCATAGAATCCCTATGGTAGAATAATACAAACCATGTTGGGACCCTCAAGGGAAACTGAATCCAAACATGAAGGAGGTTTTCTGATTCAAAGTTATCAAACTCTTGACCTCGTGAATCATCTATCCCATCTCTGACCCCCTAGTTATTCCTATCCAAGTGATTCCTAAAAAGGGGGAATGACTATTGTGAAGAATGATAAAGATGAGCTCATCCCCACCCATACTGATATGGGTTGGAGAATGTGCATTGATTATAGGAAGCTGAATAAGGCCACTAGGAAATATCATTTCCATCTTCTCTTCCTAGATCAAGTACTAGAACTCCTTGTTAGACAACAATGTTTCTACTATCTTGGTGGCTATTTAGGTGTTTATCATATTCTAATTCATCATGATGATCAAGAGAAGACGACCTTCATCTACCCATTTAAGATAATGCCCTTCGGGTTATGCAATGCCCTGGCCACCTTTCAATGGTGCATGTCAGCTATTTTTGTCGGATTGACTTAAATTGTGATGGAGGTATTTATAGATGATTTCTCTATTTATAGAGAATATTCTTATCTTAGACACCTATCCCTTGTTTTGGGAAAGTGTGAACGAGCACACTTAGTTTTAAATTGGGAAAAGTATAACTTCATGGTGAAATAAAGTATTGTTTTGGGACACCGAGTTAGAAACAATGGCATAGAGATAGATAGATCCAAGATTGAAGTGATAACAAAACTTCCTCCTCCCACTTCTATCAACAATATTCATTCCTTCCTTGGGCACATTGATATCTATCAACAACTTTTCCATGATTTTTTAAAAATTGTCAAACCTCTAAACAAACTTCTTCAAAAAGATGTTTCCTTTTCCTTTGACCATGTATCTATAACTAGTTTTCTTTGTTTAAAGGAGGCCCTCAGATCTATACCCATAATTTGTGCACCTGATTGGGTCTTGACTTTTGAAAATTTTTTTGTGATGCTAGAGATTTTGCTTTTGGTTCTATTCTTGGACAGCGTGTTAACAAAAAGCATCATGTGATTTACTATGCATCCAAAACTTTAGATGATGCCCAACAGAATTACACTATCACAAAGAAGGAAATGTTATCCATTGTCTATGCCTTTGACAAGTTTCTCTCTTACCTAGTTCGGTCCAAAGTGATTGTTTATATGGACCATGCATCCATTAGATGTTTGATGACAAAAAAGAATGCCAAACCACATCTCACTCTTTGGATCCTTTTACTACATGAATCCAATTTATAAAACCTTAATAAGAAGGTTCATGAGAATGTCGTAGTTGACTTATCCACCTAAGCTCTTGTGATGATGATGGCATCCCTATCAATGGTTCTCTACCAGATGACCAATTGCTCAAAGTCGAATCCCAATACCCTTGGTTTGCTAACAATGTTAATTATCTTACAACATGTGTCTTTTGTGCATCCCTGCTAATGGTATTACACACTACTCAATTATTTTTTTGAATGTGACTTCATGAGAAAACAACACATGATCGAATTACTTCAAAAATTTATAAGGACCTAAACCTACACACCTACTTCTACTAAAAATGCTACATCTACAAGCGCATGGGGTCGTGTCATAGTATAGGAGGGCATAAAGTATAGGGTTGATCCACTGGGAGAAGAGGGGGACTAGAGATAGGTTAGTTTTTTATCTAGGTTCCTATAGTGGAGTCTAGGGTTGAATGGTTTCAAGGTGATTTGATGATTAATTACACTAAGGGTTTTGCAAGAAAGCAATTAAAGGAAACAAAACAAGATTAAAACCTAAGTTAACCCTATATAGTTAATTCTACTGAGCAAGAAAAACACAAGGCAAGGCATGGAAATAGAACAAGTTATGCTAAGGCAAGAACGAAGAAATCTACACTACACTAAGCTAGCAAACTAAGAAAAGGAGAAATTAAAAACCTAAACTAGCAAGAGCAAAGTAAGAACAAGGTAAGAATCTAACTAAGCAAGTAAAGAACTAACTAAGCTAACACTAGCTAACCACAATGGCAATTAGGGTTTCAAAGCAATAAAGGGATGTGTGGGCTGTTTGGGGGATGTAGTTATCAATTAGGTTGGGAGTGACATGTAAACATTATGATTTAATTTAGATTATCAAACCAAACAACAAGCTAGAGACTAATGAATTACCTTAAACTACTAACTTACCATGGATATGCTAGGTTGTGTATAGGGGAATTAGTCCCTAACACCCCTACTACCCTTATGAGGCTCAATTAGGTTAGGGTTGAGGCGTAATTCAATTAGATTCTAACCATTGTGAGGATCAATTAGGTTAGGGTTTAGATGTAATTCAATTAGAGTCTAAACAAGCCTAGGTTTCTAATTTAAATTATCTTAGGGTAATTAGGGGATGAGGGTAGTAATGGGAGTGAAAATGAGGTTTTAGGCATCACAACAACCACATTCTAACCTTGAGAAAGCTCCATGCTAGACACATTAAATTCATCCAAAATAGCTACTTAGATATCTCTACTAGGGTTAGGAGAATTGGTTATAATGTAGGAATATGGGTAGCTAGCTAGGGGCCCATGAATTTGACCTAGGAACAAATCCCAAAATTCACACATAAAAGAAATTTTCCTAAATTCTTCGGTGATTTCAAGCACAAATGAACAAGAAATTCATGAAGAGTGAGATAGAAATACAACATTATCATTAGCAAACGAATCTACAATGTTTACATATCATTTCCCCCCTAACATTGTATCAAGGTCACATTTTGGGGCCCAAACAACCCAACCAAGGGGCCTAGATACTCGTTGAAATGGAAAATACAACAAGAGAAGAGAATGAGGCAGACGAAGTCATGGAACTCGGTGAAGATGAAGAAGTCATCCTCTCCAATAGCTACAACACGACCTCCTGCTTCCTCTAAGGTGTAAGGGCATGAGATAATGGTGGAATAGGGTTAGTACACTAGGAAACTAGGGTTTTGGTGGTGGAAATGGTGAAATGGAGTGGAATGGAGTTGAATGGTGTGGAGTAAATAATAGGTCAAGTAGGGGTAAAGTGGGAAATGTAGTGCAAAAGTAGCTAGGTTTTTGTGGGTAGCACCACCGTGGTGGAGTGGGGTGAGAACGGTTGTGGTGAAGTGGAATGACTATGGTGAGAAATAAGGAAAAATCATAGTAACTTGGTCAAATTTGTACATGAAGTAAAAAAGTTGTGGTGGTCACCACGGCCGTGGTGGGGCAAGGGTAGCATGAACATGGTGGTCACCACAACTGTGGTGGCTTGGAATGTTGTACCCATTCTTGGCTCCACGACCGTTCTGCATTAAATTCCACACGGTCGTGCAAGGTGGCATGAACGTTCTGGGTATATCGACCATGGCCATTCTGAGTGGCATGGCCATGGTGATTCTTGCATTGCTTGAAGTTGACTCTATTGATTTTAGAAGAGCCAGCATGGCGGTTCTGATTTACCACGACTTTGGTGGTCTGTGTTCCAACACTTTGACTTAATTCTTTGTTCATTCTAGGACATATTTACTTCATTGGAGGTTTGTCCACTAGGTGTAGGTTAAAGGAGCATTAGACTTCACTTTAGGCCTCTCTAAGGGTAAAGGAACCCTAGGATCACTCCTCTCTCTCTTCCATCCAAGCATGGTCCAAATGCATGAAAAACATGCAAACATAAGTGCATTTTAGACAAATATGCATATTAGGGGATATAACATGTAATCTAACATGTCTAGATGTGATTGAAATGATATATGACACAATATGAAGCCCTAAAATAGGGCTTCATCACCACCCCAAACTTAAAACTTACTTATCCTCAAGTATGCTCCAACTCAATCTCTCTACAAATTTTCCACATTAAGAGATGGAAAATCCAATGAAATAGATGAATATTGACTAAATGGGCACAAAGATGACTAATTACATGCATTCCACCTCTCTCCTATCCTCTTTCACAAACCAATCATGAGCACTAAGCCTACAAACATCAAATATTTGGCTTAGAAAACATAATCAATACATATGGTTGTCATATCACTCTGTGTAAAATGTTTCATGGTAGCAAAGGTCAAAAATGACTAATTTTACTATTTAATTCATATCATTAAATCTCATATGTCCATCCACACCATGTAACCCACGTGGTTGTGAGAAAGGGCAAATGAGCTAGGTTTGACATTTCCTAGCTCCATGGGTATGCAAAAGAAAGAAAGGGCAGCAGTAAGAATTAGGAGTGTTTTACGCATTCATCTTTTCTTTATTTAGATGCTCTTAAACAGGAGCATCTTTTATTTTCTTTTTTGCATTTTTTTTCCCTTTGTGTGGATAGGTACATGGTGATGAGAGTGAAGTTGGGAGATATAGATGTGGCCACTACAAACTTTTGGAGGTGACCATGACTGATTATGTGCACTTTGGTATCTTTTCTTGTGACAGAGAGGTAAAAAGATGGTAGAAGAAAAGTGAGTCAAAGAGGGGTTATAGTGTGGACATCAACATGAGATCTCATGCATGAAATATAGTCCAACAATTTCATCAAGAAATGACACACTACAAGAATGATCAATATTAAATCCACATTTCTATCATGAGATTCCAAAAAACTCTAAGCGTTTGTGACTTGCTTCAATTATAATTCAACCAAAAAGTTCACAAGCATGAGAGAGGTGGTTCACATGTAAAAAGTCAATAGTGAGGCCATCTAGCAATAAATCATGATAATTCACTTGCATTTGTCCAAGGTCGTCAATTTCAATCCAACAAGTAGAGATTGGGTCAAAACACATTTTTAGGGATGGAATTCTAAATTTAAGCAAAATTGGCCAAAATGGTGCCAAGTTGCCTTCAATCACATATAAAAATTCATTATGGAAAAACAAAGTAGGAAATAGTAAAATCCTAGTTAAAACATGCAAAAATTATAAAAATCTTCATGCTAATGCATGAAAAAAAAAGAGATTTTTTTATTGAAAATTACTTAAAAATTGACAGAAAGTAAACTACATGGCATGCAGGCATGCACAACAGGTAAAATCTAATCTAGATAGCAAGAGAAGGAAAACAAACCAAGAACAGAAAACTAAATGGAAGGTGAAATGCAAAAAGGGTGAAAAGAGAAAAGGGCACACCGCCCGACCACCTCAAACTTTTGAATCATGTTGTCCTCAACATGACACTAAAGTTTAAGAGTGATAGGGTAGATGATTATTGTGGTGTCTCTGGTGGTGGTCCTCCCTCTGATGGACGATGCTGATAGTAGGTGCCCCAGTTGTCTGACTATGGAGGTTGGTAGGAATCATGGTATGCATATAGTGCACCTCACCAATATTCCCCCCACTGGGGGTTCCTTTGTGCATGTGCATGTTAAAACTGATACATGTGGTTGATCTGATAGTGCATCTATTAATGATCCAACCACATTGCATCATGTTTGTGGTGATAACCCTCTTGTGCCCTTAGAATCCTTTCCTATGTGCTCTGATTTCCCTTCAGCTATACATGTATAGTCGACAAGTCGTATACATTCACATAAGGTTTTTTTGGCTATTGTGATGTCTCCTACTCACATCGCCTCACCCTACTTGTCTCTTTCTACTCAACAATCCTCCACCTCTTGCAACTACATGTGACTATCCAAGTCCTTTAGGCAAATCTTTGGGCTACTATTTCAATGTATCTCTAGGATGCTCCTATTCCCACCTCCTCAAGATATCCAAAAAAATTGAAGATGGACCACACCCTCTAGGAGCGATGTGGCATGGTAGGGGAGCTCTGGAAAAAATCCTACATAAGGAGGATTTACCTGCTAGAAAATCTTTTGATCAATGAAAAAAATCATGGATGAGCGAGTCAAGTAGTGCAGGTCCACAAGCTTCCCTCCTTCTGCCTTGGTGTAGCCAGATACATAATTCTCTAGGGGCAGAGCAATTGAAGTCACAATTCCTCCCATAATAAAAGGATTCTTGCTCTTGGACGAGACTGTCTGCATGTGATCAATGATGAGCGACCCCAAATTTACATGCTTTCCCTACACCATCCATCCCAACACAAAGAGGTCTTTCTTTGTACAACTACCTTGATTCTCATACCGAGCGAAGATGGTGTTCATCAAGACTTTCTAAATGTATCTCAAGATGGGATTGTGAATCAGACTTGTCTTTGATTTTCCCGCCATAAAGTTTCTTTGCCCTATAAGCCTCTTACACATGGATGCATAGTTCACCATGGTTTCTCTCATTGTGATCCCTTGATTAAGTAATTCTACTACCTTAGAGGTGGGAGCAAAAATGCCATTAAGAAAAGATGTAGTGAAAAGATAAGTACCATTCCCCAATGTGACGCTTATGGCATCCTATGAGACATTCTCTACGGTTGCAAAGAACTACTATGTAAGCTCAACATAAGTCTCATGGACTTTGTTTAACACCTCAAATAGCCCAACTTGTTCCAAGATAATGTGGGAAAAAAAAAATCAAAGATGCCCAAAGTCTCTGTCGTCTCTTGGCAAGCGTAGTGAGTGTCAATCATTCGACGTGTCAGGGACTCCGGGTGCTTTGGGTTCTTTACCTTCTTGTTGTTACCCTCATATGTTGTCCCATGATGTGACTTAGGTACATCCTACTACCATGCATCTGTCATTGCTTCATCTTCATCATCTAGAAGCAACTGCCTTCATGCTCACGATAGTGACTATGGTGCTGCAGATGCCAAAGGATGCATCGGAGTCGATGCCCGAGCCACTAAAGTAGATGGATGACGCAGTGATGGTAGTGGTTCTTCTCTATAGGAAACTAACTTTCGGGTTTCTATCCCATCTCCGCTAGGTAATCTAGAGGATTCCTCCATCATGGGATCCATTGCCTCTGCCAGATGGGGTGATCCTCCATGTGAACCATGGCCTGTCGGTAACGGTGGAAGAGCTTGCGATGATTCCAAGACAGAAGAAGAGTTTTTCTTGGATCAACGGCCATAGAAGATGACATCCTTGGTCCTATCCATGGCTTTATTAGGCATTTTCTTCATCTTTCACTGAAATTGGTGGAGAAATGTGGGGTTTTAGGGATTTTTGTAGATCTATGTATATGGGGCGGAATGAAGTGAAAGTGGAGAACTTGGTGTGTGAGATTGAGTGGAAATGATGGATGGAGGTAGGGAAAATGGTAGGGAGATAATTTGGGTGGGATTGGGGGTTATTTGAGGAGGAATCGAAGGTGGAATGGGGCTGGCAAGTGTTGTACTACTGCTCTCACATACAGAACTGTCATTCTATTGTGCAAGGGTGAATGAGCAAGTGAAATGAACAAAATTGGATTACTGAGTTTAATGCTGGATCAAGTTACTCGAAGACCATGCTGGCTCATCTACTACATGGTCGTGGCACCCCACACAGCCGTTCTGACTAGATAGCTACACGACTGTGCTGATTCTATTCTTTAGTTATTCAATTTTCTTGATTTCTCTGTTGATTTGAGTGTACCATCACGGCCTTTCCATGGCACTAGGGCAGTGGTGAGTACTATGGCAGTTCATTTCAACTTGAATATCATCAAAACATCAATTCTTTGGTCCAAAATGATTTTTTAATGAATTATTTGTCTAAATCCCATCTAATTTTCCTCATTTCAACCTATTTTCACTTACATATCTTAAAACTCAACAAAAATTATTAAAAGAAAGTGTGGATGTTTTCTTGTAAAAGTGTAAAAATAACCAAAAGTATCAAAAATGGAAGGTTGCATGAAAAAATCTCAAACCTTGGTGATTTACCTCCCACAAGCGTTGAGTTTGATGCCTTCAGCTAGGATTCTTGTAGATTCTTGCATCATTCATCCATTTGGAGTTCCCATGCGCCAATTCTTGCAATAAATGCATCTATCATTTGCACTCAACCTATGATCCTGATCCCTTTGATTACCAAAGCTTTCATCAAATCTTTCATCTAGATATCCTCCCCATAAATGACCAATTGGACTCTTGAAGTGACCATGTCCAATATCCTCATCTCGAACTCACAGGTTTAGGACTTGTACATGTTGATCTTTATCTTCATGTTCATAAAAGTGACTGTCATTATCCCACTACCAATGTGTATCTCAACATCAGCTATATATGAGAATGGTCTTCCCAAGATGATGGGGATCTTCCTATCATCCGGCTCCAAGTCAAGAACAATGAAATTTGCCTGGAAAACTTGCTCCTCTTTCCTTATCATCACCAAAACAACATCCACTCTTCCTCTTGGCACTTTGATGGAATGGTCTGCCAATTGGAGAGTGCAATGTGCCAGTTTCAACTTGCCTAAGACCATCTCAACATAGACACTATATGGCATCAAACTCACACAAGATCCCAAATCAAGAAGGGATTTTTTTGTGCAATGTCACCCAATGTAGCTAGGTATGATTGGGGCTCCCAGGACTTTCCTCTTTATTGGAAGTGAGTGTTGGAGGATTGAGCTCACTTGTTTGATCAACTAGAATCTCTTTGGTATTCTCCCTATTGACCTCCTCTTCACAAGGAATAAGTTCTTGAGAAACTTGGCATGTGTTGGAATCTGCTTGATAACGTCCAACAATGGAATGTTGACCTTCACTTGGTGAAACACCTCAAGAATGTCAACATTATGCTTTTGTCTCCTCCTTACTTATTGTGGTTCACCTAATACTTCTATGAATGATGGCTCACTTACTTTGGCCTTGCTTAGATCAACATGATTCTCTTATGGCATGTCATGAAGTGGAACACTAGGGATGGTAGGACATGCAAATGGGGTATGATGTGGAGTACATTGTATCAAAAACTCAACATGAGGTTTTGTAGAATCTTATTCACCAATCTCAATCACAATATCACCACTTGGCTGCCTTTACCTTACTTTATCAACCTTTCTTTGACTTGCGAGATACTCAAGAGATTTCCCACTCCTTAGAACGGTCACATCACTTCCTTGCTCATGGTGGAGAGGGGGAGCTAGTTGTGTCTATGGATGAGGTGGAGGTGGCACTTGGTATTGAAATTGAGGTGAAGGGGAGAATTAAGGTTGGAAGGTGAATGGTTGAGAAATATGTAGTGATGGAGGGGGAGGAGGCGTGTAAGGATTTGGATGGCCTTAGAAGTGGTATATGGACTTCACTTGCATGGTAGGTGGACTATAGAAAACTTGTGAGGAAGGCATTGGTCCACTTCCTTCATTGAAACTCAAGATGGTTTTTAAAGACAATTTTTCTTCTTGGAGAGCGTGGAATATAAATTTTCTATGCTCTCTTCGAGCCTTGTAACATTATTTTGGACATAATCAAAGGTTTTCAACCTAGAGAGAACATCTTTCTCAAACAATGAGCTATATCTTGGACTTTGTGGTTCTTGGTAGCTACATGAGTGGGGTTCCTTATTTTCTTCATCACAAAACTCAATTGAATTGACTGAGTGGCAAGGAACATTTGCCGCTTGGTTCTTCATGAAGATCACTATGTCACCAAGAATTTTCATCACTTGTGGGATTGAGTCATTATGAGTCAGAGATGTCACATGAAAGGCATGGCCACCATCATTCATCATCCTAGAAGCTTGAATTCTTGAACCTTCTGCCAGTTGCTCATATAATGGCCAAATCTCCTCAGAGGGTCTAGCCATGAAAACTCCTCCACAAGAAGAATCTATTGAAGCTTGAATCTTTGAAGATAGATCTGAGTAAAAGGACTGAACTAGCTTCCACAAAGGGATGTCATGGTGCGGGCACTCTCTCAACATCTTCTTCAATCTCTCCCAAGCATTGAGAAACTGCTCACTGCCCATTTCACTGAAACTCACTATGGCATGCTGCATTTGTGTCAACCTCGCAATGGAGTAGAATTGACTTAGGAAGGCATTCTTCATCTCTTCCCAACTTATTATGTCCCTTCTAGAATCATACCAATCTTTGGCTTTGTCTTTGAGGGAGAACGAGAAAAATGTCAAACAAATTATGTCATCATTCGTCATCGGCATCCTGAAGGTGGAGCATGCTTCAAGAAAGGATTCCAAGTGCTTGTAGGGGTTCTCACTCTTTGAGCCATAGAAGATGGGTAGGATCCCAAGAAGTCCTCGAGCGATAGAGAATTGCTCCCATGGCATTTGATCACATCTTCTGGCAATTGGCAATTTGTAGTTGCTAGGCATGAAGTAATCTTAAAGTGGCTTGTATGTGCATTTTGGCCTTCAATCTTGTCTTCCTCGAGCATCTTGTCACATGCACAAGGCACAACCAAACAAAAGAAAGTAAGTTAGCAAACCAATATGCACAAATAATGTAAAGAGTAAAGAATAAATAATGGATATGATGAGGGCGGTAGGAAAATATCAAAGCAAAACTAACTATTTAGGCCAAGCGCCTTTCTCCCCAAAAATGGTTCTAGAAAGCTTGGTGCATCCCTACTAATGGTGTTACACACTACTTAATCAGAATTTGACTCGATGCAACTCTGCATGAAAACAACACACAGGTGGATTTCTTTCAAATTTTATAAATACCTAAACCTACAAACCTACTTCTACTAAAAACACTATAACTGCAAGCGCATAGGATCATGTTGTAGTATAGGAGGGCGGCAAGTATAGGGTTGATCCATAGGGAGAAGAGGGGGCACTAGAGCTAGATTAGCTTTTGGGCTAGGTTCCTACTGCGGAGACTAGGGTTGAAGGGTTTAAAGATGATTTGATTATTGATTACACTAAGAGTTAATAATGACAACAATTAAAGGAAATTAAACAAGATTAAAACCTAAGTTAACCCTAGATAGTTAATTCTACTAAGCAAGAAAAGACAAGGCAAGGCAAGGAAAGAGAACAAGTTATGATAAGGCAGGTAAGAAGAATTCTACACTACACTAAGCTAGCTAACTAATCACATGAGCAATTAAAGTCCTAAAATCATAAAAGCAACGCAAGAATAAGGAAGGAAGCTAACTAAGCAAATAAATAACTAACTAAGCTAACATTAGCTAAGCAAGATGACAATTAGGGTTTTAAACAAATAAAGTGATGTGTGGGATGTTTGGGGGATGCACTTATTAAGCAGGTTGGGGGTGACATGTCAACATTATGATTTCATTATATTATCAAAGAAAATAAGTAGATATACTCTAATGAATTATCCTAATCTACTAACTGGACATGGATACACTAGGTTGAATATAGGGGAAGTAGTCCCTAACATCCCCTAGTTCCCTTGTGAGGCTCAATTGGGTTAGGGTTTACATGCAATTCAATTAGAGTCTAAACAAGCCTAAGTTTCTAGTTTAGATGATCTTAGGGTGATTAGGGGTTGAATGTAGTAATGGGAGTGGAAATGAGGTTTTAGGCCTCAGATCACCCACATTCTAACCTTGAGAAAGCTTCATGGTAGACACACTAAATTCATCTAAACTAGCTACTTATATCTCTCATGTAGGGTTAGGACAATTGGTTAGAATGTAGGAAGATGGGTAGCTAGCTAGGGATCCATGAATTGGACCTAGGAGCAAATCCCAAAATTCACACATATAAGCAATTTCCCTAAATTCCTAGGTAATTTCAAGCACAAACCAACATGCAATTCATGAAGAATGATATAGAAATAGAACATAATAATTATCAAATGACATTACAATGTTTACATATCATTTCTCCCAACATGGTGTCAAAGTCACTTTTTTGACCCCAAACAGCCCACCCAAGGGGCCTAACTACTCATGCAAATGGAAAATATTAAAAGAGATGAGAAAGAGGTAGATGAGGCCATGGAGCTCAGTGAAGATGAAGAAGTCCTCCTCTCCAGCTATTGCAAGACAACTTCCTCCTTCCTCCAAGGTGAAAGGGCATGGGACGATGATGGTGGAATAGGGTCAAAACACTAGGAAACTAGGGATTTGGTGGTGGAAATGGTGAAATGGAGTGGAGTGGTTAAGGGGTAAACATGGAGTTATAGGACGTAGATAGGGGTGGCCAAGGGTAGATAACCTTGGCCTCCGGTTGCTACCCACATATATATAGGTGTTGAGGAAGCAATAGGTCAAGTAGGTTTAAAGAGGGAAATGCAGTGAAAAAGTAACTAGGTTTTTGTCATTAGCATGGCCGTGGTGGTCACCACAACCGTGGTGGAGTGGGGTGAGAATGGTTGTGGCAAAGTGGAACGACCATGGTGAGAAATAGGGAAAAAGCACAATAACTTGGTCAATTTTGTGCATGAAATGGCACGAATGTGGTGGTTACCACGGACATGGTGGGGTAAGGGTAGCACGGCTGTGGCAGTTACTAGGGTCATGGGGCTAGGGATGCTCTACCTATTCTTGGCTCCACGTCTGTTTTGCATTAGCTTCCACACAACCGTGCAAGGTGGCATGACCATTTTGGGTTTATCTACCATGACCATTATGAGATGCATGGCCATGGTGATCCTTAAATTTCTTGAAGTTGACTTTGTTAATTTTGGAAGAGCCAACACGGAAGTTCTGATTTACACAGGTTATGATGGTCACTATTGTAGCACTTTGACTTGATTCTCTATTCATTCTTGGACATCTTTGCTTCAATGGAGCTTTGGCCACTAGGGTTGGTTGAGGGAGACTCAAACTTCACTTTTAGACTCTCCAAGGGTAGAGGAACACTATGATCACTCCTTCTCTCTATCTTCCATCCAAGCGTGGTCCAAATGCCTGAAAAACATGTAAATAATGTCCATAAGTGCATTTTACGTAAATATGTAAATTAGGGGAAATAACATGAAATCTAACAAGTATAGAAGTGATTGAAATGCAATATGATACAAGATGAAGCCCTAAAATAGGGCTGCATCACCACCCAAAACTTAAAGCATACTTGTCCTCAAGTATGTTCCAACTCAATCTCTCTACAAGTTTTCCACATCAAGAAATGACAAATGCAATGCAATAGATGAATATTGACTAAGTGGGCTCAAAGATGACTAAGTACATGCATTCCACCTCTCTCCTCTCCTCTTTTACAAACCAATCATGATTAGAGTATTGAGCCTACAAACTTCAAATAAAGAGCATAGAAAACACAATCAATCCATATGGCTATCATATCACTCTGAGTAAACCATTTCATGGTAGCAAGGTCAAAAATGACCAATTTTTTGTTCTAAGTTCATGCATTCAATCTCATATGTACATCCACACTAAGAAATCCATGTGGATGCAAAAAAAGGTAAAATGAGCTTGGTTTGACATATCCTAGATCCATGGGCATGCAAAAGCAAGAAGGGGTTGCGGTAAGAATTTGGTGTGCTTTTACACACTCATATTTTCTTTATTAAGATGCTCTTAAACAGGAGCATATTTTATTTTCTTTTTTGCATTTTTTTTCTTTTTCTTTGCCCTTGGTGTGGAGAGGGCGTATGGTGATGAGAATGAAGTAGGGAAATATAGATGTGGCCACCCCAAACTTTTGGAGGTGTCCACAGCTAATTGTGTGCACTTTGGCTTCCTTTCATGAGGTAGAGAGGTAAGAAGATGGGAGAATAAAAGTGAGTCAAAGAGGGGTTACTAGTGTGGACATCAACATGAGATCTTCTGTATGAAAGCTACTCCAACAATTTTGTCAAGCAATTACAAACTACATGAATGAGCAATATTAGATCGACACATTTCTATCAGGAGATTCTACAAAACTGTAAGCGTTTGCGACTTGCTTCAGTCATAATTCAACCAAATAGTTCTTAAGCATGAGAGAGGTGGTTCACATGTAAAAAGTCAAGATTGAGGCCATCTAGCAATAAACCATGATAATTCATTTGCATTTGTCCAAGGTCATATTTTTCAATCCAACAAGTAGAGATTGGGTCAAAACACACTTTTAGTCATGAGATTGTAAATTTGGGCAAGATTGGCCAAAACAATGCCAAGTTACCTTCAATCACATATAAGCCTTCATTATGAAAAAATAAAGTAGGAAATAAGCAAATCCTAGTTAAAACATGAAAAATTTATAAAATTCTACATGTTATGCAATGCATGACAAAAAGAGCAATTTTTTAAAAAAATTATACAAAAATTGACAAAAAGTAAATTACATGATATGCAGGCATGCAAAACAAGTGAAATCTAAGCTAGATAGCAAGTGAAGGAAAACAAAACAAGAAAACAAAACTAAATGGTAGGTGAAATGCAAAAAGGGTGAAAAGAGAAAAAGGGCATACCGCCCTACCACGGAAAACATTTGAATCATGTTATTCTCAGCATGACACTAAAGTATAGTAGTGATAGGTTTGATCATTGTGGTGGATCTGGTGGTGGTCCTACCTATGGTGGAGGATGCTGGTAGTTGATGACCCAGTAGTCTGATTATGGAGGTGGGTAGGAATCCTGGTATGCAGACAATGCACCCCACCTGTCTTCCCCCCACTAGGGCTCCTTTATGCTTGGGCTTGTTGGAGCCGATACATGTGGTTGATCTGATAGTGCATCTATTGATGATCCAATCACGTTGCATCCTATGTGCACTGATAACCCTCATGTTCCCTCAAAATCCTATCATGTGTTCTATGAATGCCCTCCAATTGCACATGTATAGTCAGCATGTCGTATGCGTTCATTCAAGGTTGTTGTGGCTACTGGGATGTCTCTACCTCACATAGCCTCACCCTACGTGTCTCTTTCTCATCAACTGTCCTGATCCAATCGGTAGCTACCAGTGACTCTCGAAGTCCTTCAGGAAGATCTCTAGGCTTTTGCTGGCATGTTTCTCTAGGGTGCTCGTCTTCAAACCTCCTTAAGATATCCAAAAAATCTAAAGACGGACCACACCCCTCTAGGAGCAGTATGAAATGGTAGGGGAGCTCTAGCAAACTCATGCATAAGGAGGTTTGACGTGGTAGAAAATCTTTAGATCAATCATTGATCATGGACGAGCAAGTCAAGTAGTGCAGGTCCACGAGCCTTCCTCCTTCACCCTTGGTCTATGTAGATACATCATGCTCCAGGGCCAAAGCAATTGAAGTCACAATCCCTCCCATAATAAATGGATTCTTTCACTTGGATGAGATTATCTTCATGTGATCAATGATGAGCGACCCAAAATTTACATGGTTGCCCTGCACCATTCATCCCAACACAAAGATGTCTTTCTTGGTACAACTACCTTGATTCTCATATCGGGCAAAGATGGTGTTCTTTAAGACCTTCTGAATGTATCTCAAGGCGGGATTGTTAATCAGACTTGTCTTTGATTTTCCCATTATAAAGTTTCTTTGCCCTGTAAGCCTCTTCCACATGGTTGTATAGTTCAGAGTGGTTTCTCTATCTATGCTCCCTTGATTAAATAATTATGTTTCCCTAGGGGTGAGAGTAAAAGTTCCATTGAGAAAAGATGCAATGATAAGATAAGTACATTTCCCAATGTTATATTTACAGTGTCCTATGAGACTTTCTCTAGGGTTGTAAAGAACTACTATGTAAGATCAACATAAGTCTCCTGGACTGTGGTCAACACCTCAAATAACCCAATAGGTTCCAAGATATCTGAAAAAAATTAAAGATGCCCAAAGTCTCCACCATCACTGGGCAAGTGTAGTGAGTAACAATCACTTGGTGTGTCACGCACTCTGAGTGCTCTAGTTTCTTCACCTTCTTGTTGTTACCCTTGGGTGTTTCCTCATGATGTGCCTCAGGTACATCCTCCTGCTATGCATCTAGCATTTCTTCATCTTAATCATCTAAAGTAGCTTCCTTCATGATCTCGGGTGTGATTGTGGTGTTGCAGATGCGTCAAAGTCGATGCTTGAGCTATAGAAGTAGATGGCAGAGGTGGTGGTAATAGTGGTGCTTCTCTAGAGGAAACAGACTGTCAGGATACTACACCACCTCTGCTAGGTAATCTATAGGATTCCTACATCATGGGATCCACCGCCGCTACCGTATGGGGTGATCCTCCATGTAAACTGAGGGTCTCTAGTAGCGGAGGAGCTTGGGATGATGCCAAGACTAAAGAAGAGTTGTTCTTGGGTCAGCAGCCATAGGAGATCACAACCTTGGTCCTATCAATGGCTTTCTTAGCCATTAGCATCATCTTTCACTAAAATTGATGAAGAAACATGGGGTTTTAGGGATTTTTGTAGTTCTACGTATGAGGGGCAGATTGAAGAGAAAGTGGAGAAATTTGTGGGTGAAATTGGGTGATATAGGTTGGGAAAATGGTAGACATATGGTTTGGGATGGATTGGGGGTGATTTGAAGAGGAATGGGGGGGTGGAATGGAGCTGGCATAGTGCTGCACAGCTGCTATCACGCCCGAAATGTTCTTTCTGTCACACAAGGGTGAATGAGCAAGTGAAATGAAAAAAATTGGATTATTGAGTTAAGTACTGGATTGGGTTGCAGCAGGTCCATGTTGCACGACACAGACGTGTTGGCTTGCCTACTACACGGCCATGCCCCCCCCACATTACCGTTCTGATTAGATAGCTACACGGCCGTGCGGCCTTGCATGACTATACTGAGTTTGTTCTTCAGTTCTTCAATTTTCTTGATTTCTCTATTGATTTGAGTGTATCGCCACAACTGTTCCATGGTACTACGACCATGTTGAGTACTACAACAGTTCATTTCAACTTGAATCTCATCAATACATCAATTCTTTGGTTCAAAATGATTTTTCATGAATTCCTTTTTTAGATTTCATCTAATTTTTCTCATTTCAACCTATTTTCAATGCACATCTTAAAACTAAAAAACTATTGAAAACATGTGTGTGTGTGTGTGTTTTCATGGAAAAGTGTAAAAATAACCAAATTATCAAAAATGGAAGGTTGGGTGAAAATTTCCTAAACCTAGGTGGGTTGCCTCCCACAAGTGCTGAGATTCATGCCTTTGGCTGGGCTTCTTGGAGATTCATGCAATATTCATCCATTTGGAGTTATCATGTGCCCATTCTTATAATAAATGCATCTCTCATTTGTGCTCAACCTATGCTCCTCATCCCTTTGATCACCAAAGAATCATCAAATTTCTCATCTAGATATCCTCCTCTCAAATGACCAAATGGACTCTTGAAGTGACCATGTCCAATATCCTCATCTTGAACTCGCCGGTTTGAGGATTTGTATATGTTGGTCTTTATCTTCATGTCCATAAAAGAAATTGTCATTAATTTGTTGTGAACGTGTATCTCAGCATCAAATGTAGATAAGAATGGTCTTCCCAAGATGATGGGGATCTTCCTATCATCTTCCTTCATGTCAAGAACAATGAAATCCTCTGGGAAAATTACTCCTTACCTAGTCTATAATCACCAAAACATCATCAAATCTTCCTCTTGGTACTTTGATGGAATGGTTTGCCAATTGGAGAGTTCAATGTGCCAGTTTCAACTTGCCTAAGCCCATATCAACATAGACACTATATGGCATCAAATTCACATTAGATCCCAAATCAAGTATTGATTTGTCCATGCAATGTCCCTTAATGTAGCTAGGTATGATTGGGTCTCCCAGGTCTTTCCTCTTCATTAGAAGTGAGTGTTGGAGGATTGAGCTCACTTGTTTGGTCAACTTGACTCTCATTTGTATTCTCCCTGTTGACATTCTCTTCATAGTGCATAAGTTCTTAAGAAACTTGGCATATGATGGGATCTGCTTGATAGCATCCAACAATGGAATATTGACCTTGAATTGGTGAAACACCTCAAGAATGTCAACATTGTGCTTTTGTCTCATCCTTACTTCTGATGGCTCATCTAATTCTTTAATCAATGATGGCTCACTTACTTTGGTATTGGTTGAATCAACATGATTCTCATGTGTAATGTCATGAAGTGGAACACTAGGGATCGTAGGTCCTACAAATGGGTTATGAGGTGGAGCACATGGTATCACAAACTCAATAGGAGGTATCATGAAATCACCTTCACCAATCTCAATCACAGTATAACCACTTGGTTGGCTTTGTTTTACTTTATAAACCTCTCTTTGACTTGTCAATTTCTCAAGAGATTTCCCACTCCTTAGAACTGTCACAACACTTCCTTGCTCATGGTTGAGAGGGGGACCCAGTTGTGTCTGTGGAGAAGGTGGAGGTGGCACTTTGTATTGAAATTGAGGTGGGGGGAGAATTGAGGTTGGAAGGTGAATTGTTGAGAAATTTGTGGTGATGGAGGGGTAGGAGGTGTGTAAGGCTTTGCATGGCCTTGGAAGTGGTATATGGGTTGCACTTGCACGGGAGGTGGACTATAGAAAACTTATGAGGAAGGCATTGGTCCACTTGCTTCATTGAAACTCAAAATTGATTTTGAAGACAATTTTTTTTCTTAGAGAGCAAGCATGGAAGATAGCTGCTCTATCCTCTCCTTGATCCTTGTAACATTCTTTTGTGCATCATCAAAGCTTTTCAACCTAGAAAGAACCTCTTCCTTAAACCTTGAGATAAATCATGGACTTTGTGGTTCTTGGTAGCTATTGGAGTGAGGTTTCTTCTTTTACTCATCATAAAACTCAATAGAGTTGATCGAGTGGCAAGGAACATTTGTCACTTGGTTCTTCATGAAGCTCACCATGTCACCAAGAATCTTCATCACTTACAAGATTGAGTCATTATGAGTCAGAGATGTCACACCAAAGGCATGGCCACCGTCATTCATCACAATAGAAGCTTGAATTATTGAACCTTCTTCCATCTACTCATATAATGACCATATCTCCTCATGTGGCCTAGCCATGAAAACTCATCCATAAGAAGAATCTACTGAAGCTTGACTCTTTGGAGATGGACCAGAATAAAAGGACTCAACTAGATGACACATAGGGATCTCATTATGAGGGCACTCTCTCAAATTCTTTTTAAATCTCTCCCAAGCATTGTGAAACTACTCATTGCCCATTTGATTGAAACTCACTATGGCACACTGCATATGTGTCAACCTTGCAATAGAGTAGAATTTCCTTAGGAAGGAATTCTTCATATCTTCCCAACTTATGATGTCCCTTCTTGAATCATACCAATCTTTGGCTTTGTCTTTGAAGGAGAATGAGAATAAGATCAACCAGATTGTGTCACCGCTAGCCGTCAGCCTCCTGAAGATGGAGCATACTTTAAGAAAGGAGTCCAAGTTCTTGTAGAGGCACTCACTCTCTGAGCCATAGAATATGGGAAGGAGCCTAAGAAGATCTAGAGGGATAGAGAATTACTCCCCTGGCATTTAATCAAGTGTTCTAGCAATTGGCAATATGTAGTTTCTAGGCATGAAGTAATCTTGAAGTGGCTTGTAAGGTGCATTTTGGCCTTCCACCTTGTCTTCCCCAAGTGGCTTGTCACATTTACAAGGCACAACCAAACAAAACAAATCAAGTTAGCAAGCCAATTTGCACAAAGAATGTAAAGAATAAAAAATAAAAAATAACACTGATGAGGGTAGTAGGAAAATATCAAAGAAAAACTTACTAGCTAGGTTGAGCGCCTTTCTCCCTGAAAATGATGCCAAAAAGCTTGGTGTGCCCAAATTAATGGTGTTACACACTACTCAATTAGAACTTGAACAGAGGCAACTCCATGAGAAAACAACACACTGGTGGATTAGTTTTAGGATTTATACTAACCTAAACCTGCACACCTACTTCTACTAAAAACACTACACCTGCAAGCTCATGGGGTCATGTCATAGTATAGGAGGGCAGAAAATTGATCTATAGGGAGAAGAGGGGGCACTAGAGATAGGTTAGCTTTTGGGCTAGGTTCCTACTGTGTAGTATAGGGTTGAAGGGTTCAAAGGTGATTTGTTGATTGATTACACTAAGGGTTGAGCAAGAAAAAATTAAAGGCCTAATATAGAAATAGCAAGCCAGAATAAAACCTAAGTTCACCCTAGATAGTTAATTGTACTCAGTAAGAAAAGACAAGGCAATACAAGGCAAGGAAAGAGAACAAGTTATCCTAAGGCATACAAGAAGAAATCTACATTACACTAAGATAGAAAACTAGGCACAAGAGCAATTAAAGACCTAAACTAGCAAGTGCAAAGAAAGAACAAGGCAAGAAGCCAACTAAGCAAGTAAATAACTAACTAAGCTAACACTAGCTAAGCAAGATGGAAATTGGGGTTTTAAAGGAATAAAGGATGTGTGGGCTATTTGGGGGTGCGCTTATCAATTAGGTTGGAGTGACATGTGAACATTATGATTTCATTTAGATTATCAAACCAAACAACAAGGTATAGTCTAATGAATTATCCTAAACCACTAATTGGCCATGGATATGCTAGGTTGTGTGTAGGGGAACTAGTTCCTAACACCACCTACTACCCTTGCAAGGCTCAATTGAGTTAGGGTTTAGGTGTAATTCAATTAGAGTCTAAACAATCCTAGGTTTATATTTTAGATGATCTTAGGGTTATTAGGGGCTGGGGGTGGTAATAGGAGTGGAAATAAGGTTTTAGGCCCATATCACCCACATTCTAACCTTGAGAAAGCTCCATGCTAGACACACTAAATTCATCTAAACTAGCTACTTAGATCTCCCAACTAGGGTTAGGAGAATTGGTTAGAATGTAGTAAGATGGGTAGCTAGCTTGGGATCCATGAATTGAACCTAGGCACAAACACCAAAATTCACACAAAGAAATGATTTAACTAAATTCCTGGGTGATTTCAAGTACAAATCAACAAGCAATTCATGAAGAATGAGACAGAAATATAACATACACTAGTACAGATATCACCTTTAGCGTTGGTTTAATATGACTTTAGAAGTCAGTTTCCAAGCGACACCCAAGTGGGTGACACTAAATGTAGACGCCTTCATCATTGGTTTCATAACCAACGACACAAAGCCATCCCTCAATTGCAATCCAAAAAATGCACCAGCAGGGGTACCATAGGCGTCGGTTATCAAGTCATAACCGTTGCCACATCCCATCCCAAAAAAAAGGTGGACCCAAGTTAGACCATAGGTGTCGGTTAGCAACAAAAAACTGACTCCATTGACCTAAAATTATTGACGGTTTGTAAGTTAACCAAATAGTAACCGACACCATTAGGGATAAAGATGTCAATTAACTATTAATCACTGATGAGGTAAGTTATTTTTGTCAGTTTCTTTTGTTAACCGACGACTATGTTTTAATTTTTTTTCTTATCAACTTGTAGGCCTACTGTCTGACTGGTCAACAGGATGCAGAACCTGCAGTTCAATTCTAAACTGTAGGTTTACATCATCAATTGATTTCATCCAACAACAGGCCACAAACCTACAAAATTAACAAGGATGGACAACATTATATATGGATCATGTGATCCATACACATTTATAAGCACATTTAATTCATATTATGATTCATCACGCACATGTAGAAACACGTAGTTCCATTTCATTCCTCCATTTCATATTCACACACATGTATCAACCTATAGTTCCATTCATTCATCTCTTTTCACATTCAAACACATGTAGAAACATTCATGTATTTATCTTCACATTCACACATATGTATATAGATAAGACAATTAAAAAAAATCATTCAAACATGTATATAAAAGTGTGTCTTCCAAAGTTTAACATATCTCAAATATAGAAATAATTATGACAACAAAGTTTAAAAATATCATTCTTTATCGTCATTATTATCATCATCGTCATCATCGCCATCAGTATTCCAATGATAATAAAAAATTCTCACTACTTTTAAGGCTTTTGCCCATTGTTCTCTTATATCATCTAATTATTCCATCATATAGGGAGTATGTACATCTAATAACTTTTCACCTATAGTCAAGTCAGTTTTGAACACCTGCAAAGAGAATGACACATATATATAATTAATAATATATAATAATATTGATATATTTCATATTATCTAATGAGACTATATATAACACTTGTTGTATGGTATCAATTTCCATTGCAGCATGTTTGCTAATTAGGTCCACATATCGCATCACATAGTATGCACATGCCCGGCCGTTGTTTTTTGTAGCAAACTATAAATTGAAACATACAAAATGTTAACAAATACAAACAAGCATAGTTCACATATATAATATATACATTGAAGTCAGGAAATTACTTTCACATTCTCCCAAAGTAACAGTCTCTTTGTCTTGGATAAGTTTCCTCTAGATTTTTTGAACTCTTTTAAAGCCCTACATGTTAATTTAACACATTAAATTGCATTATTCAATAATAATGTAATAATAGATGTTAATGGATATAAAATATAAAAGATTTCTCACGTGAATAATGGCCTTTTCATTGGGTGTCCATATAATGAGTATAATTCCTTCCCTGAAAGATCTAGATAATAAACAGCCCACGTCTTGGGGACAATAACCAGTAAATCCCAATTCTTAGCACTAGAGGTAAGAAAGTTAAAAATTAATAACTCAAAATACACAATAAAATGTAACTTTCTTAAGTCCAAATTATAAGCAAAGTAAGCTTACTCAACATTGAATGGAGCTATTATCACTATCTTCTTTTTTACCAAAATATTTAAAGGCAACAGAGTAGTATGAGGTAACTAATTAAGGCTCTTTATTTATTTGACTAATCAAAGATGGAATTAGAAATCCCACATGGGGAAATGAAAAATCTTTACAGATCATGTGTAAGTGGCTGCAAAATATGTATTATGTATGCATTAATATATAAGAAACCAGATCACCAAATATAAAACAAGGTATATGAATTTATAAACAAGATCTCACCATATACATAGCTCTATCATAGATGTATTCTGTCAATCATAACGAAATAAATCCAAAATATCTTGTATAAATATATTGTCATCGTATGATTTACATGTAGCATCCATCGAAATAGAAACATGTATAGGACAATTTGGGTGATGTTCGCCTATCCATACTGCCATACCCTCACAATTAGGATCTAACGAGTCATATAGGTCCCTTGGAATCAAACTAGGTACTTCAGGAGGAGGTGGAGGTGGAGGCCGAGCTGTAGAGGGTTTCTTCCTTTTGACCAGAATATATAATTTTAGATCAATTGATTAGCTCGTATATACACGCTAACAAATTAACATAATATAAATTTAACATACAATATCAGTATAGACAACATATGTTTTGGGCCACAATATGACTCCGCCTTCTACTTCACCAAGCGTTTTAGAATCTGGGTGGGCATATGACAATGGATGATGCCTCCAATGGTGGAGTACAAGTCTCAAGTTCACACAAACTGTACCATCTGGTACTGGTGTGCCATGAAACATATCCCCTAGAAGGGGTGGGTAAGCCTCTGCCTCTGGATCGATAAATTCTTTGCTTTTTATGGAATGGCTTCAACCCCTACAAATTTACATAAAGTATGTTATATACATATATACATAAACATATCATCTTGAAAAACTAGCTACTATGTCATAAAAATACTTATAGAATACGTGCTAGGTGGTGGGTCTACATGATTACTCCAATTGAGCTCTACAATAGGAGAAGAGTGGCACACTGTAGGTACTTTCTGAGTGGTAGTATGAGATGCCTGCCACTTTCTCATTGTTTCATGGAGTCTCTATCAAGTGCTTCCTCAACTCTCCTATCAATTAACTCATCTACCTATACATGGACAAAAGAAACACTAGCTTTTGATTATTGCATTCCCTTTTGCAATAACATTCTAAAAAAATAATAGGTTACCTCAAGTTTTGAAAATCCCATTTTGGGACATGTTTGCGATGTGATGGCCCAAAGAATGCTTTTATGACCACACCAGTGTCTGCACCCCTAACACGTCCAGGATGCTCTGGGTTACCAAGAGCAACTATCAATTCATCCATTGTGCCCTCAGGGATGAACTTGCCTTGCTTCCTTTGCTCGTGAAGCTCCTGATAATCACCATCGATAGAAATTGGTAAGTAAACATAACAATAATCAAAATCGATTGCTCTGAGAGTTGAATTTTACCATTTTTGCAGCCACCTCAGTAGTTGCAGGTTTGGTTATATCTCCTTTATTATTTTTCCTCCAAGCTATCCACACACCATGGTGAGGCAGAGGTGTAGGAGTAACAGTAGAGGACTCCCCAGTCTCCTGAGTAGTAGTAGACTCAACACCAACAGTAGCCTATAGTTTTTGGTGAACGCCTGCATAGCCTTTTAGACCCATCGTGTGGTCATGCACATTGAGTGCATGCCTTGCTCTTTGAGCATCGTTGATAGCCTTGTTAGTAAGAAAATGTATTTGGTTAGTAATAAAAAAGGTCAATCTTGAATAGGTGAATACATAATTAAATTGGGGGTGGTGCTTAATAACTTGAATTCATTAGTTTTTCTTTTGACAACAACCCCCCCCCCAGTCATTGGGGTCGAGGTAGATCCATTGCTCAGTGGTTGACTTCTTCCTCATCTCAGCATCTCATATGTAATCTCAGGTGAAATTTGTCCTATAGTTTCGTAGGACCCTCCCATAATGTTGTATCACGCATTTACGATGCAGGCTTTCATCCAGTTCAAATATACTCTCCAAAATTTCATATATTTAACTAGTATCCTAAAAATTAGTAATCTGCAAAGAAAATTGCAAATAATAAGTACACACACATAGTTCCTTCCATACTAAGTCTTTCTTCCCCTTAGGAACTTTATGCCAAGATTCTACATTAGGACTACAATGTCTATGGGCAAAACCCCAAGATATGAAATAAACGAGTTGTGGTTCACTCCAACTAGATTTCCTGCATGATCAAAATCCACAGCCAGTTTGGGTCCATTGCCACTTTGTTGTAGTAACTTGTTCATCATAATGATGCCCCTCATTTTTCATTTTTTTTCACATCTCATCTAGTGCCCCAAGTTCTCCAGGGGGTACCTCATCAACCTAAAATTTGACAAAAAAATACACTTACATGATATAACTTATTAAAGTACATATAGATAGAAATATAGGATATATTTTAAAACTTACATTGTGAGGCACCACATTGATATCCTCACCCTCACATTAATCATCATCACGGTCATCATACTCATGATCAGCCATCTAAAAGTGTCATTAAAAAATCAAACATTTAACATTTAACATAACTAGAAGATAATGAAACATTGTAAAGTTCACATTAAAAAAAAGTAAAACATATAAAAAAATAAAAACATGCCTCTAATACTACGATCATTTATCAATTAACATTCCTTCAGTGTGATCTTCACACACATACAAGTCATCATTAACTTCAATATATGGTGGTGTTGGCAACCCAACTGAGAATGGACTCAAGTCATCATACTTATCATGAAGAACAACCAGCCATTTATCATTTATAGGATCATCGATATAAAATATTTGTTTCTTCTATGATGCCAATATGAATGGTTTACCATTCTCGCCAATCTTTTCGAAGTTCACTAATGTGAAACCCAATTCATCCACTATAATTGCTTTGGTGTTATCAACTCAATTACATTTAAAGAGAAGAATTCAGAAATCTACGTAGTCAAACTCCCATATGTCTTCAATGGTACCGTAATATAACATTTTAGATTCATGTGGACTCTTATCCTTTGTACTTGCAAAAAACAATGAAGACGCTTAAAGGGTGACCCCACTATTTTGGAAGATGCTCTTATCATCTAGACGCTTTGTGTAATATGTAAAGCCATTTATGTCAAACTATTCATAAGATATAACATTCAATTTTGGTTTAAAGGTTAGGCGTTTGATATTTTCAGCAAGATTATTTGGTGTTTGAGATAATTGATGTAAGACTTTATCTTCAAACCACTTAATAAATGTCTTGTTATGCTCTCTAGCAAGCCACATTGAATTGGCTCGAGGATATTATTTCTTGATGAAATTGGTATGTTCCTCGATATAAACACTCACTGCGTCGATGTTGTGTGAAATGTACAAGTGAGCTTGTTCTAAAAGCTCACAGCTGATTACTTTCATCCGTGATCACTAAATTCCTTTTCCAGAATACTTCCCAATATTCTTGTCATTAACAGGAGTGACATAACCACTCAGAAAGTCATTGCAAAAATCCATAACCTCTCTCGCCACATAACCCTCAATAATACTCCCTTCAGGCTGAAAACGGTTTCAAACATCACCTTTAAAAATGCTCATATATCATTCAAAAGGATACATCTAATGCAAGAAATCTAGTCCCAATATTTTCATTTCCCTAGTCAATTGGACAACAAGATGTACCATGATATCAAAGAACGAAGGAGGAAAATACATCTCAAGCTGACATAGAGTAACAACCACTTCTCTTTGCAACTTATCGAGAGTCTCAAGATCAATAACTTTGCTACACAGACTGTTGAAGAAGAAACAAAGTCTGGTGATTACAAACCTTACATGCTTTGGCAATATAGATCAAATTGGCACGAGCAATATTTGTTGTATTAGAGTGTGACAATCATGAGATCTAAGACCTATGGACTTTAGATCTTTCATTGATACCAATCTATGGATGTTGGATGAGTAACCCTGTGTAACCTTAACATTTACCAAACAATCGCAAAACGTTTTCTTCTCCTTTCTAGACAATGTGTAACAAGCAGGAGGTAAGTATGATCTCCAATCGCTACTAACTACTTCTATTAATTTTGTCCTAATTCCCATTTCACGTAGGTCTATTCTGGATTTTATCCCATCTTTATTCTTACCTGGTATATTCAACAGAGTACCAATGACGCTATCACAGACATTTTTCTCAATGTGCATGACATTAATACAATGCCTGAATGCCAAAGAACTCCAATAAACAAGATCCCAAAATATTAACTTCTTCTTGAATAAAGATTTTTCACTCTGTGTGACCGTGGTACATTATGATCCCTTACCAAATTCCTTGGCAAAGACTTTTACTCTTTCATAAACAACTTCCCCTGGTATAGGTTTAGGTGCACTCCGTTCCTCATTCCATCCATTGAACACTTTGCGCAACCTACAGTACAGATGGAATTTTGAAGGAAACCTTCGATGAGAAAGATATACAGTCTTGCCACCATAAATTAGTCATATTGAATTAGTGTTCTCTTCACATATAGGGCATGATTTCATTCCTTTGACAATATATCTAGACAAATTCCCACATGCTGGAAGGTAATTAATAGTGTAAAACAACATAGCGTGCAAACAAAATGTCTCTCTTCATGAAGAATCATAGGTCATCACACCTTCACCCCAGAGTTTCTTTAAGTCATCAATCAGAGGTTCGAGATAAACATTGATATCATTTCTAGGTTGTTTAGGACCTGATATCAACAATGACATCGTAACATACTTATTTTTCATACACAACCAGGGCTGAAGATTGCATATAATAAGAATTACAGGCCAAGTGTTATGTTGGCTGCTCAATGTCTCATACGGATTCATCCTATCTGTACAAAGCCTAAGTCTTAGATTCCTGACTTCTTCACCAAATTTAGGGTATAATAAATCAGTCTTCTTCCACTGTGGGGAATCCGACACATGTCGTAGGATCCCATCATTATTTTTCTTAACATTTGCATGCCATCTCAAATTCTTTGCATCTATTAAATTGGCAAACAAGTGTTGAAATCGTGATATTATAGGTAGATACCACATCACCTTGGTAGGAGAATTGGTTTTGGACTCCCCTAAAGTCATCATTTTGTACATTGATGCACCAAATTTTGAACAATCTTTCAAATCCACATAGTCCTTTTGAAATAATACGCAATCATTTGGGCATTCATGTATCATCTTAGCCTCCATTCCTATTAGGTACAATAATTTCTTTAACTGGTATGTTGAGATTGGTAGTTGTTGGTTGTTTACACAAACGAGTTTCAATCCAAGTAATGGAAAGTTTACTCAACTTAACCAAACTCTGCAAGTATACGGAGGTAGTATAGTTAAGGTCGAACACAAGGAGCTGAGATAACTTAAATGAACGCAACAGTACTAGAATTCAACAATCTAGATAAATTTTAAAGAGTAGAAAAGATTTATTCTAAAAGCATAAGGATTAGGTTTTAACTACAGAAAATTCAGATTTAAGCAAACAACAAGGATTACAAGGAAAGTCCGAATTCAGAAATTTATGAATCTTGGACATTAGGATTTCACTTATATGCCATAGCAATTAAGAGAACAAAATAATTTAAACATACATAAGATCATGTTTCAAGGAAAAGTTGTGTTACATTTCACCTCCCGGTGTAAATGTAACGATCATAACTCAAAACAGCACTCTCGTGCATGAATTTCATTTATGATCACAAACAGATCCTCAACTCATTCTTCTCTACTCTCGTAGAAGAAGAAGAGTTGCCAAGAAGAGTGTCTCCATACAAACCTACTTGTCTTCTCAAACTAAGCAAGAAAGCAGAAATCATGCATATAAGGTGGCCAACAGTACATGCAAGGAAAAGAGTAACCGACACTCTCAAGGTAAGGAAACAAGAAGCAAATGCATTTAGTATGAAATTACTTGTTCATTACATGCTATGGCATGGGAGTTACTCTCCCATGCCCAAGAAGAAAAGATCTACTCATCCATAACAATGTATAGCAGAATTTCTACAGAATTCTCAATGCTAACCATGGTTTAGAGAAGAAAAGATAAGAAGAACTGAAGATGTAACCACAAGGAGCAAGAATTCCGGATTTAGGACAAAATTCCCTTCCTTTAGCTGCTCCAAGTCGGGCCTACTCCTCCCTCAAGAAGCTGCTCGGAGTTGGGAATGTTGGTTGCACCTTGAAGATGACTAAGGAGAAGTGGAGAAGAAGAAATGGTCTCTTTGTGCAAGAAACCACCTTAGTTTCCTCCCAAATCGCCCTCCTCTACTCTCCTCTATCTTTGGGACAAGAGAAAACTTCCAAATGGCCGAACGTAATTGTCCCTTCACTTCCTCCTTTCTTTTAAAATTGTATTCTGAATTTTCGGAATTCTGAAATTGCCAGGTGCACGCCGTGCACCTTTGGGGTGCACGTCGTGCACCTGCAGTGCAGTTGTAACCAGCTACTTTCCAGAATTTTTGGAATTCTGAAATTTCCAGGTGCACGCCATGCACTTTTGAGTTGCACGCCGTGCAACTTTCCAGAACTTCTTCAGCAGTTTGCATCCCAGGTGCACGTCGTGAATTTCCATCGTGCACGCCGTGCATTCTCTTGGCTGAACAGAATGGATTTCTCTGGAATGTTGCACGTCGTGCGTCTAGATTTTACACGTCGTGCACTTTACTGCTTCAGCGAACTGGTTTAATCTGGAAAGGTGCACGGCGTGCGTCTTGTTGGTGCACGCCGTGCATTCTTCTGTTTCTGTAGAAATATCATCTGAAATTAGTCCTTTTTGTGGCAATTTTGCAATACAAGTTATGGGACACGTAGAACAACTAAAAGATGGCAAAACTAATATGAAAAAGACTGAATTATACTGGAAAGAACCAAATTTGCGTGTGATAACCTGTGAAAAGATGATATACAATTCACACAACAAATCCCCCTAAGCTTAAACCATTGGTTGTCCTCAAGCAAAAAGAGCATGGAAATATAATTGAACAAATGTCAAGAACATGAATAGATCAAATGAAATGAAAGGTGAGTATGAGACCAAACCAACCATGATCAACATGTTTATTCTCATAGCCATCAATTCAACTTAAACACCCAAGAAAGATATTTTTAGTTCAGCAGGGGTGGCATCAATTTAATGAATCAGTCAATTAAACAACAGTAGGTAGAATTTGGATGACCAAGCCAAACAATCAGTAGATGTGCAACTCCAACTCTCAACTATTAAGGATAACAAAAGATGAAATCTTAGTTGAAAAATTACAATTTTTGCTGTACTATCCTTTTCCCAGAAATGATATAACAAATGATTATGGGCTCCGACACTTGGCTGCTAATGTAGGCTTATGCACACGAGGAGTGTCGGTTGGGGTATTTTACCCTCTTTTAAGACATACCACCTAACCATCATGGCCAGATCAGACTTACACTAGGCTAGCATGATATGTGGGCAGATTAGCCATCTTTAATGGGGTATAAGAGTTGTTTAAATTTTTCCAAAACTTGGGAGAGTCAATTAAATTGCAACATTAACTAGATTTCATTCATCTATTTTGAGAATTTTTCATTGAAAGAATGTTTGCATATGCACTAAGAGCTTGGCCAAGTCATCCCGTATTCTAAATGATGTTGTAAAGTTGATTTACTCATAAAACTGAAACCATTACATGTTTTAAACAATCAAGGATGTGAAAGATGAATATTCAGGCTAGAAGCATAAACCAAAATTAAACATATGTTGATGGTCCAAAGGTTTCATTTGATTAATTCATGCTTTTTACAACTTCTTCAATTGATATTTCTCATCAAAGGAGGTCAAACAGTAAAGCATAGGAGTTCTTTCCACATATAAAAGATGAAACTCATATCATATTAGACTTGCCATCAAAAAAGAGGAACTAGAAACTACAACTAAGAAGTGAAAACAAAACAAAAGTACAAAAGCAAATGACAATAAGCAAATAACATGAAAAGTAAAGCTACAAATAAACTGGGATACCAATACCATCCGGTTGCTCCCCCCAAGCTTGAAATCAGCAGTGTCCTCACTGCTGCAGTCAAACTTAGGAGTTCACAATTGGATACCTGTCATGTATGAGATCAGAAAAATGATCTGCCGCCTCCTTGCTCCGGGAAGAACTGACTGACGATGTCAGGAATATCCATAGGTGTCGCGGACGATGATCCTAGCTGTTGCGGTTGATCCTGGTGTTGCGGGTCTTCGTGAAACTCATGCTGTGGGACGTCTGGAGTTGTGGTCTGCTGCTGGTGGAGAGGAGACTGGAAGGATTGTGGCGCTGGGTAGTGGCCCTGCGAGATGTGCCACGCATCCATCCTGTTGACCATATCGTACACAGTGGAGTACTGTACACCCAATTGGTCAAACCTGGTGTCATGCTGTGCACCCATTTGATCAAGGCGGGTCTCCAAATGATCAAAACGCCGCTCCACGTAGGTGTAGAGGTGCTGAAAATCCAGCATTGTCCAGCTGTACTCGGTCTGAGTACCCGTGGACGGTGGCTGAGGGGTGGGTGTTGCTGGAGTAGGTCCTAGGGTAGAGCTGCTGGCACCCCTGGCGGGTGTTCCCTCATCATTCTCTGGCTGAAGCTGTACTTTCGAGGTTTCCTTGTCTTTGATATCATTACGGCTCGCATCAAGGATTATGATTAACTGTGTCTTTGTGATATAAACCTTGAACCTTGACTCGCTGTTGCCATGTCTGGAGATTAGACCGCAAGAAATAAGATAGCTTATATCCACGAGATTCTTTCCCGGTGCAGGTTCAAAGTCACCTATATCCAACCCCAGTTGCATACCAAAGATGCTAATTACCCCGCCACACATGATGTCGCCCGCTTCCCTTTTCTTTTGCTTCTTTGTTTCAAGCAGCTTGTGCACAATGTAATAACCTGAACTGATGCGGTCATAGTGTACCACACATCACAAAAAGAATAGATCAATCTTCCCTACAACACCCTGCGTTTCATTCTTTGCAAATGGTCCCGTGTTGAGAAGGCGATGAAGGACTCGGAAAATAGGGTTATGGATGCTAGAAGCTCGCGCATTCCGTTCCTTATGCATTGTATCAGAAGTGATTTCAGACCAAAACATATCGATATTGAAAGCCAGAGGGTAATCAGTATAACCTCCATAATTGCATTTGAGTAAAGTGCAAAACCGCTCGAGATTCATGCAAAATGGTTTATCTAAGAGACGGAAATTGATTTTCTGAAAAGGGATTTGAAAACGATCACCCTAGGCCTTAAAGGTAGTAAGAAACTCGTATACCAGACGGGGGTAGGTTTTAGCAACCCGAGTGCAGAGATATTCTAGCCCCAAGAAAGTTAAATGGTTTACTACCTTATCCTTGAAGCCCAGTTTGGTAACTACTTCTTCACACATGTACCTTGAAGGGAGAACACGCCTTGTAATGAGAAACTGATAATCGGTGTCTTCTTCAGGCCTGACCATGAATTGTGTGGAAGGTACAAAAGACTGCGGTCGAGGGGCAGAGGAGCTTGCTTCGGTTGCAATCTGACGGCCTGGACGGCAGCTGGCTTTCCTCTTTATTGGCACCATCAGTAGAGTGCATGAGTGGACTGTAAGTCTGACTCAGGCAAATAGTTGCACGGCGTGTCTTTGAAATGCACGGCGTGCACCTGCAGATTTGGGGAGAATCTGAAGCGGCTGCTAAAAAAAATGCCGGTGGCTCGGCTGCTTGACTGAGTTGCACGGCTGAAAAATAAGAAGGCGTCTTGTTTGTGTTCGTGCACGGATGCTTGGCGGCGGCTGGAACCAGTAGCGGCAGCAGAGAAGCTCATGCATGGCTGGATGAGAGCTGCGGCTGGCGGGACGTTGGTGCCTCGGCGGCGGCTTGCTGCAGATCGGGCATAGGCGGCTTGTTGGCGGCGTGGCAGCGTCTGGAACGGCGCAGACGAGAAAGGAAAAAGAAGAAGGGCGAGAAGGTGCTGCTTGGTGGCGTGGGCCGGAGTTGCTGTGCGGCTGTGGATGGCGCACGGCTGCTCGGCGGTGGCGTGAAGCTGTTGGACGGCGCACGGGCAGTTGCGGACGGCGGAGCGATGGCGTTGCTGTGCTGTTGGACTCGCGGAGAAGAAAGGAAGGAGATGGCGGCGTGGAATTGCTGAACGGAGCTGCTGCGGGATGGCGGCGTGGAGTGCACGGCTGGAGCGCTGCGCACGGCTGGTTGCTAAGCGGTGCACGGCGCCTACTAGGGTTAGGGCTCCTGGGTTCGGGGTGCACGGGCTCTAGGGTTAGAGTGTTAGGCCATGCACTCTGGCCCTTTTTGTCCACATTTAACTTAAAAGTGCACGGCGTGCATTTTTGAGGTGCACGGCGTGCAAAATTCCAGAACTTGTACAGTTCTCTATTCACCCAGGTACACGGCGTGAGTTTTTTAGGTGCACGTCGTGCATGTTTCCAGGAAGATTTTGGACCACCAAATCTCCAGCTACACGTCGTGCGTTTTTTAGGTGCACGACGTGCATGATTCCAGAAGATTTCCTGTAGATCTCGCATACCAGATGCACGGCGTGCAACTTGAAAATACATGTTGTGTCTATTTCCAGAACATTCTCTGCTGTATTTCGTAATGAAGTGCACGCCGTGCATTCTGAAATGCACGCCGTGCACTATGAGATTTCTGCAGAAAATTGCATTTAGTTAGCAGAAAATTATGACGGATTGAATAGAAATCAAGTCTAAATTATTACATTCATCCATGACAGGCTTATTAACAAAATTAAAGAGTGTTTTTGATTTGGAAAAACTTAAAAGACATCTATCCTAATGTGGGGTCAACTCCCACAAGGTCCTCCATTTAGAGTCCAGAGTAGGACTTCTTCCAGAGCTTTAGGCATCTTGTAGGGAGCAAGAAGCTCATTTCTCGACATCTTCTCCACTTGAGTAATGTTTACAGCGTTGTCCATTTACTTTAAAAGTTCCATCTCTGCCTTGGAGTTCTACAGCTCCATATGGAAAAATCTTGAGTACTTGGAACGGGCCGGACCACTTGGACTTCAACTTCCCTGGAAAAAGCTTCAGTCTGGAGTTGAATAACAGTACTTTGTCTCCTTCTTGGAAATCCTTCCTGTGAATTCTTTTGTCGTGCCAAGCTTTTGTTCTTTCTTTATATAACCTTGCATTCTCATATGCATCAAGATGAAGTTCTTCAAGTTCCTGTAGCTACAGCAAACGCTTCTCTCCTGCTCTTTTCATGTCGAAATTCAGGAACTTTATTGCCCATAAAGCGCGGTGTTCCAATTCAAGTGGAAGGTGACATGATTTTCCATAGATTAGCTTAAATGGAGTAGTCCCAATGCTGGTTTTGAAAGTCATGCGATATGCCCATAATGCATCATCAATCTTTAGTGCCCAGTCTTTCCTTGAACTAGAGACAGTCTTTTCAAGAATAGTCTTCAGTTGCCTATTTGAAATCTCTACTTGCCCGGATGTTTGGGGATGATAGGGTGTAGAGATGTTATGAGTTACACCATACTTTGAGAGAAGATTGTTGAATTGTTTTTCTGCAAAGTGTGTGCCTCCATCAGAAATAAAGGCACGTGAAACTCCAAACCGAGGGAATATAATCTTTTGAAAAAGCTTCACTATAGATTTGGCGTCTGGTGCTTGGGTTGGAATGGCTTCAACCCATTTAGATACGTACTCACAGGAAACAAGAATATATTGATATCCGCAGGAAGATGGGAATGGTCTCATGTAATCTACTCCCCATACATCGAACACCTCAACTTCTAGAATAGAGTTGAGAGGCATGTCATCTCGGTGAGATATTCCTCCTGTTCTTTGGCACCTATCACAAGATTTGACGAATAGATTGACATCTTTAAATAATGTAGGCCAATAGAAACCAGCTTGAAGAATTTTCACAGCGGTCTTTTCTCCTCCAAAATGGCCTCCATAAGGAGAGGCATGGCAATCAACAATGATACTTGGGACTTCCTCTTCAATAACACATCTCCGGATCAGCCCATCGCTTCCATGCTTGAATAGCAACGGGTCATCCCAATAATAAAATTTGACGTCATGAAAGAATTTCTTCTTTTGTTGATATGTCAAACCCGGAGGTTGCTGTCCAGTAGCAAGGAAATTAGCAATGTCTGCAAACCATGGTGCTTGAATGGATGATAATGCGTAAAGTTTTTCAATCGCAAAATGATCTTCAATTGGTAATACATCTCCAGATTCTATGGTCAATCTAGAGAGGTGATCAGCAACACTGTTCTCGGTACCCTTTTTGTCTCGGATTTCAAGGTCAAATTCTTGCAAAAGAAGTATCCAGTGAATGAGACGTGGTTTGGCATCCTTCTTATTCAGAAAATACTTGATGGCAGCATGATCAGTGTACACAATCACTTTTGATCCTACCAAGTACTGTCAGAACTTGTCGAAAGCATATACGATCGCAAGCATTTCTTTCTCCGTGGTCGTATAATTGATTTGTGCTTCATCGAGAGTTTTGCTGGCATAATAGATGGCATGAATCTTCTTGTCTCTCCGCTGTCCCAAAACAGCTCCCACTGCATAATCACTTGCATCACACATAAGTTCATAGGGAGAATCCCAATCTGGAGGTTGGATGATTGGAGCTGAAATGAGAGCTTCTTTGAGTTTGGAAAACACTGCTTGGCAATTTTCATCAAATACAAATTCGGTGTCTTTTGCAAGAAGAGAACATAGCGGCTTGGCAATTTTGGAAAAGTCTTTAATAAATCTCCTGTAAAAGCCTGCATGTCCTAGAAAGTTGCGAATGTCTTTTACTGAAGATGGAGTAGACATCTTTGTGATTGCTTCGACTTTTGCCCTGTCCACTTCAATACCCTTGTTAGATACCACATGGCCTAGCACTACACCGGATTGTACCATAAAATGGCACTTCTCCCAGTTTAGTATCAGGTTGACCTTTTTACAATGGGCTAAGACAAGAGACAAATTTAATAAGCATTGATCAAAAGAATCGCCGTATACGCTGAAATCGTCCATAAAAATCTCCATTATGTTTTCAATGAAATCGGAGAATATAGCCATCATGCACCGCTGAAAAGTAGCGGGAGCATTACAAAGACCGAACGGCATACGGCGATAAGCATAAGTGCATGTGAAAGTGGTCTTTTCTTGGTCAGGGGGATATATGGGAATCTGAAAAAAAACCTGAATATCCGTCCAAGTAATAGAAATACGAATGTTTGGCAAGACATTCAAGCATCAAGTCAATGAAAGGCAAAGGGAAATGATCTTTGCGGGTTGCTTTATTTAAACGCCTATAGTCAATACACATGCACCAACCTGTAACAATGTGTTTTTGTATTAACTCATCATTATCTCCTTTGATGACAGTTGCACCCCCCTTCTTAGGTACCACATGAATGACACTAACCCAAGGGCTGTCACTTATTGGATAAATGATTTCGGCGTCAATTAACTTGAAAATTTCTTTCTTTACCACCTCAAGCATATTTTGATTTAAACGTCTAGGTGGTTCAACAGTTGGTTTAGCATCATCTTCCATATTTATTCTGTGCATACAAATGAAAGGATGAATGCCTTTTAAATCTTCTATAGAATAACCAATGACATCTTTGTACAAACGCAATTCAGCAAGCAATTTATTTTCTTGATCATTGGTTAGTTCACTATTTATTATGACAGGAGATGTAGAATTTAGGTCAAGAAATGCATACCTTAGCCCGGGCGGAAGGGCTTTTAGTTCTACCTTTTTGCCTGTCGTACCTTCATCAGTTTTGTCTTCAACAAGTGAAGCATCGTCATCAATAGTTGCTGCTTTGAAAATAGAAAGTGCTCCAGAAATTTCAGAATTATTGGATTCAGTTGCTTCGTCATCATAAAGATTAACTATCAAATCATCATCATCTTCACTATCATTCTCAACAGGATCAACAATATCAAGAAAGCATATTTCTTCAACACGTGTTGGTGCCTTCATAGCTTCATAGATAGAGAACTCCATAGCTTCTTCCCCAACACGTAAGGTGAGCTTCCCTTCCCGGACATCAACAAGACATCCGGCAGTTCTCAAGAAAGGCCTCCCAAAAAGAATAGGGTTGGAAGGAACTTCCGCCATGTCAAGAACAATAAAATCATAAGGTATATAGAATTTCCCGATTTGTACAAGTACATCTTCCACCATACCTTTTGGATATCTGATAGAGTGATCTGCTAATTCAATAGCCATCCTTGTGGGCTTCAAGTCCCCAAGATCTAATTCTTGCCATAAGGTAAATGGAATGAGGTTGATACTCGCACTGAGATCTACTAAACCTTTGTCAAAAGTGGTGTCATTAATCTTGCAAGGCAGTGTGAAAGCTCCCAAATCATCCAGCTTTTGAGGTAGACGATTTTGAATAATGGAACTGACCCGTTCAGAAAGCATTACAGTTTCTACTTGATCAATCTTTTTTCATTTAGTCAGGATATCTTTTAAGAATTTTGCATAGGAAGGCATTTCAGAAATAACTTCAAAAAAAGGGAGGTTTACATGCAGTTTGTTGATTATGTCCACAAATTTCTTAAATTTTTGATCTTCCTTCTTATTGGCTAATCTTTGAGGAAAAGGTGCAGTTGCTTTCAAAGAATGTGGTATTTCAGCTTTACCTTTCTCCTCACTGTGATTCAGAGTGTTGTCCTCTTCTCCAACAGTTTGCTTCATGTTCTTCTCCTCAGATGGAGAAGGTCTTTCAATTTCAGCCCCGCTTCTTAAAATAATGGCATGGGCTTGCTGCCTTGGGTTCACTTCCAGTTGGCTTGGAAGAGAACCAGATTGTGGAGTCCTATGTTGGTTTAAAGCTTGTTGTGCTATCTGATTTTCCAACATCTTGGTGTGGGTGGAAATTCCATCCACTTTTGCAGAGAGTTGCGCAATAGCATCTTTTAAAAGCTTATCATTTCCTCGGAGTTCCTCATTTTGTTGCATCTGTGTTGATATTAACTTCTCCATCATAGCTTCCAAGGAAGAACTTTGGGGTTGTTGTTGCTGCTGAAAACCTCTGTTATTGAAACCCGGTGGATTTCCTTGACGGTTTACATGTTGTTGCTGCTGCTGCCCTTGCTGGAAATTTTGGGCATTGCTTGCATTCCGGTAAGAGAAATTAGGGTGGTCTCTCCATCCTGGATTATATTGGTTGGAATAAGGGTTGTATTGTTTGTTTCCTTGCATCCCAACTGCATTAACCTGTTCAAAATTTCCTTCCATGGCGTTAGGGGCAAAACAAGAGGAAGAAGTATGTCCTACATTACCACAGGCTTCACATGTGGCTTCAGCAGATTAAATTGGTAGAGTGGTCATCTTCTCAAATTTCTGAGTGAGAACATCTAGCTTTGCAGCAATTAGATCAACGGCATCAATAGTATGCTTTCCTCCTTGCTTTCCAGCTGAAGAGCTTGTTGTAGAGGTAGATTTAGCTACTCTATCTCCTCCCCATTGGCAATGATTGAGAGATATATCTTCAATGATATCATAGGCCACTCTATAAGACTTGGTCATTAGTGCACCGCCAGCTGCTGCATCTAGAGTCAACCTAGTATTGTAAAACAGCCCATTGTAGAAAGTTTGCAGCAAGAGCCAATTTGTCAAACCATGGTGCGGGCAAAGACATTGAAGATCCTTGAACCGTTCCCATGATCATATAAGGTTTCTCCTTCACTTTGAGAGAAATTTGTAAGCTGGTTCCTCAAGTGAGCTGTCTTGCTTGGTGGAAAGTACTTTGCAAGGAAAGCATTAAGCAGTTGGTCCCAACTTCTAATAGAATTCTTGGGAAGAGACAAGAGCCATGCCTTGGCTCTATCTCTTAGAGTGAAGGGAAATAACATTAACCTGATTCCATCATTGGACACTCCATTAATCTTAAAAGTGTTCAAATATTCCAGAAATTCAGCAATATGAAGACTTGGGTCTTCATTGGATGTACCCCCGAAGCGATTTTTTTGAATCATTTGCATCATGGAAGGGGCAATTGAGAAGTTATTTGCTTCCACAGCAGGTAGGTCGAATGCTCCACAAATATTGGTGGCAACCGGCATGGCGAAATATTTTAGAGGGCGATCGTCCTCCATGGCTGAAATGGTTGGTGAAGCTACTGCATAAGATGAAGAAGACGGTGATGGTGGTGATTGTGGCAGTGATGACGGTGAAATACCTCCAAAAGGTAATTGTTCTACTCTTCTTGTTCTCCTCAAACTTGAAAGAGTTCGCTCTATTTCAAGGTCTAGCAAAGCGGATGTTTGGAGACCTCGTTGTGAACGACGCATGCAATCTGAAAAATAACAAGAAAAATTAAGAACACACTAAGAGGTATATGGAAATTCGAAAATGATGAGTGATGGTCTAGTCTCGAATACTAAATAGTACTTATTACTCCAATTAAGTTACCGTAGCTCCTCGGCAACGGTGCCAAAAACTTGTTGGTTGTTTACACAAACGAGTTTCAATCCAAGTACTGGAAAGTTTACTCAACTTAACCAAACTCCGCAAGTATACGGAGGTAGTATAGTTAAGGTCGAACACAAGGAGCTGAGATAACTTAAATGAACGCAACAGTACTAGAATTCAACAATCTAGACCGATTTTAAAGAGTAGAAAAGATTTGTTCTAAAAACATAAGGATTAGGTTTTAACTACAGAAAATTTAGATTTAAGTAAACAACAAGGATTACAAGGAAAGTCCGAATTCAGAAAGTTTATGAATCTTGGACATTAGGATTTCACTCATATGCCATAGCAATTAAGAGAACAAAATAATTTAAACATACATAAGATCATGTTTCAAGGAAAAGTTGTGTTACATTTCACCTCCCGGTGTAAATGTAACGATCATAACTCAAAACAGCACTCTCGTGCATGAATTTCATTTATGATCACAAACAGATCCTCAACTCATTCTTCTCTACTCTCATAGAAGAAGAAGAGTTGCCAAGAAGAGTGTCTCCATACAAACCTACTTGTCTTCTCAAACTAAGCAAGAAAGCAGAAATCATGCATATAAGGTGGCCAACAGTACATGCAAGGAAAAGAGTAACCGACACTCTCAAGGTAAGGAAACAAGAAGCAAATGCATTTAGTACGAAATTACTTATTCATTACATGCTATGGCATGGGAGTTACTCTCCCATGCCCAAGAAGAAAAGATCTACTCGTCCATAACAATGTATAGTAGAATTTCTACAGAATTCTCAATGCTAGCCATGGTTTAGAGAAGAAAAGACAAGAAGAACTGAATATGTAACCACAAGAAGCAAGAATTCCGGCTTTAGGACGAAATTCCCTTCCTTTAGCTGCTCCAAGTCCGGCCTACTCCTCTCTCAAGAAGTTGCTTGGAGTTGGGAACGTTGGCTGCACCTTGAAGATGACTAAGGAGAAGTAGAGAAGAAGAAATGGTCTCTTTGTGCAAGAAACCACCTTAGTTTCCTCCCAAATTGCCCTCCTCTGCTCTCCTCTGTCTTTGGGACGAGAGAAAACTTCCAAATAGCCAAACGTAATTGTCCCTTCGCTTCCCCCTTTCTTTTAAAATCGTATTCTGAATTTTCAGAATTCTGAAATTGCCAGGTGCACGTCGTGCACCTGTAGTGCAGTTGTAACCGGCTACTTTCCAGAATTTTCGGAATTCTGAAATTTCCAGGTGCACGCCGTGCACTTTTGAGTTGCATGCCGTCCAACTTTCCAGAACTTCTTCAGCAGTTTGCGTCCCAGGTGCACGTCGTGCATTTCCATCGTGCACGCGTGCATTCTCTTGGCTGAACAGAACGGATTTCTCTGGAATGTTGCACGCCGTGCGTCTAGATTTTGCATGCCGTGCACTTTACTTCTTCAGCAAACTAGTTTAATCTGGAAAGGTGCACTGCGTGCGTCTTGTTGGTGCACACTATGCATTCTTCTGTTTCTGTAGAAATATCATCTGAAATTAGTCCTTTTTGTGGCAATTTTGCAATACAAGTTATGGGATACGTAGAACAACTAAAAGATGGCACAACTAATATGAAAAATACTGAATTATACTGGAAAGAACCAAATTTGTGTGTGATAACCTGTGAAAAGATGATATACAATTCACACAACAGTATCTCATTTCTTTCAAGAAGAATTTCTTTCAACAAAGACAACAATGACGTGAAGCTTTTGTAGCTCCATCTATTGTTAGCTTTCATCTTATACAATCTCAACATAGCACTAAGCTTCATAAACTTAGTACAGCCTATGTATAACAATCTCTCAGCATCATGCACAATGTTTCTAAACATGGGAGGTGGATCATTGTGATCTACCCCACAACTATCCAGCATTGCATCAATGGTGTCTACTGGAACTGGTTCATTCATATCTACGTCATTGGAGCAATTTCTTCTTCCACACAAGCACTGCTATCGATATCCACTGATTTCAAGTTTGAAATCTCTCCATGCTAGTGACATACTGTATAGCCTTGTACAATCTCGTTGCACATGATATGACTTTTGATTTCATCACCAGTGCTGACTTTCAAGTTGTTACTACAATGCCTACATGGACAATAGAACCTATCTCCATGTTTTTCCTATGTTTCTTGACAAATCTAATAAACTGATCAAGACCAAAAATAAACACTAGGGTGTGGAAATTTAGAATGGACATCCATGATCTATCCATTGTATGATCAAAGATAAAACAAGTATATATTAGGGTTTAGGGTTAAAAGATTAGGGTTTAGGTTTAACAGATTAGGGTTTATGGTTAAAAGTATTGGGTTTAGGGTCTTATATATAATAAATGTGTACCACCTATCCCATTCTTGATCACCTAATCTCACTACTAAGTGTATAATGTGTATTCAATTTTCAAGAAAACTTGGCAGCATTTCCTCACAGTTCTCCAAGTACACCGATGTACATGGGCACATGCCCACCGACATATGTACTTATAGAACAAATGGGGAAGTGTTGATAAAATATCATGAAAATTGAATACACATTATACACTTACATCGTATGTGAGATTAAGTGCTCAACAACAGTCCCAAACTGGGGACTATCCAAGATTTACTCCTAATGAGTAAATCTTGGACGGGTTTCTAGGCCAACAAAATACATGTATATATGTTGTCTTTCATATACCTACAATCATAGTATCTTCATTCATATCCTAGGTTTTGTGTAACATCATTTAATTCAATTCATTCTTCCATTTGGATAAGTTCATTCATTCCTCATTAAACCAAATTAATCATTAATGATCAACTACACAATTTTAAAGAACAATTATATATTGAAATAAGTTAAATCAATCACTAATAAGAGAGAAAAAAAAAGTAAAAACAATTTATTAAATTCATTCATTCATCATTAACCCTAGTTAATCGTTATTAATCAACTACACAATTTTGGAGAAAAATTATATATTGAACTAAGTTCATTCATTCCTCATTCAACCCTTATTAATCAATATTAATCAACCCTAATTAATCAATAATAATCTTACAAAAAACTCACCGCAGTGGTGGAGTAGGTTGTGGTGGCGGTGGTCAGAGGTGGAGGTGTTCACAGTTGTCGCTGTGGAGGTGGTCGAAGTTGTGGTCGGAGGTGGAGGTGGCCAGAGATGGAGGAAGAGATGACTAAAGATGCGGTGAAGTAGGTGGCGAATGGTGGTAGGATGGCAGGCTATGGTTGTAGTCGTTGGCGGAGATGACTGAGCAAGCGAGCGGCGGCGGCGATGACTGAACCGGAGTGGCGAAGGCGAGCTCCTCAGCGACTGGACTAGAGTGGCGGTGGCAAGCTCCTCAGTGGTGGCTCTTCTCCATAGTAGCGGTGGTGAGCTCATGTTCACAATAGCGGCAGCAAGCTCCTCTCCACAGCAGCAACAGCGGCAGTGCAAGCGGCAACACAGAATTATGAGACCTAGCTTGAGCGGCAATAGAGAATTGGGAATGAAACAAATAAGGGGAAGAGTGTGGCTCACGTGGGTGTTATTCAGTTAATTATCGATGTCGGTTATTATGTAAAACTGATGCAAAACATAACTGACACCTATCTACAACTTCAAACAAAAAAATTTGTACCAAAACGGGGCATTCATCGTCGATTTCAACTATAATAATCGACGTCTATCCAAATATGCTGACAAAAGAATTGGTTCTTGAGTTACGATCATAGTTGTCGATTTCTCCCCTAACACCGACGCCAATTAGGCAAATTGGGGGGAAACATTTTTTGTGGGGACAACAAATGAACACACATCATGGTCGATTCTTGTGCAACAATCGACGCCAAATAAGGAATGAATTTTTGCCTCACGAAGTATATTTTGGCATTAGTTACTTTTTAAACAACTGACGACATATGGGGGGATAAAACTTTCATGAGGCTTGGTGCAGAACATGAGTCGTCGATGTTTCTCCAACCAACATCGAATTTAAAATTTTGGATGCAAATTTTTTCCCTAGAAAATTGTATTTCACGGGTGATTTTAGACATCAGTTTTTATTTTGACCAGTCAACGTTAAGGAAAAAGAGATACCCATTTCTTTTGTAAAGTGGTTGGCCTTCACATATAGGTGTCGATTGTCATTTTAAACCGACATCGTAGTGTAGTTTTAACCGACGCCAACAAATGTGACATTATACATCATTTATGTACTAGAAATAATCATTAGCAAATGAAATTACAATGTTTACATATCATTTTCCCCTAACATGGTATGAAAGTCACATTTTTGGCTCCAACCAGCCCACTCCTTGCTACTCATGGAAATGGAAAATACAAAAAGAGAAGAGAAAGAGGTAGAGGAAGCCATCGATCTCAATGAAGATGAAGAAGTCCTCTCCGGCTCCTGTAAGGTGACCTCCTCCTTCCTTCAAGGTGTAAGGGCATGGGATGATAGTGGAATAAAGTCAAAACACTAGGAAACTAGGGTTTTGGTGGTGGAAATGGAGTAGAATGGCTAAGTGGAAAAAATGGAGTGATAGGAGATAGCTAGGGTTGTCCAAGGGTAGTTAACCTCAGCCTCCAGCCGCCAACCACATTTATATAGGTGTAGGAAGCAATAGGCCAAGTAGGGGTAAAGTAGGAAATGCAGTGTAAAAGTAGCTAGGCATTTTATTGGTAGCATGATTGTGGTGGACACCACGGATGTGGTGGAGTGGGTGAGAAAGGTCGTGGTGAAGTGGAATGACTGTGGTGAGAAATGAGGAAAAATCATAGTAACTTGGTCAATTTTGTACATGAAGTGGCACGGTCGTGGTGGTCACCACGGTCGTGGTGGGACAAGGGTATCACAGTCGTGGTGGTCACCACGACCATGGTGGCTTGGAATGCTCTCCCTATTCTTGGCTCCACATCCATTTAGCATCAGCTTCCACATGGTCGTGCAAGGTGGCACGACCATTCTAGGTCTATCTACCATGGCCATTCTGAGTGGCACAACCGTGGTGATTCTTGCATTGATTGAAGTTGACTCTATTCATTTTGGAAGAGCCAGCATGATAGTTCTGATGTACCATGGCTTTGGTGGTCTCTGTTGCAGCACTTTGACTTGATTCTTTGTTCATTCTTGGACATATTATCTTTAATGGAGATTTGGCCACTAGGGGTAGGTTGAGGGATCCTTAGACTTCATTTTAGGCCTTTACAAGGGTAGAGGAACCCTAGCATCACTCCTTCTCTCTCTTTTCCATTCTTTGTGGTCCTAATGCTTGAAAAGCATGCAAATAATGTCCACAAGTGCATTTTTCACAAGTATTCATATTAGGGGAAATAACATGTAATTTAACAGGTATAGATGTGATTGAAATGCAATATGACACAAGTTGAAGCCCTAAAATAGGGTTGCATCACCACCCCAAACTTAAAACATACTTGTCCACAAGAATGCTCGAACTCAATCTATCTACAAATTTTCCATATCATGAAATGGAAAATGCAATACACTAGATGAATATTGACTAAATGGACTGAAAGATGATTAAGTACATGCATTCCACCTCTCTCCTTTCATATTTCAAAAACCAATTATGATTGGAGCATTGAGCCTACAAACTTCAAATATAGAGCATAGAAAACACAATCAATCCATATGGCTATCATATCACTCTGGGTAAACCGTTTAATGGTAGAAAAGGTAAGAAATGACTAATTTTGTTTTTTTACATTCATGCATTCAATCTCATATGTACATTGACACTAAGTAACCCACATACCTGCAAAAAGGAGAAAAATGAGCTCGATTTGACATTTACTAGCTCCATGGGCATGCAAAAGGAAGACAGTGTTGTAGTACGAATTTGGTGTGCTTTTACTCACACATCTTTTCTTTATTTATATGTTCTTAAATAGAAGCATCTTTTATTTTCTATTTTGTACTATTTTTTGTTTTCTTTTCCCTTGGTGTGGATAGGGTGTATGGTGATGAGAGTGAAGTGGGGAGATAAAGATGTGGCCACCCCAAATTTTTGGAGGTGGCCACGGCTGATTGTGTGCACTTTGGCTTCCTTTCATGAGGCAAAAAGGTAAGAAGATGGTAGAAGAAAAATGAGTCAAAGAGGGGTTACTAGTGTGGAAATTAACATGAGATCTCCTGCATGAAAGCTACTCCAACAATTTCATCAAGCAATGACACACTACATGAATGAGAAATATTAAATCCACATTTCTATCATGAGATTCTACAAAACTCTAAACATTTGAAACTTGCTACAATCATAATTTAGCCAAAAGTTCACAAGCATGAGACAAGTGGTTCACATGTAAAAAGTCAAGATTGAGTCCATCCAGCAATAAAACATGATATTTCACTTGCATTTGTCCAAGGTCATCATTTTCAGTCCAACAAGTAGAGGTTGGGTCAAAACACACTTTTAAGCATGAAATTCTAAATTTGGGGAAAATTGGCCAAAACAGTGCCAAGTTACCTTCAATCACATCTAATCCTTCATTATGGAAAAATAAAGCAGGAAACAAGAAAATCCTCGTTAAAACATGCAAAAATTGCAAAAATCTACATGATATGTAATGCATGACAAAAAGAGATTTTTTTTGAAAATTACTCAAAATTTATAGAAAGTAAACTACATGACATGTAGGCATGCAAAGCTGGTGAAATCTAATCTAGATAGAAAGAGCAGGAAAACAAAATAAGGAAAAAACTAAATGGCAGGTGAAATGCAAAAAGGATGAAAAGAGAAAAAGAGATACCGCCCTACCACCCCAAAATTTTGAATCATGCTATCCTCAACATGACACTAAAGTATAAGAGTGATAGGGTAGATGATCACTGTGGTGGTCCTCCTTGTGGTGGAGGATGCTTGTAGTTGGTGCTCCAGTAGTCTGACTATGGAGGCAGGTAGGTATCCTGGTATTTAGATAGTAAACCCCACCACTATTCCCCCATCGGGGGTTCCTCTGTGCCTGGGCATGCTGAATGTGGTTGATATGATAGTGCATCAGTTCATGATCCAACCACATTGCATCATGTTTGCACTGATAACCCTACTGTTCCCTGAGAATCATGTTTTGTGTGCTTTGAATTCCCTTCAACTATGCATGTATAGTCGACATGTCGTATGCATTCATTAAAGGATGTTGTGATGTCTCTGCCTCATGTCACCTCACCCTATGTGTCTCTCTCTCCTCAACTATCCTCCTCCTCTCGAAAACTACCTATGAATCTCCAAGTACTTTAGGAAGATCTCTAGACTACTACTGCCATGTGTCTCTAGGATGCTCCTCTTCCCACCTCCTCAGGATATCCAAAAAATCTAGAGATGGACCACACCCCTCTAGGAGTGGTGTGGTATGGTAGGGGAGCTCTGGCAAAAATCCTACATAAGGAGGATTGACCTTTTAGAAAATCTTTTGATCAATGACTAAAATCATGGACGAGTGAGTCAACTAGTGTAGGTCCACAAGCTTCCCTCCTTCTGCCTTGGTGTAGCCATATACATATTGCTCCAGGGCCTGAGCAATTGAAGTCACAATTCCTCCCATAATAAAAGGATTCTTGCTCTTGGACGGGATTGTCTTCATGTGATCAATGATGAGCAACCCCAAATTTACATGCTTGCCCTGCACCATCCATCCCAACACAAAGGGGTCTTTCTTGGTACAACTACCTTGAATCTCATACCGAGAGAAGATGGTGTTCACCTAGACCTTCTGAATGTATCTCAAGATGGGATTCTGAATCAGACTTGTCATTGATTTTCCCACCACAAAGTTACTTTTCCCTACCAGCATCTTCCACATGGCTATATAGTTCACAATGGTCTCTCTATCTATGCTTCCTTGATCAAGTAATTATTCTACCTCAGTGGTGGGAACAAAAATCCCATTGAGAAAAGATAAAGTGGTAAGGTAAGTACCATTCCCCAATGCGATGTTTATGGCGTCCTATGAGACTTTTTGTAGGGTTGCAAATAATTACTGTGTAAGCTCAGCATCAGTCTCTTATATTGTGGTCAACACCTCAAATAACCCAATGGGTTCTAAAATATTCTAAAAATAAATAAAATATGCCCAAAGTTTCCATTGTCTCTATCAAGAATAGTGAGTAACAATCACTCCATGTGTTAGGAACTATGAGTGCTTTGTCTTCTTCAACTTCTAATTGTTACCCTCGAGTGTTGTATCATTATGTGGCTTAGGTACATCCTCTTGCCATGCATATGGTATTGCTTCATCTTCATCATCTAAACATAATTACCTTCATTATCTCGATTGTGGCTATGGTGCTACAGATGGTGAAGGATGTATCGAAGTTGATGGCTGAGCCGCTGAAGTAGATGGTCACCAGATGGCAAGGATTCCTCCATCATGGGATCCAGCACTGCCACCATATGATGTGATCCTCCATGTGAATTGAGGGTTTCCAGTAACGGTGGAGGATCGTGGGATGACGGTGGTAATGAAGAAGAGCTATTCTTGACTCGGCGACTATAGGATATCACATTCTTGATCCTATCCAGGACTTTCTTAGCCATTTGCTTCATCTTTCACTAAAATTGGTGGAACAACGTGGAGTTTTAGGGATTTTCACAGTTCTACATATGTGGGGTAGTTCACCTGAGATGCTCAAGGAGATTCTCAATGACATCACAGAGGCAGAATAGTTCATCTGTGAGACTATGGTAGGCATGCGATCTCATGACCCTAACTCCTTAATGCCTCTCTCATCTCACATAGATCTAGCCCCAGGCAGCTATGCTGAGTTTGTCAATGTTGATTATTATAAAATATTTAACTCCATGACCATATTTGGCATCGAACTCCCTATATGTCCATGCAGAACCACCTTTAGTTCTCTCGACATCAGGGATGTCATCGACAACATTCTACGGTTAAACCACATTCTTGTCTTCCCCTACCACATCATACTGGTGTTTAGTTATCTCAACCTTGAGTTCATCACCACCTTCCTCTACTTCCATTGCTCTTGGGGGAACTCTAGCTGTAAGGTATGCATTTTTAGGGAGGAATTTTAGATCTCCACCAGGAATCTCACCTCCATTCTTCAGGATGGAAGAGATGACTACTTTCTATCTCTCTATATGAAGCGCCACGGTGACCCCTACCCTGACAACTTCAATATGGAGAAATTTTTAACCAACATCACCATACTTTAGCCCAAGCTACCCAACGGCCCCAAGGCCCCCAGTATGAACAACCTTGTCTTTAGTTATCTTCGATGTATATTGGCATGCACTATCCTTAGCAGGGAAGGTACTTAAGGTGTCATTACTCATCTCGATCTTTACACCTTGTAGTGCCCTTTAAACAAGGAGTCCTTGAACTGGGGAAGTGCTTTACTTATAACCTCAGCTACTAGGCCAACCACCCCACTTTTTCTTCCTTACCCATCAACCACATAGTGACTTTCATAGCTCTCTTCTTAGACTACACTCACATTTCCTTCCTAGCATTGAAGAATAAGAATTAATTAATCGACCTTCAATACTTGAAAGTATGCAAGTTCCTTCTCTTTAGTCATGATGATGTATATTATATGTTATTTAATGATACCTGAGTCATCCTCAAGCTCCCCCCATGTGCCATGTCTACAACTGCTAATCTGATTGTTGATTTGATCGACCTACAGACACACATCCAACGATTCCTTCTGGAGCATCCTGACCCAGATGACATCCTTGAGCCTACCACCCACAAGAGAGTGTTTGATTAAAGGCAAATGATGATGTGAGCAGCCATCCTCCACCACTGTCTCGATGATGTCGTAGGAGGAGAATAAGAGATGAGGAGGGACCTGACAAGCCCTATGGATTTTATGATGTTTGAGATCAGCTTGATGAGATTTAGCGGGAGCATTAGCACCAGGGACACCAACTCAACCATGTGTATCTCATGTAGCATTCCCAGGATTCTTGGCATGTAGATTGTGCCCACTATGCCCCTACTCGACCTTCTTATGATGAATATGGGGCCCATCAGGCTTCGCTTAACCCAACTCACCATATTGGGGGAACTACTACTACAATCTGACCTCCTCCTCCACTCCTCCACCACATTATTATCCACTACAGTAATATTCTCCCCTCCATTTTAGGTTTAGAATTTTCTCTGGATGAGTAAAATTCTATGTCTGGGGTGGAGGTAGGTGGCACGTAATTATTTCCACTGCCTATCTTCCCTTTTTCGGAATTATGTTTTGTTATTTCAATTGTTTCATGTAGTTTTCTTTTGTTTTTGCACTTTATTTTGAAAAAGATGGCCTTTATCTAGTTGCCTAAGATGAATAAATGAACATCACTAGATCCCCTTTCAATTTAGTAAATCTTTCTGGCAAAATGGAAACAAATTGCCATGATTAGAAAACACCATGCCACTTAGGACCCCAAAACTAGCATCACTCATTGGAAATGTTGGCAACCTATATCCAATCAATAAGAACCAAACATGAATTTTCTCTATTTTGAACTGTAGATTAGCTTGTCAAATCTTGTATAACGTGTTTACAAGATGAATTAGTCTGACACAATGATGCTTCCAAGTAAAGCCAAAGTTTGAAAGCACAGGAACAACCTTCTTCCTCCTTCATCTTGCAAAAACCATCCCATGCCAAACCACAAGTCTGGGGTGGTATGTCTTGTTCCCATCACAATTCTTCCATACCCCTCATATTTAATAGGGTTGTACCATCAAAAGATAGCAAAGAAAACACAAAAAATGTGTCAATGTAACCAAAGTCCATGAATAAAAATATACCCAAGTCGTATAGAGGAGGGATCATCTTTTTCCGCACTTCATTCATCCTGATCCTATGCAAAAATCACAAAAAGAAAATATGGGAGTGTTAAAGTAGAGGTGAGATGAAGTCTATTTCCTACAAAGTCTTGGTATAAAAAATGTTGTGTTACGTGGTTCTTGTATATTAGGTTTCTTAGCCTAAATAAAGAAGTAAGGAACAAAGTGATGTCTTAAGGGTGAGGATGGACATGTTGGTAGTACATTTTGGAATTATTTCTAATTTTATTTACTTGAGGACAAGCAGAGATTCAAGTAAAAGGTATATCAATGAATGTATATTCATCTCTTTTTAGATATAAATTTCATTTTTTTCCAGAGGATTCTCTTTTTAATAATTTCTTAGAAATAATTTCAAATAGTTACTTTTGACAAAATATGCAAATTCTTATATTCTTCATGTTTGTTTACATATTTTTCCTTCAATGTACAATTTTTAACCATTTCTATAGACGAGATGACTAACTCATACACAAAGAAGATCATCTCATGCATAAAGGACATCAAAACTCAAAGCCCAGGTGATGATTTTGGCTCTCAGTCCACCCTTCATCCTATCTTTTCAAAAAGCCAAGGTGACCATTCATAGTTTCCATACAGCTCAACTCATGTTGCTACCTGATCATCTCATCACCTCAAACTCATCTCAAGTAAATTCATGAACAAGTTATGGTCAAGTGATGCGTCGCCATCTTGCTTGAAGGTTTTCCCCTTGGCTCGCGCATGCTCAAGCATCAACCGTGCAATTGATTTCTTCATACGATCGATTCAATGTGTCTTCGTGATCAAGACTTGATAGCCAGAGGCACCACCACACTAATTCTATCATTTCGACCAGCTTCTCTGGGCCCATTCCTCTTCAAGCTTCAATCGATCAATTGGGATTTTGAATCGGTGGGTTGTCTATGCACAAACTGAACATTTCAACTGTCGCCTCCCCTTCTCCTTTCCTCCCCCTTTCAGGGTTTCCACCACTCCTTCCCCTGTAAAAGGAGGGGGGACTCCACAAGAAAAAGGGATCCCATATTTTGTACTTGCATTTTCATTTGAGCATTTTTATTCCAATATTGCATTGTAATCTTTTAGTTCTTCAATAAAAGTATCTTTCTATGTCAATGATCCAGTTCTTGTTCCTTTCTTATTGGTCTTCTTTAGGAGTAAGGAACTAAGATGGAAGGCCATTTAATTGCCACTAGCTGAAGATTCTTTTGGATTTTTCGTTCTCTAGTTTATGGCCTTCTCTCTTCCTTCCATTGTTCTCCTCTAATATATATGGATCGTGAGTAATTTCTCATATCGAGATGTGGGGAGTAGCCCCATAACCATGTTGTAACTTAGATCAAATTCTTATTATGATTTCATTTTTTAGAAGGTGTTTGATTTGGATAGTCACAGACTAAATGATTTGATCTCTAGGTTTTATTGAATGATAGTCTTGGGGGATGTGACTGCAAAATAAAAGCACAACCAACCATATGCATAAGGATCCAAAAGAGACCTCGAAAGAATCCTTATTGGGAAGATTGGGGTAGGAACTATGAACTCAGGACCAATGGGTTCACAAGGATTTCCTTTTTTGTAGATGCATTACAAATGTTTTTACATTATCTCTTCTATCTCATTTTATCATATAGTTTCATCAATCTTTTTTCATGCCAGATGTGGTGCTAAAATCCATAGCCTCGATATCCTTATTGATTCAGCCCTATTTTAGGGCTTCATCTTGTGTCTTTTTGCTCTTCAATCACATCTATACTTGTTAGATTGCATGCCATTCCTCCCAATAAGCTTATTTGTATAAAATGCACTTATGGACATTATTTGCATGTTTTTAAGGCATTTGGACCACACTTGATGGAAGAAAGAGAGAAGGAGTGATCCTAGGGTTCCTTTGCCCTTGGAGAGGCCCAAAGTGAAGTCCAATTCTCCCTCAACCTACCCCTTGTGGCCAAAGATCAATTGAAGCAAAGACGTCCAAGAAAAGTCAAAGAATAGAGTCAACTTGCTGATCCAAGACCCAGCACGGCCGTGGTACCACAGAACGGCCATGCTAGGTTACTTGCAAACCAAAAGAGTCGACCCCAAGTCAAGTTGAAGTCACCATGGTCGTGCAGCCAAGAATGGTCGTGCTAGAGATAGCCACAACGGTCGTGCTACAAAGAATCAGAACGGGCGTGGTACATCACCACGGCCACCTCTACCTAGCTCACCACAGTCATGCCAGCCACTACGGCTGTGGCACCCTTACACCACCACGGATGTGGTGACCACCACGGTCGTGGCATTTTCATCCCAAAATTGACCAAAACCCTGAAACTTTGACATTTTAATTACCATGGCCATTCCGGCCCATCAACCACGGTCATGCTCTACCATACTCACAAAACCCTCTAGTTTTCACTACTTTACCCATTTTGCCCCTACTTGACCTAGTCCTTCCCCCACACCTATATATACCTTGGTGGCGGCTGGGCACGAGGTTAGCTACCATCTACCACCTCCTAGCTCCCCATTTTCCCCTTAGCCATTCCACTCCATTTCCACCTCCATTCCACTCCATTTCACCATTTCCACTATCCAAACACTAGTTTATACTAGTTACTACCCATAATCCCCTTCATTCTACATCCTTTCACCTTGGAGGAGGGAGGAGGACATCTTGTAGTAGTTGGAGAGGAGGATTCCTTCATCTACACTGAGCTCCATGGCTTCTTCTACCTCTTTCTCCTTTCTTTTTGTATTTTCCATTTCTATGTGTAGCTAGGCCCCCTTAGGTGGGCTGTTTGGGGAAATAATGTTACTTTGATACCATGTTGGGGGAAAATGACATGTAAACTTTGTAATTTCATTTGTTAATGATTATGTTCTATTTGCATCTCATTCTCCATGAATTGCTTGTTGGTTTGTGTGTGAAATCACTTAGGAATTTAGGCAAATTGCTTATATGTGTGAATTTTGGGATTTGCCCCTAGGTCCAATTCTTGGATCCCTAGGCTACCTCCCATCTTCCTACATCGTAATAAATCTCCCTAACCCTAAGGGAGAGATCTAAGTATCTAGGTTAGATAATTCTAGTGCAATTAGCATGAAGCCTTCTCAAGGCTAGAATGTGGGGGAATTTTGGTCCAAAACCGTAATTTCACCTCCCCATTACTACCCTCAGACCCTAATTACCCTAAGAATTTCTAATCCAGAAACCTAGACTTGATTAGATTCTAATTTAATTGAACCTGATCCCTAACCCAATTGAGCCTCATAAGAGTAGTAGGGAGTGTTACGGACTAGTTCCCCTATACACAACCTAGCATATCCATGGCCAGTTAGTAGCTTAGGTTAATTCATTAGGCTCTAACTTGTTGTTTGGTTTGGATAATCTAAATGGAATCATAATGTTCATATGTCACCCCCCAACTTGAGTGATAAGTTCATACCCCTAAATAGCCCATACCTCTCTTTACTGCTTAAAACCCTAGTTTTGTGCTTGCTTAGCTTAAATAGCTCTTTTGTTGCTCAGTTAGCTTCTTTCTTTTCTCTTGTCTTGTTCATGCTAGTTTAGTTCTTTACTTGCTCTTTTTCTCTTCTCCTTCTTGCCTTAGTCTAAATTGCCCTTTCATACCTAGCTTAGTTTTTTCCTGCTGGCTTAGTCTTACTCTAGTCTAGGGTTAACTTAGATTTCATTCTTGCCTTTAATTTCTCACTTGTTCATAGTAGTTAACAATCAAAACAACCTTCAAACCCTTAACCCTAGACTCCGCAGTAGGAACCTAGCAAAACTAAATCTAGCTCTAGTGCCCCCTCTTCTCCCTGTGGATCGACCCTATATTTGCCACCTTCCTATACTACGACACGACCCCGTGCGCTTGCGGGTGTAGCTGTTTTAGTAGACATAGGTGTGTTAGTTTAGGTCTTATAAATATCAAAAGTGAATCCCACATGTGTGTTCTGATCTTGTGGGGTGCATCTAGTCATGTCAAATCAGCTAGTGTGTAGCACCACTGGCGGACGCACCACTTACCCATTGATTTAACCTCGTTTATTTGAATGCTTGTTTTAATCCCCTCATTTTCTTACTTGAAATTTATTTCTTATTCCTAGATAATTCTTCTCTTATTGTTCTTACCACAAATCTCTTTCTTATGTCTTTATCATTACTTTTCTGTACTTGTCCTTGGCATAACTTTTATTTACTTGTTCCTAGCATATTTTTTATTTCATAACAATTTACTTCATTGTTCTAGCGTAATCAAATAACTCTATCAACTGACTTTTACTTTTCAGTTCAAGTAAACAAAAATCTTCAAAAAAAAACTATTGTTCAAAAATAAATCTTTATATAGTTGTCCTTTGGGATCGACCCTTTTGTACTAATAAACAACCTTAATTGGTAGTTTTTCTTTAAAAAGGGTTAATCTCTAGGAACAAGAACCCTAGTGAATTGGTGTGGTAATGACATGTATTGGTAATATATACAAGGTTTAGAACATATAACAATTTTTCCCACTGTTCATCCACTTACTTTCTCTGATATCATTAATGTCGCACCCCTCGAAGTACATATATGTTAGCGGAAGCAAATGCTATGTTTTCCATAACATAGGTCACTTGACTTGGAGGAATGTCATAAAACATGATATACACAACAACAAGGTAAATGAAACACCTTGTATTCATTAAAAGAGATTCAAATATTATTCATGAAAGGAAAAACATAAACTATCTCATCTTGACATCAAACCTAATACATAGGTGCTAAGTAAATCTAAAGCATGAAATAACAACTAGACTACATAATCTATTGAGTGGTAGATGGTACCCCACCCAACTAAAGTCTCCTTTACTGTCACTTTAGTCCTCCTTTACTCCTTGATCTAGGGACATCACATCCTACAACCACGAGAAACAAAGCAACAACATAAGTAAGAGACACTATGCATTTTATAAGAACTGGAAAATAAGAATATGTAGTTGAAATGAAATAAAATTGACATGAACATTAAGATTTATCATTGCACTTTAGCTTTTTTACATCAGTGAATTAATAAATATTACTATATGCATTCTCTATATAACTTTACACATCATTCTCAGAAAGCCCATCATATCTAGGAAGTCCATATTGACCATAAAGGTGCATTATTGTGAGAATCATATAATAAGTTACTTATTTATCTTATCTTAAACAATAACATCATTGTTCTTATCTTTCCATCAACATAATTTACCTCATCCAATAATTGAACCAAAGTGCTCATCAATGCCATAAAGGCAAAATAACATTACAAGGAACAATTCACAACGTAAGTGCATTATTTGTATCATCATGGGAATTCTCTTTATTAATCTTGAAATTAACATTACATGATTTACATGATTCTGTCTTCAATGTCTTACTCATTACATGATCATAAAACTAAACTATTGAGCGTCGGTAATAACCATAGGACTTTATGAATACAAGAAGCATCATGAAATAATATATCAAAGGCATCATCATTATCTTAATTTCATTCATTATCCTAGAATTGTAGCATAATCATAAAGCATACATAACATGTAATTCACCCAAGGTATATATGCATAGTGGCATGACCTACTTACCGGGAACAAGACACCTAAATCAATCTTCCTTTCTACTGATTAAGCTCTAATCACATATAAATAATCATTGAACACCATAAATTAATTCTTTGTATTGATCCTAGATCAAATTAATGTTGATTAGGGTTAAGGGGTCTTATTCATGATTTCGTTCATTGCTCCATGAGCTTTATGCTTTATTGATTAGGATAGGTCAAAATGATTCATTAGATATTTCATTGGGTGTAATTACTCATGTGTATACTTAATTAGGGTTTTGAATATATATTAGGGTTTCTAAATAAACACCAAAATAAGGAGACAAATTAGTACATGAAAATCACAAATCTAGTTCTTCATTCAAAATCCTTTCAAAAAGATATTTGCGAGAATTGTTATGACCAATGATTGGTTTTTTTTTAATTTTCAAAGAATGGAAAATTAGAATTCTAGAAAATCTACGTATGTTGTATTATTCAATCACTATTCCATCTAGGCGTCGGGCCAGCTCTGAGGTGGTTCAACCAGAGCTAGCCACTTGTTAAAGGCCAACTCAAGGGGAATGCACAACTACAGACTATAAAGAAAAGTACAATCTTGATGTTACCCATGTGGCAACATGACAACTGAATACCAATGCGAGAGAAAAAATGTTAATGCAAAAATAGTGGATCATCATCTTAATACACCATGAAATGTATCCTGGTACAGAAAACTCGATCGTAGGTCTGATCCCATAACGCAAAACCAAAATTGAGGGAAATCCTCAGGCTTTCAGTTGTTGAACTTGTGACGACCCGTCGCGGAAAATGAGATTAACTAATGCGGAAGCGAATTATTAGCAGCGGAATTATGAAAAATCACTAAAAATTAAAACTTTTTGGAAAGAGAACTTTAAACCATAATTCCTTTATAAGAAAACAAGGTAAACTGTTTACATCATAGCTTGACATTACATCTCCGTGATTACATACATCCATTGCCTTATTATCTGAAAAAGGCAAGATACAAAATCTCGAGACACTAAGCCAAAAACCTCAGACCTACTGACTCCTAGGACCTGAGAGTACAGAGACGACATAAGACATACTATCTATGAGACTCGACAGTCAGTATCTCCACCTGAGATTCACTACTGCCCTTGGTGTTGCTACTGCTGATACTGCCCACCCTCGGATTGGTTCCTCCGTCCTCGACGTCCACCTAAAAATTCGAATCCCACGGGGGTGAGACAATTTGAATAATTGTCCCAGCGAGAGTTATAACTCTCCGCCAGAAGCTTTGTTATAGCAATAAATGATTAACATAAGCAATATAATCTTTAAGACATTCAACAGCAGATTTGGTATTAAGTAAGACAACATTTACTTAAGCAATTATTTCAATAAGGAAAATGAAGAATATGTATACTAATCACATGGCTAGAATATTATAAACAATGTAACATCAATCATTGTTTCTCGTAGTTCAACCTAAGCAATTATGCTACACGGTTGATTATGATTTTCAATCATTATTATGCCCTGCGGAGATGAGGTATACCGCTCATACTCCAACTGATCATTACTAAATCGCATCGGTACCATACATAGGTCATCAAAAGAGCCGGATTCTTATGACCTCATCTTCCTCAATCAATGTGAGGATTAACATGCAGGACATCTCGTGTCTCTGCTAAGATAGCTTTCCAGGGTATTCTGGCAACTTTGCTATTAGAGTTACAGTGACGCTCTGTACTCTCTTCGTCATCGAAAGATCTCTTGTTTATCTCTCATCGATGCGGCATTTAAAGGTTCCCTCGGGAGATTAGTAATACATCACCCCAGCATTCACACAAAATGGAGGATTGATGGATTAAACTACATCTTACATCAATTCCTACATCAAGATGTAAGGATATTCGCGTCCATAAACCCCCACATACTCAAAAGTATGTGTTCCAGGAGTTCCCTTAGGAAAACATGTTTCACCATCATTTGGCTTCTGGCAATGATGGATCTATGATCAGGGCTCTACATGATATGATTATACTTGATTATTTAAGTACATTATAGCATTCTTTTGACATCAGGCATGTTTTCAATCATTAATCATTAAAATACTACTATAAAAGAAGAATACTAAATGTATCAAGTTTAACTCACATCATTTATCATATGGATATTAATTCTTAACCATCTCATCATATGATTCAGGAACATGGTTATTCAAACCCTCAGATTATCATAACACTTGCTACCAAGTGACATATAAGCATCAAGTCATCTAACAACATGACCTTAATTGAAGTAATGTATATACTTTTCACATATCATTACTCTAAAAGCTTATAATTGTTTTCAAGGAATATGACATCATAACTCTTACCTGGCTATGATCACCTCGTAATATCAACCTGCATGACTAATACAATTAAGGACATGCATATATAACAGTCTTAGCACAATACCAAAACTTTTCAATTTCAATATAGGACACCACGGCCGTGCCACCTTGCATGGTCGTGCAAAGTAAGGTTACCACGGTCGTGCTCCCTTGCACGGTCGTGCAAAGTAAGGTTACCACGGCCGTGCTCCCTTGCACGGTCATGCTACAGAAGATCACTACATGATTCATATTTATATATATGTATTCTAATCTTTCATCCTTTCAACTTGATTAGGTCACATCAACCCTTCAATCAAGTACATACAACTATTTTTAACATAGTGTATCAAGCTATTAATCCTATAAGCAATTAAGAGTTCTCCCTATAATTGGTTCTAATCATTTAGGTATTATTAGGGTTTCAACCTTTGTGCCTTCATTGATTATCATTACTAATCATTATTGGATCAATAGAACATTCATCATCTTAATTCTCAAAGATTCAATCACATTGGACCTCCACTACATAAGGTATCCAATTGAATTAGGGTTTCCAATGTTGATTCCTTCAATCATTGAATTCATGGGACCAATCATCAATTGGACCTATACTCATACTTCAAATGAGTTTAATAGGTAAACCTTCAACTGATTCGACCCTCAATTGACCCTCAATTTATCATCAATTAGGGTTTAAATCAATCGAATTAGGGTTTGGAATCAATAACCCTTCAACATATTTCAATGTGGGTCTAATTGATTTGAACCCATTGAACCATCATTCAATTTGGACATGACCTGACCCCAAACGGTCTTTTGGTCGTTTTGATGACCTAAAAACGGTCTTGAGACCGTTTGCCCATGTCCACATCATAATCCAAGTCAACCAATTAAAGTTTGGATCATTGGATTGATCACCAAGTCAGCATTTGATTGCAAATCAACTTGGTACCTTTAGACCTTCAAATACCTAACCATACTCAACCCTAGACCTCCAAACGGTCTTGGGTGACCACCAAACGGTTTTGAAACCATTTGGATGAGCTCCAAATGGTTTTGAAACCGTTTGGCTCATCCAACCTTTGGATTCTAGTGAAATTCCATCAAGGTTTGGTCTATTGAGTTGATCAACAAATCAGCACTTAATTGCAATATGATTTGGTAACTTTGGACCTTCAATTGATCAACTATACTTAACCCCAGACCTCCAAACGGTTTTGGGTGGTGCCCAAACGGTCTTGAAACCGTTTGGGTGATCCCCAAATGGTTTTGAAACCGTTTGGGACAATCAACCCAAAACATCATCTCATTCACTTGCAAAATCAGCACTTAGCCGATTAGGGTTCATACCACATCTTTGGATCTTCAAACAAATATCCATACTTCACCCTAGACCTCCAAACGGTCTTGGGTGACCCCCAAACGGTCTTGAAACCGTTTGGGTGATCCCTAAACGGTTTTGAAACCGTTTTGGTTAATCAACCCAAAATCTCAAATTAACTCATTGGAATTTCAGCACTAATTTTAATTAGGGTTTGCCCAATTGATTAGCCTTCAACTCATGATTCCTTGGGAATTAACCCCTCAAATTTGGTGAGTCATTAACCAACATAATTAGGAACATTAATATCAAACGGTTAACCCTTGGTCAACGCACTCAAACGATTTTAAAACCGTTTTCCCAAAAAGTTCAAGTTAATCAGGTTGGAAATCAGCACTTAATCCAATTAGGTTTACCTAATTGATTAGCCTTCAACTCACGATTCCTTGGGAGTTAAACCATCACATTTGGTGAGTCATTAACCAAAATAATTAGGAACAGTAATATCAAACATTCAACCCTTGCTCAACGCATCAAAGGGTTTTGAAACCGTTTTCCCAAAAAGGTCAAGTTAATCGGGTTGGAAATCAGCACTTAATCCAATTAGGTTTACCTAATTGATTAGCCTTCAACTCACGATTCCTTGGGATTTAACCCATCAAATTTGGTGAGTCATTAACCAACATAATTAAAAACAGTAATATCAAACGGTCAACCCTTGGTCAACGCACTCAAATGATTTTGAAACCGTTTACCCAAAAAGGTCAAGTTAATCAGGTTGGAAATCAGCACTTAATCCAATTAGGTTTACCTAATTGATTAGCCTTCAACTCACGATTCCCTGGGAGTTAACCCATCAAATTTGGTGAGTCAGTAACCAACATAATTAGGAACAGTAATATCAAACGGTCAACCCTTGGGCAACGCACTCAAACGGTTTTGAAACCGTTTTCCCAAAAAGGTCAAGTTAATCAGGTTGGAAATCAGCACTTAATCCAATAAGGTTTACCTAATTGATTAGCCTTCAACTCACTCTTCCTTGGGAGTTAACCCATCACATTTGGTGAGTTATTAACCAACATAATTATTAACAGGAATCTCAAACGGTCAACCCTTGGTCAACTCAACCAAATGGTCTTGGAAACCGTTTGCTCCAACCGACCTTGTGAAACTGTTTGCCTTTCAAACGGTTTTGCAAACCCCCAAACGGTTTTGCAAACCGTTTGGCCAAGGGGTGCAAGACCGTTTGCTAAAGTAACATTGGTATTCACGCCCCTTCTTCTACCTCCATATACAGGTTTGTTCTTCATGGTTTTAGTTGCAAGAAAGCAAGGAAGGATGGGGGAAAGAAGAACAAACTACTTTTGCAAGAAAGAAAGATGCATAACAAAGTTTAAGGGTTTAGAGTTATAAAACCCGCCTTAGAACCAGCTCTAGAGCTCCAAGCTTCGAAGCTTTAATGGTGGCTTGAGCTCCACAGGTCGTCCAAGGTTTATTCTTCAAGAATTGGTTGGAAAGGATGACTAGAAAGAAGAACTAAGTAAGAAAATCTAGCAAACCAACCTTATATCATGTTTTTCTCCATGAATCCGAGCTAGAAGATAACCAAAGCTTACCCAACTTTACTTGGCCGTTCTCCCCTGCTCCTGAGCTCCTTCCTTAGTTGGACACAGCAAGAGATAAGTGAAGAGAGAAAGGGAAACGATCCCTTGGTTGTAAAAGAAAGGTGTATATATACTTTGGGCATCTTTTCAAGATAAGGACAATCTTTTCTTCTATTTCTCATATGGGTCCTTCTCTCCTTCTTGGCCACACCCCTCCTTTCTATACTTAACCAAAACTCCTCCTTTAACCAAGGTTTAGAGGAAAAAGAAACCAAACATCCTACTAAGTTGCTCACATAAAAGGGTCATTTTGCTTACAACTTAGTTATTTAATTACAAGGGTTTTCCTTTTTATTTGATTGGTCAAATGAAGCCCCCTCTTCATCACTTTTACTCTAATTGATGCCCAAATTCATAAAAGATACTCTAAAAGGCATATTTTACATGCTGCACCCCAGGTTTTGGGTAAATTGCACTTTACACCAAAACTAGGGTTTAAAGCAGAAGGATTGCCCCACAAGCTGCATCTTGGTGCCCAAGCTTAGAGAATCCATAACACTTCATCATATTCATTCTTATGATGTCTCATCATCAGAAGAACATCTAAAAATGTGAAATTTGCAAGTTAATCCCTCTAATTGGGTAATTTTCACATAGGTCCCTATTTACAAAACAATATTATAACATTGTTCAAAAAGAGCAGAAAATAGAATTATATGTTCCTCAAAAGCTTTAATTACATACCAAAAGATAATCACAAGTATCTAATTACATAATTAAGCAAAACACCTAGGGTTAGTTCATAACCCAGGTCAGGGATGTTACAATTAGAGGTAGGAAGGATGATACCACTAGCATGTATGTGTCATCCTTGAAGGCATAGCAAAGGATAGCCAAAGATTTTCTGGTATTCCGAGTAGTAGTTACCCAACCAGAGCCTAAGGTACAACCCATAGAGGAAATAGAGGTAGCCAGGGACTACACATATGTGTTCTTGGATGATTTTCCAAGAATATCTCTAGAGAGAGAAGTGAAATTAACAATACAATTAGTTGTTGGGATGAACCCCATTTCCAGGGCATCTTACAGGATGGCCCCGCTGAGCTGCTTGAGATGAAAAAGAAACTGCATGAATTGCTATAGAAAGGCTTCATCTGACCTAGCACTTTTCTGTGGGGAGAACTAGTCCTCTTTGTCATGAAGAAGGATGGATCTCTCCATATTTGTGTTGAATATAGAATGATAAATTGCACTACCATTAAGGACAAGTATCCTTTACCCGTATAGATGACATGTTTGAGCAACTCAACTCTTCCCATGTCTTTTCAATGATTGACATGAGAACTGGTTATCACCAGTTGTGAGTCAAGAGTGAGGATATCCCAAAGACCTCTTTTCAAACCTACTATGGACACTATGATTATTTGGTTATGATATTCGGGTTATCAAATTCCCCAAGTGTGTTTGCGAACCTCATGAATAGTGTGTTCAAACCTTTCATTGATTCCTTTTTTGTAGTGTTCATAGATGACATCTTGGTATACTTATATGACTTATAGGAATAGTTTGACCACCTTGCTAGAGTCCTTGGTATCCTAAGAAAGCAGAAGTTCTATGGGATGTTCTCAAAATGCAAATTGTGTACAAGACTATGACATGTTCCTTGGACACATAATACTTGGAGGGACCATCTCAATGGATCATTCCAAAGTGTCAGTTATATGTGATTGTCCATCACCGAAGAACCCTTCTAATATTTGTAGCTTCATGGAATTGGCTAGATATTACCAGAAATTCATCAAGGATTTCTCCTAAAACTCTTTCCCCTCACAAAGCTCACCCAAAAGGACGAGAAGTTTGTGTGGTTTGACTTAAGTGAAGCCCGATTCCAAGAGTTGAAGAAATTGTTGACCGCAACTCCCATGTTGACTCTAACATTAGGCACCAAAGGTTTTATGATCTTCAACAACACATCAAAGATGGGACTTCAATGTGTGCTAGAGCAGAATAAACATGTTTTTGCCTAAGCCCCCAAATCACTCATGCCAAATGAAGTGAACTACCCAACACATGATATGGAGTTAAAGTCAATTATTTATGCCCTAAAAATATGGAGGCACTATCTATATAGAGCTACCTTTGAAATCCCCACCAACTACAAAAGATTGAGGTATCTCCTAACTGATAAGGACCTAAACTTAACACATATATGAGGGATGGAGTATATGAAAGACTATAATTTCACCATTGCCTACCACTCGGGAAAGGTTGATGTAGCATGAGATGTCCTCAGTCACAAACAAATCATATGTGTGATTATCTTAACTACCTAGTGGAGAGAACTGGAGGAGTTTTCTAGATGGACTTCAGAACCACTAGAATACTGAATCCATCTAGTTGATATTTACATAAAACCTGACATGTTGACTGAGTTGTTAGCTACCCAGTTAGGCAGTCCAGATCAAGAAATAATGAAAGGCTTGACAGAGAAACCTCAAACACACTGCTTAGTGGGTGTTGATGGTGGAATCTAGTACCAAAGTTGAATTTGGGTTCGTGAGGGTTTACCTTTGAAGATTTATATCTTACAAGAGGCTCATGGTATTAAGTAAACAGTACACCCCTGACGCTACCAAGATATTTAATGACTTACAATGATATTTTTGGTGGTCTAAGATGAAGAGAGATATAGCATCATATGTGTCCAGTTGTATCATGTTCCAGATGGTGAAGACTGAACACCAATGACCCTGTGGGTTACTGCAATCAATTGAGATTCCTAAGTGGAAATGGGACCAAATTACTATGCATTTTGTTGTGGGTCTCCCCAATACAAAGAAAGGTCATGATGCGATATGGGTTGTGGTGGATCGCCTAACCAAGTCAGCACACTTCCTCACCTTAATGATTCCTTCCAAGGTGTCAGACCTATCTAAACTATATGTTAGAGAAATTGTTCATTTACATGGTTTTATGAGTTTGATTATTTCTTATTGTGATCCTAAGTTCACCTCCAAGTTATGGAAGAAAGTGCATGAAGAACGTGATACAAGGTTGAAATTTAACACAACCTATCACCCCCATATAGATGGACAGTTAGAAAGAAGAAAATAGACATTACAAAACCTATTGAGAGCATGTGTGCTTGATTTAGGTGGATCATGGGAGCATTACTTGCTCTTAGTTTTCCTATGATAATAGTTACCAAGCCCATATTAAAATGGCACCGTATGAAGATATTTATGGTAGACCGTGTCAATCACCGCTTTACTGGGATGATGTCAAAGATAGGATCACACTGAGGTATGAAGAACCATGATTGTATGTCGATAAAGTTGCTTTGATCAAGAAAAGGCTAAAAATAGTTCAAGATCAATAGAAGTCGTATGTTGATGGGAAGAAGACTAATTTACACTTCACTGTGGGTGAGCATGTGTTTCTGAAAATATGATCCCTATGAGCTATAGTTAAGAACTGAGGAAAAATGATTCATTGATATGTGGTTCGAGATCAAAAGAAGTTGTATGTTGATGCGAAGAAGATTGATTTATACTTCATTATTCGTGAACATGTGTTTTTGAAAATCTGACCCCGTTGATATATAGCTGAGAACTGAGGAAAATTGAGTCCCTGATACGTGGGTCCATTTGATATTTTGGAACAGCTTAATGAAGATGCTTATCGTCTAGTGTTACCCCCACAATATACTATGATGCATGACATGTTCCATGTGTCCAATCTGAAGCACTATGTGAAGGGATCATAGCCATGTACTGAGCATTTAGCCTATTGAACTCTAAGAGAGGCTGACATACCCTGATTCACCTGTGAGGATATTGGATACCAAGGTCAAAGAGATCAGGAATAAAAATATAGAGATAGTAAAGGTTCTTTGGAAGAACAATGGAGAGGATGAAGCCACATGGGTGCTAAATACGGCATGGAAAAGTCTTATCCTGAATTGTTTGTATTATTAGTCAAATTTTTAGGAAAAAATCATATAATAGGGGAAGGATGTTATAACTTGGTTTTCTCTTGTATTTTACTTATTGAAATGCAATTAATTCGATAAAAGGGACATATTGGCTACATGGTGTGCTTTCTTTTAAAAGTATGGCTTTTTCTTGAAAATTTCCCTTTGCTATGGATTTTTTGACTTTTATTGATTTTGTTAGTCCAATAATGGATGTATGCAAAAAGCAAGAGAAGAAAATAAAATAATATGGAAAAGGAAAAAGATAATAGATAATAAACAATATACATATGAGAGTTATATGGAATTCTCTAGAAAGTGGTATAGATGATCGCTAATGATTATTTTTGGTTTCACATGGTTCCTACTAAGAAACATTATCAAAATAAAGAGTATAGAAAAGATAGAAAGAGAAAAGGGTAGTTTTAATGACTAAAATGTACCTTATAAGGAGGATATTTGGATATTAATAAAAGTATATTTTCTTTTCGAGATTTGGTCTCAAACATTTCCCACGATTATATAAAGTCATTAAGGACTTTCCCTTAAAATTTGAGATTAAAAGGATTAATAGAATGACGTGTATGGATTTCACAAAAATACATAAAGTATGTGTATTAATGGCTTGATAAATTAAATGAAACATATACACTCCTATTTGGAAAAGGCTTTATTTTTGTCACACGAATTAATGACCCTTGGATTTGGATTGGATGATCAAAACATCATCACCCACCCTTAGCTAGTTTGGGATACAGGGATAGTAACAACAACGAGTCATTTTCCTTCCTTTCTCCCAATTCAGTGTATAAATGATTATGGAAACTAGTCCAACAGGTTTGTGATAACAGGACGAACCCACCTACCATGGGTTTTACCTACTTTGGTGGGATATTGAGTTTTTACCCAATTTGTGAACTAGAGAGGATCCCATCCCCATAGCCGAGGCTATATGAGGGTCTTTCCACTCAATGTAATGACACTAATTCACTTGCCAAGTATTTCTTAATCTTAGATTCACTCCTCTACACCCAATTTCATTGTTAGCCCTACCACTAATAGTTTTGATACGCCCTTGTGTAGCCGAAGGACCTTCTTTCCATTCTCCTCACCCAAACCATCTCCAAGACAATTAAGGGTCTCATCAACTTCACTGGGTAGATATGAGGGAGAGAGCACCTTTGCCTATCACTCTAAAGGCAAGATCCTCAAAGTCAACTTCTATGTTGACTCGTTGGAGCTACTCGTGAATAGATTAGAGGTAGAAGAAGATAGATGAGGAAAATACTTGTCTATCCTTGGTCGTGTGTTGAAAAGGTAAGGCAACACAATCTTTTCTTCCTTTTTCCTCATTTTTACTAGGGTGCTCCAAGAAGGCGGGTAGCCTAACTAGTGAAAGTCGAATGGCCGGCCCAACCACGTTGGTAGGGTGGGACTCGAGGCTCTTTTCCAAGGTGGCAAGCCCCCATTTATTGGAATTAATTAATTTTATAAAAATCAAAGTAAATTATAGGAAGATCCGATAAAGCAAGTTTTAACCTTTCTAGCATTGGATAAGTAAAATTCAAAATATATTTCAAAAACTTTTTGAAAATCAAGTTTTAAAGTTAGAAAATTGATGTGTGGGAAATAAGATGGAAGGCTGATGAGATATTTCTTATTAATAGATGGATGACCCCCTCTTATACATAGGAGATGAGGAAATTTCAAGGAAGAGAAATTAACCATAATGGGCCAAGAAAATTAGGCTCATATTATAAATAAACTAGTAACTCTAAGCCCCCCCTCAAGAAGGAGCTTGGATGAAACACATGTCTAGCCTACCAATACATGAAGAAGATGAAATAGCCAATAAACTTACCCAAAACAAAATAATCTCTTAATGAATCTTACAACACAACAATTGAAGGGCTCTAACACTCCCCCCTGAATAAGACATCATGTAGTAGATAGTAAGTGGTTTTCTCCCCCTAACAAATATAACACCAAGATAGAAGTACTTTTTTATGTTAGACTCCCCCTAAATTTGATGACTACCAAACCTGTGAGAGCAATCACATCAGATTATCTTAACCATCTCATCATATGATTCAGGAACATGGTTATTCAAACCCTCAGATTATCATAAGACTTGCTACCAATTGACATATAAGCATCAAGTCATCTAACAACATGACCTTGATTGAAGCAATGTATATACTTTTCACATATCATTACTCTAAAAGCTTATAATTGTTTTCAAGGAATATGACATCATAACTCTTACCTGGCTATGATCACCTCGTAATATCAACCTGCATGACTAATACAATTAAGGACATGCATATATAACAGTCTTAGCACAATACCAAAACTTTTCAATTTCATTATAGGACACCACGGCCGTGCCACCTTGCACGGTCGTGCAAAGTAAGGTTACCACGGTCGTGCTCCCTTGCACGGTCGTGCAAAGTAAGGTTACCACGGTTGTGCTCCCTTGCACGGTCGTGATACAGAAGATCACTACATGATTCATATTTATATATATATATATATATATATATATATATATTCTAATCTTTCATCCTTTCAACTTGATTAGGTCACATCAACCCTTCAGTCAAGTACATACAACTATGTTTAACATAGTGTATCAAGCTATTAATCCTATAAGCAATTAAGAATTCTCCCTTTAATTGGTTCTAATCACTTAGGTATTATTAGGGTTTCAACCTTTGTGCCTTCATTGATTATCATTACTAATCATTATTGGATCAATAGAACATTCATCATCTTAATTCTCAAAGATTCAATCACATTGGACCTCCACTACATAAGGTATCCAATCGAATTAGGGTTTCCAATGTTGATTCCTTCAATCATTGAATTCATGGGACCAATCATCAATTGGACCTATACTCATACTTCAAATGAGTTTAATAGGTCAACCTTCAACTGATTTGACCCTCAATTGATCATCAATTAGGGTTTAAATCAATCGAATTAGGGTTTGGAATCAATAACCCTTCAACATATTTCAATGTGGGTCTAATTGATTTGAACCCATTGAACCATCATTCAATTTGGACATGACCTGACCCCAAACGGTCTTGAGGTCGTTTGGATGACCTCCAAACGGTCTTGAGACCGTTTTCCCATGTCCACATCATGATCCAAGTCAACTAATTAAAGTTTGGATCATTGGATTGATCATCAAATCAGCATTTGATTGCAAATCAACTTGGTACCTTTAGACCTTCAAACACCTAACCATACTCAACCCTAGACCTCCAAACGGTCTTGGGTGATCACCAAATGGTTTTGAAACCGTTTGGATGAGCTCACAATGATTTTGAAACCATTTGGCTCATCCAACATTTGGATTCTAGTGAATTTCCATCAAGGTTTGGTCTATTGAGTTGATCAACAAATCAGCACTTAATTGCAATATGATATGGTAACTTTGGACCTTCAATTGATCAACTATACTTAACCCCAGACCTCCAAACGGTCTTGGGTGACCCCCAAATGGTCTTGAAACCGTTTGGGTGATCCCCAAATGGTTTTGAAACCGTTTGGGCCAATCAACCCAAAACATAATCTCATTCACTTGCAAAATCAGCACTTAGCCGATTAGGGTTCATACCACATCTTTGGATCTTCAAACACATATCCATACTTCACCCTAGACCTCCAAACGGTCTTGGGTGACCCCCTAACGGTTTTGAAACCGTTTGGGTGATCCCCAAACGGTTTTGAAACCGTTTGGGCTAATCAACCCAAAATCTCAAATTAACTCATTGGAATTTCAGCACTAATTTCAATTAGGGTTTGCCCAATTGATTAGCCTTAAACTCATGATTCCTTGGGAATTAACCCATCAAATGTGGTGAGTCATTAACCAACATAATTAGTAACAGTAATATCAAACGGTCAACCCTTGGTCAACGCACTCAAACGGTTTTGAAACCGTTTTCCCAAAAAGTTCAAGTTAATTAGGTTGGAAATCAGCACTTAATCCAATTAGGTTTACCTAATTGATTAGCCTTCAACTCACGATTCCTTGGGAGTTAACCCATCACATTTGGTGAGTCATTAACCAACATAATTAGGAACAGTAATATCAAACTTTAAACCCTTGTTCAACGCACTCAAATGGTTTTGAAACCGTTTGCCAAAAAAGGTCAAGTTAATCAGGTTGGAAATCAGCACTTAATCCAATTAGGTTTACCTAATTGATTAGCCTTCCACTCATGATTCCTTGGGATTTAACCTATCATATTTTGTGAGTCAATAACCAACATAATTATGAACAGGAATATCAAACGGTCAACCCTTGTTCAACGCACTCAAACGGTTTTGAAACCCTTTTCCAAAAAAGGTCAAGTTAATCAGGTTGGAAATCAGCACTTAATCCAATTAGGTTTACCTAATTGATTAGCATTCAACTCATGATTCCTTGGGAGTTAACCTATAAAATTTGGTGAGTTATTAACCAACATAATTATGAACAGGAATATGAAATGGTCAACCCTTGGTCAACTCAACCAAACGGTCTTGGAAACCGTTTGCTCCAACCGACCTTGTGAAACCGTTTGCCCTTCAAACGGTTTTGCAAACCCCCAAACGGTTTTGCAAACCGTTTGGCCAAGGGGTGCAAGACCATTTGCTAAAGTAACATTGGTATTCATGCCCCTTCTTCTACCTCCAGATCCAGGTCTGTTCTTCATGGTTTTAGTTGCAATAAAGCAAGGAAGGATGGGGGAAAGAAGAACAAACTACTTTTGCAAGAAAGAAAGATGCATAACAAAGTTTAAGGGTTTAGAGTTATAAAACCCGCCTTAGAACAAGCTCTAGAGCTCCAAGATTCGAATATGTAATGGTGTCTTGAGCTCCACAGGTTGTCCAAGGTTTCTTCTTCAAGAATTGGTTGGAAAGGATGGCTAGAAAGAAGAACTAAGTAAGAAAAGCTAGCAAACCAACCTTATATCATGTTTTCCTCCATGAATTCGAGCTAGAAGATAACCAAAGCTTACCCAACTTTACTTGGACATTCTCCACTGCTCCTGAGCTCCTTCTTTAGTCGGCTACAGAAAGAGATAAGTGAAGAGAGAAAAGGGAAACGATCCCTTGATTGTAAAAGAAAGGTGTATATATACTTTGGGCATGTTTTCAAGATAAGGACAATCTTTTCTTCTATTTCTCATATGGGTCCTTCTCTCCTTCTTGGACACGCCCCTCCTTTCTATACTTAAGCAAAACTCCTCCTTTAACCAAGGTTTAGAGGAAAAAGAAACCAAACATCCTACTAAGTTGCTCACATAAAAGGGTCATTTTGCTTACAACTTAGTTATTTAATTACAAGGGTTTTCCTTTTTATTTGATTGGTCAAATGAAGCCCCATCTTCATCACTTTTACTCTAATTGATGCCCAAAGTCATAAAAGATACTCTAAAAGGCATATTTTACATGTTGCACCCCAGGTTTTGGGTAAATTGCACTTTACACCAAAACTAGGGTTTAAAGCACAAGGATTGCTCTACAAGCTGCATCTTGGTGCCCAAGCTTGGAGAATCCATAACACTTCATCATATTCATTCTTATGATGTCTCATCATCAGAAGAACATCTAAACATGTGAAATTTGCAAGTTAACCTCTCTAATTGGGTAATTTGCACATAGGTCCCTATTAACAAAACAATATTATAACATTGTTCAAAAAGAGCAAAAAATAGAATTATATGTTCCTCAAAAGCTTTAATTATATACCAAAAGATAATCACAAGTATCTAATTACATAATTAAGCAAAACACCTAGGGTTAGTTCATAACCCAGGTCAGGGATGTTACAAATTATCCACCCCTTACAAGGATTTCGTCCCCGAAATCAACAAAACATATTAAGAGAAAAGGGTAGGGTATTTCCTTCTCATCTCTTCCTCTAGTTCCCATGTGGCTTCTTCAATACCACGATGATTCCAGAGGACTTTTACGAGACTTATGTCTTTCTTTTTCAACTTTTTAATTCTGTTATCAAGGATTGACACTGGTCCTTCCTCGTATGACACATCATCATTCAATTCTACCTCCATAGGTTGTAGAACTAACTCTGTATCAGGGTGACATTTCCTCAGCATAGAAATGTGAAACACAGGGTGTAACCTTTGTAACTCTAGGGGTAACTCTAGTTTATAGGCTACTTTTCCAATCCGTTCAATGATTAGATAAGGCCCCATAAATGTAGGAGCTAACTTCCCTTTCCTTCCAAACCTCAGAATTCCCTTCCAAGGTGAGACCTTGAGATATACTCTATCTCCAAACTGAAACTCCAAAGGTCTACGACGCTTGTCAGCATAAGATTTCTGCCTATCCTGTGTAGTCTTGATCTGTTGTTGTATTACTTTGATCTTTTTTGTGGTCTGCTGCACAAGATCAGGACCTAACAGTTGATATTCACCGGTTTCATACCAACATAGGGGTGATCTACAACATCTACCATACAAAGCTTCATAAGGTGACATGTCAATGCTATGTTGATAGCTATTGTTGTAGGCAAATTCTAACAAGCTTAGGTGCAGATCCCAACTCCCTGTAAACTAAAGAACACATGCCCTCAGCAAGTCTTCCAAGGTCTGTATAGTCCTTTCTGACTGTCCATCAGTTTGAGGATGAAAGGTTGTACTAAACCTTAACTGGGTGCCTAAAGCTTTATGAATTCGTTCCCAAAAATGACTCGTAAACTGGGGACCCCTGTCAGAAACTATAGTGACTGGAACTCCGTGCAGTTGCACTATCTCCTGAATATACAACTGTGCTAGCCTCTCAGCAGAATAAGTTGTTTTGACAGGTAAGAAATGCACTGTCTTTGTCAACCTATCAACTATTACCCAAATGGAATCATACCCTTTGCTTGTCCTAGGTAGGCCAACAACAAAGTCCATGGTTACGTGATCCCACTTCCACTGTGGTATGGGCAAAAGTTGCATTGTTCCTGCAGGCTTCTGGTATTCAGCTTTAACTTGTTGATAGATAGGACTCCACATAACAAACTCAGCAACATCCTTCTTCATCCCAGGACACCAATACATATCTTTCAAGTATCGATACATCTTGGTGCTTCCTAGATGCATAGCATACATCGAAGAATGAGCTTCTTCCAGGACTAACTTTCTCAAGTTATCCACATCTGGCACTATCATCCTCCCATGATAACAGGCTACTTGGTCATCAGAGTCATGGAAACCATCTCGTTTCTCATCACTAAACTCCGATCTGATCTGTTGAACTGCAGCATCGATTTGTTGTGCCTCCTTGATCTGCTCTCTCAGAGTAGGTTTTATATGCATCTCAGCTAACAACCCAACTAACAATGATACTCTCAATTGTACATTGTTTTGCCTTAAGGAGATAAGCATATCTCTCCTAGAGCATACTAAAGAGTTTAGTTGTGCCCTATCTAAGGTTGGTGTTGCTGATTTCCTACTCAGAGCATCTGCAACTACATTGGCCTTCCCTGGATGGTAATCAATTGTACAATCGTAGTCTTTGATTAACTCCATCTAGCGACGTTGCCTCATGTTAAGTTCATGCTGAGAGAAGATATACTTAAGGTTCTTATGATCAATGAAAATCTGGAATGTCTCTCTGTAGAGATAGTGTCTCCAGATCTTCAAGGCATGAACCACAGCAGCTAGCTCCAGATTGTGTGTCAGATAATCGTGTTTCTTAAGCTGTCGAGAAGCAAAAGAAATCACTTGTTTATCCTGCATCAGCACACATCTGAGTCCATTCTTGGAGGCATCACAGAAAACTATGTATCCTTTGCCTTGCTTAGGTAACACAAGTACAGGTGCACTTGTCAACCTCTCCTTCAGCAACTGGAAGGATTGCTGACACTTATCACTCCAAACAAAAGGAATATCCTTCCAGGTCAACTTAGTCAAAGGTAGGGCTATGGAACTGAAGTTCTTAATGAACCTTCGGTAATAGCCAGCCAACCCTAAGAAACTACGGATTTATGTCGGTGTCTTCGGCTGTTCCCATTGTAGGACAGATTCTACCTTTTTAGGGTCAACACGAATACCCAAGGCAGATATCACATGTCCAAGGAAAGATACTTCCGGTAACCATAACTCACACTTGCTGAACTTAGCATATAGCTTATGTTCTCTTAGCAAAGTTAGAGCCTGACGAAGATGTTGTTCATGCTGCTGAGCATCTCTACTATAGATCAAAATGTCATCTATAAAGACAACATCACACTGATCGAAGAAAGGTCGGAAGATTCTATTCATGAGTTCCATAAATGCAGCTGGTGCATTAGTTAGTCCAAATGACATAACTGTGAACTCATAGTTACCATACCTTGTCCTGAAGGCAGACTTGGGTATTTCACTGTCCTTAATACGGAGTTGATGATATCCTGACCTCAAATCTATCCTTGAGAAGATGGTTGCACCACGCAACTGGTCAAAAAGATCATCAATCATCAGCAGAGGATACTTGTTTTTTATTGTTACTTTGTTTAGTTGTCTGTAATCAATGCACAACCGCATTGATCCGTCTTTCTTCTTAACAAAAAGGACCGGAGCACCCCAGGGAGAAGTACTCGATCGGATAAAGCCCTTCTCAAGCAACTCCTGCAGCTGTTTCTTGAGTTCTGCCATCTCAGCAGGCGCCATCCTATATGGTGTTTGTGCTATAGGTTGTGTGTCTGGGATCAAATTGATTTCAAAATCAATTTCCCGAGGCGGTGGTACACCTGGAAGTTCTTCAGAAAATACATCTTCAAATTCCCTGACTACAGGAACTTCAGCAGGGTTAGGACTTTCCATGGTAGTATCTACCACATGGGCCAAAAATGCATAACATCCTTGCCTCATCAACTTCTCAGCAGCCATAGTTGACACAAGACAGGTGGGTAGAATCTTTCTCTCTCCTTGAAAGATCCATGTGTCGCTTTCATCAGCAAACACAGCTTGCTTGGATTCACAATCCAAAACAACCTTATACCTTTCCAAGATTTTCCATCCCAAGGATTATGTCAAATCCTTGCATCTCAAGTGGTATAATATCCACTTGAATGCGGTGTTCAGAAAAGAAAAGAATGCAGGAAGAGCATACCTCCTGCAACACAGCAGACCCTCTCAATGGAGTCTCTAGCAACAGGCTATCTGCTCTATGACTGATTGTCGTATTGCAGTTACGAATCACCCTTCGAGTGATAAAGGAGTGTGTAGCACCCAGATCAATCAAAACAGATACAATGTAGGATGTAGACATATCAGAATATAACAATTCCATCTGACCTGCCACAACCCGAGGGTTGATCACTGCATTAGGTGGATTCATTGCATAGAATCTCGTTGTTGCTTGTGGTTGATTCGGTGCTGACGATCCATCTTGGGACGCTTGTCCATGTCCTCTAGCTCCTCTTGGAAACTGTCTTCTCTACGATCCTTGCTGACCCTGCCTCTGTGGTTGGGTTACACTCACTGGTCTAGCTCTGCAGTCTTTCATCAGATGCCCCATATTCCCACATATATAACAACTTCTGTCTTGTTGTTGTGGTCTGGGTGGTCCTGTAACTGACATAGATGTTGAACTGTTAGCCCCTTGTAGTGGTAGGCTTCGTCCTCTACCTCTACTCGGTGTCCACTGTGTCTGAGCACTGGGTCTAGGTGGTGGTGATGTAGGCGCAGAAAATCTAGGCTTCTTGAAGTCTCTGGATGAAGATCCTTGGAACTGAGGATACATCCTCTTGTTATGGGTTTTCCTCTTCTCTTCTACAGACCTCTCTATCCTTCTGACAAACTCTACGAAGATAGAAAACCTTTCCATGTTCTCTAGGGCAGATACAGGGGTAGTCAACTCAGCGTTTAACCCCTTCTCGAAACGCCTAATCCTTTCTTCATCTGTAGCAGCCATATGCGGACAGAACCGCAACAACTCCATGAACTTAGCCTCGTACTCGCTAATGTTCATCGTACCTTGCCTTAACCTCTCGAACTGAGAGATTTTCTCGTCCAGGAACGTTTTAGGGAAATATCTATTGATAAATTCCCGTCGGAAGACTTCCCATGCAACCTCCACACCAGGCCTCTTCTGCTCTTCCATGGTCCACCAATGCCCGACACTCCCTTTGAGAAGATAGATAGCATGTCTAACCTTCTTAGCTTCTGGGATGTTTAGGATTCTAAAAGCTTTCTCTAGTTCAGTCAACCACAGGTCGGCATCTGCGAGATCAGCCGTTCCAAAGTACTCGGTTGCTCCAACTCGGTGAAGTCATTCAAACGTCTTGCCGATTCCTTGTCCTTCAGGTTGGGTAGGTGCCCTAGGTGCAGGCATGGGCATCCTATCTGTTATGTGTGTCATGGCAGTCATAAACTGCCCAAACATGGTCTGGACGGCTGGATTCCCCATGTCAGTTGGATTGAACTGGGGTGTCTCAGGTACAGGTTGTTCTATCTCTGGGTTCCTTGCACCTTCTCGGGGTGCAACAATGCTACTCTCTGCCACATATTCCTCATATGGTCCAGACATCCTTAACTTATCTTCTTCTCCTGAGGAGCAGAAGACACTATTAGATATATTGGATACACACTAAGAATAGACTCGACATCCTTAGTCCTATGTCTCTGTAGACTCAGCGAACCTAGAGCTCTGATACCACTAAATTGTGATGACCCGTCGCAGAAAATGAGATTAACTAATGCGGAAGTGAATTATTAGCAGCGGAATTATGAAAAATCACTAAAAATTAAAACTTTTTGGAAAGAGAACTTTAAACCATAATTCCTTTATAAGAAAACAAGGTAAACTGTTTACATCATAGCTTGACATTACATCTCTGTGATTACATACATCCATTGCCTTATTATCAGAAGAAGGCAAGATACAAAATCTCGAGACACTAAGCCAAAAACCTCAGACCTACTGACTCCTAGGACCTGAGAGTACAGAGACGACATAAGACATACTATCTACGAGACTCGACAGTCAGTATCTCCACCTGAGATTCACTGCTTCCCTTGGTGTTGCTGCTGCTGATACTGCCCACCCTCAGATTGGTTCCTCTGTCCTCGACGTCCACCTAAAAAGCCAAATCCCACGGGCGTGAGACAATTTGAATAATTGTCCCAGCGAGAGTTATAACTCTCTGCCAAAAACTTTGTTATAGCAATAAAGGATTAACATAAGCAATATAATCTTTAAGACATTCAACAGCAGATTTGGTATTAAGTAAGACAACATTTACTTAAGCAATTATTTCAATAAGGAAAATGAAGAATATGTATACTAACCACATGGCTAGAATATTATAAACAATGTAACATCAATCATTGTTTCTCATAGTTCAACCTAAGCAATTATGCTACATGACTGATTATGATTTTCAATCATTATTATGCCCTGCGGAGATGAGGTATACCGCTCATACTCCAACCGATCATTACTAAATCGCATCGGTACCATACATAGGTCATCAAAAGAGCCAGATTCTTATGACCTCATCTTCCTCAGTCAATGTGAGGATTAACATGCAGGACATCTCGTGTCTCTGCTAAGATGGCTTTCCAGGGTATTCTGGCAACTTCGCTATCAGAGTTACAGTGACGTTTTGTACTCTCTTCGTCATCGAAAGATCTCTTGTTTATCTCTCATCGATGCGGCATTTAAAGGTTCCCTCGGGAGATTAGTAATACATCACCCCGGCATTCACACATAATGGAGGGTTGATGGATTAAACTACATCTTACATCAATTCCTACATCAAGACGTAAGGATATTTGCGTCCATAAACCCCCACATACTCAAAAGTATGTGTTCCAGGAGTTCCCTTAGGAAAACCTGTTTCACCATCATTTGGCTTCTGGCAATGATGGATCTATGATCAGGGCTCTACATGATATGATTATACTTGATTATTTAAGTACATTATAGCATTCTTTTGAACATGGTCATTCAAACCCTCATATTATCATCTCATCATATGATTCAGGAACATGGTCATTCAAACCCTCATATTATCATAACACTTGCTACCAAGTGACATATAAGCATCAAGTCATCTAACAACATGACCTTGATTGAAGCAATGTATATACTTTTCACATATCATTACTCTAAAAGCTTATAATTGTTTTCATGGAATATGACATCATAACTCTTACCTGGCTATGATCACCTCGTAATATCAACATGCATGACTAATATAATTAAGGACATGCATATATAACAGTCTTAGCACAATACCAAAACTTTTTCAATTTCATTATAGGACACCACGGCCGTGCCACCTTGCACGGTCGTGCAAAGTAAGGTTACCACAGTCGTGCTCCCTTGCACGGTCGTGCAAAGTAAGGTTACCACGGCCGTGCTCCCTTGCACAGTCGTGCTACAGAAGATCACTACATGATTCATATTTATATATATGTATTCTAATCTTTCATCCTTTCAACTTGATTAGGTCACATCAACCCTTCAATCAAGTACATACAACTATGTTTAACATTGTGTATCAAGCTATTAATCCTATAAGCAATTAAGAATTCTCCCTTTAATTGGTTCTAATCACTTAGGTATTATTAGGGTTTCAACCTTTGTGCCTTCATTGATTATCATTACTAATCATTATTGGATCAATAGAACATTCATCATCTTAATTCTCAAAGATTCAATCACATTGGACCTCCACTACATAAGGTATCCAATTGAATTAGGGTTTCCAATGTTGATTCCTTCAATCATTGAATTCATGGGACCAATCATCAATTGGACCTATACTCATACTTCAAATGAGTTTAATAGGTCAACCTTCAACTGATTTGACCCTCAATTGATCATCAATTAGGGTTTAAATCAATCGAATTAGGGTTTGGAATCAATAACCCTTCAACATATTTCAATGTGGGTCTAATTGATTTGAACCCATTGAACCATCATTCAATTTGGACATGACCTGACCCCAAACGGTCTTGAGGTCGTTTGGATGACCTCCAAACGGTCTTGAGACCGTTTTCCCATGTCCACATCATAATCCAAGTCAACCAATTAAAGTTTGGATCATTGGATTGATCACCAAATCAGCATTTGATTGCAAATCAACTTGGTACCTTTAGACCTTCAAACACCTAACCATACTCAACCCTAGACCTCCAAACGGTCTTGGATGACCACCAAATGGTTTTGAAACTGTTTGTATGAGCTACAAATGGTTTTGAAACCGTTTGGCTCATCCAACCTTTGGATTCTAGTGAATTTCCATCAAGGTTTGGTCTATTGAGTTGATCAACAAATCAGCACTTAATTGCAATATAATTTGGTAACTTTGGACCTTCAATTGATCAACTATACTTAACCCCAGACCTCCAAACGGTCGTGGGTGACCCCCAAACGGTCTTGAAACCATTTGGGTGATCCCCAAACGATTTTGAAACCGTTTGGGCCAATCAACCCAAAACATCATCTCATTCACTTGCAAAATCAGCACTTAGCCGATTAGGGTTCATACCACATCTTTGGATCTTCAAACACATATCCATACTTCACCCTAGACCTCCAAACGGTCTTGGGTGACCCCCAAACGGTTTTGAAACCGTTTGGGTGATCCCCAAACGGTTTTGAAACCGTTTGGGCTAATCAACCCAAAATCTCAAATTAACTCATTGGAATTTCAGCACTAATTTCAATTAGGGTTTTCCCAATTGATTAGCATTCAACTCATTATTCCTTGGGAATTAACCCCTCAAATTTTGTGAGTCATTAACTAACATAATTAGGAACAGTAATATCAAACGGTAAACCCTTGGTCAATGCACTCAAACGGTTTTGAAACCGTTTGCCCAAAAAGGTCAAGTTAATCAGGTTGGAAATCAGCACTTAATCTAATTAGGTTTACCTAATTGATTAGCCTTCAACTCACGATTCGTTGGGAGTTAACCCATAAAATTTGGTGAGTCATTAACCAACATAATTAGTAACAGTAATCGCAAACGTTCAACCCTTGTTCAACGCACTCAAATTGTTTTGAAAACGTTTTTCCAAAAAGGTCAAGTTAATCAGGTTGGAAATCAGCACTTAATCCAATTAGGTTTACCTAATTGATTAGCCTTCAACTCATGATTCCTTGGGAGTTAACCTATCAAATTTGGTAAGTCATTAATCAACATAATTATGAACAGTAATATCAAACGTTCAACCCTTGGTCAACGCACTTACATGGTTTTGAAACCGTTTTCCCAAAACGTTCAAGTTAATCAGGTTGGAAATCAGCACTTAATCCAATTAGGTTTACCTAATTGATTAGCCTTAAACTCATGATTCCTTGGGAGTTAACCTATCAAATTTGGTGAGTTATTAACCAACATAATTATGAACAGGAATCTCAAACGGTAAACCCTTGGTCAACTCAAAAAAATGGTCTTGGAAACTGTTTTCTCCATCCGACCTTGTGAAACCGTTTGCCCTTCAAACGGTTTTGCAAACCCCCAAACGGTTTTGCAAACCGTTTGGCCAAGGGGTGCAAGACCGTTTGCTAAAGTAAAATTGGTATTCACGCCCCCTTCTTCTAACTCCAGATCCAGGTCTTTTCTTCATGGTTTTAGTTGCAAGAAAGCAAGGACGGATGGGGGAAAGAAGAACAAACTACTTTTGCAAGAAAGAAAGATGCATAACAAAGTTTAAGGGTTTAGAGTTATATAACCCACCTTAGAACCAGCTCTAGAGCTCCAAGCTTCGAATCTTTAATGGTGGCTTGAGCTCCAAAGGTCGTCCAAGGTTTCTTCTTCAAGAATTGGTTGGAAAGGATGGCTAGAAAGAACAACTAAGTAAGAAAAGCTAGCAAACCAACCTTACATCATGTTTTCCTCCATGTCCTAGCTAGAAGATAACCAAAGCTTACCGAACTTTACTTGGCCGCTCTCCCCTGCTCCTGAGATCCTTCCTTAGTCGGCCACAGAAAGAGATAAGTGAAGAGAGAAAAGGGAAACGATCCTTTGATTGTAAAAGAAAGGTGTATATATACTTTGGGCATGTTTTTAAGATAAGGACAATCTTTTCTTCTATTTCTCATATGGGTCCTTCTCTCCTTCTTGGCCACGCCCCTCCTTTATATACTTAAGAAAAACTCCTCCTTTAACCAAGGTTTAGAGGAAAAAGAAACCAAACATCCTACTAAGTTGCTCACATAAAAGGGTCATTTTGCTTACAACTTAGTTATTTAATTACAAGGGTTTTCCTTTTTATTTGATTGGTCAAATGAAGCCCCCTCTTCATCACTTTTACTCTAATTGATGCCCAAATTCATAAAAGATACTCTAAAAGGCATATTTTACATGTTGCACCCCAGGTTTTGGGTAAATTGCACTTTACACCAAAACTAGGGTTTAAAGCACAAGGATTGCTCCACAAGCTGCATCTTGGTGCCCAAGCTTGGAGAATCCATAACACTTCATCATATTCATTCTTATGATATCTAATCATCAAAAGAACATTTAAACATGTGAAATTTGCAAGTTAACCCCTCTAATTGGGTAATTTGCACATAGGTCCCTATTAACAAAACAATATTATAACATTGTTCAAAAAGAGCAGAAAATAGAATTATATGTTCCTCAGAAGCTTGAATTACATACCAAAAGATAATCACAAGTATCTAATTACATAATTAAGCAAAACACCTAGGGTAGTTCATAACCCAGGTCAGGGATGTTACAGAACTAGCTTCCTGAGGTCAGCACGGTGTCAAAAATCTCTAGGTCAGGTTCCATTACAGCAAGATGACTACAACACCTCTTTCCATATAAATTGGTACTACCATGAAGGGGAAGTAGGAAATGACTGAATCACGAGGAAGTTAGTACTTGGGGCAAATTGGGAACTCCCTGATGAAGCTAATGATGATAAAAATGAAAGAAAATATTGTGTACGACTCATGAATTGGTAAAAGGACCTCAGAATAGAAAAAGAGGATGACTCTATAATATCTACAATCCCAGAAGCACTCGAGTATTAGAAACTTCCCCAGGTTGTAAATGACTCCTCCATGCTTCTAAAGAGGTTTGAGATTTTGTGTGCTTTCTTCTCTGACCGCCACCTGGGTAGAGAGAGAACTAGAGGTAATGGATGGGACTGTAGAGAAGCTAATGGAAAGATAGGACTAAGGTTGGTTGCACAATGATTGTGGAATGTTTTTGGGGTAACAAATTTATAAGGAAGGGTCTCGAGAGGGATGGCGACTAGAGGAATTTGTTTTATAGTGGAACAAGGAGAGATCTCTTCATCTAGATGATTAAGGAAATAAGTCCTAGTCCACATAGACATAATTGCAATCATTATTATATGAGGATCACAAATTGTGGATCAATTCAAATAGAGGAGAGATAGGGAGATAGATGAAGTCAGATGTGGATTTCCACCATCAAAGAGTTTGAGAGGGACTGGTCTTTGGTTTGGAGTGAAGATTCATATTACCTATGGATCTATAGTCTGGCCCGGAGCCGCCTATGATCGCATGACAGAACAAGAGGTAAAATTTTTGAAATATTTCGTGTGACATTTAAATAAGGGGATGGAGGTTGTATCAGTGCGTAAATGATATATCCAATTAAAATTATATACTAACTTTCTAAATTTATTTGGAGTGTCAAACCAAGTCCTATTGAATTCAAATTTGAATTACAAGTTAATCAAGGAGTCCATAATCTCGTTACCTAGTTAGATTTAGGTTTTGTTTACCTGTTGTATATCTAAACCACATATGTCATTATCTTAATGTATATGAATTCAAATATGAAATAAACGTAATTATTATTTCCTTAGTTAGATTTTGAGTCAAACTTGAAGATATGAAGTTATAATCCACTCTAGAGTCTATTCATTATCTTCTACATATATGTGAAGGATTATCTTAGGAGAGAGAAAAGGAGAGAGAATAATTCTATTTATCCTTTTTGTTTGTTGAATTCTTTTAATCATAAAGGAAAGAAAAGAGGAAATATATTTTGTTTTCTTTTTATGTCAAATATCATAGAAATATTTAGGGTAAATTGCATTGAAGTCTAACTTTTGAAATTTATGGTTGGAAATTTGTAGTTAGGACCCTCAACTTATTTTATTTAAAAATTAGGATGTTATAGCTTTATAATTAGATATACAATATGAATTAAGTTATTTAGAATATTAAAATGCAATTCTAAACATGAAAACATAGTTATTGTGAGCTATTTGATATATGTTGTCTGTTCAATATAACTAATTCTTCTGAAAATAAGTAAAATATCAGTTGAAATAGTACATGACAAAAACGTTCCTACAAAATTGGCATTGAAACTAGTTAAATGTTCCAATACCATACTTCAAGTAATGTGGATCTCATCAACCTCAAATTGTTTTTCATCTTCTTCTTTTTATTAGGCTTTTATATAAAATATGTGGAAGAAACAACTTGAATTGTCCTAATGTTGTGTGCATGCAAAAAATAGTTAGGAAACATATTGGCTCAGAGTAAAACACTTGTATGTAAAATTGAGATGCAACTTTAAATTAAAAAAATCAGTTACGAATAAGTTACTTTTGTCTGCTTGGTTTGTCCATTTAAAAAATGTCCTTTTTTAATAAGTAAAATCCTATGAGAAACAATAGGCAACAAAAACAAGTTCATGTGTAAACACAAAGAAAATCAATTATATTTGAAATTACCATTCTTCTATTAACATGAAACAAATCAATCTTTAACTAGTTATGATTCTATTAGGCCTTGCTGCAAAAATATAGAAGAAACAACATGAAAATGTGGTTTTACAATGACAAACATTAGAATGGTGTCATATCTTGGATGAAGTCGGTCATTACGAAAATGAGATGTATCTTCAAATAAAAGGAACAAACATAGTTGCAAATGAATCATTTTGGTATTTGTCATATAATAATTTACAAATAATTATTTAAAAAATAAAAATTCCCAGGAGAAACATTAGATAAAAAAATTCTTGTGAAGATTCATAAGAAAAGCGAGCTAAATTTACAAGCACCATAATTCTATTGATGTGAAAGTTGACGTCTGCAAGTACATTTTCCTACTAGATTTTTCTATACATATGTGGAAAAAATAACAAAAATATTATATTTGTGTGGTGGCAACATGAAAAAGTTGTTACAAACAGAGCCATGGCCCAAACTAAGTCATTTATTAGGAAAATTGAGATGCAACTCCATAATCAAGAAACATAGTTCTTTTGGCCGGAGTTATGAGCTTTGATGGTTTCATGACCTTATTCTTGGTTATAGTATGGCCTAATGACTTGTTTTCCTCTTCTTGTAGATGTCATATGTCTGTTGAGTAACAAAATTGGTCATCTTGCTCTCAAGGGAAAAACATACTTCTATTAACGTAAGTTCAATAAATGTCAAAATATTGTTTCCTTTTTTGCCTTGCTTTTAATATCTGGAAGACACAACATTAATGATATGGCCTTGCAATGGAAACAAGATCAAAAGATTTTAGGAATAGCATCATGACCCAAATGAAGTCAACTATTTTTAAAAAAAATGAGATGCAACTTCAAAAAGAAGAAAAGAATAGTTACATATGTCTTGTTTTTACATTTTTGGTGTTTCCATTTAGAAGCAGTCTAAAAAAATGGAAATTCCCAGAACAAAATACAGACAACAAAATGTCTCTACTTAGATACACAAAGAATTCTATTAAGTGAGCAATTGCAATACTTCTCTTAATGTAAAATTCATTGAACTCAAATAATTATTTCTAATAAGCTTGCTACAAGCATGTAGAAGAAAAATCAAGATTAATATGTTTTTGCGGTCGCAGAATTTTATAAGAGGTTAGAAATAGTGCCATAGCCCAAACTACATCAGCTATTTGGTAAAGTAAGATTTTTGTTCCAGATAGAAAAATATAGTTACAAATGAGTTTTTTTAAAGGCATGTTGTTTTCATTCAGAAATATATCGTTCGACAATCAGTAATATATAATTGAGCCATATACAAGAAAATACTTCTTTAAAAAACTCGCAAAACTAGCAAATAATTTGCAATCACCATATTTTTATTAAGGTGTAATTCCACAACACCACATAATTTATTTTCTTTTAGGCATTGTCACAAAACACGTCGAAGAAATTAGATGAATAATATAGTTGTGCGGTTAAGGCTGTCAATGAATGACATGTCTGAATGCGTGAACCAAAATCCATATAACATAAAAACAAATTTGGTTCTAATTTTGACTATCTGGATAGATTACAGTTCAACCAGATAGACCGAAATGTGTCTAGGTCGGTTCCAGGTTCAAACCAATGGACCAAAATATTGCTTTGGGTCGGTTCTAGATTTTGATTTTCTCAATCCATTTTGATTTGGCTTTAGATAAATCCAGTTCTCCGGGTCAATTACGGGATGTACTACTAAAATTTATAGGTAATGAACATGAACTTTGACACACCTGACCTATAGGCTGATCGAAACTGCATCTAGTCAATTCCATTCTCTATATTTACAATTTCAGTCATTTTTTTATTTGGCTAGAGCGAGCAATATTTGGGTATGTTAGTTTAAAGTATGATTGGCAGAAAATCAACTCAACCTTTTCTATCATAGACCTGACGCGGACCGGTAATATTGATAGCATTGTCATGAAAAAAACAAAAACCGGTTAGAACTATTGTCCAGACTCAAATTAAGCCAGTTATATGAAATAACTGAGATGCGAATCCAAGTTAAAGAAATTTTAGTTATATCTGAGTTGTGTTTGTATGTATGTAATGTTTTAAATAAAACAATGATTTTAATTGTTACAAACAACCTGTGACACATGATAGATAATAGACTAACTTACTGTGTGGACGCAAAGGATCGTTACTTAAAAGCGCAATCACCATACTTCTCTTAATGTGAAATTCATCAACCTGAGTAATATTTTTCTATTTGGAATCGTAGATAATATGGTTGTTTTATTTATGAAACGGAAAAGCATATAGGAATAGTATGACGGTGAACTAAATCAGTTATTTCAAGAAGAAGGTGTGACTCTAGATAAAATAAAAATACAGTTACAAATTAATTGTTGTTTGTAAACCTGGTATGTTTTTTAGAGGATATTCTTTTGATAATAAGAAAAATCCTAGGACAAAATATACACAATAAAATTTTCCTATGAAGACTCATAAGCAAAACCAAGTCAATGTGCCAAAAGCATATTTTTTTAACGGTGAAGTCATCAAACTCAAATATCTTCTTTTCTTCTTTTTCTATTAAGCCATTCTACAAAATATATGCTGGAACAAAAACGAAAAAAATAGTTGTTTTGTGGACAAAATGAAAAAGTGGTTAGGAATAGAATACTTGCCAAAACATAATAATTATAAGGAGTGAGAATAGTTCAGTTTGGTTTTGTTTACTATTAAAACTACAAACTGAACCATACGTACCGATTTGTAAAATTTTCAAACCACATTGAACCGTTAACTAGTCCAACACCAGACCAAACTAAATGTTAGGTTTTAGTGTGGTTTGGTTTAATTTGGTATCAAACTACGTGAGTTGAAGTTTAAAATCGATAATAGATATTTGTTTTATAATCTTTATCAATCCATCTAGCATGATAAACAAACTCTAGACAGAAAAATATTCAAAACTGCTGATATAAGAATGCATTAATAAAATTATAAGTATATATTTTCCAACTAAAATTCAAATAAATCTACTATCTACCAAACTAAGCACCACGATTTTCCCTTCTCATCTGCTAATCACGTGACCCACCCTGATTCGTGGAGGAGACGGTCTCTGCGAGCATTTCACTTCATATAAAACACTTGTTGTCATCCACAATTCTAGATTTTAGTCGTGATAATTAGTTTTGGTTTGCCTTCTCCGTAGAAAGTCCTGCCGCTATCCATCAACAAGAATCAACTATAAAACATGGATCTCTCTTCACCTTGTAGCATCGTTCCTGTTTTTTGCGTGCTCTTGATCTGCCTCTGTGGAAAGAATCAGTTGCCTAACACGGATATGGGTACTTCTCGCGTGCTCTTGATCTGGCTCCCGGATAACATAGACGAGTTGGATTAGTCCTTAGTTGTTCGATGAGTTCTTCTCATTCTGCATTCCATTGCTCCCGCTGGCAGCTTTGAAATCCCCATAGTTGCGATCCGTCAATGGACAACATCACCGTGAAATCTAAATCTATCTTTATCATATTGTATCTTTCCGGTTGTCCAACAGCAAGAATTAGTTATCCAACAGGATATTGGTCCTCCTCGCATGTTCTTCAACTAGCTGCCTAACGACGGCAAGTTAGCTAATGGCAACATGGAGTTTGAGATTCTCCTTAAAGGGTTCACCGCCAAGATCGGCATGTGAATTTATCACGCCCTTTTACCAAGATCGGCATTGGAAAATTGTATTTCTATGCTAGCACTCACGATACATATACAATGGGACAATTCTCATCGCATTGTCATCACTTGTTGCAGAAGTAATGTACCCATACGCGTCCCCTCCGGGGATACTGCCCACATATAGCTTCCGTTAAGGCTAACTAAAGCAATGTGAGAAGGAATCGGAAACTTGCACCGAATTGAAGGTGTGCATTGTCTGCAGAAATACAGAGTAATTGTACTTAACATGCAAACCTCAAACTGATGGCAGTTTGACAATATCATTGAATACCCGATTTCAACCTTGGTAACATGTCGTTCTGGTGGGTGGGATCAACAAGCAGAAAGCACAACATATCGAAATAGCAGCAATGAGCTCATTGAGAACATAATGGAACGCCACGAGTATGTGATGATAAGTCACGTCATCACACATCAGCCTCCATCGTCGTGCGCTACCTCAAGGCACACTGAACATGTGATCATGAATACAACTTCAATCGCCATTGATTTTCGTTCGGTTCTCTTATGTGGGTATCACTACCTCCGATAGACATGCCCATGCACCTTATCAGCTATAAGCTATTAGCATTAGATATAAAATATAGCCTATGGCCCACTCAATAAAGTTCAAGACATATTACAGCCTAATCAACTGGAGCAAAAAAGCAATTCTAGGACAGACAGATAAATACAAGGACAATGAATTATGTTGGTATTTTAGAAGACATAGGTACGTATTGTGTTATTTCAAATCCAAGAATCTCCATTTTGTCCGGCTTATGAAGATACTCGCCTCAGATTAGAAAATTAAATTGCATTGTTGTCGCTTCACTTGAAGCACACTTGGCCGATTTCATATCTAGACTTATTGGCATTTCGGTTGTAAGTGCTATACAATAATGCAGTATTATTACAAATATCTCTCTATTAAATATTATAAATTTGTTATTTGGCTCAACTGGTAACCGTGCTCGGTTTGTTAGCCGCAAATTGAGGGTTCGATTAGGGCTGTCAAATTTTGTCCAAACCCCGTGAACCTGATCCATTCGACCCGGAAAAAATAGTTTTAATTTTAGATTTTGTCAAACTAGATCGGTTCCATGTTAGGATGTCGATATCCGAGTTGAAATTGGATTGGTTCTAGATGGTGATTTGTTCAACCTGGATTAAATATTATTTGACAATTTTAGGCAATAAAAGTTCTATCCCTGTATAGACTATTATATATTATATGTAATTATGAATTTTATATAATCCAAGTTTAGTTCTAGGTTACACATTATAAAATTGGGACCAATTCCGGACATACCACCATCTAAAAGTTGGTTCCGGGTCAATTTTTGGTTGAACTATTTTGCATCAACCTTGTTATTTTCTGAGTCGAAACCAAAATAGAACCATATTTTTGACACATGTAGGTTCAATATCTAGCTTGGACACCAAAAGGAAGGGATTATCTAACAACAAAAAATACTATAGCGGTTATTGATGGGAATGGTAAACCCCTCCACCTCACAATATATAAAATATATTGATTTTTATTTTTCTTAAGGAATAAAATGTGTCATGCTTATTTGAATACGTAATATATCTGCCTCTCAAATCATAACTTTACCTTCATATATCCCTTATTTATTTAAAAAAATAAAACTATGTATGAGATCTAGTTTTTTCTTTCATATATGTCACTTGTGTATTGTTGGCCAATAATGTTTATGATGCCGCATATCAACACTAACCTTGTACTTACTCCCTATTTTGATATAAATAATAGAGTGATCTATAACGTCAATTCATGTAAAGTAAGTTTTGTCATCGATATTATAATTGTTTATAGAAAAGTAATAATAGTTCTAGAAATACGTGTTTTATTCAAGACACTAATACTTATACATGAGTTTACACCATTTTTAAATCCCGTATAAGTTTCACTGCTCACAAAGTCTTATGTAAATGATGATTCTCTCATACAAAATATGAAGAATATGTTATAATAACAAAAAAAGATTGAAAAACATATTGTGCACTACAAATGTCTGAACATATCAATCCAACATTCATGAACTAACATATTCATAAATTTTATATAGTAGGATGTGAATTCGAAGATTATATCTTTATGTATTTTTCATTTTACAATTTTTGCATCAATAACTTTAGTTGTTCTCTCCCGAGCTCTGGCGATTTCACGATCGCCTAGGTCTTCCCCTGCGTGACGGCCGTCGGCTTGGGGGAGGGGGCTTTCGGCTGCCATTGTGCGCCGCCCCTTCCCCCTAGGCCCTTTCCTCACCCGTCGCGCTTGGTTCGTCCTTGGTGGAGCTCTCCCCTGGTCTCTCGTGGAGTCCCGAACCCTAGCAACGCCGCTTGTTCTCTGGCGTTTGGGTTTGCTCTGCTTCCCCATCCCTGGCCTCCGAATCATCATCGCTGGTTTGGAAAAGATAGAAGGGATAGAGGATGGCGCGCGGGTCAGGAGGATCCCAAGCGGAACTGGATCTGGTTGCGGAAGACAGGACGAGTTGATTAATCGACGCCCAACTAGTTAAATGGAGATTAGTGGGAGAGGAGCCGCACCCTCATCCAGCGTCCAGAGATCCCAGGCGATTTATCCTGCCCAGTTGCTTAGGCAAGTGTCGACCCTGTCCTTCTACCCTCCTGCCCTCCTTCCTCACTGCCATGGTGAGATCGAGAGTCCTGGTTCATCAAGGATGCAAAAGCCACATCGTCTGCAACCTCTTGTTGCACCGGCGATCATGACGCGGCGCTACACGCTCACTGCTGGTTCCTGGGGTTCCGACTATGATGCAGTAGAAGGACTCCCTTCGGGATCTTTAGTCGAGTTCTGCTTTGACGCTGAGTCCACTCGGCGCACAGGCGTTTCCTCCTCATCTTCACGTTGTTTCTACTTCTGGTGGGATGGTGGATGGGTGGGGTCCCTGATGGGCAGCTTGCTGGCAGCGGACCTTCAGACCTGTCAGATGTTGTTGTGCCGATCATGGCCACATGGCGATGTGCGGGCTGGGTCATGGGGGGCAATTCTATTCTCCTTCCTAGCTCTCCTGGGCAGCGTGAAGATACACCCTCGTGGTGTTTGACAATATGTCACTGCCAGACAATAGCACGAGTTTGCTAGGCATCTTCTGCCGATGCTTGTTTGAGCGCCTGCTAGATGCTCGACCAAATCCTTTCTGCTATCATTTGGCAGGGTGTAGGCTACAGCTGTAGCTGGTGTTGTCACCCGTCGGGTGCTTGTAATGGTGCTGCCGTGCAAACAGTAGCAAGCTGATTAGCAAACTGGCGGTAATCGCTCCTGGTCCTTTTTGTCCTTGTCAGGTAGAAAAGCCTGAACCGCTTACTTCCTGGACGGCTGCAGATTGTTGCTAAAGGCTCCTAAGATGGGTGTGATGACGACTGATGAAGATGATTGGAAGTGTTCTTGAAATCCATTCTTTCAGATAGATGAGCATATTGCATATGGAGGACAGGGGGGCTTCCCTTTCATGGACATAAGCTGGTTGTCATGACCATTGGATGTGCTTCTTGGTTCTGTCTCTGGTTTTCTTGGTTGCTTGCTTGGTTGTAGTTTTGAGTCTATCGATGGCTGACCCTTAGATGATCCTATCTTCCCTTGTAGTCTAAGGTTGTTTCGGGCGGTTTGATGCCACACTTTGAAGGTGGACATATTGTTAGTGGTATTGAGTCGTTTGTAGGCAACTCTACAACTGCGTGGTTGTTGCTAGCATAGGACATGTGGTTTTCATCTTTTTTCTCCTTCTACTTCTTGGGAGGTCTTCTTTAGGCCTCTAGTGTTTGTCTGGATTTATATCCTGGGTTGTACGTGGTGCTCTTATGTACCCAAAGTTTTGGGCTTCATTTAAATAGTAACACGAGTTTTTACCGACCAAAAAAAAAACTTTAGTTGTTCTCATTATAATTACAGTAGTATAATAGAAATAGATTAATTAATGTCACATGCATAGCACACTAGTACAGGAATGGTCTGTAGCGTCGGTTTTTTTAAGCCTGCAGCGTCACTTTTTAACCGACGCCTAAGTGGTTGTCGCTATAGACTTTGCTCTATAGTGTCGGTTTATTTGACCAGAAAAAACCGACCTTACAGAGTAAACACCGACGCAAAAGGTTGTAAAAAATCTGACCCAGGCGAGAAAAAAGGAGCCTGTAAGGTCGGTTATTCCAAAAAAACCGACCCAGTAAACACTCTCGGTGGAGAATATTGTCGACCGAACACATTTTCGGTCGACAATTTTCTCGACCGAGAGAGTTTACAGCGTCGGTTTTTTAGAATAACAGACGCTAAATATTAAATAACCACTTCAGTGCTCCTTCTCGGTCGACAATATTGTCGACCGAAGGGACTTCTAGGGTCGGTTATTTGGAAAAAAACCGACGCTAGAGGTGTTTATACATGCGTAAACTTAACTGGATATCGGTCGACAATATTGTCGACCGAAGGGACTTCTAGAGTCGGTTATTTGGAAAAAACCGACGCTAGAGGTGCTTATACATGCGTGAACTTAAGTGGATATCGGTCGACAATATTGTCGACCGAAGGGACTTCTAGAGTCGTTTATTTGGAAAAAACCAATGCTAGAGGTGCTTATACATGTGTGAACTTAACTGGATATCGGTCGACAATATTGTCGACCGAAGGGACTTCTAGAGTCGGTTATTTGGAAAAAACCGACGCTAGAGGTGCTTATACATGCATGAACTTAACTGGATATCGGTCGACAATATTGTTGACCGAAGGGACTTCTAGAGTCGGTTATTTGGAAAAAACCGATGCTAAAAATTTAAATAAACATTTCAGTGTACCCCTCAGTCGAAAAATTGTCGACCGAAAATATTTCGGTCGACAAAATTTTCGACCGAGGGGTACACTGAAATGTTAAAACTGAAATAGAAATGAATATTCATATATTCTGGGAGAGGGGAGCATTGATGCTCAACCGTCACCATTCAAAACCACACATTCATGACAAAAATGGTTCATAATCACATCATAATTTACAAAATGATAGATTGCTTGAAATATAAGGAGGAAAAATTAGTTTGAAATCCTAGAAATATAAATCTTTTGAGAGATTAAAACCTATCCATATGCAAACAAAGTCTATGATTACCACTTCCTTCAAAAAAATCATGCACAAGATGTAGGGTTCATCTAAGATGATACAAAAAACTATCATACAAGCTCACACCCTAGGTAAAGGTACATCTTTATACTTGGATCAATAATTTTAAGGCAAAAGCATGTACATGTAACGTAAGAGTGAACAATAATCATGGATAAAGTTATATAACTCACCTTAGAGATGATGTAGAAACTCCAAACAGCAAGGTAGATTGAAGAAAAACAGGGAAGAAACCCTAGCTTGGGCACTCCTCTTCACCAAGTTGGTTCCTTCTCCAAAAAGGAAGCAAACCCTATGTTGAAAAGGTAAGAAAAAGATGGTGGAAGATGTTTTCAACCATTATCTCAAGCTCCACCAAGGAACGTCATGGATTCAGCCAAGAAGAAGAGAGGGGAAGATAGAAAAACAAAGACAAAGAGACAGATCTCACTTACCAAGACTAAGAATGGTGGATCCGAACCCGGAAATGAACTCGGGAACCTTACTTGGAAACGGCGGCGACCTTCCTTAGAAACGGCGGCGACCTTACTTGGAAACAGCGACGACCATCGTAGAGGATGAGACAACCTTCACGGAGAGGCGGCGACCTTCGTGGAAGTGTGGAGAGGCGGAGACGACAAGCTCTTTTCGTGGAGAGGAGGCAAGGGCTTTGGCGGCGCGAAGAGGTGGCAAGGGTTTCACGGCGGAAAAGGTATCCGCGCTGGGGGAGAGAAAAAGAGAATGAAAATTTTGTTTCGCGGGGGAGCAAGACTAGGTTTCGGCCATTTTAAAGGAGAGACTCGACCTGTAGCGTCGGTTAAAAGAAACAAACCGACGCTAAAGATAAGCGGTGCCCGTGTTTGGTTATTTAAAAATGCTCAAACACATTTTCGATCGACAAATTTGTCAACCGAGGGGAGCTCTAGGGTCGGTTAAAAGTAAAAAACCGACGCTAGAGGTGCTTATACATGCATGAACTAAACTGGATCCAAAATTCATGTCAGTCAACAAACTCGTTAACCGAGAAGTCCTTTAGGGTCGGTTATAAGAAAAAATTGACCCAAGAGGTGCTTATACACATGAAATCTGGCTCCTTCTCGGTCGATGAATTTTTCGACCGAGAGGTTAACGGTCGAAAAATTCATCGACCGAGGAGATCTCTAAAGGTGCTTATACATGCGTGAACTAAATTGGATACAAAATTCATGTCGGTCGACAATATTGTCGACCGAAGAGCACTTTAGGGTCGGTTATAAGGAAAAAACCGACCCTAGAGGTGCTTATACATGTAAAATCTGTCTCTTTGCGATCGACAAATTTGTTGACCGAGAGGTTATCGGTCGACAAATTCGTCGACCGAGGGAGCTCTAAGGTGCTTATAAAACACTAATATGGGATGATGTTATGTGAAACCCTAATATAGGGTGATGTGGTGTGAAACCCTAATATGGGATAATGTTATGTGAAACCCTAATATGGGATAATGTTATGTGAAACCCTAATATAGGGTGATGTTGAGTAAAACCATAATATGATAATGTTATGTGTAACCTTAAAATGGGATGATGTGATGTGAAACCCTAATTGATAAAAATGGGAAACTCTAACCCTAATGAGGGAATAGTTATGTTATCTTTGTATTGCATGATGTTGATATGAAATTGATATGGTTGTTATCAAGTATACTAACCATGTGAGATGCTTGTGTAACAAATATCCTGAATACCTTGGTCAGATGACCTGAAGGTAATAGTTACCTGATAAGTGATAACCATGTTTAGTGATGAACTAAGGGTTTGAATACCCAGATCCAGCAAATGTGATGATGGTGGTATTGAGGGATGTGAATTCCCAACAATGAGACAAGGGATTGAGATCCCAATGCTTCATAAAGTTTTGAAAATACTAAAATGGATCGAAAATTCATGTCGGTCGACAACATTGTCGACCGAGGAGCCCTTTAGGGTCGGTTATAAGAAAAAATCGACCCTAGAGGTGAAATCTGGCTCCTTCTCGATCGACGAATTTGTCAACTGAGAGGTTATCGGTCAGCAAATTCATCGACCGAGGGACTTCTAAGGTTGGTTATTTGGAAAAAACCGACGCTAGAGGTGCTTATACATGTGTGAACTTAACTGGATATCGATCGACAATATTGTCGACCGAAGGGACTTCTAGAGTCGGTTATTTGGAAAAAATCGACGCTAGAGGTGCTTATACATGTGTGAACTTAACTGGATATCGGTCGACAATATTGTCGACCGAAGGGACTTCTAGAGTCGGTTCTTTGGAAAAAACCGACGCTAGAGGTGCTTATACATGCGTGAACTAAATTGGATATCGGTCGACAATATTGTCGACCGAAGGGACTTCTAGAGTCGGTTATTTGGAAAAAACCGACGCTAGAGGTGCTGATACATGCGTGAATTTAACTGGATATCGGTCGACAATATTGTCGACCGAAGGGACTTCTAGAGTCGGTTATTTGGAAAAAACCGACGCTAGAGGTGCTTATACATGCGTGAACTAAATTGGATATCGGTCGAAAATATTGTCGACCGAAGGGACTTCTAGAGTCGGTTATTTGAAAAAAAAAACGACGCTAGAGGTGCTTATACATGCGTGAACTTAACTGGATATCGGTCGACAATATTGTCGACCGAAGGGACTTCTAGAGTCGGTTATTTGGAAAAAACCGACGCTAGAGGTGCTTATACATGCGTGAACTTAACTGGATATCGGTCGACAATATTGTCGACCGAAGGGACTTCTAGAGTCTGTTATTTGGAAAAAACCGACGCTAGAGGTGCTTATACATGCGTGAAGGCAACTGGATTCAAGATGTCTAATTACCCACATTTTTTGTAGACATATAAGGTCGGTTATTTGGAAAAACCGACCCTATAGATCGAGGCGTGAAGCCAAAATCAAGCAAATTTTTGCCGCGGGAAACTGTAATTGGCTTTTTAATCCAATTGTCTATAAGGTCTCTTATTTTATGAAAATTGACCCTATAGAGATACACTACAAGGTCAGTTATTTTAAGAAAAGCGACCCAAGAGGTCTTAAGTGGTGCCCGCATTTTTTATAGACATATAAGGTCGGTTATTTGGAAAACCGACCCTATAGAGTTACACTACAAGGTTGGTTTTTTTAAGAAAAGCGACCCAAGAGGTCTTAAGTGGTGCCCGCATTTTTTATAGACATATAAGGTCGGTTATTTGGAAAACTGACCCTATAGAGTTACACTACAAGGTCAGTTTTCTTAAGAAAACCGACCCAAGAGGTCATAAGTGGTGCCCGCGTTTTTTTTAGACATATAAGGTCGGTTATTTGAAAAAACCGACCCTACAGGTAGTGATGTTATAACCCATTTCTGTACTAGTGGCACGAGTATACCACATATTCTATACTTTTGTAAGGCTTAGTTTCATTTAAATTGCATTACTTTTACACATTAAATTGCACAAACTTCTCAAGTATTTCAAATTTAATTTAGATAATTATTTTCACAATATAAGTGGTGGTTTACTGGTTGTTCGGCCTAGGCCTACAATCATCATATCATTCCATTATGTTTATGTTATACTTAATTTAAGTCTCAATATACCCAAATAAGTGAATCTTCTTAACCTCTATACTCATATATATTGGAATATCTGGTAAACCTTATCCTAACTAGATTACTCTTCTACTTCCTATTTACAATATGTATATATTATAATAATATGTCGACACATATATTGGTTGGCTTGGTTTGATTAAATTTCACCCTCAAACTTAATCGAACCATCATTTAATTATTTCAAAAAAAATGGAACTAAGCCAAACTAGTCAGCCTCGTAAAACCAAGCACAAGCTTATTGGTTTGGTTCATTTTGGTTGAGTTCAATGGTCTAGTTTGACTTTTTTTCCCACCCTTAGTAATTATATGGAAATATCTATGATGCATGTACATATAAAAGAAGGATATTAGTTATAGATGACTTTTGACATTATAAGTAGTTTTTTTATTCAGAAAGAGCTCTTCGGCCGATAAGTAAAAGTCTAGAAGAAACTATCGACAACAAAAATTATGTGAAGAGATGCAAAGAAATATAGTTAAATATGAACTCACAACACAGTGGTTAATGTAGAGTTAGTGAATATCAAATAATGGTCACTCTTATTAGCCCTTGATAAACCCATTTAGAATAAACAACATATATACTATGATTATGCGATGTCAAAAATTAATTTGGGCTTAGAAGCAACATCATAGCTTGAACGAATTAGGTCTTTTTTTAGAATAAATTAGACAAGACTTAAAAGAAAAGTAAAAAGAAGTTACTTATGATTTTTTTGTATATGTGAAGTGTCTATATACAAATAATTCTTTTTCCAACAAAAAATTGTAAAAATATAAACAACAATAAAAAGTTCCATTGAAGACTCACAATAAATCCACATACATATGCAATCTTCATAATTATCATAATATGAAATCCATAAACCATATTAATTCTTTTGATTAGGCCTTGATACAAACATATCTAAGAAACCACATGATCTATATGATTGTGTAGTGGAAAGGACTAAAAAGAGGTTAGGAATATTGTCATAGACAAATCTATGTTAGTTATTTGGAAAAGTGAGATGCAACTCCAAATAAATATACAAGTAAGTTACCAATTTGTTCTTTTTGTATCTATTGTGTTCCTATTTAGAGTCGATTATTTTGAAACTAAGTAAAATTCTAGTAAAAGAATATTGTCAACAAATAAGTTTCTACTTAAAGCTATAAGATCCTATTAAATGTGCAATAACCATATTTCTCTAATGTATAATTTAATAACCTGAACTTTTATTCTATATTTGGAAGAAAAAAATAGCTATAAAACCTTACAATGGAAAGATATTAAATGATATTAGGAATAGTCTCAATCCATGAATTGGTCAGTTATTTGCAAAAAGAGAGATGTGATTCCAAATAGAAGAAAAAACACAATTTTAGATGAGGTCTTTTGGTATGTATGTGTGTCATTATGGAACAATCTTGAGAAATAAAAAAATCATAGGAAAAACAATAGATAAAAAGATTTTATTATAAAACTCACAAGAAATACAAGCTAAATGTTCAATAGCCATTATTCTCTAACGTAGAATTCAGATTCCTCAAAAAAAATTCTATTAAGGTTGGATGCAAATACTTAAAAGAAACAACATGAATAATATGTATTTCTGGTGAAGTTGGGAGGACATCTTATTCATTCCACCCTCCCCTGGATAGAAATATCAAAATGAATATTAGAACTACTAATGAAATTCATATACTAAAAAATGGTAGTACTACTACCATTACATAGAACCTGGACAATGAGCTCCTTGAGCTCGATAGGGGGATGGGTATAAATTTTATACCCCTCCATATAGTTGAGATGTAACTTGGATAGGATATTAGTAACAATATTACCTTCCTACCAATGTACACCACTACAGCTCAATGTTCATTAGCCTTAGAATCTTCAGAAACCATTTACTATATATGGGTTTAGTATATATCTCATTGTCTAGCATGTTAATCGCAACCTAAAAATCCAATTCAAAGCAAACAAAAGGCCACATGTTAACCTTAGAGTCTCTAAGACTAACTTAATACAAGGTAATTCTTACTCCACCACGTCGTTGGCTTCTAACTTTTTAGCTTCCCAACCTTACCAACGGCCTGCATCATTCCTAAGTATTGCCTCACAAGTGACATGTTTTTGTTTTAGGATTGCGTCCACATTGATTTTCACCTCTCCTCCACCCGGAGGTATCCAATCGTTATTTCTTGGAGCCCAATTAATTTTTAGATGTGGTTTCCATGTTTCTAACTGAGCTTCAATACCCCTTCTCATATACCTTACCTACTAGGTAGTGTGATTATGAGTGATGCTGAAAAATGTCTAGTTTTAGCATGACCAAATTTACTAGCAGGTCGTCTGGAGCATAGTATGTGAATCACCATCCATTCTCATTTGTTCCTTAACCCAATTTCCTTGGTTTCTATTCCTAAATAAGGAGTCCATGTTTCTATCTGTCAATAGTTCCAACCATATGTCTTTAGTGTAAAGGCAGTCCCTCATCGTGTGGAGTGTGGTTTCTTCTTCTAGCTGGCACCTCGGGCAATAGTTGCATTGTGTAAGATGTCTGCTGACCCTTTTTTGTTTGACAATAAAACTTCATGAGTAAGGAACCATGTGAAAATTTTGATTCTCTCTGATACTTTATCCGTCCATATTTCCTACCAGCTTCCTATTGTACAGATCCTATTCCCTTCTCTTAGCTTGTTATAGGTCATTTTAGTATAATATAGTTCTTTTTAAGTGACCATACACGAACATCCTCCCAATCAGAACATGTCGGTCCCTTAACTTTTATGATATCTCCCTTCATGTTATGGGGGAGCCATTCCTATAAAAACTTCAAGTCACACTCACCCAGAATATTGACTATGTAGTCGATAGTGAGGTCCTAGTGTTCCTCAGGAGATGGTTTCAGTGCCTCATTTTCCAAAATGGGTCCTTCCTTCCACCACACATCTTCCCAAAAGTATGTATTTTTGTTGTTCTTAGGAACCATGTACGAGTTTTCTTCTATAAAATGTCTTTGCATTACCATAGCATGTCCTAGACTGGACAGTGAGCTGCTACAACCATTAAGCCCTTTCTTATAACGCTTCCACATACCCATGCACCAGGAAGTATTCCATTTACTACTAATATCCCATGTGTGTTTGAGTACCAGGGGCCGATTCCATTCACTCATTGTCTTTTGTCGAGTCCACCCTTGTTTTTATGGGTCACCTTCTCCCTAGAAACCAATGCTAGGGGATGATATTTATAGTCCCCCCACATGAATTGTCTGATCCTCCCTTATATCTTATCGCACAACTTCAGGGGTAAGATGGACATTTGCATAACATACATCAACATTGCATCGAGGGTAGATTTAGCAAGGAAGACTCTCCCAGCTAGGGAGAGAGATCTGGCTGACTAGGTTGACACCCTCTTAGATCCCTTATCCAGTACCCCACTATAAGTCCTATTGTCAACTCTTTTATGTATGATATGCACTCCTAGATACATGCCTAGATCATTAGTGACATGATAAGTGCATGCCCTTTTAATTCTTCTCCTCAAGTCTTCTAACACAATTCTAGCAAATAAGACCCATATTTTGGTATAGATATCTATTGTCTAGAGGCACTTTCAATCTCACAAAAAAAACCTTGATAACTCATACTTTTGACGTGCTAGTAGAAAAAAAATGAATAAGATCATCAGCAAAACACACATGGGAGATCTGAGGCCCAGTAATCCCTAGTTTTATAGGTTTCTAGGAACCTTGCTTGACTTTTAGCTGGATAAACTAATTGAGGCATTCTAAACAAAGTACAAATAGGTATGAAAATAAGGGATCCCCATGCCTTAATCCTTGTGTAGCTCTAAAAGTATTCGGTGAACTCCCATTCTAGACAATAGAAATGTCCCTTCTGGTGATTGATGACATTATATAATTCATGATACTCTTAGATAGACCAATATAGTTTATAGTGTCTTTGATAAAGTCCCATGACATTTGGTCATATACTTTTGTAAGATAGACATTAATCTCCATTGTTTGTCCACCCTTCTTTTTTTTTCATTAAGTTGATCAACTCCTAGACTAGGGCTATATTATATGTGATCTATCATCTTGGGATGAAGCTTCTTTGTGAATTGGACACCCAATTGCCAATCAAATTCTTTAGTTTGTCCACAACAAGTTTGGAAGTGATCTTAATAGTTACATTGTTTAGGGATATAGGCCTAAGTTGTTTACACTTCTCTAGTCTAGTGACCTTTGGAATAGAACAATACTAGGTTTGCACAAATCATATGATAAATCTCTGTTGGTGACGGCCGCCTTCACACTCTTCACTACACTTGGGCCTACAATGCTCCAATTTTTTTTTGATAAAGTTGTCATTGACACCATCCGATCCTTCTTCCTTCATTTGGTTTAGGGACATGGGTACCCTATGGTCACGATTTGAATGATAGAATATGATGAGTTCAAGTTGAATAACAAGATGAGAATAAAAAGAATGATCAAGCAACCATAAAATGCATGATTTATGTGGTTTTATTGGGATCACCTACTCCACAGGAGGGAGCCAGATTTCCACTATGTCAGAGAAGAGAATACAATGAGGATCACTCTAGAAAGAGGCAGATTACACCATGAGTATGATGGCTTCCGTTTAGGCAAATAGAATATTGGATGATTACAAAACCTAATAGGACGCAATACTTATAGATGTAGAACCATAATTAGATTCGTATTCCAAATCAGAATCTGGAGCTTACCATACTGCCCATTAATTAGGTCAAAGAGGATCCATTTAATTTTGACCCTAATCTATAATTGGATTAGCATAATTATTTGAGACACACAACACTATGGTCTTCTTCGTCTGTGGAGATTTCCCCAAGCCAAGAAAGTTCATGCCAGTTCATCCTAGCAAATTGTCCCAAGAACTACACCAAGTTAGGGAATAGAATTGAATTTGATGTAGTGAGAAGTCTCTTTAAATGGATGGATATCATCTCTAATAGCTCCTTCTGAATTGTAATCCTCTCTCCAACAAAACTCCTAAGACTAGATACATTGTTTCTTTTTCATCTCTAGTTCACATAGGAATGATGAACTCTAGAGTTTTTATCACCTAACCTAAGCATATTGACATGGTTCTTGTTTTTGGCATCCTCCTCTTCTGCCTTTAGGATGCCATCCAATTCACATTGTAAGTTTGAGCATAAGGCATCTAAAATATCATTATATTTGATAGATAGCTCGGATGGTATCCTATTAATGTTGTTGATTATACAATCCTTCTGTTGCCACTATGATTTTCTCTATTTGTTGTCCCACATGGTAATGGGCTCTTTGCTGCCCACAGAGAATCATTAAATTTCAAGCCTCTCCTCCAGTTTCATTCAAGTATAGTAGTGAAATCATCTCTTAATTTTCAAGAAGCCCAAGTAATGAACCTAGCATTTGGTTTCTGGTTAAGCTGAAATTTGACTAAAATAGAATAGTCGTCGGAGCCAAAGCTTAGGAGTTGCTTGATTGTTGTTATATTATATTCTCATATGAATGCACTATTAGATATGGCTTTGTCGATCCTTTCTTGAAGCAGATTATATCTATATGTGAATTACATGCTAGGGAAACCCAAATCTATTAAGTCCACCTCGATTAAGGTGTTCTGGAACACAATGACTTTAGTATAGATAAAATAATCGCTACCACTATTTTTTCAAGGGGTCTGAGCGACATTAAAGTCTCCAGCAACCACCTAAGGTGTTGTGAACCTCCTACCCAAATTAACCAAATGTTTCCAGAGCAACTTTCTTGTACAGATTTGTGGGCTTGCATAGAGGAAGACAACATAGCATTTATTGTTTACCTTATAAGAGAAGAATTTCTCGTGGCTACATATTATTTCCACATTATATTGGTTCTAGAATGACTATTATATTTGGTTTATGGAACATAAGTAGCTCTTTGAGGGAAAAAAATCTTTCACCACTATCGATCCCTTATGTATTTCAACATACAAAAACAAACGTCATCAAATGTTTAGAGAGGTAGATGAATGAGAACACAAGTCAAGTAGTCAGCCTACCAACTTCTACCTCCATGCATTGCCCTTCATCCTCATTTCCCTCACTGGTGTTGTCTTCATCTATAGGTATGTTTCGCCTCAGTCTCTTCTGTCTATGTTCATATGGGGGCTTAGTTTTGGGAGTCTTCATCTTTGCATTGCTCACCTTTATCTTCCTTCCCAAGGGAAGGGGTTGTGTTTATTAAGTTTTCCTGAGTGACTTTCTCTGCTGTTGTAGAGTCTGCCCCTTCTCCCAGATCCCTGACTTCATTATCTTCTTTCATTTGAGTAGTTTCCTGACTAGTTACCTTAATGTTTGCAGTGGTAATAGACTATTCTGAATTTTATTTGGTTGCATATGATTCTTGTAGTATATATCTAGAGCACTTATCATCCTCAATGTCAATAATTTTGTTAGTATTTTCTTGATCCATTTCCTTGATCATTCATCCACATTTGGATTCATTGTTGTATGAGTGTTGGTTATGTTAGTATCCTTTGAGGCCTGAGTTTTCTCCTTTTCTTTCTCTATAGAGTTGTTAGCGATGTCCTTCAATACTACCCTCTTTTTGTCAATTGTATCTAGGTTTCTTTTTTCCTTTTAGATTTTTCTAGTCTTCTTTCAGCTCCTTCCCGCATCACATCCTTCAAGTCCTAAGTGTCTTCCACTCATGGGACATGTTCATCAGTTGCTTCTTCATTTCCCAATCCTACAAACCTATTGGTACTAGCCCTCAACTATGTCTACCTTGAAACATACTTTAACTTACTTCTTTTTCTCTAATATTGTTGCCAACTCTCTGTGTTGTTAAGTTCATCAACATTGTTCTTGATGCCCTTGCCTTGTTCATTAGCTCCCTGATGAATGACATGCTTTGTCTACAATACTTAATGATATGTCCCACCCTACCATATAGTGTGCATGATTAAGGTGCAACCTCATATTACACCATATATTCCACATCATTTATAAGAATAGACGTGCATAAGGTGTTCATGGTGTTGAATTTGATTGCCAACCGAGCACATTTACTTCTTGTCTGGAAGGTTGTGTGACTCTCCACTATAATTAACGTTCCAAACTGTAAAGAAGTGAAATCACTCTACTAAAATTTTGAAGAATTGGCATCCATTCCAAACACACTCAAAGGTATGATGGAATGGGCATAAATTTTCCAAATTTATTAAACATTTGTATAAAAAAGACCATTGGAAAGTAGTGGAATAAAGAATAACTGAATATAATTAATTTCATAAAAGATTGTACAAGAATATATCATTCTCCCTTTAGGGTTTACATCAAGATACACAAACATGATCTAGATAGAGGGAAGTCTAACTACTACAATCTTGTCTCCAAAGCAACATCTCCACCAACCAAGTCCAAGCCAAAAGTTAAGATCTTCTTGTCTTATCCATCACCTTACTCAGCATTTGGATGGTTGGGAAGGCACCCAACCAAAGGGAAAGAGAAGAAAAAGTATGTGTCATAATACTAGTCTAGGACAACAAGAAAAGTAAAGCATGTAAAAATAGGCTAGTGATCATCATATGATGAAGACAACAAGAGTATGAGGTTACTTTCAATAGATGCTTGCCATAAACAAAGTATTATAAAAGAATTGCATGCATGATTAATATTGACTACCTTAACTGAGTTGGGTTGAGGCACCTATCGAACCTTCAACAAAATGGTAAGGGGAGAATAAGGCATTCCCAGTCACCTACACATTTTGTGTGTGGGGTAGAATAAGATGTTCCCCAGGGTGAATGAACACATGCCCTACTATGGGTGGTTATACATAAGTACCACTACTATAGATAGTTTGACTAATAAAATCATCATGCTAGAATCAATGGCAGGTAATAACATCATTTAAATAGAACATGGCAGTGGAGTACCAAGACCCAAGAATAATATTCCAAAACTAATTTATGAGGCAAGTATAGCAAAAGATTCAAGAGTATAGGAAATAGGGTTTAATAAAGCCTCATTAGAGAAAAAGTAGTTAAGGAACAAATATTCCAAACTTAAGGTGTAAATGCACATACCTCTTCCTTAGAGTCCTAGAAACCACTTTTTAGATGCATATATGAGATTAGGGTCCACTTGTCATAATTTCATTACCATAATCATGTTTCAGAATCATATTCATTATTAAAGGTTCAAAACCTCAAAGATACCAACTTTTTCTACAAACTATCGATTTAGGTCCTGAAACCATCACTATTGTCTTAGTTAGGATTTTCTAATCAAAATAACATATAATATTATGTATTTTGAAGATATGGACTTTTAAATGCATTTTTGGTTATTTTTAACTAGTTAATTCATTTTCTAGAAAATCACCTTCGACAAAACTCAAAATCAACCTTTGGAAATATTTTTATTAAAAAGAGAACATGTTTTATGTTTAGAACATATTTTATTTTTAATCTTGGACAAAAGGTTAATTCGTTATGATTTATTGAAACCCAGCCAACGAGAAGATGCTACATGGGCAAATCAGTTTGAAAATCTAAGAGAGAGAGAGAGCCAGAGAGGGACTGGATCCACCTACTGACTTGGCCCAATAAGGAGCAGCCAAGTCACACGGTCAAAGCTGGGACGAACTATGGAAAAGAAAAGCAAAAAGGCAATAATGCCCAAGCACTTACATAGAGAAAGAAGAGAGAACCAAGAAGAGGCAGAAGCTTAAAACCACAAGGGTTCATCTTCCCCCCATCCCCTCGACGCCATGGCCGGCGAGCCAAAGCTCCATTTTGGGCAAATCCATGATACGACACGAAACTCGAAGTTCAAGTATGTAAAAGAAAGCTTAGAGAAAATCGAACTCAATGATATCTGTTATTAGACTGGAGATGAAGTGAGGAGAGAGTGCCACCACAATCCCAGGGACTTTGGCCGCTCGGTGGGGAACAAAATGGTGATAAGAATAGCAATTGAAATTTGTGTTGAGTTGCATAGGTGATGGGGATGCTCCGGGTATGAGTATTTACAGGCACGGGGTGTAGGTAAGGGTTTTTAACATGGCCGCTGAAGCTTGTGGAGCAAACTTTTGGGGGTTTCTAGATTCTTCACCAAAACACCTAAAAACTAGGGATAAACATGTGCGGAATCTTGTCTTGAAGCCAAAGAAACAAAAATCTCGGAGAATGGTTGACGAACAAGGGAGAAATCACAAAAATAAAATACCTATTGCCTTGTATGGCGCAAGGTAGATTACAAGTCTAGAGCCGTATGATTCTAGATCCAACGGTTAACGATCAGTGTGAAATCACAATGGGCGCATGACATTGAATTTTTATTTGTTATTCAAATTCGACTAAAGTGACATGATATTAATTAATGATTTTCTCTTTCTTCTTTTGAGGGCTCAAACAATTTCCAAATTTAATAAAAATTGAAACCCTAATTGATTTTGAGGTGTAGAATGTGAATATGAAATTAGTATTTCCTTTTAGGGACTTTTAATGGGTTAAATAATTCAAAGCTCATTTTCTCTTTCCTCCTTCATTTATGACTCTAAAATTATCCAAATATGATGAAATTTTACCCACTTGTCCCAATTAATGTTTTAGATATGATTTTGCCATTAATTTATCATATTTGTGTCATTTTTTAATTAGTTCTCAAATTGAAGGTTCTACACACTTTCTCTCTCCTAAAATAACATGTATATTAAAGATTATCCAAATTACATGAAAATTCACCTAAAGGCTACTTTTAATATGTAGATCACGAATCTAAGGTTAGTTTCCACTTTTAGATTCATTTAATATTTTATTTAATATTGTGAGGAAAACTCATCTATTCTTTTCAAAATGAAAGAGATATATTTATTATTGTCTCAAAATTATGAAACTTGACCTCCAAGCCAGAACAAACCCAAGGAAAACAAATATCAACTTATCTTTAACCAATTAATCTTCCTTTCATGAATTTTAGTCCATTATCCAATATTTCCAAAATTTCTCATATTAATTAATCACATTAACATGTTTAAAGCAACATTATTCATTCATTTTTCTCTTCCTTGCTCCATAAGGCTAAGGAATGATCTAGAATGAGTATATTTTATTAATATGTAACATCACTGGTAACTTTGCATATTAGACCCTATTAAAATATTTATTGAGGTATTTGTGCATAAACCCAAATATTGGCATAAACGGTGATCAAAATCACTCCAAACCACTATTAATTCCACAAATTGAATATCAAGGCCAAAGAGGATAGAAAGGAAAGGAAAAGATGGGAAAGAGGACCAAAAGTCAAAATGTCCAATATTCAGTATGTTACAACACTCCACACCTTAAAGAGGATTTTGTCCCCAAAATCACAAGCAAGGAGGGAAGGTGAAGGTGCAACATCTGATCACCAAACTTATGTTGTTCAACCAACCATGACTTCCACCAAATGACTCATCAACATATACTTCACAAGAATCTCGACATGGGTCAGGTTCTCAAGGATCACCAAGGTTTTCACTAGTAAGATTCCTTTTATGAAACTTAGCATTATTTACATTTGTTGGTCATTAGCAATATATTTATTAGGATATCCCATTATCATTATTATTCTTTTAATTATGTCATGTCATATTCAATTGGTTTCCAAAAAGAATTATGTTTCATTATTATGCACAATTAGATGTTACTCGATTATCTCAATATATTTGATCATTAATAATTTGGATTTACACTTCATTATCATCATATTATCATTATTATAAAAAATTTATCTTGCATGTGATAGGAAATTTTATTCAAATTGGTTATTAAGTCTACAATTAATCCAAATTATGTCACATTGATTGCTTGTGTGTATATTAAACATCATCACATTACCTTTCTTATACACATTAATGTCATCATTATTCATTTTTTTCATATTTAATCACTTCTTATTGTTGATTATACACATTTATGTGAATCTAGTAACTTCTCATCTGTATTGAAGTCATTATCTGTAATTTAGGGAACCAGGTTGGACATTTTACGTATTAATGAATTGATTCACATGCCAAGTCATAATTAGGTGATTAATTAGGTGTGTACTAGGTAACAAGGTGATATGCATTTCATATTTATCACTTGAGTAATCTATGATTAGGTGAACATATATCATTTATGTGCATCAAGGTATGTTATCTGATTATGACACCTAATGCCACTAATGTATCATGAATGACATTAAGGATGTATATGTTAAGGTTATATGATTAAATGTTAGTGTTTAAGATCAACTTGATCATTATATTTCATTATAGAAATCATTAAGGCCAAGATTAGGTTAAACTTTTCTTTGTCATTGTATCATTAAGGTTTATTGATTCACGACATTATTAGCATCATGTCTATCCATAGTTAGTATTAATATGTGAATGACCCATATTATGTGCATTGGATATTCATTAGGGTTTGAACATATAAATTATTCCTCATATGATCATTATATGATCATTAATATATGAACAAGCATGTTAGGGTTACAACTAAAACTTGTTTGGTTAAAACTAAGGATCCAAGCTCAACAACCTAAGGATGGGGTTAGGGTTTCTAATATATGAACAAGCATGTTAGGGTTACAACTAAAACTTGTTTGGTTAAAACTAAGGATCCAAGCTCAACAACCTAAGGATGGGGTTAGGGTTTCTAAATATATATAGATATCGAGATGTCATAGGACTCCATCCCCTTAAAGAGTATTTCATCCTCGAAATCTAACTACCCAAACATCATCAAACCAACCATACTCCACCCTTTAAAGGGTTCGACCTATCAAGCAAACTACACTAGGGCTAAAGCATGAGTCTGCTACACCATGTACAAGATCCACCACACTTCCACTACGCACTCTGATAGCTCACTTATCACCAAACACCAGACTTAAGGTCTAGGTTCTTAAGGACATATTATTAAAACATGTGGTTCTAAGGAAGATAAGGAACTATACTGGGTATTCATCCTCAAACAAGCCACAAGGTTATCACACCCAAAAGACTAGGTCAACCTATTAAGGTTCCCAAAGATATACCACATAGATGTATAAGGTTACTATTGCCTAAAAGCAAACTATTTCTTACAATCCATATCAGCTCAGGACAAGCGGGTATCATATGGATCTGGGAGTCCTTGTAAACCAAGCAAGTGGCAGAGGAAAATATTTCTAGCCCCTAGAACCTGATCTGTTCTAGACAACTTTGCTTCAACTTCATTCCCTAATAGTTTCCTAAAGGCAAACCTAAACAAGATCAAGTTACAATTGTTACTTACATCTTTTAATTGTAAATATTTTAAGGGGTTTAATCAACATGATTCTAATGTCAAACCCATAGGATCCTAAATCAACCTTTCATAATTCCAAGGGTTGCATAGATAAATTCTAGGGAAAACATGTCACTTAAAGGGGAACTGTGTAAGGTAGGGATTCTAATTATGGAGACAAAATTGAAATAGTTAGATTCCGACTACCGTGGGCTCTGATGCCATGTTGTAAAGAAGTGAAATCAATCCTCTGCTAAAAAATTGAAGAATTGGCATCCATTCCAAACACACTCAAAGTTATGATTGAATGGGCATAAATTTTCCAAATTTATTTAACATTGGTATACAAAAGACCATTGGAAAGTAGCAGAATAAAGAATAATTGACTATAATCAATTTCATAAAAGATTGTACAAGAATACATCATTCTGCCTTTAGGGTTTACATCAAGATACACAAACATGATCTAGATAGAGGGAACTCTAACTACTACAATCTAGTCTCCAAAGCAACATCTCTACCAACCAAGCCCAAGCCAAAAGCTAGATCTTCTTGTCTTATCCATCACCTTGCTAAGCACCTGGGTGGTTCGGAAGGCAACCAGCAAAAGGGAAAGAGAAGAAAAAGTATGTGTTACAAAACTAGTCTAGGATAATAGGAAAAGTAAGCATGTAAAAATAGGTGAGTGATCATCATAGGATGAAGAAAACAATAGTATGAGGTTACTTTCAATAGATGTTTGCCATAAACAAAGTATAATAAAAGAATTGCATGCATGATTAATATTGACTGCCTTAACGAAGTAGGGTTGAGGCACCTATTGAACCTTCAACCAAAAGATGAGGGGAGAATAAGACATTCCCAGTCACCTACACACATTTTATGTGTGGGAGAAAATAAGGCATTCCACAGGGCGAATGAACACATGCCCTACTATGGGTGGTTATACATAAGTACCACAACTCTAGCTAGTTACTCTAATAAAATCATCATGTTAGAATCAATGGCAAGTAATAGCATCATTTATATAGAACATGGTAGTGGCAAGACCCAAGAATAATATTCCAAAACTGATTTATGAGGTAAGTATAGCAAAAGATTCAAGAGTATAGGAAATAGGGTTTGATAAAGCCTCATTAGAGAAAAATTAGGTTTAGGCATAAATATTCCCAACTTAAGGTGTAAATGCACATACCTCTTCCTTAGAGACCTAGAAACCACTTTTCAGATGTATATATGAGATCAGGGCCCACTTGTCCTAATTTCATTACCATAATCATGTATCAGAATCATATTCATTCATTAAATGTTTAAAACCTCAAAGATACCAATTTTTTCTACAAACCATCGATTTAGGTCCTAAAACCATCACTACTATCTTAGTTAGGGGTTTCTGATCAAAATAACATATAATATTATGTATTTCGAAGATATGGACTTTTAAATGCATTTTTAGTGATTTTTAAATAGTTAATTCATTTTCTAGAAAATCACCTTTGAACAAACTCAAATTCTACCTTTGGAAATATTTTTATTAATAAGAGAACATTTTTATGAGTTTAGAACGTATTTTATTTTTTATTTTGGACAAATGATTAATTAATTATGATTTAATTAATCCCAACAAACCAAAGGATGCCACGTTGGCAAATCAGTTCAAAAATCCAAGAGAGAGAGCGAGAGAGGGACCAGACTCACCTTCTGACTTTGCCCAATAAGGGGCGGCCAAGTCACATTGTCAAAGTCGGGTCAAACTATGGAAAAGAAAAGCAAAATTGCAATAATGCCCTCACGCGAACACAGAGAAAGAAGAGAGAAGCGAGCAGGGGCAGAAGAGTAAAACCACTAGGGGTCATATCCCCCCAACCCCTCGACACCATGATTGGTGAGCCACAACTCCAGTTTGAGCAAATCCACGATACGACACAAAACTCGAAGTTCAAGTATGCAAAAGAAAGCTTAGAAAAAACTAAACTCGATGGAACATGGTATTGGACCGGAGACGAAGGGAGTAGGGAGAGAGCACCGCTACAATCCCAAAGACTTTGGCCACTCAGTGGGGGTCAAAACAGTGATGAAAATAGCAATTGAAAGTTGCGTTGAGTTGCAAAGGTGATGGGGATGCTCCAGGTATGGGTATTTATAGGCAAGGGGTGTACGTTAGGGTTTTTTAGCATGGTCGTCGAATCTTGGGTAGCAATCTTTGGGGGTTTCTAGATTCTTCACCAAAAACCTAAAACTAGGGATAAACCTATGCCGAATCTTGTCCTGAAGCCAAAGAAATAAAAATCTTGGAGAATGGTTGACAGATGAGGGATAAATCACAAAAATAAAATCAGTGAAATTGGTGCCTATTTCCTTATATGGTGTGAGGTAGATGACAAGTCTAGAGCGGTAAAATTCTAGATCCAACGACTAACGATCAGTGTGAAACCATAATGTGTGCGTGACATTGAATTTTTTGTTCCTATTCAAATTTGAATAAAGTGACATGATATTAATTATTGATTTTTCTCTTTCTTCTTTTGAGGGCTCAAACAATTTCCAAATTTAATAAAAATCGAAACCCTAATTGATTTTGAGGTGTAGAATCTGAATATGAAATTAGTATTTCCTTTTAGGGACTTTTAATGGGTTAAAAAATTCAAAACTCATTTTCTCTTTCCTCCTCATTTATGACTCTAAAATTATCCAAATATGATGAAATTTTACCCACTTGTCCCAATTAATGTCTTAGATATGATTTTTCCATTAATTGATCATATTTGTGTCATTTTTAATTAGTTCTCAAATTGAAGGTTCTACACACACACTCTCTCCTAAATTAACATGTATATTAAAGATTATCCAAATTACATGAAAATTCACCTAAAGGCTATTTTTAATATGTAGATCACGAATCTAAGGTTAGTTTCCACTTTTAGAATCATTTAATATTTTATTTAATATTTTGAGGAAAACTCATCTATTCTTTTCAAAATGAAAGAGATATATTTATTATTGTCTCAAAATTATGAAACTTGACCTCCAAGCCAGACCAAACCCAAGGAAAACAAATCTCAACTTATCTTTAACAAATTAATCTTCCTTTTATGAATTTTAGTCCATTATCCAATATTTCCAAAATTTCTCATATTAATTAATCACATTGACATGTTTAAAGCAACATTATGCATTCCCTTTTATCTTCCTTGCTCCATAAGGCTAAGGAATGATCTAGAAAGAATATATTTTATTAATATGTCACATGAGTGGTAAATTTGCATATTAGAACCTTATTAAAATATTTACTAAGGTATTTGTGCATAAACCCAAATGTTGGCATAAATGTTGATCAAAATCACCCAAACCACTAATAATTCCACAAATTGAATATTAAGGTCAAAGAGGATAGAAAGGAAAGGAAAGGAAAAGATGGGAAAGAGGGCCAAAACACAAAAATGTCCAACATTCGGTATGTTACATAAACACTTAGCCGATGAACTCAAATATTGTGGATAAGTAAATAGGTTCATCTAGAGGTCCAAAATTTGCACCAACATAACCACATGTTGAGGCATTTACTCAATTGGTTTGAATGTAGGGAACCAGACCCATACTACTAAGCCACTCCTGAAGACGTTTGACAACCCTCATATCATGGCCATTTCATATTTCTCTTTACACAAGAGTTGAACAATGTAATGGCCCATGTCAAATTCATACATATTGAACCACCCAGAGAAGCTTGAACCTATCTCTTATACTCATGAATCTAATATCCACCCCTAGTAATTTGAACATAACTACATACATCCATGGTTTGATTAGGCTATCCCTTAGTTCTACACTAATAAAGATGGCTAGACACCCCTTGACCTTCACCAGTTATACATATGTGTGATCTAGTTTGTCCTCACATAGAAAATCTAAGAAGAGCGTGTTGTTGTCCCCTTGACCGCTCCCTTTTCTTGTTGAGCCTCCTACAAAGACGCTATAGGAAGACCTTCTCTCAATATGTTTCACAACTATTTTAAGTACTACTTCAACCCTAACAAGATTTTGTTATGTAGGCCTTCTAGTATCCTTTCCATCAGGTAAATCTGGTTCTTTTCCTTCTGCTGAGGTCTTCATGTCCATCTATCCTTTTGTCATAGGTGACCCTTGCATACCAGCAAATTAGAAGTTGATTATGATCTCGATCACTAAAACCCTAACCCCTGACATTGTCCTTTCCCTCATCCTCCTGTAGCCCCATTGATTTCCTAACATCATCCACCCTTCACTATTGGTATGTCCTCCAATTGCTGACCGGGAGACTAGTGTCTCTACGGCCATTCCCTTCACCCCCGTACCTCCACCTCGCACGTATGACTCCTCTCATTTCCACTTGAATAAACTAAAAAGGTGTTAAAATTAGAGACATTTCCCACATCAAGTAATGCTCTAGGAAATTCAGATAAAAGTTTAAAATAAAAAAATGGTTGTAAATCCAATTAAGTGGAGAATTGCCATCCTTATTTATTTACAGTTTCATTATACACAAAAAACCTTTGTAAAAATATTTGGAATAAACAATAACAATAATTGGTTAAGTAGTGGCTAACTACAAGAAAATTAGTAATACAGTCTTGTCTAAAAAGAGATTAGTTTATTTCAGAAAATTAGGTTGAAACTTCAAATAAAAGAAAGAAATTGTTTGAAATAAGTTGTCATGTGTTCATTTTTTATAATTATTATTATCATGGTTACAAAAGAGTCTCAATCCTTATCACAACATTCAAATCTGAACCATTAGATGTTTCTATAGAGCTACCTCCTTTTATGCGGGTGATCCATCTAGTAATTGAACCAACCAGACTTATCAGTCTAATCAACTGATAAGTGCATTTAAAAAAAATGAGCATTCAATTCATCCTGTGGTTGGGGCCGAACTTGAAACCTCTTGGAAACACACCAAGGGTTTTAGTCAACTAGTTGTCCTTAGTTGGACAACTCATAAGTATGTAGAGTGTGTTCATTAGAATTTTTTTTTAAAATTATGAAATTCTAAGAGAAACTAATGAGAACAAAAAAGGTAATATGAAGAATAAGAAGAAAAAGACAATAAAAATTGAAGTCGCCATACTGCTCTTACTAAAAGATTAATCAACCTAAAAAAATTTAGTTATGATACTAACATGTGCAAGAAGTAACATGAGTAATACGGTTGTGCAATGGTGAATGTAAAAGAGTTTAACAATAGGGACATGTCCTTGAATAAATTAGTTATTTTGAAAAACTACAATGAAACTTAAATACAAGTGAAACATATGTACATATTAATTATTCATGTATGTGTGATGTGTTCAATTAGAAACGTTTTCACAATCAATAAACTCCTAGTTAAAACCACAGACGAACTAGTTTTTGAGAAAAACTCACATGGAAAACCAACTAAATATGCAATAACCATACATTCTAATGTATAACTCAACAACCTCAATTGTTTTCTATTAAGCATTACTACTGATCTCAAGAATAAAAAACACAAACACTATAGTTGTTATTTGGAACAAATGTTTGTAAGAAGACATAATTGTTATAACCAGGTGATAACCTCCAATTTTGGATGATTATCTTAGTCTTTTCTTTAGTTTTCCACACTCTTTCTTAAACTAAATTCAGCCATAATCCATAAATATTCCCTCTTATTGTAAATATATCTTTAGACTAACTTTTCCCCTTTATATTTGCAGAAAAAGACACCAAAAACCCATAAAAGACTAAATCAGCCTCAAGACCGCATGGAGTCAAACGGTCCCAAGACCGCATGAAGCCAATCGGTCCCGAGACCGCATGGATCATGGAGTCACACTGTCTCAAGACCGCATGAAGCCAACCGGTCCCGAGACCACATGGAGTCATACGGTCTCAAGACCGCATGAAGCCAACCGGTCCCGAGACCGCATGGAGTCCACCGGTCCCGAGATCGCATGAAGCCAACCGGTCCCGAGACCGCATGAAGCCAACCGGTCCCGAGACCGCATGGAGTCAACCGGTCCTGAGACCGCATGGAGTCAACCGGTCCCAAGACCGCATGAAGCCAACCGGTCCCGAGACCGCATGGAGTCACACGGTCCCGAGATCGCATGAAGCCAAATGGTCTCAAGGTCCAAACGGTCTTGAGGTCCAAACAGTCTTGAGATCCAAACGGTCTTGAGATCCAAATGGTCTTGAGGTCCAAACGGTCTTGAGTTCCAAACGTTCTCAAGGTCCAAACGGTCTTGAGATCCAAACGGTCTCATGCCCAAACGGTCTTGAGGTCGAAACAGTCTCCAAACCGTTTGGACTTCACTTAAGGCCTATAAATAAGACCCCAAGGGTCCTCCACCGTGCATGAAGTTTCAGACGTCCAGAGGCTGCCTCAATCACTCCAGAGCAAATCCAACTTCCATCCTCCACCCAGGGGATTCTGGTTTGAGATCCGCACTCCATCTCGAAGCTTCTTTCTCTCTCTCTGCCAAAGAAGGTGGGAAGAGTAGGAACACACTTTGCGAAGGGAATGATGCAAAGTAGTTGACCATTCATTCAGGGATGGCTGACTTTGCAACATTCCCGTGCTTCTCATAGTTAGTTCTCCGAAAGGAAGCTAAATCTACAAAGATAATAACTGATCTAACTCTTATTGTAGGTTATGTTTTTATGTTGCATGTCTTGATCCATGCGTAGTGGCGGTGAAAACCGATCACATCCTAGTGATTCCTTATCATTGTTAACAACCTAAGTTTACTTTCTTGCTTTTACTTTACTTGCACTTAGCTTAAAACAACCAAATCAACCTTTTGATCTAAATACCAACTATTAAGGGATTAAGCAAAATTCCAACATTTTCCATCTTGTTGCTCCCAACAAGACCGTTGTACCGTGGATTCGACCCTTAACTATACTGTGATAAGACTTCCATGTATCTTAGCATACGTGGGTGGAGTTCTCTATCTAGTATAAGCAAGGCTAAACCTAAGGATTTACCATCTTTAGGATTTTTAGTGGTGCACGCAATTCCACGTAAGTGGAAGCTCCATCAAAAAATTGGCGTCGTTGCCGGGGATAACAGAATGTTTCAATTTCATTTAGTATCTTGCTAGTTGGTTACGGTTTTACACTTTCTTTTAATCATTAAACCATATCTTCTTGAATTCATTATATCTCCGCCATCATCTAAAAGGTGTTGTCTTTTCTCTACTCAGGTAGAAGACGTGTATGCAACCAGCGCATAACCTCAGATTCTCCCCTGATCCAGAGTATGACTCTGAGGTAGAGAGAAGCTTCCACCGCCGCATCAGACACAATCTCCAAAGAGCCAGGCAAATGGTTGAAGATCAACGCCATGCTACATTGGTGATGGAGAGGGTCAACGCCGCCATCGCCGCTCAAAGAGCACAACTCATCGCCGATACTCGTGCTCAGATTCAAGCGGAGATTCATGCAGAAGAACAGGCCCGCATCAGAGCTGAAAATGAGGCAGCAAACCAAGCTGCTCAGTTAGAACTAAGAAACAAGCAGATGAGGGATTATGTTGTCCCAAAGAACTACGAAGACAACCATCCGGTCCGACTTCCGCTCATCAACATCCCCAACTTTGAGATCTGGACCCAATGGATTCAGATCATGCAGGGAATCTCATTCTCTGGAGGTTCTGGAGATGACTGTATGGATCATCTGAAGAGGTTTAAGGCACTGTGCCGAGTGATCTCACAGGACGGAGTTGCCTTCTAATGCTTCATCTGTTTCACTTCACTCTATCTAGGAGAGCTCTAAGCTGGTATAACTCACTAGACAGGGAGCCAATAATCACCACATGGGCTCCCCTGGAAGAAAAGTTCTTGGAGAAGTTTTTCCCCCGTTCGCTGACTTATGAGATTAGGGGGCAGATTAATCACTTCTCTCAACTTCCCAGAGAATCACTTGCTGAAGCATGGGAAAGGTTCAAAGAACTTCTGCGAAAGTGCCCCCATCACGGAATCTCCCAAAACCAACTAATAGAAACTTTCTATAGGGGAGTGAGTGATGATATCAAACAATTTCTGGATTCCTCATCTGGAGGAAACTTTATGAGAAAGAAATATGAAGATGCTTGGAAAATAGTCACACTTGGAGCTGAGAATCAGTCCAACTGGGGACGATCAGCTGGAAAAGGAGTTCTCAAGGTCTATAAAGCCGAAGAATCAATGGACATGAAGACTATCGCTGAAGCCTTAAAGACCATAGCCCATAAGCAACAAGCTCTTGAAACTTCTCTTGGAGAATTTGACAAGAAGAAAAACCCTCAAGTTCAACAGGTCAAAGCAGCCACAGGAACCTACGAAGCTTGTCACGCAGCTGATCATCCAACTCTTTCAAGTGGTTTGCTTTACAATGTGATGATGGATATGCATCCACCACCACAACAGTACGAACCAATCATGGAACAGCCTGAAGAGAAATTGCCAGAACAAGTCAATTCTATTCATTCCATCCCTAGACAAGTTTATTATAATCCTAATCAACCAAGGAACCACCCAGGATTTCAATACATGAACCTTGCAGGGACCGCAAATCTGCAACACCAGACGCAGGGCGGATCCTCCAATAGGTTGCCACCAGGATTCCCAAGCAACTTCAATCAAAATCAGGGGAACCCCAGAAATAACTTCCCGAGATCCAACTACCCCAGGAATCCATCTGCCTACTATCAGTATACGCATCCTCCTCTACACCCACAGTTGCACCCTCAGTTGCAGCAACCTCAGTTAGTGCTGCCTCCGCAACAACCTCAACAAGGACAATGACAAATTCCTCAGAAAAATACCCCTTCTCAGCCAGAAGATGAGATGACTTTGATAAAGCAGATGTTGCAATCCCAACAAACCATGCTCGCTAATCAACAAGCGCAGCAAAAGGCAGTAGAGGCCCAACTAGCCCAAATTGCTACACAACTTAAGCCTCCAGCAGGCACATTTGCAGGGCAGCCCGAATCGAACCCTAGACATGGACAGAATAGGCCTAAACAGTTGAATGTTGTTACTATAAGATATGGACGCACCCTTCATGAAACTACAAGGATCACTCTTGATGATGATGATACACCTGTCTCTATGCCAAATGATAGCCCGAAGCCAGGAACAGAGAAGTCCACAGAGGGCGCAAAGGGCAAAGAAAAATAACAAGTGTCCTCAGAGCCAGAAATCTTGCAGTATAAACCAAGGATCCCATATCCAGGAAGACTGCGAGAAACAAAAATGGATACCAGGTTCCAAAAATTCAAAGAAGCGATTAAGAAACTTTACATCGATATCCCGCTCCTTGATGCTCTTTCTGAGGAACCGGCTTGGGAAAAATACCTCAAGACTCTGCTATCAAGAAAGTACATCACTGAGGAACAAGAAACTGTCAAGCTTGCCCAAACAACCTCTGACATCATCCTCAATAAAATGCCCAAGAAGAAGAAGGACCCAGGTTCCTTCGGAATTCAATGTTGCATTGGAAATGCATCTACCAAAAAGGGACTAGCTGACCTAGGGGCCAGTATATCCATTATGCCCTATTCTATGTGCAAACGATTAAGTTTTACCGAATTGCTGCCTACAGCAATGACAATTCAACTAGCTGACTCTACAATCACCGCACCTATGGGGATCATTGAAGATATTCCAGTTAGGATAGGAAAGGATGCATATATCCCATGCGACTTCATTATCATGGATATCAAAGAAGATCTGCGATACCCAATAATTTTTAGCATACCTTTCCTCACTACTGCCAGAGCACTTATCGACGTTGAAGCTGGTACCATCATTCTGAGACTCGAAAAAGAAGCAATTCAATTCTGAGTTCTAAATAGCATGAAAGGCCCTAGCATCCAAGAGGAGGTCTTTCTTCTTGACGCAGTACAACAAATGTCTCAATTAGAAATATCTGAGCCAGCTGACGAACTAGAGAATGTTCTAACCAATCCGGATGTCGAATTCTCTGTGAACGAATTGGTTCAACAGTGTCTGCAACACTTGGACAAGGCCAAAGAAGCACCGACGGCCACTTTTGAAGAACTCAAAGTTGTCACCATTATAGAAGCAACTGAGCCACCTAAGGCCCCTGAAATGAAAACTTTACCCATGGGGCTTAAACATGTTTTCTTGGATGAAGAAAAATTATGCCCGGTTATCATCAGCTCCAACCTAATGGAAGACCAGGAAGAAAGGCTTCTGGAAGAACTGAAGAAACACAGAAAGGTCATTGGATATAAGATAACTGACCTGACGGGAATAAATCCTTCCCTATGCATGCACAGACTTCCAATGGTTGAAGAATTCAAGCCATCTCGCGAACATCAGAGGAAATTGAACCCTAATCTTAAAGAGGTGGTTCGCCTGGAGGTCCTCAAATTACTTAAAGCTGGCATAATCTATCCTATCTCTGACTCTCGATGGGTCAGCCCTGTACAGGTTGTTCCTAAAAAGGGAGGCACTACTGTCGTGCTTAACGACAAAAATGAGTTAGTACCCACCAGGACTGTAACAGGGTGGAGGATCTGTATTGATTATAGGAAGCTGAACAAAGCCACGAGGAAAGATCACTACCCTCTACCCTTTCTCGATGAAGTCCTGGAGCATTTAGCTCATCAGAAATATTTCTACTATCTTGATGGTTATTCTGGGTTCTACCAAATACCCATACACCCGGAAGACCAGGAAAAAACTACCTTCACCTGCCCTTTTGGGACATATGCCTTTAGAAGAATGTCGTTCGGCTTGTGTAACACACCCGCTACGTTCCAACGGTGTATGTCCGCCATCTTCTCCAGATTAACTGAATCCATCATGGAAGAGTTTATGGATGATTTCTCAGTTTACAGAGATTCCTTCGATAACTGTTTAATCAACCTTGGACAAGTTCTACAACGTTGTGAGGAAACGAACCTTATCCTAAATTGGGAGAAATGCCATTTCATGGTAACTGAAGGTGTCGTTCTCGGGCACAGGGTGAGCGACAAAGGAATCGAGGTTGATAAAGCAAAAATTGATGTCATCTCGAAGTTGTCGCCACCGAAAGATATAAAGGGAGTAAGGGCTTTCTTGGGTCATGCGGGATTCTATAGAAGATTCATCAAAGATTTTTCAAAGATAGCAAAGCCTATGACCCAACTCCTGACTAAAGATACTGAGTTCATCTTTAACCAAGAATGCATGCAAAGTTTCTCCACCCTCAAAAATGCTTTAATTTCCACACCTATTCTGAGAGCCCCAGATTGGTCGCAGCCATTTGAAATCATGTGCGACGCTAGCAATTACGCTATAGGGGTTGTTTTAGGACAGCATATTGACAAGAAACCGTACGTCATCTACTATGCATCCAAAACGCTAGATGAAGCACAGAAAAACTACACTACCACAGAGAAGGAGTTTCTGGCTTTCATCTACGTGTTTGAAAAAATCTGCTCCTATTTGATTGGATCTAAGGTCATCGTTTACACTGACCACTCCGCCATTTGATACCTGATTCAGAAACAAGATGCCAAGCCCAGGCTTATCCGCTGGGTGTTGATGCTTCATGAATTCGACTTGGAAATTAAAGATAAAAGTGGAGTAGAAAACGTTGTAACCGATCATCTCAGCCGTATCGAAGTTGAAGATGATGATAAAATCCCTATCCAAGATTCTCTTCCAGACGACCAACTTATGAAGGTTATTCATGGATTCCCTTGGTATGTGGATATTGTCAATTATCTTGCTACAGGGATCATTCACCCCTCCACTTCCTACCATGACAAAAGGAAGTTCCTCCATGATATAAAGCAATATTATTGGGATGAACCCTACTTGTTTCACCTATGTGCTGACGGACTTTTCCGTCGTTGCTTGCCGGAAGAAGAGATTACCCCAGTCCTAGAGCATTGTCATTCAGGACCTACGGAGGGGCACATGAGTGCAAAGAAAACCGCTATAAAAGTTCTGCAGTCAGGCTTCTTCTGGCCAACCATAGCAAAGGACTCTTATGATTTTGTGAAATCTTGCAATAAATGTCAATTTTCTGGCAACATATCCAAAAGGGACGAAATGCCCCTCACAATGTGGCAAGAAATTAAGCTTTTCGATGTGTGGGGGGTAGACTATATGGGACCTTTCCCTTCCTCTTATGGCTTCTCTTACATCTTGGTTGCGGTGGACTATGTCTCAAAGTGGGTCGAAGTTATACCCACTGTGTCCAGCGATTCCAAACATGTTATCAAATTGTTCAAAGATATCATTTTCCCAAGATTTGGAGTCCCCAGATCTGTCATATCAGATGGCGGGACCCATTTCCTGGAATGAAGTTTTGAAGCCCTGTTGAAAAAGTACGGAGTCTACCACAAAGTAGCAACGTCTTATCACCCACAGACCAGTGGTCAAGTTGAGGTATCAAATAGACAATTAAAGGCAATCCTAGAAAAAACAGTTAATCGAAACCGCACTGACTGGTCCACCAAACTTTCCGATGCCCTTTGGGCATACTGAACTGCTTATAAAACACCAATCGGGACAACCCCGTTCCATTTGGTATATGGGAAGTCTTGTCATCTTCCAGTAGAGCTGGAACACAAAGCCTGGTGGGCCATCAAACAACTAAATTTTGATCTTAAAAGTGCATGAGAGAATAGACAACTCCAGTTACAGGAGCTAGACGAGCTCCGTATGACTGCCTATCAGAGTGCCAGAATCTATAAGGAGCAGACCAAAATGTGGCACGACGGTCATCTTAAGAGGAAAGACATCATCGTCGGTGACAAAGTACTCCTTTTCAACTCCAAGCTCAAGTTGTTTCCTGGAAAACTTCGAACAAAATGGTCTGGGCCCTTCACCATAAAGCATATTTATCCAACTGGAGTTGTCATAATTGTCGACAACAACGGAGGAGAAAGAACGGTCAACGGTCACCGTTTAAAAAGATACTACACTCCAGAAGATAATATGCCGAGACAGACCATCGAAATCAAAGACGCCACGATGTCAGATTAACACCATCAAAGCTTCGTCGAGCCAGCAACGTAAAACCTAGGCGCTACTTGGGAGGCAACCCAAGATTTCAGTTTCTTTCTTTATTTCCCGTTCTTTTAATTACCTTAGGTTTATCTTATGAAAATATAAAAAAAAATTCATATAACCAAAACAAACATAAAAATAACAAAATGAAAATATATAAAAAAAATTCATATAACCAAAAAAATATAAAAATACAAAAATCTGTTCTACCTTAACCCTACCAAACGGTCCTGAAACCGTTTGGGACCAAACGGTCTTCAAACCGTTTGGAGCCAAACGGTCTCGAAACCGTTTGGAGCCAAACGGTCCTGAAACCGTTTTGGACCAAACGGTCTTCAAACCGTTTGGGACCAAACGGTCCCGAAATTGTTTGGGACCAAACGGTCTTGAAACGGTTTGGAACCAAATGGTCTCCAAACCGTTTGGAGTCCAAACGGTCACTAAACCGTTTGACCTAGGGTTTTTGTCAGGTCAACCCCCGTTTCCTATAAATATAAACCCTACCCCCTCCTTCTCCTCTCTTCGACTCTCGAGATTTCTCTGACCTTTGCGCAAGAACTATTCCATTGCCTCTGATTCCCCTGCTCCCGTGCAACCTCACCTCCGTCGACCTAGCTCCGTGTTCCTTTGCTGCAACCTCACCTCCATCCTCCGCTTCACGGTCGTCGTCTTCGCTTCCGGCTTTAAGGTAGTCCAGCCACCACGGCAACCTGGCCGGCCTTTTCACTTCCGCAACCTTCTTTACCGCCGTCAACAACTTCGGCGCCGCCGCGGCGTTTCCCCTTCTCCTTCGCCGCCTTCATTTCCATCGCCGCCGGTTCCGCCGCGATTCTCTTTATCCTCATCTTTATTTCCGTCGGCTCCTTCCATCGTCGCCTTCGTTTTTATCATTGTCGGCTCCACCTTCTCGATCGCCACCTTCGTATTCATCGCCGGCGGCTCCGCCTTCCCTTCGTCGGCTGTTACCTGATGTTTCACCTTCCAAACGGTCTCCAAACCGCTTGGGACCAAACGGTCTCCAAATCGTTTGGGACCAAACGGTCCTGAAACCGTTTGGGACCAAACGGTCTTCAAACCGTTTGGAACCAAACGGTCCTAAAACCGTTTGGGGCCGAACAGTCTTCAAACCGTTTGGGACTGAACGGTCTTCAAACCGTTTGGAACCAATGGTCTTCAAACCATTTGGGACCAAACGGTCTTCAAACCGTTTGGAACCAAACGGTCCTGAAACTATTTGGAACCAAACGGTCCTGAAACCGTTTGGGACCAAATAGTCTCCAAACCGTTTGGCCTTCCAAAATCGTTTAAGTTTCATAAAACAAAAATATACATATATCAAACCACATTAATACAAATAAAAATCCAATTCTTTTTTTAAGCATGTGTTCTTACTTAAAATTTTTCCACTTTTCAGATATGGCGTCACCATCTAAGTATGCCTCAGGAACTGAAGATGCTCCTTCTTGGACAAAGGAGCAAATGATGGAAGAGCTGGCCAAACTCCAGAAGATCAGAGATGTCTTCAACAAGACTGGAATGGTCCCACCTAAGGTCAAGATGATGGATGTATTGTGTGACATTGACCGCCTCAACAAATGTCTAGTAGAGGCAACTGAAGAAGAAGTGGAAGAAATCTCTTCCGAAGACGATGAAGGCTCGGAATACACGCCAAATCCCGAGGAGGAATCCCCAGCCAAAGAACAAAAGGGGAAACGCAAGGTCCAGGAAACTGCAACCGGACAGCCCTCCAAGAAATGAGCCAGAAAGCAAGTTCGGCCTGCCACTGCAAGGGAGCAAATCCTGGCAGGAAACACTCCACCAATCACCACATCCACTGTCGCTCCCGCAACCATCATTACTCCTTCCTTCTCTCCCGTTACCACCACAGCACCACCACCAGAAAATTTCTTCATACATACCACCCCATCACTGAAAAAATTCTAAAACCCACTAAGTATGTTTGCTCCAGCGTACTACTTAAGATGGGGATCCATGACTGAATTTTCAACATGCTAGACAAAGCCAACCTCACAAGGCTGTGTTTAGTACCTGAGATCTCATATTCTGAACCCACTACTGAATTCTTCACCTTTCTTACCAAAGAGCTCGTAGATATCATGGATAGATCACGGGATGGAGGTGACAGAAGGTTGGTCACCCAAATATTCGGCAACAAGGTTGTCTTAACAGAAAACATGCTGAACGAAGTTTTTATTGACAACTAGCAGCAACTAAATAAAGCCAAGGCTGTGGGAACTGAGCACCGTGATTTCAACATGCACAAATTTTGGAAATCTCTAACTGGGCTCCCCACCTATGATGCTAAGCCGTGAAAAGCATCGAACATACATTTTGGATTTGTGCGCACCCTACATAAAATTCTCACAGGCGCACTCTTCCCCAGGACAGAAGGAGGGAACGTTATAATCTCAGATCTCTTTGTTCTCTGGTCCATTCTAAACGAAAGGCCAGTCAACATTGGATGACAAATGATCCAGAAATTATCAGCTTACGCCCTGGGGAAGGAAATTTGCATGGGGGGTCATGTCACATCCATCATCAAATACCTCAAGATGGACAGACCCCTACCTCGCTGCACGCAAATAAAGGGCGACATCCTTACTAATGAACAAACCTTGAAGGACTCCTTCATTATTAAGGAAAAGGATGTGAAACTACATTATGTCTTCTACCCTACAGTCAAGTCATCCAGAACCCTCCTCCTGCTTCCGGAGCTCGCAAATTATGACACAGAAAAGCTCCTATTCTCTGACGAGGAGCTTACACACCTCTTAGCTTCGGTTAAAACAACCGAACAGAAAGCAAAAGCGGGACAGACGGAGCTAAGTATCACAACCCCGGCAGCTCGACCATCAAAAATACCTGCAAAACGACCTTCCAGAAGGCAGTTGCAGACACAACAGCTGTCGGGGACACCGACATCAAGGCCACATCCAGAGGCTGACCCCCTCCAAGAAGAAAACATAACCACCTCATCAATCAACTCTTTCCTTAAGAGTCTAAATGATCAGCTAACCACCACCACCACTCCACCCTCCACCTTTCCAACATCCACCACTCTTCCTTTCTTCACCACATCTACACAACCACTTGAATCCTCTTCTTCACCCCTTTTTCCCCTCGGGCTCTCCCTTCTCCACCCTTATGCCCGACTCTACCACTTTCCCATCCACCTCCACAGTCTCTACCCCATCACTATCACTCCCACCACTTTCACCTGAAATACCACCACCTTTCACATCCACCACCACCCCGACACCGCTGGTGACCCCATCCATAGTCACAACGCAGTTCGGGGCACCATCAGTGTCTCTTCCGCATGACACTACCACCATCCCACGCAGACCCCAGCCATCCCACCCTTCCGCTTCTGGGGTCCCCTTTTCCAATATCGGTGTGGAATTCGGACGTCAATTCGACGTCGTCTGAAACCTCCTCACCGATCCTTCTAACATTTTACATTATATTTTTTCTTGTGTGCAGGGAATATCCAAACAGGTGGCCACAATCGACGAACAAAACTGCGCTTTGCCCAACATCCTCGAAGGTTTTCAGCAACGACAAGATGAGGTGGCTAAGTAAGTTGAGCACATCAACAGCCACTACAACAAGTTGCCTGAGCTGGTCCTTGGAGCGAAGTGCCAGCAAGAAGCGATGGCTATGCAAGTCGATGAGATCTCTATGCAGACTCAACCTCTGCTCGAGACTTTCCGTGAGCACAAGCAGCAACATGCAGCTTTTAGCACGCGCTTGGACACCATCAGTAGCACCCTCACACAACTAAACAATCGCCAAGAGGAGTCAACTAATAATGAAATCCAGCAACTACGTGCTCAAGTAACATATCTTACAGCACGTCTCCTCTCTACCGAGGGCCGATATAATGACCTCAAAGAAACCCACGACGCACTGCTCGAAACACACGAGCATCTGCAAGTGGCTTTCGATGAATTACAAGCCACCCATCGGCGGTGCAAAAAGACGGTAAGTAAAAAGCTAGCAGACAAGGCAGCGGCTAACAAAGATGGCGATAGTGACGACGAAGAAGACTCCGACTCCTCTGCTGATTCGAACAATGATACCACCTCCTCAGGTGATAAATCTGACGATGGGGAGGACCCAGGCCAAGCAGCAGAACCTTCTCAGAAAGGTTCTGACAAAGGTCACCAACAAGGTGAACATCACCCCAAGTCCCCCCACAATGATAATGTAAACATGTCATACGGGGACCAATTCCTTGATTATTCCGCTCTGGGATCCATCAGGGAGTCTGCTAAAGATGTGGCTTTCGCTGAGTTCCACCAATGTATATTAGGAACCAGCGCAAGCCCACCCACAACAACTGCTCCACCTTTCTTCGCGCTCAACATGTCGGCGCCTTCCCCCCATAACCAGGACGAGGCAGAATGAGTAAGCTTAGACACAGATGAAGACCTCGATTCGGCCTCTGACTCGGAAGACGGTCTACAAGGCCATGCAGAAGCCTTGGTACAACTAGCTTCTCCCCCTCCGCAGGAGCTTCCCCCGCCACCACCTCTACCGCATAAAATGCATGACCTGGATATGGCGGCCATCTCCACATTAGATGCTCAGGACTTTTTTTTATACTGAACATTATTGTGGATGATGCAAAGGCAGGGGAAGACATCATCTACCATAACACTAAAACTAAGTGCAACATGACACGAGAAGACTTCTGCAACATCCTGCGACCTCGGTCCATGATGCCAATGGCAATCTTCCGTGTCCTTCTTGCCAACTGTATAGAAGTGTACAGAAGTTCTAAGAGGCAGCAGCCAGTTTTCAATGCCTCTCCTGCTCTTTCTATCGGCCTTTTATACAAAGACATACGAGCAAAGTCAATCGAGCGGCTTCGTGCCGGTTTAGCATGATAGGCACGTTATCTTACCGTGCCCTTTCAAGTTTCAGATCATTGGTTATTTATGATTGTCGACATCGAGGCTCGGGATGCCAAGGTTTATAATTTTTGTGGCGTTGAGCTACCCGCCGGTATAATAAACTTTGTTGGTGAAGCAGTAGGTGAAACGAGATGCATACCCTTCCGGCTGCTTAAGTTAATTTGGGCCGCACGCCCATCTCTCCGCCAAGACTGGAGCCAGCCCTGGTTCCAAATAATCAACCCTCAAGTTCAAGCTGCCGAGGGATCTGGGGACTGCGCTTTCTGCACCATACGTCACATCCAAGCGCTGAACCAAGAAATCCATTTTACTGACCTAGTTGTTGAAGATTTTCACTCCTTGTGAGGGCGTTACGCCATGGATCTCATTTGTGATAGAAGGTTCTTCAAGGACCCGACAATGGCACCAGATGACGTCCCTCGTTATCTTTTTTCAGTTATCCAACGCCTGCAGAGGCGACCTTTCTGAAAAACTCTGAAAGAGTTGGAGAAATCAAAGGAGTCGGCCTTAGCTACCAAGAAAAGTAAAAGTGGCATAGATCCTTTGTCTACCATAGAACCAACTTTCCCGGACTTTGACCTCAGTGCTTGCAAAGGTCTCTCCGGCATTGAACTACGCCTCATCATGTCGAGGCTTTCCGCCGAGAAGGATGAACTCATGTTCATGTCTGGTGACATTCTAGTAATGGCAGACACGCTTCGAGAGACTTTACAGTTTAAAGGATCCCTCTCCGTAATCTTAATGGCCACTTATCAGTTTCTACTCGGCCAAAATAACCCCACAACATATATGGCGTCCCCATACATGAAGGATGATCTTTTAAAGCTCAAGAACTTCGGAACAACTTAAGCAATGATCTACTTTCTACAGCACACAACGCTGAAGTTCATCATGCTACCCTTCCTTTATCATGAGCACTGGATGCTCCTGGCAACAAACCTACCAAAAGGAACAACTACAATCTATAACAGTTTCGACAGCCAGTACAATCCACGGCAGAAGACCTATGTCGTGACACCAAGGATGCCAACAGAGGTAGTGGCGAAGGAATGCGCTGACAAATTAATCGCCTTTCTAAGTCAGCATACAAGGGCTTACGACAAAGAACATTTTCATCTCCCTTCCTTCAGCCACAAATGTCCCCAGCAAATCCGAAAATCAAATGATTGTGGCTTCCACGTCCTCTACTGGATGTACACCATCATCGTCCTTCAAAGACCAGTAGAGGATATGACTGACGTGGATTATCACGCTCTACATGGACAGTTTGCAGCTAATCTACTTCAATCACCAGGGGCAAACCCAGGATTAACTTAGCCTGCAGCCCTTGTCATCGTACTTCTCAACCTATCACTTTGACACTCTTAGGACAGAGTGTGTGATAAGTTAGGGGGGTACATTAGACAAGGGTGAGGTATCATTTCTATATCCCTCTTCTACTTCATTTTTGAACAAATTTTCTTAGTTTCATTTACACATTTAGCTTCCATTTCAAATAACTCACCCAACAATAAATCTTTGGAATAAAGTCACCCTCAGATAACTTTAGAATCATGTTAGTCCTCAAAAAGTAAATAGCACTTAGACATATAATGGAGACTTAATAATGTCTCTCCACTATTGATTTTCATGCTTTTGTTTCACTTCTACATCTAACTCTCCACAGGTCAATATCAAGGCAGAAATTAGCCGAGCTCTCAAGGATGAGAGGGGCATCAGGCGAATTCTAAATCAAGAAGTCTTGCAAGCGGACCACAAAATAAGTGCATGTTGAAAAACTCTAAGAACAACTTTCCTCTCTTCAAATAAAAGAGGCTTGGCCGCCCAAAATAATTTCCCAAACAAAACCCCAAAACCCAAGCCTGCGAGTCTTCGAATAAAAGCCAGAGAGTCGAATAAAATTATGAGAGTTGTGCCATAAATAAGGATCTATATAAAGAACCGATGAAGGTCTCACCCAGCCAGCACATTCAGCTGTCCTCACAAAGGCAGATGTGTCATGCCCGGTAGTGAAACCCTAAGGTATCTAAATATATGAAAGGCTTATAAAGGACTCACCCGGCCGGTACATTCATCTTCCCTCACAAAGGCAGATGTGTCGTGCCCGGTAGTGAGATCCTAAAATCATAGACAACCCCTCCCCCACTTGAAGGGGGAGTTACACTTCAAGCCTTTATCCAACCCTCATACCCTCTCTAGCTTCCAGTAGGTCCTTCAGAGAGGTATAAATCTGATTAGAGTCAACAACATGCACAGAATAAAGGTGGTCCCGATGCGAGCTACGAGATACGGAAGGAACCTGAGACCCAAGCAACTCTCGAAACCTGAAAGAGTCAAGGCAAGCAATAAGACCTGATATGACCTTAGGAGAACTCAGGTTAAGAATTGAAGCAAGAGTATGGAAATCCTAACTAAATAAAATCGCCTCGCCATTACATGCCTCAGCTCTATCTAACTTGAGGACAAGCTAGACTCTAAGTTAGGGGGGGTGATAACCTCCAATTTTGGATGATTATCTTAGTCTTTTCTTTAGTTTTCCACACTCTTTCTTAAATTAAATTCAGCCATAATCCATAAATATTCCCTCTTATTGTAAATATATCTTTATACTAACTTTTCCCCTTTATATTTGCATAAAAAGACACAAAAAACCCATAAAAGACTAAATCAGCCTCAAGACCGCATGGAGTCAAACGGTCCCAAGACCGCATGAAGCCAATCGGTCCCGAGACCGCATGGAGTCACACAGTCTCAAGACCGCATGAAGCCAACCGGTCCCGAGACCGCATGGAGTCATACGGTCTCAAGACCGCATGAAGCCAACCGGTCCCGAGACCGCATGGAGTCAACCGGTCCCGAGATCGCATAAAGCCAATCGGTCCCGAGACCGCATGAAGCCAACCGGTCCCGAGACCGCATGGAGTCAACCGGTCTCGAGACTGCATGGAGTCAACCGGTCCCGAGACCGCATGAAGCCAACCGGTCCCGAGACCGCATGGAGTCACACGGTCCCGAGATCGCATGAAGCCAAACGGTCTCAAGGTCCAAACGGTCTTGAGGTCCAACCGGTCTTGAGATCCAAACGATCTTGAGATCCAAACAGTCTTGAGGTCCAAACGGTCTTGAGGCCAAATGGTCTTGAGGTCCAAACAGTCTTGAGGTCGAAACGGTCTTGAGGCCAAACGGTCTTGAGGTCCAAACGGTCTTGAGACCCAAACGGTCTCAAGGTCCAAACGGTCTTGAGATCCAAACGGTCTCAGGCCCAAACGGTCTTGAGGTCCAAACAGTCTCCAAACCGTTTGGACTTCACTTAAGGCCTATAAATAAGACCCCAAGGGTCCTCCACCGTGCATGAAGTTTCAGACGTCCAGAGGCTGCTTCAATCACTCCAGAGCAAATCCAACTTCCATCCTCCACCCTGGGGCTGCCGGTCTGAGATCCACACTCCATCTCAAAGCTACTTTCTCTCTCTCTGCCAAAGAAGGTGGGAAGAGGGGATCTCGTCATCAAGCAACCTGTGAAGCTGGTGGATCGTCTCTCTCTCTCTCCAAGGGGTTGACTTTCCTCTCTCCTTTGTGGGGATGACGCTCTCTCTCTCTCTTCTTGCCTCCTTCTTTGTCCTAGTTATGAGCGAGTAGTCTCTCTCACTAGGGTGCGGGGAGTAGCCCCACTACCCATGTTTTCATATCATGTAAATGTAATCCATAGTTTGTAATATAGCGTTTATATCTTTTCAATTCAACTTCAAACATTTAATGAATACTCGTTGCTTGATCACCAACTTGTGTTATCTTTTATCTTTTAGTATGAATTGTCTATGTTTGTACTATTAGATTCAAAATTCGTTTGAATGTTGGTTCTTGGTGCATGTATCCACCATGCATCTATTTCGGTATCTAGGAGTGTCTTTCAAGAAGTGGTGTAAACTCACTCCCATCGTTGTACTTTCATACTATGAAATGGAATCAGTTGACGTATGAAAGTACAACCTTGATGAGTCGAGGAACACACTTTGCGAAGGGAATGATGCAAAGTAGTTGACCATTCATTCGGGGATGGCTGACTTTGCAACATTCCCGCGCTTCTCATAGTTAGTTCTCTGAAAGGAAGCTAAATCTACAAAGATACTAACTGATCTAACTCTTATTGCAGGTTATGGTTTTATGTTGCATGTCTTAATCCATGTGTAGTGGCGGTGAAAACCGATCACATCCTAGTGATTCCTTATCATTGTTAACAACCTAAGTTTACTTTCTTGCTTTTACTTTACTTGCACTTAGATTAAAACAACCAAATCAACCTTTTGATCTAAATACCAACTATTAAGTGATTAAGTGAAATTCCAACGTTTTCCATCTTTTGCTCCCAACAAGACCGTTGTCCCGTGGATTCGACCCTTAACTATATTGTGATAAGACTTCCACGTATCTTAGCATACTTGGGTGGAGTTCTCTATCTAGTATAAGCAAGGCTAAACCTAAGGATTTACCATCTTTAGGATTTTTAGTGGTGCACGCAATTCCACATAAGTGGAAGCTCCATCAAAAAATTGATGGTGTCCCTGGGTATATGAATTTTTTTTCTACAAGTGAAACATATGTACATATTAATTATTCATGTATGTGTGATGTTTTCAATTAGAAACTTTTTCACAATCAATAAACTCCTAGTTAAAACCACAGACAAATTAGTTTTTGAGAAAAACTCACATGGAAAACCAACTAAATATGCAATAACCATACATTCTAATGTATAACTCAACAACCTCAATTGTTTTCTGTTAAGCATTACTACTGATCTCAAGAAGAAAAAACACAAACACTATAGTTGTTATTTGGAACAAATGTTTGTAAGAGGACATAATTGTTATAACCAAGTTTTTACTTGTATTTTACTTAGTTGAAATGAAATTAATTTTATAAAAGGGACATATTGGAAATACAGTGAGATTTGTTTTAAAAGTATGTTTTCTCTTGCAAATATCCCTTTGCTATGGATTTCATCATTTCTATTGATTTTTTTAGTCCAATAATGGATATAAGGGAAAAGGAAGAGAAGAAAATCCAATAATAAGGAAAAGGCAAAAGATATTAGATAATAAATGATATACTTGTGAGAGTTATGTTAGATTCTCTAGAAAGTGGTAAGGATGACTACTAATGGTTGTTTTCCATTTCACATTGTTCCTATTAAGAAAAGTTATCAAAATAAAGAGTATAGAAAATATACATATAGAAAAGGGTTGTTTTAAAAACTAAAATGTGCCTTATAAGAAGAAGACTTGGATATTTGAAAAGTATCTTTACTTTTTGTTTTTTGTCTAAAACCTTGCCACGGTTAGATAATATCATTAAAGACTTTCCCTAAAGATGTGGGATTAAGAGGATTAATTGATTGAGAGATATGGATTTTACGAAAACCCATAAAGTGTATGTATTATGGGATGATAAATTAAATGTCATGTATACTTTCCTATTTAGAAAAGGCTTTATTTTTGTCACACAAATTACCAACCCTTATATCAGGATTGGATGATCAAAACGTCATTACCTACCCTTGGATAGTTTGGGGAAGAGGGATAGTAACAATAGTGAATCCTTTTCCATACTTTTTCCCTCTTCAATGCCCTAACGATTATGGAAACTAGTCCAATAGGCTTGTGAGATTAGGATGAACCCACCTACCCTGGGTTTTACCTACTTAAGTGGGATATTGAGTTGCTACCCAATTCATGAACTTGAGAGGCACCCCACCCCATAGTCGAGGCTATATAAGGGTCTTTCCGCTCAATGCAAGGACACCATTACACTTATGAGGTGTTGCTTGATCTTAGATTCACTCCTCTGCACCCAATTTCTTTGTTAGCCCTTCCAAACACCATTTTGATACATCCTGATGTAGCCTAGGGCCTTCTCCCCATTCTCCTTGCCCAAACCATCTCTAGGATAATTAAGGGTCTCATCAACTTCTCTGGGATGAGAGGAAGGAGAGAGCACCTTTGCTTGTCAATCTGAAGGCTAGATCCTTAGAGTCAACTCCTCTATTGACTCATTCAATTTGCTCATGAATAGCTCAAAGGTAGAAGGAGATAGACTAGGAAAATACTCATTTGTCCTTGGTGCGCGTTGAAAAGGTAAGGTAAACATAGACTTTTCTTCCTTTTTCCTCATTCAAACTAGCGAGCACTACACATGTGGGCATCCTAATTGGCAAAAGTTGATTGGCCAAACTAGACACATTGCCAAGATTAGACTCAGGGCTCTTTGCCTAGGTGGCAAGCCCCCATTGGTTGGAATGAATTAATTTTATAAAATTCATAGTAAATTATTGAAAGATCTGATAAAGGGATATAATTTATAATTTTTTTCTCAGAATATATGAGTAATGCAATAATAATATAATCAAGACCTAATTTTGTCTCAAAGTCTAAAAGTACCCTATGTTACTTGCTATCTTTAATGTGTTTAATGAATAAAAAAATAATTTCTAGGTTTTGATGTTCCTCATATGTTCAATTGATGTTAATAACCAAAGATTGATTGATGTTTTTGGATAAAAATGGTAACTTGGATCTAAAATGAGAATAATATACATAAATTGACGAAGTTAGGTTTCCTTGAGATTAAAAGTGAATATGCTGATAAATTAGGGTTTGTGAATCAAAATGACATGATGGGTGGTAATTTGATTTTTTTTTGTAGTCAAAATTGTAATGCAACCCTTTGTTGACCCCAAAACCATAACTTGGAACCTAATTCAGTCTTAATGATAGTTTTTGAATGAAATAGTAATACATGTGTATTATGCTTTAATTTTAGGGTAGTTTCCTGATTGGTTGCTCTTGTTACCTTTTTCTTGGACATCAAGTTACTTCTGAGAAAGGTATGTGGTTACGCCCATGGTTCAGGAAAGCGGTATGCGGTGTACGGGCGGAGAGGGTACTGCATAGAGTATATGCGGTATGCGGGAGTATATACGGGAGTATATGCGGTTTTGGATTTTTTTATTTCAATAAACTAATTATATATAAAATAATGTAGCGAGATCATAAATTAAAATATATAGAGTAGGCATGTGCTTCTATTTACTTATAAACATATTAATATGCATGTATGATGTATGATATGCTTATATATATGTATATATGTTAATATATAGAATGTGTTTGTAATATATGTACAAATACTAAAATGTAGGTAAATCGATGTACAACTATATGTATAGTGTGTATAAATGTGAATAAATCAAAATGTATATATACATGCACAAATATGTGATTGTATATTTAGGTATATTGTATATGTATCTATAGATGTTAATATATCAAATGGTATTCGAATAAATGTACAAATGCGTGTGGAAATTGTTTATATGTATTACAATGTATACATATAATTCAATGACTATATCTCAATTTATATATATAATGAAATGTGTGTATATATATGCATGTATGTACGAAATGTGTGAACATAAGTTGTGGGCTTTTTGAAAAGCGGAGTTTAATCGGCCACTTAATCGGCCAAGCGGGAGTATATGTGGCCCATGACCGCTTAGTGGACCGATTAGTAATATGTGGTGTGGTAGGGTGACTGAATAGGTATATGCGGGAGTATATGCGGCCGTGCAGACCGATTTCCCGAACAGTGGTTACGCCTATGACTAACCACATTACTTTGTCGATGTTTTTTGATATTTTTCCAATTGATTACAAATTAAATAGTTGGATGTTTACTTATTTCCAACAATCTATAAAGTCCCTATGAATATCACGTTATATATGAAAAACTTGATCGAACCTATCAGACCAACTTTGGAAGTTTGAGAAATGAATAAGAGAGAGAAAGTCATGGAGATAACCATAAGCAAGCTCCAGATTAGGATGGTCATATGAGGTTAGGACACATATTGGGAAGAATAATATGGCTCCCAGCACCAAATTGAGAAGGTGGCCTAACGTCTACTACAGGGACAAGACCTTGAGAAAGGGTATCCCATAGGTTGAGCAAATACGGGTTGAAAACCGATGATGAAAATGTGAATTTTGATTTTGTAAAAATATTTGTTGTGAATATGTAGTTAAACTTAGATGCAATTATTTTGGTTTCCTCACATACCAGTATAACTTGTTATACTGACTGAGTTTTTGTTTCTTGGCACTTTAGGATTATCCTCTATTGTTCTGCAAGTATGATGAAAAATGGACAACCACAAAAGAAGGCTCGAAAAGAAAAGATTTAATGGATATAGATAGTTAGTCTTTACTTCATGTTACAAACTTTATTAATTCATTTCATATAACTCCTTAGTGGAGATTGTAACTTTCTTGTTCAACTCTTTTCCTTTTAGTGAAATTTATTAGTTATTTCCAATGTTTTAAAAACCATTGATCATGCATATATGGTAATGGCCATTGCCCTCTTGGTCACCCTAAATAGTGGATAATAGGGGGAGAGGCTCGTTAAATTTGATTTCAAAACTGGTTTGTCATTTGACCTATAATAATTGTTAAATTTTAAGAGTTTTGTAGAGTCCAAGGGAAATATTAGAGTGTTTTCCAAAAGACATTGTTGTCTAGAAAGATCATGATCTGAGGACTGGCATTATTTTCCTCCACACCACTATAGTCTTATGAGGATTCCCAGACCCATCTATCCAACCTGGGCAGAGTCATAGGAATTTACTAGAAATAAAATACCTCTAGGATTTCTTCTCATCTAATTTCATCACTTCTCTACCCCCTTCCCTCACTAAACCCTAGGTACTTGTAACTTCTTTCTCCATATCTTGTGAATACTAGGGTTATGAAATTAAGGCATCCTCTGCCAAATAATAAAACACATCTAAACAAGATGTCATGGACATACTTGTATCATGCTTTAACATCATAAGTATGAAACTGATGTTAATCAAGTTAGATTATGTGAAATAGCATGGCCCGTGGTAAGGACATCAACCATGATGAATACCCCAGACCAAGTCCCTCCCACAAGATGAATCCCTCCCCGGAGAAGAAAAAGTACATGAAGAGTGAATACTTCAAGAAAAGGAAGAGGGATGGTCATGCCTCTAGGTAGAAAGGCCCTGAACCCGACGCCCTTCCCTTCAACATGCCAAACCCTGAGGAGGAACCTATGATAGAAGACGAGCCAAAGGAAGATCTCGACCATGCAACTAGCTCCAAATCGTGTGTGGGACATGTGGTAGTCCATGCTTTTGGTGCAATATGTATAGAACAATAGAAGAAATTGAAGGATCCCATTAGTGCTCTGGCATTTAGATATGTTACCTGAGATGAGAATGGTGAAATCTACCTATTTGCCCTCATCTTGGAGTCACCATTCCTGACTTCCTCAAGCTCAACATAGAGAAGTTTTTGGGTGAAGACAAGATAGAAGTAGTCAATAAAGTTGATGCTTGGATATTAGTAGTGGAAAATGGGTTCTACACACTGGAGGTGCAATCTAACAAGAATGTTTTGTTTTACACCCACCTCCTGGAAGGACCTACGAAGATATGGTGGAAAAACTACATTGTAGGTTGATATTTGATTGATGAACCCATTGCCCGTGTAAACTCCTACACCATCTTCACTGTACAGTTCATTCCCAGAGCTGACAGAAAATAAAAGGAGAAGAAGTTCATTCTCCTTAATTAGGGAAATATGACAGTGGCAGATTATGCTTGAAAGTTCAACCTTCTAGAGCACTTTAGCTACATGCTGACTGAAGAGCTCCGAGTGGAACACTTTGTGGAATGTCTACACCATCGAGCAAGGCCCCATGTAACGGCAAGTAAACCTAAACCTTCATCGAGGCCCTCTTCTCCTCTCTAGACATGGAAAAAATAGTTTCCCCTGCTCAGGATCCACCCAAACGGTATCTTGGCTTCACTAAAGGTAATTCTAGCTCAAGAAATGAAAATAGAAAATCCTAGGTCCATCAGAATGGCAAAGGGGAAAATGGAGGAAAGGGAAAACCCCACAATGAGAATCGCCTCCCCCCCAGACACCACAACTGTGGGAGGAAACACATGGGCAAGTGTTGTCTCAATAAGAAGGTGTGCTTTTGTTTCCAGCAAGAAGGACACTTTCAAGCCAACTGTCCTCTACCTGACCTGAGAGGTCTAGGCCCAGTGGCAGCCCAACTAGTGGTAGCAATACAACCAGTAGCTATGGCTCCACTAAGAGTAACCCCACCTATAGGAGGGTAGAGATAGGACCAAGTCTTCGCCATCAACAATGAAGAAGCACATAATACTGCTAACTTCTTGATAGAGGGTAACCACCCCTAGATTTATTTTACTACCTTTTAAATATGTGATGTAATAGTGGTTTGACTATCATGAATTCAATGTGGCATGCTTGAAACCATGTGTTGAAATGTAAAAGCTCTATTTGACTCTTGTTCTACCAACACTTTTATTTTGAGAAATCTCACAACTATGCTTTGTTTGGGTTTTGTTTGGATTACAAGGATTTAGGATATGTTTTGGAAATCACTACTCCTATTGATATAATCTTTTCATCTTTGTTGAGGAAACTGGTCATACCTATTATATACATTAATAATGAACTATCTTCTGATTTTATCCTCCTTGACATTAATGATTTTGATGTAATAATTGACATGGATTGACTTTATACTTATAATATAAAAATAGATTGTTGGGAAAATAAAATAAAAATAGAAAGACCAGGTCACCCACCTTTTACCATTAGTGTGACGACCCGTCGCGGAAAACGAGATTAACTAATGCGGAAGCAAATTATTAGCAGCGGAATTATGAAAAATCACTAAAAATTAAAACTTTTTGGAAAGAGAACTTTAAACCATAATTCCTTTATAAGAAAACAAGGTAAACTGTTTACATCATAGCTTGACATTACATCTCCATGATTACATACATCCATTGCCTTATTATATGAAGAAGGCAAGATACAAAATCTTGAGGCACTAAGCCAAAAATCTCAGACCTACTGACTCCTAGGACCTGAGAGTACAGAGATGGCATAATACATACTATCTACGAGACTCGACAGTCAGTATCTCCACCTGAGATTCACTGCTGCCCCTGGTGTTGTTGTTGCTGCTGAAACTGCTCACCCTCAGATGGGTTTCTCCGTCCTCGGTGTCCACCTAAAAAGTCGAATCCCACGGGGTGAGACAATTTGAATAATTGTCCCAGCGAGAGTTATAACTCTCCGCCAGAAGCTTTGTTATAGCAATAAAGGATTAACATAAGCAATATAATCTTTAAGGCATTCAACAGCAGATTTGGTATTAAGTAAGACAACATTTACTTAAGAAATCATATCAATAAGGAATATGAAGCACATGTATACTAGTTACTTAACTAGAACATTTATAAACAATGTCACATCAATCCTTGTTTCTCATAGTTCAACCTAAGCAGTTATGCTACGCGGCTGATTATGTTTTACAATCATTATTATGCCCTGCAGAGATGAGGTATACCGCTCATACTCCAACCGATCATTACTAAATCGCATCGGTACCATACATAGGTCATCAAAAGAGCCAGATTCTTATGACCTCATCTTCCTCAGTCAGTGTGAGGATTAACATGCAGGACATCTCGTGTCTCTGCTAAGATAGATTTCCACGGTATTCTGGAAACTTCGCTATCAGAGTTACAGTGACGTTCTGTACCCTCTTCGTCATCGAAAGATCTCTTGTTTATCTCTCATTGATGTGGCATTAAAGGTTTCCTCAGGAGATTAGTGATACATCACCCCGGCATTCACACATAATGGAGGATTGATGGATTAAAATACATCTTACATCAATTTCTACATCAGGACGTAAGGATATTCGTGTCCATAAACCCCCCACATACTCAAAAGTATGTGTTCCAGGAGTTCCCTTAGGAAAACCTATTTCACCATCATTTGGCTTCTGACAATGATGGATCTATGACCAGGGCTCTACATGATATGATTATACTTGATTATTTAGGTACATTACAGCATTTTTTTAGCATCAAGCATGTTCTCAATCATTAATCATTAAAACACTACTATAAAAGAAGAATACTAAATGTATCAAGTTTAACTCACATCAGTTATCATATGGATATTAATTCTTAACCGTCTCATCATATGATTCAGGAACATGGTTATTCAAACCCTCAGATTATTATAACATTTGCTACCAAGTGACATATAAGCATCAAGTTATCTAACAACATGACCTTGATTGAAGCAATGTATATACTTTTCACATATCATTACTCTAAAAGCTTATAATTGTTTTCAAGGAATATGACATCATAAATCTTACCTAGCTATGATCACCTCGTAATATCAAGCTGCATGACTAATACAATTAAGGACATGCATATATAACAGTCTTAGCACAATCCCAAAACTTTTCAATTTCATTATAGGACACCACGGCCGTGCCACCTTGCACGGTTGTGCAAAGTAAGGTTACCACGGCCGTGCTCCCTTGCACGGTCGTGCATAGTAAGGTTACCATGGTCGTGCTCCCTTGCACGATCGTGCTACAGAAGATCACTACATGATTCATATTTATATATATGTATTCTAATCTTTCATCCTTTCAACTTGATTAGGTCACATCAACCCTTCAATCAAGTACATACAACTATGTTTAACATAGTGTATCAAGCTATTAATCCTATAAGCAATTAAGATTTCTCCCTTTAATTGGTTCTAATCACTTAGGTATATTTAGGGTTTCAACCATTGTGCCTTCATTGATTATCATTACTAATCATTATTGGATCAATAAAATATTCATCATCTTAATTCTCAAAGATTCAATCACATTGGACCTCCACTACATAAGGTATCCAATTGAATTAGGGTTTCCAATGTTGATTCCTTCAATCATTGAATTCATGGGACCAATCATCAATTGGACCTATACTCATACTTCAAATGAGTTTAATAGGTCAACCTTCAACTGATTTGACCCTCAATTGACCCTCAATTGATCATCAATTAGGGTTTAAATCAATCGAATTAGGGTTTGGAATCAATAACCCTTCAACATATTTCAATGTGGGTCTAATTGATTTGAACCCATTGAACCATCATTCAATTTGGACATGACCTGACCCCAAACAGTCTTGAGGTCGTTTGGATGACCTCCAAATGGTCTTGAGACCGTTTGCCCATGTCCACGTCATAATCCAAGTCAACCAATTAAAGTTTGGATCATTGGATTGATCACCAAATCAGCATTTGATTGCAAATCAACTTGGTACCTTTAGACCTTCAAACACCTAACCATACTCAACCCTAGACCTCCAAATGGTCTTGGGTGACCACCAAACGGTTTTGAAACCATTTGGATGATCTCCAAACGGTTTTGAAACCGTTTGGCTCATCCAATCTTTGGATTCTAGTGAAATTCCATCAAGGTTTGGTCTATTGAGTTGATCAACAAATCAGCACTTAATTGCAATATGATTTGGTAACTTTGGACCTTCAATTGATCAACTATACTTAACCCCAGACCTCCAAACGGTCTTGGGTGACCCCCAAACGGTCTTGAAACTGTTTGGGTGATCCCCAAATGGTTTTGAAACCGTTTGGGCCAATCAACCCAAAACATCATCTCATTCACTTGCAAAATCAGCACATAGCCGATTAGGGTTCATACCACATCTTTGGATCGTCAAACACATATCCATACTTCTCCCTAGACCTCCAAACGGTCTTGGGTGACCCCCAAACGGTCTTGAAACCGTTTGGGTGATCCCCAAACGGTTTTGAAACCGTTTGGGCTAATCAACCCAAAATCTCAAATTAACTCATTGGAATTTCAGCACTAATTTTAATTAGGGTTTTCCCAATTGATTAGCCTTCAACTCATGATTCCTTGGTAATTAACCCCTCAAATTTGGTGAGTCATTAACCAACATAATTAGGAACAGTAATCTCAAACGGTCAACCCTTGTTCAACGCACTAAAACGGTTTTGAAACCGTTTGCCCAAAAAGGTCAAGTTAATCAGGTTGGAAATCAGCACTTAATCCAATTAGGTTTACCTAATTGATTAGCCTTCAACTAACGATTCCTTGGGCGTTAACCCATAAAATTTGGTGAGTCATTAACCAAAATAATTAGGAACAGTAATCTTAAACGTTAAACCCTTGGTCAACGCACTCAACAGGGTTTTGAAACCGTTTTCCCAAAAAGGTCAAGTTAATCAGGTTGGAAATCAGCACTTAATCCAATTAGGTTTATCTAATTGATTAGCCTTCAACTCACGATTCCTTGGGAGTTTACCCATAAAATTTGGTGAGTCATTAACCAACATAATTAGGAACAGTAATATCAAACGGTCAACCCTTGTTCAACGCACTCAAACAGTTTTGAAACCGTTTTCCCAAAAAGGTCAAGTTAATCAAGTTGGAAATCAGCACTTAATCCAATTAGGTTTACCTAATTGATTAGCCTTCAACTCACGATTACTTGGGAGTTAACCCATAAATTTTGGTGAGTCATTAACCAACATAATTAGGAACAGTAATATAAAACGGTAAACCCTTGTTCAACGCACTCAAATGGTTTTGAAACCGTTTTCCCAAAAAGGTCAAGTTAATCAGGTTGGAAATCAGCACTTAATCCAATTAGGTTTACCTAATTGATTAGCCTTCAACTCACGCTTCCTTGGGAGTTAACCCATAAAATTTGGTGAGTTATTAACCAACATAATTATGAACAGGAATCTAAAACGGTCAACCCTTGGTCAACTCAACCAAATGGTCTTGGAAACCGTTTGCTCCAACCGACCTTGTGAAACCGTTTGCCCTTCAAACGGTTTTGCAAACCCCCAAACGGTTTTGCAAACCGTTTGGCCAAGGGGTGCAAGACCGTTTGCTAAAGTAACATTGGTATTCACTCCCCCTTCTTATACCTCCAGATCCAGATCTGTTCTTCATGGTTTTAGTTGCAAGAAAGCAAGGAAGGATGGGGGAAAGAAGAACAAACTACTTTTGCAAGAAAGAAAGATGCATAACAAAGTTTAAGGGTTTAGAGTAATAAAACCCGCCTTAGAACCAGCTCTATAGCTCCAAGACTCGAAGCTTTAATGGTGGCTTGAGCTCCATAGGTCGTCCAAGGTTTATTCTTCAAGAATTGGTTGGAAAGGATGACTAGAAAGAAGAACTAAGTAAGAAAAGCTAGCAAACCAACCTTATATCATGTTTTTCTCCATGAATCTGAGCTAGAAGATAACCAAAGCTTACCCAAATTTACTTGGCCGTTCTCCCCTGCTCCTGAGATCCTTCCTTAGTCGGCCACCGCAAGAGATAAGTGAAGAGAGAAAGGGAAACGATCCCTTGGTTGTAAAAGAAAGGTGTATATATACTTTGGGCATGTTTTCAAGATAAGGACAATCTTTTCTTCTATTTCTCATATGGGTCCTTCTCTCCTTCTTGGCCACACCCCTCCTTTATATACTTAAGCAAAACTCCTCCTTTAACCAAGGTTTAGAGGAAAAAGAAACCAAACATCCTACTAAGTTGCTCACATAAAAGGGTCATTTTGCTTACAACTTAGTTATTTAATTACAAGGGTTTTCCTTTTTATTTGATTGGTCAAATGAAGCCCCCTCTTCATCACTTTTACTCTAATTGATGCCCAAAGTCATAAAAGATACTATAAAAGGCATATTTTACATGTTGCACCCCAGGTTTTGGGTAAATTGCACTTTACACCAAAACTAGGGTTTAAAGCACAAGGATTGCTCCACAAGCTGCATCTTGGTGCCCAAGCTTGGAGAATCCATAACACTTCATCATATTCATTCTTATGATGTATCACCATCAGAAGAACATCTAAACATGTGAAATTTTCAAGTTAACCCCTCTAATTGGGTAATTTGCACATAGGTCCCTATTAACAAAACAATATTATAACATTGTTCAAAAAGAGCAGAAAATAGAATAATATGTTCCTCAGAAGCTTTAATTACATACCAAAAGATAATCACAAGTATCTAATTACATAATTAAGCAAAAAACCTAGGGTTAGTTCATAACCCAGGTCAGGGATGTTACAATTAGAGGTAGGAAGGATGATACCACTAGCCTGTATGTGTCATCCTTGAAGGCATAGCAAAGGATAGCCAAGGATTTTCAGGCATTCTGAGTAGTAGTTACCCAACCAGAGCCTAAGGTACAACCCATAGAGTAAATAGAGGTAGTCAGGGACTACACATATGTGTTCTTGGATGATTTTCCAAGAATATCTCTAGAGAGAGAAGTGAAATTAACAATACAATTAGTTGTTGGGATGAACCCCATTTCCAGGGCATCTTACAGGATGGCCCCGCTGAGCTGCTTGAGATGAAAAAGAAACTGCATGAATTGCTATAGAAAGGCTTCATCTGACCTATCACTTTTCTGTGGGGAGCACTAGTCCTCTTTTTCATGAAGAAGGATGGATCTCTCCATATTTGTGTTGAATATATAATGATAAATTGCACTACCATTAAGGACAAGTATCCTTTACCCGTATAGATGACATGTTTGAGCAACTCAACTCTACCCATGTCTTTTCAATGATTGACATGAGAACTGGTTATCACCAGTTGTGAGTCAAGAGTGAGGATATCCCAAAGACCTCTTTTCAAACCTACTATGGACACTATGAGTATTTGGTTATGATATTCGGGTTATCAAATTCCCCAAGTGTGTTTGCGAACCTCATGAATAGTGTGTTCAAACCTTTCATTGATTCCTTTTTTGTAGTGTTCATAGATGACATCTTGGTATACTTAGATGACTTAGAGGAATAGTGTGACCACCTTGCTAGAGTCCTTGGTATCCTAAGAAAGCATAAGTTTTATGGGATGTTCTCAAAATGCAAATTTTGTACAAGACTATGACATGTTCCTTGGACACATAATACTTGGAGGGACCATCTCAATGGATCATGCCAAAGTGTCAGTTATATGTGATTGTCCATCACTGAAGAACCCTTCTAATATTTGTAGCTTCATGGAATTGGCTAGATATTACCAGAAATTCATCAAGGATTTCTCCTAAAACTCTTTCCCCTCACAAAGCTCACCCAAAAGGACGAGAAGTTTGTGTGGTTTGACTTGTGTGAAGCCCGATTCCAAGAGTTGAAGAAAAAGTTGACCACAACTCCCATGTTGACTCTAACATTAGGCCCTAAAGGTTTTATGATCTTCAACAACACATCAAAGATGGGACTTCAATGTGTGCTAGAGCAGAATAAACATGTTTTTGCCTAAGCCCCCAAACCACTCATGCCAAATGAAGTGAACTACCCAGCACATGATATGGAGTTAAAGTCAATTATTTATGCCCTAAAAATATGGAGGCACTATCTATATAGAGCTACCTTTGAAATCCCCACCAACTACAAAAGATTGAGGTATCTCCTAACTCATAAGGACCTAAACTTAACAAATATATGAGGGATGGAGTATATGAAATACTATAATTTCACCATTGCCTACCACTTGGGAAAGGTTGATGTAGCATGAGATGTCCTCAGTCACAAACAAATCATATGTGTGATTATCTTATCTACCTAGTAGAGAGAACTGGAGTAGTTTTCTAGATGGACTTCGGAACCACTAGAATACCGAATCCATCTAGTTGATATTTACATAAAACTTTGACATGTTGACCGAGTTGTTAGCTGCCCAGTTAGGCAGTCCAGATCAAGAAACAATGAAAGGCTTGATAGAGAAACCTCAAACACACTGCTTAGTGGGTGTTGATGGTGGAATCTGGTACCAAAGTTGAATTTGGGTTCGTGAGGTTTTACCTTTGAAAATTTATATCTTACAAGAGGCTCATGGTATTAAGTAAACAGTACACCCCTGACGCTACCAAGATATTTAATGACTTACAATGATATTTTTGGTGGTCTAAGATGAAAAGAGATATAGCATCATATGTGGCCAGTTGTATCATGTTCCAGATGGTGAAGACTGAACACCAATGACCCAGTGGGTTACTGCAATCAATTGAGATTCCTAAGTGGAAATGGGACCAAATTACTATGCATTTTGTTGTGGGTCTCCCCAATACAAAGAAAGGTCATGATGCGATATGGGTTGTGGTGGATCGCCTAACCAAGTCAGCACACTTCCTCACCTTAATGATTCCTTCCAAGGTGTCAGACCTATCTAAACTATATGTTAGAGAAATTGTTCATTTACATGGTGTTATGAGTTTGATTATTTCTTATTGTGATCCTAAGTTCACCTCCAAGTTATGGAAGAAAGTGCATGAAGAACTTGATACAAGGTTGAAATTTAGCACAACCTATCACCCCCATATAGATGCACAGTTAGAAAGAAGAAAATAGACATTACTAAACCTATTGAGAGCATGTGTGCTTGATTTAGGTGGATCATGGGAGCATTACTTGCTCTTAGTTTTCCTATGATAATAGTTACCAAGCCCATATTAAAATGGAACCGTATGAAGATATTTATGGTAGACCATGTCAATCACCGCTTTACTGGGATGATGTCAAAGAGAGGATCACACTGAGGTATGAAGAACCATGATTAGATGTCGATAAAGTTACTTTGATCAAGAAAAGGCTAAAAATAGTTCGAGATCAATAGAAGTTGTATGTTGATGGGAAGCAGACTAATTTACACTTCACTGTGGGTGAGCATGTGTTTCTGAAAATATGATCCCTCTGAGCTATAGTTAAGAACTGAGGAAAAATGAGTCACTCATACGTGGTTCGAGATCAAAAGAAGTTGTATGTTGATGCGAAGAAGATTGATTTATACTTCATTATTTGTGAACATGTGTTTTTGAAAATCTGACCTCGTTGATATATAGCTAAGAACTGAGGAAAATTGAGTCCCTGATACGTGGGTCCGTTTGAGATTTTGGAACAGCTTGGTGAAGCTTCTTATCGTCTAGTGTTACCCCCACAATATACTATGATGCATGACATGTTCCATGTGTCCAATCTGAAGCACTATGTGAAGGGATCCTAGCCATGTACTGAGCATTTAGCCTATTGAACTCTAAGAGAGGCTGACATACCCTGATTCACTTGTGAGGATATTGGATACCAAGGTGAAAGAGATCAGGAATAAAAATATAGAGATAGTAAAGGTTCTTTGGAAGCACAATGGAGAGGATGAAGCCACATGGGTGCTAAATATGGCATGGAAAAGTCTTATCCTGAATTGTTTGTATTATTAGTCAAATTTTTAGGAAAAAAATCATATAATAGGGGAAGGATGTTATAACTTGGTTTTCTCTTGTATTTTACTTATTGAAATGCAATTAATTCGATAAAAGGGACATATTGGCTACATGGTGTGCTTTCTTTTAAAAGTATGGCTTTTTCTTGAAAATTTCCCTTTGCTATGGATTTTTTGACTTTTATTGATTTTGTTAGTCCAATAATGGATGTATGAAAAAAGCAAGAGAAGAAAATAAAATAATATGGAAAAGGAAAAAGATAATAGATAATAAACGATATACATATGAGAGTTATATGGAATTCTCTAGAAAGTGGTATAGATGATCGCTAATGATTGTTTTTGGTTTCACATGGTTCCTACTAAGAAACATTATCAAAATAAAGAGTATAGAAAAGATAGAAAGAGAAAAGGGTAGTTTTAATGACTAAAATGTACCTTATAAGGAGTATATTTGGATATTAAGAAAAGTATATTTTCTTTTCAAGATTTGGTCTCAAACATTTCCCACGATTATATAAAGTCATTAAGGACTTTCCCTTAAAATTTGATATTAAAAGGATTAATAGAATGACATGTATGGATTTCACAAAAATACATAAATTCTGTGTATTAATGGCTTGATAAATTAAATGAAACATATACACTCCTATTTGCAAAAGGCTTTATTTTTGTCACACGAATTACTGACCCTTGGATTTGGATTGGATGATCAAAGCATCATCACCCACCCTTAGCTTGTTTGGGATACAGGGATAGTAACAACAACGAGTCATTTTCCTTCCTTTCTCCCAATTCAGTGTATAAATGATTATGGAAACTAGTCCAACATGTTTGTGATAACAGGACGAACCCACCTACCATGGGTTTTACCTACTTTGGTGGGATATTGAGTTTTTACCCAATTTGTGAACTAGAGAGGATCCCATCCCCATAGCCGAGGCTATATGAGGGTCTTTCCACTCAATGTAATGACACTAATTCACTTGCCAGGTATTTCTTGATCTTAGATTCACTCCTCTACACCCAATTTCATTGTTAGCCCTACCACTAATAGTTTTGATACGCCCTTGTGTAGACGAAGGACCTTATTTCCATTCTCCTCACGCAAACCATCTCCAAGACAATTTTTGGGTCTCATCAACTTCGCTGGGTAGATACGAAGGAGAGAGCACCTTTGCCTATCACTCTAAAGGCAAGATCCTCAAAGTCAACTTCTATGTTGACTCGTTGGAGCTACTCGTGAATAGATTAGAGGTAGAAGAAGATAGATGAGGAAAATACTTGTCTATCCTCGGTCGTGTGTTGAAAAGGTAAGGCAACACAATCTTTTCTTCCTTTTTCCTCATTTTTACTAGGGAGCGCCAAGAAGGCGGGTAGCCTAACTAGTGAAAGTCGAATGGCCGTCCCAACCGCATTGGTAGGGTGGGACTCGAGGCTCTTTTCCAAGGTGGCAAGCCCCCATTTATTGGAATTAATTAATTTTATAAAAATCATAGTAAATTATAGGAAGATCTGATAAAGCAATTTGTAACCTTTCTAGCATTGGATAAGTAAAATTCAAAATATATTTCAAAAACTTTTTGAAAATCAAGTTTTAAAGTTAGAAAATTGATGTGTGGGAAATAAGATGGAAGGCTGATGAGATATTTCTTATTAATAGATGGATGACCCCCTCTTATACATAGGAGATGAGGAAATTACAAGGAAGAGAAATTAACCATAATGGGACAAGAAAATTAGGCTCATATTATAAATAAACTAGTAACTCTAAGCCCCCCCCTAAGATGGAGCTTGGATGAAACACATGTCTAGCCTACCAATACATGAAGAAGATGAAATAGCCAATAAACTTACCCAAAAGAAAATAATCTCTCAATGAATCTTACAATACAACAATTGAAGGGCTCTAACACTCCCCCCTGAATAATACATCATGTAGTAGATAGTAAGTGGTTTTCTCCCCCTAACAAATATAACACCAAGATAGAAGTACTTTTTTATGTTAGACTCCCCCTAAATTTGATGACTACCAAACCTGTGAGAGCAATCACATCAGAATACTTATCAAGCATCCAAAGAAAAAGATGGTGGAGAATGTGTAGAAGTCATCCGAGTCACCATTGTTTCCAAAGTAATTCTACACAAGAAGCACCAATACCAGGATAATGCATGGTAGGTGGGATAAGAGCATTGTTGTAGGAATATTGTGCTATAGTAGGTGGTCACATGTTTGAGATGTGCTACTATATGAAATATAAACTATAGTAGGTGCCAAAAACATAGCTGAATATGAGAAAATTAGACAAAATTATCGGATGACATGGCATCTTCTCTTCATCTTCTCTCCTTCATCTCATCTCTTCCATCTCATCTCTTCCATATACTCATTTTCATCTATTCTATCCTCATATCGACCATGAATAAGGATCATGAGAGTGGTTGGGGTGGAAAGTCATCAATATTGGTAGAATAACCAATATGTAAAGGACGGTGAAAAAATAAAGCACTACCGGTATAAAGACATGGTAGGAAGAACAAAACACTACTGATATATAGATACGGTAGGAAAAAAATTTACAAGAATATATACAACATAGAAGATCCCTAATTCAAACAAAGATATTCAACAATCTAGGTTAGGTGAACCACATGGAGAGCTAGACAAATTATGTGGCACCCCTTCTCTTTTTTGTGATTCATAAACTATCACGAGGTCTTTTCTTTCCAATACTTTAATGATACAACCCATAATGCCAGTCAATGTTCTACATGAATCCATTAGAAAGATCTGGGTGGAAAAATAAACAAACCTTTATGTGACCCAAAAATGCACATTTGTGATGGCATCAGGTTGTAGGAGTGATAGATGCTTTGATGCATGGAGGGGAAGTATTTGATGTGCAGCTTGTTATCATACTTGGTTCTATAATAGACATTTCTATGGAAGAGGGTGAGTCTTGACCTACCAAATGTGGAAGATATGGTTGTATTGGTGACATCCAATGTTTTTATGAAAATTCCAATAGCTTCTTTATGTTTCTATAGTGGGAGCTTTGATAGCATGGGTCTTGATAAGCCTAAGAGATGTAAAGGTGGGTGATCTTGATTGTTGATATCAAGCTACAATAATACAATTCAATCACTTTCAATCGAGCATGGTTGGTGTTTTCTAGGGATTGATACTGGCTTGCATGGTGCTTATGAGAGATGAAGAGGCTCAATTGAAGTATAAATAGGTTGAACAACCTGAGTGAGGTGGCATGTTGTTAAGGTGATGGGTTGCACATGCAGTTGTTGAGGCCTTAATTGTGTTACTTATGCAACAACCCTCATGTGTGTTGGTCTTATAGTCAAGGCTAGTGATGATTGCTTATTTTGTTAAGGCATGATGCTAGATAGAGGTAAAGAAACAACATGGCTATCAAATAGAGTCTCAAGGGCTTCTACATCCTATCATTGGGGAAGTATCAAGGTTGATAATTGGGGTGTTGGGTGATAGAGATCTAAGTGATGACTTGCTACTAGGGTAGATATTGGTTGGTGATGGATGGGATGTTGATCATTAGTGCAATGAATTGTTTATGAATATAGGAAGAAGGAAGAATATGTCCATGAAGGTTGGGATGATGTCTGGAAGGTAGCCAAGCCAAGAAGAGACGATGTTTACCTGCAAGAAAACACTCTCTCTATTTCTTTTTAGATTTATGATCATTGCGTTGATACCATGTAGAAAATAAAATGGAGGCTAATGAGATTTTTCCTGGTGATACATGGAAAACTCCCCTCCTATATGTAGAAGAGGAGGCAAGTACCAGTAAGTGAACTTAAGCCTAATGGGCTAAGAGAATTGGGCCCATATTATAAATAAAATAATAATTTTAATAGGAAGTTATGATGATGAGAAGTGATATGTGGATAACTTCATTTTCCATAATGTTGGTGTCTTGAATGTGTCTACCAACCAAGAAGTTAGTTTCTTTAGTATCTACAATCTGGTTTGAAAGTGGTTTGATTCTAGTCCTACATAGGTTGGCTATAACTTTGTATTAAATTTAATGGATCACATATGTTAAAAGTGAGTTATATTATTGCATTTATATCTCTTCTTAAGGATGTGTGTGTCATGCTTAAAGTGGTAATCATTGCAGATATGTAATTGTCATTGCCTTTGTAGAATGAATAAAATATATCTATGGAAGTATAGATTATTGGATTCCAGCAAGTGTGGTAGAAAGATGACCCAAATACATCAGATTCAACCAACTTATTAGAAAACATACTAAAATTAGTGTTCTTTATCTCATCCAACTCAAAATGTCTAGTAAGTAAATCATCATCAACAATTATGTTTTTGCAAAAAGTGTCTCTATCCATAAGGAAACATTGCAGTATATGTGGTTTGGGTTAAAAATGATCTTGAAGTGACTAACAATGTGGCAAATAATGTGTTCTCTATCACAAATGTCTTCAATGTCCATAATGTGGTTGTGGATAATAGAGACTCTCTTATGGTTGGTAGTATCTAACGTTTCAGTTCCTTCTCTAACCCGTCTATCTTTAGATCTTAATTTCATAGGAATATTTTGATGAAGAAGGAATTGGTTTCTATAATTCCTTATGCTCATCATGGAAAATAATAGATACACCAATGAATGCACTGGAAGCACATAGAAGAACAATGTCATTGGGAAGCAGAAACACCAACGATGCACTAGAAGCACGATGCTTAGTGAGAACAAAGCATCATAAAGACATAGGAAGATGGATATATTGAATTATAAGAAGGTTAATGAAGATCAAAATAACCCGACCGATACACATAATATTGTTGATATTCTTTCACCTCACACTCCCTCTTCATACATTCTCTCTCTCCCTTTTCATACTCTCTCTCCTCTCTACACCCTCAACACACCAATATATAAAGTGAGTGAGTAGTTGGTGTGGATAAGAGATAATACCCCCTGCACTTGGAAAGGGGTGGACACATGAGGGGTGGTAGGGGGAAGTAAAATTGTAAAAGTGAAGTAACAAAGAAAAAATAGCATGGTTACCCATTTATTCTTTTGGGGTGATTAATAACCTAGTATGGTGTCTTTTATTTGCTAATTTGCCATAGATATAACCAATAATGCAAGCCAATGTGATGCATGGCCGTATTAGACAAATCTAGATAGAAAAATAGATTGTTTTTAACCACTAGAATAGGAGATTTTTCTAGCCCTTAGACCGTCAGATCTGGGGGTGCAAGGCATAGCCCCTGTTGTATGGATTAGGTCAAAAATGAGATCAGATTAGCAAATAGGCATAATTTTCATGGGGGGTAGTCACAATTGAGGGAGATAAGATAAAGTTTTTAGAGAAATAGAAGCCACCATAGATATATTGTGAAGTTGTGGAGGTGGATATTATGGTAGTGGAGTGCACTAAATGAAACAAATTCGTCATGGATCAGATTGGCCCCTCCCAAAGGATAAATACTCAATGACTATCAATAATAATGTCATAAATATAAATCTACTAATTCACCTTCACAATGCCATTCCCTTTCCTTTCCTGGTTCTAGAATGAAACCACTCATCATCCATCTAGTTCTCAGGACCAAATACTCAATAAATTGTAGGTGGCAAGCATAAAACCATGATCATTGAGGCCCTATTGATTATCAGCAAGGATCCACGCCACATGACATGACACCCTGGGTTTGGACCATCCTACCGAAGGGCGCCTACCACAAATTGCCGTTGAAGCAAGTAGAATCATATGCTAAACAATAAGCTTTATCAAGGTACCAAGGTTTGCAAGAATTGTTGCTGCAAAATAAACTAGATGCTTGGCAGCATCGGTGGTGGTGTTTGATTAAGGGTGTACGATAGTAGGCAGGACAAGGTGGGAGGTGAGGACGGCATGTTCTCATGCAGCTTGCATTTGTGACTTTGGGTAATCAATGAGATCTTTATGGGAGTAGAAGTGGGTGGGGAAGTATGACATATTTGATGCAAGGGTCACTAAACTCTATGCCTTTCTACTAACAGTGTTTAGGAAAATGGATACCACAACAACATTGGAGTAGGGAGAGATCAACATGCAAGAGTTTGTGAGGATGTGATGTGTAATGCCCACTCTCACTACCCACGGATCTAGTATAGTTTGAGGAATGATGACTGGCTCCACAGACCACCACTAGCCTTAACTGTGCACTTTGTCCTCACTCACATGCAAACCAGGATAAACTTCCCAACTAGTTTCCCATCCTAATAGTACTCTGGGTTGAGCACGCTTAACCACAAAGTTCTTTAGTGATGGGATGCATGAAAAGGATATGCACCTTGGTGATATGGGTAGTCCAATCATTCATGTGAATATCATTTCATTTGAGGCCTCAAATCCTTGGGCGTTACAATCTCCCCCACTCAGACTCTTGACATCTTCATCAAGGATCAACTATATGGTGTCATAATCTATCCCCATTTTAGTGTAGACCCAAATGGCCCATGTACACCCAGTTCCCAATCATGGCTACCACTGCATGGGTGGCTCCATCACCACGGATAGCCCTTTCCAACATGCTTGGACTACATGACTCAAAGACGGGCATGCCACAGAACTAAGTGGGTCGCACCTACTAAAGTGGTCATGGATATGATACCATTTGTAATGTCTGAGCCCACTACCCAAGGCTCTACTATAGTTTTAGGAATGACGATTGGCCCCACAGACCACAACTAACCTTAATTGCGCACTTTGTCCTCACTCATGTGCAAGACAAGATAAACTTCTCAATTGGTCACCCATCCTAGTACTACTCTAGGCTAAGCACACTTAGCCTCAGAATTCTTTAGTGATGGGCTCCCTAAAAAGGAGGTGAACATTGATGATATGGGTAGTCCAATCATTCTTTTTAAGATCATTTTATCTGAGGCCTCAAATCTTGGTACGTTACATGATGACAAGATAGATAGGACTCCGGGAAGTAGATAGACGTGGGTGATGACTAGGATGGAGAGAGTAGGGAAACATGATTGCATTTTAATGAAAGAAGAAGACATGAGACAATTATGAAGGTCAAGATGATGCCTGGTGGGAGGCAAAGTCAAGAAGATACGACAGAGGCCCACAGTGGGAGGCACTCTCTTTTTCTTTCTAGGGATAGGATTATGCTCTAATACCATGTGAAAAATAAGATGGAGGATAATGGGATATTTCCTATTGATAGATGGAAAACTTCCCTCCTATATATACGAGAGGAGGCAAGTACAAAGGAAGAAAACTTAACCCCAATGTGACAAGACAATTAGGCCCACATAATATAATAAACTAAATAACAATAATTCACTTATAATCTCAAAAGAGTTAGAAGTTGTTGTTCCCACATCAAAAGTTTACATTGGAGGTCATTGAACTTTTGTTCATATTTTAGTATGTGACTTGGTTTCAGTTGGGTAGTAAATTCTTAAAGTTTTTAAGAAGATTTTGTACTTAATTTGTCTAATGGTTCTTATTTTAGTATGAAGTACGCCCAATATGGGATGTGAAATTCATACTTAGAACCCAAAATAGTTAAAAATAAATGGTTTGTGTTTTGTTGGATGTATTTGGTTTTGGAAATGATAGGGAGGTGATATGATATGACATGAGTCCCCTTCAATGTGGAGGTCATGGTTATTAGTCATCACATTCACCTATGTAAATGAATCTATAAAGTGAAGCCCAAGAGTCATTTGGAGACCAAGAGAAGTTTGTGGTACTAACTTGGTAGTCAAAAGGTTCGTGTGAAACCCCGTGCCACAAACCACAAGATAACTCAAAACTTAATGTAGAAACAAAACTAAACAATCAGATTATCGAAAAACACAGGAAAATTTTAACCATTTTAATTAAACCCCAAGATATTGAAATATTTACATATAAGTCCTCACAGGACACCTGCATCCAATATCATAAGTTACAAGGTATTTACATCAACAAATTTTATCACATGTGCCATTAACCTGCTATAAGAGACACATGTCCCATATATAAATATACCTGAGCATCTACCATATCTTTACATCAAATGGGCACACGAGCCAAAAACACATATCTATAGCATCTCTACAAGATGCACCCAAAAACCATCCCAAAGACCTGAGTGTATAGGGAATACTCTAGGACTCTAACAACAAAAGACATACATGCAGCACACCCAACCTTATCAGCTATTATCCTTCTTGCTGCTGCTCTGCTTCAACTGCATGATCTCTACCTCCTCGTGTACGTCCACCTAAAATATGTGGAGAACCCACGGAGTGAGATCCAAATCTCGGCAGGAGACATAACTCTCTACCAATGCTATTATTAGCACAGATAAGGTAATTAAAGAACATAAGTAAGGCTACAATTACACTAAGGAGATTCAACTAATAATATCAACAAGGAAGTTATTATCATGTAACAGTTCAAAAAGGATTATGAAGAACATGTATATGTATTACCAGCTATATTGTACAAAAGCCAGCAAGGCCTCATCCAATGTTTTTGCATTTGATCCTAAACAAGTATACTACATGGTTGATTATGTATTTTATTATGCCATGAGGATTTGAGTTTACCACCCAAGTCCAACCGGCCACTACTAAGTCACAATCATTGCCATATAAGGTCTATGGAAGATTCAAAATCCACAGCCTCGTGGTCAGTACATGAGTACACCGCAGAGACATATTAGTCAACTGCAACTAATGACATATAGTCAAGTTGTGAAAATCCTAGCCCATCTTGGTGCAAGTCATGACACTAGTGAAATTGAGCTATGACCCACAGTCACACTCTTGCCAGGGTATGGGCCGTAACTAATCCTGTGAAACCTCATAAGCATCTAGTTAATGAGTGCGACCCACAGTCAATATTGTGAATGCATATACTCAATAGTATATGACTCCAAGCCTCCCCATGGGGAAAGCCCATTTCACCATCCAGCAAGTGATGACACTGAGATGGATCTATGGCACAGGGCAATACTACATGAATTAAGTTCCACTTGATTAGTTATGTCAATTAAGTGTCTTTTAGAATCAATCAAATTACAACATATAAAGTCATAACAATCTCTACAAGGATAAGGGCATAGCACACTTCCAGAAGATATAAATGTATAGGGTGTGAACTTGTCACACTATCAGCACATTATGCTTGTATTATTAACATTCATCAATACCAGGGTCACATGTTTGGGGATATCAATTCCTCAAATCATAATCCATGTATCACAGTGTTTCACCATGCCTCTTAAAGGCTCATCCAACATGTATCATGCTTCAACACCATAGCATACACTAGCTATGATTATCAAGCTCATAACACATGCATGGTTAGAAGTTCATAAGCAAGAGAGATAACCACATAACATCATAACCATTCCATAAGAGAGAAACCAGAATGTCTCATTGCACATTATTAGGGTTAGGGTTTCTTCTTAGCCGTTTTAGGGCCTACAAAGCTAGGTTCAACAACGAACCCCAAGTTCATCACCTCCCATCATATTGGAGTATATAAGGTTAAAGGAAATATAATTAAGATTGATTAGATATTATTCAAAACAACACTTTACATGACTTAATCATTACTCTTACAATTACATCATTGGGGTGTCCAAGCATACCTTTCAACCACCATCATCATCTTGTGTCGGCCTACCTTCAACATGGTGTCTCAGTCTATCATCATTATAGGAATTGGCCTAACATCAACAAGGTGTGTCGGCCTAGCACCAACATATGTTGGTTCACCATCAACATAGGCATATCGGTTCTACATCAATATGGTGTGTCAGTTTACCATCAACATAGGTGCATTGGTTCTAACATCAACATAGGTGTATTGGCTTACCATCAACATAGGTGCATCGGTTCTAACATCAGCATAGGTGTATCGATTTACCATCAACATAGGTGTGTCGGCCACTAACCATCACGAGTTACAACTAAGGTTAGGGTGTCTTCCATAAGCCATCACAGGTTACAACTATGATTAAAGTGTAGGCCTAACCTCAACATTGTGTCTTGGTCCATCACCCTCATGGTGTGTCGGCCTATCATCAACGTAAGGTACCAGGCTAACACCCACATGGGTTATAGACCTTGTCACACTCACATCCCATGATTATCACTAATCATGAGATTAGGGCATAAGTTTGAGGATTTTACTTAATACAAAGTTCACTCCCAATTTTTTTTCAAACTCTTTGTTTTCTTGCAATCAATCACATAAACAAACTTTATAAGAGAATTAAACTTTGATTACTCTAATATGATCTCAACATTAATGATACACAGCCATACATTCATTCTATTTCTCACACTTCCATGTACATATGACATGATAATCCTACACATTCTCTCTTATTAAGGAAACAAAGATACAAACATCATTTACAATTCTCTCATATCTATACAAGGACCTAGAGTAACAGGAACTGACCGAACTTAACTGATCTCATACTTAACACATGTGGTAGATCTACTCTGATGCTCTGACCTTCTTCAAGTCCACGTAGTTTCCCTAAAATTATGAGTAGAGGGGTGAGCCTACTCGCTCAGTGAATGAGTACCTCAAAGAAATAGTTTAAAGCACTTATATAATTACAGATATATTGTCGAGCAACTAATGTCAATTATAACAACAATGAGCTTTAAAGAGACTAATCATTCACAAACATAAATATGGCACAATACTCTAGACATGTACAAGAGTGAATCAATATATGAACATACTTAATTGATTATAAAGAGAACTAATAACTCAAATACATATAAAGACTAATCGAATAACTCCACACACTTGTTTAACCTCTCATTCATCTTATTATGCCCTGAACCCACATGAGGTGTACCACAATATGTGAAAGAATCGCAGCAAGCTATGATCTTACTGTACAAGGCTTAAAAGCATGCCCAGATTCCTAAGCCTATCTCTTGAGTAAGACCCCGTCTACAGTGGGCCTCAGTACGTCTGCCTCTCGGCGGCTAATGGGAGCGGTCGGATATCTCAGACTCCACCTCTCAACTTGGGTACTCAGGCGGTGAGTCAAAGTCCTCAGGATTACTATGCATCAGTGGACCTACTGACCACTGATCACTTACAACATGTAACACAGGTACCACCGGCATCCCTAGTTGGTGTTGGGTAACACACAACTATAAGGAGTCTGCCCTACTAGTCAAGACCCCTGCACCCTACTGGTGCGCTCTAGCTTACCTCAATCTGGACTACCTCCAGTCAGGAAACAGTTTCCTCCCCACAGTGTAGGCCTCATCCTGTGAGGATTCTACAGTGTTTAGGGCATCTAAATGTCAAATTCACTCTTTACATTCACAATTCAATCATCACATCAACATATCTTAGTTTAGCTTTGTAAACCATTCTTTTCATAGACCATCTGATAACATTTACCACAAAGCATCACCACATATCATACTGAGAACATTGATATCACAATACTTGATTCATTGAACACCCTATTCTTAGGGTTTCATTTACCTCATTCACTTATCACATGGCTCTCGTAAGGATTTCATGCGACATAAACATTCACTAAATAAAGACTGCTTTCAACAAATCATATACAATCAATATATGTATGAAACCCTGGAACTGAGCTGAATTTGGATTTCCATGCCATTCACTGAGATATCATGCTTCAAGAATAAAATTTAATAAATAAAGTCTATCATGTCAAGAAAATCCCTTCAAATGGATTTCACAATATCTTCTCGCAAATATCCAACTTTCCTCGCATCTAGGGTTTCACCCTCTTTAATGAGATATCAAACAAACACTATTCATCGTAAATGAAATTTGAGATAGTATCTGACATATATATACTACACATTTAGATAAACAATCATTCATAACCAAGGGGATCCAGATAAACAAAGTTTTCTATTTAATTATACAACAATTTCAGTCATAGACAAATTCCCTATATTTTAGTTTACTCTTATAACCTTTGTGAATACTTAGGGAATTCTCATTAGGATGTATTGTATACATTTCTAATATAATTTTATCATCTGAAATTCATCCAAACAGAGGAAGAATCCTTTTCATATCATTTTGTAACAACTTAGATCAAACAGACAATTCAGGGTTTATAGTTGCATACTGAGCAATTGAAGATTATGGATGATTTAACTAATTTTCATGCAATATACTATTTAAAGTAAGTTTCCACTCACCCTAAGGTGTGAAAACACCTTAAAAACATAGTTCATCCCTAAAAATCTCGATCTCATATCAAATCCCTAGCAATTCACCCAATTCTTCTTCCTTTCAACTTGGAAACCCTAAAAATGAGGTTGTATGAAGAAAGAGTGAGAAAAGGGGAAGTTTTGATACCATTTTGGATCAAATCAGAGGAGGGATGGAATCTTGATATGTGAGAGAAGATTCACCATGAAAGTCTATGCAAAGAAGCTAAACTTACTTGATTTCATCATATCTCGGATAGAGAAACCCAAGATCAGCAAATCCACCACTTTCTCCTCTCAAACACTAACTCTCCCTCTCTTTCTAGAATTTCATTCCTCTGGAATGAATCATGAATTATGAGAGATCCTAATATGTTAGGTTGACCATATAGAGCAATTGAGCTGCTTGGGTGAATTGCACATTGACCCCTCACTAAACTTTTTCTTATTTCAGTAGAATTTTCTTTCATAAAAAAGTTACTATAATTCATTTATTTTAGAGATCAAACATTCTCCAAAAATTATCAGAATTTAGAATGTTGTGTTATTTGAGTTACAAAGCTTCAGTTAAAATTTGAGATCATTCCAATCATCCATTAAATAATTAAAAATCGAATAGTGAACTACTATCCAGAAATATATAGAAATGTCAGTTGAAGAATAAATGCCCCATAACGACCATGCAAGCTGCCACGACTGTGCTTAGATGGACCCAACACGGACGTTCTACCTGCCACGGCCGTGGTGCATTGGTTTCATTAGATTTGAGTACAAAAGTTGGTCAATAGTTCAATTCTTTCAAAACAGCTGTGTGGCCTAGAATGCATGTGCCACCAACGACCCACCACGGTCGTGCTACCCACCACGGTCGTGCTATCCTAACCTTCAACTATCATTTTCATTCTCCTTTTGCATACCTCTCTCATTCCTCCCCAACATGAGCCCATTTGGTGAAAACCCTAATTTCAGTCGACTAGGGTTTATATTTTCTCAAATCCTAATTATACAAAGAGATAGCATATTTGGAGTTCTCATTAGGTTTAACATATCATGATTGAGATATCATAATTAATCATGTGTAAATAATTATCAATCTAGTAAAGCATGTAATCATCTACATACACCCTAACTTACTAATTAAGCTCAGATACGGTCATAACAATTCCCCCCCCCCCCAAAAGGTTTCGCTCCAAAAACATAAATATGCAAGCAAAGTACATTCAAGGTTTATTTTAAGCTTCTGATATCTTACATGTCATTATATTCTTGTATTTCATACTTGAATGTAGCTTTCAACATTAAGTCCTTTATTTCTTTTCTAATCACAATGTGTTTAAATCATGATTGCTCAATGATAACAAATGAATTCTCTATGCCACAATCAATCATAGGAAAAAGAAAGAGAAACAACCATTTCAATATTTTCATACTCTTGAGGTGTTACCTCAACATTGATAATCTGATCCAACTATCTTAATTCATACGGCTCAATATGTACTATTGTTCTATACTACTTCTGAGTCACAAAAGAGAGTTCACCATGTTGTTTTGAATTTTACTATTGTGCTACTTAAATATCAAAGCAGTCATGAGTCGAAAGACTAGATTCAACAACAATTGTACAATACTAAGCTGGATTACTGATATGGATCACTAAAACTGTAAGGACCCTGACCTCCGTTTTGGGCTTACCCTATTTGCTTTGCCTAAACCTTGTGTTTAGATGTTTTCTAATCACCTAAAGTTGTGGTTAGGGTTTGTTTGTGATTTTTTGAGAGGTTGAGGTGCAACTTGCAATTTACCCAAGTTTTAGGGTTGGTGTGCAAGTTTGTCACCTTGAGAGATGTCTTTCTCTCTCCTTGCATCATCTAGATTTGAGAGGATGGGTTGGGCGCCTTGCTTGGGTTGCTTTGAGCCTCGTTTGAGCTTGTTGAAGCTTAGGCTTGTTGTTGGGCTTTCTTGGGCCTTGTTTGAGCTTGGTGCCGCCTCCTTTCTTGGTGTATCGGGCAAGAATGTATCAGCCAAGAGTGTGTCGGGCAGTGGTGTATCGGCCATGTCACCATGTTGGGTGATACACACCCTTCTTGACCTTTCTTTGTTTGTGTCACCCTTAGTGACACTTGGTGCTCTTTGCTAGTAAGGTGGCATAGCTTGGACAAGTGGTGGTTTGGGCGAGCACATGTGGAGCATCCCTCTAGTGGAAGCCCACTTGACCCCCTTGTATATATACGACCCTTCTTGCTTGCTAGCAGCTCCTTTAGTTCCCTTAGTTGCTCCTTTTTCCCTTGGTGGCCGAGATGGAGAGGAGAGGAGGAGGTGGTGGCCGATACAGCTGGTGGTGGATGATACATCTTGTTGCCTTGCTCCTTTTCTTCTCTAGTTTGTGAGTCTCTTTCTCTCTTCCCTTGGTACCACCTTCTTCCTTGCTTGTTCATCCATGGAGGTGATAGGTTTCCCTTCTTTTCTTGAGGTGTCCGAAGGTCGTGCTTCGAGCTTTGGATCTTAGAGCTTGGAAGTGTGCTTAAGGCGGGTTACATAACTCCTAACCCTAACTATACTACTTCCTTACCATGTTGCTTTGTTATATGCTATCTTGATCGACCATGTTATCTTACTAGATATGTTTCTTGCTTTAATGGTCATGTTGTTGTCCTAGATGAACCATGGATCTTGTTGGCCAAACCTTATATGTGGGTTCCTTGGGCAAAACCCCTCTCTCTTAGTTTTTGAGAGGTGAGCCTAGGGTCTCCTAATTCAATGGTGTGTTGTGGCATGTTCTTGGGGCAAAACCCCTTTCTCTCTTTGGTCTTGAGAGGTGAGCTTAAGCTCTAGATGTGTGGGCAAAACCCCTCTTGTAACATAATGAATCTTAGATGTAATCTCCATGTAAACCTTTTTCCCAAGTTTCCCTCTCATTTCTATCATTTATGTCATTTATGTTTAATTAGTGGAATTTATAGTGGTTTAGTGAACATTTATTCACTAATTGTACCAATATAAGGGTTTATGCACAAATACCTTAATGAAAGCTTAATTACCATTATAAAGTGCTCTAAACCTTAATCTAACTTTTTGATATGATTTGAAAACATAAAATGAGCCTAAGTTTAAAATTTGGTTCAATTTGGATGTTGTTTGTGCAAGTTATGCAATTTTAGATACATTCTAGACTTTTATGCAATTTACCCAATTGGGAGGTTTTCTTTGCAAATTATCACCTGAATTTTAATACTTAGATATTCCCTTACCATTCATGATATTTTTAACCATGGGGCACCTGGTTGCACCTTGGTTTGAAGGTGTTACTTTCCAAGGGCATTATAGGGATTACCCTCTTTATAAATGTGCTTATCTTTAAAAGCTATCAACCAATGGGGTTATTTCTTTGTTTGATGGGCGGTAGGGATGTCCTAGAAGGCTCTAGGGGATCTTAGGACCGACCTTTTATATGCAAGAAGAGTCCATGAGCTGTCCTCTTGCATGGCCATGAAGCCTTAGTCTAAGGACACATGGAAAGTCACATAGACACCTCATACTTGCCCCCTTCTTTATAAAGACATGCCTACCCCTTCCCACCTCCCAATCCAAGAACCAATCATCTCCTTCTCTTTCCCCCAGCCTAGAGCATCGTCCCTTCAATATTTGGCAATGAAGTTGTTGTACCAAGGTAAAAGAAGGTGTCTACCTTGGTGGAGAAGGCTCCTAGGGTTCCAAATTTCTCTATTTAGGATTTCTTAAGCTCCTCCTTGGTGATTTTAACCAAAACTAGTAAGAATACTCATTTCCTTCCCTATTTTCATGTTGTTAGTATTTCTCCCGCCTTCTTCCAGGTCAGAACCATGACCTTTCATGGTAAAACTCCACCTAAGAACCCTAAAACATCTCATCTCCATGCTCTTTTGTTAGGGTTTGCACCTCTAAAGTGGAGAAGGTGATCTTTGCTCAAGAAAGGAGCTTGGCTTGGAGCAACAAGACCTTATAATCTCATGATCCTTTTTGTTTGAACTTTCTTACCTTCCTAGAGGCAAGTTTTGTTAGCCCCCTTCTCATATATTGCTTAGTACATGCTTAAAACTCATGCTTCTATGTTGAAAATCGATGATTTCCATCTCTTTTTACCATGTTCTTCTAGGGTTTTGGTTTCTTGTTGTTTTACCTTCTCTAGAAGCTCTAGTTTGGTTAACTATGCAACTTCAAACCTGATCTTGGGTCCAATGGTTTTTTCTGCCTCTCCCTTTTTCTTCAATTATCTCGATCGGTTTAATGATGTGGCAATTTCTTATTGGTCAGTATTGAAAAATTCATATCTTCTAAACCGCTTATCCAAATTTGACAAATAAATATGTTTTGGAATTGGAAAATTAATCTATATATAATAAAAATATTTTCAAGGTCTGATTTCAAGGTTTGACGAAGGGTGATTTTTGTAAAACGAATTTAATGCATAAAATCTATAAAAATTACATCTTAATCATCATAACTCCAAAATTAACATAAAAATATATTTCTTGATCAGGAGAACTTAATAAGTTTATTGGTGATGTTTTAGGAGTTTAAATCTAAGTTTTTCTAAAAAAGGTCTAAAATTAGGGTTTCTATACATTAATGTGCATTATGTAGTCTAATACGTGTTAATACATTGAAAATAGGAAAAGTGGAACTTGGACTCAATTAAAGTGGTGAAAGTTAGTAATTGATATCAGTAAGAGAGATATGTGCATTCCTTACACCCTATGTTGGGATAATTGTATCCAAACCCTATATTTCCCTAATGAGGCTTAAATGAACCCTAAATATTCTATTCTTGAATCCTAATGTTGTTCATGCCTCAAATTAGATTATAATTTCTTCTTGTTTGGGTCTTATACCCCACTGCCATGCTTATTGAATATTATGACTACTCTTGCCATGACTACTTTTCTAGCATGTGGATTTATGTTCTATTTTATTTAAAGTAGTGGTACTTATGTACAACCACCCACATAGGGCATGTAAATAATTGCCCTAGGGAATGTCTTATTCTCCCTATAATATTGTAGGTGACTGGGAATGACTTATTCTCTCCTCACCTAAGGCTAGAGGTCTGGTAGGTTCCTAAACCCTACTTAGTTATGTAGGCATAATTATCTTACATGCAAATCCTTTTTGATATAATTTTTAATGGCAAGTTTCTTTTGAATATAGCCTCATACTCTTGTTATCTTCATCATATGATGAACGCTAGCCTGTTTTTATTTGCTTTACTTATCCTGATATCCTAGATTAGTTTTATGACACATACCTTGTTTTATTTCCCCTTTTGCTAAGTGCTTTCCCAACCACCCAGGTGTTGGTGCTGAGCAAGGAGAAGGAGAAGTTTTAAGGAATTCATCTCAGGAGTATATCTCAAGATATTTGAAAGGATGTCTAGGTTGCTACAGCCAAATCCTTTTCTCTTATCTTTTTCTTTTGGGAACAATCATGTAATGAAAAATGAAAGCCATGTAATAGGCTTAGTACTTTTATTTCCGCTGCTATTGACACTTTGTAATGTATCTGGTGCATGCTTATTTACTCAGAATATTATACATGCATCCCTCAATATCGTTTGTATTTCTAAAAATATGGATGTTTTGTAATTCCTTTAAATTTTAGTAAGGAGGTGATCTCGCCTCTTTACAGGATGGTATCAGAGCCTTCAGGCAACTATTAGAACATGAAGTTGAAGCAAAGGTGTCTAGAATGGATCAGGGTTTCGGGGGCTGGCAATATTTTCCTTCGCACCACTAGCTTAGTTTACGAGGACTCCCATGCCCATATGATACCATCCTGGCCTGAGATGATACAAATTGCCCAAAATAGTATGCTTTTAGGCAATAGCATTCTAGATATTCTTTTCTCGTCTATGCTTCTATTCTTTTTCATCTATGATTCAAATACTCTTGGGAACTTAATATGTTAATCCTACCTTTCAGGATAGGTGACTTGTTCGAGAGCAGGAACAATGGAAAGGAGTCAAACCCTAATGACTCCAATGTCGGAAACACTCTGGTGACTCCTGTCGAGCATAGTATGGTCAATCATGTTACTCTGGGCACCCCCTCCTTCACACTGGAGCAAGAGCTGGAAATGCTACGCCAGTTTCTCTCCACCATGATGGGGCAGCTCCACATAGTGGCTGCCAATGCCAACAAGCCGAGGGAGTTCACCCTCACTTACTTCATAAAGATGCAGCCACCCTACTTCAAGGGTGAAAGTGAACACAACATGGTGGATAAAGCTGATGACTGGGTGTTGGCTTTGGATCGGACCTTTGAGAGTATGGCGTGCCCTCCTCACCAGAAAGTTTGATTCGTGACGTATGTGTTGGACGGACCGGCACATGTCTGGTGGAATGGTGTCGCCCGCACTCGAGACACCTCTACCATGGAGTGGGACCAGTTCCTAAAGCTCTTCAGTGAGAAGTACATCTATCATGCCTTCTTGAGGAAGAAGGAAGCTGAGTTCTATAGCCTCAGGCAGGGAAGCATGAGTGTGGCCGACTACATCCAATGATTCCTACTTCTGGAACGCTATGCCACCGACCTTGGAGCTGAGAGAAGGGCAAGATTATTCTTGGAGGGCCTAAACTACTAAGTGGGTCAAAGTCTTGTTCTATAGCTTCCACTCACCTTCCAGCAGATTGTGGATAAGGCTCTGGCCATCGAGTCCTACCCAGGATTCCAATCCTATGGACATAGTAATGGCTACAACAACAACAAGAGGAAGAACCCTACCCAGAATGAGAATCACAGATGTGATCGGTGCAATAGGTGCTCTCGCCACCATCCTCCAGGGAGATGTCCTGCCAACAATGCACCTACTCGTAGAGACAACCAGCCTCCTCCGACCTGCCACGAGTGTGGCCAAGTTGGGCATATCCGACCACTCAACCCCTGTTTCCAGCAAGGACAGAATAATGCCCAGCAGCCGCAGCAGCCAAGGCAGAATCTGCCTCTGTGGAATAACAACAACAAAAACAAAAAAAACCGAGGCGACCACCAGTGGAGAGGAGGAATGGGAGAGTGTTTGCTCTCAATGCTGATGAAGAAGGCAAAGATAATGAAGTTATTGAAGGTACCTTACATCTTAATATGCATCCTATAAAGGCATTGTTTGATTCTGGCTCATCCAATACCTTCATATCATGTCAGCTTGCTTCTATGTTAGAAATAGAATCCGAGTATATGGATCATATATGAGATGTAAAAACCCCTAGTGGTAAGATCTGCTCTTCGTATCTCCAAACTCCGACCATGGACCTCTGTATATTTGGTATAATTTTTCCCTCATATTTCATCTTGCTTGACATGACCGCCTTTGATGTCATCCTAGGAATGGATTGGTTGAAGAGGTACAAAGTTGTTTTGTTTTGTGAAGAATCAAAGGTTAGTTTATCACATCCTATTGAGGGAAGATTGTGTGTCAAGGGTAGGAAGCGAGAAGATCAAAAATTTGTTATCTCTGCCATCAAAGCTGAAAAGCTAGTCTCGCAAGGGTGTAGAGCTTTTAGCCTCTATAGTCCTCGAGGCTACACCTCCTTCTCTCAACCACATAGATGTGGTGAAGGACTTCCCAGACGTATTTCCCGAGGAGTTACCTGGTTTGCCACCAACTCGGGAGGTGGAGTTCTCCATCAAGCTTGTACCCAGAACTTCGCCAATATCCAAGCCGTCTTACCGCTTGGCCCCTGCCGAGCTTGCTGAACTGAAGAAGCAGCTAGAAGAGCTTCTCGACATGGGCTTCATCCACCCCAGTGTTTCACCTTGGGGAGCCCATGTCCTGTTCGTAAAGAAGAAGGATGGTTCGATGTGGATGTGTATGGACTACCGCATGTTTAACCAAGTGACGGTGAAGAACCGTTATCCTTTGCCTCGCATCGACGACTTGTTTGACCAGCTAAAGTCAGCCATTGTGTTCTCCAAGATGGATCTGCGAAGTGGCTACTACCAGATGCGCGTGAAGGATAATGATGTCCCGAAGACGGCATTCAGAACTCTCTATGTACATTACAAATTCATGGTCATGCCTTTCGGCTTGACAAATGCCCCTACTGCCTTCATGGACTTGATGAACCGAGTGTTCTGCCCATACCTTGACAAGTTCGTGGTGGTGTTTATCAATGACGTTTTGGTTTATTCTAAGACGTTAGAACAACATCGTGTGCATCTGCAGATTGTACTCAACACACTATGAGAAAATCAACTCTATGCAAAATTCTCAAAGTGTGAGTTTTGGATAAAGGAAGTGATGTTTCTGGGTCATGTGATTTCTGTCGGACATATAGTTGTTGATCCCACAAAGGTAGAAGTTGTGACCAAGTGGAAAGCTCCAAAGAATCCCTCAGAGATCCCTAGTTTCCTTGGCTTAGCAGGTTACTATCGAAGGTTTATCAAGAACTTCTCTGAGTTGGCCTTGCCTTTAACCAAGCTGACGTGAAAGGAGGTCAAGTTCTCTTGGACACCAGAATGTGAGAACAGTTTTCAAAAGTTGAAGAAGAGCTTGACTTCTGCTCCCGTGCTTGCTTTGCCTGTTGAGGGTATACCCTATGTCATCTACACTGACGCATCCAGACAAGGCTTAGGGTGTGTTTTGATGCAAGATAGAAAGGTGATTGCATATGCTTCTCGACAGTTGAAACCTAATGAAGCTAATTGGCCTACACATGATTTGGAGCTTGCTGCCATAGTTCATGCTTTGAAGATCTGGCGACACTATCTCTATGGTGAAAAGTTTGAAGTCTTTTCTGATCACAAGAGTCTGAGATATCTGTTGACTCAGAAGGATCTGAACTTGCGACAACGAAGGTGGATGGAATATCTCAAAGATTATGACTTCACCATTACCTATCATCCTGGTAAAGCGAATGTCGTAGTTGATGCTTTAAGTCACAAGAAGGATGATGTTTGTGCTACTCTAAGATGTTCAGTATGGGAAAACCTTGAACATGTGGCTAGCTGGAGACCTCAGTCCGTTGAATCAGTGGATGAAAACAAGTTGTGTGTTCATATGGCCAGCTTGACCGTTACACCAACCTAGATCTCAGAAGTCATGGCTACACAGTTGGAGAGTTTTGAGCTTGAGGAGATGAAAGCTTTAACTGAGAAACCACAATCTGACTTCTCTGTCAGAGTGGATGGTGTTGTCCGCTTCAAACAAAGGTTGTGGATTCCTAATGTTGGTGATCTGAGACAGAAGGTTCTGAGTGAAGCTCATGGGTCCAAGTACACTATTCATCCTGGCACAACAAAGATGTATAAGGACTTACAACAAAGCTTCTGGTGGAAGAACATGAAGAATGATATAGCTCTGTTCGTGGAGAAGTGCTTGACATGTCAGCAAGTCAAGATCGAACATCAACGACCTGGTGGTCTTCTTCACCCTCTTGAAATTCCAGAATGGAAGTGGGAGAAAATCACAATGGACTTCGTTATTGGTTTCCCCAAGTCCAAGAAAGTTTATGATGTTGTTTGGGTGGTTATTGATCGGCTTACAAAATCTGCTCATTTCTTGCCTTTCAAAACCAATTACAAAGTTGCAGATATGGCTCAGTTGTACTTGAGTGGATCGTACGCTTGCATGGAGTACCTGAGGTAATAGTTTCTGATCGTGACCCAAAGTTTACTTCTCATTTATGGGGTCAGATTCAGGAGGAGATGGAAACTGACTTGCATTTCACTACTGCTTACCACCCGCAGACTGATGGTCAGTCTTAGAGAACAGTTCAAATTCTGGAGGACTTGCTTTGTGCTTGTGTGATGGATTGGGGTGGTGCATGGGATCGATATCTGCCATTAGCTGAGTTTGCTTACAACAATAGCTACCAAGTTAGTATTGGTATTCCACCTTTTGAAGCTCTCTATGGTAGACCATGTCGTTCATCTTTACATTGGGATGATGTCAGTGAATGTTCTCTAGTGAAGACCGATGACATGCAAATGATGACAGAAAAGGTGCAGTTGATAAAGAAACGCATGAAAGCTGCTCAAGACCGACAGAAGATGTATGCTGACAAGAAGAGGTCCGATGTTAACTTCCTAGTGGGTGACTATGCATTTATAAAGATCAAGCCTATTTGTTCTATTGCTATATCTAAAGTTAAAGGCAAGTTGAGTCCTTGCTATGTTGGACCATTTGAAATCTTAGATATGGTTGGAGACTGTGCATACCGCTTAGCCTTACCTCCTTCCTATGATAAGATTCATAATGTGTTCCATGTCTCTGTTCTGAAGAAGTATGTGAAGGACTCTTTTCATGTGCTTATTATTGAGCCTTTGGAGATACATGAGAATCTGACCTATGAAGAGCTACCTGTGAAGATTCTTGACTCCCGAGTAAAGCAGCTGAAGAAAAAAGAGATTGATCTGGTAAAATTTTTGTGGAAATATCATGGTCTAGAAGAAACCACTTGGTAGTTGAGAGATGAAATGTTACGTACTCACCCTTCTCTTTTTTCTTGAGATTTTGAGGACAAAATCCTTTTAAAGGGGTAGAGTGTTGTAACATAATGAATCTTAGATGTAATCTCCATGTAAACCTTTTTCCCAAGTTTCCCTCTCATTTCTATCATTTATGTCATTTATGTTTAATTAGTGGAATTTATAGTGGTTTAGTGAACATTTATTCACTAATTGTACCAATATAAGGGTTTATGCACAAATACCTCAATGAAAGCTTAATTACCATAATAAAGTGCTCTAAACCTTAATATAACTTTTTGATATGATTTGAAAACATAAAATGAGCCTAAGTTTCAAATTTGGTTCGATTTGTATGTCGTTTGTGCAAGTTATGCAATTTTAGGTACATTCTGGACTTTTATGCAATTTACCCAATTGGGAGGTTTTCTCTGCAAATTATCACCTGAATTTTAATCCTTAGATATCCCTTACCATTCACTAGATTTTGAACCATGGGGCACCTGGTTGCACCTTGATTTGAAGGTGTTACTTTCCAAGGGAATTATAGGGATTACCCTCTTTATAAATGTGCTTATCTTTAAAAGCTATCAACCAATGGGGTTATTTCTTTGTTTGAAGGGTGGTGGGGATGGCCTAGAAGGCTCTAGGGTCTCTTAGGAACGACCTTTGATAAGCAAGAAGAGTCCATGAGCTGTCCTCTTGCATGGCCATGAAGCCTTAGCCTAAGGACACATGGAAAGTCACATAGACACCTCATACTTGCCCCCTTCTTTATAAAGCCATGCCTACCCCTTCCAACCTCCCAATCCAAGACGCAATCCTCTCCTTCTCATTCCCCCATCCTAGAGCATTGTCCCTTCAATGTTTGGCCACGAATTTGTTGTACCAAGGTAAAATAAGGTGCCTACCTTGGTGGAGAAGGCTCCTAGGATTCCAAATTTCTCTATTTAGGATTTCTTAAGCTCCTCCTTGGTGATTTTGACCAAAACTAGTAAGAATTATCCTTTCCTTCACTGTTTTCATGTTTTTAGTATTCCTCCCACCTTCTTCCAGGTCAGAACCATGACCTTTCATGGTAAAACTCCACCTAAGAACCCTAAAACATCTCATCTCCATGCTCTTTTGCTAGGGTTTGCACCTCTAAAGTGGATAAGGTGATCTTTGCTCAAGAAAGGAGCTTGGCTTGGAGCAACCATACCTTATAATCTCGGGATCCTTTCTCTTTGGACCTTCTTACCTTCCTAGAGGCAAGTTTTGTTAACCCCCTTCTCATATATTGCATAGTACACGCTTAAAACTCATGCTTCTATGTTGAAAATCGATGATTTCCATCTCTTTTTACCATGTTCTTCTAGGGTTTTGGTTTTACCTTCTCTAGAAGCTCTAGTTTGGTTACCTATGAAACTTCAAACCTGATCTTGGGTCAAATGGTGTTTTCTCCCTCACCCTTTTTCTTCAATTATCTCGATCGGTTTAATGGTGTGGCAATTTCCTATTGGTCAGTATTGAAAAATTCATATCTTCTAAACCGCTTATCCAAATTTGACAGATAAATATGTTTTGGAATTGAAAAATTAATATATATATATATATAAATATTTTCAAGGTCTGATTTCATGGTTTGACGAAGGGTGATTTTTGTAAAACGAATTTAATGCATAAAATCCATAAAAATTACAGCTTAATCATCATAACTTCAAAATTAACATAAAAATATGTTTTCTTGATCAGGAGAACTTAATAAGTTTATTGGTGATGTTTTAAGAGTCTAAATTTGAGTTTTTCTAAAAAAGGTCTAAAATTAGGGTTTCTATACATTAATGTGCACTATGTAGTCTAATACATGTTAATACATTGAAAATAGGCAAAGTGGAACTTGGACTCAATTAAAGTGGTGAAAGTTAGTAATTGATATCAATAAGAGAGATATGTGCATTCCTTATACCCTATTTTGGGATAATTGTAGCCAAACCCTATATTTCCCTAATGAGGCTTAAATGAACCATAAATATTCTATTCTTGAATGCTAATGTTGTTCATGCCTCAAATTAGATTATAATTTCTTCTTGTTTGGGTCTTATACCCCACTGCCATGCTTATTGAATATTATGACTACTCTTGCCATGACTACTTTTCTAGAATGTGGATTTATGTTCTATTTAATTTAAAGTAGCGGTACTTATGTACAACCACCCACATAGGGCATGTAAATAATCACCCTGGGGAATGTCTTATTCCCCCCATAATATTGTAGGTGACTGGGAATGTCTTATTCTCCCTTCACCTAAGGTTAGAGGTGTGGTAGGTGCCTCAACCCTACTTAGTTAGGTAGGCATAATTATCTTACATGCAAATCCTTTTTGATATAATTGTTAATGGCAAGTTTCTTTTGAATATAGCCTCATACTCTTGTTATTTTCATCATATGATGAACCCTAGCCTATTTTTATTTGTTTTACTTATCCTGATATCCTAGATTAGTTTTGTGACACATACCTTGTTTTCTTTCCCCTTTTACTGGGTGCTTTCCCAACCACCCAGGTGCTGGTGCTGAGCAAGGAGAAGGAGAAGTTTGAAGGAATTCATCTCAGGAGTAGATCTCAAACTATCTGAAAGGATGTCTAGGTTGCTATAGTCGGATCCTTTTCTCTTATCTTTTTCTTTTGGGAACAGTCATGTAATGAACAATGAAAGCCATGTAATAGTCTTAGTACTTTTATTTCTGCTGCTATTGACATTTTGTAATGTATCTGGTGTATGCTTATTTACTTGGAATATTATACATGCATCCCTCAATATCTTTTGTCTTTCTAAAAAGATGGATGTTTTGTACTTCCTTTAAATTTTAGTAAGGAGGTGATCTCGCCTCTTTACACCTCTCTCCCCTAGTTGTTGAGAGGTGAGTCTACACTCTAGTTGCTTGAGAAACACCCCTCTCTCACCATGGATTTGAAAGGAGAGCCTTTGGTTGGATGTTGACCTAGTTGATGGTTGGTTGGCCGAAGTTTGTTGACCTAGCCTTGTTGCCCGATATGTGATAGAGGTTGTGCAATAACCCTCTCACTTAGATGTTGAGAGGTGAGCCAAGACTCTTGATCTTTTAGGGTTTTTTGTGGTTGTCTTGAGGTTGAAGATGATCAACCCAATATGTGGTGTAACCCAATATCCCTTGTTGCCCGAAATTGTGATGTGATCTCGGTGCCCGTTATCCCCCTAGTTAAGGCTTGGACGATATGATAGGTGGTTACCCCTTGACTGATATGTGGGTTGGCTGAGTTGAGCTCTTGGACGATATGAGGCTCTACATGGGATGCAGCATTAGCCGTTATGGCTAAGAGCGATATCGATCTGTTGAGTTGTTGCACGTCATGGCGTTATGCATGGACGATATCGGCTAGGTTGGCTATGTTGCACGATATGCTGCTAAACCGTTATGGGTGTTATGCACCTTATTGTCCCTTGCACGATATTGACCCTGCTGTGTGTGGTTGGGCATTATCGGCCTGCTATATGCTTGCCCGGTATCGACCTGTTATGAGCAGTGTGCCAGTGTGTTGCCCGTTATCGGCCTTAGGGCGTTATTGGGATGTGGTGTTAACCACGTGAGCTGTTAGCCATTATGGGAGAGTGTTGGGCGTCATCGGCCTGACCTTGAGCATTAACCTGATATGGATGTCAACCCGAGATTCATGTTGACCGATATCCATATCAGCCCCTTTATGTAGTGTTAACCAAGATAGTGATGAACGTTACACCTTTGGTGAGGGTTGATACACCTATAGTGAGGAACGTTAAGGGCTGTGATGACCTTTGGTGAGGGTTGTCCCTTACCCGATATATCTATAGTGAGGATTGTACTTTGTGTTCGGTTGGTAACCCTAATGTTTGATTGAAAAGTTATATATGATAATTTCATGCATAGATATGCTCATCCAATAGCATAATTATATCTCTCTTGATATATGCAATAAGTTTAAGATGTTCCTTGTATGAGTACAGTTGTACCTCTATGCTTATGCTAACCATGCAGGTTCCATGTTTATGGATATGAAATCAGGTAATAGCCATGGTGATGGTATGATAGTGATATGATATGGAACATTAAGGGTTATGATGAACCCAGTGATATATGATGGGTGTTACCCATGGAATGGCAATGTGTGCCTTGATGATGGGATTGAGTCTTGTGATGTTGATCCTTGAGGTGGATCTTGATGATTGGCAAGAGGCCAAGGGGTAACATGTAATGTTGATCCTTGTGATGGATCAGGATGATGTTGATGGCTTTGAGAATAAGAATGACAATGTAACACATGATAATGAGATCTATGTTGTTTAGTTTTGTTTACATGTTACATAACTTGGTTAAATCTTGCAATCCGCTTAAAATATGTTAATTAATTATACATGAACCTTTCATATAGTTTGCCCTGGCCATAGATCCATCATCGTTAGGAGCTGGTGATGGTGAAACAGGTTCTCCTGTGGGTTAACCCGGAGCGCATATTGTTGAATATGTAGGGTTTCTCCTAGCTGAAAATAGAAGGATTAGAGTGCAACTGTGGTTGTAGACTCAAGATGTGTGATAGAGCATGGTGAATAGGCCCATGGCTCAGTATGATAGAGCATGAATGTGTTCATGGCTCAGGCGCACGGTGAATAGGCCCGTGGCTCAAGATATGCTAGAGTCGTGACTTGTACCAAGGTGGGCTAGAGAAAGGGTAGCCTGCGGAGCTGACCCTGTGACTAAGGTCACTTAAGCAAGAGACTACGGTCCTGCTTTGGATATCATGCACTGACCACGAGGAGGTGAGGTTGTGGAGTCCGACTCTTCCATTGACCTTGTATGGCACCGGCTTTGAGTTTCGCAACCGGATGTTGGATTTGAGCGGTACAGCTCACTTCCTTAGGGCATAATAAATCGTAATCCAGCCATATAGTATATTTGATTTGGGCAAACACGGAACAATGGTTGATGCCTTATTTGTATAGTTTCCCTAGTTATATCTTGCAACTAATTACATGTTCCTCAGATGTTATGATGAGATCCTATAATACTTGTCTTGTCAATCATGTTCCATATATTATCTGTTTATATGCCTCTTAGATATCCTGGTAAGATGTTATAGAGATAGTTTTGCTCAGTATGTTGCATATATAATCTGCTTATATTAGTTACCTGCTTTATCTGTTCTAGCTCTCCCGAGGTTTTATAGTTCGGCAGGGAGTTATATTTCTCACTGGGATTGTGTGTCTCACCCCGTTGGTTTAAAACCTTTTTGGTGGACATGCTAGACGTGGTGGTGATCGTGGTATTGCAGCTGAGCAGCAAGAAGAACAGTAGAAGGCAAGAGATGGATATGCTACTTTTGTGGTTGTTTTGTAGTAGAGTCCTAGAGTCATCCTTGTACTCTCAGGTCCTTGTAGGTGTTTTGACGAGGTTTCACAATGTATAGTTGATATGGATTTCTTATCCTATTGTTGACCTGGCTAGGACTGTTATGTACATAAACAGGTGGTGAACTCGTGTGCTTATGGGACAGCTAGATCCTATGAGTTGTGGACATGTATCAAGTTTATGTATATTTATATAACATGTTTCTTTGCAGGATGTGGATCTGGTTGTAATAGTTCCTTTCTTATCTACTTTCCGCAATCGGTTTTAATTAACTTGTGTTTTTGGTAATACGATGTTTATGACGGTTCCGCACATTTTTGCGTGGTGTTTCGCTATCTTTGTGATGGCGGGATGTCACAAAAACTATCAGACACCTTTAATTAATATTGCTTGCACAAGTACAACTAAAATCATACGTATAACAAATTTACATCCCTTCATATACCTTCAACAAATCATACTTTTAAAAACAAATTCATGTATTACTAAAAGCCATTGTTTTCTCTTATTGTTCTACTCATTCATTATGACTTACTTTTTGTTACTTATCCTTCTCATTTTTATCATATAGAATAAACATCCCTAAAATTGAAACATACAAGGTAAGAATAGATAATTCATCATTCTTGATATCACTGCAAGAATTTATTTCATATTGTACTTTACTCATGTTGTATTTCTCTTCTTGTTCAAAACACACTTGTTACACTTCAAATTTATTTCTTACCCTTTTCCCTAAATCATTTCCATATTGTTTATCTACCTTTCACACTAGCTACCTTTAAACCCTGGATTACTATCAATGCTAGTTTACTTCTCATAGTGCAAATCTCATGATCTTGTTTTATAGAGATGCTAGTATTCAATGTCAAATCACTAGTGACATACTTTGAACCTCTACAACTCTAAATATTCTACAGTTTGGTCCTTTTCAGTAACATCACATTATTCTGATGAAAAAAAATACTCCCTTAATTTGAAATTCAGACTTTGGATGTCGCAATTTTACTATAGTATTCCTTATCTCATCATTTGAATTACATTTCTCTTACTTGGCCATTCTGATAGATTACATTCTCAATTTACCCTTCTAGGTTTCATCATCATATTGTGTGTCATTAATACATTCACTAGATGTCTCTACCATGGTGGTTATTCTTATATATGATTCATTTTCTTATCACTTTATTCCCACATTGCTCTCATTAAGGAAGATATGAAAGAGAAGATGATTTTGAAACTTAGAATTCTTATCTTCAAACATTCATTAATACATTTCTCATATGTAGGTTTAATTAGTTATCAACAAGGATACTTGACTAATTAGCACTTTCTTGAATCTCGCAACCTCTTTCTTTTATAATATATATTACTCCATCATGTTTCAAACCCTTCCTTACTTTCCATAATCCTATTACCACATACTACTCTACCACTTGTCATCTTTAACTTCAAATTTTCTCTTATGGATCATGTTGGTTATTCATGTGTATGATCATGTATACCATGTTGCACATATTTATTTTTATCCTTCTACTAATGTGAAGTTGATATTCTAAATCAATAATCTCTCTACTAGTTTCACCTCATGTTTAATACATTACATATCCTTCATTTTAAATCAAATGACTCATGCATGGGTCAAACTTAGTTTCTCCTTCAATCAAGTTTTTCCTTTTTGAATATAGTCTACCTTTGTATGACTTATTCATTTGTTAAGCTACACTTTTATTCTTCTTTTAGAAACTAGTTTATTGTTCTATAGAGACTTAGAATCCAAAGGTATTAAGGATGAATGTATTAAACTTTATAATAAAGGTATACATTCCATGCTCTCAATCATATCATGTAACCCTCATTCCTTAATCAAACCCATCATTTCTAACATTTCTCTTTGTTTCAACTAAGTTTGTTATCCTAGTCTTATGATTTACATGTTCATCTAATTCTCTTTACTTTAACTCTTCTGAAGACTCTTCACTTCTATGTACTTATCGTATACTTACATCTTTTCTTCTATTTTCCCTTTTCTTTGGAGTACATAAAAGCATTGTACTCGATTATATGATCCATTCCTCATGATTGATTCTTACTATCTCGGCCCTTTACATAATTTTCTCACATCTTTTCCATATTTCATATTTAGAGTTCATATAATATTAATCATTTAAAATCAATCTGAACCTTATGTCGTGTTCCTTTATTCCCAATTAAGGGTTTCTCATATGAGGCCCCAAAGTTGGATCTCAGATATCAGTTTCAATTGATTCTTAATTATTCCAATATTTCCCATATGTTTCATTCTCTAGTATATGCACATACTCATCACATTTTGATTTTGCCTCCATGTAGTTTAATTACTCTTATTAGATTAATTAATAGGACTCATTAGATCCCAGTAATGCATCCTGCCAGCCAGACCAGGCCAAACCTGCAGTCCTGAAGCCAAGAGCTACTTAGGATTAACCGACTTCTATATATCTCAAACATACAGAAAGAATCTCAACTCAGGGTAAACTCATTTAAAGATAACTTTTGTCTAGTTGATACAAAGAATGTAAGCAATAATTGAATCAACTTCATAGTATACAAGAATTCTAAAAGACCACGTATATTTCTAAGAACTGAATATTTGAATTCAAATGTATTAGAGGATTTGCATTGATATCCAATCATAGCAACAATATAAAACAAGAGTTACATCAAATTCTATTCTTATGATTGATTCATTCATTTCTTTCTAGTCTTCTAACCCTAATATGTCTAGGGTTTCTCTCTAGCCCATCCTCCCACTACATGCTTGGCCAGGGCATTCAGAGAAGAATAGACAGAGTAGCTTGATACTGGTCAATCTAGGTATCCAAATACCGGTCCAGGGTATCCAAATACCCAGACTTCCCAGAGCTATTCACACACCACCTCTTAACTACAACACTTATAACTCTGACTTTATATCCTAATGGTCCCTGACAACTCAGCCTATTCTCTGATACCAAGATGTCACACCCACATCCCACGATTACCACTAATCATGAGATTAGGGCATAAGTTTGAGGATTTTACTTAATACAAAGTTCACTCCCAACTTTTTTTCAAACTCTTTGTTTTCTCACATTCGATCACATAAACAAACTTTACAAGAGAATTAAACTTTGATTACTCTAATATGATCTCAACATTAATGATACACATCCATACATCCATTCTATTTCTCACACTTTCATGTACATACAACATGGTAATCATACACATTCTCTCTCATTAAGGAAACAAAGATACAAACATCATTTACAATTCTCTCACATCTATACAAGGACCTAGAGTGACAGGGACCAACCGAACTTAACTAATCTCCTACTTAACACATGTGGTAGATCTACTCTAATGCTCTAACCTTCTTCAAGTCCATGTGGTTTCCCTAAAAATTGTGAGTAGAGGGGTGAGCCTACTCGCTTAGTGAATGAGTAATTCAAAGAAATATTTTAAAGCACTTATATAATTACAGATATATTGTCGAGCAACTAATATCAATTATAACAACAATGAGCTTTAAAGAGACTAATCATTCACAAACATAAATATGGCACAATACTCTAGACATCTACAAGAGTGAATCAATATATGAACATGCTTAATTGATTATAAAGAGAACTAATAACTCAAATACATACAAAGAATAATTAAATACCTACGCACACTTGTTTAACCTCTCATTCATCTTATTATGCCCTGAACCCCCATGAGGTGTACCACAACATGTGAAAGAATCGCAGCAAGCTACGATCTCACTGTACAAGGATTAGAAGCATGCACGGGTTCCTAATCCTATCTCTCAAGTAAGATCCTATCTGTAGTAGGCCTCGACATGTCCGCCTCTCGGCAGCTAATGGGAGCGGCCGGATATCTCAGACTCCACCTCTCAACCTAGGTACTCAGGCGGTGAGTCAAATCCCTCAGGATTACTGTGCATCAGTGGACCTACTGACCACTGATCACTTACAACGTGTAACACAGGTTCCATTGGCATCCCCGGTTGGTGTTGGGTACCACACAACTGTAAGGAGTCTACCCTACTGGTCAAGACCCCCGCACCCTACTGGTGCGCTCCGACTTACCTCAATCTGGACTACCTCCAGTCAGGAAACCATTTCCTCCCCACATCGCAGGCCTCATCCTGTGAGGATTCTACAATGTTCAGGGCATCAAAATGTCTAATTCACTCTTTACATTCACAATTCAATCATCATATCAACATATCTTAGTTTAGCTTTGTAAACCATTCTTTTCATAGACCATCTGATAACATTTACGATAAAGCATCACCACATCTCATACTGAGAACATTGATATCACAATACTTGATTCATTGAACACCCTATTCTTAGGGTTTCATTTACCTCATTCACTTATCACATGGCTCTCATAAGGATTTCATGTGACATAAACATTCACTAAATAAAGACTGCTTTCAACAAATCATATACAATCAATATATGCAGGAAACCCTAGAACTGAGCTGAATTTGGGTTTCCATGCCATTCACTGAGATATCATGCATCAAAAAATAAAATTGAATAAATAAAGTATATCATGTCAAGAAAATCCCTTCAAATAGATTTCACAATATCTATTCACAAATATCCAACTTTCCTCGCATCTAGGGTTTCACCCTCTTTAATGAGATATCAAACAAACACTATTCACCTTAAATGAAATCCGAGATAGTATCTGACATATATGTACTTTGCATTCAGATAAACAATCATTCATAACCAAGGGGATCCAGATAAACAAATTTCTCTATTTAATTATACAACAATTTCAGTCATAGACAAATTCCCTATATTTCAGTTTACTCTTATAAACTCTATGAATACTTAGGGAATTATCATTATGATGTATTTTATACATTTCTAATATGATTTTATCATCTGAAATTTATCCAAACAGAGGAAGAATCCTTTTGAAATCTTTTTGCAACAACTTAGATCAAACAGACAATTGAGGGTTTGTAGTCGCATACTAAGCAATTGAAGATTATGGATGATTTAACCAATTTTCATGCAATATACTGTTTAAAGGAAGTTACCACTCACCCTAAGGTGTGAAAACACCTTAAAAATGTAGTTCATCCCTGAAAATCTCGATCTCATATCAAATCCCTAGCAATTCACCCAATTCTTCTTCCTTTCAACTCAAAAACCCTAAAAATGAGGGAGTATGAAGAAAGAGTGAGAAAAGGGGAAGTTTTGATACCATTTGGGATCAAATCAGAGGAGGGATGGAATCTTGAATGTGAGAGAAGATTCATCATGAAAGGCTATGCAAAGAAGCTAAACTTACTTGGTTTCATCATATCTCAGATAGAGAAACCTTAGATCAGCAAATCCACCACTTTCTCCTCTCAAACCCTAACTCTCCCTCTCTTTCTAGGATTTCATTTCTCTGGAATGAATCATGAATTATGAGAGCTCCTATTATGTTAAGTTGACCATATAGAGCAATTGAGTTGCTTGGGTGAATTGCACATTGACCCCTCACTAAACTTTTTCTTATTTCAGCAGATTTTTCTGTCATAAAAAAGTTACTGTAATTCATTTATTTTAGAGATCAAACCTTCTCCAACAATTATGAGAATTTACCATGTTGTGTATAATTTAGTTATAAAGCTTCAATTAAAATTTGAGATTATTCCAATCTTCCATTAAAAAATTAAAATATTGAACTATTATCCAAAAATCTACAGAAATGTCAGTTGAAGAGTAAATGCCCAAGAACGACCATGCCAGCTGCCACAGCCATGCTAAGATGGACCCAGAACGGTCGTGCTTCCTTCCACGTCCATGGTGCATTGGTTTCATCATATTTGAGTACAAAAGTTGATCAATAGTTCAATTCTTTCAAAACGGCCGTGTGGCCTAGAATGCTCGTGCCACCGACGACCCACCACGGTCGTGCTATCCTAGCCTTCAACTACCATTTTCATTCTCATTTGCAAACCTCTCTCATTCCTCCCCGACATGAGCCAATTTGGTGAAAACCCTAATTTTAGCCGACTAGGGTTTATATTTTCTCAAACCCTAATTATACAAAGAGATATCACACTTGGAGTTCTTATTTGGTTTAACATATCATGATTGAGATATTATCATTAATTATGTTTAAGTAACTATCAATCTATTAAAGCATGTAATCATCTACATAAACCCTAACTTACTGATTAAGCTCAGATACAGTCATAACATACCTAATATCCATATAGGGTGTTTCAACCCCTAACCATCATGGGTTGCAACTAAAGCATATCTAGGGTGTCGGGCAAGCCATCACGGGTTACAACTAAAGTATAGCTAGGGTTTCGGGAATAACCACTTCATGGCCAAAACCATCACCTAGACATTAATAAGGTCGAGACAGGGAAAAACAAGATCTAAAAAAGCAAGAAACTTCGTCATCATCAAGGGGAAACCCCACAAGATAGACATCTAAGCTCGCTTCAAGTAAGAGCCACGTTCAAGAGTAAGAGATCATGCTCTACACACCCCAAAATAGTAAGATAAGGTAGGGTGTCAGATTTCTTTCAACCAAGCAAGACTTCCATCATCAAAGGAGTTCATAAGATCATCACCAAGGACTAACCTGTTGTGGGAAATGGTTTAGAGAAAGGAAACAAATTCATTCATAAGTAAAGAGTGCAATAATAGAGAGGCTAAGATTTATATAACCTGCCTTAAGAAGATCACCACCAAGTATGCAAGCTCCAAGATCAAAGCTCCTAGCATACGATCCAAAGGTTGGAGAAGATCTACCAAAGAATCCAATATCAGTTACAACAACACCTCCAAGAGAATAAGATGTCAAGGTCAGGATATCCCAAGAAAGGAAAAGAAAGAAAAGCCCTAGCTGATCCAAGGAACAAGGAGAAAGAAAAGAAAGAGGGAACTTCATCCCGACATGGTCCATGACCCTAGACATGAGGATTCTTTCCTCAAGAAGAGTCTTCATACCAAGGAATGACCCATGGATGAGAGAAGAAGAATATGGAGAATATAAATTAAGGAAAATGTCACCAAAGAAAGCACAACTCACCAAAGTGTGAAGATGAAGAAGAATCACCACAAGCTAGAAATCTGATCACCAAGGCTCCAAGGAGACTTGTTCTTTCTCCTCAAGGCTCCAAGGTCGTCCACAAGTAAATGGGAGAACAAGAATGGCCGAAAGGTTCACTTGTTTGAAAATGAAAGAAGCTATATACTTGTGGGATGAGAGAAGGATCCAAGGAGAGGTGTCATTACCCAAAGGCATCTAGGGGAACTTGTCCACGCAAAAAGATCCACGTGCAACCACTCTTGCCTAAAATGCAAGGCATGGTGATGCAGTCTACATGGGGTCTCAGACTCTTGGACATCCACTAAGGGAGCGACCCTACTAGGCCCAAGGCAACACACCACACACACTTATTGATCAAGGCACCCATACACTCATAGGAACCCTAACCACCACTTAAGGATGCCACCACTCATCCAAGATCCAAATAAGGCACCCCCTTCTTCCTCTATCCTCTAAATATTGACAAGAGATGGAATGGATCAGTCTAGAGGTAACAAATTGACATCAAACCCCTACTTTGGGGTAAATTGTAATTTGCACCAAAACTAGTACATAAAGCACAAACAACATCCAAACAAGCTCAAACTTAAAACTTAAACCTTCCAAAATCCCTAATTATACCTCAAAAGATTATATCAAGGTTCCAAACAACTTACTTAGGCAAAACAAATAGGGTTATCCCAAAACTTAGGTCAGGGGTCTTACAATTCACATAATTGTAGAGACTTAAAACATCTCATGTTTTGATTGTATTGTGTTGAATTTTTGACATTACTAGATTTTTCATGACTTGCCTAGTGTATTTCAAGTATCCACCTATGACCAATAATATTTTCATATGTTAGTGAAAGGCCACTAAGTTTGTTGTAAAAAAATGATTTATTGTGATTGGACTCGTGTATGGTTGTGTATATGTTGGAAAATATGTGACGTGTGAAATGTCCCAACCAATGAGAAGGTTGTTGTGAGGCCTATAGAAGAAATTCAAACACAATTCATGATCATGTGACCCCTGTGTTGTTTAATTGCATTATGTGATATGTGTTCTTGCACATGATGAGTGTAGTGTATATGGTTCGACACTACTTGTCCTCCGTGGGGGACTCAAGTTTGAATCCTTGTTTCACATCCTATATACAAGCCCTTGGGTCATCCACGCTATGGGACCTATTTGAGGGGGGAGACAAATGTCTCTTTTAACTAAAAAATATGTGTTCATACTTCCTTTTTGTGGATAACTTTTACATTTTTGCATCCAATAAATTTTTTAGTTGTAAGGTGACATTGGTTTTAGTTGTTTATTGAACCAATAATTAGCATCTAACAAACTGACTAGGCTTACTAGTTGAACCAATTAACAAATTTTATGACATGAGTCTATAATATAGGGTAACCCATTTAAGTATGATCATCATTTTTATTGAGGTGATTAATAATATATGGGATCCCTGTTTTGTTGAATAAAAGTCAAAGAAGTTAAAGAAAAAAAACATATAGATAGTTTCTTATAGGTTCAAGACAACATTTTTTTTCATGACCGGGAAAACTAAATTCCCCAGGTGAAGGTCTAGATAGAAGGAATGGTAAACCCAGGGCCCACATTGTAAGACCCCTAACCTTGCTTTTTGGTTGAACATGCTTCATTATCATAATTATATGCTTAAAACCTTAATCAAACCTTGAGATGTGCTTTGATATCATGTGACAAACTTTACTTTTAAGTTTAGTCCAGTTTGGACATTGTTTGAGCTAGTTATGCATATATGTGCTTGTTTTGGACCTAATTTCAATTTACCCACTTCTAGGGTTTTTCTTACAATATGTCACATGCTTGTTGTGCCTCACATATTTTCACATCATGTGTGGTATTGTTGTGATTTAGGGTGCCTTTTTACACCTTGGTTTGAGTGGTGGTATCTCATGTTTGAGATTAGGGTTTGCTCTAATGGATGCCCTAAGTCAACGGTTGGCCTTGAGTGTGAGCTACCTAGTTTGGCAATCGCCAAGTTTTGTTATGGTCCTAAGTTTTGGCAGTCGATCAAATTCTCTTGAGACATCTAGGGTTGGTGGTTGATGAGGTTTCTAACTCATCTTGGTTGCCAACATCTAGGGTTCGTGATCAATGAGCTTTGATCACTTTGGTTGCCAACATCTTGGCTTAGTGGTCACTATGTTTTTTTGGACCACCTTGGTCGATGAGTTTTCTAGGTGGATTTTCCTAGTTTTTCTTTGACTTAGTTTCATGGTTAAGATGCTTCCATGGATGAGATATCTTGGACACATGGCAATCTTGGCTTGACACCTCTACCTTCTCTTTCCTCTCACTTATAGCCACATATATATACCTCCCTCCTCTCATACAACTAAATCCTTCAAACCTTATTTCTCTCTTCTTGCTTTTAGTGCTCATACCCTTTTTCTTGGTTGTGAAGGAGGATCCAAGGTTGAACAAGAGCTTGGCCGATCTACCTTGCATGTTGATCTAGGGTTCAGATCTACCCTCCCCTTATGCTTGTGCTTGTGCTTGTGGAGCTTCCTTGTTTTGATTCTTGGCCTTAGTAAGTGATATGTCCCTCTTTCTCTTTATTTTCCTTGTTGTTCTAACCTCTTATCCCTTCTTCTTGATTGAATCCCTAGTGTTCCATGCTGGAGATTGAGTTTGAGCTTGAAGAACATTTCTTTCTTGCTTCCTTGACCTAGGGTTTGCTTCCTTGTTGGAGGAGAAGATAGCTTGTCCTAGAGGAGTGCCCAAGCTAGGGTTTCTTTCCCCTTGACTTCGAGCCACCTTGTTGTTTGGAGTTGTTCCATCTTCTCTAAGGCAATTTATATAACTTTCTCCATAATTATTACTTACACTCATCTTGCATGTGCATAATCTTACCCTAAAATGTTGTTATAAGTAGAAAGATAATGACTTTACTTTGGGTTTGTGGTTGTATCATGATCTTGAATAAATAACTCTTCTTGAATAAATCTTAATCCTTCTGTAGGAATCTTCTTTGGTAATAGAGGTTTTGGTACTTGCATGTTTGTGGAAACGATGGTTTTTGCTCTCTCAAATGATGGTTGCTAATTAGGGTTTTGAACTAGTCTTCTTCCTAGTGTTGCAAATTGATGACCTTTCAGATTCTTGGTGATAACCAACCTTTTTGGACCTTTAGTGGTTGAAGAGTTTATGACCTCTTCATGGTCTCCTAGTTTTCACCCTCTTGTGGTCATTGAGCGTTTGGTCATAATAGTCGCTAAGTTTTTTAACTATGTTTGGTTGCCAAGTTTTGCTCTAGATTTGGTCACCAAGACTTTGAGCATAGGTGGTTGCTAAGGTTGGAATCTATGTGGTCGATGAGGTTTTCTTCAACATGATGGTAACTAAGATTTACACCTATTTGATGGTCGCCAACGTTGTGTACCTTATGTGGTTGCCAAGCTTTGGATCTTTAGCGAGCGATGAAGGATTGTATTCATAGTGGTCACCAAGAGTTGTGATTTCAATCGGTCACCAAGATTTTTGTCTTCATCGGTCACCAATGTTACCTAATCATAGGTGGTCGTTAAAGTGACCTAACCCTAGCAATCACTGAGTTCTCTGACCCTAGTGGTCGATGAAAGTTCTAATCCATGTTGGTCGCTATGACCTTGAACCCTAGCGGTCACTAAGGCACCTAACTCTAGTGGTCGCTAAGGTGTCCACAACTTATGTGGTCTCTATGCTTCCCTGACCTAGATGGTCAATGAGAATTCCTAACTCTATGGTCAATGGTGATGTTTGACCTTATGCTTTCATGTTTGATGGAGATGCTAAGAATTTGTGGGATTACCTTTGAGGGTTGTTTTGTAACTCTAATTCAACTCATTTTTCTAAACCTAACCCCAATTAAAGTAAGTGATGATCATTCTTAGCTCCCTTGAGTGGTTAGTATGATGATGTACTTTCTCTCTCTATGTTGTTGTAATCCTAATTTGTTGTGATATGAACATCTTAGCTCTTAAATGTAATATTGTATCAAACTTGTGTGTCTCATGTATGATGATGGTATGATGTGCCTTGATGGGGCATGGAAAGATAATGGCATTCTTATATGGAATGATGTGATTGTCTTAATGACCTTTGGGCATGGTTGATCCCTAGTTGAGGTGGTATCCTTTGTATGATATGATAAGGACTTGTATCCTGTGATAGTATGATGATGAGTATGGCCACATGTATGAAAATGGAATAGTACCATGTCATGATGTGATAAGATTTATATCTCATATATTTTATATCTTCTGAAGTTGCTATCTACCCATAATTTTACAACATTCTTTTAGGGTTTGTACGTAACTTGATTGATGCAATTAGAAATTACCCAATTAGCATTAACTAATCAAGTGAAACCCTAATCGTATAGTCCATGTGCCATAGATCCATTATAGTGTCAGGACTTGTTGGATGGTGAAATGAGTATTCCTAAGAGAAACTCGGAGCACATACTATTGAGTATGCGAGGTGCTTGAGACTGTGTGTCCTTATCATCCTGATCCCAAGGTTACAGAGGATGGTTGCGTTCATGCCTTTGTAGGAGAATGACTATAGTCATATCTCATGTATTTGTATATATTATGAGATAGAGGACAATTGTAGTTGTATCTTAGATGTTAGGGTTTTGTATACCCTGGTTACTAGAGTCACGGCCTATATAACAAGGGTGGACTAGACTATTTGCATCTTGACTTTATATGTCATTATAGCTGACTGAACTGAACGAGGGCAGTTGAGATCTTAGGAGTCTGACTCTCTTAAATCTTGTATGGCACTAATTTCGACTTAGCATTAGTCACTTAGAGTTGAGTGGTATACCTCTATTCCTTAGGGCTTAATAAAAGATCTAATATGGTCATGTAGTATATATCTTTAGGGTTAAACACAATTCACATTGGTTGATAATCCTTGCCTTGTTTTTTATATTGCTTAGTTGTTATTTAATGTGGTAAGAGAAATTAATTATTTAATAGATGATAGTCTTACATGTTCCTTCATATACTTGCTAGTAGTCATGCTTTTTTCTATACCTATATGTTTAACTGGCTTAGTGTGTTTAATATGCTCAATCTTCTTAACATGCTTAATTATTTTAACATGCTTAATCTATTTAGTCATAATGTTACCTGCTGTAAACAACAACTTTCGTAGAGAGTTATATCTCTCGTTGGGAAGTTGGTCTCACCTCATAGATCATCACATCTTTTTAGGTGGTCGTCAGCGACGTGGTCAGTACTGTGGTGTTGAGGAAGAGAAGATTGTAGAGCAGTAGGAGAAAAGGGTTGGATAGTAGTTGTAGAGTTGTCCCTGTACTCTCAAGTCTGGCCAGGGGATGTTTTGTAGATGATATGTATAATGGCTCAAGTTTTGGCAAGTGTACATATGTTTTGTATATGAAATGTATATGTGGAACAATATCTTTTGTATACATGTTGTGTTTGAGACCACTGGATATACATGGAAATACATGATATGGTATGTGTTGTTAAGCTAGTTATTGGACCTTTATGTAATGTTTCTGAATAGGATGGTAATGTTGAAATCCATTTTAATGTAACCACATTTCTGGTTATGTGTATAATTAGCTATTGATCATGTGTTTTATTTTAAGTAATGTCATTTAGTGTGACAGGATGTCACACACACACTGGTATCTCATAAGTCGCATCAGAACCTGATTGACACTATGCAAAATTCAATTCCAAGCAATGCTTCCAGCAGGAGTCAAGTCCAAGACCCTTTGTAAGGGGCCTCTTGTTGCAAACAGTTGAGATACCGCTCGCCAATGATCAAATAAGTTGTTATTGATTTATTTCATAGTAAATAGAGCTAAATGATATCCAGGATATTTTACTTGAATATTTTCACCCTTTTCTTATTTACTTTTGTGGTCACAGTGAGTTGCGGTCTGGGCTGCTTTCATCCTCTATGCCATTGAAGGAGTCTCCAATTGTCCACCTACAAGTTGGTTTGTTTTGACTTTGAAGGCTGCCCAAACTCCAGATGCAATCATCTTGATGGCTCCACTAACATGACGCCACAGTTTCACGTGTGTAATGCAGTTGTTTTGGTTCAGATAGTAAGGCAACCCTTTTCCCAAGAATCGATCAAGTAATGCCCTACTTCTCTAAAGTGCATCCCATGCATCTTGAATAGATGGATAAATATTCACTTACTATGAGCATGGCATATGTGTAGCGAGAAATACATGAAAGCTAAGAAGAAGATATGCAGTTATTGACAACTCATCTGAGTAGATTCAAGTCAGAATGTCATCAAAGAGAGTAGTTTCCCATAAAAATACCAAGAAAATATCATAAATTAGTTGATGACGACATTATTTTCAACAAACCAATTGATTAGTGTCATTAACACCATCTATATATGAGCATATTCTCATACATAATTGGACTGAAAATCAACCTTCACAAATCGACTATCCTTGGCATTCACATAAATCACGACTTAACACAATGGTACCAAGCTCTTCTCAACTTCAAAGTGCAACCATTTTCATTTACTTATCTTGGTTGTTCTGCCTCTCCATACCCCTTGACAAAAACCATATGGAAACCCATCAGTAACAAACTCAATCATCATCTCTACTCACAGAAAACAAACTTCCTTAATCTTGCGGGCAGGCTCACTCTACTAAAGAACTTCCTAATTACAAGTAGCACATACTATGTCAGTTGTATGCTTGTAGACACTAACGATTTCTAATTTATGCTATCTATATATGTCATTTTATTCTATTTTTTAGGCCTACTATTTAGGGGTACCTCCCTCAATCAACAAGCATTGCAACAATTGTGGTTTACTTTTAGCACAAAGAGCAGTTTGCATCCCTGTATATAGTGTATGGAATATGTGTACTACCCTACTAACATGTGGTTGTATGCTAATATATTATCTATACACTAGTGATTGCATGTGATACACACGTGTCATTTATTTGTGTTTTTATAAAATAATACATATGATTAATTTCATAGTAGTTTAAATTACTGTAAGACTGTGATATACTATAAGCCTACTTGTTCTTTTGAAACGCAAATAAATGTCATATTTACTGTTTTACATTCCATAAGAATATGAACTAGTACATTTGAAAAATAACATTAAAAATGATACCCTTCATTAAACCTTTTTATTATAAACCCTTCATTAAACCTATGTACCCAGATTGAAACAAATAAATCAACACATAGATGATAATATGAAATAATGATGTAGATATATCAACTAAAAATACGTGTTTTACTTGTTTAACTTACTATAGTAAGAAGTCAAGCATTTAGGTTGTTTAAACAATTTTCCATAACTTGAATTTTTATTAGGTATCTAATATTGTTAGCGGTCTCCCATATGCTCAAACTCAAAAATATAATTATATCATGTTTAATATATTGTAGAATTGTTTTTTATTTCCTTCTCTAGTGGTATAGCATAGTTGTATTGATCATGAATGAATAACTATGAAATACAATATACTTCATAACTTTTATAAACTTATAAGAGTTTTAAAATGGTATGAAAACCTTTGAATAAATATTGTGATTTTAAAAATACATACACACATAAGCTTCTAGTTCATGAGTATTTTTCTAAAAAGATATTGGATTACAAATGTCACACAAGAATCTCATTTTGTGGTGTGTTGTGTACTTTTAGAAAACCTAAACTAAATGAAAAAATAACATATAAATTTGAAGTACCCAAAACATATGAAAAAAATAACATATTGAAGTACAATTTTTTTTCATATGAAACTTTACACAATATTATTAGAAAATGGATGTCATTAGTTATGTTGGATGCAGTTGTCATTCTGTTAGTTCAGCAATATAGAATATACTATTTTTTTAACCAAAGTTCACTTAAGTAAGTCACAAAAGGGAGATTCAATAATTGGGAGACAAACATGACTTACAAAAGTTACAATAAACAGAGAAAAATAAAATGCAATATAAAATAATGCACATTCTCTTATTAACTTATTAAACATCAAACCAAACTAAAACACAATACTTAAATGCATATATTGCTTTTTTCATTATAGAGGTCATGTAAATCATATACAAGTTTACTTGTTACATACGAATACATCAAAAATAATGTTGTGTGGGCATGATTTATTCTTGTGGGATTTCATGTTTTACTTGTTAGAAAATCTCAAAATAATGTTAAGCACTTAAGTGTCGTTACTCGTGAGTTGTATAAATGATGTAGGTGGTTAACAATGTTTAAGAAGGTTTCTAACTTTTTGATATTACGTAGGTAAATATTAGGCATGAAACACATGGTTTACAATCTGAGGGTCTTATTTTAGATAAACCCATATTTATGTCCATACATTTTTAGTTTCATGAGTCGTGTTCTTTTTTATTTTTCTTATTCTAGGATAAACATTAATTACCTTCCTATTTTCTTGATTCCATTCAAAATTTTCATTTCTCATCTACATGTTATTCACTTTTCTCTACATTTCTAAAGGCTTGTATGCGTTGCTTTTATTTTGAAAATATTCAGCACATTCTCATTTATGAGTTTCCTCTTATTAGATTGTTCATATCAATATTCTTGATAATTTTGAACTTTCAATCATGGCCTCTATGCAATGTATTACTATAAGAAAATATTTTCAGTTGAAACAGATAAAAACTTTGAATAGTGAATGGTTATCTTCATTTAAAAAACCTAATCTCAATTTGCCATATCCAACATTTTGTTTAAAATTATTAAAAATATATGTATATAATTTTCATAGAAATAGTTGACATGTGTGGTCTTGATGAAACATGCAATAAAAAAATTCCATGGAGTTGACTTAGTTTTATCATACTTTGTATAATAATAATATGAAAATATGTACAATTCTGCTCACAGTTTGACCAAATTCTAATTTCATAACCTATTAGACTTGTATTATTATAACCTTTATTTCCTAATGCAATAACAAACATCACTTGATATAGTATTTTAGCTTCCGTAACACGGCACACAATTGGAGCTTCTTGTTTGAGCTATACTCATGTACTTCCCCACACACTTTTTTTTTGTTTCGTGGGTTGTGGTGGTTAGTATTTTTCCTACTCTAGGATAAACATTAATCACATTTTCTATTTTCTAGATTCCATTCAACATTTTCCTTTCTCATCGACATGCTATTTAGATACTTTTTATCCACACTTCTTTGCATTCTAAAAGGCTTGTCTACTTTTCTTTTATTCTAAAAAATAATCAATGCATTCTCATTTATGAGCTTCCTCTTATTATTTTTTCATGTCAACAATCTTGATAGTTATTGAACTTTCAATCATAGCCTCAATGTATTATATTTCTATACACAAATGTTTTCAATTGAAATAGATAACAACTCGGAATAAGTAAATGGTTTTCCTTTATAATTTTATCTCTCATAGTTAATCTTATGAGATTGGTTGTTTTCACCAAATCTAATTTATGGTTGTATATAAAAATAAAACCTAATCTCAATTTGCTATATCCATAAATTTATTTTAAATTATTAAAAATATATGTATATAATTTCCATTAAAATACGTTTCCATGTGTGGTCTACATGACACGTGTAATATTACACTTCAATGGAGTTGATTTAGACGTATTAAGATTTTCAGTAATATGGAAATCCATACAATTTTGCTCACATATCCGATCAAATTTTAATTTTCAAAACTGCTCCACACTTCCGCCATTATAAATTTTATTTCCTAATGCAATAAGGATCAACATTTGATAAAATACTCTAGCTTGCATAACATGACATGAGTACATAGGTTGTACATAAAATTTTAAGTTATACTAATGAAATAAGTTTTTCTTGCTCAATCAAATATTTTGTTGTTACTTTGTCAAAATTTTATAAAAGTATTCATATGTAGTATATGTACTAAGTATTAGTTTAGAATCATCATTTGACATTTGCAATATGATTTGATTTTTTGAAGTCAAACTTCAAATATAATAAGGATAAAAAAGTTATTCGTTGTCCAGTTACATTGTATGATTTGATAAATAAATCTAAAGAAAAAGAGTAATTTGGTGTCTTATAAGATTCTAGAATATGGTAAATAAAGGCATGCCATTCATTTTTCACGATGGTTGTTATCTTTTAGTCCAATAGTGATCCAATAGAGAGATAGGTTTGAAAGAATGTTAGTTGCATCGTTGAAACATACTAAAAAAGAAATCATTCTATGTATGCAACAACAGTGGCGGAGCCAGAATTAGATCTTTGGGGAGGCCAAAAAATACTATATGTGTTCAAATAGGTTTGAACCTGCAGCCAATAAGTCCTCTTACATACAGGCCACCACTAAACTACAAGCAATTTTATGTCTATATGTGGTATTTGTTTTATATTATTTCAGTTTACACACACATATTTAAAATATGTGAGGACGGGAGCTTGAACTTGTGTTGCACAGTTACATTGTGAAGCACCTAACCAATGAGTTACAAATGATTTTCTACCAAGTATGTGCTGAAAATTTTATATATTATAAAAAATACTTATAAATATGTATGTATGTGTATATATATATATATATATATTAAATATATTTTTATTTTTTTGAGGGGACCATGACCCCTACTTGTGTGCAGCAAGTGAAGCGACAATGATAGAAATGTCAATGCTATGACAAGGTATTTCGTGTGGAACGTGAATTATAAATATTAGATTTGTAACAACTCAAAATGACTACTTACTGAGTATCCCAAAGCACTGTCAGAGTATGTTTGTCCATTTTGTTACGCTCTATTCATCAATCCCTTTAACGAAAAGTTGTCTTTTCAGTAATATGGAAATCCATACAATTTTGCTCACATATCCGATCAAATTTTAATTTTTAAAACTGCTCCACACTTTCGTCATTATAAATTTTATTTCCTAATGCAATAAGGATCAACATTTGATAAAATACTCTAGCTTGCATAACATGCCATGAGTACATAGGTTGTACATAAAATTTTAAGTTATACTAATGAAATAAGTTTTTCTTGCTCAATCAAATATTTTATTGTTACTTTGTCAAAATTTTATAAAAGTATTCATATGTAGTATATGTACTAAGTATTAGTTTAGAATCATCATTTGACATTTTCAATATGATTTGATTTTTTGAAGTCAAACTTCAAATATAACAAGGATAAAAAAGTTATTCGTTGTCCAGTTACATTGTATGATTTGATAAATAAATCTAAAGAAAAAGAGTAATTTGGTGTCTTATAAGATTCTAGAATATGGTAAATAAAGGCATGCCATTCATTTTTCACGATGGTTGTTATCTTTTAGTCCAATAGTGATCCAATAGAGAGATAGGTTTGAAAGAATGTTAGTTGCATCGTTGAAACATACTAAAAAAGAAATCATTCTATGTATGCAACAACAGTGGCGGAGCCAGAATTAGATCTTTGGGGAGGCCAAAAAAATACTATATGTGTTCAAATAGGTTTGAACCTACAGCAAGTCCTCTTACATACAGGCCACCACTAAACTACTAGCAATTTTATGTCTATATGTGGTATTTGTTTTATATCATTTCAGTTTACACACATATATTAAAAATATGTGAGCACGGGAGATCGAACTTGCGTTGCACAATTACATTGTGAAGCACCTAACCAATGAGCTACAAATGATTTTCTACCAAGTATGTGCTGAAAATTTTATATATTATAAAAATACTTATAAATATGTATATATATATATATATATATATTAAATATTTTTTTATTTTTTTGAGGGGACAATGACCCCTACTTGTGCGCAGCAAGTGAAGCGACAACGATAGAAAGGTCAATGCTATGACAAGGTATTTTGTGTGGAACGTGAATTATAAATATTAGATTTGTAACAACTCAAAATGACTACTTACCGAGTATCCCAAAGCACTACCAGAGTATGTTTGTCCATTTTGTTACGCTCTACTCATCAATCCCTTTCTTACTTCGAATATTGATAAGGGTGTGCCAACATTGGTGACCTTCACTGAGGCATAGAAGTTGTCTTCTATCCATTGTATGAGATGCATGGTTGATGGGGATGTCTATGGCCATCACATGGTGTCTTACATCTTGAGATGGCCTTGGTACCATCTTAAAGAAGGAACTTATGGAGTTACAGCCATGATTGCTGGACAAGAACAAGAATAGAGCTACCATCATCTGACTTGTAATATGAAATTTATTTAAAAATATATGTGAATTGGCATCTTAATATGTTACTTAACAGGCAACGGTGCTACATGAGGAGTATGAGCTAGCATAGAGCAGAGATTATAGTCTTGATTTTGTGTGCATTGTCATCACAAACTATGCATGGCTTCGTTTGCTTACGTTATGAATTTGATAATAAAAATGAATGATGCTTGCTTTACTTTTCACTGACAACGACATGCTGCCAAAGCTGGAGTCATGGCCTTTAACGAAAAGTTGTCTATGCCGGCATTATAAATCGATTTGTCAAGAATTCATTCTGTGGCAACTGTTTATTGCAGTTGGTTAGAAACACATGGTATGCGGGCTATGTTTTGGAGCATGATCAGTTTCTCAATAAACCCTTCATCTTCCCCTTGACGATGAACTTAATTAAGAGCCCAAGGCATGTTCGAATTGGCCCTAGGAGCATAAGCAGTAGGCAAGAGCTAGCATTCCACATTGAGGGCAAGACGTGTGTGAAGCTACTTCTCCAATTATTACTAATTGGTAACAAAATATCACCATTGTGAGTGGTTATGTACAGTTCCACTGTCCTGGGCTCCTCAAATTTTAACTTTACGTTGACATCGTTGATCCATAAGCCGTCAGGAACGTGAATGATTGTAGACCATGAACTCATCAAACTTCAACTTAATTTATGTTGACATCGTTGATCCATTAAGCCGTTGTTGGGGTTGTCCCTGAGATGTGTGACAAAGACTCGATGTTGGGCATACCGAAGATGAATCACCTAACAACATGCCGAAAAGAGGTTCGCGTTATATATTTCATTCCAACTGGGTTTCCGATCAAGGTTTTATCATAGAACCGAACGTTGGAGACATAGAAACCGGAGGCTACGACGAAGCCAGTTTTGCTATTGCGATTGTGTAGATCTGCAAGAGATACACGAGTCGGTGTCGATATGACACAATGAGTCTTGTCGTTGTCTCGTTGAGATGGCGGACCGATCTTATGAAGATCGTGATGAACACTTAGGGTTTGCGAAGAAATTACGAGAGTAGTTGTCATAGCAGAACACAGTCGGGATAATTACCTTGTAGAAGGCACGTGCTTGCACATGACAACGGAATGAGTGTTTTTGTCCTTGGTGTTTAGTATGGTAATAGTAGATTAGATCCCTCATAAAAATAAAAATAAAAAGAGTAGTTTCCCACGTTATACGTTTGGTGACCAGTATTTATGATACAGAAAAGGATGTCGCTAGGAGGAGACATGACACCATATCCAGCTGAGCATTCGCACCAGCTTCCCGAGTGGAACCACTTGATATCCAGTCATAGGGGAAGGCTTCCCTGTACCCCACGGCCACGGACACCTAAAATTGTTCTGGACACTTCGTGTGGAATCTTCCTAGTCAAAGAGATTAAAGAACCGGTACTTACAGGATACGTGGACCTCGTGAGTCTTCGGCTTATAGGCTCTACACACACGGCGGGACTGTTCAAACAAGGCGGCTGGCTTTTTCCTGGTAGAGCAACACCGTGCCATACATATACAGGGAAGCCCGTCGAGCGTCTTTCACCACTCGACGCAACCGGCACAGGCAAAAAGCATCCTTTCCTTTCTCTTCCTCAAGTGTTGAATCCCAGCGAGCTGCAGTTAAAGAGTTACTCTGGTATCTCCTCCCGTGTGCGTAATTATAGTATTCCAATGGATCTCGCCAAGGCTTGTGTTCTGGTCTGCCTCTTCATTTTGGCTACTCTAAGCTCCGCACTTGGGCAGCCGACGGGGGCGGCCGGAGGAGTACTGGCTTCCTGGAGAGCCGCAGCTGTAGACCAGGGGATTGCTTACTTGCTCATGGTCCTGGCTCTTCTTGTGACCTACTTTGTCCATTGAAGTGATTCAAGTAGAGCTGGGCATCGAGGCGGTTTCATGATGTTATATGTTTTTGTTTCAACCTACGATACTGAGATCAGTCTGGTCCGTGATTCGGTTGATCCAAGCTTCAGATGTATCTAATCTACTCTCTTATTTTTCTTAGAGGGACGCAATGTCATTTGACCGCAGTGTACCCATAAACCGTACCCACAACTCCATGTTTTGTGTGTTTGTGCTCTGTTAGGCATATGCTAAGTTGTTGGATCAATACAACGCCTTACACTTTCCATTTTTGTTTTTTCACTTGATCTACTTAACCAGCCTTTTTTCTTTTTTTTAGACCAGCTGGCCGCTAAAGATTTTCAATAATCTAGAAAAAATATGCCAGAGTACATTTAGAGACAAACTGTTAAGTCTAACTACATTCAAAATCTCATACCCTGCTAGGAAGTCTCATTGAAGAAAAGAGTGAATACATCCAACAGGTCTCTAACATATCGCAATGGTTTTTATAATCCGACAAAAAGTTACTTAAGCTGGAATGTTGATGCGGCCAGCCACCTGATCCAAATCCCGCTGTCCCTGAGAAGTGATCTTCCTCCCACCTTTAGTACCGATCTCAAAGATGTTCAATTTTTCCAACAGCTGCAGAATATGACGAGCAAGCAGATCCACTGCTTTTGCAAAATTGCGGTGGCTTGCTGCCATTCCTCTGCCTACCACCGTAGATCTTCCTGAATGCACCCACACCAATTCCCTGCCTGAGATAGATTTTCCTAACCATAGATGCAGCTCTGATAAAGTACCAGTTTTGGTCATATGGTGCAAGCTCCCTAAGTAGGGTTGTTTTAACAATGTCAGTGGATGGAGGTAACTCGATCTTTCCCGGCCGCTTCAGATGAGACGCGTAAGCTTTCACAAAATCGTGTGGAGAGACATCCTTCACGGTTCTCAGCGCCTCCATCTTCTGCAGCTGCTCTGATCCTACTGGTCGCGCTCTGGCCGCCGCCGCTGCTCCTGCGCCTCTCGAGTGAACTTCTAGTTCGTCTTAACCGGCCTTTCTGGAGCCCGGCCTTTCTGGAGCTCGGTTTCACATTGGTATTGGACTTTCGGCCCCTACAAATCCTGGCAGTTTCCTGAATAATAGAAGCATTGTTAGGGGTTCTTTCACATTTCCCCGTCCTGAAACTGTTACGTTTTCCTTCTTCTGTGTCCTTTGTCTTGGGATAGTTTGATGGCCTCGCATGATTCTCGACAAACCAGTGCATGACATGTCTATTGAGCGTTCAACCACTACGCTTCTTTGAAAATGGACAAAAACCGAACTAGACAACTGGGCTAGATGGAGTCCAGATGGGAGGTGATTTTTTTTTAGCACATTAACTTAGTTTGATGGCCTCGCTTGATGGTTTTTTGGTTGATTTGGCATTGAAATCGAATAATAGATTTCATTCTCATGAATAGGATCCAATTCTCCGCATTAACTTAACCTTGCCCGCCCAAGGTTGAGTTTCCAAAGGACTACTAGTGTCTGTTTAGCACACACACGATATGTGTGGAACTACGGGTGACGAATGATCACTGGCAATACACATGACCTCTATAAAGTGTACGAATGGCTACTTTGTTAATAATTAAAATGGAAAAGTGACGTGTTCTGCAAAACTCTCCCCAAAACGATAACAGAAAAACCACGGGTCAATATCGGCCAACAAGTACTATGTAATCAAGATTACAACTCATATCATCCAGATTTAATTATCCATAAATAAGGATAGCTCCCTCCACACGAGAATAAATATAGGAAGAATGGAATTACACCCAACGTGTACACAATATCCCACTTATCTTTTTCTCCTCACAACACATGTATCGTTGTAGGGGTTCAGACACATAGTTGTGCATTTGTCTGTTGCCGCTCCGACCACTGACTAGGCCGCCTCTGCTCCTCACGAAGTTGTCTACCTTGTCGTCAATCAGAAGCTCTCTTTGCTTGAGAGAGAAGATGTGTGTCCTCCGCTGAACGGACGAACCGCTATCGTAGTCGCTATCGCAACACCAACATAGTACCACCAACTGATGTGTGTCATCTACTAACCGTATACGTCGTCGTTGTTGATGCACCACCAATGTGTCACTGACTGTCAACCGCTACTTTACTTCAAGGCAAAGTCGATGACCCTCTCTTACCACAAGAGAGCACCACCAGTTCTTCTTATTTTCTGTGTCTTCTATCACATAAGGCATCGACAACAAACAACTGATGGGATGATCTCAATGGCCTCTCCTAAGGCCTTTATTTATAGGCATCTATGACATGCGGTAGCAATTAAGAATCTCACTCTAATTCATAATCTAATTCCTAATCCAATTTCAATGTTGCAAATAGAGAGTTATCTTCTTTCCTATTAGACTTAACTCCTATTAGGATTGGCAACAAAAGCCAACTCATACACAAGCTCAAATCCAATTAGGACATGGGTCAGAATAATCATATTCCAACAATCTCCTCTCTGGCCCATAAGGGAGATGTTGTCTTCAAAAATCATCCAGAGTAACATCTGGATTCCATCACCACCTGTGATGAATTCTGATAGGTGGTCATTCTCCTCAAACATGCCATCATCCTGTCATTTTCATCCATTTTCTTAAATTACCACCCTGACTTTACTTTGTTCCCAAACAACTAACACTACTACAGAAATAGCTTATAACGTCACTTTTAAAAGCGTCGGTTGTATAAATATACCGACACCTAAAACCTAAAGCGTCGATTTAATAAAAAAATCGACATCTATCTGTGAAGGGCGACCAGACACGGGTATCGTTTTTATTTAGTGTCATTTCCCTAATAATAAACCGACGCCTAAAATTAACCGCCAAATCTAAAATTTTCAGTGAAAAAATTACCTCCAAAATTTAACATATGGCGTCAGTTATTAACTAGTAAACCGACGAGGAAAGGTTATTCGCGAGACAGAAATTGGGCACATTTTGGTCGTCGATTTTGCTACAATGACCGACGCTTATGGGTTTTCCCGCGTTGTTCTCGGGAAATATTTCACACCCTTTGAGCATCAGTTTTCGAAATAAATCGACGACTATGGTCAGTAATCGAGAATTTTTTTTTAGTCGGCATATGCAGTTAGACGTCAATTTTTTTCTAGTAAAAACTGACGACGATCATTGAGAATAGGTGTCGGTGTGTTTGGAGAACCGACACCTTTAGTTTTATGTGTCGGTTTTTTTTAATAATCGACGCCTATTGTTAACTTAACAGCACCCACGCGAGCCAGACTCTTCCCCTTTCTATGTTTCATTCATTCTCGTGCTACTCCAGGGTTTGGTCTGGCGATTTCTCCTCTGCCCCCACCTCTACTGCCGCTTGCTCTGGCTGCGCGCTGCTCCGATCACTTGTTGGTCCTCTACCCACCTCCGCCGCCGCTTGCCCTCTGCGCCCAACTCGCTACTCTGGCGGCCTTCTCTCCTACTCCGACGGCCTGCTGTCCCCGCACCACCGCCGCTCGCTGCTGCTACTCTCCCCGCCGACGCCGTCGAAGGTACATGCTCTACTCTTCTTCCTCCTATTCTTCCTCTGCCCTCAAGCAGGTACCCTGCTCCGCGACTGATGATGGTGTGTGAAATCACAGGTTGGCACGGTCGTGCTGCATGCACGGCCGTGTTGGGTGATTTTGTGCGATATTGCTCAATTATAATCGGATAGCTACATTTGTGTGTAATGATTATCTTGATGATGAACATGCATCTACATTTGTGTGCATTTGTGTTGTTGTAGGGGTCGTTGACTTGTTGTTGATTTACATATATTTCTTCTTCAGCCTTCAAGTGAGGTATAATATTCTCACTCTCCCAATGTTCCATTAGGCTCCATTTTGATTCAAATCTTTGATATGTGGAATCATGGTTTATTTATATTTATTATTTACTGACAAACATGATTAAATGATGTTACACAAAACATAGGATATGAATGATGAAACTATGATTACAGGTATAAGAATGACAGCACATGTATTTGTTGGCCTAGAAACCCATCCAAGATTTACTCATTAGCAGTAAATCTTAGATAGTCCCCGGTTTGGGACTGTTCTTGAATACCTAATCTCACTTAGGATGTAAGTGTATAATGTGTATTTGGTTTTCAAGAAAATTCTGGTAGTATCTCCCTGTTTGTTCTCTAAGTACATATGTACTTGGAGAACAGTGGGGAAATGCTGCCGAAATTTTCTTGAAAACTCAATACACATTATACACTTACTAGTGAGATTAGGTGTTCAAGAATGGGATAGGTGGTACACATTTATTATATATAAGAATGACAGCACATGTATTTGTTGGCCTAGAAACCTGTCCAAGATTTACTCATTAGGAGTAAATCTTGGATAGTCCCCAGTTTGGGACTATTCTTGAACACCTAATCTCACTTAGGATGTAAGTGTATAATGTGTATTGGGTTTTCAAGAAACTTTCGGCAGCATTTCCCTGTTTGTTCTCTAAGTACATATGTACTTGGAGAACAGTGGGGAAATGCTGCCGAAATTTTCTTGAATACCTAATACACATTATACACTTACTAGTAAGATTAGGTGTTCAAGAATGGGATAGGTGGTACACATTTATTATATATAAGAATGACAGCACATGCATTTGTTGGCCTAAAGTTTTAACCATGCAAAAACTCTAATTTGTTAACCCTAGACCCTAATCTTGTTTTTTCCAAGTGTAAAGGATAAGAGTCCACGTGAAGCTAAAATGTCATATCACGGTATCATTGAAGACATATGGGAGTTTGACTACATAGATTTCAGAATTCTGCTCTTCAAATGTAATTGGGTTTATAACACCAAAGGAGTTATAGTGTATGAATTGGGTTTCACTTTAGTGAACTTTGAAAAGATTGGCGAGAAGGGTGAACCATTCATATTGGCATAACAGGCTAAATAAGTATTTTATATCGATGATCCTGCAAATGATAAATGGTCGGTTGTTCTTCATGGTAAAAGACAGTTCATTGAAGATCCTATAGATGAAGAAGAGTACTATAATAAGTATGATGACCCCAGTCCATTCTCAGTTGGGTTGCCAACGCCAGTAAATATTGAAGCTAATGATGACTTGTATGTGCGCGGAGATCACAATGAAGGATTGTTAATTGATAAAAACTCACAATATTAGAGGCATGTTTATATTTTTTTATATGTTTTATTTTTCTGAATGTGAACTTTACAATGTGAATTACTTTACAATGTGAATGTGAACTTTACAATGTGACTTTTACAATGTGAATTACTTTACAATGTGAACTTTATAATGTGAATTACTTTATAATGTGAATGTGAACTTTACAATGTGAGCTTTACAATGTGAATTACTTTACAATGTGAACTTTACAATGTGAATGTGGACTTTCAGATGGCTGAGCATTCTCCTGATGACCGTGTTGATGATTACCGTGAGGGTGAGGACATCAATGTGCCGCCTCACAATGTAAGTTTTAAAAATATATCATATATTTATATCTACATGTCCATTTATAGTTATATTCTATAAGTGTGTTTATTTTGTCAAATTTTAGGTTGATGATGCACATGTACCCTCTGAAGTAGTTGAGTCACTTGATGAGCAGCACCAAAAAGTTGACAAGAGAAGGGGCATCACTATGATGAAGAAGTTAATAGCGCAAAGGGGCAATGGACCCAAACTTGTTGTGGATTTTGATAATGCAGGAAATGCAATTGGAGTGAATCGCAATTCGTTTGTTTCATATCTTGGGTATGTTACTCGTAGCCATTGCGGTTGTAAGAGAGATTCTTGGCATATAGTTCCTAAGGGGAAAAAAGATGTAATATGGAAGGATTTATGCGTGAGTTATTATTAATTTGCAATTCTATTTTGTAGATTACTAATTTTTTGGATACTAGTTAATAGTAATTCTATTTTTCAGAGTATATTTGAATTGGATGAAAAGATGCATTGTAAATGCATGATGCAACGCTGCGGGAGAGTCCTAAGGAACAATAGGACAAATCTCACCCGAGAATATATAAAAGAAGGTGACAAGAGGAAGAAGACAACCACTGAACAGTGGAACTTTCTAGATAAAGAAGAATGGGACGTGTTTGTTGCTTCAAGAAAAACTGATGAATTCAAGGTATTAGGCATCGCTCCCAATTTAATTAAGATACGTTGTATTCACCTCTTCAAGATTAACATTTAGTGTTACTAAATAAATCACTAATGTGCATACTAACTAGGCCCTCAGTGAGGCGCAAAGAGCAAGGCGTGCACTGAATGTGCATGACCACACAATGGGTCTAAAGGGATATGCAAGCATTCGCCAAAGACTACAGGCTGAGGCTACTGCTCAGTCTGGTGCTACTCAAGAGTCTTCTACTATAGGTAGCACACCTCTGCCTCACCATGATGTCTGGATAGCTTGGAGGCAAAATAAGAAGGGAGAAATAAGGAAGCCCGCAACTGCTGAGGCAGTTGTAAAAATGGTAAAATACAACTCTTAGAGCAATCGTTCAAATATTGATTATTTGTGGTGTTTCTTAATTACAATTTTTGTTTTGGAGATTAGCGGGAGTTGCACGAGCTGAGAAAACAAGGAAAGTTCATCCCTGATGGCACAAGGGATGAATTGACAGTTGCTTTGGGTAACCCAGAGCATCCTGGACGTGTTAGGGCTGCAGGCGCTGGTGTGGGCATCAAAGCGTTCTTTGGGCCATCCCAGCACAAACATGTCCCAAAAGCAGGACTTTCACAAGAAGAGGTAACCTATTCTTTCTTTATAATGTTACTGTAAAAGAGAATTCAATAATCAGAAGCTAACGTTTCTTTTATCTATGTATAGGTAGATAAGTTAGTTGATAGGAAACTCGAAGAAGCAATGAGCAAGTGGCAGGCATTTCTGACTGCCACTCAGCAGACAGTACCTATGGCATCTTGCTCTACTCCTACTGTAGAGGTTGGGAGTAATCATGTAGACCCACCACCTAGTACATCCGTTGTAAGTATTTTTATGACATAGTAACTAGTCTTTTCAAGATGATATATTTTCAAGATGATATGTATATATGTATATAACATTCTTTACATAAACATTTATAGGGGTTGAAGCGATGCCGTCTAAAAAGTAAATAATTTGTCATTGCAGAGGCGTCGGCTTACCCATCTCTACCAAGGGAAATGATTCATGGGTCTCCATTACCAGCTGGTTGGGTTTGTGTGAGCCCGGTACATATATTCTCCAATTGGATGGATCTTCCATTGTCATATGCCCACCCAGATTGTGAAACGCTTGGTGAGGTAGAAGGCGGAGTGATATTGTGGCCAAAAGTGGATGTCCTCTATTCTGAAACTGTATGGTAAATTTACATTACATTAAATTGCTAGTGTGTGTATATGATGTCAATTGATCTGAAATTATATATATACAAGTTAAAAAGAAGACACCCAGAGCATCTAGCATCTACCTCCACCTCCTACATTACCAAGTTGGGTTCCACAGGACCTACCTGTCCTGTTAGGTCCTAATTGTAGAGGTATGGCAATATGGTTAGGAGAACATGATATAAATTTCCCTATAACTGTTTCTATAGATGTGGATGTTGCAGGTCAATCATACGAAAGCAAACTATTTATATAAGATATTTTAAGAGTTGTTTCGATATGATTGGTTGAATACATCTGTGATAGAGCTATGGATAAGGTGATATCTTCTTTATACATCCATATACCTTGTGTAGGATCTGGTGATCTGGTTTCTTATTTATTAATACATACGTAATACATGTTTTGCAACTACTTAGATAAGATTTGTGTAGATTTTTCATTCAAACATGTAGGATTTTTTATTCCATCTTTGATCAGTCTAGTAGCTAAAGACCCTACGTCAGTTCAACAATACTGTTGTGATGCTTTTACAAATTTTGCTCAAAATAAGAAGACGTTGATAATAGCTCCATTCAATGTGGAGTAAGTACTACTTTTCTTATAATTTGGACTTAAGAAAATTACATTTTTATTATGGATTTTGAGTTATTAATTTTAAACTTTTTTACCTCTAGTGGTATGCATTGGGAATTACTAGTTATTGTCCCCAAGATGCTCACTGTCTATTATCTAGATCCTAAGGGGACTAAATTGAATTCAAAATATGGACACAAAATGAAAATGGCATTATTTTGATGAGAAATATTTCATTTTCATATTCGTTAACATATATTATTACATTACTATTTAATTATGCAATGTACTGTGTTACATTAATATGTAGGGGTTTAGATGAGTTCAAAAAGGTTGGAGGAAAGGTCCCCAGGAAAAAGAACCAGCCAATAATTTGGAAGAACGTGGAAGTAAGTTCCCGACTACAATGTATATATTATTTATGTGAATAGTGCTTAATTAGTTGTATTTTTTAATATTTTATATGTTTCAATTTATAGTGTGCTACACAAGACAACGGATGGACATGTGCATACTATGTGATGTGATTTATGCACATGATTATCAAATATGCCGCAATAGACACCGATACCATTCCTGAGGTATTATATATAGTCTCATTAGATAATATGAAATATATCAATCTTATTTATATATTATTAATTATATATATACATCATTCTCTTTGCAGGTGTTTAAAACTGACCACACTATAGGAAAGGCCTTACCATATGTACATGCTCCCTATACGACGGGAGAATTAAATGATGTAAGAGAAGAATGGGCAACAACCATACAAGTAGTGGGGGGTTTAACATATAATTGGGATGTTGATAGTGAATAATGACTAAAGAATGATATTTTGTAAATGAATTTCTGAATTATAATATGTGTGAATGTTTCTACATGTCTGAATGTTTTTACATGTGTCTGAATGTTTCTACATGTGTGAATGTGAAAATGAATGAAACTGTTGGTTGCTATATGAATGTTTCTACATGTGTGAATGTGAAAATGAATGGAACTGCAGATTACTACATGAATGTTTCTACATGTGTGAAAATCGAATGGAACTGTAGGTTGCTAAATGTGTGAAAATTAATGTTGTTAGTTTTGCAAGTATGTGGCATGTTATTGGTTGATATCAATGGATGTCGTAAAACTTACAGTTCATAACTAAACTATAGGTTTCTCATCCTACCACCAGCCACAGTAGGTCTGCAGACTGATGGAAAAAAAAAACTTCCAATAGGTGTCGGTTATTTGTTTAAAACCGACGACAAATGATTACAACATCAGATAAATAATTATAACTGAAGCCTAATGCATGTGATGTGGCATCAGTTATCAATAACCAACGTCGATTTCCCTAATGAGGTCAGACACCACGGCCGTGCTGGCCAGCACGGTCATGGCAGCAGACTAGACACCACAGCCGTGGCAGTGGGCCAGATAACACGGTCGTGCTGGCCAGCACGACCGTGGCAGCGGGTGAGACGGTGTCAGTTATCACTAATAAACCGATGATGATAGTGCCCTAGATGGCACCCTTTATGTGGCGCAAAGGTTTATGACGTCGATTTCAAAGCTAATAACTGACGCTTATACGCCCCTGCTGGCACGTTTTCGGTGGCGCGTGAAGGGTTGTGGCATCGGTTTGAGAACCGACGCCTAAAGGTTGGCCTTTTAGCGGCACCCACATAGGTGTCACATTAAAACCAACACTAAAGGCCTTAAATAAGCGACACTAAAGGCCGGTTATGTACTAGTGTAAGAAGAGGTATCCAGGAAGCATTGCTTCTCTCTTCATGCCCACACTTGGAACTTTTTTTGCTTCCCCTGACCGATCTATCGAGCCATCCTGGATGGAAATTGTATTTATGACCTTCTACAGTAAGACTGAGAAACCTTCTACATGCATCAACTACATGTCCACTGAATTGTCTTACTCATGAGTGCACTGTCGAGAAAAATTCTTTAGAGTGACATTCTCTATCTAGGAGTCGTCTTGATACTTATAGAAACTTACCTTTCTATCTTTATTGACATCATTGAGAGAATCCCACAGCTCAGACATGTGGCTATCTGTAGGAGTACTTCCAAGTCCTCCTTGTCTCCTTTGATCTGGCATTGTCTTCTTGACTTCCTGAACCTTCTCTTTGTGCACTCTCAATGTGGTTTTATATATATATATTGAAGCATAGTTTGTCTTGAGCTATCACCAAACAACCTTTTTTTACCTTGCACGTGCCACCACTGAACCTGAGATCATATCCGCTCCTATCCAACAAGGAACCAGAAATTACACTGAGCCTCAAGTCTGGAACATGATGAACATCCTTGAGCATGATAGTATCCCCAACATCTATTTTGATACATACGTCATCAATCCCAATGATCTTTGAGTAGCTAGCATTCTCCATCCTCACATTGCCAAAGTTCCATCTTCTTTTTTTGTGAAGAACTTCTTGTGAGTTGTAGCATGGCACGTCGCTCTTGTGTCGACAACCCACTCAACACCGTCATCTGTGTTCAATCCCTGCTCTTGGACTTTCAATATTAGATCTTCCACATTGGAAGTTGCATTGTTCTTATCATCATCCTCATATTCTTTGGCAAGTTCTTGTGACACCTTCTTCCATATATTACAATCTTTCTTGAAGTGTCCAACTTTTCTATAATAGTAACATTCTTTACTCTTTGTATGTGACTCTGATTTCTTCCTCTACCTTTAATGTATAGAGTTGAACCCGAAGAATCAGATTTTTCACATTCCCTTATGCGAATGTCTTCACTCAGAATCAAATCCCAAATATTGTCAAGATTCAGCTTCATGCTTCCTGGCGAACTATTGACTGTTGTCACTATAGCAGACCAACTCTTGGGCAAAGAGGAAAGCAAGATAAGGGCTTTGACGTCATCATCAAACTCTATATCCACTGAGTTCGGTTGAGTAATTATGAAGTTGAACTCATTGATGTGATCTGCTACTGAGGCTCATTTGCTCATCTTCAGGTTGAACAAATGACACATCAAATATACCTTATTTGCAACGGTTGGCTTCTCGTACATATTTGATAACGTCTTCAAAAGTCTTGTCATCTTCTTCTCATTGGCAATGTTGTATGCAACATTTCATGCCAAAGTCAACTTGACCACCCCAAGTGTCTGACGATCAAGGAGATCCCAGTCCTCCTGTTTCATCTGTTTAGGCTTAGTCCCTGTCAGAGGTTGATGCAAGTTCTTTAGGTACAGATAATCTTCAATCTGTATCTTTTAGAAGATGAAATCTTTGCCATAAAACATTTCAATGCACACTTTTCCATCTTCAGACGCCATTGTCGCTCACACTTCAACTTTTAAACCTTGCTCTAATACCACTTGTTAGGAATTATAATGGGAAAGTGACGTGTTCTGTAAAACTGAAAGCGCAAGATTTAATGTGAAAAACTCTCCCCAAGATGAGAAGAGAAAAATCATTGGGTAATACCAACCAACAAAAGCTATGTAATCAAGATTACAACTCACACCGTCCAGATTTAGTTACCCATAAATCTGGATAGCCCCCCCCCACACACACACACAAGAACAAAGATAGGAAGAATAAAATCACACCCAACGTGTACAAAATATCCCACTTATCTTTTTCTCATCACAACACCTCTGTCGTTGTAGGGGATCAGACACACGCTTTTGCCCTTGCCTAATGCTTCTCCGATCACTGACTGGGCCGCCTATGCTCCTAACGAGGTCGCCTACCTTGCTGCCAACTAGAAGCTTTCTCCTCCAGAGAGAGCAGATGTGTGTCTGGTGCGGATTCCGCCAGAGGCGTACATACTAGCCAACTAGGGTGGCTAGATGCACTCCACGAGGTCGGAACGCACGGGATGGGATTTTTGCTTTTAAAAATTATATTGTCCCTAACCGAGTCGATTACAAAGACTAAATAGGTCACCCACAAATGTACGGGGTACTGTCGTAGTATAGGTGATTTGCAAGATACGGGGTCAGTCCACAGGGATAGAAGGGGCACTAGAGTTAGGTAGTGTAAGCTATGTTCCTAGTGCGGAGATTAGGGCTTGAGGGTTTTAAAAGGGTTTGATGGTTGATTATGCTAATTGAAAAAGTAAGAAAAGCAAGATTTAAACCTAAGCTATCTTGAACAAGCAAACTAGCAAACTAAGTTAACAAACTAGCTAAGCAAGGGCAAGAGCAAGCTACACTAGACCAAACAAGCAAGAAGCAATTGAGAAGCTAAGTTAATCACTAACAAGAGCAAAGTCCTAAATTAACACTAGAGAACATAACTAAGCAATTGACTAAGTTAGGCTAAAGCAATTAAACTAGACTAGCATTAACAAGCGAGTAAAGTAGTTTGGGTTTTAACAAGTTGATTAGGGTAGGTAGGCCGTTTGGGGGATGTAACTTTGATATTAGTTGGGGAAGATAGTTAGACAAGCATGGTTCTCACTCCACATCTAGATTACCAAACCAAACAATAAGGCTAATGCCATTAGAATGTACCCTATACTACTATTAGAAGACTAGGGTTAGGTGTAATTCTAATGGGATTAACCAAATCTAGGTTTTGAGGGTAAGTGATAGTGAGCAATTGAGGGTTGAGTGTAGAGATGGGAGTAGAGATGAGGGTATTTGACCTCATGCCACTAGCCACTCTAGCCTTTAGAAGGCCCTAGGCAATTGCATCACTCTCACTCACACTAGCTACTTAGATCTCACACTCACTTGTAGGAGGGGGGATGTATATGTAGGAACAAAGGGTGCTAGATAGGGATCCACTAATTGGACCTAGGAGCCATTCCTAAGATTGCCACATATACTCCAAATCATCCTAGAAGCTAAGTATCATCAAACATCTCAAAGCAAGAAATTCGTGTAAAGAGCACAAACCACATGCAATAAAATAGGAAAAGAGATAGAAGCAAGTGGCAATCATCATATATATAAATTGAGTTAATTACAAGCAACTTTTCCCCCAACATGGTATCAAAGTCACATTTTAACCCCAAACAGCCCACCACAAGGGGCTTAGCTATACATAGTCAAAGAAAGAGTAAAAGAAAGGGGAAGAAGAGGTAGAAACGCCATGGAGCTTGATGTAGTAGCCTTCTTCTTCACCTCCAAGCTGTTATGGACGACCTCCCTCCTCCAAGGGTGTAGGGGAGCATGAAAATATGGGGGGCTATGGGTGAAAACCTAGAAAACTAGGTTTCCAAGGTGGAATGAGGGTGGAATTGGTGGATGTTGAGCTAGAATGCAAAGGGATTGCACTAGGAGCTCAAGGAAGGAAGGTGGAAGCTTGGAGCAGCTATAGGGGAGGCTATGTTTCATTCCCCAGTTGCCACCTATGTATATATTAGTGGTGGGGAGGCACTAGGGTAAGTAGGGGTAGTTTAGGAAGTACAGTATAAAAGTTTGGTAGGGTAGGCAGGTCACCACAGCCGTGTTGGTGTGCCACGGCCGTGGTGAGGGTAGGATGGCACAGTCGTGGGGTGGGAATATGGTCGTGATATGGAGTAGGTGTGGATATGCTAAGTATAGTGGTGGTCATGACCATGGCGGAGTGCCACGGTTGTGGTGGGTGAGAGGCACCACGGTTGTGTTGGGTAACACGACTATTTTGGAGGAGGGAGATGTGATTGTGGAGCAGCAACATAGTCATTTTGTTCTTCATCGACCATGGTCGTGGCGGAGGGCCACGATCGTGACGATTTGGGGGTGACTGACCGGCCTAAATCACGCGTCCTAAAATTGGAGGCGTATTTGAGGTAGTCGAGCCTTCGCATTTATAACCTGAATCCTTCTAGGCCCCTGCAACTTTGTTTACGGGGTCGAAGTAGTCATACGGGGTCGAACACAGGGACAAGGTGGGTTGTGTTGACGACTCTGAATCGACACTCTACACTCCGGTAGGTATAAAGAGATATTAAAATTCCCCTAAGGGAACAACAAGATGGCACGATTAAATCAAAGAAAACTATCCCCAACTGGAGCTACAAGAAAGATTTAGATTTTGTCATTTAGCAGCTTTTAGGAATTTTCATGCAACAGAAAATAGAAAGATAAACTGCAGTTTAAGGCGTAATGCAAGGGATAAGACTTCAGTAAGACAAGCGGTAGCAGTAACACCCGACACCCCTCCTCTCAGAGCGGGTGCCTCTAACCAAGCTTCAACACCCCTCTCGAGGTTGTTGTTCTCAAGTTAGAGTGGAATGATACTAAAACAACTCCGTTCCGGGCACTCTCGTACTCCAGAATCGGACCGAACACTAGAGCCACAACCCAACTCTCGAAGTAGTTGCGACGGGAAAGATGATTCGGTAGCTAGCGAAACGCGATCCAAAACATGCAAGCTAGAGTTCAGATATCCAACACAGCAGTTACCCAATCATAAGGCATCAAGCATTAAACAAATTGCAATTAAGCATTTCTATTTCCATAAGCAATTAAGGGTCTTAATACAATGCTGAAGTAAAGAATTTAAATAACAGAATTAAAGATAGATGCCACCTTCTTGATGTAGAAGGGCGACAGACTACTACTACTCCCAGCCTGATACCGTCTAGGGACCTATCCCGGTACAGCCGTGTCGGGCGGCACGAACTCTCGAACGGCACGCCTGACGGACGACTATATCGTTCGAAGACCCTGGCTGATACGCTCATGTCGGGTGGCACGCCCTCTCAGGCGGCACGCCCTCTCAGGCGGCACGCCCTCTCAGGCAGCACGCCTGACGGGGAGAGTGTATCGGTTTCGGTATCATGTCGGCCAAGGATTTACATATACTACTGTCGGGCATTGCTGTCAGGCACTCGTGTCGCGTATCTACATCGGCCGATATCGGCCCTCAGTGTCGTCCGGTACAGTCCTAGGTGAACTGATCCCCTCCCTCTCGGGATGAGGAAGAGCTCACCTAGTGTCGCATGGTACGAGCACTGGGGCACGATACGGTTGCTCTCGCACTTCTCTCGCAGATAGCTCAAGTCCCCAACTGTCCGAACGGTGAACTGGCCAGCCGTCCCGACCTATCCAACCTGTCTTTTCGGCTTCCTGTAGCTGTTATTTATAGTCAGCTGGTTGGTGAGAAAACATGGTGCTCGAAGCGCCACGTAGCTCCCTTATACGTCGGTCGATGGATGTGGATGGCCGATACAGGCATATCTCGGCGCGAGGTGCTGGCTATTGGTCACGTGATGGGCGGCACGCCTACCGATGGGTGGTCGTGTTGCTCGTCGAGCTGGGTCGTCGAGCGGCTTTGGCTCCCTGTCGGGTAGAAGGTGTGTCGGCCGGCACGTCCCTTTCACAAGGTGCCCTTCTCCATCGATCATTCTTGTGTCGGGCTGGGTTGTATCGGGCGTCAGGAAGGTCGAGGCGGGCTTAGACTTATTGTGGGCCGGAACCGGCCTTATTGCACAAAAACGAGGAAAACTTTGTAGAAGATAGGAAAAATTGGAATAAGAGCGTTGCTTGGCCAATTATTGCGAAAATGCTAAGAAAATAGAGGAAAATAGCAGAAAAGGGTAGTTTTGATAACAGAATAAAGGGCAAAAACGTCACAAAATTTGGTGTTATCAACTCCCCCAAACTTAGCTTTTTGATTGTCCTCAATCAATATTTAAACTAAACTTTGTGTTGCTTCTTCTTGCACAACAAAACTTTAAGGCTAAAGGGTAGCACAAGATTTGCGATGTCTTGGAGGTAATGTTGTCTTAAAGCGAACAAAAGACCTTGCCCTACTTGCCTTATTATTTAAGTAAAATATTTCTTCTCCACAGCTTCAGCGAGACTTTGGTGTATGATTCCGAAGTTAGCTTCCACACCAAACAGCTTTATTTTAAGGGTAGAAAGTTGTGTATAGGGTAGGCTAAGGCTTTTTGGGTTTTTCTTCTTGTTTCCCATCAGTCCATCCAGGTAAGGGTCCGTTAACGGGCAAGTGGTCCCTGCAGTCCAAGCCAGTTGGCTTTAGAGCAGTGATTTCACATCCTACGTACCACTGCCCCGGATCTACCATGCCTAAAGATGGGTACTTTTGGAAAACAAGGGTGTATATATATTTTTTTCTTTTCTTTTATCGGGCACAACTCTCATACTTTTATTCACGCTCATAAGGCTTCTTTCTCTTTTTGGGATTTTTGCTGGGTAAGGGAAAACAAAAGGGATATCTGCTGTTTGGGCAGCTTTTTCCTTCTCCATACTCGTCTCTTAGCTGTTTGTGAGATTATTATTTTTCGAAAATTTTTGGATGGCAAGGCACAATCTTTTGTTTGTCTGAGACAACATTATCAGAAAGATATGATAGGACTTGTAACTCGTTAAATATACAGAAAGTAAACTTTGCAAGAAGTTACAACAGGTTTTTATTATTAAAGCAACTTTGTACATATGCATAGGGGTAGAATAAGCAAAATTTTCAAAATTTTCAGAAATTTTGGTATAAACATGTATATGTACACATGATATAGGAAAGAACAAAAGGATAAAGAACAAAATAATAAGGAATTTAAGTCAGAGAGATCAGAAGATTTTTGTACCTCCCTCACTGGTACATGGTACCCCCCCCCCAAAACTTACTCCACACTCTGTCCCAGAGTTGTGAAGTAGATGAGGTAAGGAAATGTTAATCAGTGAGGGTTAGATGATCAGCGCGCCTGGGCTAGATAAGAGCTCCCACACATATTCTCCTCTTTTGCTGTGATAGTCGATGTGGAGGAGCTGATCAGGCGTTGCCTCATTTGCCATCCATTCCAGGACGAAGACGCCGCAGTCGTTGGATAGTTGAATTTGCTGCGGGCTGCGGTGGCAGAACTGGAGTTCATGCCAGCTTCCTGCTTGCATTCCCAGAAATGGTTGTATCAGCGCTGCTATATCGATATAGTACTTTCGTACTAATCGTTCAAGAGATGTCAGCGCTGTCGATGTACAAGGCACTGGATGGTCTTTATTGCTGTCCGAGCTGTTGTAGAAAATCCCTGCTCATTGTTGGGTGTACACCATTAAGAGCGTCCAGTGGTTGTTGTGCAGGATTGGAAGGAGAATGGTATCCGGGACTCTGCATTCCAATTCTGCTAGGAAAGCTTCCTTTGCCCCTTGTTCATCGTCTAGGCAAATGTTGTTGAACAGCATTGGATCTGCTATGTATGCGTGTTCAGACTTGTTTCGCAGTATATGGATGTAGGCGACCGCCACAGATAACGCCAGACACCCTCCCTCTTTTACCATGTCCCTTAAGTCGTCAATCGGGACTATGACATCGCCTGCCGAGTAAGCTATGTCTGCAGGGTTGGAGTCAGCCAACTTCATGTGGATTTCGTTGACCTATTCTTGCGTGAGGGTAGCGCATGAGAAACGGTCGAAGTTGTGGATTGACTCCTCCAGGTTCTGGGGCGAGGCATGTTCGTCGTGTCCGAAAACTTGCCGCAAGATATTTATTTGTTTGCCTGCCCCACAGACGTTCGTCTCTGCTTCTGCTTCTTTTTCAGGAGGGTTGCTGTGCTGAGATGACTCTTCTTCCTGTTCACTATCTAGCAGCTCTTCTAGTATCCCCGCATCTCGGAAGTAGCGCTTATCCTTTATCAGCAGCAATGCATATTTGCTTCTGAGATTGTAGAAGTTAGTATTCTGGAGTTGCTTGAAGTATCCGAAGATATGTATCATCTCCATGGCTCTGAGGACTACGAATGCGCTATTTCCACTTCCCTCATCTTCTTGGACTGGGAAGTCCTTTAGTGAGTAGAAATTCCAGACGCCGCTGTGGCGCTGGACTCCGTACTTGATGACCCGGTGGAGACGTAGCGGCAGTAGTCTTAGATTTACGTCCTTTGGGAGTAGGAACGTACTTCCTGTGTGCGAGACCTCTTTGCTGCAGCAACAATGCAGTTGGACATGATGATTTCGGAGGTCGGCAATGCACACGAACCAGTTGTTTCTGTGTTTGTAAGGGGCCAGCACCAGTTTTGGATTGTGCACTTCAATGTAATCCAACATACTTTCTACCTGCGTAGAATTGTACAACCCCATCATTAGTCTTCTTACTAGGGCTGGGGTGGCAGCTTAAACTGTATGTTGGTTCTTCTTGTCGGCGTTTTCTATAATGGCCCCTTGTAGCACTCTGAACAAACTCTTCCCTACGATGGCCTTGGCGCGGAAGATGTTTCTCAGAGTTCCCTGTTGTACCGAGAAATAACCGTCGCTCCAGAGTACCTCTTCCTCGTCAGCTTGCGATCTTAGGACCATGTTGAGCAGTTTCTGGTCTCTGATCGTTAGATATCCTATGACCCTTCTGTCAAAGTCAGCCATTTCGAAAGAAGGTATCTCTGTCGGTGCGGAGAAATCGGTGATGTCGGCCCTTGAACTCCTTCCTCTGGGGAGGTGTCTTTCGTTTGCGGTGCGGATGTCCCCCCCTTCTCCCTCGGATTCGTCAGAAGAGCCCTCCCCGACGCTGATATCTTCGTTGTTATCCTCAGCTTCGTCAAAGGGGGCTGAGGGAGCGGCCTCATTCAGGTCAAAAGGGCTTTCTTGTCTGGAAGGAGCTTCATAGCCTTGCCCTTGTGAAGAATTTCCTCCGGTTGCTGATGACGATCTGCCGGAGGAGGAGGTGGATGATGACGATCCTGACGACGCTCTTGACGACGAGGATTGAGAGCCTGGACCAGGAGGCGACGGCAATCTTCTCGGCTGCCTTGGGCGTGGATGGTCGTCCTCCCTGTTCAGCCTCCCCTCAATCTCGCTAAGGCACTGCAGAACTTGTTGAAGCGTGGCATTCACTGCCTCTAGCCGGCTAGGTAGGCTGGCTAAAGCCAGCAGCTCTCGTTCCTGCCTATCCAGCCTCTGTTCGAAAAACGAAAACTTGCGGGTTAGGGAAAGAAATGTAGTAGAATGGTTTTCTGTTACCTCCCGTAAGAAATCGAGTTCTTGTCCTAGCATCATTCCGAGCGAAGGAGGGTTTTCCGCTTGTCTCCCCCTTGACCTCGAAATGCTCCTCCCGCGCGAAGGTCTGCCTGACGAGGCAGAACCTACTTCTATTGTCCGCGTGGCTGATGCTTCTGGGCGAGGTGTCGGTGCTGCCCCGCCCTCTTGTTGTATCGGAGGAGACCGTGTTGTGGGGGACGGATGCTGCCCCATATCGACGCTGTCGACGATCTCCTCAACCACTGCAACAGGTGACTTTGGTGGTGGTGTCAGCGTCACCTGTGCTCCTTCGATCTCCATTTGTAGGATATCGGCGAATACCTCATCGCTAACATCCGGTTGTAATTCATCAGCTGCCCTTAAGGGCGCAGTAGAAACTATGGGAACTGCAGCCGTCTCTCTCGCTGCAGTTCCAGTCCTTGTCTCGGCGACCTCCACGATTGCCGGGTTTTCCCTTGCCACCACTGGCCTTGTTGTCATGGCTGTCGTTCGTGGCTCCGAGGCAGTGGGCCGCTCGGCAGGAGTTGTTGAAAATACGTCCTGCCGAGTACCCAGCGGGATGGGCCCCCTGGTGATCCCCCGCTCTTGGCTTCTTGGGGGCGGAGCGCAGCATGCGCCCGCTGCCACAGCCTCGATCTCGGATGTGGTGAAGACTAGCTTTTCTGCGTCGTAGGCGGCGCAACGAGGAAGCGGGAGAAGGATCTTTGTCCATGTGAACTTGTAGAAGTAACTCCGCCCCTCCTTCTTTATTATACCCGACCTCATGAGGTACTTGAGGTCGATCAACTCGTCCCCTCTCCTTCTTGAGAGGTTGCGCGGCTCACGCGGGTATCCCAACCCCACCGCAATTAGGTTCACGATGCCACCCATGCAATATTCCTTGGTGGCATCCTTTATTGGGTGCAGCCTGTTCAGCAAGAAGCGCCCCAGGTTGATAGTCCGGCCCTCCATCATGTGCCACATGACGTGGAGTTCCTCGGAGTAAATGTTGCTGGACTCATTTTTGCTGAAGAGGAGGCACGCCACCAGCTTGTGTATTATCCTCCAGAAGCATGAGTGCACTGCCGCCACCTTGCTCCCGGGTTTGAAAGATGACTCCCCGGTTAGCTTTTCCCAGATATCTACGGGGTTGAATCTGTCTTCTTCGGTGATCCTTGCACCGTTATCTAGTCTCCTTCTCTCCTCTTCGCTGGAGGAGAAAATCTGGTTGAGCAGCTTTTCCGAAATGACGTGCTCTGCATTGTAAAGTCACCCCTGGAGTCTGTCTGCTCCGCCATACTGTCTGGCTTCAGCAGGTGTATTCTTTACTCGGTGAAGGGACGCCATGAACTCTCTTGTGAGCTCGGTGTAGGAGGCGGATAGGCTGAAGCAGATTTGCCTCAGACCGGCTACAACAAGTACGTCCTCCAGTCTCCCGAAGATGCCCAACTGCATGAAGGATGACTGGTGGCCGAACCTGCTAGGCCTGTAGAGCTTGGCTCCTAGCTCAGCATATCGGCGTCCGTGCTCCTCGTCTCTTGGCACGAACCTTCCTGGCGTGTGCTCCAGGGGTTCTGTTGTTGGAGCGGGTGCTGCAGCTGGAGTGGCCGCTTCTTCTGTCCTCACCCTCTTCCCAGATGTTGAGGGTCCAGCTGCTTCAGGGTTTGAGCGCTTCTGCCCGACTGTTGCCGCCTCTGCCTCTGGTTCGGTGATGACTCTCCTGCCTTGCTCGCCAACGAGTCTAACGGTTATCTTTGTGCGTGCCATCCTTATCATTAATCAAATAAATGCTATTTTGTTATCAACAGAAAAATTAATAAGGGGAAAGGCACCCTGACACGACGGTACCGGGCTTCAAGACAGGATCAGGTAAAGCTTGCCCGATACAACTGTGTCGGGCGATACGGCCAAACGAAACTGAGCACCCGGTAGGGTCTTGAAAGAGCGCTGCCTGGTACAAGAATAAACAGACGATACGGTCACTGCCCGACACAGATGTATCGGGCAGGTGCGAAAGAAGCGTGTCGCGCGATAACAGTATCGGGCGATAAGAAAAATCAACGCAAAATCTTCGCCCGATACGCCGTACGCGATAAAGGTCTGTATCGGGTATGCTCGGGCGATAGAGCTGTCGCGCGATACCTTTGTTTTCCTTAAGGTGTTGCGCGTCACGGGATCGAAAGAGGTCTCTGCGTGACACGGGAGCGGAGGGCAAGAAAAGTACTGCGCGATACGGTAGCTGAAAAAGGTAAAGTCCGGCAGCGCGACACGGTAAAGTTTTTGCCTTATATATAGCGGCTGAATGTTGCGGTAAAAACATTTCCTCCCGGGACGGGCGCAATCTGTATGTCGGTTGCTGTGCCGCCCGATCTGGTCTGGAAAAAAAAAAGATTTGCTAGACCAGACTTCGCCCGACCGATACAAGATTTTTCGGGACAAAACTCCGAAGTAAAACCCACTTAAGGAAAGAGGCGACAGGCGGGTAAAACATCATTGGCCTAAGGCTAAACCCGGCCTCAGATGGTATTTACCCATCCTGGCAAATAAAACTAAAGCGGTGGCCCTTAAAACAAAAAGAGTCAGCACATGTGCGCATGCACTGACTCGGGCCTTATTACAGTCCATAATGTTTGTAATGTCTGTCTTGCAAATAAGTAAATAACATCCTATTCTAGGAAAATAAAAGCACGGGCTGCCTCCCGAGGAGCGCTGCATTTCCTGTCTACAGCTAGACGTCCTTCAGCTTCTTCATCTTGATCTATCTTTTAGCTGGTTCGGTGTTAGATGGGATCTTCCCTACAGGATTCTTCATAATTTCGGCAAGCTGCGCTAGCTGCTGGTCGATTTGGCACTGATGTGTCTGCATATCTGCCAACTGGACCTGCAATGAGTTCAAAACCCCCGAATTGGATAGTGCACTTTGCACTAACTGGTGATTAATGGTGTTCTGCTTCTTGACAAAATCGAACAACTGGCCGATCACTTCGGATTGGTTCACCCCTTTCCCCTGTTCACGGGGCGGGCCTTGGTACTTTCCTGGTGCTTGGAAATTACCTTTTGCTGGCTGGAACTGGATATTCTTGGTGTATTGGCCTGATCCCCCTCTCTTTTCAAAAGGTTGCACGGGCCTGGCCGAGGTGTTTAGCTGATGCGAGTTCTCGGCCGCATCCTTGTTGCCATAACTAAATCCAGGGTGGTCTGGTCTTTTGAAGCCCATGTAGGATACATTCTCGATCCTTTCTTCTTCTGAGTCGGAGTCGCTGTCGATGCCGGGTTTGGTGTAGATACAGTTGTCTACCCCATGTCCTCCTTCACCGCAGGTAACACATTTCATGACTTTCTCAACTTGCTTCTTCCCCTTTCCGCCATGATCCTTCAGTTGTTTCACATTTGTTGCTATCCTTTGAATCTGAGAAGTTATGTTTTCCAGAGCCTTGGACTCAAGAGAGATTCCTTCCCCTGCCTTCTTTGCCTGCCCTCTATCGGATCTATCATAGTCAACATCGGCCTTCAACTCAGCCATGTTCCTAATGATCTTTTCGGACTTGCTCGGCTTTTTCCCTAAGAAGTCACTTCCTGCTGCCGCATTCAGCGATACCCTTTCATCGGGAGTTAGCCCATTGTAGAAGGTGGAGACTAGGAAACCCTTCTTGAAATTGTGGTGAGGGCAGTCCCTCTGATATTCCAGATATCGTTCCCAGGCGTCGTGGAGGTTTTCATTTGGCTTTTGCGTGAAAGACGTGATTTTTAACTTGTTCCTCATCGTCTTCTCAGTGGGGTAAAACTTGTTTACAAATGTGTCAGCCAATTCTCCCCATCCATTCAGCGCTTGGTGGGGTAGCCCAAGGTACCATGATAGAGCCTTATCCTCCAAAGAGAAGATGAAACCCTTGCAGTAAATGACCTCTTGGGGAACCCCTCGCATCTTTATGGTGTCGCAGATATTTTTGAAAGCATCAAGGTGATGGTAAGGGTTGTCACTCTTGGCACTCCCCTTGAAGCTTTTATTCTGAATCATGGAGATCACATATGGCTTGAGCTCAAAGTTTGTAGCATTGAACCTTGGGATGATAACGGGGCACCTCGATCTATTGGCCTTTGTAGAAGCCAATTCTTTCAGAGTTTTCTCTTTTTCCTCTGAGTCGTCACTGTTGCTGGCATCTCGGCGTCGCTCCCAATTATCATGATTCCTCCTGTGTCTCCGACGACGTCTATGCTGATGACGCTCTTCCTCATGCCCTGGTGATTCTAGATCTTCTTGTCGCTCATCATCACTATACCGGTCGTTGTTTTCCGGTGGAGGCGAAGCTGGCCTCCTTCCTTGGCTTTCGTTTCCAGAAGGTGGCTCCACGCGAGGAGGCATGGTTGATATACTCAGTGTTCAGTAGATCAGAGTACCTGAAAACCGCATAAAAATCATGTTTAGAAAATTATAATTGGGGTAAAGAATAATGCTTAAAGTAAAAGAAAAAGAAGAAGAAGTGATGTCAAGCCTATTTCTAAGCTTGAGGCACGGGAGTGTAGTTAGTGGATTCGGATTCGTCAACAGTGCCATTTGCCTTGTCCCCGGCAACGGCGCCAGAAAGTTGACCGGCCTAAATCGCGCGTCCTAAAATTGGAGGCGTATTTGAGGTAGTCGAGCCTTCGCATTTATAACCCGAATCCTTCTAGGCCCCCGCAACTTTGTTTACGGGGTCGAAGTAGTCATACGGGGTCAAACACAGGGACAAGGGGGTTGTGTTGACGACTCTGAATCGACACTCTACACTCCGGTAGGTATAAAGAGATATTAAAATTCCCCTAAGGGAACAACAAGATGTCACGATTAAATCAAAGAAAACTATCCCCAACTGGAGCTACAAGAAAGATTTAGATTTTATCATTTAGCAGTTTTTAGGAATTTTCATGCAACACAAAATAGAAAGATAAACTGCAGTTTAAGGCGTAATGCAAGGGATAAGACTTCAGTAAGACAAGCGGTAGCAGTAACACCCGGCACCCCTCCTCTCAGAGCGGGTGCCTCTAACCAAGCTTCAACACCCCTCTCGAGGTTGCTGTTCTCAAGTTAGAGTGGAATGATACTAAAACAACTCCGTTCCGGGCACTCTCGTACTCCAGAATCGGACCGAACACTAGAGCCACAACCCAACTCTCGAAGTAGTTGCGACGGGAAAGACGATTCGGTAGCTAGCGAAACGCGATCCAAAACATGCAAGCTAGAGTTCAGATATCCAACACAGCAGTTACCCAATCATAAGGCATCAAGCATTAAACAAATTGCAATTAAGCATTTCTATTTCCATAAGCAATTAAGGGTCTTAATACAATGCTGAAGTAAAGAATTTAAATAACAGAATTAAAGATAGATGTCACCTTCTTGATGTAGAAGGGCGACAGACTACTACTACTCCCAGCCCGATACCGTCCAGGGACCTATCCCGGTGCAGCCGTGTCGGGCGGCACGAACTCTCGAACGGCACGCCTGACGGATGACTATATCGTTCGAAGACCCTGGCCGATACGCTCATGTCGGGCGGCACGCCCTCTCAGGCGGCACGCCTGACGGGGAGAGTGTATTGGTTTCGGTATCGTGTCGGCCAAGGATTTACATATACTACTATCGGGCATTGCTGTCAGGCACTCGTGTCACGTATCTACATCGTCCGATATCGGCCCTCAGTGTCGTCCGGTACAGTCCTAGGTGAACCGATCCCCTCCCTCTCGGGATGAGGAAGAGCTCACCTAGTGTCGCCCGGTACGAGCACTGGGGTACGATACGGTTGCTCTCGCACTTCTCTCGCAGATAGCTCAAGTCCCCAACTGTCCGAACGGTGAACTGGCCAGCCGTCCCGACCTATCCAACCTGTCTTTTCGGCTTCCTGTAGCTGTTATTTATAGTTAGCTGGTTGGTGAGAAAACATGGTGCTCGAAGCACCACGTAGCTCCCTTATACGCCGGTCGATGGATGTGGATGGCCGATACATGCATATCTCGGCGTGAGGTGCTGGCTATTGGTCACGTGATGGGCGGCACACCTACCGGTGGGTGGTCGTGTCGCTCGTCGAGCTGGGTCATTGAGCGGCTTTGGCTCCCTGTCGGGTAGAAGGTGTGTCGGCCGGCACATCCCTTTGGCAAGGTGCCCTTCTCCATCGATCATTCTTGTGTCGCCCAGCCCCTGTCGGGCTGGGTTGTATCGGGCGTCAGGAAGGTTGAGGCGGGCTTAGACTTATTGTGGGCCGGAACCGGCCTTATTGCACAAAAATGAGGAAAACTCTGTAGAAGATAGGAAAAATTGGAATAAGAGCGTTGCTTGGCCAATTATTGCGAAAATGCTAATAAAATAGAGGAAAATAGCAGAAAAGGGTAGTTTTGATAACAGAATAAAGGGCAAAAACGTCACAAAATTTGGTGTTATTAGTGACTCCCTGTTGAAACTTTGTAATAAATGCACGACCGTGGCGGGTGGCCACGGTCGTCTTTAGTTCTGTTGGTCACGACCGTGTTGTGTGACCACAGTCGTGGCCCTTGGGATGCAAATTCACTTTGTCCCTGTTGGTTCTTCACAATAACGCATGACCGTGGGGGTATTCCCACAGCCATTCTGTGGTCTGCATCATTCAAGTGTCCTTCAAGCTTGATCATTCTTGGATGTCTTTGCTTGGTGATGACCCTTGTCCATTAGAGGTAGGTTGAGGGAGGTTTTGGGGTCTTCTTTGGACCCCCCCCATGAGTGTAGGAACCCTAGAACTCCTTTCTCTCTCTTCCATATAAGCATGGTCCAAGTACCTAAAAATAGTGCCAAGAACATCCATAAGAGTATTTGCAATGATAACCATATTAGGGGCAAAAGCTTGTAATCTAACATGTTTAGATGTGATTTAAGTACAAAATGGCACAGGATGGAGCCCTAAAATTGGGCTACATCACCACCCCAAATTTAAAACATACTTGTCCTCACGTATGCTCCAACTCAATCTCCTTTTTCAGTTTCTTTTCAACAAAAACAAATGACAAATGCATAGCGACAGATAATTATTGAATACATGGTCTTAGGAGTGACTATGTGCATGTGTTTCACATCTTTCCTCTCCTCTTTCACAAACCATTCATGAACTGAGCACTGAGCACACAAACTTCAAATATAAAGCATAGAAACACAAGTTGTCCATATGTCTTGTATGTCATTCTGGATAAACCGTTTTATGTTGGTGTTAATCAACGGTGACCAGGAATGTTGTTTCACTTTCATGCATTTACTCTTATGCTTCAAACCACACTAGATGACCCACTTGGTTGTAGAAAGGGTAAAGTGAGCTAGATTTGATGTTTTCTAGCTCAATGGGTATGAAAGAAGAAGAAAGGATTGTGGTGAGATTTGGAGTGCTTTTACACACTCATATTTTCTTTATTTGAATGCTCTTAAACAGGAGCGTCCTTTTATTTCATTTTTGCTTGTTTTTTCTTTTTCTTTTCATTTTCTTTGCCCTTGGTGTAGATAGGGTGTAAAGTGGATGGAGTGAAGTGGAGACGTTGACATGTGGCCACCCCAAACTTGTGTGGGTGGCCATGGCTGATATGTGCGATTTTGGCATCTTTTCACGAGGCAGAGAGGTATGAAGGTGGTGAAAGAATGGTCGGATCAAAGAGGGGTCATCCGTGTGTTTTCCAATATAAGATTCCCTACATGAAGACTAATTCAACACTTCACCAAGTGATATCATACCACATGATAGAATCGACATAACATTCATATTTCTACCAAGTGATTTTATAGGCTTTAAGCGCTTGTAGCTTGCTCGATTCATGATTCAACCAAAACATTCACAAACTTAAGAGATGTGGTGCACATGTAAAAAGTCAACAAACAAGATCATATAGCAATAAGATCTAAGAAAGTAGCATGCATTTGTCACAGGATTAAAACATTTCATTTCAAATAGTGGAGATTAGGTCAAAACATTCTTTTAGAGCAAGAACATTCAAGTTTTGGTAAAATTGGCCAAAATGGTGCCAATTTGCACTAAATTACATCTAAACCTACTTTAGGGAATTTCAAAACATAACACAGCAAGTCCTAATTAAAATGCACAAGAAACTAAAAAACTACATGAAGATGCAATGCATGGTATGGAAGAGAAAAAAGATCAACAATTTTGAAAAATTATGCAAAAATGCATGAAATTAAACTACATGTATGCATGAATGCAAGCAGACACACCAGGTCACGGTAAACAAGTATGAAATGTCAGTCAAACTGTTTGATCATCTTGCAAAAATTTAGCACAAGGCACATAGAGAAAAATGTGGTGAGAGAAGGGTTTACAGCCCTACTACACCAAACTATTAAATCATGTTGCCCTCAGCATTAAATAGAAGTTTAGACTAGTAGGGTAAAAGGCGTGGGGTCGCAAAAGACAATTTCCAAGAGCTGGAGTGGTCAATGTAACACTAGGTGAGCAGGACAGGGCCACCTATTGAATTGCAATCTCTTCTTCCATTTTGACCTCCGCTTTGGCTAAACCCTTTTTGCATCATCTTTTCTTCCTTATACATGTGCTAACATGATTCGCAAATAGAAAAACAATCAAGTATATTGTCTGTGTGTTTCTTGGAAACTAAAAGAGAGTATGATAAAACAAGGTTTGAGAATCTCAAACCACGTGGGTTGCCTCCCACTAGTGCTAAATTTATAGCCTTCATCCGGGCTTGTTGCTCTTTTCACTAAGTATCGACACCCACGGTGTCCTCCTTTTCCTCAACAGTGATCCTATCCATCGTTTTGATGACATGTGCTTCATCCCATGGAGTGTGCATTGAGCGGAAGTATGGACTTGATCTCCACAGCTTTAGGGGATCATAATAGTGTAGACTCTCACCAAAGTCTTCATTACCTAGCTTATCCCTATCCTCTTTAGTAAATATAAAGAAATCAAATTTCTCCTCTTATAGGTGACCGTCAGAGTGCCCATACGCACATTGATTTCTACACCCATAGTGGACAAGAAGGACCTCCCCAATATGAGGTATTCTTTCCCATAATAGGTTCAGAATCCACTATCAGAAATTCAGTCACATACGCAATGTTTATCCTTTCATCCATCAATACTATTGCGTTTTGCAGTATTCCCAAGGGTTTCCTTTTGGTTCCATCACCTAAGACAAGGACACAATCCACCGGTTCCATTTTATTTAGGCCCAGACATTGAAACATGCTCCATGGCATGATGCTTGTCCCTACACCTAAGTCAAGGAGGGAGTGCTCGATGGGTTGTGTACCAATGTAGCAGGTGATGAGAGGCACTCCAGAATCGTCTCTCTTTTCTGGAAAGCCCAGGTTGAAAATGAAGTTAATGGATTTTGAAGCAATGATTTCCTTGGTCGGTAGTAGCACTAGTTTTCTCTTCCCCGTGCACACATTTGTCACCAACAAAAAGAATGATGTGATGGTTGTCGTCCCTCGCTTCAAGGGTCCCAGGAGATCCATGATATTGTTGCCCTTATCTAGGGGAGATAGACTTTCATGTAATTGCTTCTCGACTACATCGATTGTTTCTACAACACTCATTGGACCTTGAGGAGGGATGATGGTGATCATTGTCTCATGAGAAGGTTTTGACTCCCATAAAGGTATTGCTTCAAGCACTGCTATGTCAATGGCATGTGAAGCAGTGGGCATGACCTTGTCACAAGTAGCCGGATGAGCCATATCTATTGCAATTTCACTTTCTTAAGAGAGGGTGGGACAAGTGAGAGTGCTTCTACATTTGCACCAGGAGCAGTAGAAATTTGGGTGTACTTAGCATTCTTTCGCAGCGCTTGGATGGAAGATTTTTCAGAGCCTTTGTTATCTTTGCGAGACCCCTCTAGTATCGGGCTTTTGTCATCAACCTCAGTCACTTTCTTTCCCCTTTTCTCAAGATTTTGAGCATCTTTTTCTCCCCATATGATAGATACCATGTTCGCTTGTTCATGGGAAGAAGAAGGGGTTTGTGAAGATGAAGGTGGTGGTGGTCTTTGATGGGTGGAGTTAGGATTTTGGAGTCTGCAAGTTGGTTGTTGGGGAGGTTGTTGTGGGGGTGGGTGTTGATATGTATGTGAATGTGGTGGGGGATATTGGTAGTTAAACGGGGGTTGGTGAGGTGGTGGAGCATATGGGTGTGGTGGTCCTTGATATTGTAGGGTTGAAGTTGCTTGGTCTCGTAGTGGGACGTATGCGGCTTGAGTAGCATTCACATAACCACCATCATTGTTTGGATTTATCATGGGTTGAGACGGAAGTCTCCCCTCTTCACGGCGAGCAAGTGAGATGGAGATTTGATCAATTCTTTGTTCAAGGCAGCTAATATTCTGCCCTTGAGAGGATACTTCTCTCTTTACCTCGTCTAAGTTCCTCAACCTCCCGAGTACCTCATCTTCAAATTTAGAATTGTACCATGGCCTCGGCTGCCCTTGCCCTTACCCATCCTCATTTTGTTGCTTCCAAGAAAAGTTCGGATGGTTCCTCCACTCGGGAGTGTAGGAGTTGGACATGGGGCCTTGATTGTTGCAGCCATCAAAGGAGTGCAAAGCATTCACTTCCTCATCCATAGAGTCGGCTGCCATAGCAGGTTGGCTAGAAGAGCCATCAACTTGATTCTTCATCATTTTCATCATGTCTGCCATCATTTTCATCATGTCGGGGTCGGTAGCATTGCGGGTTGGAGTCACGGAGGATGGTGGGGGAGTGTGGCTCTGGCCTCTATGCCCTCCTTTTGTAGAAGTGTGATGGCGTGAGTTTTTGGCGAGATGTTCAAACAAGGACCATGATTCTTCGGGCGGCTTTGCCATGAAAGTACCTACATAGGAATAGTCCACATTGTTTTGTCTTTGCTCTTCAAGCCCGGTGTAAAATGCTTGAATGAGTTGCCACAAGGGTACTTCATGATGAGGACAGTCTCAGAGCAGCTTTTGGAACCTCTCCCATACCTCGTGGAAGGGTTCATTTTCCTTCTAAGAAAACGAAGTGATGCACCTCCTCATGTAGGATAGCTTTGTAATAGGAAAGAACTTCTTGAGGAATTCATTTTTAACTTTGTTCCATGAGACCAGCTCCAGCTTTGACACATACCACTCTTTAGCTTTCTCTTTGAGGGAGAAAGGAAAGAGTGTCCTCCTGATGGAGTCGTCAGTGACGGCGGGGGTGGGAAAGGTTGAGCACGTCTCAAGGAATGTGTCGATGTGGTGATAAGGGTTCTCATTCTCCATCCCATAGTAGGTAGGGAGGAGTCCAAGGAGTGCAGGCGGGATGGAGAAATGTTGACTCAGCATTTGGTCAACCAAGGTGGCGATGGGGGAGTTGTAGTTCCCTGGTGTGAAGTATTTGTAGAGCGGGCGATGTGGCGGTGGAGGTTGAGCATCCGTTTGCGGGTTGTTTTCAGCCATCTCGGCTTCTCTTTGTTGATTGCAGCGAGTTTGGTGCCTCCTTCTACCAATCTTAGGGTCGTACATCACCAAGTCGGTGCAAGTAGAACGCGGGTTGTGCATGCACAACTGTCACCTGTGCAAGACACAAACAAACAATAAGAAACCAAGTTAGCAAACCAATATGTAAAAGTAACACAAAGAATAAATAATAGCAATGGTGAGGGAAAAAGGAAAGGCTAAGCTACACTATCTAACTAGGCCGAGCATCTCTATCCCCGGCAATAGCGCCAAAAGGCTTGGTGTGGATTACGCTAGAGGCATACACACTTGCCAACTAGGGTGGCTAGATGCACTCCACGAGGTCAGAACAAAGGGGATGGGATTTTTGCTTTCGAAATTTATATTGTCCATAACTGAGTTGATCACAAAGACTAAATAGGTCGCCTGCAAGCGTACAAGGTATTGTCGTAGTATAGGTGATTGGCAAGATACGGGGTCGGTCCACAGGGATAGAAGGGGCACTAGAGTTAGGTAGTGTAAGCTATGTTCCTAGTGTGGAGATTAGGGTTTGAGGGTTTTAAAAGGGTTTGATGGTTGATTATGCTAATTGAACAAGTAAAAAAAGCAAGATTTAAACCTAAGCTATCTTGAACATGCAAACTAGCAAATGAAGTTAACAAACTAGCTAAGCAAGGGCAAGAGCAAGCTATACTAAACCAAACAAACAAGAAGCAATTGAGAATCTAAGTTAATCACTAACAAGAGCAAAGGCCTAAATTAACACTAGAGAACAGAACTAAGCAATTGACTAAGTTAAGCTAAAGCAATTAAACTAGAGTAGCATTAACAAGTGAGCAAAGCAGTTTGGGTTTTAACAAGTTGATTAGGGTAGGTGGGCCGTTTGGGGGATGTAACTTTGATATTAGTTGGGGAAGATAGTTAGACAATCATGGTTCTCACTCCACATCGAGATGACCAAACCAAGCAATAAGGCCAATGCCATTAGAATGTACCCTATACTACTAGTAGAAGACTAGGGTTAGGTGTAATTCTAATGGGATTAACCAAATCTAGGTTTCTAGGGTAAGTGATAGTGAGCAATTGAGGGTTGAGGGTAGAGATGGGAGTAGAGATGAGGGTATTTGACCTCATGTCACTAGCCACTCTAGCCTTTAGAAGGCCCTAGGCAATTGCATCACTCTCACTCACACTAGCTACTTAGATCTCACACTCACTTGTAGGAGGGGGGATGTATATGTAGGAACAAAGGGGGCTAGGTAGGGATCCACTAATTAGACCTAGGAGCCATTCCTAAGATTGCCACATATACTCCAAATCCTCCTAGAAGCTAAGTGTCATCAAACATCTCAAAGAAAGCAATTCATGTAAAGAGCACAAATTGCATGCAATAAAATAGGAAAAGAGATAGAAGTAAGAGGCAATCATCATAGATATAAATTGAGTTCATTACAAGCAACTTTTCCCCAACATGGTATCAAAGTCACATTTTAACCCCAAACAGCCCACCACAAGGGGCTTAGCTATACATAGTCAAAGAAAGAGTAAAAGAAAGGGGAAGAAGAGGTAGAAACGCCATGGAGCTTAGTGCAGTAGCCTTCTTCTTCACCTCCAAGCTGTTGTGGATGACCTCCCTCCTCCAAGGGTGCAGGGGAGCATGAAAATATGGGGGTTATGGGTGAAAACCTAGAAAACTGGGTTTCCAAGGTGGAATGAGGGTGGAATTGGTGGATGTTGAGCTAGAATGCAAAGGGATTGCGCTAGGAGCTCAAGGAAGGAAGGTGGAAGCTTGGAGCATCTGTAGGGGAGCCTATGTTTCATTCCCCAGTCGCCACCTATGTATATATAGGTGGTGGGGAGGCACTAGGGTAAGTAGGGGTAGTTTAGGAAGTACAGTGTAAAAGTTTGGTAGGGTAGGCGGGTCACCACGTTCGTGGTGAGGGTAGGATGGCACAGTCGTGGGGTGGGAATACGGTCGTGGTATGGAGTAGGTGTGGATATGCTAAGTACAGTGGTGGCCACAGTCGTGGCGGAGTGCCACGGTCGTGGTAGGTTAGAGGCACCACGGCCGTGTTGGGTAACACGACTATTTTGGAGGAGGGAGATGTGATCGTGGAGCAGCAACATGGTCGTTTTGTTCTTCATCGACCACGGTCGTGGCGGAGGGCCACATTCGTGGCGATTTGGGGGTGGCTCCCTGTTGAAACTTTGTAATAAATGCACGACCGTGGCGGGTGGCCACGGCCATCTTCAGTTCTCTTAGCTACGATCGTGTTGTGTGACCACAGTCGTGGCCCTTGGGATGCAAATTCACTGTTGTCCATGTTGGTTCTTCACAATAAATGCACGACCGTGGGGGTATTCCCACGACTGTTTTGTGGTCTGTATCATTCAAGTATCCTTCAAGCTTGATCATTCTTGGATGTCTTTGCTTGGTGATGACCCTTGGCCATTAGAGGTAGGTTGAGGGAGGTTTTGGGGTCCTCTTTGGACCCCCCCCATGAGTGGAAGAACCCTAGAACTCCTTTCTCTCGCTTCCATCTAAGCATGATCTAAGTACATAAAAATCGTGTAAAGAACATCCATAAGCATATTTGCAATGATAACCATATTAGGGGAAAAAGCTTGTAATCTAACATGTTTAGATGTGATTTAAGTACAAAATGGCACAGGCTGTGTGGCATCCAACTCACAAAAACATGATTTACTTAAGAGGAAGCGATTGTTAACTGCGAAATTATTGAAAATTCACTAAAAATTAAAACCTTTTTGCAAGAGATCCAAACAAAGGAAAACTCTTCCATCAAGAACCAATATATTACATTGACATCCTGGTTCATAAGTACATAACTTGTACCATCTCTTCTCGAGGATTACAAACGTTAACTGCCCTGTGAAAACTATACACAGGCAGAATAAGAACCTTGAGGCATCAACCCAAAATCTCAGACCGATTCATTAAAAGCACTAACTACTACCTCCGAGGACCTGAGAGTACAGAGACGACACATAGGACTACTATCTATATGACTTGATAGACAGTATCTCCACCTGAGATCTCACTATTGTCCCTACTGTTGTTTTCCTTTCTCTGCTATGGGGATTCTGTTTCCATGTTCGCGTTCCCCTAAAAAATGTTGGATCCCACGGGGGTGAGACAATTGAAAATTGCCCCAGCAACAGATATAACTCTCCGCCAAAACATTATTATTGTAGTTTAATAAATTAAAACTTAGCAGAGGAATCTTATATATTTAATAGTAGATAAATTGTTGTATGAACAGAATCAAGTAATCTCCTTTCCTAAGGAGAACATTGCATCTATTCATGGTAGAGTTGTAAATCATCTATCCACCTTGCAAGGAATGTAAAGAGACCTAATTCACATCTATCAACTAAAGATGCATAAAAGAAATGTAGCATCAGCCAATGAATTTATGTATTCAATCCCTAAGCAAACATGCTATATGGCTAATTATATTTTACAATCACACTAATGCCCTGAGGAGATGAGGTATACCGCTCATACTCCAACCGACCACTGTGAAGTTGAAATCGGTACCATACATAGGTCAATGGAAGAGCCAGATTCCCATGACCTCCCACATCCCGATTAGTGTGGGACCACAAGCACGACTTATGTCAACTGCTCAATATAGCTTTCCAAGGTATACTGGCAACTTCGCTATAGAGTTACAGCGTCAACTACACTCTCATCAGCAATTGAAATATTTAATGTTTATCTCCATCGACCTGACATTAAGTATTATTGGGAGATGTGTACGACATCTATCACAATCATCAGGAGATTTGTGATACATCCATCTCGACACATACAATGAAGTATTGAGAGGTTTAATGTTTACCTTCCATCAATATCCTCATCAGGATGTAAGGATATGTTCGCCCATTAACCCCCACATATTCAAAAATATGCATTTCGAATTTTTGCCGTGGAGCAACCCGTTTACCATCACCTATTACTGAGGATGATGGATCTATGGCCAGGGCTCTACATGATATGATTTCACTTGATTAATTAGGTACATTATCATATTCTTTTAGCATCAGTCAAGTTCTCAAACATAACTTATTATGACAAATGCTACAAAGAACCATGTAATGTTTCATCAATCACTTCTCAATCTTTATAAGACATTGGAGTCTCAGTCCCTTATTTAAATACTGGGGATTCTCATCCCTCCACCACATTATTACCATGCTTATCAAATTTGGGTATTTAAACCCTAAGTTCATCACTGAACATGCATTGTTACCACTTATTAGGTAACTATTATCTCTAGGTCCTCAGACCAAGGTATACATGATACTTGTTACACAAGCATTACACATGGCTCACAAGGCCCATTATTTGTCTTGTCACCTTTTACTAGGCAACAACTTGATCACATGGCTTGCAATGCCACTGCACATTTTGTTACTTCTCCTTAAGCAAAAATAATATAATGGCACACCATGCCAATGCATATTTGTTGCTTCTCAGTAAGCAACAAAAGCATATCACAGCATACAATACAATAGTAACACCACTATTTCCTTACCATGATTAGGGTTTACCATCAAATAGGGTTTTTCATCCTATTACCCAAAATTAGGGTTAGGATTTCCCATTACACATTATTAGGGCTTATGTTCATTTTATGAATCCAACCCTAATTAATTGATCCACCTCTAAGAGCCTCTTTTAATATCACAAGCATTCACACATGCTTATTGCTTTCATCACATATCATTAAATATTATTAATGCAAGGTATGAGTTTATTTCTCATCCTTGCCAGGGTATGATTACATCATACTCATTAGTTTGTCTTAACCCCTATACTTATCAAAATGTATCAAACTCCTTACATTTCATTGTATCAGTTTATATAACACATTTCATGTGTTTCTTATCCAACTAAATTGGATTTAAAGTGTATCAAGGTGTATCAATCCTGAAGTTCTGAATGTGATATCTATCATTTCTTGATGTATCACTTTTCTCATCACTTCTAACTCACTTGAATTTACCAACTTATCTTGTATTAAGGTATTTCCCTCTTAATACCTTTAACCACTCACCTATCACCTTTATCATATAGTGCATAGTTCACACACTAGATTTGTCCAGCTATCTTTAATGATATGGACTTGTCTAATGGTTAGGCATCATTTATATCATTATCAACCACTTTAGGTATCTCAATTCTCAAAATATTGTCCACACCATTATTTAGTGTTTGCATACATCACTCCTAAGAGTGTCATGTCCTCATCTTTGTAAGGTGTATAGGGTTGATACATGTATGTCAAGTTAATCACATGTATAGAGTTGGATGTATAATGATCTAGGCACCACCTTGTCCCTTATACCCTTACATATTAAAGTATCAATATTAGCATTCATATGGTTTATCAATTTCACCCTTCATGGTGTAACATTCTCATCTTACTTGATTATGTCATACACACTCTACTTTAGTGTATTGGCCATTATACCCTCATTGAGTTTCATATATCATTACATGGCATCACCCCAGATTTAAATTTCACATCACATAATTACATCAGGGTTCCACATAACATTATTCTAATTCAAGGTTTCACATGGCATTACCCTAGATTAGGATTTCCCATGGCATCACCCTCAACTAGGGTTTCACATGGCATCATCCTCATTTAGGGTTTCACATGGAATCATCCTCAATTAGGGTTTCACATCGAATCATCCTCAATTAGGATTTGCACTTTAATTACCCACAATTAGGGTTTACTATTCATCCCAATTAGGATTACTATTCTAGTATCCATAATCAGGGTTTACTATTCATCCCAATTTAGGGATTTACATCACATTACCCTAAATTAGGCTTACAAATATCATCACCCTGGATTAGGGTTACATCCTTACCCTAGATTAGCGTTTCACTCAAATTTGCCTTAAATTAGGGTTAGGGTTCAATAACCTTGTCCATTAGGGTTTTATGCTCATGATTAGGGTTTTATGATATCTTTACTAAGGATCATACCCTTGATCACCACATGAATCATACTCAAGTATGAATTCCATTCTATCATTCTCTCCACTTGATTTGGTTACATCAATCATACAATCAAGTATATACAACTATGATTAACATAGTGTATTGAGTTATTGCTATTATAAGCAATTAGGGTTTATCCCTATAAAGGTACTAATCATCTAGGTACTTTAGGGATTCAACTTTTATACCTATCATTGATTATCATTGCTATCAATCATTGGATCAATGGATCAATCATCACCTTCAATTGCCAAATGATTGAATCACATTTGACCTCCATTCGGTTTTGGGGTTTCATCACCAAACGGTTTTGAAACCGTTTGACTCCAAATGGTTTTGAAACCATTTCACCCCAAACGGTTTCAAGACCGTTTGGGCCAAATCAGTCTCAAAACTGCAAGGGTTCATGAAGTACATTCATCAATCAAATTGAATGTAATTTGCACCATTGAACTGACCATTGATTAGGCAATTGAAGGATTCATCAATCAACACCATTAGATCTTTATCCAATAATCAAGGATCAACCATTAACCCTCAAATAGGTTTTGAAACCGTTTGGTCCCAAATGGTTTCAAGACTGTTTGGGATCAAATGGTTTCAAAACCGTTTGTCCCAAATTATCTTGAAATCGTTAGGATCAATCATGGATTCTTCAATCAACTCGAGTAGGGTTTCCAATTGAAGGATTGTACATACATTGAATCAATCAATTGGATCCATTGGATCATCCTCCAACATGTACTTGGGTTCAGACCTCAAACGGTCAACCTAACCAAATGGTCAACCCTCTCTTGCGGTTTGGAGTCTAAGTCATCAAACGGTTTGCATATTGTTTGGTCTCCAAACGGTTTGGTGAAACCGTTTGGACCAAACGTCCAAAACCGTTTGCAACTAAAATTTGTTGAGATGTGTGCTGGTGATGATGTCATCACCATAAACCTACATCCCCACGAAATATATTGACATACCCATGGAAGTTGCATCAATTAATCAAAGGTATTGCAAAAAGAACAATTGAATCAATTGAATTGAGAAATTGAGTTCAATAACAATGATTAAGGGTTCATGTTATATAACCCACCTCCAATTGAGCTTCAAAGCTTCAATATCATGTCAACAATGGTGAATGAAACTCCTTTCACTATCCCAAGGCTCGTCCTCAAGCTTTGAGTGAAAAAATTGGGTAGGGTTGAAGATGGAGTGATGAAAAGAAGAAATCAATGATTTATTTTCGATTTCCACCATGAAATCATGGTTGAAAGTGATCAAGAAGCTTACCAACAGGTTGGGGGTCGTCCTCCTGTTACTCCAAGATCCCTTGGTCGTTTTTTCAAGCAAGGAATGAAAGTGGATTCGAAATTACCCATCCAAGCTATGGATAAGGGAGCATATATGCATTTTATTAAAAATTCATTTAAGAGAGAGAAAGTAGGAATTATCTCGTCCATATCCTTGCCATTTTCCTCCTTACCTTCCTTTTTTACGAGGCTATCTTCCTTGCCTCTTATTCCTCTCAATTATCCAAGAAATAAAGAAAAGCAAATTAAGCACCTTAACCCTCATAATAATAATATCCTAAAGTGAGTGGATATTTCTTTTTCTTATAATAATGTGAGTGAGTTATCCACTTCCTTTGGATATTTTCGTGCCTTTGCAAGGCAAAAGGACGTCCATATGTATGGATTTCAACCAACAAAATTTTGGTTGAAGATCACTTCAATTAATATATTTATTTTTGCATTAAATTGAGGTAAAGTTCCAATTATGCTTAAATCTTGATTATTTTAATATCAAGATTCTCTCTCCTCCAAAGTGATTCAAATGAGACGCCCCTCTCATTTTATTTGCTCTACATGATGCCAAGAAACATTAGGGACTATTTTGAAGTGGTAATTTTCGTATTGAAGCCTGGGCTTTGGGTAAATTGCATAATATACCAAAACTAGGTTTTAATGCACAAACATTGCTTTATCAGCTCTTTCTTGGTACTCAGGCTTTTCCCAAGCGATACCTCTGCATCATATTCATTCTCATGATGCTTCAACACATGAGGAACAGTTAATCATGTAACATTTGCAAGTTAACCCCTCAACTTGGGTAATTTGCACTTTAGTCCAAAATAAGCAATCATTGCTTCAACATTATCAAAACAGGACCAAAATTGAAACATAAGTTCCTCTTGGCCTTAATTACTTTTCACAAGATAAAATTAAGGATCTAATTATCTTGCTTAAGCAAAACTTCTAGGGTTAAGGCATAACCCATGTCAGGGATGTTACAAATTATAAACCCCTAACAAGGATTTCGTCCTCGAAATCCCAGATAAAAGGGAGACATATATTATTCATGCATCATATCATCATGTCTTCACATAACATCTCATTATTATAGAGACATCATAGATCTTTGATCAACACAAAGTTCTTCCACATAAGATTCTCATAGAATCTTTTACACAGGACACATACTCCACTATCTTTCTCATTATTGACTGTGGAGTTAATTCTGTGTCAAGTAACATCTTTCTTATTCAAAGAAACATCATACATTCTTTATTAATATAATGTTTATGCAAAGAATAAACCCCTAACATATGATGTTCATACTATTTTATAGTCAAACTGATTTATTGGTTGACCATTCCAGGTAGCCAACATAAATCATCTATTATTTCTTTAGATAACATGATCTCTTACCTTGGTATCTGTCACATGTGTTGAAAACACATCACATATTTATCTTCCTTTCATCTTGGAACATTACTTGTTACATATATCTTCACCTTGGAACCAAAGTCCAAGATAAACTGATACTTTTCTAAGTATCCATCACATTAACATTTTATCTTATGCACATCAAGTGTCCTAAGACCCACTTGATTTCCATGTCCCCGAAAGGAAAGAAGACAAGGAATCATATCCCTTTCTTTACTTATCATCATGAGAATAAGATTCATCATTCTTGGATTTTATCCAGGCATCTTTTATATACCTCATCTTCTCTCATAGAGGTAAGAGCAATAAATATAAAGCATCCATAATGTTTACTATGCAAAATGTAAGTCCTTATAGGACTAATCAAAGAAAACTCTATCAATTACTTTCCCAATTAAGCTCAGGGAATCATAAAAAGACATATTAAAATGTCATTATTTTGTCTGACCTGTCATGATTTTGTGGATGGTTCACTGCCTCAGGCTGGTTCTGCCTCAGAGGTTGATTCACCATAACATTTCTGGCTGAGCAGTCTCTTGCCAGATGTCCTACCTGTCTACATTGATAGCAAATTCTGGGCTTTAGATGTGGTCTAGAAGGTTCTTTACCCTTTCCAAGTAGCCATTGCCTTGGTGCACTAGGCTCTGGTTGTACTGGTGGTACCAAAAACTTTCCCTTCTTGGAACCACTAGGCCTCTGTTCCTGAGTTTGCATAGGCCTTTTCTCAATCCTCACATTATCTTTCTTCTCTAGACAATACCTTCTGATATGTCCAGGTTTCCTACACTTGTGACAGGCCCTGATTTTAGGTTGTAATCTATTCTTTTTACTATTATTTATTATTCCAACATGCTATTGTTGGATAATAGTACTATTAGAGTCCACAACTTCATCATTGAGGGTTGGTAATCTGGGTTGCATTGCTGATACCCAGTCCATTATACTCATCATAGCTGTCCTAAATTGCCCAACAGTGATATCAAAGGTATGATTTCCTATCACAACTAGATCGTCTTGGGGATTTTCAGGCAGTCGTTCTTCTCTGGCCTGATCTCTTGCACTTCCTCTTAGTGCAGCAATGCTGCTCTCAGCAGCATGTTCTTTGTGTGATCCAGACATCTTTAAGTTCTTCTTCTCCTATATGAGTAGAAGACACCATCAGATACATTGGAAGACACTTAGAACAGACTCTACTACCTTAGTCCTATGTCTCTGTAGACTCAGCGAACCTAGAGCTCTGATACCACTAATTTGTGGCATCCAACTCACAAAAACATGATTTACTTAAGCGGAAGCGATTGTTAACAGCGGAATTATTGAAAATTCACTAAAAATTAAAACCTTTTTGCAAGAGATCCAAACAAAGGAAAACTCTTTCATCAAGAATCAATATATTACATTCACATCTTGGTTCATAAGTACATAACTTGTACCATCTCTTCTCGAGGATTACAAACGTTAACTGCCTTGTTAAAACTGTACACAGGAAGTATAAGAACCTTGAGGCATCAAGCCAAAATCTCAGATCGATTCATTAAAAGCACTAACTACTAACTCTGAGGACTTAAGAGTACAGAGATGACACATAGGACTACTATCTATATGACTTGAAAGACAGTATCTCCACCTGAGATCTCACTGTTGTCCCTATTGTTTCTTTCCCTTCTCTGCTGTGGGGATTCTGTTTCCTTGTCCACATTCACCTAAAAAATGTTGGATCCCACGGGGGTGAGACAATTAAAAATTGCCCCAGCGACAGATATAACTCTCCGCCAAAACATTATTATTGCAGTTTATTAAATTAAAATTGAGCAGAGGATCTTATATATTTAACAGTAGACAAATTGTTGTATGAACAGAATCAAGTAATCTCCTTTCCTAAGGAGAACATTGCATATACTCATGGTAGAGTTGTAAATCATCTATCCACCTTGCAAGGAATGTAAAGATACATAATTCACATCTATCAACTAAAGATGCATAAAAGAAATGTAACATCAGCCAATGAATTTCCGTATTCAATCCCTAAGCAGACATGTTATACGGCTGATTATATTTTACAATCACACTTATGCCCTGAGGAGATGAGGTATACCGCTCATACTCCAACCGACCACTTCGAAGTTGAAATCGGTACCATACATAGGTCAATGGAAGAGCCAGATTCCCATGACCTCGCACATCCCGGTCAGTGCGGGACCACAAGTAGGACTTATGTCAACTGCTCAATATAGCTTTCCAGGGTATACTGGCAACTTCGTTATAGAGTTACAGTGTCAACTGCACTCTCATAAGCAATCGAGAGATTTAATGTTTATCTCCATCGACCCGACATTAAGTATTATTGGGAGATGTGTACGACATCTATACCAATCATCGAGAGATTTGTGATACATCCATCTCGACACATACAATGAAGGATTGAGAGGTTTAATGTTTACCTTCCATCAATCTCCTCATCAGGACGTAAGGATATGTTCGCCCATTAACCCCCACATATTCAAAATATGCATTTTGAGTTGTTTTCGTGGAGCAAACCATTTCACCATCACCTATTACTGACGATGATGGATCTATAGCTGGGGCTCTACATGATATGATTTCACTTGATTAATTAGGTACATTATCATATTCTTTTAGCATCGGTCAAGTTCTCAAACATAACTTATTATGACAAATGCTACAAAGAACCATGTATTGTTTCATCAATCACTTCTCAGTCTTTATAAGACATTGGGGTCTCAGTCCCTTATTTAAATATTGGGGATTCTCATCCCTCCACCACATTATTACCATGCTTATCATATTTGGGTATTTAAACCCTAAGTTCATCACTGAACATGCATTGTTACCACTTATTAGGTAACTATTACCTCTAGGTCCTCAGACCAAGGTATACATGATACTTGTTACACAATCATTACACATGGCTCACAAGGCCCATTATTTGTCTTGTCACCTTTTACTAGGCAACAACTTGATCACATGGCTTACAATGCCACTGCACATTTTGTTATTTCTCATTAAGCAAAAATAATATAATGGCACACCAAGCCAATGCATATCTCGTTGCTTCTCAGTAAGCAACAAAAGCATATCACAACATACAATACAGTAGTAAAACCACTATTTCCTTACCAGGATTAGGGTTTACCATCAAATAGGGTTTTTCATCCTATTACCCAAAATTAGGGTTAGGATTTCCCATTACACATTAATTAGGGCTTATGTTCATTTTATGAATCCAACCCTAATTAATTTCTCCACTCCTCTAAGAGCCTCTTTTAATATCACAAGCATTCACACATGCTTATTGCTTTCATCACATATCATTAAATATTATTAATGCAAGGTATGAGTTTATTTCTCATCCTTTCCATGGTATGATTACATCATACTCATTAGTTTGGCTTAACCCCTTTCTCAAGGTATGTTAGCCTATACTTATCAAAATGTATCAAACTCCTTACATTTCATTGTATCAGTTTATATAACACATTTCATGTGTTTCTTATCCAACTAAATTGGATTTAAAGTGTATCAAGGTGTATCAATCCTGAAGTGTTGAATGTGATATCTATCATTTCTTGATGTATCACTTTTCTCATCACTTCTAACTCACTTGAATTTACCAACTTATCTTGTATTAAGGTATTTCCCTCTCAATACTTTTAACCAATCACCTATCACCTTTATCCTATAGTGCATAGGTCACACACTAGATTTGTCCAGCTATCTTTAATGATATGGACTTGTCTAATGGTTAGGCATCATTGATATCATTATCGACCACTTTAGGTATCTCAATTCTCAAAATACTATCCACACCATTATTTAATGTTGCATACATCACTCCTAAGACTGTCTTATCCTCATCTTTGTAAGGTTTATAGGGTTGATACATGTACATCAAGTTAATCACATGTATAGAGTTGGATGTATAATGATCTAGGCATCACCTTATCCCTTATACCCTTACATATTAAAGTATCAATATTACCATTCATATGGTTTATCAATTTCACCCTTCATGGTGTAACATTCTCATCTTACTTGATTATGTCAGCCACACTCTACTTTAGTGTATTGGCCATTATACCCTCATTAGGGTTTCATATATCATTACATGGTATCACCCCGGATTTAAATTTCACATCACATCATTACATAAGGGTTCCACATAACATTATTCTAATTCAGGGTTTCACATGGCATTACCCTAGATTATGATTTCCCATGGCATCACCCTCAACTAGGGTTTCACATGGCATCATCCTCATTTAGGGTTTCACATGGGAATCATCTTCAATTAGGGTTTCACATGGAATCATCCTCAATTAGGATTTCCACTTTAATTACCCACAATTAGGGTTTACTATTCATCCCAATTATGATTCCTATTAAAGTATCTGTAATAGGGTTTACTATTCATCCCAATTTAGGGATTTACATCACATTACCCTAAATTAGGTTTACACATATCATCACCCAAGATTAGGGTTACATCCTTACCCTGGATTAGGGTTTCACTCGAAATTGCCCAGAATTAGGGTTAGGGTTCAATAACCTTGTCAATTAGGGTTTTATGCTCATGATTAGGGTTTTATGATCTCTTTACTAAGGATCATACCCTTAATCACCACATGAATCATACTCAAGTATGAATTCCATTCTATCATTCTCTCCACTTGATTTGGTTACATCAATCATACGATCAAGTATATACAACTATAATTAACATAGTGTACTCAGTTATTGCTATTATAAGCAATTAGGGTTTATCCCTTTAAAGGTACTAATCATTTAGGTACTTTAGGGATTCAACCTTTATACCTATCATTGATTATCATTGCTATCAATCATTGGATCAATGGATCAATCATCACCTTCAATTTCCAAATGATTGAATCACATTTGACCTCCATTCGGTTTTGGGGTTTCATCACCAAACGGTTTTGAAACCGTTTGGGCCAAATCGGTCTCAAAACCGCAAGGGTTCATGAAGTACATTCATCAATCAAATTGAATGTAATTTGTACCATTGAACTGACCATTGATTAGGAAATTGAAGGATTCATCAATCAATGCCATTAGATCTTTATCCAATAATCAAGGATCAACCATTAACCCTCCAAATTGTTTTGAAACCGTTTGGTCCCAAACGGTTTCTAGACCATTTGGGCTCAAACAGTTTCAAAACTGTTTGTCCCAAATTATCTTGAAATTGTTAGGATCAATCATGGATTCTTCAATCAACTCGATTAGGGTTTCCAATTGAAGGATTGTACATACATTGAATCAATCAATTGGATCCATTGGATCATCATCCAACATGTACTTGGGTTCAGACCTCAAGCGGTCAACCTAACCAAACGATCAACCCTCTCTTGCGGTTTGGAGTCTAAGTCATCAAACGGTTTGCAAACCATTTGGTCTCCAAATGATTTGGTGAAACAGTTTGGACCAAAAGTCCAAAACCGTTTGCAACTCAAATTTGTTGAGATGTGTGCTTGTGATGATGTCATCGCCATAAACCTACATCCCCACGAAATCTACTACCATACCCATGGAAGTTGCATCAATTAATCAAAGGTATTGCAAGAAGAACAATTGGATCAATTGAATTGAGAAATTGAGTTCAATAACAATGATTAAGGGTTCAAGTTATATAACTTACCTCCAATTGAGCTTCAAAGCTTCAATCTCACGTCAACAATGGTGGACGCAACTCCTTTCACTATCCCAAGCTCGTCCTCAAGCTTTGAGTGAAAAAATTGGCTAGGGTTGAAGATGGAGTGATGAAAAGAAGAAATCAATGATTTATTTTCGATTTCCACCATGAAATCATGGTTGAAAGTGATCAAGAAGCTTACCAACAGGTTGGGGGTCGTCCTCCTGTTACTCCAAGCCCCCTTGGTCATTTTTGCAAGCAAGGAATGAAAGTGGATTCGAAATTACCCATCCAAGCTATGGATAAGGGAGCATATATGCATTTTATTAAAAATTCATTTAAGAGAGAGAAAGTAGGAATTATCTCATCCATATCCTTGTCATTTGCCCCCTTCCCTTCCTTGGTTACAAGGCTATCTTCCTTGCCTCTTATTCCCCTCAATTATCCAAGAAATAAAGAAAAGAAAATTAAGCACCTTAACCCTTATAATAATAATATCCTAAAGTGAGTGGATATTTCTTTTTATGTATGGATTTCAACCAACAAAATTTTGGTTGAAGAGCACTTCAATTAATATATTTATTTTTGCATTAAATTGAGGTAAAGTTCCAATTATGCTTAAATCTTGATTATTTTAATATCAAGATTCTCTCTCCTCCGAAGTGATTCAAATGAGACGCCCCTCTCATTTTCTTTGCTCTACATGATGCCAAGAAACATTAGGGACTATTTTGAAGTGGTAATTTGCATATTGAACCCTGGGTTTTGGGTAAATTGCATAATATACCAAAACTAGATTTTAATGCACAAACATTGCTTTATCAGCTCTTTCTTGGTACTCAGGCTTTTCCCAAGCCATACCTCTGCATCATCTTCATTCTCATGATGCTTCAACACATGAGGAACATTTAATCATGTAACATTTGCAAGTTAACCCCTCAACTTGGGTAATTTCCACTTTAGTCCAAAATAAGCAATCATTGCTTCAACATTATCAAAACAGGACCAAAGTTGAAACATAAGTTCCTCTTGGCCTTAATTACTTTTCACAAGATAAAATTAAGGATCTAATTATCTTGCTTAAGCAAAACTTCTAGGGTTAAGGCATACCCAGGTCATGGATGTTACAAGATGGAACCCTAAAATAGGGCTACATCACCACCCCAAACTTAAAACATACTTGTCCTCGAGTATGCTCCAACTCAATCTCCTTTTTCAGTTTATTTTCAACAAAAAAATGACAAATGCATACCAACATATAATTATTGAATACATGGTCTTGGGAGTGACTACGTGCATGTGTTTCACATCTCTCCTCTCCTCTTTCACAAACCATTCATGAACTGAGCACTGAGCACACAAACTACAAATATAAAGCATAGAAACACAAGTTGTCCATATGTCCTTCATGTCATTCTGGGTAAACCGTTTCATGTTGGTGTTAATCAACGGTGACCAGGAGTGTTGTTTCACTTTCATGCATTTACTCTTATGCTTCAAACCACACTAGATGACCCACTTGGCTGTAGAAAGGGTAAAGTGAGCTAGATTTGATGTTTTCTAGATCAATGGGTATGAAAGAAGAAGAAAGGATTGTGGTGAGATTTGGAGTGCTTTTACACAGTCGTCTTTTCTTTATTTGAATGCTATTAAACAGGAGCATCCTATGATTTCATTTTTTCTTTTTTTTCTTTTTTTTTCTTTTTCTTTGCCCTTGGTGTAGATAGAGTGTAAAGTGGATGGAGTGAAGCGGGGAGGTTGATATGTGGCCACTCCAAACTTTTGTGGGTGGCCACGGTTGATATGTGCACTTTTAGCATATTTTCATGAGGTGGAGAGGTGTGAAGGTGGTGAAAGAATGGTTGGATCAAAGAGGAGTCGTCAGTGTATTTTCCAACATAAGATTCCCTGCATGAAGGCTAATTCAACACTTCACCAAGTGATATCACACCGCATGATAGAATCAACATAACATTCATATTTTTACCAAGTGATTCCATAGGCTTTAAGCGCTTGTAGCTTGCTCGATTCATGATTCAACCAAAACATTCACAAACTTAAGAGATGTGGTTCATATGTAAAAAGTCAACAAACAAGACCATATAGCAATAAGATCTAAGAAAGTAGCATGCATTTGTCACAGGATTAAAACATTTCATTTCAAACATTGAAGATTATGTCAAAACATACTTTTAGAGCATGAACATTCAAGTTTGGGCAAAATTGACCAAAATGGTGCCAATTTGCACTAAATCACATCTAAACCTACTTTAGGGAATTTCAAAACATAACGCAACAAATCCTAATTAAAATGCACAAGAAACTACAAAAACTACATGAAGATGCAATGCATGGTATGAAAGAGAAAAAAGATCAAACATTTTGAAAAATTATGCAAAAATGCATGAAATTAAACTACATGTATGCATGAATGCAAGCAGACACACCAGGTCAGGGTAAACAAGTATGAAATGTGAGTCAAACTATTTGGTCATCTTGCAAAAATTTAGCATAAGGCACATAGAGAAAAATGCGGTGAGAGAAGGGTTTCCCGCCCTACCACCCCAAACTTTTAAATCATGCCGCCCTCAGCATAAAATAGAAGTTTATACTAGTAGGGTAAAAGGCGTGGGGTCGTGAAAGACAACTGCCAAGAGCTAGAGTGGTCAATGTAACACTAGGAGAGCAGGACATGGCCACCTATTGATTTTCAATCTCTTCTTCCATTTTGAACTCTGCTTTGGCTAAACTTTTTTTGCATCATCTTTTCTTCCTTATTCATGTGCTAACATGATTTGCAAACAGAAAAACCATCAAGTATAGTGTGTGTGTGTTTCTTAGAAACCAAAAGAGAGTATGATAAAACAAGGTTCGAGAATCTCAAACCACGTGGGTTGCCTCCCACTAGCGCTAAATTTATAGCCTTCAGCCGGGCTTGTTGCTCTTTTCAAAAAGTATTGACACCCAAGGTGTCCTCCTTTTTCTCTACAGTGATCCTATCCAACGTTCTGATGACATGTGCTTCATCCCATGGAGTTTGCATTGAGCAAAAGTATGGACTTGATCTCCACAACTCTAGGGGATCATAATAGCATAGACTCTCACCAAAGTCTTCATTACTTAGTTTGTCCCTCTCCTCTTCAGTAAATATAAAGAAATCAAATTTTCTCTTCTTATAGGTGACCGTCAGAGTGCCCATACACACATTGATTTATGTACCCACAGTGGATAAGAAGGACCTCCCCAATATGAGGTATTCTCTCCCATCAATAGGTTCAGAATCACTTATCAGGAAGTCTGTCACATATGCAATGTTTATCCTTTCATCCATCGATACTATTGTGTTTTATAGTATTCCCAAGGGTTTCCTTTTGGTTCCATCACCTAAGACAAGGACACAATCCACTGGTTCCATTTTATTTAGGCCCAGACATAGATACATGCTCCATGGCATGATGCTTGTCCCTGCACCTAAGTCAAGAAGGGAGTGCTCGATGGGTTGTGTACCAATGTAGCAGGTGATGAGAGGCACTCCTGGATCATCTCCCTTTTCTGGAAAGCCCAGGTCGAAGATGAAGTTAACAGATTTTGAAATAAGAATTTCCTTGGTCGGTAGTAGCACTAGTTTTCTCTTCCCCATGCACACATTTGTCATCAACGAAAATAATGATGTGATGGATGTCGTCCCTCATTTCAAGGGTCCCAGGAGATCCATGATACTATTGCCCTTTTCTTGGGGAGATATACCTTCATGGAATTGCTTCTTGACTACATCGATTGATTCTGCAACACTCATTGGACCTTGAGGAGGGACGATGGTGATCCTTGTCTCATGAGAAGGTTTTGACTCCCATAAAGGTATTGCTTCAAGTGCTGCTATGTCAATGGCATGTGAAGCAGTGGACATGACCTTGTCACAAGTAGCCGGATGAGCCATATCTATTGCAATTTCACTATTCTCAAGAGAGGGTGGGACAAGTGAGAGCGCTTCTACATTCGCAGTGGGAGCAGCAGAAATTTGGGTGTACTTAGCATTCTTTCGCAGTGCTTGGATGGAAGATTCTTCAGAGCCTTTGTTATCTTTGCGAGACCCCTCTAATATCGGGCTTTTGTCATCAACCTCAGTCACTTTCTTTCCCCTTTTCTTAAGATTTTGAGCAACTTTTTCTCCCCATATGATAGATACCATGTTCGCTTGTTTATGGGAAGAAGAATGGGTTTGTGAAGATGAAGGTGGTGGTGGTCTTTGATGGGTGGAGTTAGGATTTTGGAGTATGGAAGTTGGTTGCTGGGGAGGTTGTTGTGGGAGTGGTGGTTGATAGGTATGTGAATGTGGTGGTGGATAATGGTAGTTAAGTGGGGGTTGGTGAGGTGGCGGAGCATATGGGTGTGGTGGTCCTTGATATTGTAGGGGTGAAGTTGCTTGGTCTCATAGTGGGACGTATGTGGCTTGAGTAGCATTCACATAACCACCATCATTGTTTGGATTTATCGTGGGTTGAGACGGAAGTCTCCCCTCTTCACGGCGAGCAAGTGAGATGGAGATTTGATCAATTCTTTGTTCAATGCGGCTAATATTCTACCCTTGACAGGACACTTCTCTCTTTACCTCATCTAAGTTCCTTAACCTCCCGAGTACCTCATATTCAAATTTAGAGTTGTACCGTGGCCTCGGTTGTCCTTGCCCTTGTCCATCCTCATTTTGTTGCTTCCAAGAAAAGTTCAGATGGTTCCTCCACTCGGGAGTGTAGGAGTTGGACATGGGGCCTTGATTGTTGTGGCCACCAAAGGAGTGCAAAGCATTCACTTCCTCATCCATAGACTCGACTACCATAGCGGGTTGGCTAGAAGAGCCACCAACTTGATTCTTCATCATTTTCATCATGTCCACCATCATTTTCATCATGTCAGGGTCGGTAGCATTGTGGGTTAGAGTCACAGAGGAAGGTGGGGGAGTGTGGCTCCGGCTGCTATGCCCTCCTTTTGTAGAAGCATGATGGCGTGAGTTTTCGGCGAGATGTTCAAATAAAGGCCATGATTCTTCGGGCGGCTTTGCCATGAAAGTACCTCCACATGAAGAGTCCACATTGTTTTGGCTTTGCTCTTCAAGACCGGTGTAAAATGCTTGAACGAGTTGCCATAAGGGTACTTCATGATGAGGACAGTCTCAGAGAAGCTTTTGGAACCTCTCCCATGCCTCGTGGAAGGGTTCATTTTCCTTCTGAGCAAATGAAGTGATGCACCTCCTCATGTAGGATAGCTTTGCAATAGGAAAGAACTTCTTGAGGAGTTCATTTTTAACTTCCTTCCATGAGACCAGCTCCGACTTTAACACGTACCACTCTTTAGATTTCTCTTTGAGGGAGAAAGGAAAGAGTGTCCTCTTGATGGAGTTGTCAGTCACGGAGGGGTGTGAAAGGTTGAGCACGTCTCAAGGAACGCGTCGATGTGGTGATAAGGGTTCTCATTCTCCATCCCATAGTAGGTAGGGAGGAGTCCAAGGAGTGCATGCGGGATGGAGAACTGTTGAATTGGCATCTGGTCAACCAAGGTGGCGATGGGGGAGTTGTAGTTCCCCGGTGTGAAGTATTTGTAGAGCGGGTGATGTGGCGGTTGAGGTTGAGCATCCGGTTGCGGGTTGTTTTCAGCCATCACAGCTTCTTTGTGATGATTGCGGCGAGCTTGGCGTCTCCTTCTACCAATCTCGGGGTCATACACCACCAAGTCAGTGCAAGTAGAATGTGTGTTGCGCATGCACAGTTGTCATCTGCGTAAGACACAAACAAACAACAACAAACCATGTTAGCAAACCAAGATGCAAAAGTAACAGAAAGAATAAATAATAGCAATGGTGAGGGCAAAAGAAAAGGCTAAGCTACACTATCTAACTACGCCGAGCACCTCTATCCCCAGCAACGGTGCCAGAAAGCTTGGTGAAGATTCCGCTAGAGGCGTACACACTAGCCAACTAGGGTGGCTAGATGCACTCCACGAGGTCAGAATGCAAGGGATGGGATTTTTGCTTTCAAAAATTATATTATCCCTAACCGAGTCGATCACAAAGACTAAACAGGTCGCTCGCAAGCATATGGGGTATTGTCGTAGTATAGGTGATTGGCAAGATACGGGGTCAGTCCACAGGGATACAAGGGGCACTAGAGTTAGGCAGTGTAAGCTATGTTCCTAGTGCGGAGATTAGGGTTTGAGGGGTTTAAAAGGGTTTGATGGTTTATTGTGCTAATTGAACAAGTAAGAAAAGCAAGATTTAAACCTAAGCTATCTTGAACAAGCAAACTAGAAAACTAAGTTAACAAACTAGCTAAGCAAGGGCAAGATCAAGCTACACTAGACTAAACAAGCAAGAAGCAATTGAGAAGCTAAGTTAATCACTAACAAGAGCAAAGGCCTAAATTAATACTAGAGAACAGAACTAAGAAATTGACTAAGTTAAGCTAAAGCAATTAAATTAGACTAGCATTAACAAGCGAGCAAAGCAGTTTGGGTTTTAACAAGTTGATTAGGGTAGGTGGGCCGTTTGGGGGATGTAACTTTGATATTAGTTGGGGAAGATAGTTAGACAATCATGGTTCTCACTCCACATCTAGATTAACAAACCAAACAATAAGGCCAATACCATTAGAATGTACCCTATACTACTATTAGAAGACTAGGGTTAGGTGTAATTCTAATGGTATTAACCAAATCTAGGTTTCTAGGGTAAGTGATAGTGAGCAATTGAGGGTTGAGGGTAGAGATGGGAGTAGAGATGAGGGTATTTGACCTCATGCCACTAGCCACTCTAGCCTTTAGAAGGCCCTAGGCAATTGCATCACTCTCACTCACACTAGCCACTTAGATCTCACACTCACTTGTAGGAGGAGGATGTATATGTAGGAACAAAGGGGGCTAGCTAGGGATCCACTAATTGGACCTAGGACCCATTCCTAATATTGCCACATATACTCCAAATCCTCCTAGAAGCTAAGTGTCATCAAACATCTCAAAGCAAGCAATTCATGTAAAGAGCACAAACCACATGCAATAAAATAGGAAAAGAGATAGAAGCAAGAGGAAATCATCATATATATAAATTGATTTCATTACAAGCAACTTTTCCCCAACATAGTATCAAAGTCACATTTTAACCCCAAACAACCCACCACAAGGGGCTTATCTATACATAGTCAAAGAAAGAGTAAAAGAAAGGGGAAGAAGAGGTATAAATGCCATGGAGCTTGGTGTAGTAGCCTTCTTCTTCACCTCCAAGATGTTGTGGATGACATCCCTCCTCCAAGGGTGCATGGGAGCATGATAATATGGGGGGTTATGGGTGAAAACCTAGAAAAATAGGTTTCCAAGTTGGAATGAGGGTGGAATTGGTGGATGTTGAGCTAGAATGCAAAAGGATTGCACTAGGAGCTCAAGGATGGAAGGTGGAAGCTTGGAGAAGCTATAGGGGAGGCTATGTTTTGTTCCCCAGTCGCCACTTATGTATATATAGGTGGTGGGGAGGCACTAGGGTAAGTAGGGGTAGTTTAGGAAGTACAGTGTAAAAGTTTGGTAGGGTAGGTGGGTCACCACGGCCGTGTTGATGTGCCACGGCCATGGTGAGGGTAGGATGGCACAGTCGTGGGGTGGGAATATAGTTGTGGTATGGAGTAGGTATGGATATGCTAAGTATAGTGGTGGTCACGGCCGTGGCGGAGTGCCACAGTCGTGGTGGGTGAGAGGCACCACGGCCGTGTTGGGTAACACGGCCATTTTGGAGGAGGGAGATGTGATCGTGGAGCAGCAACACAGTCATTTTGTTCTTCATCGACCACAGTTGTGGCGGAGGGCCACGGTTGTGGTGATTTGGGGGTGACTCCTTATTGAAACTTTGTAATAAATGCACAACCGTCTTCAGTTCTCTTGGCCACCACTGTGTTGTGTGACCACGGTCGTGGCCTTTGGGATGCAAATTCATTGTTGTCCCTGTTGGTTCTTCACAATAAATGCACGACCGTGGGGGTGTTCCCACGGCCGTTTTGTGGTCTGCATCATTCAACTGTGCTTCAAGCTTGACCATTCTTGGATGTCTTTGCTTGGTGATGACCCTTGGCCATTGGAGGTAGGTTGAGGGAGGTTTTGGGGTCTTCTTTGGACCCCCCCCATGAGTGGAGGAACCCTAGAACTCCTTTCTTTCTCTTCCATCTAAGCATGGTCCAAGTACCTGAAAATAGTACAAAGAACATCTATAAGTGTATTTGCAATGATAACCATATTAGGGGGGAAAGCTTGTAATCTAACATGTTTAGATGTAATTTAAGTACAAAATGGCACATGATGGAGCCCTAAAATAGGGCTACATCAGTGTCCTCTGCTGAACAGACCGACTATTATCATAGTCAATGTTGCAACACCAACGTAGTGCCACCAACTGATGTGCATCCTCTGTTGACCGGATACACCGTCGTTATTGATGCACCACCAATGTTTCGTTGACTGACAGCCACTACTTCACTTCAAGGCAAAATCGTTGACCCTCTCCTACCACAAGAGAGCACCACTAATTGTTCTTATTTTTTTACTCTTCTATCATAGAAGGCACCAACATCAAACAACCGATGGGTTTATCTCAATGGGATCTCCCTTGGCCTCTATTTATAAGCCTATAGGACATGTGGTAGCAATTAGGAATCCCACTCCAATTCATAGTCCAATTCTAATGTTACAAATAGAGAGCCATCTTCTCTCCCATTGGATTTAACTCCTACTAGGATCGGTAACACAAACCAACACCTACTCAAGCCCAAATCCAATTAGGACATGGCCCCCAACAATCCTATTCCAACACATTTCGCCTTGCTTAGTCAAAAATGGACAAAAGCATAGAACTTAAGTGTCCCTCTCTCCCTCTCTCACTAACGTCCATCCTAAGCCCTATATAGGATTTTGCTATGGATGACAACATATGTGTTAGTGATTTCATCAGTTGGGATCTGATACTTGATGCAGCCCTATTTTAGGGCTCCATCCTGTGCCATTTTTGTATTTAAATCACATCTAAACATGTTAGATTACAAGTCTTTTTCCCTAATATAGTTATCATTACAAATATGCTTATGGATGTTCTTTGCACTATTTTTAGGTACTTGAACCATGCTTAGATGGAAGAGAGAGAAAGAAGGAGTTCTAGGGTTCCCCCACTCATGGAGGGACCCAAAGAAGGCCCCAAAGTCTCCCTCAACCTACCTCCAATGGTCAAGAATCGTCCCCAAAGACATCCAAGAATGACGAAGATTGAAGTGTAATTAAGTGAGGCCAACCTCACCACGGCCGTGGGCACAACGCCACAGTCGTGTGTTTTTTAGCAGAATGACGCCAAGATCAACAGGGAATTTGTACATAATCCCATGGTCGTGGCCCTCTGCCATGACTGTGGCCATTGAAGACACCACGGCTGTGGCCAACCGTACGGTCGTGGTCAGCAAAGTGGAAAACGACCGTGGGAACATCCCACACTCGTGCGAATTAATTGTCAAAAGTTCAACTTACAACAGGGTTTTTCCCCGGAACGCCATGATTGTGGCCACCTGCCACGATCGTTGCCGAAGAAGCTCAAGATGATCGTGGTGCTTCTCCACGGTCACCTCCCCCTCCTCCAAAACGGTCGTGTTACCCAACACGGTCGTGGTGCATAATATCCACCACGACCGTGGCACTCCGCCACGGTCGTGGCCCACCACCACACTTGATCCTTTTAGGATTCCCTCACCACCACGACCGTATTCACTCCCCACGACCGCTCTCCACCACCCTCACCACAGTCGTGGCACATCAACATGACTGTGGTGATCCATGGACCCTACCTTACTTTACACTAATTTTCCTAAACTACCCCCCACTTACCCTGGTGCCTCCCCACCACCTATATATACATAGGTGGCGGCTAGGACACGGAGGTTAGATGCCCCTACAACTGCTCCCAGCTCCATTCTTCTTCCTTGAGCTTTGAGTGCAAAGCCTTTGCATTTTGGCTCACCGTCCACCATTTCCACCCTCATTCCACCATGGAATCCTAGTTCCCTAGGTTTTCATCCATAATCCCCTACCATTTCATGCACCCCTGCACCCTTGGAGGAGGGAGGATGTCTACCACAATCTTGGAGGTGAAGAAGGAGGCTTCCACATCAAGCTTCATGGAGTCCCTACTTCTTCTACCCCTTTCTTTTCTTATTTTCTTGACCATGTATAGCTAATCCCCTTGTGGCGGGCTGCTTGGCATTTAAATGTCACTTTGATGCCATGTCGGGGGATAATTTCTTCTAATGAACTTAATTCATATCTATGATAATTACTTCTTACTTTTATCTCTTTTCCTATCTTATTGCATGTGGTTTGTGCTTCTTGTATGAATTGCTTGTTTTAAGGTCTTTGATGACACTTAGTTTCTAGGAGGAATTGGGGTGTATGTGGCAATCTTAGGAATGGCTCCTAGGTCCAATTAGTAGATCCCTAGCTAGCCCCCTTTGTTCCTACATACACATCCCTCCTCCTACAAATGAGTTTCAGATCTAAGTAGCTAGTGTAAGTGAGATTGATGTAATTGTCTAGGGCATTCTGAAGGCTAGAGTGGCTAGTGGCATGAGGTTAAATACTCTCATCTCTACTCCCATCTCTACCCTCAACCCTCAATTACTCACTATCACTTACCCTAGAAACCTAAATTTGGTTAATCTCATAAGAATTACACCTAACCCTAGTCTTCTACTAGTAGTATAGGGTATGTTCTAATGGCATTGACCTTATTGTTTGGTTTGGTAATCTAGATATGAAATGAGAACCATGCATATTTAATGATCTTCCCCAACTAATATCAAAGTTACATTCCCCAAACAGCCCACGCACCTTAATCACCTTGTTTAAAACCCTAATTGCTTAGTTTGCTTGTTCATGCTAGTCTAGTTTAGTCGCATTTGCTTAATGTAGTTAATTGCTTAGTTTTGCTCTTTAGTGTTAACTTAGGCTCTTGCTCTTGCTAGTGGTTAGTTTAGTTCTTAATTGCTTCTTGCCTTGCTAGAGTAGTGTAGCTCTTCTTGCTCTTGCTTAGTTAGTTTTTTAACTTAGTTTACTAATTTGCTTGGTCTTTCATAACTTAGTTTCCATCTTGCATTTCTTACTTGCTCATTAGCGTAATCAAACAACCAAACCTTTTGAAACCATAAAACCCTAAGCTCCGCAAGAGGAACATAGCCCACTCTGTCTAACTCTAGTGCCCCCTCTATCTCTGTGGTTCGACGCCTTATCTTGCCAATCACCTATACTACAACAGTACCCCGTGCGCTCCGACCTCGTGGGGTGTAAAAGCACCACTAGAGGGGCTGCACCAAGCTTTTTGGCGTCGTTTCCGGGGATAGAGGTGCTCGGCCTAGTTAGATAGCGTAGCTTAGCCCTTCCTTTTCCCCTCACAATTGCTATTATTTATTCTTTGTGTTACTTTTGCATCTTGGTTTACTAACTTGTCCTCTTTTGTTTGGTTGTGCCTTGTGCATGTGACAAGGGAGGGAAGCAATTAGATGAAGATCATGATGGAGAACCCTTGCCGCAAAGTCCTTGTGAGAGTGCCAAGTGCACTAAAAATTATGCAGTCTTGGTAGATTTTGAGAGGATAATATCTTGTGTCCCATCTTCCTTTGATATGACACCACCAACTTCTCCCATTGCTGATACAAGACATCCCAATGTGAGATTTTTAGGATTGCAAGTGTCCAACAGGATGGAAACCCCTCTCTTTTATTCCTATGAAGACCCATTCCTCAAGGGAAGGCAAAACGGTGGCATGAAAAGTTTGAAGGTCTTAAGATTGACTAAGGCAAACACCTCATTGCTTGCCATCATCAAGAAAAGTCCAACTTATGTAAGGTTCCATAAGGGTGTTTTCACCTTCAAGAATAAGATGAGAGGGAAGATGCCTAAGGAGTCCATCTTAAATGAGCTAAACTATTTTGTTGATGAGGATTATTACTTTGGGACCTATGATGATGACCCCGAAGGAGAGACAAATGAAGAAAGACACTTGAGAAACTCACATAACACTTGGGAGACAATGAAGGCATTTGAGAGGATTGTCTATGATGAGGAAGAAAACATTTTGCTTTTGGACAATGGTTGATTGATGAAAAAGGGCAACAAGCCCGGCTAAAGGCTAAAAATTTAGCGCTAGTAGGAGGCAACCCACATGATTTGAGATTCTCGAAACTTACTTTTTCATACTTTTGTTTTGCTTTACACAAACACACACACACACTTGTGCTTGATAGTTTTCGTTTGAGTTTTGATGCTATGGCAGGTGATAGACAAGAGAGAGAGGGTATAGAAGTGAATCATGGTCATTGAGTCAGATTTATGGCTAAAGAACAAATAAAAATGAAGTTCAAGTTTTGAAGATTATAAAACTGTGGAGACAACCCCAACACGGTCGTGGAGCTCGACCATGACCGTGGTATATGTGGCCAAACACGACCGTGGGCAAAGGCCACGACCGTGGGAATTATTGCATCAAAGTGGCCAAAGTTACATGTTTTTTTGAAGTTTGGCCACGACCGTGGCAAACCGCCACGGCCGTGTTGAAGAAGCTTGGCCACTACCGTGGTCGCTCACCACGGTCATGGGAATTTTTGCATCAAGTTGGCCGAAGTTACAGGTTGTTTGCAAGAATCGCCACGACCGTGGGCAGCGGCCACGACCGTGTTGAAGAGAAACGACCACGACCGTGGCACCCTACCATGACTGTGACGATGTCAGCTTGAGGAGTTCTCCATCGACAAAACAACTGTGGCACCCTCCACGATCATGCTACCCAACCCTGGCCACGACCGTGGCCACCTGCCATGACCGTGGTCGAGCCCGGTTCAGCCAAAAAAAATACATCTTTTAAACGTCTAAACCCGACCCCCCTCATCATTCTATCATCTCCCCCCTCCAGAAAACGGGCGTGGCGGTGGAAGACGACCATGTGGTCCTCCAATCTCCACCTCCAACCACCAAAAGCAACCCCGTTTGACCTCCAATCAACACCAAATCGATCCCCAACCATCCCTCTACCATTTCCACTGCCTTTTCTCTCCCAATCGCATCTCCATCTCCTCATCCATATCCAATCCGCCCAACAACCCCTCTCCACAAAACCTCCACATAAACCCTTCATTTTCGCCCAAATCAATAACCAATCACATTTCCACCATCCATACATCACTATCCTTCCATTCCACCCACAAAACCACATCCATACCACTCTCTACATAAAAATCTGAAAATCACCTCACCTCTACCATGAAAAAGATTGGAAAGGCCATAACCAAGGGAACCAACATCCTCACCGGAGGGAGGCGACGTTCCAAAAATGCCTCCTCTGATGTATTTGTGCCATCCCACACACCTTCACCTACCACCTCCGCCCACCATTCCCTCCGCCATTCACAATCAGTGAGCGGATCACACTCACGCTCATTCGATAGCCACCACATCACTAACGCCACCTACGAGGGTGAAGATGATGAAGACGAGAAATCAATGGGGGTCGATTTGGACCATCTTATTGATGAGATCGAACCGGTGGCCGCAAAAAGAAGCCAGAGATCTAAAGCGGCACCGTCCTTATCCAGGCTCCCGCCGAAGCCTACACCAGCCCGCCACTCGACGTCACAGGTGACGGCGAGGTGTGGTGTGCAGCCACAACCCTCGCGGCAACTACAACAAGATGAGGAGCAATCGGCCCACTGGTATAACTTGGATACTAGTTCGGGGTCTCAGTCCTACATGATGGAGGAAGATGATGGTGATAACGAGGAGGATGAGGTAGAGCTTGAGCATGAAGGAGATGATGTTCTGGCACAGCTGGAGGCAGATAGAGAAAAATCCTAGGCCAAAGCACCGATAGGAGTGTCCTATAGTAGAGGACATAGGCAGAAGAAGATTGAGCTCAAATATCCCAAATGCATGACAAGGTGAGTCATCGCCACCAAATATGGGTCTGGGAAGGTAATTGAAGATCTAGGGATCAAGGCAGTAATGGAAGAAAACTTGAAGGCAGTAGGGCTGTGGAACATCCTTTTCACACCCCGACCAGCCTATGTAGCTTTGACCCGGGAGTTCATTGCCACTCTCGAGAGGACTAAAGTGAGGGGTTGTGATGCACTCAAATTTGCCATGATGGGCAACATGCACACCCTCAATTCTACAGAGCTGAATGCTATCTTTCCTGCAAGCCCTGAAGAGGTCGTCAAGTTGGATGATGGCTTGTTAGAGAGGGAAGAAGATATCGACTATGCTTATTTCTAGAAGATGATAACAGGCAACAAGTTGTATGATGCAGGTAAATCAAAAACTGCTGCTATAAGCAACCCGATGGTATGCTATGTGCAAAAGGTCTTGGCAAATACAATTGTGGGGAGATATGATAATCAAGGCTCCATATCCCAAAAGGATATGTTTGTCTTGTCATTGATGAACCTCAAAAAACACATAGACCTTGGAGTTTTGTTGATTGATCATATGAAGTTTGTACCCTATAAGAGCTCAAAGCCATTTGTCATGGGTGGGTTTGTGACTTCAATTGCACTAGCGTTAGGGTATGATCTCTCTGGGTTACAAGACGGAATTGAGGCGGAATTTGTTGACCTCAATTACCTGGTGGGCTCACACACTATTAAGGTGAAGTACAAAAAGATAATATATCTTACTAGTGTGTCAGACTTCGATCTTGAGTTGCCATACCATGCGACGCCTCTTCTATCTGCGTTGGGAGTCCTCTTTAAATTGAAAGAAAAACTTTTGAAATGGCAGCAAGAAAACCCAAGAGAGACATATACCAAGGGAGCCACTGCCATACATGAAGACATTGCTGAATCTAATGTGCAAGGGCAGGAGCAAGAAGATGCAGAACAAAGGTAGCCCCGAAGAACAAGAAGGAGGGATGAGGGGAAATCCCAGCTGCAGCCACCCTCAGGGAATGCCTATGACATGGCAACCATCCAGGCACACCTTGAGAGTATTCAGAAGACCCAAGGTGACATGCAGCCTATCCAGCAGTACATGTGGCAGGATCAACAACAGATGCACCATCAGATCAACCACTTGTATCACTACAACCACGCCCAAGCAGCACGAAACCCCGAATGGGGTGTAGATTTTTGGGGTGGTTTGGTTGGGTATCCAGAGACGTACCCTCCACCCCAGGATGACTACTAGGGGCATTATTACCAGCATCCCCCATCAGGCTCAGTCCCATCCTCAACTCCTCCTCCAGATCCTCCATAGATGCTAGACCAGCCACCACAACCATGACACTTCCCCTATCTCCCCTAAGCTATAGTTTCATGCTGAGGACAGCATGATTCTAAAGTTTGGGGTGGGTAGGGCAGTATGCACCACTCTGTCTCTCATTTTGTCATTTTGTTATCACCTATACCATCGAGTTTAGTTATATTGTTATTGTTCTTTTCATTGCATCTTTGCATGGCATGTAGTTGACTTCTTGCATTTTTGTGTAATTTTTCAAAAATTTTGCTTTTCCATACCATGCATTGCATCTTCATGTAGTTTTTGTAGTTTCTTGTGCTTTTTAAGTAGGATTTGCTTCTTTATGCTTTAAATTCCCCTAAAGTAGGTTTAGATGTGATTTAGTGCAAATTGGCACCATTTTGGCCAAATTTGCCCAAATTTGAAATTTCTTGTCTAAAAAGTATGTTTTGACCCAATCTCTACTGTTTTAAGTAAAAATGATGACCTTTGACTTGTGCAAGTGAAATGTCATGCTTTATTGCTAAGTGGTATCAATGTTTGACTTTTTACATGTGCATCACCTCTCTTGTGATTGTGATTGATTTGGCTGAATTGTGAACTTGAGCAAGCTTTGAATGCTTAGTGTTTGTGGAATCCCTTGTTTGATATATCAATTTCATCTTATTCATTCATGTGGTTTGATATCTAGGATGAAGTATTGGATTAACTTTCATGCAAGATGTCTTATGTGGAAAATCATACCAATGACCCCTCTTTGACCTGATTCTTCTTCCACCATCTTCATACCCCTCCGCCTCATAAAAAGATGCCCTAGTGCACATAATCAGCCTTGGCCACCTCCAGAAGTTTGGGGTGGCCATATCTTTATCTCCCCACTTCACTCTATTCACCATTTGCCCTATCTACACCAAGGGCAAGAAAGAAAAGAAAAGAAAAAGAAAAGCAAAAATAAAATAAAAGGATGCTCCTGTTTAAGAGCATTCAAATAAAGAAAAGATGAGTGTGTAAAAACACTCCAAATATCTTACCGCAACCCTTTCTTCCACTTTCATGCCCATTGAGCTAAGAAGCATCAAACTTAGCTCATTTTGCCTTTTTCCACAGCCACGTGGGTCATTTGGTATGATTTGAAATATAAGACTGAATGCATGAATGTGAAACAACACTCCTAGTCATCCTCGATTAACACTATCATGAAACGGTTTACCCAAAACTTTATGGAAGAAGTATGGATAACTTGTGTATTCTATGTGCTATATTTGAAGTTCATGTGCTTCGTGTTCTTTTCATGATTGGATTGTGAAAGTAGGAGAGGAGAGAGGTGAAATGCATGCACTCAGTCATCTTTGATCCCATTTATCAATAATCATCTTTTACATTGCATATGTCATTTCTTTTTGTGGAAGCTTTGTAGGGAGATTGAGTTGGAGCATACTTGAGGACAAGTATGTTTTAAGTTTGGGGTGGTGATGCAACCCTATTTTAGGGCTCCATCATGTGCCATTTTTGTATTTAAATCACATCTAAACATGTTAGATTACAAGTCTTTTTCCCTAATATGGTTATCATTGCAAATATGCTTATGGATGTTCTTTGCACTGTTTTTCAGGTACTTGAACCATGCTTAGATGGAAGAGAGAGAAAGAAGGAGTTCTAGGGTTCCCCCACACATGGAGGGACCCAAAGAAGGCCCCAAATTCTCCCTCAACCTACCTCTAATGGTCAAGAATCGTCCCCAAGCAAAGACATCCAAGAATGACGAAGATTGAAGTGTAATTAAGTGAGGCCAACATCACCACAACCATGGGCACAACGCCACGGTCGTGCATTTTTTAGCAGAATGACGCCAAGATCAACAGGGAATTTGTACAGAATCCCACGGCTGTGGCCCTCTGCCACGACCGTGGCCATTGAAGATACCACGGCCATGGCCAGCCGCATGGTCGTGGTCTACAAAGTGGAAAACGACTGTGGGCACATCCCACGGTCGTGCGAATTAATTGTCAAAAGTTCAACTTACAACAGGGTTTTTCCTCGAAACGCCACGACCATGGTCGAAGAAGCTCAAGACGATCGTGGTGCTTCTCCACGGTCACCTCCCCCTCCTCCAAAACGGTCGTGTTACCCAACACGGCCGTGGTGCATAATACCCACCATGACTGTGGCACTTCGCCACGGCCGTGGCCCACCACCACACTTGAGCCTTTTACCATTCCCTCACCATCACGACCATATTCACTCCCCACGATCGCTCTCCACCACCCTCACCATGGTCGTGGCACATCAACACGACCGTGGTGATCCACCGACCCTACCCTACTTTACACTGATTTTCCTAAACTACCCCCCACTTACCCTAGTGCCTCCCCACCACCTATATATACATAGGTGGCAGCTAGGGCACGGAGGTTAGATGCCCCTACAGCTACTCCCAGCTCCATTCTTCTTCCTTGAGCTTTGAGTGCAAACTCTTTTCATTTTGGCTCACCATCCACCATTTCCACCCTCATTCCACCATGGAATCCTAGTTCCCTAGGTTTTCATCCATAATCCCTTACCATTTCATGCACCCCTGCACCCTTGGAGGAGGGAGGACGTCTACAGCAAGCTTGGAGGTGAAGAAGGAGGCTTTCACATCAAGCTTCATGGAGTCCCTACTTCTTCTACCCCTTTCTTTTCTTGTTTTCTTGATCATGTCCAGCTAAGCCCCTTGTGGTGGGCTGTTTGGGATTTAAATGTAACTTTGATACCATGTTGGGGGATAATTTCTTATAATGAACTTAATTCATATATATGATGATTACTTCTTACTTCTATATCTTTTCCTATCTTATTGCATGTGGTTTGTGCTTCTTGTATGAATTGCTTGTTTTGAGGTCTTTGATGACACTTTAGTTTCTAGGAGGAATTGGGGTGTATGTGGCAATATTAGGAATGGCTCCTATGTCCAATTAGTGGATCCCTAGCTAGCCCCCTTTAGTCCTACATACACATCCCTCCTCCTACAAATGAGTGTGAGATCTAAGTAGCTAGTGTAAGTGAGATTGATGTAATTTGTCTAGGGCCTTCTAAAGGCTAGAGTGGCTAGTGGCATGAGGTTAAATACCTTCATCTCTACTCCCATCTCTACCCTCAACCCTCAATTACTCACTATCACTTACCCTAGAAACCTATATTTGGTTAATCTAATTAGAATTACACCTAACCCTAGTCTTCTACTAGTAGTATAGGGTATGTTCTAATGGCATTGACCTTATTGTTTGGTTTGGTAATATAGATATGAAATGAGAACCATGCATGTTTAATGAGCTTCCCCCAACTAATATCAAAGTTAAAATCCCCAAACAGCCCACCCACCTTAATCACCTTGCTTAAAACCCTAATTGCTTAGTTTGCTTGTTCATGCCAGTCTAGTTTAGTCGCATTTGCTTAATCTAGTTAATTGCTTAGTTTTGCTCTTTAGTGTTAGCTTAGGCTCTTGCTCTTGCTAGTGGTTAGTTTAGTTCTTAATTGCTTATTGCCTTGGTAGAGTAGTGTAGCTCTTCTTTCTCTTGCTTAGTTAGTTTGTTAACTTAGTTTACTAATTTGCTTGCTCTTTCATAACTTAGTTTCCATCTTGCATTTCTTACTTGCTCATTAGCATAATCAAACAACCAAACCTTTTAAAACCCTAAAACCCTAAGTTGCACAAAAGGAACATAGCCCACTCTGTCTAACTCTAGTGCACCCTCTATCTCTATGGTTTGACCCCTTAACTTGCCAATCACCTATACTACAACAGTACCCCGTGCACTCCAACCTCGTGGGGTGTAAAAGCACCACTAGCGGGGACGCACCAAGCTTTTTGGCACCGTTGCCAGGGATAGAGGCACTCGGCCTAGTTAGATAGTGTAGCTTAGACCTTCCTTTTCCCCTCACCATTGCTATTATTTATTCTTTGTGTTACTTTTGTATCTTGGTTTTCTAACTTGTCCTCTTTTGTTTGGTTGTGCCTTGTGCATGTGACAAGCAACCCTTTAAGGTCAAGGTGGTAGACCGAGATGCACGAGCCCCTTCAATCCCTCAACCGCCCTACATGATGAAGATGTTGGAAGACATGGTAGATCTCAAGAAAATTCATGTGGGAGGTTCTTATAATTACACCGCCAACTCCATGGTGGCTCTTTGTGGAGACATGGTACTACAATCCTATGGCATCCAGAACAACCAAGGCCCCATGTCAAGCTCATACACTTCAGAATGGAGAAATGACCCAAACTTTTCATGGGAGGAACAAGGAGTCCAAGAGCAAGAAGACAGATCCATGTTTGAAGAAGAAGTTCTAGAAAGGTTAAGAAGCCTTGATTAAGTGAAGAGAGAGGTGTCCTTTCGTGGACAAACTATTGAGCGGCTTGAGCAAAGGTTGGATGAGATTTCCCCTTCACTTGCCCTTTGTGAGGAGGGAAGACCCTTTTTCCAACCCATGCCCAACCCGAACAATGCTATTGGAACCATGGGTGCTCCTCAAGGTGCTTATGTCCCACCACATGGCCAAGAACCCACTCTCCAACAACACCAAGGGCCCCCTAACCCCTATGCTCCTCTACAACCACGACCACCATTCAACTTCCAACACACCTCACAACCACCACCACAATATCAAATACAAAAACCATCACCATGCCAACCACCTCCACAACAACCAACCTACATCCATCAAAATCCTAATCCACTACACCAAAAACCACCACCATCACATACCTCCCCTCCTCCCTATGAGCAAGTGAAGAAGGTTTCAATGTTGAGGTGTGACAAGGTTGTTGAGGAGATCAATAAGGGAGGGAAGCAATTAGACGAAGATCATGATGGAGAACCCCTGTCGCAAAGTCCTTGTGAGAGTGCCAAGTGCACTAAAAAATCTGCAGTCCTGGTAGATTTTGAGAGGATAATATCTTGTGTCCCATCTTCCTTTGATATGACACCACCAACTTCTCCCATTGCTGATCCAAGACATCCCAACGTGAGATTTTTAGGATTGCAAGTGTCCAACAGGATGGAAACCCCTCTCTTTTATGCCTATGAAGACCCATTCCTCGAGGGAAGGCAAAACTGTTGCATGAAAAGTTTGAAGGTCTTAAGATTGACTAAGGCAAACACCTCATTGCTTGCCATCATCAAGAAAAGTCCAACTTATGTAAGGTTCCATAAGGATGTTTTCACCTTCAAGAATAAGATGAGAGGGAAGATGCCTAAGGAGTCCATCTTAAATGAGCTAAAATATTTTGTTGATGAGGATTCTTACTTTGGGACCTATGATGATGACCCCGAAGGAGAGACAAATGAAGAAAGACACTTGAGAAACTCACTTAACCCTTGGGAGACAATGAAGGCATTTGAGAGGATTGCGTATGATGAGGAAGAAAACATTTTTCTTTTGGACAATGGTTGATTGATGAAAAAGGGCAACAAGCCCGGATGAAGGCTAAAAATTTAGCGCTAGTGGGAGGCAACCCACGTGGTTTGAGATTCTCGAACCTTTCTTTTTGATACTTTTGTTTTTCTTTACACAAAAACACACTCACACTTGTACTTGATAGTTTTCTTTTGCATTTTGATGCTATGGCAGGTGATAGACAAGAGAGAGAAAGGGTATAGAAGTGAATCGTGGTCATTCAGTCAGACTTGTGGCTAAAGAACAAATAAAAATGAAGTTCAAGTTTTGAAGATTAGAAAATTGAGGAGACAACCCCAACACTCGACCACGACTGTGGTGTATGTGGCCAAACACGACCGTGGCCAAAGGCCACAGCCATGGGAATTATTGCATCAAAGTGGCCAAAGTTACAGGTTTTTCTGAAGTTTGGCCACGACCGTGGCAAACCACCAATGTCGTGTTGAAGAAGCTTGGCCACTACTGTGGTCGCTCACCACGGTCGTGGGAATTTTTGCATCAAGTTGGCCGAAGTTGCAGGTTGTTTGCAAGAATCGCCACGACCGTGAGCAGCGGCCACGACCGTGTTGAAGAAAACGACCACGACCGTGGCGATGTCAGCTTGAGGAGTTCTCCATCGACAAAATGACCATGGCACCCACCACGGCCGTGCTACCCAACCCTGGCCATGACCGTGGCCACCTTCTACGACCGTGGCCGAGCCCCGTTCAGCCAAAAAAAAATACATCTTTTAAAAATCTAAACCCGACCCCCCTCATCATTCTATCGTCTCCCCCCTCCAGAAAACAATTGTGGCGGCAGAAGACGACCCCGTGGTCCTCCAATGTCCACCTCCAACCACAAAAAACAACCCTGTCTGACCTCCAATCAACACCAAATTGATCCCCAGCCATCCCTCTACCATTTCCACCGCCTTTTCTCTCCCAATCGCATCTCCATCTCCTCATCCATCTCCAATCCGCCCAACAACCCCTCTCCACAAAACCTCCACATAAACCCTTCATTTTTGCCCAAATCAATAACCAATCACATTTCCACCATCCATACATCACTATCCTTCCATTCCACCCACAAAACCACATCCATACCACTCTCTACATAAAAATCCAAAAATCACCTCACCTCCACCATGAAAAAGATTGGAAAGGCCATAACCAAGGGAACCAACATCCTCACTGGAGGGAGGCGACGTTCCAAAAATGCCTCCTCCAATGTATCTGTGCCATCCCACACACCTTCACCTACCACCTCCGCCCACCATTCCCTCCGTCATTCGCAATTGGTGAGCGGATCACACTCCCGCTCATCTGATTGCCACCACATCACTGACGCCACCTACGAGGGTGAAGATGATGAAGACGAGGAATCAATGGGGGTCGATTTGGACCATCTTATTGATGAGATCGAGCCGGCGGCCGCAAAGAGAAGCCAGAGATATAAAGTGGCACCGTACTCATCCAGGCTCCCGCCAAAGACTACACCAGCCCGCCACTCGACGTCTCAGGTGACGGCGAGGCGTGGTGTGCAGCCACAACCCCTCGCGGCAACTACAACAAGATGAGGAGCAATCGGCCCACTAGTATAACTTGGATACTAGTTCGGGGTCTCAGTCCTACATGATGGAGGAAGATGATGGTGATAGCAAGGAGGATGAGGTAGAGCTTGAGCATGAAGGAGATGATGTTCTGGCACAGCTGGAGGCGGATAGAGAAAAATCCTTAGACAAAGCACTGATAGGAGTGTCCTATGGTAGAGGACACATGCAGAAGAAGATTGAGCTCAGATATACCGAATGCATGACAAGGCGAGTCGTCGCCACCAAATATGGGTCTGAGAAGGTAATTGAAGATCTAGGGATCAAGGCAGCAGTGGAAGAAAACTTGAAGGCAATATGGCTGTGGAACATCCTTTTCACACCCCAGCCAGCCTATGTAGCTTTGACCCGGGAGTTCTTTGCCACTCTCGAGAGGAGTAAAGTGAGGGGTTGTGATGCACTCAAATTTTCCATGATGGGCAACATGCACATCCTCACTTCCATGGAGTTGAATGCTATCTTTGCTGCAAGTCTTGAATAGGTCGTCAAGTTGGATGACGGCTTGTTAGAGAGGGAAGAAGATATTGACTATGCTTATTTCCGGAAGATGATAACAGGCAGCAAGGTGTATGATGTAGGTAAATCAAAAGCTGTTGCTATAAGAAACTCGATGGTACGCTATGTGCAAAAGGTCTTGGCGAATACAATTGTGGGGAGATATGATAATCAAGGCTCCATATCCCAAAAGGATATGTTTGTCCTGTCGTTGATGAACCTCAAAAATCGCATAGACCTTGGAGTTTTGTTGATTGATCATATGAAGTCCGTACCCTATAAGAGCTCAAAGCCATTTGTCATGGGTGGGTTTGTGACTTCAATTGCACTAGCGTTAGGGTATGATCTCTCTGGGTTACAAGATAGAATTGAGGCAGAATTTGTTGACCTCAATTACCTGGTGCGCTTGCACACTATTAAGGTGAAGGATAAAAAGATGATATATCTTACTACTAGTGTGTCAGACTTTGAGCTTGAGTTGCCATACCACGCGGCGCCTCTTCTATCCGCGTTGGGAGTTCTCTTTAAATTGAAAGAAAAACTTTTGAAATGGAAGCAACAACACCCAAGAGAGACATATATCAGGGGAGCCAGTGTCGTACATGGAGACATTGTTGAATCTAATGTGCAAGGGTAGGAGCAAGAAGATGCAGAACAAAGGCAGCCCCGAAGAACAAGAATGAGGGATGAGGGGACATCCCAGCTACAGCCACCCTTAGGGAACGCCTATGACATGGCAACCATCCAGGCACACCTTGAGAGTATTCAGAAGACCCAAGGTGACATGCATCTTATCCAGCAGTACATGTGGCAGGATCAACAACAGATGCACCATCAGATCAACCACGCCCAAGCAGCACGAAACCCCAAATGGGGTGCAGATTTTTGGGGTGGTTTGGCTGGGTATCCAGAGACGTACCCTCCACCCCAGGATGACTACTGGAGGCATTATTACCAGCATCCCCCATCAAGCTCAGTCCCATCCTCAGCTCCTCCTCCAGATCCTCCGCAGATGCCAGACCAGCCACCACAACCATGACACTTCCCCTATCTCCCCTAAGCTATAGTTTCATGCTGAGGACAGCATGATTCTAAAGTTTGGGGTGGGTAGGGCGGTATGCACCACTCTATCTCTCATTTTGTCATTTTGTTATCACCTCTGCCATCGAGTTTAGTTTTATTGTTATTATATTTTTCATTGCATCTTTGCAAGGCATGTAGTTGACTTCTTGCATTTTTGTGTAATTTTTCAAAAAAAATTCTTATCCATACCATACATTGCATCTTCATGTAGTTTTTGTAGTTTCTTGTGCTTTTTAAGTAGGATTTGCTGCTTTATGCTTTAAATTCCCCTAAAGTAGGCTTAGATGTGATTTAGTGCAAATTGGCACCATTTTGGCCAATTTTGCCCAAATTTTAGATTTCTTGTCTAAAAAGTATGTTTTGACCCAATCTCTACTGTTTTGAGTAAAAATGACAACCTTTGACTAGTGCAAGTGAAATGTCATGCTTTATTACTAAGTGGTATCAATGTTTGACTTTTTACATGTGCATCACCTCTCTTGTGATTGTGATTGATTTGGCTGAATTGTGAACTTGAGCAAACTTTGAACGCTTAGTGTTTGTGGAATCACTTTTTTGATATATCAATTTCATCTTGTTCATTCATGTGGTGTGATATCTAGGATGAAGTATTGGATTAACTTTCATGCAGAATGTCTTATGTGGAAAATCATACCAATGACCCCTCTTTGACCTGATTCTTCTTCCACCATCTTCATACCCCTCCGCATCATAAAAAGATGCCATAGTGCACATAATCAGCCTTGGCCACCTCCAAAAGTTTGGGGTGGCCATATCTTTATTTCCCCACTTCACTCTATCCACCATTTGCCCTATCTACACCAAGGGCAAGAAAGAAAAGAAAAGAAAAAGAAAAGCAAAAATAAAATAAAAGGATGCTCCTGTTTAAAAGCATTCAAATAAAGAAAAGATGAGTGTGTAAAAACACTCCAAAAATCTTACTGCAACCCTTTCTTCCACTTTCATACCCATTGAGCTAAGAAGCATCAAACTTAGCTCATTTTGCCTTTTTCCGCAGCCATGTGGGTCATTTGGTATGATTTGAAATATAAGACTGAATGCATGAATGTGAAACAACACTCCTAGTCATCCTCGATTAACACTATCATGAAACGGTTTACCCAAAACTTTATGGAAGAAGTATGGATAACTTGTGTATTCTATGCGCTATATTTGAAGTTCATGTGCTTTGTGTTCTTTTCATGATTGGATTGTGAAAGTAGGAGAGGAGAGAAGTGAAATGCATGCACTCAGTAATCTTTGATCCCATTTAGCAATAATCATCTTTTACATTGCATATGTCATTTATTTTTGTGGAAGCTTTGTAGGGAGATTGAGTTGGAGCATACTTGAGGACAAGTATGTTTTAAGTTTGGGGTGGTGATGCAGCCCTATTTTAGGGCTCCATCCTGTGCCATTTTTGTATTTAAATCACATCTAAACAAGTTAGATTACAAGTCTTTTTCCCTAATATGGTTATCATTGCAAATATGCTTATGGATGTTCTTTGCACTATTTTTTAGTTACTTGAACCATGCTTAGATGGAAGAGAGAGAAAGAAGGAGTTATAGGGTTCCCCCACTCATGGAGGGACCCAAAGAAGGCCCCAAAATCTCCCTCAACCTACCTCCAATGGTCAAGAATCGTCCCCAAACAAAGACATCCAAGAATGACGAAGATTGAAGTGTAATTAAGTGAAACCAACCTCACCATGGCATGGGCACAACGCCACGATCGTGCATTTTTTAGCAGAATGACGCCAAGATCAATAGGGAATTTCTACATAATCCCACGACCGTGGCCCTCTGCCATGACCGTGGCCATTGAAGACACCACGGTCGTGGCCAACCGCACAGTCGTGGTCAGCAAAGTGGAAAATGATCGGGGGCACATCCCACAGTCATGCGAATTAATTGTCAAAAGTTCAACTTGCAACAGGGTTTTTCCCTGAAATGCCATGACCGTGGCTGAAGAAACTCAAGACGATTGTGGTGCTTCTCCACAGTCACCTCCCCCTCCTCCAAAACGGCCTTGTTACCCAATACGGCCGTGGTGCATAATACCCACCACGACCGTGGCACTCCGCCTTGGCCATGGCCCACCACCACACTTGAGCCTTTTACCATTCCCTCACCACCACGACCGTATTCACTCCCCACAACCGCTCTCCACCGCCCTCACCACGGTCGTGGCATATCAAAACGACTGTGGTGATCCACCGACCCTACCCTACTTTACACTGATTTTCCTAAACTACCCCCCACTTACCCTAGTGCCTCCCCACTACCTATATATACATAGGTGGTGGCTAGGGCATGGAGGTTAGATGCCCCTATAGCTGCTCCCAGGTCCATTCTTCTTCCTTGAGCTTTGAGTGCAAACCCTTTGGATTTTGGCTCACCATCCACCATTTCCACCCTCATTCCACCATGGAATCCTAGTTCCCTAGGTTTTCATCCATAATCCCCTACCATTTCATGCACCCCTGCACCCTTGGAGGAGGGAGGACGTCTACAACAAGCTTGTAGGTGAAGAAGGAGGCTTCCACATCAAGCTTCATGGAGTCCTTACTTCTTCTACCCCTTTCTTTTCTTGTTTTCTTGATCATGTCTAGCTAAGCCCCTTGTAGCGGGCTGTTTGGGATTTAAATGTAACTTTGATACCATGTTGGGGGATAATTTCTTGTAATGAACTTAATTCATATCTATGATGATTAATTCTTTCTTCTATCTCTTTTCCTATCTAATTGCATGTGGTTTGTGCTTCTTGTATGAATTGCTTGTTTTGAGGTCTTTGATGAAACTTAGTTTCTAGGAGGAATTGGGGTGTATGTGGCAATCTTAGAAATGGCTCCTAGGTCCAATTAGTGGATACCTAGCTAGACCCCTTTGTTCCTACATACACATCCCTCCTCCTACAAATGAGTGTGAGATCTAAGTAGCTAGTGTAAGTGAGATTGATGTAATTGTCTAGGGCCTTCTAAAGGCTAGAGTGGCTAGTGGCATGAGGTTAAATACCCTCATCTCTACTCCCATCTCTACCCTCAACCCTCAATTACTCACTATCACTTACCCTAGAAACCTATATTTGGTTAATCTCATTAGAATTACACCTAACCCTAGTCTTCTACTAGTAGTATAGGGTATGTTCTAATGGCATTGACCTTATTGTTTGGTTTGGTAATCTAGATATGAAATGAGAACCATGCATGTTTAATGATCTTCCCCCAACTAATATCAAAGTTACATTCCCCAAACAGCCCACCCACCTTAATCACCTTACTTAAAACCCTAATTGTTTAGTTTTCTTATTCATGCTAGTCTAGTTTAGTCGCATTTGCTTAATGTAGTTAATTGCTTAGTTTTGCTCTTTAGTGTTAACTTAGGCTCTTGCTCTTGCTAGTGGTTAGTTTAGTTCTTAATTGCTTCTTGCCTTGATAGAGTAGTGTACCTCTTCTTGCTCTTACTTAGTTAGTTTGTTAACTTAGTTTACTAATTTGCTTGCTCTTTCATAACTTAGTTTCCATCTTGCATTTCTTACTTGCTCATTGGCGTAATCAAACAACCAAACCTTTTAAAACCCTAAAACCCTAAGCTCCGCAAAAGGAACATAGCCCACTCTGTCTAACTCTAGTGCCCCCTCTATCTCTATGGTTCGACCCCTTATCTTGCCAATCACCTATACTACAACAGTACCCCGTAAGCTCCGACCTCGTGGGGTGTAAAAGCACCACTAGCGGGGACGGACCGAGCTTTCTGGCACCGTTGTCGGGGATAGAGGTGCTCAACCTAGTTAGATAGTGTAGCTTAGCCCTTCCTTTTTCCCTCATCATTGCTATTATTTATTCTTTGTACTACTTTTGCATCTTGGTTTGCTAACTTGTCCTCTTTTGTTTGGTTGTGCCTTGCGCATGTGACAAGCAACCCTTCGGAGTCAAGACGGTAGACCGAGATGCGCGAGCCCCTTCAATCCCTCAACCGCCCTACATGATGAAGATGTTGGAAGACATGGTAGATCTCATGAAAATTCATGTGGGAGGTTCTTATAATTATGCTGCCAACTCCATGGTGGCTATTTGTGGAGACATGGTACTACAATCATATGGCATTCAGAACAACCAAGGCCCCATGTCAAGCTCATACACTTCAGAATGTAGAAATGGCCCAAACTTTTCATGGGAGGAACAAGGAGTCCAAGAGCAAGAAGACAAACCCATGTTTGAAGAATAAGTTCTAGAAAGGTTAAGAAGCGTTGATGAAGTGAAGAGAGAGGTGTCCTTTCATGGACAAACCATTGAGCGGCTTGAGCAAAGGTTGGATGAGATTTCCCTTTCACTTGCCCTTTGTGAGGAGGGAAGACCCCTTTTCCAACCCATGCTCAACCCCAACAATGCTAGTGGAACCATGGGTGCTCCTCAAGGTGCTTATGTCCCACCACATGGCTAAGAACCCACTCTCCAACAACACCAAAGCCCCCGTAACCCCTATGCTCCTCTGCAACCACGACCACCATTCAACTTCCAACATACCTCACAACCATCACCATAATATCAAATACAAAAACCATCCCCATGCCAACCACCTCCACAACAACCAACCTACATCCATCAAAATCCTAATCCACTACACCAAAAACCACCACCACCACCACAACCATCACATGCCTCCCCTCCTCCCTATGAGCAAGTGAAGAAGGTTTCAATGTTGAGGTGTGACAAGGTTTTTGAGGAGATCAACAAGGGAGGGAAGCAATTAGACAAAGATCATGATGGAGAACCCCTGCCGCAAAGTCCTTGTGAGAGTGCCAAGTGCACTAAAAATTCTATAGTCCTGGAAAATTTTGAGAGGATAATATCTTGTGTCCCATCTTCCTTTGATATGACACCACCAACTTCTCCCATTGCTGATCCAAGATATCCCAATGTGAGATTTTTAGGATTGCAAGTGTCCAACATGATGGAAACCCCTCTCTTTTATACCTATGAAGACCCATTCCTCAAGGGAAGGCAAAACGGTGGCATGAAAAGTTTGAAGGTCTTAAGATTGACTAAGGCAAACACCTCATTGCTTGCCATCATCAAGAAAAGTCCAACTTATGTAAGGTTCCATAAGGGTGTTTTCACCTTCAAGAATAAGATGAGAGGGAAGATGCCTAAGGAGTCCATCTTAAATGAGCTAAAATATTTTGTTGATGAGGATTCTTACTTTAGGACCTATGATGATGACCCCAGAGGAGAGACAAATGAAGAAAGACACTTGAGAAACTCACATAACCCTTGGGAGACAATGAAGGCATTTGAGAGGATTGCGTATGATGAGGAAGAAAACATTTTGCTTTTGGACAATGGTTGATTGATGAAAAAGGTCAACAAGCTCGGATGAAGGCTAAAAATTTAGCGCTAGTGGGAGGCAACCCACGTGGTTTGAGATTCTCGAACCTTGCTTTTTGATACTTTCGTTTTTCTTTACACAAACACACACACACACACACTTGTGCTTGATAGTTTTCTTTTGAGTTTTGATGCTATGGCAGGTGATAGACAAGAGAGAGAGAGGGTATAGAAGTGAATCATGGTCCTTCATTCATATTTGTGGCTAAAGAACAAATAAAAATGAAGTTCAAGTTTTGAAGATTAGAAAACTGAGGAGACAACCCCAACGTGGCCGTGGAGCTCGACCACGACCGTGGTGTATGTGGCCAAAGGCCATGGCTGTGGGAATTATTGCATCAAAGTGGCCAAAGTTACAGGTTTTTTTGAAGTTTGGCCACGACCGTGGCAAACCACCACGACCATGTTGAAGAAGCTTGGCCACTCACGTGGTCACTCACCATGATCGTGGGAATTTTTGCATCAAGTTGGCCGAAGTTGCAGGTTGTTTGCAAGAATCACCACAACTGTGGGCAGCGGCCACGACCGTGTTGAAGAGAAACGACCACGACCGTTGCACCCTGCCATGACCGTGGTGATGTCAGCTTGAGGAGTTCTCCATCGACAAAACAACCGTGGCACCCACCACGACCGTGCTACCCAACCCTGACAACGACCGTGGCCACCTGCCACGACCGTGGCCGAGCCCGGTTCATAAAAAAAAATACATCTTTTAAATGTCTAAATTCGACCCCCCTCGTCATTCTATCATCTCCCCCCTCCAGAAAACGATCGTGGTGGCGGAAGACGACCCCGTGGTCCTCTAATCTCCACCTCCAACCACCAAAAACAACCCCATTTGACCTCCATCAACACCAAATTGATCCCCAACCATCCCTCTACCATTTCCACCGCCTTTTCTCTCCCAATCGCATCTACATCTCCAATCCGCCCAACAGACCCTCTCCACAAAACCTCCACATAAACCCTTCATTTTCACCCAAATCAATAACAATCACATTTCCACCATCCATACATCACTATCCTTACATTCCACCCACAAAACCACATCCATACCACTCTCTACATAAAAATTTGAAATCACCTCACCTCCACCATGAAAAAGATTGGAAAGGCCATAACCAAGGGAACCAACATCCTCACCGGAGGGAGGTGGCATTCCAAAAACATCTCCTCCGATGTATCCATGCCATCCCACACACCTTCACCTACCACCTCCTCCCACCATTCCCTCCGCCGTTCGCAATCGGTGAGCGGATCACACTCCCGCTCATCCGATAGCCACCACATCACTGACGCCACCTACGAGGGTGAAGATGATGAAGACGAGGAATCAATGGGGGTCGATTTGGACCACCTTATTGATGAGATCGAGCCGGAGGCCGCAAAAAGAAGCCAGAGATCTAAAGCGGCACCGTCCTCATCCAGGCTCCCGCCGAAGCCTACACCAGCCCACCACTCAACGTCTTAGGTGACGGCGAGACGTGGTGTGCAGCCGCAACCCTCACGACAACTACAATAAGATGAGGAGCAATCAGCCCACTGGTATAACTTGGATACTAGTTCGGGGTCTCAGTCCTACATGATAGAGGAAGATGATGGTGACAGCGAGGAGGATGAGGTAGAGCTTGAGCATGAAGGAGATGATGTTCTGGCACAGTTGGAGGCAGATATAGAAAAAACCTTGGGCAAAGAACTCATAGGAGTGTCCTATGGTAGAGGACACATGCAGAAGAAGATTGAGCTCAGATATCCCGAATGCATGACAAGGCGAGTCGTCGCCACCAAATATGGGTCTGAGAAGGTAATTGAAGATCTAGGGATCAAGGCAGCAGCGGAAGAAAACTTGAAGGCAATAGGGTTGTGGAACATCCTTTTCACACCCCAGCCAGCCTATGTAGCTTTGACCCGGGAGTTCTTTGCCACTCTCGAGAGGACTAAAGTGAGGGGCTATGATGCACTCAAATTTGCCATGATGGGCAACATGCACACCCTCACTTCCACGGAGCTGAATGTTATCTTTGCTGCAAGTCCTGAAGAGGCCGTCAAGTTGGATGACGGCTTGTTAGAGAGGGAAGAAGATATCGACTATGCTTATTTCTGGAAGATGATAATAGGCAGCAAGGTGTATGATGCAGGTAAATAAAAAACCGCTGCTATAAGCAACCTGATGGTACGCTATGTGCAAAAGGTCTTGGCACATACAATTGTGGGGAGATATGATAATCAAGGCTCCATATCCCAAAAGGATATGTTTGTCTTGTCGTTGATGAACCTCAAAAAACACGTAGACCTTGGAGTTTTGTTGATTGATCATATGAAGTTCGTACCCTATAAGAGCTCAAAGCCATTTGTCATGGGTGGGTTTGTGACTTCAATTGCACTAGCGTTAGGGTATGATCTCTCTGGGTTACAAGACGGAATTGAGGCAGAATTTGTTGACCTCAATTACCTGGTGCGCCCGCACACTATTAAGGTGAAGGACAAAAAGATGATATATCTTACTACTAGTGTGTTAGACTTTGAGCTTGAGCTGCCATACCACACGACGCCTCTTCTATCCGTGTTGGGAGTTCTCTTTAAATTGAAAGTAAAACTTTTGAAATGGTAGCAAGAACACCCAAGAGAGACTTATACTAGGGGAGCCACTACCGTACATGAAGACATTGTTGAATCTAATGTGCAAGGGTAGGAGCAAGAAGATGCAGAACAAAGACAACCCCGAAGAACAAGAAGGAGGGATGAGGGGACATCCCAGCTGCAGCCACCCTCAGAGAACGCCTATGACATGACAACCATCCAGGCACACCTTGAGAGTATTCAGAAGACCCAAGGTGACATAACTTATCCAGCAGTACATGTGGCAGGATCAACAACAGATGCACCATCAGATTAACCACTTGTATCACTACAACCACGCCCAAGCAGCACGAAACCCCGAATGGGGTGCAGATTTTTGGGGTGGTTTGGCTGGGTATCCAGAGACGTACCCTCCACCCCAGGATGACTACTGGGGGCATTACTACCAGCATCCTCCATCAGGCTCAGTCCCATCCTCATCTCCTCCTCTAGATCCTCCGCAGATGCCAGACCAGCCACCACAGCCATTACACTTCCCCTATCTCCCCTAAGCTATAGTTTCATGTCGAGGACAACATGATTCTAAAGTTTAGGGTGGGTAGGGTGGTATGCACCACTCTGTCTCTCATTTTGTCATTTTGTTATCACCTCAGCCATCGAGTTTGGTTTTATTGTTATTGTTCTTTTCATTGCATCTTTGCATGGCATGTAGTTGACTTCTTGCATCTTTGTGTAATTTTTCAAAAAATTTGCTTTTCCATACCATGCATTGCATCTTCATGTAGTTTTTGTAGTTTCTTGTGCTTTCTAAGTAGGATTTGCTGCTTTATGCTTTAAATTCCCCTAAAGTAGGTTTACATGTGATTTAGTGCAAATTGGCACCATTTTGGCTGATTTTACCCAAATTTGAGATTTCTTGTCTAAAAAGTATGTTTTGACCCAATCTCTACTGTTTTGAGTAAAAATGACGACCTTTGACTAGTACAAGTGAAATGTCATGCTTTATTGCTAAGTGGTATCAATGTTTGACTTTTTACATGTGCATCACCTCTCTTGTGATTGTGATTGATTTGGCTGAATTGTGAACTTGAGCAAACTTTGAACGCTTAGTGTTTGTCGAATCACTTGTTTGATATATCAATTTCATCTTGTTCATTCATGTGGTGTGATATCTAGGATGAAGTATTAGATTAACTTTCATGCATAATGTCTTATGTAGAAAACCATACCAATGACCCCTCTTTGACCCGATTCTTCTTCCACCATCTTCATACCCCCTGCCTCATAAAAAGATGCCCTAGTGCACATAATCAGCCTTGGCCACCTCCAAAAGTTTGGGGTGGCCATATCTTTATCTCCCCATTTCACTCTATCCACCGTTTTCCCTATCTACACCAAGGGTAAGAAAGAAAACAAAAGAAAAAGAAAAGCAAAAATAAAATAAAAGGATGCTCCTATTTAAGAGCATTCAAATAAAGAAAAGATGAGTGTGTAAAAACACTCCAAAAATCTTACCGCAACCCTTTCTTCCACTTTCATACCCATTGAGCTAAGAAGCATCAAACTTAGCTCATTTTGCCTTTTTCGGCAGCCATGTGGGTCATTTGGTATGATTTGAAATATAAGACTGAATGCATGAATGTGAAACAACACTCCTAGTCATCCTCGATTAACACTATCATGAAACGGTTTACCCGAAACTTTATGTAAGAAGTATGGATAACTTGTGTATTCTATGCGCTATATTTGAAGTTCATGTGCTTTGTGTTCTTTTCATGATTGGATTGTGAAAGTAGGAGAGGAGAGAGGTGAAATGCATGCACTCAGTCATCTTTGATCCCATTTAGCAATAATCATCTTTTACATTGCATATGTCATTTCTTTTTGTGGAAGCTTTGTAGGGAGATTGAGTTGGAGCATACTTGAGGACAAGTATGTTTTAAGTTTGGGGTGGTGATGCAGCCCTATTTTAGGGCTCCATCATGTGCCATTTTTGTATTTAAATCACATCTAAACAAGTTAGATTACAAGTCTTTTTCCCTAATATGGTTATCATTGCAAATATGCTTATGGATGTTCTTTGCACTATTTTTCAGTTACTTGAACCATACTTAGATGGAAGAGAGAGAAAGAAGGAGTTCTAGGGTTCCCCCACTCATGGAGGGACCCAAAGAAGGCCCCAAAATTTCCCTCAACCCACCTCCAATGGTCAAGAATCGTCCCCAAGTAAAGACATCCAAGAATGACGAAGATTGAAGTGTAATTAAGTGAGGCCAACCTAACCACGGCCATGGGCACAACGCCACGGTCGTGCGTTTTTTAGCAGAATGACGCCAAGATCAACAGGGAATTTGTACAGAATCCCACGGCCGTGGCCCTCTGCCACGACCGTGGCCATTGAAGACACCACGGCCGTGGCCAACCGCACAGTCGTGGTCAGCAAAGTGGAAAATGACCGTGGGCACATCCCACGGTCATGCAAATTAATTGTCAAAAGTACAACTTGCAACATGGTTTTTCCCCGGAATGCCATGACCGTAGCCAAAGAAGCTCAAGACGATCGTGGTGTTTCTCCACGGTCACCTACCCCTCCTCCAAAATGGCCGTGTTACCCAACACGGCTGTGGTGCATAATACCCACCACGACCGTGGCACTCCGCCACGACCATGGCCCGCCACCACACTTGAGCCTTTTACCATTCCCTCACCACCACGACTGTATTCACTCCCCACAACCGCTCTCCACCACCCTCACCACGGTCGTGGCACATCAACACGACCGTGGTGATCCACCGACCCTACCCTACTTTACACTAATTTTCCTAAACTACCCCCCCCACTTACCCTAGTGCCTCCCCACCACCTATATATACATAGGTGGCAGCTAGGGCACGGAGGTTAGACGCCCCTACAACTGCTCCCAACTCCATTCTTCTTCCTTGAGCTTTGAGTGCAAACCCTTTGCATTTTGGCTCACCATCCACCATTTCCACCCTCATCTCACCATGGAATCCTAGTTCCCTAGGTTTTCATCCATAATCCCCTACCATTTCATGCACCCCTGTACCCTTGGAGGAGGGAGGACGTCTACAACAAGCTTGGAGGTGAAGAAGGAGGCTTCCACATCAAGCTTCATGGAGACCATACTTCTTCTACCCCTTTCTTTTCTTGTTTTCTTGATTATGTCTAGCTAAGCCCCTTGTGGCGGGCTGTTTGGGATTTAAATATAACTTTGATACCATGTTGGGGGATAATTTCTCATAATGAACTTATTCATATCTATGATGATTACTTCTTGCTTCTATCTCTTTTCCTATCTTATTGCATGTGGTTTGTGCTTCTTGTATGAATTTCTTGTTTTGAGGTCTTTGATGACACTTAGTTTCTAGGAGGAATTGGGGTGTATATGGCAATCTTAGGAATGGCTCCTAGGTCCAATTAGTGGATCCCTAGCTAGCCCCCTTTATTCCTACATACACATCCCTCCTCCTACAAATGAGTGTGAGATCTAAGTAGCTAGAGTAAGTGAGGTTGATGTAATTGTCTAGGGCCTTCTAAAGGCTAGAGTGGCTAGTGGCATGAGGTTAAATACCCTCATCTCTACTCCCATCTCTACCCTCAACCCTCAATTACTCACTATCACTTACTCTAGAAACCTAGATTTGGTTAATCTCATTAGAATTACACCTAATCCTAGTCTTCTACTAGTAGTATAGGGTATGTTCTAATGGCATTGACCTTATTGTTTGGTTTGGTAATCTAGATATTAAATGAGAACCATGCATGTTTAATGATCTTCCCCCAACTAATATCAAAGTTACATTCCCAAACAGCCCACCCACCTTAATCACCTTGCTTAAAACCCTAATTGCTTAGTTAGCTTGTTCATGCTAGTCTAGTTTAGTCGCATTTGCTTAATCTAGTTAATTGCTTAGTTTTGCTCTTTAGTGTTAACTTAGGCTCTTGCTATTGCTAGTGGTTAGTTTAGTTCTTAATTGCTTCTTGCCTTGCTAGAGTAGTGTAGCACTTCTTGCTCTTGCTTAGTTAGTTTTTTTTAACTTAGTTTACTAATTTTCTTGCTCTTTCATAACTTAGTTTCCATCTTGCATTTCTAACTTCCTCATTAGCATAATCAAACAACCAAACCTTTTAAAACCCTAAAACCCTAAGCTCCACAAAAGGAACATAGCCCACTCTGTCTTACTCTAGTGCCCCCTCTATCTTTGTGGTTCGACCCCTTATCTTGCCAATCACCTATACTACAACAATACCCCGTGCGCTCCGACCTCGTGGGGTGTAAAAGCACCACTAGCGGGGATGCACCAAGATTTCTGGTGCCGTTGCCGGGGATAGAGGCGCTCGACCTAGTTAGCTAGTGTAGCTTAGCCCTTCCTTTTGCCCTCACCATTGCTATTATTTATTCTTTTTGTTACTTTTGCATCTTGGTTTGTTAACTTGTCCTCTTTTGTTTGGTTGTACCTTGTGCATGTGACAAGCAACCCTTTCGAGTCAAGATGGTAGACCGAGATGCGCGAGCCCCTTCAATCCCTCAACCACCCTACATGATGAAGATGTTGGAAGACATGGTAGATCTCATGAAAAATCATGTGGGAGGTTCTTATAATTACGCCGCCAACTCCATGGTGGCTCTTTGTGGAGACATGGTACTAAAATCGTATGGCATCCAGAACAACCAAGGCCCATGTCAAGCTCATACACTTCAGAATGGAGAAATGGCCCAAACTTTTCCTGGGAGGAACATGGAGTCCAAGAGCAAGAAGACAAATCCATGTTTGAAGAAGAAGTTCTAAAAAGGTTAAGAAGCCTTGACGAAGTGAAGAGAGAGGTGTCCTTTCATGGACAAACCATTGAGCGTCTTGAGCAAAGGTTGGATGAGATTTCCCTTTCACTTGCCCTTTGTGAGGAGGGAAGACCCCTTTTCCAACCCATGCCCAACCCCAACAATGCTAGTGGAACCATGGGTGCTTCTCAAGGTGCTTATGTCCCACGACATGGCCAAGAACCCACTCTCCAATAACACCAAGGGCCCCCTAACCCTATGCTCCTCCACAACCACGACCACCATTCAACTTCCAACACACCTCACATCCACCACCACAATATCAAATACAAAAACCATCCCCATGCCAACCACCTCCACAACAACCAACCTACATCCATCAAAATCCTAATCCACTACACCAAAAACCACCACCACCACAACCATCACATGCCTCCCCTCCTCCCTATGAGCAAGTGAAGAATGTTTCAATCTTGAGGTGTGACAAGGTTGTTGAGGAGCTCAACAAGGGAGGGAAGCAATTAGACGAAGATCATGATGGAGAACCCCTGCCGCAAAGTCCTTGTGAGAGTGCCAAGTGCAATAAAAATTCTACAGTCTTGGCAGATTTTGAGAGGATAATATCTTGTGTCCCATCTTCCTTTGATATGACACCACCAACTTCTCCCATTGCTGATGCAAGACATCCCAATGTCAGATTTTCAGGATTGGAAGTGTCCAACAGGATGGAAACCCCTCTCTTTTATGCCTATGAAGACCCATTCCTCAAGGGAAGGCAAAACTGTGGCATGAAAAGTTTGAAGGTCTTAAGATTGACTAAGGCAAACACCTAATTGCTTGCCATCATCAAGAAAAGTCCAACTTATGTAAGGTTCCATAAGGGTGTTTTCACCTTTAAGAATAAGATGAGAGGGAAGATGCCTAAGGAGTCCATCTTAGCTAAAATATTCTGTTGATGAGGATTCTTACTTTGGACCTATGATGATGACCCCGGAGAAGAGAAAAATGAAGAAAGACACTTGAGAAACTCACATAACCCTTGGGAGACAATGATGGAATTTGAGAGGATTGTGTATGATGAGGAAGAAAACATTTTTCTTTTAGACAATGGTTGATTGATGAAAAAGGGCAACAAGCCCGACTGAAGGCTAAAAATTTAGCGCTAGTGGGAGGCAACCCACGTGGTTTGAGATTCTCGAACCTTGCTTTTTGATATTTTTATTATTCTTTACACAAACACACACACACACTTGTGCTTGATAGTTTTCTTTTGAGTTTTGATGCTATGGCAGGTGATAGACAAGAGAGAGTGATAGGGTATAGAAGTAAATCGTGGTCATTCAGTCAGATTTGTGGCTAAAGAACAAATAAAAATGAAGTTCAAGTTTTGAAGATTAGAAAATTGAGGAGACAACCCCAACACGGTCGTGGAGCTCGACCACGGCCGTGGTGTATGTGGCCAAACACAACCGTGGCCAAAGGCCACGACCGTGGGAATTATTGCATCAAAGTGGCCAAAGTTACAAGTTTTTTTGAAGTTTGGCCACGACTGTGGCAAACCGCCACAGCCGTGTTGAAGAAGCTTGGCCACTACCGTGGTTGCTCACCACAGTCGTGGGAATTTTTGCATCAAGTTGGCTGAAGTTGCAGGTTGTTTGCAAGAATCGCCACGACCGTGGGCAGCGGCCACGACCGTGTTGAAGAGAAACGACCACGACTGTGGCGATGTCAGCTTGAAGAGTTTTCCATTGACAAAATGACTGTGGCACCCGCCACGACCGTGCTACCCAACCCTGGCCACGACCGTGGCCGATCCCGATTCAGCCAAAAAATACATCTTTTAAACGTCTAAACCCGACCCCCTCGTCATTCTATCATCTCCCCCCTCCAGAAAATGATCGTGGCGGCGGAAGACGACCCCATTGGTCCTCCAATCTCCACCTCCAACCACCAAAAACAACCCCGTTTGACCTCCAATCAACACCAAATCGATCCCCAACCATCCTTCTACCATTTCCACCATCTTTTCTCTCCCAATCGCATCTCCATCTCCTCATCCATCTCCAATCTGCCCAACAACCCCTCTCCACAAAACCTCCACATAAACCCTTAATTTTCACCCAAATCAATAACCAATCACATTTCCACCATCCATACATCACTATCCTTCCATTCCACCCACAAAACCACATCCATACCACTCTCTACATAAAAATCTGAAAATCACCTCACCTCTACCATGAAAAAGATTGGAAATGACATAACCAAGGGAACCAACATCCTCACCGGAGGGAGGCGGCATTCCAAAAATGCCTCCTCCGATGTATCTGTGCCATCCCACACACCTTCACCTACCACCTCCGCCCACCATTCCCTCTGTCGTTCGCAATCGGTGAGCGGATCACACTCTCGCTCATCCGATAGCCACCACATCACCGACGCCACCTACGAGGGTGAAGATGATGAAGATGAGGAATCAATGAGGGTTGATTTGGACCACCTTATTGATGAGATTGAGCCGGCGGCCGCAAAAAGAAGCCAAAGATCTAAAGTGGCACCGTCCTCATCCAGGCTCCCGCCGAAGCCTACACCAGCCCGCCACTCGACGTCTCAGGGGATGGCGAGGTGTGGTGTGCAGCCGCAACCATCGCGGCAACTACAACAAGATGAGGAACAATGAACCCACTGGTATAACTTAGATACTAGTTTGGGGTCTCAATCCTACATGATGGAGGAAGATGATGGTGACAGCAAGGAGGATGAGGTAGAGCTTGAGCATGAAGGAGATGATGTTCTGGCACAGCTGGAGGCGGATAGAGAAAAATCCTTGGGCAAAGCACCGATAGGAGTGTCCTATGGTAGAGGACAGATGCAGAAGAAGATTGAGCTCAAATATCCTGAATGCATGACAAGGTGAGTCGTCGCCACCAAATATGGGTCTGAGAAGGTAATTGAAGATCTCGAGATCAAGGAAGCAGTGGAAGAAATCTTGAAGGCAATAGGGTTGTGGAACATCCTTTTCACACCCCAGCCAGCCTATGTAGCTTTGACCTGGGAGTTCTTTGCCACTCTCGAGAGGACTAAAGTGAGGGGCTATGATGCACTCAAATTTGCCATGATGGGCAACATGCACACCCTCACTTCCACGGAGCTGAATGTTATCTTTGCTGCAAGTCCTGAAGAGGCCGTCAAGTTGGATGACAGCTTGTTAGAGAGGGAAGAAGATATCGACTATGCTTATTTCTGGAAGATGATAATAGGCAGCAAGGTGTATGATGCATGTAAATAAAAAACCGCTGCTATAAGCAACCTGATGGTACGCTATGTGCAAAAGGTCTTGGCACATACAATTGTGGGGAGATATGATAATCAAGGCTCCATATCCCAAAAGGATATGTTTGTCTTGTCGTTGATGAACCTCAAAAAACACGTAGACCTTGGAGTTTTGTTGATTGATCATATGAAGTTCGTACCCTATAAGAGCTCAAAGCCATTTGTCATGGGTGGGTTTGTGACTTCAATTGCACTAGCGTTAGGGTATGATCTCTCTGGGTTACAAGACGGAATTGAGGCAGAATTTGTTGACCTCAATTACCTGGTGTGCCCGCACACTATTAAGGTGAAGGACATAAAGATGATATATATTACTACTAGTGTGTCAGACTTTGAGCTTGAGCTGCCATACCACATGACGCCTCTTCTATCCGCGTTGGGAGTTCTCTTTAAATTGAAAGTAAAACTTTTGAAATGGTAGCAAGAACACCCAAGAGAGACTTATACTAGGGGAGCCACTGTCGTACATGAAGACATTGTTGAATCTAATGTGCAAGGGTAGGAGCAAGAAGATGCAGAACAAAGGCAGCCCCGAAGAACAAGAAGGAGGGATGAGGGGACATCCCAGCTGCAGCCACCCTCAGAGAACGCCTATGACATGGAAACCATCCAGGCACACCTTGAGAGTATTCAGAAGACCCAAGGTGACATAACTTATCCAGAAGTACATGTGGCAGGATCAACAACAGATGCACCATCAGATCAACCACTTGTATCACTACAACCACGCCCCAAGCAGCACGAAACCCCGAATGGGGTGCAGATTTTTGGGGTGGTTTGGCTGGGTATCCAGAGACATACCCTCCACCCCAGGATGACTATTGGGGCATTACTACCAGCATCCCCCATCAGGCTCAGTCCCATCCTCAGCTCCTCCTCTAGATCCTCCGCAGATGCCAGACCAGCCACCACAGCCATGACACTTCCCCTATCTCCCCTAAGCTATAGTTTCATGTCGAGGACAACATGATTCTAAAGTTTGGGGTGGGTAGGGCGGTATGCACCACTCTGTCTCTCATTTTGTCATTTTGTTATCACCTCAGCCATCGAGTTTGGTTTTATTGTTATTGTTCTTTTCATTGCATCTTTGCATGGCATGTAGTTGACTTCTTGCATCTTTGTGTAATTTTTCAAAAATTTTGCTTTTCCATACCATGCATTGCATCTTCATGTAGTTTTTGTAGTTTCTTGTGCTTTCTAAGTAGGAATTGCTGCTTTATGCTTTAAATTCCCCTAAAGTAGGTTTACATGTGATTTAGTGCAAATTGGCACCATTTTGGCCGATTTTACCCAAATTTGAGATTTCTTGTCTAAAAAGTATGTTTTGACCCAATCTCTACTGTTTTGAGTAAAAATGACGACCTTTGACTATTGCAAGTGAAATGTCATGCTTTATTGCTAAGTGGTATCAATGTTTGACTTTTTACATGTGCATCACCTCTCTTGTGATTGTGATTGATTTGGCTGAATTGTGAACTTGAGCAAACTTTGAATGCTTAGTGTTTGTGGAATCACTTGTTTGATATATCAATTTCATCTTGTTCATTCATGTGGTGTGATATCTAGGATGAAGTATTAGATTAACTTTCATGCAGAATGTCTTATGTGGAAAATCATACCAATGACCCCTCTTTGACCCGATTCTTCTTCCACCATCTTCATACCCCCTGCCTCATAAAAAGATGCCCTAGTGCACATAATCAGCCTTGGCCACCTCCAAAAGTTTGGGGTGGCCATATCTTTATCTCCCCATTTCACTCTATCCACCATTTTCCCTATCTACACCAAGGGTAAGAAAGAAAACAAAAGAAAAAGAAAAGCAAAAATAAAATAAAAGGATGCTCCTATTTAAGAGCATTCAAATAAAGAAAAGATGAGTGTGTAAAAACACTCCAAAAATCTTATCGCAACCCTTTCTTCCACTTTCATACCCATTGAGCTAAGAAGCATCAAACTTAGCTCATTTTGCCTTTTTCGGCAGCCATGTGGGTCATTTGGTATGATTTGAAATATAAGACTGAATGCATGGATGTGAAACAACACTCCTAGTCATCCTCGATTAACACTATCATGAAACGGTTTACCCAAAACTTTATGTAAGAAGTATGGATAACTTGTGTATTCTATGCGCTATATTTGAAGTTCATGTGCTTCATGTTCTTTTCATGATTGGATTGTGAAAGTAGGAGAGGAGAGAGGTGAAATGCATGCACTCAGTCATCTTTGATCCCATTTAGCAATAATCATCTTTTACATTGCATATGTCATTTCTTTTTGTGGAAGCTTTGTAGGGAGATTGAGTTGGAGCATACTTGAGGACAAGTATGTTTTAAGTTTGGGGTGGTGATGCAGCCCTATTTTAGGGCTCCATCATGTGCCATTTTTGTATTTAAATCACATCTAAACAAGTTAGATTACAAGTCTTTTTCCCTAATATGTTTATCATTGCAAATATGCTTATGGATGTTCTTTGCACTATTTTTTAGGTACTTGAACCATACTTAGATGGAAGAGAGAGAAAGAAGGAGTTCTAGGGTTCCCCCACTCATGGAGGGACCCAAAGAAGGCCCCAAAATTTCCCTCAACCTACCTCCAATGGTCAAGAATCGTCCCCAAGTAAAGACATCCAAGAATGATGAAGATTGAAGTGTAATTAAGTGAGGCCAACCTAACCACGGCCATGGGCACAACGCCACGGTCGTGTGTTTTTTAGCAGAATGACGCCAAGATCAACAGGGAATTTGTACAGAATCCCACGGCCGTGGCCCTCTACCACGACCGTGGCCATTGAAGACACCACGGCCGTGGCCAACCGCACAGTCGTGGTCAGCAAAGTGGAAAATGACCGTGGGCACATCCCACGGTCATGCGAATTAATTGTCAAAAGTTCAACTTGCAACATGGTTTTTCCCCGGAATGCCATGACCGTAGCCAAAGAAGCTCAAGACGATCGTGGTGCTTCTCCACGGTCACCTACCCCTCCTCCAAAACGGTCGTGTTACCCAACACGGCTGTGGTGCATAATACCCACCACGACCGTGGCACTCCGCCACGACCATGGCCCGCCACCACACTTGAGCCTTTTACCATTCCCTCACCACCACGACCATATTCACTCCCCACGACCGCTCTCCACCACCCTCACCACGGTCGTGGCACATCAACACGACTGTGGTGATCCACCGACCCTACCCTACTTTACACTGATTTTCCTAAACTACCCCCCCCACTTACCCTAGTGCCTCCCCACCACCTATATATACATAGGTGGCAGCTAGGGCACGGAGGTTAGACGCCCCTACAGCTGCTCCCAGCTCCATTCTTCTTCCTTGAGCTTTGAGTGCAAACCCTTTGCATTTTAGCTCACCATCCACCATTTCCACCCTCATCCCACCATGGAATCCTAGTTCCCTAGGTTTTCATCCATTACCCCCTACCATTTCATGCACCCCTATACCCTTGGAGGAGGGAGGACGTCTACAACAAGCTTGGAGGTGAAGAAGGAGGCTTCCACATCAAGCTTCATGGAGACCCTACTTCTTCTACCCCTTTCTTTTCTTGTTTTCTTGATCATGTCTAGCTAAGCCCCTTGTGGCGGGCTGTTTGGGATTTAAATATAACTTTGATACCATGTTGGGGGATAATTTCTTATAATGAACTTATTCATATCTATGATGATTACTTCTTGCTTCTATCTCTTTTCCTATCTTATTGCATGTGGTTTGTGCTTCTTGTATGAATTTCTTGTTTTGAGGTCTTTGATGACACTTAGTTTCTAGGAGGAATTGGGGTGTATATGGCAATCTTAGGAATGGCTCCTAGGTCCAATTAGTGGATCCCTAGCTAGCCCCCTTTATTCCTACATACACATCCCTCCTCCTACAAATGAGTGTGAGATCTAAGTAGCTAGAGTAAGTGAGGTTGATGTAATTGTCTAGGGCCTTCTAAAGGCTAGAGTGGCTAGTGGCATGAGTTTAAATACCCTCATCTCTACTCCCATCTCTACCCTCAACTCTCAATTACTCACTATGACTTACTCTAGACACCTAGATTTGGTTAATCTCATTAGAATTACACCTAATCCTAGTCTTCTACTAGTAGTATAGGGTATGTTCTAATGGCATTGACCTTATTGTTTGGTTTGGTAATCTAGATATGAAATGAGAACCATGCATGTTTAATGATCTTCCCCCAACTAATATCAAAGTTACATTCCCAAACAGCCCGCCCACCTTAATCACCTTGCTTAAAACCCTAATTGCTTAGTTAGCTTGTTCATGCTAGTCTAGTTTAGTCGCATTTGCTTAATCTAGTTAATTGCTTAATTTTGCTCTTTAGTGTTAACTTAGGCTCTTGCTATTGCTAGTGGTTAGTTTAGTTCTTAATTGCTTCTTGCCTTGCTAGAGTAGTGTAGCACTTCTTGCTCTTGCTTAGTTAGTTTTTTTAACTTAGTTTACTAATTTTCTTGCTCTTTCATAACTTAGTTTCCATCTTGCATTTCTAAATTGCTCATTAGCATAATCAAACAACCAAACCTTTTAAAACCCTAAAACCCTAAGCTCCACAAAAGGAACATAGCCCACTCTGTCTTACTCTAGTGCCCCCTCTATCTTTGTGGTTTGACCCCTTATCTTGCCAATCACCTATACTACAGCAATACCCCGTGCGCTCCGACCTCGTGGGGTGTAAAACCACCACTAGCGGGGACGCACCAAGCTTTCTGGTGCCGTTGCCGGGGATAGAGGCACTCGACCTAGTTAGATAGTGTAGCTTAGCCCTTCCTTTTGCCCTCACCATTGCTATTATTTATTCTTTTTGTTACTTTTGCATCTTGGTTTGTTAACTTGTCCTCTTTTGTTTGGTTGTGCCTTGTGCATGTGACAAGCAACCCTTTCGAGTCAAGATGGTAGACCGAGATGTGCGAGACCCTTCAATCCCTCAACCACCCTACATGATGAAGATGTTGGAAGACATGGTAGATCTCATGAAAATTCATGTGGGAGGTTCTTATAATTACGCCGCCAACTCCATGGTGGCTCTTTGTGGAGACATGGTACTAAAATCGTATGGCATCCAGAACAACCAAGGCCCATGTCAAACTCATACACTTCAGAATGGAGAAATGGCCCAAACTTTTCATGGGAGGAACATGGAGTCCAAGAGCAAGAAGACAAATCCATGTTTGAAGAAGAAGTTCTAGAAAGGTTAAGAAGCCTTGATGAAGTGAAGAGAGAGGTGTCCTTTCATGGACAAACCATTGAGCGGCTTGAGCAAAGGTTGGATGAGATTTCCCTTTCACTTGCCCTTTGTGAGGAGTGAAGACCCCTTTTCCAACCCATGTCCAACCCCAACAATGCTAGTGGAACCATGGGTGCTCCTCAAGGTGCTTATGTCCCACGACATGGCCAAGAACCCACTCTCCAATAACACCAAGGGCCCCCTAACCCCTATGCTCCTCCGCAACCACGACCACCATTCAACTTCCAACACACCTCACAACCACCACCACAATATCAAATACAAAAACCATCCCCATGCCAACCACCTCCACAACAACCAACCTACATCCATCAAAATCCTAATCCACTACACCAAAAACCACCACCACCACCACAACCATCACATGCCTCCCCTCCTCCCTATGAGCAAGTGAAGAAGGTTTCAATCTTGAGGTGTGACAAGGTTGTTGAGGAGCTCAACAAGGGAGGGAAGCAATTAGACGAAGATCATGATGGAGAACCCCTGCCGCAAAGTCCTTGTGAGAGTGCCAAGTGCACTAAAAATTCTACAGTCTTGGCAGATTTTGAGAGGATAATATCTTGTGTCCCATCTTCCTTTGATATGACACCACCAACTTCTCCCATTGCTGATCCAAGACATCCCAATGTGAGAATTTCAGGATTGGAAGTGTCCAACAGGATGGAAACCCCTCTCTTTTATGCCTATGAAGACCCATTCCTCAAGGGAAGGCAAAACCGTGGCATGAAAAGTTTGAAGGTCTTAAGATTGACTAAGGCAAACACCTAATTGCTTGCCATCATCAAGAAAAGTCCAACTTATGTAAGGTTCCATAAGGGTGTTTTCACCTTTAAGAATAAGATGAGAGGGAAGATGCCTAAGGAGTCCATCTTAGCTAAAATATTCTGTTGATGAGGATTCTTACTTTGGACCTATGATGATGACCCCGGAGAAGAGAAAAATGAAGAAAGACACTTGAGAAACTCACATAACCCTTGGGAGACAATGAAGGAATTTGAGAGGATTGTGTATGATGAGGAAGAAAACATTTTTCTTTTAGACAATGGTTGATTGATGAAAAAGGGCAACAAGCCCGACTGAAGGCTAAAAATTTAGCGCTAGTGGGAGGCAACCCACGTGGTTTGAGATTCTCGAACCTTGCTTTTTGATATTTTTATTATTCTTTACACAAACACACACACACTTGTGCTTGATAGTTTTCTTTTGAGTTTTGATGCTATGGCAGGTGATAGACAAGAGAGAGTGATAGGGTATAGAAGTAAATCGTGGTCATTCAGTCAGATTTGTGGCTAAAGAACAAATAAAAATGAAGTTCAAGTTTTGAAGATTAGAAAATTGAGGAGACAACCCCAACACGGTCGTGGAGCTCGACCACGGCCGTGGTGTATGTGGCCAAACACAACCATGGCCAAAGGCCACGGCCGTGGGAATTATTGCATCAAAGTGGCCAAAGTTACAAGTTTTTTTGAAGTTTGGCCACGAATGTGGCAAACCGCCACGGCCGTGTTGAAGAAGCTTGGCCACTACCGTGGTTGCTCACCATGGTCGTGGGAATTTTTGCATCAAGTTGGCTGAAGTTGCAGGTTGTTTGCAAGAATCGCCACGACCGTGGGCAGCGGCCACGACCGTGTTGAAGAGAAATGACCACGACTGTGGCGATGTCAGCTTGAAGAGTTTTCCATTGACAAAATGACTGTGGCACCCGCCACGACCGTGCTACCCAACCCTGGCCACGACCGTGGCCGATCCCGGTTCAGCCAAAAAAATACATCTTATAAACGTCTAAACCCGACCCCCCTCGTCATTCTATCATCTCCCCCCTCCAGAAAATGATCGTGGCGGCGGAAGACGACCCCATTGGTCCTCCAATATCCACCTCCAACCACCAAAAACAACCCCGTTTGACCTCCAATCAACACCAAATCGATCCCCAGCCATCCCTCTACCATTTCCACCATCTTTTCTCTCCCAATCGCATCTTCATCTCCTCATCCATCTCCAATCTGCCCAACAGCCCCTCTCCACAAAACCTCCACATAAACCCTTAATTTTCACCCAAATCAATAACCAATCACATTTCCACCATCCATACATCACTATCCTTCCATTCCACCCACAAAACCACATCCGTACCACTCTCTACATAAAAATCTGAAAATCACCTCACCTCCACCATGAAAAAGATTGGAAATGCCATAACCAAGGGAACCAACATCCTCACCGGAGGGAGGCGGCATTCCAAAAACGCCTCCTCTGATGTATCTGTGCCATCCCACACACCTTCACCTACCACCTCCGCCCACCATTCCCTCTGTCGTTCGCAATCGGTGAGCGGATCACACTCTCGATCATCCGATAGCCACCACATCACCGACGCCACCTACGAGGGTGAAGATGATGAAGATGAGGAATCAATGAGGGTTGATTTGGACCACCTTATTGATGAGATCGAGCCGGCGGCCATAAAAAGAAGCCAAAGATCTAAAGTGGCACCGTCCTCATCCAGGCTCCCGCCGAAGCCTACACCAGCCCGCCACTCGACGTCTCAGGTGATGGCGAGGCGTGGTGTGCAGCCGCAACCATCGCGACAACTACAACAAGATGAGGAACAATCGACCCACTGGTATAACTTGGATACTAGTTTGGGGTCTCAATCCTACATGATGGAGGAAGATGATGGTGACAGCAAAGAGGATGAGGTAGAGCTTGAGCATGAAGGAGATGATGTTCTGGCACAGCTGGAGGCAGATAGAGAAAAATCCTTGGGCAAAGCACCGATAGGAGTGTCCTATGGTAGAGGACAGATGCAGAAGAAGATTGAGCTCAAATATCCTGAATGCATGACAAGGTGAGTCGTCGCCACCAAATATGGGTCTGAGAAGGTAATTGAAGATCTCGAGATCAAGGAAGCAGTGGAAGAAATCTTGAAGGCAATAGGGTTGTGGAACATCCTTTTCACACCCCAGCCAGCCTATGTAGCTTTGACCCGGGAGTTCTTTGCCACTCTCGAGAGGACTAAAGTGAGGGGTTGTGATGCACTCAAATTTTCCATGATGGGCAACATGCACACCCTCACTTACACAGAGCTGAATGCTATCTTTGTTGCAAGTCCTAAAGAGCCCGTCAAGTTGGATGACGGCTTGTTAGAGAGGGAAGAAGATATCGACTATGCTTATTTCTAGAAGATGATAACATGAAGCAAGGTGTATGATGTAGGTAAATAAAAAAACATTGCTATAAGCAACCCGATGGTACGCTATGTATAAAAGGTCTTGGAGAATACAATTGTGGGGAGATATGATAATCAAGGCTTCATATCCCAAAAGGATATGTTTGTCTTGTCGTTGATGAACCTCAAAAAACACATAGACCTTGGAGTTTTGTTGATTGATCATATGAAGTCCGTACCCTATAAGATCTCAAAGCCATTTGTCATGGGTGGGTTTGTGACTTCAATTACACTGGTGTTAGGGTATGATCTCTCTGGGTTACAAGACGGAATTGAGGCAGAATTTGTTGACCTCAATTACCTAGTGCGCTCACACACTATTAAGGTGAAGGATAAAAAGATGATATATCTTACTACTAGTGTGCCAGACTTCGAGCTTGAGCTGCCATACCACGCGGTGCCTCTTCTATCCGCGTTGGGAGTTCTCTTTCATTTGAAAGAAAAACTTTTGAAATGGCAGCAAGAACACCCAAGAGAGACATATACTAGGGGATCCACTATCGTACATGAAGACATTGCTGAATCTAGTGTGCAAGGGTAGGAGAAAGAAAATGCAAAACAAAGGCAGTCCCAAAGAATAAGAAGGAGGGATGAGGGGACATCCCAGCTGCAGCCACCCTCAGGGAACGCCTATGACATGGCAACCATCCAGGCACACCTTGAGAGTATTCAGAAGACCCAAGGTGACATGCAGCTTATCCAGCAGTACATGTGGCAGGATCAACAACAGATGCACCATCATATCAACCACTTGTATCACTACAACCACGCCCAAGCAGCACGGAACCCCAAATATGGTGCAGATTTTTGGGGTGGTTTGGCTGGGTATCCAGAGGCGTACCCTCCACCCCAAGACAACTACTGGGGGCATTATTACCAGATTCCCCCATCAGGCTCAGTCCCATCCTCAGCTCCTCCACCAGATCCTCCGCAGATGCCAGACCAGCCACCACAGCCATGACACTTCCCCTATCTCCCCTAAGCTATAGTTTCATGTCGAGGACAACATGATTCTAAAGTTTGGGGTGGGTAGGGCAGTATGAACCACTCTGTCTCTCATTTTGTCATTTTGTTATCACCTCTGCCATCGAGTTTAGTTTTATTGTTATTATTCTTTTCATTGCATATTTGCATGGCATGTAGTTGACTTCTTGCATCTTTGTGTAATTTTTCAAAAATTTTGCTTTTCCATACCACGCATTGCATATTCATGTAGTTTTTGTAGTTTCTTGTGCTTTTTAAGTAGGATTTGCTACTTTATGCTTTAAATTCCCCTAAAGTAGGTTTAGATGTGATTTAGTGCAAATTGACACCATTTTGGCCAATTTTGCCCAAATTTGAGATTTCTTGTCTAAAAAGTATGTTTTGACCCAATCTCTACTGTTTTGATTAAAAATGACGACCTTTGACTAGTGCAAGTGAAATGTCATGCTTTATTGCTAAGTGGTATCAATGTTTGACTTTTTACATGTGCATCACCTCTCTTGTGATTGCGATTGATTTGGCTGAATTGTGAAGTTGAGCAAGCTTTGAACACTTAGTGTTTGTGAAATCACTTGTTTGATATATCAATTTCATCTTGTTCATTCATGTGGTGTGATATCTAGGATGAAGTATTGGATTAACTTTCATGCAGTATGTCTTATGTGGAAAATCATAGCAATGACCCCTCTTTGACCTGATTCTTCTTCCACCATCTTCATACCCCTCCGCCTCATAAAAAGATGCCCTAGTGTACATAATCAACCTTGGCCACCTCCAAAAGTTTGGGGTGGCCATATCTTTATCTCCCCGCTTCACTCTATCCACCATTTGCCCTATCTACACCAAGGGCAAGAAAGAAAAGAAAAGAAAAAGAAAAGCAAAAATAAAATAAAAGGATGCTTCTATTCAAGAGCATTCAAATAAAGAAAAGATGAGTGTGTAAAAACACTCCAAAAATCTTACCGCAACTCTTTCTTCCACTTTCATACCCATTGAGCTAAGAAGCATCAAACTTAGCTCATTTTGCCTTTTTCCGCAGCCATGTGGGTCATTTGGTATGATTTGAAATATAAGACTGAATGCATGAATGTGAAATAACACTCCTAGTCATCCTCGATTAACACTATCATGAAACGGTTTACCCGAAACTTTATGGAAGAAGTATGGATAACTTGTGTATTCTATGCGCTATATTTGAAGTTCATGTGCTTTGTGTTCTTTTCATGATTGGATTGTGAAAGTAGGAGAGGAGAGAGGTGAAATGCATGCACTCAGTCATCTTTGATCCCATTTAGCAATAATCATCTTTTACATTGCATATGTCATTTCTTTTTGTGGAAGCTTTGTAGGGAGATTGAGTTGGAGCATACTTGAGGACAAGTATGTTTTAAGTTTGGGGTGGTGATGCAGCCCTATTTTAGGGCTCCATCCTGTGCTATTTTTGTATTTAAATCACATCTAAACATGTTAGATTACAAGTCTTTTTCCCTAATATGGTTATCATTGCAAATATGCTTATGGATGTTCTTTGCACTATTTTTCAGGTACTTAAACCATGCTTAGATGGAAGAGAGAGAAAGAAGGAGTTCTAGGGTTCCCCCACTCATGGAGGGACCCAAAGAAGGCCCCAAAGTCTCCCTCAACCTACCTCCAATGGTCAAGAATCGTCCCCAAGCAAAGACATCCAAGAATGACGAAGATTGAAGTGTAATTAAGTGAGGCCAACCTCACCACGGCCGTGGGCACAACGCCACAGTCGTGTGTTTTTTAGCAGAATGACGCCAAGATCAATAGGGAATTTGTACAGAATCCCACGACCGTGGCCATTGAAGACACCACGGTCGTAGCCAGGTGCACAGTTGTGGTCAGCAAAGTGGAAAATGACCGTGGGCACATTCCACGGTCGTGTGAATTAATTGTCAAAAGTTCAACCTACAACAGGGTTTTTCCCCGAAACGCCACGACCGTGGCCGATGAAGCTCAAGACGGTCGGGTGCTTCTCCACGATCACCTCCCGCTCCTCCAAAACGGCTGTGTTACCCAACACGGTCGTGGTGCATAATACCCACCACGACCGTGGCACTCCGCCACAGCCGTGGCCCAACACCACATGAGCCTTTTATCATTCCCTCACCACCACGATCGTATTCACTCCCCACGACCGCTCTCCACCACCCTCACCATGGTCGTGGCACATCAACACGGCCGTGGTGATCCACCGACCCTACCCTATTTTACACTGATTTCCTAAACTACCCCCACTTACCCTAGTGCCTCCCCACCACATATATATACATAGGTGGCGGCTAGGGCACGGAGGTTAGACGCCCCTACAGTTGCTCCCAGCTCCATTCTTCTTCCTTGAGCTTTGAGTGCAAACCCTTTGCATTTTGGCTCACCATCCACCATTTCCACCCTCATTCCACCATGGAATCCTAGTTTCCTAGGTTTTCATCCATAATCCCCTACCATTTCATGCACCCGTGCACCCTTGGAGGAGGGATGATGTCTACAACAAGATTGGAGGTGAAGAAGGAGGCTTCCACATCAAGCTTCATGGAGTTCCTACTTCTTCTACCCCTTTCTTTTCTTGTTTTCTTGATCATGTCTAGCTAAGCCCCTTGTGGCGGGCTGTTTGGGATTTAAATATAACTTTGATACCATGTTGGGGGATAATTTCTTGTAATCAACTTAATTCATATCTATGATAATTACTTCTTGCTTCTATCTCTTTTCCTATCTTATTGCATGTGGTTTGTGCTTCTTGTATGAATTGCTTGTTTTGAGGTCTTTGATGACACTTAGTTTCTAGGAGTAATTGGGGTGTATGTGGCAATCTTAGGAATGGCTCCTAGGTCCAATTAGTGGATCCCTAGCTATCCCCCTTTGCTCTTACATACACATCCCTCCTCCTACAAATGAGTGTGAGATCTAAGTAGCTAGTGTAAGTGAGATTGATGTAATTGTCTAGGGCCTTCTAAAGGCTAGAGTGGCTAGTGGCATGAGGTTAAATACCCTCATCTCTACTCCAATATCTACCCTCAACCCTCAATTACTCACTATCACTTACCCTAGAAACCTTGATTTGGTTAATCTCATTAGAATTACAGCTAACCCTAGTCTTCTACTAGTAGTATAGGGTATGTTCTAATGGAATTGACCTTATTGTTTGGTTTGGTAATCTAGATATGAAATGAGAACCATGCATGTTTAATGATCTTCCCCCAACTAATATCAAAGTTACATTCCCCAAACAGCCCACCCACCTTAATCACCTTGCTTAAAATCCTAATTGCTTAGTTTACTTGTTCATGCTAGTCTAGTTTAGTCACATTTGCTTAATGTAGTTAATTGCTTAGTTTTGCTCTTTAGTGCTAACTTAGGCTCTTGCTCTTGCTAGTGGTTAGTTTAGTTCTTAATTGCTTCTTGCCTTGCTAGAGTAGTGTAGCTCTTCTTGCTCTTGCTTAGTTAGTTTGTTAACTTAGTTTACTAATTTGCTTGATATTTCATAACTTAGTTTCCATCTTACATTTCTTACTTTCTCATTAGCATAATCAAACAACCAAACCTTTTAAAACCCTAAAACCCTTGCTAGAGATACAGCGGATGGTGGCTAGATTCTGGTGGGGAGCAAAGGAGAAGGAGAGGAAGCTCTCATGGATGAGTTGGGAGAGGATTTGTAAACCGAAAAGGCAGGGAGGGCTGGGCTTTAGGGACTTAAATACCTTTAACCAAGCCCTTCTTGCCAGACAAGCATGGAGACTGGTGTGTCACCCGGAAGCTCTAGTTACCAAGGTGCTCAAGGCGAGATATTTCCCAAGGACGTCGTTTTGGGAGGCAAGAAGGGGGTATGATCCGAGTCATGTTTGGAGGAGTCTTTGGGGGGCAAAGGCAGTGTTGAAGGAAGGGACCCAGTGGAGGGTGGGGGACGGGGCTGACATTGACATATGGGAGGATAAATGGGTTCCAAAGGAAGTGGACACGCTGAGACGGTTCAAGCATGAGGGCAGTCCGGATTACTACAAAGTCAAGGAGCTCATGACGGAAGACGGGAGGAGATGGGATGAGATCAAGGTGAGGGACTGCTTCCCGGACATCATTGCTAAAAAGATCAGTGCAATCCCAATTAGCATTAGGAAGCCCACTGATTCTTTGATGTGGTGGCCGTCTAAAAATGGGGAGTTTACAGTGAGGTCTGCATACTGGATGGGACTGCTTGGAGTGGAGGAGGCACGGTGCTACAATGACCGGGTAGGAGATGGACTATGGAAGAGGGCTTGGCAGGACGGATGGAGTCCAAAGACGGCACACTTCTTGTGGAGAGTATGTACGGGCGGGCTTGCTACGAGGGGACGACTCTTTGACAGGCACTGTATTGAGGACGGAACGCGTAGGCTATGCATGTCCGAAAAAGAGACCATACCTCACATGCTGTTTAGGTGCCCGAATGCGACGGATCTATGGGACCAAACCTCAAGGGAGACTCAACAATGGGTGGAGGCATGGAAGGATGGAGAAATCTAATCGATCATGGAGACAGCTCTACATGACACGACCACCGGTGAGAGGGACCTGATTGTGGCTGCTATGGCGGCCATCTGGAGGGGTCGTTGTATGAGGATATTCCAGGATGGCGCTCCGAATATGGGAGTACTTCTCCATAGCTACATGGCAATGGTAAGAAATCAGGTAGAAGGGGAGGAAAGGCCATGCGTGCGGGAACGGGAGGTCAGCAGCGTGGAGAACTGGGGAGCGGGAGCTCTCGCGCGGGCGCTGGGAACAGGTGGATGAGACCGGAACAGGATAACATTAAAATTAATGTGGATGGATCATGTGGGGAGGAAGGGAAGGCGGGAGTAGCTGCTGTAGCTCGAGACGAGGGGGGTGGTCGTTGGGATGCTGGGATCAAGGGTAACAACAGGAGGTGATATTGCTTTGACAGAAGCGATTGCGATTAGGGAAGCGCTCGCATGGGCACGAGAGAAGGGTATGAGCAGGATTGAAATGGAATCCGATGCAAAGGTTATCATCCACGCATGTAACAGCAGCAGCCCAAGAAAGGACTACATTGGCTCCGTTGTGGACGACATTCTCCAGTTGAAGCAATTTTTTTCTTTCTGTAGTTTTAATTATGTTAGACGTAGATGTAACATGGTCGCTCACGAGGTAGCAAATGCTGCACGTAGGGGCCAAGTAGATAGGTTTTCTTTTTCACAGAATTTCCCTTTGAACTTTATGCCTTTTGTAATTAATGATTTAGCTAATGAATAGATGTCGGGGAGTCCCAATCATAGGACTTCCCGCCATTCCTCAAAAAAAAAAAACTGGAAAGTTGTAAGAAAGATAAACTTTTGCATACCTTTTTTGAAAACTTGGATCTCTAAACTTATATCCACTTATGGACTCTACTCTAACTAATCCTCCTTGTATATTACTTCATGTATTTCACAATATGACGATTTACTGTTTGTCCTTTTGGCTTGTACCTAAAACGCCGACAAATAAAATGTCGGTCAGCCGAAGCTGGTATGTGGGGGAAACAATAATCGTGCAACTAGGATAACAATGTATTGCAGCCAATTATCATTTAACTAACAAATTTACGTTTTAAATATAACTGCGTGATCCAAGTATACCCTATCCCCTGCACTGTCCCTGCAGTGGACCTGGATACTACCTTCCTTATGGTAGATCCCCATTATACCCCTCATGATCTCACCTAACAGGTGAGACGGTTTCTAGGGCTGAGTCACATGGCACTACCCGTAGGTAGCCCACTCCTTAACTCATGTAATGCTAAGTGTCTCATGGCACTACACATGTGTAGCCCAGTTTCTAACTCATGATAACCTAGACCTTGCTCTAGGTCATCCTTTTTAGCCTTTGCATAGCCACAGGGGTGGACCCAGATCTAAGCCAGTTATACATGTATATTCATAGTGATAGTCATAGTCACTCTATAGTTGCATGAAATAAAAGCATCCAACAGTTATTTTAAGCCATGAGGGAAACGTCGATAAAATCCTTAAAAAACTAGTCGGGATAATCATAAGCGTAACCACATACCTGATTTGATGATTTCACAATCATTAAGCAAATCCAACCAAGAAAGCAATCCAAATAAGCAATTCAACAATCACATAATTCTTGTAAAGAATATGGACTCTATTTATTACACACTTTATCAAGAATCTACTTTATTGACTTAGATTCACTTTCTAGGGTTTTTGTATCCATTTTAGGGTTTCGTTTTGCAATTTAGGGTTTCCCTTCATCTTCTACCATATTAAACCTTAATTTTATGCCATTACTCATAAACCCTAATTATCACATATAATCTTCAATATTAAGGTTATCTTAACAACATATAACCCTATTTTCATATTTAAAGGTACCATTAACCATTAATTAATTTCATTAAGCTTCTTTTACATTAAAGCTACTATTTTTATCCTTTTAATCCATGACAAGATCATTATGCACATATATAATCAATTCAAAGTTCATTATGGTTTAATCACATATGAACTCGATTTGCCATAATTCTACCTTTTATTCATGAGAAAACCCTAATTACTACATTTAGGGTTTTTATCCATAAATTAGGAACTTTAATGCTCGAAATATCTTATCACCATGAAAACTCAGTTCAATACATGAAATTGAATAATTAAAGCCATTAGTAGTCCTAATTACCAACATTAGGGTTTCAAGGCCCATTAAAGCCTATTTATGCACATAAACTCTAAATTAAACGGATTACGTGCAAAGTTCATCTTTTTCGATCTTAATGTATCTCTTTATGATTAACAGGTTATTATCAACTCGAATCATCCATTAAACCCTTATAAATATACTATTCATCTCAAAATAGGGTTCTTTAAACATTAATACATTAAAGTTGACATCTTCCATTACATTTCAAATTGCAAGAGGAATCAGGCTTCAATTATATTTTTAATGGATTTCCCTTGTTTTTCTAAGCAACTTTCATATTTTATGCGTGCTAATCCGAGCTACGAATAAGTAACTATGCATTTTGTAAAGTTCACTTACTTTGGACCAGTCCGAGAGCGCCATGTGGCTGTTTCCATGCAACATTGCCTGTGTTTGAGTTTATAACCAAGTTACTATTATACCCCCGGCTCGACCACCATCTCCTTTGTGTCTCAGAGGGTAGAATCGTCAAACGGGGCTGGATCTCCTTCGACCTTGCAATTTGCAGGTTGTCGTCGACCTACAGGCTCCGTGGGGTGCCTCCGGCCACTCTGAAGCTCGATCATGGGCGGGAACTTGCTTCCTACCTCCGCCAATCCCCGCCTCTCTCAACCAAACTCGAAACCACAGCCAAGTTGGCCCGTGCCATGAGTGCCAAGCCACCGTTCTGCATCTAGGTCTTTGACTTCTTTCGGGTATTGCGCAAGGGTTAGAGCAAGAAGACGGTGGCAGAGTTCCCTTAGGTCAAAGTGGGAGCATCATGTCCCATAACAACCCCCTCCACGACTCCCTGTTGCTCCTAAGACAGAGCTTCTCTAAGTTTAGGGTATGGACAGAAACATAGAAGAAGAGGAAGATAGAAGAACGTGGGGTTCTCTCTCCCCTTTGAACCAAGGCTCTAACCTTTATATAGGGGAGAGTACGAAGCCTTAAGGCGTGCCTCCATGAGGACTCAAGTCCTAAACTTGAAAGGAAACATACTTTCCTTGGTTGTGAAGCAACCATCTCTTTCTCTCTTCATTAACTCCTATTTCCTTGATATTCCTTATTGCATGGATATTTAGAAATTCGAAATTCCTCTCCCTTATTCTCTTTATTCTTGTCTTTTAATTCATTGGCCTCGAAAATATATTCTCCTCAAGTAGGAAATACTCCTTCTTAATAAAACCACATAATTCCATTAATTATGTATTCCCATTACCCTTTTATTTTGCAATTTTGGTATTTTCTCTTTCTTTCCTCTTTATTGGGACTCCTTGGATCCCAAGAAACTCTATGATTTCGAAATCCTTTTTATTGGATACTCATTATCCTTCTAGATGCATCTAAATGCATTATTCTTCATTATCATGTATATTTCTTATTAAAATATTTCTTTTTGAGGATTTCTCTTTATTTCTCTTTTATTTTCCTCATTGGTATTCCTTTTATCATTAGGAATCCTTGGGATACGAAATTCCACTAAGGATTACCCAATTATTCCTCTTTTCACTTATTTTCCATATTTTACCATTGTTTTAAATTTCTTTCTTAATAAAGGAATACTTATTTGATCTTTTCTTTTCTTATTGCTTTCTTTTTGTAACTTTGGACTCCTTGGAACCCAAGGAACCCAAGAGGCACGAAATCCTCTTTGGATGTGCCCTCTAAAGGTTTCCACAATTTTTTTTTCTTTATTTTCTTATTTACTCAATAATGAAGTTTCTTTTGTGTTTTCCTTTACTGGGCCCAATAATCAATAAAGCCCACAAAACATCCATCAAGGCTATTGTAAACAAAATCCATTTATTCAAAATGAATTACATCATTATATGAGAAACTACATTTCTCGACAAATGAACCCAAAAATTTGGGTTGTAACACTATTGGTTCAATAACCAAAAGAGTCTAGGTAACCATCATATGGATTCTAGAGATGTATTTCTCATTTATGTGATGTATTCATTATCTGAGTCATCAAGTCATTCTATATATGTAGTTGTCTCTGGAGCTATCAAATACAAACTATGTGACATTGGGCTACTACCGTAAAAGATCTTATCTTTGAAAGCAAAACATCAAATATATTCATAATATTTTTGTCCATACAAGATACATGATGTTTTAATAGCAGGTACATAATAGAAATTCACTAATTATATTACAAGTCCATTACATGAATGACAAGTTCCAATAGTGGTGGCAACAACACTTGCTCCGTACAATTCTAGCTTACTTCTTCTCAAGTCTTGGAGTGGAGATCACTATCTCTTTCTTCTTCTTGAGATCTTCTATATAAAGAGGACACTTTCTTTTTCGGTGTCCAAGGTGGTGACAATGGTGGCACTTTCCTTCCTTATTCACTCTTCTGTTAACTTTCAGTGCAGAAGACTTTGGCTTCTGGCTAGCGTTTGAACTATTCTTAGCTTCACCTTTGCTCTCGTACTTCCCTCTATTGATGATCATCACATATGTGGGTTTGTCCTTCTTCATCTTCACTTTAATTGTCCTCAACATGACAAGTAATTCTGGCAAATGCTTGTCAAAATCATTCATGTTGCAGTTCATGGCAAATTGGTTGTATGATTCCGAGAGTGATTGTAGAATCACATCTATGGCCAGCTCTTGACCCATTGGGAATCCCAGTCTATCAAGGTTCTCTGCATACCTAATCAACTTGAGTGTGTGTGGACCTATTAGATCTCCTTCTTCCGTGTTGCACTTGAACAACGCCTTAGAGATGTCATATATCTCTTATCTTGCATGATATTGGTACATGTTCTTAAAATGTGTTACCATCTCAATAACATCCATGTTTTCATGTTGTCTCTGCAACTCATAGTTCATTGAGTACAATATCAGACACTTGACATCCACGACATCTTCAGAGTACTTCTTATAAGCATCTATGTCAGCCTTAGGCACAGTGGGTGGAGGTTCTTCTGGCTCTAGTGTCTCCAGGACATAGATCTTATGCTCTTGAGTGAGAGCAATTGTCAACGTCCTGAACCAGTCAGGACATTGTTCTTGTTGAGCTTATCCTTCTCAAGGACCGATCGCAAAGAAAATATGTTTGTATATGCCATTAGATTCTACAAAAGAAAGTTTGCAACTTTAGTCAAAATGCTTTTGATTAATTCGATTTGATAAGTTTGACAATATTAATTAGGCTTTTAATTAAGTATCATTCCCACTAATTTGTTCAAATTGATAACCCTCATGTATAAATTTAGAATATTACAATGTACAATCTTCTAGTGAGCCAAGATCCAAAAGAATTGAATTATTACCCAGCCAACACCATTATCCATAACCAATTATTAAGGTAGATAACTTTTTCTAATTGCATCTTATACAATTATTGGATAGATGGTATACAAAATTATTTGTCATAGTCCATCTTCATGCCTCAAGGTGCTTAATCTCATTAAGACCACCTAGTTAAGCCTGACCCATAAGCCAACACGATAGAATATGCACCCTGCTAGGGCAAACTCAGATATCTACCATCACACTTCCACGGGATAGATGACGCACCACGCTAGTGCATGCCCATGCTTAGTCGATCAGGCTTTTCATGTGTGCTGATTATGGTAAGCATCTAAGACTTATTTTTTATTGATGTATTTTATATAAATACATATACATATCCAATCACCACATACTTATAGTACATATCATATACATGTTATAACCACAATGAAAACATGCAATTAGAAATATCATGATTATGGTCATGCTAATGTAATTCCTTAGAGATATAAGGAATTACTACCACCTAAGGTCCACATCATGTGTAGCAACCTATTTTTGGTGAAGATCTATGGTGGAACTAATCTGGGTTGAGCGATTCTGTCACGGATCCATTCTTACCCTAATCCCAATCCCACTGTCCAAAAGGGCAGTGTTAGAGGGATGAGAGCGCCTGTCCCTGAGTGGCTCAAAAATCACACACAGATAATATGCAAAAATGAAATAACATCCTTCTTTATTAAAATGAACCAAAAATGTTTAGTACATAAGGCTCGTAGGCAACAGGAAAGAGAAAAAAATAAGAACTAGCCTACAACTACATCCCTTTTACAATTAGCTCCCATGTAGAGTCCATAAGTGATGTAGCAGTCTTTATTGCGGTATATGAATCTAGTTCCTTGCATTACCTAAAATCGAGAAAATCAAGACACAATGTCAATGCAATTGCACGGTACGCTATATAAAAACAAGTAAAGCAGTTTATAAGAAAAACTAGTATGCTTGGCAGGACTTATGTTTCAAAACATTATCGAATGATTTTCCAAAAACCAAAATGTTATTCAACTCAAATTTTATTACAAATTTCCCATTATGTTGTAATTCAAGAAGCATGCTTATATTAGTTTAGGTGACTCTACTACCCCAACGCGATGGGGAGGTCACCAAGCTCCTTCTCACCATAGGAGATAGGAGATCAAAGTGTGAAATCCCACCTTCCAATAAGGGAGTTTTGCTTATATTCAATATCAACATTATCAACTTTTCCAACATCATTATCAACATCAATATACGGGCAGTCATAATGGGTATTGTGATTTAGGGTTTCATGTTTCTCAAAATATAATATAAAAGAAAAAAGGAAGACTATTCATAGGGAACAATATTTCATCCAAATAACTAGCCAAGCATATTTCAATAGATACCTAAAAGTATCATCATTACAACCAAGGAGAAGTAGTATAATAGCGTACCTTTTTGGATGCTAAATCGAGTAAAGGTCCAAGAGTGAAAGGTCAAGGTCTCAAGTAGATCCTATATTAAATAAGATATAGATTTGAGGGTGAAGATCATATTATTCAAGAACCATGTATGAAAGATTAGGGTTTTGCATTCCTATTACAACCCTAGGGTAGATCATCCATTATATCAATATTTCAACATTTAATCAAGTATCAAGCATGTATCCAGAATGAATGATCCACTTGGGTGCTTTTTAGGAATCATATTAGCTAACCCTAATTACATCATCAACATCCGAGTCATTAATCAAGTTTCTAGATCATAATAATAGGTTTGAGACTAAACATTGATTGCATGTTTGATCATGAACTAGATTAGGATCATAGATTCAAGAAAGTTGTTCATTTTATGATCAAGAGGGTTATTCAAAGGTACTTGCATCAAAATAGAGAACAGAGATATGAAACAGGTTCTGAAACCATTTTTATTAAATCGGGCTAATTTTTCTGATAAAAATGGACTATACATTCGATATATTTGGAGCTAGGAATCTCAAGATATCATTTTTGCAAGATTAAGCTAACTTCTGGAATTTTGGGCAGAGAGGACAGAATTACCAAAATTACAGGGCCGTTGATCATTGGTCCATCGTGGTCTCACGAAGATGATCAGCGGCAGGGAGGATCCGTGCTCCCAGGCACGTGCTTCACGGGGAAGAATCAGGAGAGGGCTCGCGCGGGATCTGTGACCGTTGATCGTTGACTGGGATCACTGTGGGCTCCGATCTAATGGTTGTTGCTGCACCAAAACTCACCCGCGAGCAAGCTTTGCTCTGCGGTGGTGCATAGATCGGAGAAAGGAGGGAAGCACAAGTGAGGGAGAGGTAAGGAGGGGTGAGGTGTCGGTTGGGGTATAAGGGCCTCGCTGAGGGTGATGGCCCAACTTTTATAGCCTAAGGGAGCTAGGGTTAGGGTTACCAGAGGGGGCGGCACACCCCATGGGTCGGATTGCTTGCTTGACCCCTAAGCAGCGATTTCACCCTACCAAGCCACACACTTCGAGAGGGGGTGCGGGATTGATTGATCGAGTTATTGGGTGCAACCGGTCGGGTTTGCATGGTTGGGGTTGGGAGCCAGGGTGGTTGTCCACCGTGAACCTTGCCATACCAGGCGCAAGGTAGGGGATGACCCCGTCGCCGTTGGATTGAGATCCAAGGCTGTTGGGTCAATCCGCCTTGCCCGGCGGCACCTGAAACAACAGATGGGTCGGGCCCAACAAGAAAAAAGGAGGGAAAAGGTGGAAAAGGGCAAAGAAAACTAGGAAAAGGCTAAAATCTTAGAAAAATCATATAAAATCATAAGAAGATCCAAATGATCTCAAATTTGGATCATATATTCAACATGAAGTGTAGAATAATGTATATTAGTTTGGAGACTAAAAGATAAAATTAACTAGCCAAACTAAAGTATTTGATCAAAGAGGTGTATTAAGCTAATTAAGGTGCCCAAAAGTGCATGAAATTCATAGAATACAAAAGAATTTGATTTTGGGTATCTATATTGATCAAGGAGTTAAAAGAGATTATGAATGATCATTATAAAGGTTAAAAATAAATTAATTAATAGAAAAGAGGAAAAACTCATATTGTCACATCCTCCCCTCCTTATAAAGAATTTTGTCCCCAAAATTCAAACTTCCTTGAAGAGGTCAGGAAAACGTTCCTCCATGTCTGACTTCAACTCCCAAGTAGCATCATCACTCCCATGGTGCTTCCACAACACCTTAAACATATCGATTTTCTTATTTCTGAGTTCCTTGGTGTGAGTATCAAGTATCTTGACTGGAGTTTCTTGGTACACAAGGGTGTCTTTAAATTCAAGTGGTTCATGATTGAGGACATGGCTAGGGTCTTTGACATACCGCTTTAGGTTCGACACATGAAAGACATTGTGCATCATGCTATATTGTGGAGGTAGAGCCAATCGGTAAGCACATTCCCTAATACGATCCAAAATTTCAAAAGGACCCACATATCTAGGACTGAGTTTTCCTTTGTTCTTTACAATGGCTAGAATTGGTCAAATCTTTAGGAAAACATGATCACCTACTAAGAACTGAGTGTCAGTCCTGTGTGCATTAGCATAAGACTTCTGACGATCTTGTGCCCTTTTTAACCTTTGCTTGATTAGGTTGACATTATTAGAATATAGTTGTAGTTCCTCAGACTTCAGAATTCGTCTTTCGCCTACTTCATCCCAGTAAAGTGGAGATCTACACGGTCTTCCATACATAGCTTCATAGGGAGGCATGCCGATACTGGATTGGTAGCTATTGTTGTAGGCAAACTCAACGAGAGGAAGGTAGTGGTCCCAAGAACCACCCCAATCGAGGACGCATGATCTCAGCAAGTCTTCTAGAACTTGGATTGTCCTCTCAGATTGTCTGTCAGTTTGGGGGTGATAAGCAGTGTTGAAATTCAGTTGAGTTCCCAGTTCTTCCTGTACTTGTCGCCACAAGTGAGAAGTGAACTTTGCATCACGATAAGATACTATAGATATAGGAATTCCATGCAGCCTGTCTATCTCTTGAACGTAAAGTTCTGCTAACTCAGGAACCTTGGTTGTTGTCTTGATTGGAATAAAATGGGCTGATTTAGTCAGACGATCAACTACAACCCAAATGGCGTCACTCCCTTTCCTGGTCCTGGGTAGTCCCACCATGAAATCCATGGTGATGTTTTCCCATTTCCACTCGGGGATAGGTAGCGGTTGTAGAAGACCTCCTGGACGTTGGTGTTCAGCCTTGATCTGTTGGCAGGTCAGACACTTGGAGATGAAAGTAGCAATGTCGGTCTTCATATTCCTCCACTAGAAGTGCCTTTGCAGATCCTTGTACATTTTTGTCGATCCAGGATGCACAATATATTTCGACCTGTGAGCTTCTCGTAACACCATTTTTATCGTGACAGAATCTTCTGGGACCCATATGCGTTGTTTATATCGGATTCCACCATCCATACCGACTGTCATATGAGTTTGGGGCTTCTCTAATAGCTTAGTCATATCATCAAGGCTCTTGATATTCTTTTGAGCTGACAGGATTTCGGACAGGAGGCCCGGTTTTACATGGACACTGGCCAATCTAAGAACGTTGCCCATATGCCTTAGGGCCCAAAGTGACATGACTTCCATGTTCTTCCATTCCGTAGTAAAGACAACAACACATTTAGCCTGCTTCCTGCTGAGTGCATCGGCCGCCACATTTGCCTTACCGGGGTGGTAGGCAATGGTGAAGTCATAGTCTTTAAGGTACTCGAGCCAACGCCTCTGTCTGAGATTGAGATCCTTCTGTGTCAAGATGTATTTCAGACTCTTGTGGTCAGTGAGGATGTCGAAGGTGGCACCATACAAGTAGTGTCACCATATTTTCAAAGCATATATGATGGCGGCAAGCTCGAGGTCATGGGTTGGGTAGTTGACCTCATTTGGCTTCAATTGTCGAGAGGCATAAGCGACTACTTTTCTCTCTTGCATGAGAACACAACCCAGACGGAACATTGATGTATCGATGAAGATGACAAACCCATCATTTCCCGAGGGAAGAGTCAAGACAGGTGCAGTTGTCAGCTTTGTCTTTAGCTCTTGAAAACTGGACTCACACTCCTTTGACCAGATAAACTGTTCTCCTTTCCTAGTGAGCTTAGTGAGAGGCAAGGCAGTCCTGCTGAAGTTCTGGATAAAACGTCGATAATAGCCAGCAAGACCTAGAAAACTGTGAATCTTCAAAACATTCTTTGGGGCTTTCCACTCAAGAACAGCTGAGACTTTGGCGAGGTCAACAGAAATTTTCCCACCAGAAATTATGTGGCCCAAGAACATGACTTCAGAAATCCAAAATTCACATTTTGATAGTTTTGCATAGAATTTCTGAGATTGGAGGATGTCAAGAACTTTGCAAAGGTGAATGTGGTGTGATTCAGTATCAGTCGAATATATCAATATGTCATCAACAAAGACCACTACAAACTCATCGAGGAAAGGTTGGAAGACACTATTCATCAAGTTCATAAACACGCCAGGGGCATTAGTCAAGCCAAAAGGCATGACAAGGAATTCATAATGCTCGTATCGGGTTCGAAAGGTTGTTTTAGGGATGTCTTCATACTTAACTTTGAGTTGGTGGTAACCAGAACGAAGATCAATTTTTGAAAAGACATGGGCAGAACGGAGTTGATCGAAAAGGTCATCAATTCTGGGCAGCAGATACTTGTTTTTCACAGTAGCTTGATTGATCATACGACAGTCAATACACATGTGAAGGGAACCATCCTTTTTCTTGACAAATAAAATGGGGGCTCCCCAAGGAGAGGTACAAGAGCGGATGAAATCCTTGTCAAGCAATTCCTGCAACTGCTTTTTCAGCTCAGTCAATTCAGCAGGAGCCATCCGATAGGGTGCCCGAGAAATAGGTGTGGTACCAGGTGCTAAATCAATAGAAAACTCGACATCACGATCTGGTGATAGCCCAGGGAGCTCCTCAGGAAAGACACTCGGGTACTCTCGCACTATATCAATGTTTTCTAGGGCACTCATATCAGGATTGACCATGGTTACAGTTGATAGGTATGCTTTGCACCCTTTAGCTATCAAGTTTTGGGCTTTAATCAGAGAAATGACAACATTTTGATTTCGATCTTTCCTTCCAGGAATTACAAGAATAGGGAGATTGGGTTTGGAAATAATGACTTTCTTGACACGACAGTCGATTAGAGCATGGTTTTTATGGAGCCAATCCATCCCTAAAATAAGGTCAAAGTCTTCCATGTCTAAGATTATGAAATATGACTCAAAACTACGTCCAACATAAGATAGAGGGACTTTCTCGACAATATAGTAGGAGACTTTCATCTTCCCACTTGGGGTAGTTAAATCAAGTATGTACCCTAAGTCCCTTGTTTCAAGATTCAACATAAAGGCAAGATTCTTAGACATGAAAGTGTTTGTTGACCCGGAGTCAAAAAGAGTAACAACAAAATGGTCGGAGAAATGCATCATTCCTACGTATACATATATTTTGTGTAAGGACTATGTACAAGATAATCATGATATAAAGTTCTGGAAATAATCTTGAATTTAAAAGGTACCTTCCATGAGTTTGTTTTCATTGGCCTTCGCCTCATCTACATTCACAACAAAGACACGAGCCTGTCTATGTTCACCTTGCCTGGCCCATGCTGGAGGAGGGTGGGGGCAGCTGTCTCTGAAGTGACCCTCCTGTTTGCAGTAATGGCAGACCGGGGACGGATACTTGCACTGGCCAGGGTGGAAATTACCACAGTTACGGCAACGAGGAATATTGGCATTCCGGCCTGGACCCCTATTTTGGCCATGATTCTGGTTTTGTGCAGGACCACAGTTGTAGGTTATGGCCTTGGGCAGGATGATTCCTCTAGTTCTTCTGTCGGTTCTTGTTCTTATTGCCACCAATATGGGGTTTTCCCTTTGGTTCAGGTTTTGCAGGTACAACTTAAATCAGGCCTAGATAGGCAAGGGTAGGTAAAGGTTTCCCATGGCCCATCCCTAGGGTTCTCTCCATGGACAAGGCATGGTCATAGGCATCTTGAAAATTGGTGGGTTTGGATGAGGATACAAAAGCTTTTAGGGTAAGGAAAAGCCCATCAATGTAGCAATCAAGTTTTTGTTCTTCGGTGAGGTTGGTGACATGCCTCTCTAGTAGGTGGAACTGTCGGCTGTATTCAGCCACTGTGTTAGTTCCTTGGGTAAGGGTGATGAATGTTTTTGTTTCTCCTTTCTCTCAGATGTGGGTTGGAAACAGTTGGTGAAATGGGTTTGAAGGCTTCCCAGTTGACAGGGATGACCTGCTGTGACCGGATATAATTCTCCCACCATAATTTGGCCGCTCCCTTCAACTGGTAGGTGGAAAAACCAACCTTGTCTTGTTCAGGGCACCTCAAAACCCTAAAAGTGTTTTCCATGGACACTAACCAGGCATCAGCCTTGTCTAGGATATCATCTTTGTCTTCCCCATAGAAGGCTTCAGGGCTGAGTTTCAGAAAATCTTGGATAGTAATGGGTTTTGGGTTGGCACAAGGGATGCAGTACGGACAGCTAGGTCATGGAGGGCGTCCATAATGGCCTTTTGTTTTAGTTCCCATTCCCCCATATTGTTGGTCTTATTGGCAGAACCGACATCTTCATCATCATCCATGCGGGGCTTCTTCCCCTTGTATTTAGTACCAGAGGTCCCTTCACCATCCCCGTTGTTCCTGGTTTTTGGGGCCATCTGCAAGAGTTCAACTGATATAAGTTTCCTTGTTTATAACCTTCAAAGCAAGAATATGATAGATCATTGCAACGAGTTTTCTCAATTTATTTTCGGATTTTAGTTGTTCCCGTCCTTAATTTACCCAAAACAGAGAGAGTATATAGATCAAGTCATGACACCTTAAGGAGAATGAGAAGATGAGGAGTCATCCTACTTCCTTCTAATAGGTGGCTTGGGTAATCCTTAAAGAAGAGATAAGATGCTAGAAGACTCTCTAGGGTTATAGGAAGTTCTTCCATCCATTTCTGGATCAACTAAGGCCAGGTGGAGCAGGAGGAACCTCAACCACCATGAATACGGATAGGAGGAATTATGCCAGAACCCCCTTTGTGCTCTTTCTAGACACCTCAGTTTTCACCATAGTGAATTTTAGGGCTTCCTTGGTTCAGTGATTAAGAACATCATTTCACTAATGCATATGAAGTGTGTTATGGCTCTGATACCAACTGTCACAGATCTATTCTTACCCTAATCCCAATCCCACTGTCCAAAAGGGCAGTGTTAGAGGGATGAGAGTGCCCGTCCCTGAGTGGCCCGAAAATCACACACAGATAATATGCAAAAATGAAATAACATCCTTCTTTATTAAAATGAACCAAAAATGTTTAGTACATAAGGCCCGTAGGCAACAGGAAAGATAAAAAGATAAGAACTAGCCTACAACTACATCCCTTTTACAATTAGCTCCCATGTAGAGTCCATAAGTGATGTAGCAGTCTTTATTGCGGTAGATAAATGAGTAGATGAATCTAGTTCCTTGCATTACCTAAAATCGAGAATATCAAGACACAATGTCAATGCAATTGCACGGTACACTATATAAAAACAAGTAAAGCAGTTTATAAGAAAAACTAGTATGCTTGGCATGACTTATGTTTCAAAATATTATCGAACGATTTTCCAAAAACCAAAATGTTATTCAACACAAATTTTATTACGAATTTCCCATTATGCTGTAATTCAAGAAGCATGCTTATATTAGTTTAGGTGACTCTACTACCCCAACACGGTGGGGAGGTCACCAAGCTCCTTCTCACCATAGGAGATAGGAGATCAAAGTGCAAAATCCCACCTTCCAATAAGGGAGTTTTGCTTATATTCAATATCAACATTATCAACTTTTCCAACATCATTATCAACATCAATATACGAGCAGTCATAATGGGTATTGTGATTTAGGGTTTCATGTTTCTTAAAATATAATATAAAAGAAAAATGGAAGACTATTCATAGGGAACAATATTTCATCCAAATAACTAGCCAAGCATATTTCAAGAGATACCTAAAAGTATCATCATTACAACCAAGGAGAAGTAGTATAATAGCGTACCTTTTTGGATGCTAAATCGAGTAAAGGTCCAAGAGTGAAAGGTCAAGGTCTCAAGTAGATCCTAGATTAAACAATATATAGATTTGAGGGTCAAGATCATATTATTCAAGAACCATGTATGCAAGAATAGGGTTTTGCGTTCCTATTACAACCCTAGGGTAGATCATCCATTATATCAATATTTCAACATTTAATCAAGTATCAAGCGTGTATCCAGAATGAATGATCCACTTGGGTGCTTTTTAGGAATCATATTAGCTAACCCTAATTACATCATCAACATCTGAGTCATTAATCAAGTTTCTAGATCATAATAATAGGTTTGAGACTAAACATCGATTGCATGTTTGATCATGAACTAGATTAGGATCATAGATTCAAGAAAGTTGTTCATTTTATGATCAAGAGGGTTATTCAAAGGTATTTGCATCAAAATAGAGAACAGAGATAGGAAACAAGTTTTGAAACCATTTTTATTAAATCGGGCTAATTTTCTGATAAAAATGGACTATACATTCGATATATTTGGAGCTAGGAATCTCAAGATATCATTTTTGCAAGATTAAGCTAATTTATGGAATTTTGGGCAGAGAGGGCAGAATTAACAAAATTACGGGGTCGTTGATCGTTGGTCCACCGTGGTCTCGCAAAGATGATCAACGGCAGGGAGGATCCGTGCTCCCAGGCACGTGCTTCATGGGGAAGAAGCAGGAGAGGGATCACGCGGGATCTGTGACCGTTGATCGTTGATTGGGATCACCGTGGGCTCCGATCTAATGGTTGTTGTTGCTCGCCCCAACACCAGAACTCACCCGCGAGCAAGCTTTGCTCCGCGGCGGTGCACAGATCGGAGAAAGGAGGGAAGCGTATGTGAGGGAGAGGTAAGGAGGGGCGAGGTGCCGGTTGGGGTCTAAGGGCCTCACTGAGGGTGATGGCCCAACTTTTATAGCCTAAGGGAGCTAGGGTTAGGGTTACCAGAGGAGGCGGTGCACCCCATGGGTCGGCTTGCTTGCTTGACCCCTAAGCAGCGATTTCACCCTACCAAGCCACACAGAAGCTTCGAGAGGGGGTGCAGGATCGATTGATCAAGTTATTGGGCGCAACCGGTCGGGTTTGCATGGTTGGGGTTGGGAGCCAGGGTGGTTGTCCACCGTGGACCTTGCCATACCAGGCGCAAGGTAGGGGATGACCCCAGCGCCGTTGGATTGAGATCCAAGGCTACTGGGTCGATCCGCCTTGCCCAGCGGCGCCCAAAACAACGGATGGGCCGGGCCCAACAAGAAAAAAGGAGGAAAAAGATGGAAAAAGGCAAAGAAAACTAGGAAAAGGCTAAAATCTTAGAAAATCGTATAAAATCATAGGAAGGTCCCAATGATCTCAAATTTGGACCATATCTTCAAAATGAAGTGTAGAATAATTTTTACAAGTTTGGAGACCAAAAGATAAAGTTAGCTAGTCAAACTCAAGTATTTGATCAAAGAGGTGTATTAAGCTAATTAAGGTGCCCAAAAGTGCATAAAATTCATAGAATACAAAAGAATTTGATTTTGGGTATCTATATTGATCAAGGAGTCAAAAGAGATTATGAATGATCATTATAAAGGTGGAAAATAAATTAATTAATAGAAAAGAGGAAAAACTCACATTGTCATAGATTTAATACTTGAACCGGCCGACTCGCCTCCTGGTTGGTAATTTGGTCTCTTGAAATGTTCGTCTAGTATTCTGGTTCAAGTGACATCTGAACTCCTCTAGGTCAATCAGTTGAACCGCCAGTTGATTAGTTCACCTCCTCCTGTCACTTGGCCTCCTCAGTCCTTCATTCGACCAACTCGTCTCATGAGTCAGTCGATTCGTCAGGTGTAGAACTTATTCCCATGATGAAACATAAATGAAAGCTATCCTATTTCATATTACATTGTAAAAGGGAAAACATCAAGTTACATTCAAGGATAAATAGGAAGAAGAACATTAATTTATATTTAGAAAGGAGGAGAGAGGCTCAATATGCAAACTGAGTAACAACTGAAAATAAACCAAACAACCAAGCACACAATCCGCGGGGACTTAGGCCATAACCACACATACATCCACCATCAAAATACTTTTGAGATGACACATATTGATCATATATATATATATGTATATATATATTGTGATTTTTTGTGTGGTGATTAATCAGATACGCACATTAATCATTTTAATATTTACATCATATGCAATAAAATATATTCGATCTCATATATTTAGATCCCTGATACACCGTAAATTGAGTAACTTTGATACCACTGTTGATAAAGCGGGGTGGCAAATAAGGCAATAGAAATGAAAACTTTAAAGCTCGATTCCCTAATTAGTAAGATCTCGCCAACAACGATGTATATAGGAAGAAGGTAACATGAGATATACCTGGTCCTGGAGTAAGTCCATAGACAACTCTTGTTATAGTAGTGTGCTTCTTCTCCAAGCAACACTCGATCAAGAGTCAACAACAACCTCCTGGTACAACACCACAAACGGTAGTTGATGGTGTCCTCCTAGCGACAGGCAACAACCTCCTATCTCTAGAGTAGTCTACATAGACCACCGGGAACTCCACGTTGTGCTACCAAAGCCAATGAGGAGGAGTTATCCCTTTGAACGTCAATCTTCTAGGATTGATTCGCTCTCCTAAAATTATCTCTCCCTTGCTATCCCTCCCTTTTACAGGTAGGCTTGCTCAGACTCTCTATTAGTTACCACAACTAGAGAGAAAAATTGTCAGAGCTTATTGTTGTGTATGAGAAGCCCCCAATACCCCTTTATTTATAAGAGAATCTATGGTTAGCATTTCCAATCAGTGCTAGAGTTGAAAGGAAAAATTCACAAATTTCTGAAAACTTCAGACATTGAACCATTCAGTTCGCATGTCCTACTGGTCGATTCCTGCCATGAACTGGTCAGTTCGTATAGTTTCCTATTTTGAATCACATTGGTATTCAATGTACGACTAATGCACAATATGATGTCAGTACTAGTCCTTGATCCAATCGAATTGACCATTGAACTAGGCAGTTCATCACATGAACCAATCGTCTCAGACCTTGAACCGGTTGGTTCATGCATTGGTTCAACCATTGATCAACCAATGTTGTTTCCAACTGACCTGACACTCCTACCGATCGGTTTAACACTTGAACCGATCGATTCAGAGAGTCCAGTCAGTCAACTTTAAACCCCAATCATTTAAATTGAAAATCTAAATATTTTTCATAATCAAGTTAAACACAACCATGAATAAACTCCTATTCTAAGTGCATCATATGTGTGTGACCCTATAGGTCCCAAATTACATTGGCAGTGAATGTTCATAATTAATTTTTGACATCACAAGCAATGAGCGGTATCTAGCAACACATTATTGCTACCCAAGTAATTCAGAAAGTTTGAGAATAACTTCATCCTACAATCCATGATTAGTGTTATTGTGATCACATAGTTCTTTTATCTATGATATCCAGATTGAACTCGAGGCATGAAATCGTAATTCTCTTCAACGTTCAATCCATGTTCCTTGAACTAGAGCAGACTATTTGAGATACATGTGAGTTCACATATCACATATTGAATCACAGGAGTATGACCATATATTTCTCAGTCTCGCTTATCAACTGGCCTAGATATCAATCTCTTATAGGAGGGACAAATCCCATTTACATCACTCACACTCAATCCCCATGTATCATAGAGTACTTGAGCATCACCTTTATGGTGACCCTTATTCAAGGTCACATTGGATGATGTCAAAGTCCAATGAACAACATATGATGAGTGCAACAACTTTAGGTCTAAAAACCACAATCACTATGATAGCTGTTCTGTCTACCATTCCATGGTCTCCACATATCACTGTCATGGTGGGTCTGTCCGATACACTTTTCTTTAACATATACATGTATACATTACTTAATATCACATATCATGACTAATGAGACTTTGTGTCGGTCAACAAACACTATACTCTTATGTATTACTTTGCTTATTTTGCTTCCACATAATATCCGACTAGGGACATAACTAGAAAGTGTGTAATCTTATCATACATATTATCTCATTGTCCTGGTCCTAAACACGAAGACATATGTCATCGAGAAACACCATTCTTTAGACATCTACTATGCACGTGTCACCATCTTATAAATGAGACAAACATAATAGACGAAATTGCCTTTATCACTATCAAATGAGATTTCTAATGACACATTTCAATCATCATATGATTGGATCTTGGGCATACATACCAACATTTATTCCTAGCAATAGATGTACTTCTTCTTAGTTAATGATAGAGTTCCAAAGAAGTTATGTTCTAAAGCCTTGGTAGTCTTTATGATTTTGGTGGTGATAAATTTATGCCAATGGATCATGAGGGAACAAACTTCAAGGAAGAATTTTGTAGGATTAACTAGCTAGTGAAAATTGTTTAGTAATGTTCTTTTCCATGAAGTTGGTCCAGACTGAAATTTGTCTATAATGGGATTTTGAATAGAGGTTCTGAGATTTGTAGGTGATAATGGGTGAACTAAGTTTGTAGGTGATAATGGGTGAACTAAGTATTTGTAGGGAGGTAGATATGACTGTATATCTGCTTTACCATCATGTCATGTTAATGGGTCAACAAACTCTTCTCAAAAGTGTTGTGATGGATAAACTTTTCTCTGTCTATTACGGAAACGAGACGTATTGAAAATAAAGGAATCATATAATCAACGATAAAACAAGATTTTTTTTCTAACGACGCACAAACAAATAACTCATCAATAATCAAAGTATGCTACAAAAAGAATTTGTGCTGAACACGGATCAATCTCTGTTATGCACGATAAAGTGGACCAAAATACTAAAAAAAAACAATGCCTTAGACGCTCATAAAGATGTTATGAAAATTGTTATAAGATGTCAATCATATAGTAGTTTTATCAACTAAAAAGATTTGCATGATAAAGTAAGCGTGTGTCACATTACGAATAAAATTAGTGGATACTCTAAATATTTAAATAAGTGGGATTATAGTCGAAATCAACCATAATTAACACAAAGAAGTTCTGATTATACAACAAATTGAGTAAGTTAGTGTTTGATCAAGTATCAATTTTATTTAGTCAGTTTTTGGTGATAACAACGTCAAGAAACCTTTTTGTATACAAATACTGGAGGTTTACAACATAGTGTTAGGACATAATTTTTCTTCATCTCATAAGTCATTTGTGTTATGGACATATAAGAGTCTACTGGTTTAATTTTAATATGTAAATTTAAAGCATTATCACATGAATTGTTGTGTTGCAGTTCATGAATGCCCATAACATCTTTTATACTATTTTTCAACAGATAAACAACAATAATTTTTAGACTATAAAGAAATTAATACAAAAATACAATGCTGACCACTCACATCTAATACTCAAGTATGGCCGTTTGATTTACCGTTAATTAGCCAGACATCGGTTGATAATTTACTTAGTGCACCTTGTCTAATCGGCTCAACAAAAAATAGTGATCGTCTTATGTTATTGCCAATTTTTATTTCCTAAGAAGCATTTGGAAATGGATTTGAGCCGTGATGCTTTGCCATTAGGAAATAATGTAGGTTTCTAAAAAAAAAAACGTATTTGGTGTAGTTTAGAAGGTAAGAATGTATAATTTAGTCAATGTTTGTCAGTATCAATATACTGCAAGGGGGATGCCACGTGCCCTCCCATGCTATTGTGTGGCTCCACCATTGACTACAATTCTCACAAGTTTTGCTACTATTATATGTACTTTGTAAGATGTGATTGTATATGTGTTTATCATCATAAATCATGTTGATGGGTCAACAAGCTCTTCTTGGCGGTGTTGTGATGAATGCTTTTTTCTTTGAATGCTACATAAATGTTAATATTGAAATTAAGTGCATGCTATAATTTTGATCACTTTTGCTACTGCGATACATGTGTACATCTCATTGACCCCCTTTTTTATGTTAGATTAAAGAATAGCATTCTTATTTTTGTTTTGCTTTTACTAGCAGCTTATCCTCAAGTCATGTATGGCCCGGTAGTCCGAGTATAGTCATTAGTTACTATAACCCGGCTATTTTCCCAGAAATGAACAGAACCCCAGGTCTTGACTGCAATTTCAAAGCCCGGGAACCGAGCGCGGCGCGAGACGTGTGTGAGTGGCGCGATAATTTTCCCAACGGAGCGGGAGAAGTGAAATGAAACTGCAGGGGGAGGCAAACCAAACGAACTAATTGCCGATGGCGCCAACTTTTCGTATTCCGGGAGTTTCGAATCTAACGGTACCAGGACGCTCTGACTGGAGACTGAGCCGTCCGATCAAAGGTCTCTAAGGGGTAGACATACCCGCGACGTGCCCCATTGATAGGACACCCATCATTTTCCCCCTTTCCCACGCGTTGAGCTAGTTGTTAGTGTGAGAGCGAGCGAGGGAGGGAGAAATAAGCAGCGGCAAGCGGGAGATCTCGGCGCCACCGCCACCCAGCAACAGCCAATAATCCGGCCACGATCGAGAGGAGGCGGAAACGGACGGAAAAGCCCTATCTTTGAAGGAGTAGGCTGAAGCCTTGAGCTTTACTTCGCTCCAAACGCGAACCCGAGTCCCCTATTCCCGGCCCTGCATCGTCGCGTCCCTCCGCCGATTAGGTTACCATTTATCCCTTCTAGAGCCATGGGGGACGTCGCTATGCCCGAGGTCGACGCCAGTGGAGACGTAGTCGTCGTCGACGCCCCATCCTCGCAGCCTACCCAGCCATCCTCCGGTGCTGCCGCCGCATCAGCGGCGGCGAAGAGGACTCGCAAGCGGAAGCGGTCGTCCTCGGACGACACCGACCAAGCGCTCGCCTTCGGGTTCCACCAGAAGGAGGAAGTCGCGGACTTGTGGCATCGGGAGACACGCGACCTGGTCCGTTTCTTCCGGGCGGAACTCGTTCCCAAAGTGGAGGATGATGCTGCCGCGGAAGGGGTAGAGTCCGGCGTTACGACCCAGAGTCTGGTTGCGAGGCTGATGGAAGGAAGCGCGCTGTCCCTGTCCAAGCTCTGCGACGAGATCTACGCCAAGGTGCAGGGCTGCGAGGGGGTCACTGTGGCGTCACTCGCCGCGGATGTGCAGTTCATGGGGACTAGAGTCAGGTACGGGGTCGACGATGGGGGGCTCGATCTTGCAGGGGACGAGGATGAGATGTGCCTATGGTGCTGGGAGGTGTGCTCCGATATTCCTTTTCCTTTCATTACATTACATTTTCTTCTTCTGATTATTGGATATTCAGTAATGTGATTGTTCACTGAATCAATGAGTCGACTTTACCCCCATTCCGCAGGCCAGAGACCTCAAATTGTTGCCCAAATATCAACGACCACTCATCAAGTTCCTCCGCGAGGCCAGGAAGAAAGTACGTGGCAGGATTGCTGCGCTCTCTGGTAAAAACCTCTTCGTTATATCCAGCTTCAAGCTTTATTTTCTGTTGGCGTCGTAAAGCTCCTGAAGGCGATTGCTTGTATCATTTATGCCCGCATCAAATCTGCTGAATTTACAAGCTTCTCATTTATGCCGAGCTGATTTGGGCATCAGTTTACCTATTTCGCTTCCAAGTTCGTTTCTGATTTTGTACATCAAACCCGAACTCTTTGAAACTTACTATATTTTTTTTTGCACGGATCAACTTGAATTCTGCCATACAACTCAAGAGCATGCTCATCTACACAAAAATCTCAAATATTTGACCAAACAGAACCTTTTTGTCAGATTGTTTTCCATTCATTTTACATTCTGGTTCTAACCTTGTTCTTTATTTTTTCTTCTTTTATTTTTTTCTTCTTCTCTTCAACAGTGAGCAAATCGGCGGTATTAAAATCAGCGAACCAACAAGAATACTCCACAGAACTACAAAAAGCAGTCCAACGGATCAGCCAAGAATCTGGTGTTGCTGGCATCCGTTGTTTGATAGAAAAATTTAAGCAAAGGAACAGTGCGAATAGGTATGATACTTTTGGTCAGGAATCTAGTTATGTCTTCAGAAATGTAATATCATCTGGCTAAAAAGGCATTCTGAAATTGGGTGTACTCTGCTGCTATGTTCTTATAGCTCCGCGGAGAAGGAAGCCAAGCTAACAGAAAAACAGACAATGAAAGAAGCTGAAAAAGCTGAGAAGGAGAAGCTGAAAGAAGCTGAAAAGGTCGAGAAGGAAAAGCTGAAAGCAGAATTAGAGCTGCAAAAAGAAAAGGCTCGCATTGTAAGTATCTAATTTAGATTGGTATTTTATCTTCTATGCTGTTCACAGCAAGCTCTTGAGAAAGAATGAAGTTTGTTGCCACTTACAGATTTTCCTGAGGTGTTAAGTCTTTGTTAAAAAGATCTCCCTGTTTGATAATTGACTATATAAGTGTAAAAAAATTCATCCTAACTATGCTGATTGTATCATCTTCTATGCATCTCTTTTGTCGGATAGAGCTTTTGAGCTTCACAAATTTCTATGTCTAGCTTTTTTAATTGAGATCTGATGCACTCTACAACAGGAAAAGGAACTCAGGAAACAGAAAGAAGAAGCTGAGAAGGAAGAAAGGCGACGTGAGAAAGAAGAAAAGAAGCGTCATGAGAAGGAAGAACTGGAGTCCAAAAAACAACTGAAGCGTCAGCAAGAGGAGGTTGAACGAGAACGCAAACGTCGTGAAAAGGAAGAGGCTGAATTGAAGAGTAAACTGATCTTGCAGAAGCAAGCTAATATCATGGAAAGGTTTCTCAAAAACAAGTGCACCAGTGCTAACCCAGGCAACAGTGACGTGACTGCAAAGCCCATCATAGCCCAAGTTACAGATACTGTTCAAACACTAGTTACTTCTATGGATCAAATGTTTTGCCAGGATGCTGATGTTGCAATTGAAGACATCCAAAAGTAATTGCTGTTTTTAATCATTGCTGCCATGCTATTGTTCCTAACATTGACTGATTTTTAATGTTGCAATACCAAACTTCTACAGGAACCAACTTGGCCACTGGAAGAGCCTATGCTGCTTTGGTAGGAAAATTCGTTGGGGTGTCCGTGTAACACCAAAGATGGATGTTGTGAAAGAAATCAGACTTCAGGGTAAAGTTGCTTCGTCAAAGGCCACTGTAAATGGGGGTCATGAATCCAGCAGCCAAATTATGACAACAAACTCAAGTTCGGAACAGATGGCAATTGAAATGGATGATGTTATAGTGATAGACGATGATGTTGCAGCATCTGATGTTGCTGATGTTGTACAACTGCCTCCTGAACTGTCAAATAGAGTAAAAAAATTGCTCCAGTTTGACAAGAGTCATAGGCCTGCTTACTATGGAACTTGGTCCAAGGGAAGGTAATAATGTTGTTTGATATTTTTCTTTGATCATGAAATGTAATTAAGTTACATATAATAAACAGAGTATTCGATATTAAGTATACAGTTTGCAGTAGTTTCACTGGTTAAATTTTGGTTTTGGTTGCTACCAGACATCAAAACCTCCATCCCAACCACTGAATTTCTACTATGCATTGCATTAATAAATTGAATAAAATCTGAAAATGACAATCGTTATGTATTACTTAGTTGAACGCAAGATATACCAATAACATACTATTGCATTAGAGAATATATATGTGTGTTTGTGTGTGTGTAGTTGTATACCTTCATAATTGAAATCCCGATTGAAACAGTTTTGTATCTTTTCACTCACTCATGTAGGGGCCCCCCAACCCTATACCAACATATGCTATTATTGTGTAATTAGGTGTATTTATGTATGCAGACCATCTAGATAAAGTTTCATGACTTAATCCACTTATTTGGCTGTTGAAATTGTCAAGATGTGTCAAAATTGCTGAAATTTGTGTCAATCTTTTTATTGACAGGAGCAGAATTATTGAAATTCTGACCAAAATATCTATTTTCTGGACCATCAGAAACGGTGTTGAGTTGACATTTTAAACTATTGGCTATTTTGACCGTCATTTTCAGATTAACTAAAAGTATATTTGATAGATACATAAGTCTTATGTAACCGACATAGTCTTATGTAACCGACATAGTCTTATGTAACCGACACTATAGGTTTAATATGATATATGCTTCACTGGTTTTGTGGCTGTGTTGCTGTGGGTGGAAGCATGCTTAGCTGAGAGTTCAGCCTCTTGTTAAATATACAAATTTGCCTGGGTGGTCTGGCTGCACTTTTGCATCGGTTTATGGATGTGTTAGTTTGGTTTCTCATGTATCAACTGGTAAGGGTGTTGTCACTTGTCAAATTTACTTATTTACCAACCAGTTTAGCAATAAAAAATACCAGAATAAAACAGTGTTGTCTGTAGACAAATAAATCAACTTATTATTTACTTAGTAGTTGATGGTATTCAACATATTAGCTACATGTTGGTCTCATTGAACTTTTATTGACATGGTCCATGACTTGTCTGGTTGATATTACATAGGTCAGTTTTTATAATGTTGCTAATTCACTCACCTTCACCTTCTCTATTTTTTTATTTGTTCTTCTGTAGTGATGTTGTGGGACCTCGGAAGCCATTAGCAAAAGATCCTACATTAGACTATGATGTTGATAGTGATGAAGAGTGGGAAGAGGTATTTTTTTACTATTAAATAGTCATAAAATAACCGGAATCTTTTCATGTACTTGTTATACTGATTAATTACTAAATGATTCTTGTGCTTAGGAGGAACCAGGTGAAAGCCTCACTGATTGTGAGAAGGATGATACTGATGAAACAGAAGAGGTTGAAGTCAATTGTGAGGATGACAGTGAAGACAGTTTTGTTGTCCCTGATGGCTACCTCTCTGAAAGTGAAGTGAGTTTCATGGATTTGTTATAATGTTGACCTTTTAATTTTACCAACCTTTCATGTGTGCGTTCCCTAGTTTGGTTCTAATATCTTGATGTAGTCTATTGAAGAAAGTATTTTCATATAATCTGTCACCGTGCTATGCCCAAATAAAGTGAACTAACTCTATAAGATATCTGCAACCAATTCTTGTATCTGAGCAATCCAATTGCAAAACCAGCAAAAATCTTAAATGCACCCTAGAGAATTAAGATTATTATTTAAAATCGTTAAAATTGTACAATACCTTGTTTATAGGCAAATGTACCATGCCATCAAATGAAAAATATTTTCCAAGATAAATAAAATATGAAAAGAAATTATTATCTTTGATGCCTAAGTGTTAAGCGGTATGAATTACTTGACATTCTTCAAATTTTTACCAGTAACCTTTAAATACTACAAATTATTGGCGTTTTCTTTCAAATGCTGGAAAAACTTATTAGAACAGTACAATGTGAAGACAGTTAACATTAAGAGAGGGAATTGAAAGGACTAAGACCAATATACAAAATATTTAGGACATGTTTACACTTTTGGGGTTCACAATAAGATTTTTTTGGTTGTCATTTGTTTGTTAATATGGGTACTATACTAGGCTGAATGTGCCACACATACACATAACAGATTAGTCCTGGGCTGAGTACTTGGACTTAGCTGTGGTATTCATTCAGCCATTAAACCAAACCAAACACTCCAGCATCATTCATTAAGCTGTGTAATTGTTAAATAAACTTAGTTTGAATACCTTCTCTTGTGTGTCACACACCCTGCTCTTTCTACATTAATGCAGCCTGTTGTTGCTATACTTTCTTGCAGCAAGTAGCAAATAAGCTACTATTTTTATGGATCTGAATGTGTATTGAGGATATAATTCTGTTGATTATCTTTATAATATATTTTGTATTTGATGCAACAGCAGTTCCTTTTAACTCGCCTTGTTTTATTTCCAGAGAGATGATGTAGACTCCCCAGTTTCAGCCAACGCAAATGGTGACCCTGAAAGCTCTATCAGTTGTGCTAATATTGAACCTGAGGAGTTTAGATTGTTACGGCAACATCACAAATATCTTGGTGGCCTAATTGAAAAAGCTCTCCGAAGAAGTCAACCGTTAATTATATCAAATCTCATGCATGAGAAATCTGAGCCTGTAGCAATTGGGGATCTCAGTGGAGCCATGAAAACTGAGCAGATCTGTCTACAGGCACTCACTATGCAGGCTTGCACTGGGGCTTCAAGCATTGAGCTACCTAATGTGGATTTGGATGCTGGTGAAGTAATATGTGAAGTACCACATCAGAACACTACCCCGGCCAGTGCTCCAGCTATAGACGATTCTGTTTTGCCTGAAATTGTAAGTACCTGCGTGCTGGAGCACAAAAAGCTAATCTGTATGAATGTTTCATGTAAATGACAGCTTTGTTCCTATCTGTTAACCATCATTTCGTCCTGCTTTGTGCTCAGATTACTACAATCCGGTCTTGCTCTGGTGGCATCAACAAGGTGGTAGAAGCTTTGCATCAGAAATTTCCAGCCTTCTTAAAGACCCATATGAAGAATAAAGTGAAAGAAATTGCTGACTTCAACTTTGTTGAAAACCAGTGGAAGGTAAATTTCTTGCATTTCTCTTTGTATCCATAACTATTCTTGTGCGATCTTTACAATTTGTAATGTAATATGTTTACCAATTTTCTGTATGCAGATCAAGAAAGAAGTGACTGATCGGCTTGGGCTTTCACCAGGTATATATCTTCGTTGTGGCTTCTTCTTATACGTAGGCCTGGAGATTTCGATCGTCCTATTGTGCCACATTGTGTTCATCTGCTATATCCAGAGCAATCTGTTTCATACAGGCAAATGGGCTTGGTGTCAATTCTTTGAATTTTAAAGTTAAATTTTATTTGTAATGGATATCCACTAAATCTTAACGTTGTAACATCCTGTCTTGACTATCCAGAGATCTAATTTTGTAACACTGTCACTGCAGAGAGAGTTAAGAAGAGTGTCCCCGTGGAAAAAGAGAGAATAAAGAAAACTGCCCCCCAGGAGAAAGTTAAGAAAACTAAGGGGATTGCTGCGTTCTTCTCCAAACGATGCTTGCCTCCTACAGAAGCAAATGAAGTGACTGAGATTTCGCCACTCCAAATGAAGTCTCAAATCTTTCCTCGAGATGCCATTGAGCCCGTCAGGCTCAACCAACAGCAGTTCGGTGCAGAAGGCAAGTAAAGCTGCTGCCTAGTGCGACCTTTTTTTTGGGAAAATGCTGATGCTGCTTCTTATTGGTGGAGCGCCGGTCCTTGAGATGGGAATTCAAGTTTTATGTATTCTACAATGAGTTCCTATCTGCAGGCCCAGGTTAGACGTAACATCCACTCGCCTTGGCTCTACCAGCCTAACACAGCTGGTTTGTCTTGTAAATAGCCAAACCATGTAATTGCTCGCTATCTGGCCATAGGGATTTATCCATAAATGGCATTGCGCACGGATAAGTTCTTTTGCAATTGAAGATGTATGTCCCTCCTGGGCAATGACTTTTTGTTACGCAACTTTAATTCGTGTTCAGCATGAAAAGATGGCTTGGCCTTTTTGAATACATGCATATTGACAGTGGACTCATCCCTGCTGCATCTTGATTCAGCTGTAACTGCTTCAGTACATCACATTCTAACTGCTATTGATGTGTGTTTGTTGTTCTATCCATTCAACAACTCTGTACATTGTGTGGCATTTAATATGTATAATTGGATACATTTAATTCAATGATCTTTTTGCCGCTTGGAACATGTATTCTCTTAATTTTATGTGAAAATTTGACTAAAAGGGTGTTTAATTGATAGTAATACACAAAACTTGACCAAAAACTGAAACAAAAGGAATTGTGAGAAGAAGTGCACGTTACAGTAATATTGAAGATTGTATTACCATTTTGCTACATGGCATAGGAGGGGATGAGAAGGGTGATTAATGATGGGGAAGAGATGGAAGAGGAGAGGAGTGTCTTATTAATAGTTTGTTTGATATTGGGGGTATGATTGTCATGTGTTTATTAAGAGTATATTTGAATTGTGAAAGCATAATCACATAAACTAGAAGGTCGAAGTCCTTATTTTCTCACTGCTAATTATTTGCTAGTCCAGTTTAGGAATACTATGTTTTTGAGTCTCAATTTATGATTTTGATAGGGGACAAATATTCTAATCAAACAAATTGTAGATCTTATACCTTAATGATGAGCAACAATAGCCCGCTATCTTTAGGGTGTTTTAATTGAATGTAAGGACGATTAATATTTATTCTAGGTTTTAGAGCAAGATGATTAATATAGAATGAAGAATCATAAACTAGTGACTTGGAATCATCACTTGATTGCAAGTATACTTGTCAAGGCGGCCAGTTGGTCACCCTGATTCCTTGGGTGACCGGGCCTACTAGTTAGACCACTTTACTCGAGTATATTCTAGCCTGACTCGTTATATAGTTATAGTTATATATACTATATAACTATAAGTATGTAGTTATATACTTATATAATTAATTATATATATTAGTAATATACATGTAGTTATATATTAGTAATATATATAGTTATATACTTATATAGTTATGTATACTATATAACTATAAGTATATAGTTATATACTTATATAATTAGTCATACATATATTAGTAATATATAATTAGTTATTTAAAAAAAGTGTTGGACCCACCAAATAAGCGACCGACTTACAGAGTGACCAGGCTGACTAGCCGACTAGTCGATCTGGGTGGATGTTGAATATGATGAAAAATCTAGGCGGCAGGCCAGTCGTTGGCCACCAAAACGACCAACCAACTAGTCGGGCACCTCAACAAGTATGATTGCAAGTGTTTCTTATGGTTTCCAAGTGTTAACTAGGATCTCCATAGTTTAATCTTTCACATATTAGAACATGCTTTTCTAATCTATTATTTTTTAGATGTAGTCTTTTTCGAAGGATCTATTGAACAAGTTACTAGATGTATTATATTTCTAAGAAATAAGTAAAGGTAATAACTGGGGTTTGGTTTTTGATCAACAGATGTTATAAATTGATAGTTATGGAACTCAAATATATTATTCAATGAGTTTAAAAGCTTAGGGTTCATGTTTTTCAATTTGCAAACTTGGGTATGATCTAGATCAACTTGCAATGTGAGAAGATCTACTAGCCCACTACCACTCAATTGGGTCAGGATCAATAATGCCATGATGCCAGAATTATCCTTTTAATCATGTTTCAAGACACCTCAGCCTAACTTTTACTTAATATGGTGTTCCCTGTACTCAATTTTTAAGCTAAACAAACTATGGACACGTGTCACAAATTGTATTAAAGATTACCTACATCGGATTACGTATAGATCAAAATATGATTCATGTTCTTCAATTTTTGAATTAAAAGTTGTACAAATAGTAGCTGTCTTAAACAAAAGTAAGCTAGTTTTACTCATACTATTTACTATTCTATCCCTCCTTTGTAGAGGTACCATTAAATGTGGAAAGTTTTCATATGTACTTGCCTCTTCACCTATTTTTTTAATTTCTACTATAATCCTCCCCGTATGCTTTAGTAGATGAGATGTAGTCACAACAAATAGACCACTATTTGTGTTCACTTCTTGCGTAACATAGTTACTTTATCATTGTGTCCGCCTATGTTGTCAACGCTGTCATGTTATGCTGTACGTGATGGAGTATCATCATCCTAAATGTATTTTGAATCAGGCCTTGCCTGCACATATACTATCCTGATCTAGATTGTTCTCCTTAAAACAACCGTTACTATATTAGTAGAATTTATATACACTTACCATGCTAGGAAAACCACAATGGCATACATGCATCTCATTGTCGATTTCTTAAAACTATTTGTTATTCTCAAAATAGTAAGAATCTGTCTGCGAGTGAAAGAAAGAAACGCCATACATTTGGCAGTTTTAACAAAATTACCAGCCATGATGAGAAAAGAGGCGGGGAGATTATTCAGGAGAAATACATCAATAACTTCAAAGAAGCCATTGACAAATGTGAATTGATGGAGGTTAATTTCAAGGGAAACATCTACACTTGGGTCAAAGGCAAACGAGCGGAGACAACCATAATGAAATGCTTGGACAGAGCACTCGTTACAAAGTACTGGAGTGCTTTATTTCCAAATGCAAAGTTAGTCCACATGCTGCGATTAAATTCTGACCATGCTCCTATTTATTCTTAAAAGTGAGCATCATAAGGGCCATACTAACAAATCGTATAACTTCAAGCTTTAACAGTTCTGGCTGGCAGCTAGCGTAGCTGATAAAAAATACATGGAACGGAGAGGTCAACGAATTCCTGGGCCACAAACTGAACAAGGTTTCCGCAGAACTCAGTGCCTGGGCGAAAGTGAGGTTTGGAGACATTGACAAAGAGTTGGACAAGGTGGAGAAAAAGCTTCTAAAATATCCAGTGCTACCTATGACAGCTGAAAATTTAAGGAATTGCTACGACCTTTGTGATAAGATTAATGAGCTACAGAAACATAAGGAAACTTGTTTACCCGAGCAAAGTTGAGAGATGGGGATCAGAACACGACTTATTTTCAAAACAAAGCTACTCAAAGGAGAAGGAGAAAAAACATCAAATGTCACAAAAACGCTATGGGCCGGATCTGGAAACATAAAGAAGATGACATTGAGAACATAGGAATGGATTTATACAAAAAGCTTTTCTCCTCACATGATCAAGGTGATATGGAAGCTGCCCTTGGAGGATTAAAGAGACTTAAAAGTTTTGATATGTATAAGCTCCTAGAAAGAGAACGGGAGAATGGGGAGATCAAAGAGGCCCTATCCAATATGCATCCAAACAGGACTCCTGGCCTGTACGGTTTTCATCCAGGGGATGATATTTCTTCATATATCGAAGGGTGGAGGAAAGAGTCCTCCAATCTTGAAAACAATAGTAGGACCAATGTTGTCCTCATTCCTAAATGTAAAATACCCGAATAGATGGCTGATTTCAGACCCATTAGTATGTGCAACACACTCTACAAGATCATTTCAAAGATGTTGGCCAACATAGTAAAGCCTCTCCTCAACACGATGGTGTCCTCTAATCAAAGTGCTTTCATTCCAAACCGCCTCATTAGCGACATTGCACTCATCGCTTTTGAGATGTTCCACTCTATGATGCGTAAAAAGAGGCAAGAAAAGTCAAATGGCGATCAAGCCGGACATGAGTAAAACTTACGACAGAATGGAATGAAATTTCAAAGTTACAGAAACAATGGGATTTGGTAATGTATGGTGCAATAAAATCAAAGAATGTATTAGTAGTGTTTCTTTCTCCTTTATGATCAATGGTTGTAGGAAGGGTTTATTACACCCTCAAAGGGGCCCACATCAAGGCGAACCCCTTTCTCCTTATCTCTTCCTTTTTGGTGCATATGCGTTCTCTTCTCTTATTAATAAAACACATGTAGATGGTTCCATCACTGGTGCCAGAGTGCGTGTAGATATGGGCCAAGGACCACCCACTTGTTCTTTGTCGTTGATATCATACTCTTTGCCAAATATAACCTCCATGAAGCCTAGAAAATAGTTGAGATTATTGGATTCTATGAAAAGGCTTTAGAGCAAAAAATCAAATTTAGCAAGATGGAGGTATCCTTTAACAAGAATGTGCCAAAGTTGAAAGAAATCAGATCCAAGCCACTATTGAAGTAAATCATGTCAATTTCCATGAGAAGTACCTTGGCCTACCTACTATTATCGGGAGATCTAAAAGACATATTTTCAAAGAACTAAAGGATAGGATATGCCAAAAGCTTCTTGGGTGGAAAGAGAAAATGTTGAGTAAAACTAGAAAGGAAGTACTGATCAAATTGACAATACAAGCTATACCAAATTACATGATGAACTTTTTCAGAATTTTTGATTCCATCATTGATGAAATATCTAGGATGATATTTAACTTTTGGTGGGGAACCAGGGGTGGGAAGAAAAAAATGCACAGGTTAGCTTTGGACAAACTGTCTTGCTCCAAGAGGAATGGTGGTATGGGATTTCATGATTTGAAGACTTTCAATACAACACTGCTTGCAAAATAGGCTTAAAGGCTCTTCAAAATCCAAAAACCATGGCAACATAGGTTCTTAAATCTAGGTGCTACAATAGGGGTTGTTTCCTTGAGGCACATAGGGGGCATGATTCTAGCTATATTTGGTGTAGCATCTAGAGGGCCAAGATCCTCCTTATAGAGGGACTTAGATGGAGCACAAGCAAAGATTCATAGATTAAGATATGGACTGATTACTGAATTCCCAGCAAGAACGAGACATGTAGTCTTAATGAAGATGCAATGATCACTTTCCAAGTTTAATGCGAGAGTTGATAGACAAAGATAAATTGGCATGGAATTGAGATACCCTTAGCATGTTTCTAAAAGTTGAGAAGATCCCCCAGATCCTTAGCATCCCTATCACTGAGAGTGAAGATGAGATGAGTTACTGGTTTCCTACTTTGGATGGGCTTTTTAGTGTAAAGATGGCATATTGCTTGGGATACAACAACAATAATATCGATTGGATGAACATGAGTAAATTAAAATAAGAAGATGTTTGGAAATTTGTGTGGAAAACCAAAATCCACCAAAGATCAAGCACTTTATCTGGAATTGCTATATGAACAACCTCCCTACCAACCAAAATTGAAGACTAGACACGCAAGGAAGGAGAATGTCTGAGAGTTCTGTAAAAGGCCCACAATATCCACAATGCATGTAGTACTAGAGTGTACCTATGCTAAAACTATATGGATCAACTCACCCAATGAAACCTTCTATTTTATGCTCTAAAAATGAACTCTCAATCATTTATTATTTGACTGCTCACTAAAGGCGAGGAGGCATCTTTACAGAGGTGGTGGTCAACTGTCTTGCTGCTTCGTGTGTAGGAACTGTACCATTTTTAGCAACACAACGGTGCAACCTCTTATAGTTTCTCACAACCTCATGAGATGGATTGTGCATTACAAAAGAGAGTAATCACAAAAAAATGAAAAAGAGGACCCCTATTGCAGCAAGGATGAGGACAAAAGCTAGTAGGACATGTGCTGAAATAATAAAAATATATAATGATGCTAGTTTCCTTTCAGATTCCCATGTCAACATGGGAGCCATCTTCAAGGATAGCCAGAACTAATTAATGATAATGGCTGCTAGGACAAAAGTAGGCATCTGGTAGTCTTTTATCGACTGAAGCTATAGGGATCCTTCAGTGGATTGCAGATGGCAGTGAAACAAGGCTACACTAAGGTGATATTGTTTTCAAATGTAAAGAATGGGGTGGGCAAAATGCACTTGAAGAATAGGGGTGTCAACCACACTACGAAAATGTTTATGAAGATTGACGCCATACCGTTAATAACTTAGAACAATATTTAATTGTTAGAAAGGTTAAAGCAACACTACTACGAAAAATACTTTTCACAATCGAAAAAACACATTAGTTCTGCTAGGTGTGTTGATAATTAGCTTATTTATTACCAACAAGTCTATTTACGCGTCATTTATTGTATATTTTATGCAACACAAGTTATACATGTTGTAGTATATATGATACTACAACATGTGCTAAACTATTGTAATACATTGTGATATCACAACATACTCAAACCCATTATAAAACACCATAATTACACAACATGCTCCAATACATTTTAATTGTCACATATACTAACCTGTTGTAATAGACCAAAGTTACACAACAGGCTCTAACCCATTGTAATATATCATAATCACATAACAAATTTTCAAATGTTGTAATAGTTACATATTATAATAAACCAAAATCACATAACATGCTGTAACCCATTATTATATACTGAGATCACATGATAGACTCCAACCTATTTCTATATAACTCTTGATTCTTAAAGCTTTGAAAATCTAGAATTCATGAGATGATGGTATTCAAGCTGCTTATCTAAATTTTACAACACCAACAATATACCCATAATGTACATTATTTAGATTCTAATGTCACTCATGATAAGTATAAGGTCAAAGATTGCCAATTTGCTGCAGCTATTTAGATTCCCTCTTGTAGTGGCATTGCACTGTATGATAATGTAACTCACTTGGATCTCGAGTAAAAGCATCCTAAACTTACCCATCAAAGAATCTACCAACTTTAGGACTTCCACCATCTCCACTTCTTACATCTTCTAGTATGGTTGAATATGTTGTTTTTTCCTTTAATAAAGGATCTACTTCTGCACGTGATGACCTCCGAGCACAACACCTTTTTGATGCTATGTGTCGTGGTGCAGTTACGATCGTCTAGGATGAGTTACTTGATGCTGTATCTATTGTTGTCAAGCTTTAGTTGGCTGGTCGTTGTCCTATGTCTTTGGCTACTTTTGTTACTAGTTCTCCTCTGACTCCCCTACTCAAAAAAAGTAATAGTATTTGACTCATTGCTGTTGGCACCATTTGGTGTTGTCATGTTTCCAAAATTACAACAAAGGTAGCCATGAAATATATTGTCTCATATATCCAAGATCACCCATTTGGTGTTGGGGTTCCTGGGGGTGTTGAAGCTCTTTTGCATGCAGTGACATTCCTTGTCCATGATCCACATTGTTTCCATATGCATACATTCACCGTTGTGGACTTCTCAAATCCTTTCAATATGGTTGATAGGTCTACCATTTTTTGAGAAGTTTGTCTCCAATGCCACATGATTGCACGATGGGTTGAGTTTTGCTATAGTTTGTCTGCTCATCTTTACTTGGATTAGGGTGAGCCTATTATGTCTACTGTTGGGGTCAAACAATGTGAACCTCTTGAACCTCTTCATTTTTACTTGCTCTTCACCCCATATTGCAACAAAAAATTGAATGTAATCTTGACCTATTGGATTTCTACCTAGATGATGGAGTTCTCATTGGTGACACAGTTAATGTATCTAAAACCTTATCTTTTCTTCAATCCTTGCGGCCTAATTTTGGCCTCCATCTCAATATAGCCAAAAAACAAATCTTGTGGCCTTTTGATGATCCTAGAAGAGCCCCTGGTAGTGATTGTTTCCCTCACGACATGTCTCGTTCTAAATGAGGGGTGAAGCTTCTTGGTGGTCTAATTTCCTTTGATCCGAGTTCTGCCTTGGATTTGTTGAGGAAGCATTGCCAAATCGCTAGCTATAATGGACCTCCTGACTTTGCTAAATGATCCACAATGTGAAATTCTTTTCCTCAGGTCAAGAATTGGGATGCCAAAGTTGTTTCTTGCTCTCTGAATAAAACCACTAGATTCTACTGATTCATCCCTAGACGACTTTGATTGTGGTCTCCTATGTTGTATGACACACATTGTAGTTGGTGATAGCCAAGTTTTTGGTGATCTACAGTGCCACTTGGCCACTATCCTATGTGTTTTGGAGGGTTGGGCATTTCTGATGGTTGGTAGCGACACATATGTTGCCTCATGACTCCACACAAGAAATCTCTAAGATCATATTCTATGTGTGGTTGGTTCTATTCCTGTTGGTACCCCATTATACAATGCTTATGCTATATTATGTGATTTACTACCATCCTTTTGGTGGTCTAAGTTGTCATGTGCTTTTTTGGCCTCCTAAAGATATAATCTTTTTTGATAGATACCTATTACTACATGGTATTCCAATGCTTAAAGAATTTTGGGTTGTCCCATCAGCAACGAGCTATTCTCATTTCTCTATAATAAGACCCTACACAAGATTTTATTCCAACTATTCCTATTGATGGTCTTGGATTATCCATGACATCTATGAATATTGTGCTATTCTACGTTATCAACTCAAGATCCCCTTATATCCTAACAATGAGTGATATCCCTTTTTCATTCTGTTGAGATTGATTCTTATGGTTACCATGCCATACATTGTCACACCAACCTAGGATTCAAATTTCATCATGATGTTGTTTGATATTGCCTCTTTGGCTTATTTATCGTGCAAGGATAAAAGTTTTTAAAGAAGTTCCAGTTGCTTATATTAGCACCCAAAAAGATGGTCTATACTGCCATCGACCTTCATACATGCTATTATTTTATTAGACCGATGGTAAACACACATGTGTTAATCTTACATGGGTCTCTCCTTTTACTGACATTATTTCTGATAACTTTACAATAGGCTAGTCAACCTCTAATGCGGCCACAAAAAGAGCACAAGCATTATGTAGCACATTAGGCAAACCATCATCATTTCTCTCCCTTTGCATATGATGTCTTTGGGATGGTAGCTGATGACTCAATCTCTCTCCTACGACGCATCCAACACATCACCTATAGAAATATGATCTTGTCGTCATCATCTTCCTCTAATTTTGTCTTTAGATCTGTGGGTTTTCCCATACGAAAAGGATTGACAACCCAATCTGTAGCTCGCACCTCAAGATGTTTATGTAGGTGTTGAAATGCAAAAGAAATTTTGTTTTTCAAATTTTAGACTAGAATTCCAATCTACCAACCGCACATGTCGTATGCCACTTTTAGCATTGCGTTACATTTTTCACTCTCTTGATGTTTCTATTGGTAGCTTGATATGATTGAATTCAATATCACAACTAATGCTACACTCTGTTAGACAATGGTATATAATGATTTCTTCAATCAATGACAATAAAATCTATACATCTTCCCCGCATAACACAAGTACTAGACCAAACACATACTAGTTTAGTAACTAATTTTTTAAAGTTTCTTCTTTAATCTAACATGGTGTTTAGAATTGTGATTTGAAACTATTAACATTGAGCATATATGCTCACATGCAATTTAAAAAAAATCTTATAGCCACATAATTACTTTGGTGAATGCATTAAAAATCTTGGATCTTGTAGTTGCACAACAAACTATATTAGGCCTAGATCGTGGCCTTTATCAAGTGCATATTTTTATTGGCTTCAGTTACCCATTTTAATATAATGCCACACAACTTATAGCATATGCCACTGCTATTGTTACATAATTCTGTAATTGGACTCGCACATGTTCCTTTTTGAATATGTACACCATAGCACATATCCTAGTTGATGAATATAATTTGATTATGGATCTTTGTTGGTGTATGTCTTTTAACTTTTTGAACGTGGGACAATCAACTATTGACTTGTGCTGGTGTTGTGACTATTGTCTAAGAAAATAAACCCACTAGGAATAAGTCACTAGAAACAACTTAAACGTCCATGAAGGTTATGATAAGTGCTTCCACTTCTTTGATCTTATGATTTTCTTTATTGTTAATAATATTGCTTGTGTCATGGCTTCCTGATATGATGCTAATCACTAATTCAAAATCTATGATAAAAACGTTCCTCATATTGTTGACAATGAATATATAATTGTGAAGCATGGAATTTTACAATGACATACATGGTATGCATATTTTTTGAACCTATATCAGTGAGCAAGAAATATATTACATTACTGACATTGAGAAGGGTGAAGCCTTTATACCCAAGGGCATTGTTGATGCTAACTGGAAGAAATTAATAATTGATCACTTGGCATAGGTGACAATATGTTGTAACTGATTGATGCTTGCCTATGCTCATCATTTTTCATTTTCATGCTAGAATAGAACAAAGAAAACAACACAAGAGCCAACCATACCTACCTACTATATATTTCCTTTCATTCCTTGGTAAGATCACCAATCAACCTTGATATAGTTGCAGTCCAAGCTCCTTCATCCTTAGATTGTGAGATTAGAATACTATTGCAGTCCAAGACAATATATCTTCATCATGCTTAATCCTTCATTGTAAAAGATTCATATAATTTCAATGATAAGGTAAGCTGCCTCTCCTTGGCAAATTTGGTAGATTGGGTTTCTAATCATTTTTTATAGTTATTCAATTTGCTTTCTACACATGTCAATACACAATTTAACCACTTGAAATTACTTTTTTTATTATTTATAATTCCTTATTTTCTTCATTTAGAAATAATATGCAAAATTAGAAATACAAATTTCTCTAAACAATTTTGATAATTTATTTATATTTATTATATATTCATTTTACACAGTGTTTAAAATACCTAAACAATACATATTGTATGTATTATGTGATAAAATATATGAGAGACATCCTTGAGATGAGAGTTATAAATACTCTGGAAATTGTAAGTTAGTTATTATATATATTTTTAATTTGTTTACACTTCTAATAATATTGAATAATTTACAATATGTTGATATATTTGACACATGATTGTGGTATTATTTAACGTATACCTTCCGCTGCTTTAACCAAGAAGAGATCAATGAGGTCCGAAATGAGTGGACGATGTGTCTTCTTGAGCATACAACATATTGTCTGGCATGATAAGGAGATGTCTGTTCTTTAGTATAGACGAATATGTGAAGCTTTTGTAGCTATTTTTCAGTTCAATTCTGGAGTGTGTATGATTGAATCTTTATGTGGATGATTGATTATTTATAAAATCCATTGCAAGATTTTTGTAAAGTTTGGTGCAAATCCGATTCAATCATGTGCTTGTTTATAAAATTTAAAAAGCATATATCAATTTACTATAAATTGTTTGAAATATAATTAATTGATCAATCAAATTGGTTCGATAGCAGTGATCAAATACTAATAAAATACAATAGTTAATTATATGTTGTAATAGGTGTTATATTACAAAAAAATACATGTTGTTTAAATCACCTCCATTACAACATGTTCTTTGAAATATACATCTAAGGAGTGGGATCCCAGAGGGGAACCACTCCCTACTAAAATAAAAAGGCAACATCCCAAACCAAACACCAACACAAATTTTTCTCAAAAGGGATGATAACCAATTTATTTAACGTGTATGTATCATAATACCAAAGTAATAGTGGAATTTAAAGATGTATCTAATCATTACAAAACTTGTTATCATCACTATCCTTCATCACGCAGGGTGAGATAAAAGAAAAACAAAAAATAAAACTAGTTGAGGATCACCTAACAACTTCAATTAAGTCTCCCACAAAGTTCTGGATAAACTTGTTGAGGTCCTAGTCCAACCTGGTTGTCACCCCCTTAACCTAAATCTGGGATTGGAAGCGTACCTCGTAAAAGAAAAGAAGAAGATGACATCAGTAGAAAGCTGGTATGTGCATATTAAATTGGAATTGATCAATATAATGAAATAAAGGATGTAAAATAAAAGGCTTCCCATAGAAAAAGAAAAGGACTATCCAATCAAGCATTAAAGAAAAGATTCACAATAAAAGAGATAAAGAAGAGAAAAGTATAAGGACAAGGCATCCATGTGTTTCACCTGTGACAATACTAGACAATATTAACATGTAGGTAGGAAATAACACATCTATCAAAAATATGGAGTGAGAAGAGTCTTATATACATATACTCTAAAATATGGAGTGGCAAGGTATGTCAACATCTGCCTTGGTAAGAAAAACACATCTGTCCTAGATATTTTCATATGCAGGAATTTTCACATCTGCATTTATATGTGGGAATTTTCACATCCACATAAAAAGCACATGTACAATATACTAGTAGTCACCACATGGTTCATAACAAAATAATAAACAAGAATGAACCAAATAAGAGAGATGAGAACATCCAACAAATACATAAAGTGGGATCACATGATCCTATCAACATCCACCTTAAAAGTGGGTAAAAGAGAATATATCACCAAAGAATGTTCCGCCATGAGAAACATTTAAGGAAGAGTTTAAGAGAATGCCAAATCATATAACATGATCACACGATCGGTAACAAATAAAAGGTACTTCATATGAAGCACAATTTTCAAAGAAAAAGAGATAATGTGTAGGTGAGTGTCCATAGGACCATGAGAAAGAAGAAAATAGGTTAATTTCTCAAAGAAATAATAGGGGATGCAAACATACCTTAACCATGAGTCCTAGAAACACTCTTCACCAATCTAGTTGTTTCTAAGATCAACCTTACCTAATTACAAATTATTCACATGTATTAGAGTTTTGAGATTCATATAAATGTAATGCAAACTCTAATTCTAGACCTTTCTATAAAACATCAGATTTTAGACTCAAAATGTAAACCAATCAATTTATTAGTTTCTCCTGATCAAGAAAACATATTCATTTGTTATATTTGGGTTTAAAATAATTTAGTTACAAAATTTAGGGCTTTTTATATTAATTAATTAGATCCTCAAAAATCCATCATCGAAAATATGGAAATCATGCTTTGAAACCATTTTTATTAAAAATAACACAATTTTCCAATTCCAGAACATATTTATTTGTTAATTTTGGATAAGCAGATTAAAAGATATGAATTTTACAATTTTTACTAATCAAGAAATTCGAAAAAGCCATGTGAGAAGTGAGAAATTGCATGAGAGAGGGAGAGAGATGGGGCCGACTTGATGACCTGACCTAATCAGGGGCTGGAAAATTGGTAGTTAGCATCCACCTTGGCTTCATCCACAACAACGAGGGAAACAAGAGCAAAAGACCAAGTTGCCTCTAAGCAAACAAAACTGAAAGAAGAAGCAAGAAAGGTCGAGAAGTAAAATCACAAGAGATCATCTTCCCCTCGCCACGTACAAATACTGCTTGAAGCAGTAGGAGTGAATCTTGAGGAAGATTGAGGGAATCCTCAATTCACAAAGACTCGATGATTTGAAGCCATAGAAACGAAGCTCAAGATGCCACAAACTCACAAGTACTATCAATTTGGATGTGGGTGCCGCTGAGAGAAGGGGAGGGGAGCCGAAAACTTAGAGAGTAAAACTCGATCATCTACTATGAAGAAAGAGCAAGCAGAGAAACTGAGGTGATAGAAAAGTTGGATAAGGAGCGACAGAACTGGGGATCGAGTCACCTATTTACATGGTTAGGGTTTCAGGCTTATATAGGGTAGCTTCGAGAAGCTTGGATAGGATAATTAGGCATTTATTAAATAATAGAAAGTAGGTCTTGATATATTGTTCAATGTGTACATAATTGTATTTGCGATTCAATGGGACAAATTTCAGGAAGTTTCATGGAGAGGCGAGAGAGAAAAGCCTAAAAAACCAGACTGCTGTTCACACGGCCGGCTCCGCCTTCTACCCAAGGTAGGAGACAAGCCGCGAGCCATACGATCGTGATTTGACGAACAAAAAAATAGCACCCATCTGAGAAAAACAAAAAAATTAAATGTGAAATTTTTTTGATTAGGAAACTTTAATCTTTGAATGTATTAATCATTTAATTCTTTCCTTGTTCAATTAAGGGTGCAAAAAAACTCCAAATTAAATGAAATTTGGCACCTAGCCTTCTAGGATGTGTAGAATCTTAATATGGCCTTAGTCTTTAATTTTGGAGACTCTAAATATTTTTTTTAGAGTAAACAACATTTTCTCTTTCTTACCACATTAGAGACTTCAATAATTACTCAATTAATATGAAACCTCACCCACAAGCAAACCCAAACTTGTAGAACAGGAATATGCCATCAATTCCCTTTGTTGAGATTATTATGCATATTATTTTATATTTTGGATTTTATTCATTTTCTCTCTCCTAATAGTACTAGATTTATCAAGATTATCCAAATTAGATGAAAATTCACACATAGCCTTATTTCAACATTTAGATTTTGAATCTAAATCTATTTTCCACTTTTGGAGTCATTTTTTTTATTTTATTTGATATTTTTGGGGAAAACTCATATCTTCTTTTCCAATTTGAATTAAATTAATTATTATTATGAAATAATGCGATACTTGACTCCCAAGGCAACCGGGACCCAAGGAATCTGAATTTCACATTACATTTCACTTTTGATATCTCTTTCTATGAATTAACATTTTGGTTTGATATCATTGTATTTATTTCATCATCCTAATTATTTATTTAATTGTATCTCATTATCTTCACTCTTATTACTAAAAAGGGTTGTATTTCATTATTATGCACGAGACTTTATATGTATTTATCATTAGGGTATTAATTTCATATTTCTTTGAAGATTATAATATTATTCTCTATTATGAACATTTTAGTTCTTATATGCATATTATTTTTAATGTCACACTTTGATCAACATTATCACACATGACACATTTTATTGGTCTTAAGATTAATTATGAGAGCATTAGGTCATATTTGATTATATGTCTACATGTTAGGGTTTCAATTAAGCTACTAATGTGTATATCTTTATCCTTGTTTGGATAAATTCAAAGAACTAAGGTCTCTAATCTCTCAACCTTAGAATAGGATTATGTTCAAGATTTTGATATGTTACAACATACCACCCCTTAAAGGGATTTTGTCCTCGAAATCTAAAAACATAAACTAGTTACAACCCCTTAATGTATCCATCTTATCAAGTCAAACCACTTCTTAGATACAAAGGGTTCCACTATAGTTCCTTACATCCTCTACATAAGCATCATGCAAAAATAAAACATAACTTATAAAGTCTAACTATATAACTATGGATCACCTTGTTCATGTTCCTCCCCATGAACTTCTTCACCATCTAAAGCATAAATTCTTCCAACTCTTCTTTCCACAGGTCTTCTACCATTATTGTTACCATTATTCTGACGAGGTGCTTGTTGTTGACCTGATGCTTGACCATTGTGAAGCTTGGGGCACTCAGGGTGAACATGTACCAGTTCATTGCAATGGTGACATATTGGTACCCTATCCATTCTTCGTGAAATGGGGTCCTCTGGTCGACGATCACCTTCAGGGTGCTTCCTTTTATGATTGTTCTCCTTATGCGTATAGAAACCTGGATATGACTCCACAACTAAGGCCTTATCCACCATCTATTGAAAGGCCAGAGGAAGTTGTGGTATAAGAGCATGACCCACATTGTAGTTGAGTTCTTGTAGGAATAGGTCAGCCCTACGTTCCTCACATAGTCCTTCAAAATATCTCTCAAGCAATAAGAACTTTTGCACATAAGCAAAAAGGGTCAAGGAACCTTGCTTCAAACTATAGAACTCATCTTCCTTCTTCTTTAGGACAGTAGTGCAGGTGTACTTACCATGAAAAATCACCAAAAACTACTCCCAGGTCATGGTAGAAATATCACGAGTCCTTCTTTCCCGTTCCACCAAACTTGAGCTGGTCCATCTAACACATAGGCAACAAATCTAACCTTCTGGTGTGGAGGACATGTCATGCCATCAAAAGTCCTCTCTATATGTAACACCTAATCATCAACTTTGTCCACCATCTCAAGCTCTCATTCACCCTTGAGGTAGGGTGGTTGCATCTTCATGAATTCCATGATTGAGTACTCCTTAGGTTTTTCAGGCACATGTGGGTTGTTTAGCTTCCCTACCATGGCTATGGAGAGAAGCTGTCTCAACATAGTCAACTCTTATTCATGAGTGATGACTATACCCGCATTAGCAGTAAAAGAGGCCGGGGTTTCCTGTCCTAGTGACGGTCCACTTCTGATTGGAGGATTACCTTGAGTCACTTGAGGGGTGAAGGGTGGATTCATCCTTAGCATCCCAAACCTAGGGTTCTGGGGTGTCTAGTAACCAAACTGGTTGTCAACGACCGGGTTATCTCCCATCATGAGGGTTTTTCTTGCACAAGGCAAGGGTACTAGGTATAAGCAACCTATGAAAAAGGTAAGCATCCTAAGGGAAACAAGATTGAAGTAGTTAGATAGCCAACAACCTTGTTCTGATTCCATACTATAAGGAGTGGGATTCCAGAGAGGAACCACTCCCTACTAAAATAAAAAGGCAACATCCCAAACCAAACACCAATATAAAATTTTCTCAAAAGAGATGATAACTGATTTATTTAACATGTGTCACAATACCTAAGTAGTAGCAGAATTCAAAGATGTATCTAACCATTATAAAACTTGTTATCATCACTATCCTTCACCACACAAGGTGAGATAAAAGAAAAATTAAACATAGGAATATCTGAGGATCACCTAACAACTTCAATTAAGTCTCCCACAAATTTCCAACTAAACTTATTAAGGTCCTGATCCAACCTAGTTGTCATCCCCTTGACCTAAATCTGGGGTTGGAAGCGTACCCCACAAAAGGAAAAGAGAAGATGACATCAACAAAAAGCTGGTATGTGCATATTAAATTGGAATTGAGCAATATAATGAAAAAAAATGTAAAATAAAAGGCTTCCCATAGAAAAATAAAAGGACTACCCAATCATGCATAAAAGAAAAGAATCACAATAAAAGAGATAAAGAAGAACAAAGTATAAGGACAAGGCATCCATGTGTTTCACCTGTGATAATACTGGACAATATAAATATGTAGGTCGGAAATAACACATCTACTAAAAATATAGAGTGCGTAGGGTCTTGTATACATTTTCTCTAAAATATGGAGTGGTATAGGGTCTGTCAACATCTGCCTGGGTAGGAAAAACACGTCTGCCGTAAATATTTTCATATACATGAATTTTCACATCTGCATTCATATGTGAGAATTTTCACATCCACATAAAAAGTACATGTGCATTATACTAGTAGTCACCACATGATGTATAACAAAAGAATAAACAAGAATGAACCAAATAAGAGAGATGAGAACATCCAACAAATACATAAAGTGGGATCACACAATCCTGTCAAAATCCACCTTAAAAGTGGGAAAAAGAGAATATATCACCAAATAATGTTCCACCATGACCAACGTTTAAGGAAGATTCCAAGAGAATGCCAAATCATATAACATGATCACAAGATTAGTAACAAATAAAACATACTTCACATGAAGCACAATTTTCAAAGAAAAAGAGACAATGTGTAGGCAAGTGTCCATAGGGCCAAGAGAAATAAGAAAATAGGTTAATCGCTCAAAGGAATAATAGGGGATGCAAACATACCTTAACACTGAGTCCTATAAACACTCTTAACAAATCTAGTTATCTCCAAGATCAACCTTGCCTGATCACAAACTTTTCACATGTATTAGGGTTTTGAGATTCATATAAATATAATGAAAACCTTAATTCTAGACCTTTCTAGAAAACATCAGATTTTGGACTCAAAACCTAAACCAATCGATTTATAAGTTTCTCTTGATCAAGAAAATATATTTATTTTTTATATCTTTGGTTAAAATGAATTAGTTACCAAATTTAGGACTTTTTATATTAGTTAATTAGATCCTCAAAAATCCATCATAGAAAACATAGAAATACGGCTTTGAAGTACTTTTTATTAGAAAGAATACACTTTTCCAACTCTAAAATATATTTATTTGTAATTTTGGATAAGCGGATTAAAGATATAAATTTTACAATTTCTACCAATCAAGAAATTCGAAAAATCCATGTAAGCAGTGAGAAATTGCATGAGATAGGGAGAGAGATGGGGCCGACTCGCTGACCTAGCCCAATCACAAGCTACTAATTCGGCAGTCAGCAACCACCTTGGCCTCATCCACAACAATGAGGGAAATAAGAGTAAAAGTTCAAGTTTCCCCTAAGCGAACAAAACCAAAAGAAGAAGCAAGAAGGGTCAAGAAATAAAATCACAGAGGATCATCTTCCCCCTTTCCCATGCGCCACTACTTCCAGAAGCAACATGCGTGAAGCTTTAGGAAGATTGGGTGAATCCACAAATCACAAAAACTCGGCAATTTGAAGCCACAAAAGCGAAGCTCAAGATGCCACGAACTCGCCGGTACTATCAATTTGTATGTGAGTGCCGCCGAGAGAAGGGGAGGGGAGCCACAAACTTAGAGAGCAAATCTTGATCGAGCTCTATGAAGCAAGAGCAAGCAGAGAAATCGAGGCAATAGGAAAGTTGGGTAAGGTGCGACAAAATTGGAGATCTAGTCCTCTGTTTATATGGTTAGGATTTCATGCTTATAGAGGGGTAGCTTCAAGAAGCTTAGATAGGAGAATTAGGTGTTTCTCAAATAATAGAAAATAGGTCTCAATATATGGCTCAATGCGTGCAGAGTTGTATTTGTGATTTTGGGAAGTTTCATGGAGAGGTGAGAGAGAAAAGCCCAAAAAACCAGGCTGCTGTTGACACGACCGGCTCTGCCTCCTACCTAAGGTAGGATACAAGACGTGGGCCACACAATCATGATTCGATGGATATAAAAGTAGCACCCAATAAGAAAAGCACAAAAATTAAATGTGACAAAATTTTGATTAGGAAACTTTATTCTTTGAATGTATTAATCATTGAATTCTTTCCTTGTTCCATTAAGGGTGCAAACAAAATCCAAACTAAATAAAATTTGACATCTAGCCTATTTAGGATGTGTAGAATCCGATTATGGTCTTAATTTTCAATTTTGAAGACTCTAAGTATTTTATTATTCTTTTAAAGTAAACCATATTTTCTCTTTCTTACCACATTAGAGACTTCTAGAATTACTCAATTAATATGAAATCTCATCTACAAGTAAACCCAAACTTGTAGAATATGAATATGCCATGAATTCTCTTTGTTGAAATCATTATATATATTATTTTAATATTTTGTATTTTTATTCAATTTATCTCTCCTGATAGTACTAGATCTATCAAGATTATCCAAATTAGATGAAAATTCACACACAGCCTTATTTTAACTTTTAGATTTTGATTCTAAAGCTATTTCCACTTTTGGAGTCATTTATTATTTTATTTGATATTTTGAGGAAAACTCATATCTTCTTTTCTAATTTGAATTAAATTGATTATTATTATGCAAATAATGTGAGACTTAACTGCCAAGGCAATTCAGACCTAATGAATCTAAATTTCACATTAGATTACACTTTTGAGATCTCTTTCTATGAATTAACATTTTTTGCTTGACATCATTGTATTTATTTTATCATACTAATTATTTATTTAATTGTGACTCATTATCTTCACTCTTACTAACAAAAAGGATCATGTTTCATTATTATGCATGAGACTTTATATTTATTTATCATTAGGGTATTAATTCCATATTTATTTAAATATTGTAACATTATTCTGTATTATGAACATTTTAGTTTTATATGTATATTATTTTTAACATCACACTTTGATCAACATTATCACATGTGACATATTTTATTGGTCTAGAGATTAATTATGAGAGCGTTAGGTCATATTTGATTATGTCTACACGTTAGGGTTTCAATTAGGCTGTTAATGTGTATATCTTTATCTTTGTTTGGTTAAACCTAAAGAACTAAGGTCTCTAACCTCTCAACCTTGGAATATGATTATGTTTAAGATTTTTGTATATTACAACACCCCTATTACAACACATGTATTTATGGTCCAAAATATGCAATACCTGTTGTATAAACATACACACACATATATATACATAAACATATACATATATATATATATATATATATATATATATATATATATATATATATATATATATATATATATTAGGTGAAACATATGTTTTATAAAGTATCCTTATTACAATGTGTGTATTTAGTAAAAGACAACATACTTCAACCGTTGTATGAATATATAAAATATAACAGGCGCACCACATGTTCTACAAAATATCTTTATTACAACAGACATACTTATTGAAAGACAACATGTTTCAACTGTTACATAAATATAAATATTAAAATAGACACATCACATGTTGTATAAAACACCCATAATACAAACAGATGCATTTAGCTGAATTACAACAAACATTAACTATTGTTAATACACACATATTACAATATGTATAAAACCTGTTATATAAATCACCCTGTAAGCCCATATGATCTAACACAACGGTTGACACGTACTGTAAAATAGAAAAATAAGATGTTGTAAAAAGTATTTTATGTAATTATACAAAGGCCTACATTGTCAGTTGCTCATCAAAACCTTCCATCAGTTAGTTATCGTCACATTCTCACATGATTAAACTGCGCCAAATGCACCATGCTAGAATTAAAAGACGTTGCTTCTCTACTGAGAAGGTCCTATATTTATTCATATACACAAACCAGCTTTTAAACCATCAAACGCTCTTCAACAATATTCCTAACATAGATACGTTGTTAAATTGAATAACTCCTATTTGTTTCCCGTCTGTCTTCTATTTTATTGTGGTCTATATGTACATTTTTAATTGTGTAACTATCTAATTGTAGTGAGCGTAAGTAGTAACATTTGTTTCTAATTCCGTAAGACTGATTGTTTCCTTTTTGCTTTGCTAAGTGGTATGCAATATTGTGAAATGGAGCAAGAAACTCCTTCGTCTTGGCATACCCAACACCTATTAGGTGATACTTAAACATGCGCTTTAAATTTTCCTTTCATTGTTGTGTCCCACAAGATCTTTATATCAACCGCTAAGCCCCCCCCCCACCCCACATCACGTAACAATAAATGTAAACTCCATGTTGAAATTTTTACTACAACCATCACATTAGATGTAACAAATTCCTTTATGTTGCCGCACCAGTTTTACTACTCCCTTCCGACAGGTACATGCATATGTATCCAAATCTACTGTACCAGACTCGCTGTCTCGGTTGTATCCCAGAAAATCTTAGTCATTCATATACTCAAAAATCCACTCTTAAAAAAATTAATAGAGTGTGCGTGGGGCTGAGATTAATAGGGACACGTTGGGACAACAATCTCGGGACAAAAGATTTGAACCCCTGACATATGTGCACCGTCAATTGCTCTAGGATATCTTATAATAGACATAATAATTTGTTATAGACATGCTTCAAGGTATATAATTAAAACATGGTAGTGTATACCCTAAAATGAGGGAAGAATCATGTGTTGGATCTAAGGGCTCTAGAGAGGGAGGGGTTGAATAGAGCTACAAAAATTCTCACAAAACAGATTAGACCTTCAAATTATACCAAGTTTTAAAGTAGTAACTTAATTACAATTTGAAGTCCCATCTAACAAGCATAGCAAGGATGAGAGAGATTGATATCAAGCACTTGACAAAGGGATGTAGAGTGGTTCCACACTTCAAACTAGAAGTGAGTCAGTCCGCTACCTAGAGAGGTCAACCTCTAGGACTTTGCAAGTACTTTTCTCTATATTATCACCAATAATAGTTACAACACATGACCACCAAAGAACTTATCCATTCAACCACAAAGAGATATCCACCTTATCAAAGGGTTTACCCACTTAGCTTGAGTCTTAAGCCTTTCACCAATGTCTTACCCACTCAAGCTCAAGTCTTCCGTCTTGAAGGACTTTGCTTCTCCTCTTGGATCTTCAACCTTTACCTTCTCCTTCACCTGGAGAAGATCTTCATCAACCTTGAAGAGGACCAACTACATCTCCTTCTTCACTCGATGGAACTTGCTTCACCTTTTCTTCATATAGGTAGGGGATAGGGAAGTAGGAGAAGATGAGAGCTTTACATGTACAAGGGTGGAGCTCTCTTACAATATGCCCAACTCACTCACAAATCAAGAAATGAAGTGTAAACTAGAGAGAGAAAGGGGATCAAGGAGTAGTAGCACACTCAAATATAACAAGGACCTAGATATCTTGAATGACCAAACTTGGAATGAACTCCAAGGGGTCCTATTTATAGCTGGGGGTGCTCGCTTGAGTTGGAGAACTCTTGGGGTCAAAACATAGCCGTTTTCCATAAAGCAGCAGATCTATTTTCACCCAACACAAGTCACCAACGGTTATAATCACTTTTTCTATATTTTTCGTATAGTAAATTTGGTCGAGTTTCAATAAAGGTAACTCGACCGATCCACTAAAAGACAAAACTAATTTTCAAACTATCGGTCAAGTTTGTTATGGAAAACTCAACCGATGAGCTAAAACTGAGTTTGCTCAAAGAGTCGGCCAGTCAATATCTATGAATGTACAACTCGACCAATGGGTCATCTTCAGAAAATCCATCATAAGATCGATCGAGATTGTAACTCGACCGATGAACAACATGTGATCAATTTTCTAAGTTGACTTTAGGGTGATTAACCCTTGATATTAAGTGTCCGACATATTTTTCTCATCTTAGTTACAAGTCATATCATCAATACAAGTGATTAAAAAAAACTTCTAAGGTTATTTGAAGTGATTTTCTAATTAGCACACTTGCATTGCATTTGACTTGAACTTGGACAAGCTAGGGAATGTGTAATTTGATCCTTTTCATGTACCTAAAGCCTAAATCAATCTTGAACAAATATATTAGATGCAATCATATTGAAAAGGATATTGAAATTATACCTTTGCCTTGGAATTGCAAGGGGATTCAAGATTTGAACAATGTGAATTGCTCCCCCTCAATCTGTGCTTACTTTAACCTGCATAGTTAGTCTATCTACACAAAGCAACATAACACATACATACTATATTGTCCTTTAACAAGTCACAAGATAAAGCATATAATGAACAAAAAAAAGATCATATAGGCAATAAAAACAATATGGTTGAGCTTCAAACCACTGAATTTCTCTCTCCCTTTTGACATTATCAAAAAGGAAGTAGAAGAGCATAAAAGTATGTCTTCTCTAAGCACAACCAAACATATATCCAAAACATGCAATCTCATAAGCATACACCAAACAAAGACAAGAGAAACAAACAAGCTAAGTCATAATCAAAATATGGTGAAACAGGGCGTCAACTCATAAGATATAACATATCAAAGAGTAAGAGTGCACATAATATAGATTACATCCCAGAATGCAAGTTCTCATAGAACAATGTTGATGAGTTTTGAAAAGGGAAAGATTTCAACTCACTAATTCCCCTCAAATATAAAAAAATCAATGTAGTCGAGTGTCGAACACGAGGATCTAGGCTAGTTAGGTGCAAACATGTTAAATTTTACTAATCTAATTCAGATTACAAAGGATTAATTGTTTATAGACCTAAGAAAAAAAACAAGGCAAAGGTTTTAAACAACAAAGTTGATTTAATGATTAGGAACTTGAGCATAAGGTTTCACTACCATAACCATTATATCACATGAACACAAGAAATAAGATCGTTGTTTAATAAACAAGGAGGTTGCCATTGTCACGCATTTCCCAATACCTTGAGATGGTTCTCAACTTCACATAATGCTCCTGCATATATGATAAGTATCAAACACAACCAAAACCCTCAATAAACCCTAGCCACTCCCGTGGTCAAGAGAATATTGCCATAGATCCTACTCCATACTTTCTAATGCATTCTCCCGAAGCACAAGGCAAGCATAAAACATGTATAAAAGGTGGCCAACCTAGCATACAAGCAAGAAAACACCATAAGCATCCATGGAAGAAAGCAATTTAAACAACAATAAGCATAAAATTTGAGTTCACATGATCAATGGCATGGGAGCTACTCTCCCATGCTCAAGAAAAGAGCTCTACTCGTCCATAGTGAAGATATGCAGACACATGACTAAAATTTCAGTGTTTTGCATGCTTAAGAGAAGGAAAAGCTAGAAAAACCATAGATGCAAGCTAAGGGGAGAGAACTCCAGCTAGAGGATGAAGTTCCACCACTACAAATCTCGAACTCAGACCAACTTCCCTCCTGGAAAGCTAGAATGAAGAGAGTAGATCTACTGCACCTTGGAGAAGAAAAAAAGGGAGAAGAAATGAAGTAGAATGAGGGTTCTTCTTCAAGAAATCACCTTCTTCTACCCCAAAATCACCCTCCTCTACTCTGGAAATTCTTTTGGGAGTAAAACACTTCAAAATGACCGAGTATAACCACCTCATGGGCTCCCATTTGCTTTTAAAATGAGAGGCAGTCATTTTCAAATTTTGTAGAAACTGACAATGACACGGCGTGTCTTTTCTTAAACACACCGTGTCATGTCGTTTGTGTTTGCTCAGTGCTGTCTCTACATTAAGGTACATGACATGTTTGAATAAGTCATGCCATGTTTCTATCTTCAAGGAGTGAATCAAATGAAGGGCACACAACATGTCTGAATAAACACACGTCGTGTTCTTTGGCAGAAAGGTGCAGACGGTCTTCATGTACCAGGAACATGCCGTGTCGGATGAAGGACATGTTGTGTTACCTCTTTTCTTTGATCTAGACTAGACTAGACGCTTCTAGAGAATCACACACCGTGTATTTAATAACACACACGATGTGTTCTTTGTACTGAAAGACTTCCTGTAAGTGAACATGCCGTGTTCTTAATAGAACACACAGTGTTTTCTGTCTTTTCTTCAGAAATTTACTTTGGATCAACAAAAAAACTTGGAGAAGTCCCATTGAGGTTGGATCTGAGTTAGGTTATCTCCAATATGACCCTTTTAATACATATCTGCAATCAATATCATGTGATAAGAAAAGAAACTAAAAAGTGTGGCAAAATGGATATAAATAGAGGCTAATTTGGGACAAAATCAGCTGCAACTATGTGTGAAGAAATGTAAAAAGTTGATATAAAACACACACAACAAATCCCCCTAAGCTTGAACCATTTCTTATCCTCAAGAAAAAAGAACATAGAAATACACATGAAAGAATTTTCAAGCTCATGTATAGATTAGTTGAAAGAAAGATATGCAATGTTCAGCCAACAATGATCAACTATTTATACTCATGGCTATCAACTCAACTTAAACATCAATGAAAAAGATTCTTAAGTTCAGCAAGGGTGGTTTCGATTTTAAGAATATATCAACTCAACAACATTAAATAAAATTTGGATAACCAAGCTAAACAATTAGTGGATGCACAACACTAATTCTCAGCTATGAAGGATACAAACGATGAAGTCTTAGCTAACATTAACATAATTAGTTGCACTCTCCTTTTTTCCTAAAAATGATATGGCAAAAAGATAATGGATTCCGACACTCGGCTGCTAATGTAGGCTTATGCTCACGTGGAGTGCCGGTTGGAGTATTTTACCCTCTTTTGAAGACATACCACCTAACCATCGTGGCCAGATCAGACTTACACTAGGCTAGCATGATATGTGGATAGTTTAGCCATCTTTTATGGCGTATGAGGGTGACATGAGATAAAAGAGATTTTAATTATTTTCCAGAACATGGGAGAGTCAACTAAATATCAACATTAGCTAGATTTCATTTCATCCATTTGTTTTGAAAATTTTTTCATTGAAAGAACGGTTGAAAAATGCACTAAGAGTTTGGCAAGGGTATCCCGTATTCCAAATGATGTTGTAATGTTAATTTACTCACAAAAAAAGAAACCATTACATGTTTTAGGCAATCAATGATGAAAAAGTTGAGTTTTCAAGATACAAGTATAAAGCAGAAATAAACACATGTTGAAGGCCAAAAGATTTCAACTAATCTATGCATTCTCTTTGCAATTCATTCAATGATAGATTAAGGTACAAATGGACAAGATGGTTCAAACTTGGCAGAAAAATCAGTTCATTTCATCAAGATAGCATCACATCATATATGATTTTGCCACAAAAAGAAAGAAAAACAAAGAACAGCATGAAAGCAAAAAAGACATGACAACATTATAAACATGAAAAACAATAAAAGTAAACTACATTACCAGCCATTTGCATCCTCCTAAGCTTGAAATATGTAGCGTTCTCACTGCATCAATCAAACATATGAAGGAAACAACCGGGTACCTATCATGGGGTGGGGGCATCAGTGGGATGGGCCAGGGCCCATGTGATCAGAGGGGAAGAACTAGTTGACGAGATCATCATCATCTGGAATATCAACCCACATGGGGTGTGGAACAAACTCAGGCTGCAGCGACAGAGTAGGCTGGTGCTGCTGTGGCATGGAGTAGTGGCCTTGAGAAAGGTGCCAACTATCCATGTGATGAACCATATCATTCATAGGAGAAAACTATTGACCCATCAGGTCCATGCGGTTTTCCATGTAGTCAAACCGCTGCTACACATACTAAAATAGATGCCTAACATCAGGCATGGCCCATGAGTACTCCGTCTGTGTGCTTGTGGAGGGAGGTGGTGGAGCAGTATGGGATTCCTTAGTATCATCAGTAGCTCTAGCTGCATCAACTTCTTCTTTAGTGTTTAGAATGACTTTCCACTTATCTTTGTTCTCCAATGTGATATGCTCATCATCATGAATGTCAATGTATTGATCGTCATCAAAAAATTGCCAAAATTTGGTATTACTATTGGCAACCCTTGAGATAAGTCCTGTAGAAAGTAGATACTAAATGTCTACCAGGTTTCTACCTGGTGCAGCCTCGAAACCTGTCAGATCAACATCTAACTTCTGTTCTATCAAAGTGATCAAGCCACCACACATAATGTCTCTAGATTCCCTCTTCTTCACTTTCTTCATGTCTAGGAAACACGTAAGGATATAATAAGCTACATTGATTTGATAGCCATACATCATTCCCCACAGAAAGAAAAGATCTAGTTTTCTGACGACCCCCTTGAGTTTCTTTCTTAGCAAAGACTCCTATACTAAGAAGGCGGTGCATGTATCAGAAAATGGGGTTGTGAGTAGAAGACACCCTAGCTTGCTTGGCATCATGGCATTCATCATCTGATATCTCAAATCAAAACTCATCACTGTCAAAAGCTGGCGGATAACTAATTGCCCCGTCATAGTGGCAATTCAAAACCTCATATAAACACCTGAAAGTAAACTTAAAACGACGACCCAAAAGGTAGAAATGGATAATACCATAAAGTTCCATCTTTTTTTGTGGGTCTTGCCCTATAGTGAGCGTCTTCAAAAACTCATAAACTAAATGGGGGTAAGTGTTTAGTACTGTGCGGTATATGTAGCTTACCCCCAAATCTTGTAGGTGCATGAAGACCTCATCCTTGAAGACGAGGGTGGTGAGAGTCTGCTCACAAGCAAATCATGTAGGAAGCACCCTCCTTGCTATGAGAAACTAGTACGTCAGGTCTTCCTCAGGAGTGACCCGAAATTGTTTCATGGAGATGTATGCCAATGTGGAGGAGGAGCTAGCACCATGCTCGCAATTAAAGGTTTTCTTAACAGGTGCCATAGCTGCTGATAGGCTTAGACACGACGTGTCAGAGAATGAACATGGTGTGTACTTGTTGAAGAAAATATGACTGCAGAGCGGTTGACACGGTGTGTCTGTTGGATGACACAACGTGTACTTGGAGAAGTTTCACAGGATGAGATTTGGAGGTGGCGGCGGCTTGAGCTGTGTGAGGGGAGGAAGATGATTTCTCAAGGAGCAATGCCACTGGAGGAAAGAAAAGAGAGAGGGTTCACTTTTGGTTGTTTGAGGCGGCAGGATCGACGAGATTAGTGAGGTAACTTGGCAAAGACGACCACCGAAGGTTGCTGCTTCTTGGTGAGAGGGATAGAGGATGCGGTGGCTGGAGCTTGAAGATGAGGACAAGTGAGGTGGTGGTGGCGTGGGCAAGGCATCCGCCGCGGCTAGGAGTTCGGGTAAAGCCACCACTCAGAGAGGAGCACAGTGACATAGTGAGCAAGGAGGACGGAAACTAGGCTACTGCTTGAAGATGACACAACAAGTGACACGGTGGCGGTGTTGCAAGGTGTGCTAAGGCACACGGTGATAGCAAGAGCAAAGGGGTAGGAGCACACAGCTGCTAGGGAATCTCGCACGACTTGAAAGAGAGGTGTGAGTAAGAGAGGCGACTCACTTAGGGTTAAAAACCCATATTCTCGTCAAATGACACAGTGTGTCTGTTGTAAGACACGTCGTGTTTAATGGCAAAACTTCCTTTGTGCGTTACAAGACACGTCATGTTCTACTATGTACATGCCTTGTCTAAACCTAGAAATTCAAATTGTGTCCCTTTCACTGATAACTACACGACATGTTCAAATAAAGACACGTCGTGTTACTTTCCAGATAAGTTATGCTCCCCGTTGCTGCTGAAGTACACATCGTGTATGAATGAGGAAACATCATGTTCTGTTCCAGATTGAGTATTACTTTGATCTGCTGTAAGAAAGGACACACTGTGTATTATGGTGGTCACACCATGTCATTTTCTAAATAAAATCCTTGCTATCTCCACTTCAAAATTTCATTGTTAGACACGACATGTGTGAATTACGATACGTTGTGTGATATTCTAGAAAACAATGTTGATTCCACAAGCTGATAACGACACGGCATGTTCCAACTATGATATGCCGTGTTTGACTCCAGAAAGACTTACTTTGAAATTGAGTGTGAAGGCACACAACATGTCCTGAAGTAATACACATCGTGTGAGGCTCCAGAAGAATGTTACATAGAAAAGACACATCGTGTCAAGTGATGACACGTCGTGTACCTGGAGATTCAGCTCAGTTGCTGTGTTTCTGTGACTAGCGACACACCGTGTCAAATAAAGACACGCTATGTCTTCTATAGTTTCTATAGAAAACAACTTCTCATCAACATAGCAATAGCTATAGATATGCTAATAGAATTGTAGAATTGTCTAAGTTATTACATTCATCCATGACAAGCTTATTTAAGAAACTAGAGAATGTTCTTGATTCAAATAATAGAAATGAAATTTTGTCCTAATGTGGGTTCAACTCCCACAAGGTCCTCCATTTAGAGTCTGTAGTGAGACTCTTGAGTCTTTCCATCAAGCATCTTGGAGGGAGCAAGAGGCTCCCTTGTCAACTTCGTCTCCAGATGTGTACAACTTGCAACGTTGTCCATTGACCTTGAAAATTGATTGTTTTCCTTGCAGCTCCACGGTGCCATAGGGATAAACATGTAAGACTAAGAATGGTCCATGACTCTTGGATCTCAGCTTTCCTGGAAACAACTTGAGCTTAGAGTTGAATAGCATCACTTTATATCCTTCCTTGAAGTCTTTGACTTTGATCCTTTTATCATGCCATTTCTTTATCTTCTCTTTATAAAATTTAGAATTTTCATAAGCATCCATATGCAACTCTTACATCTCTTAGATAGCCTTCTTAAGATCATAATTAAGAAACTTGATTGCCCATAATGCTTTGTACTCCAATTCTATAGGTAAATGACATGATTTCCCATAGGCTAGCTTGAAAGGAGTTGTTCCAATATGTGTTTTAAAAGCTATCCTGTATGCCCATAATGCATCTTATAACTTAAGTTCCCAATCCTTTCTTGAGATGGAGACAATATTTTCTAGAATATCCTTTAGTTTCCTATTGGAGATCTCCACTTGGGCCAGATGTTTGAGGGTGATAGGGTGTGGATATCTTATGCTTTACCCCATATTTGCTAAGCAAGTTGTTGAAGTTTCTCTCCTTAAAATGGATGCTACCATCTGAAATGATTGCTGTTGGAACTCCAAATCCAGGGAAGATGATCTTTTGAAAAAGTTTGACGTCTGACTTTGCATATGGAGCTTGAGTGAGAATTGCTTCCACCCATTTGGACACGTAATCACAGGCCACCAATATGAACTTGTAGCTTCATGAGGATTGGAAAGGTCCCATATAGTCTACACCCCACACATCAAAAACTTCTATCTCCAGGATTGAGTTTAATGGCATTTCATTTCTCCTTGAAATTCCCCCACATCTTTGGCAGCTGTCACAAACCTTGACAAATGTGTGCACAACACAGAATAGATTTGGCCAATAATGGCCAGATTGTAGGATCTTTATTGCTATTTTGTGGGCTCCAAAATGTCCTCCATAGGGAGAAGAATGACAATATGAAATCACATTACCAACTTACTCATTTGGGATGCACCTCCTTATGAGTCCATTAGTGCATTGCTTAAACAATAACGGATCATCCCAGTAGTAAATTTTTACATCATGAAGAAATTTCTTTTTTCTGTTGGTATGTCAAGTCTGGAGGTAGTTGTCCTGTAGCAAGAAAATTTGCAAAATCCATGAACATGGTGCTTGTGTGGAAGACAAGGCATAGAGTTTCTCAATTGGCAATCGGTCCTTAATAGGCAATACACTTTTAGTACTTGTAGTCAACCTAGATAGGTGATCTCCAATGTTGTTCTCTATCCCTTTTCTATCTCGGATTTCAAGATCAAATTCTTGAAGGAGTAATATCCAATGTATGAGATGAGGTTTAGCATCTTTCTTGTTAAGCAAGTACTTAATTGCAGCATGATCTGTATGCACAATGACTTTGGATCCTACTAAATACTGTCTAAACTTGTCAGAAACATATACTATGGCAAGCATCTCTTTCTCGGTGGTTGTATAGTTGATTTGTACACCGTCTAAGGTTTTTCTTGCATAATGTATGACATGAAGCTTTTTATCTTTCTGCTATCCAAGAACTGCTCCTATTGCGTAGTCACTTGTGTCACACATTAATTCAAAAAGAGCACTCCAGTTTGATGGTTGTATGATTGGGACTGAGACAAGAGTTTCTTTGAGCTTGTTGAAGGCTGCATGGCAAGCATCATGGAATATGTACTCAACATCTTTTGCAAGCAAGGAACACAATGGTTTTGCAATCTTGGAGAAATCTTTGATGAATCTCCTGTAAAATCCTGCATGTCTAAGGAAACTATGGATGTGTTTGACTGAAGAAGGACTGGAAATCTTCTCTATAGCTTCCACTTTAGCCCTGTCAACTTCAATACCCTTATTATAAACAATATGGCCTAGTACTACATCAGATTGTACCATGAAATGGCACTTTTGCCAGTTTAGTACTAGGTTGACCTTTTTGCAACAGGCTAAGACTTTAGTTAAATTTCACAAGCAGTGATCAAAAGAATCCCCATAAACACTAAAATCATCCATGAATATTTCCATTATATTTTTGATAAAACCAGAGAAAATAGCCATCATGCAATGTTGAAACATGGGTGGGGCGTTACAAAGACCAAGGGCATGTGACGGTAAGCATAGGTCCCATAGGTACATGTAAATGTGGTTTTCTCTTGATCGAGAGGGTAGATTGGAATTTGGAAAAACTCTGAATACCCATCCGAATAGCAAAAGTAAGAATAGTTTGCAAGTCGCTCAAGCATCAAATCGATAAAAGGCAAGGGAACATGATCTTTGCGAGTTTCTTTATTCAAACGCCGATAATCAATATACATATGCCAACATGTGACTATACATGTTTATATTAACTCATCATTATCTCCCTTAATGACAGTTGCACCCCCTTTTTAGGTACCACATGAATGGCACTAACCCAAGGACTGTCACTTATAGGATAAATGATGCCAACATCTTTCAAATTAAAAATTTCCTTTTTAACCACTTCCAGCATATTTTGATTTAAATGTATAGATGGTTCAATGGTGGGTTTAGCATCATCTTCCATGTTTATCCTATGCATGCAAATGGAAGGATTGATGCCCTTTAAATCATCAATAGAGTAACCAATGACATCTTTATATATACCTAATTCAACAAGCAATTTATTTTCTTGTTCATTAGTTAACTCATCATTGATTATGACTGAAGAAGTGGAATCGAGGTCAAGAAATGCATACCTCATCCCAGGTGGAAGGGCTTTGAGTTCTACCTTTCTCCCAACTGCGTTTTGTTCAGTTTTATCATCAAGAAATGAAGTATCTTCATTAATAAATTTGGTTGAGAAACACAATGTTCTCCAGAATTTTTAGAGTCATCATTTGTAGCTTCATCATCATCACAATAGTTAAATATCAATTTAGTATCATTTTGATCTTCCTCCACAATAGAGTCAATAGAGTCGATAATACAAAGTTCTTCCACTTGTGAAGGTGCCTACAGGAAATTAAACACATAAAACTCCATAGCTTCTTCACCGACCCTTAGTGTAAGCTTTCCTTCCCGGACATCAACAAGTCATACATCAATCCTCAAAAAAGGTCTGCCGAAGAGAATGGGGTTGGAAGGGATTTCAAGCATGTATAACACAAAAAAACCACAGGGAATGCAGAATTTACCAATTTGTACTGGTACATCCTCCACGATACCTTTGGGATATTTGATTGAGTGATCGGCTAACTGGATAGCAATCTTTGTAAGTTTCAAATCTCCAAGGTCCAGCTCCTGCCACAAAGTAGACTGGATGATACTAATACTAGCTCTAAGGTCAACAAGGCATTTTTCAAATGTGGTGTTGCTAATCTTGCAAGGCAGGGTGAAAGCTCCCAAATCATCTAGCTTCTCGGGAAGTCTATTTTGAATGATTGAACTCATTCTTTTAGAAAGCATGACAGTTTCAACCTGTTCCACCTTCCTCCTCTTGGTGAGGATGTCTTTCAGAAACTTAGCATACAATGACATCTCAACTATAACTTCAGCCAGTGGAAGGTTGACATGCAGTTTTCTTAGGATATCCATGAATTTCCTGAACTTTGAATCCTCCTTATTTGCAACTCTTTGTGGGAATGGTGAATTTGCTTTATAAGAAGGTGGTACCTCAACTGTACCTTTTCCATTGTCATCAATATGGGTGTCAAACTTATCTTCATCAGCGACCCCAACACTCTTCTCCTTAGGTGGAGAAGGTCTTTGGATTTCAGCTCCACTCCTCAAGGTGATAGCATTCACCTACTATCTTGGATTCACCTCTGGTTGGCTTGGAAGAGAACCAAATTGAGTGTTCTTTTGTTGCGCCAAGGCCTGCTGGGAAATTTGGTTCTCCAACATCCTTGTATGAGTGGAAATGCCATCCACTTTAGTGGAGAGTTGAGAAATTGCATCTTTTAGCAGTTTGTCATTGCCCCGAAACTCTTCATTTTGCTGTGCTTGAGTAGAGATGAATTGCTCCATCATAGTCTCCAAAGAAGATTTCTGGGGTTGTTGCTGCTGTTGGTAACCCCTATTGTTATTGAAACCTGACGGATTCCCCTTTGATTGTCAGTTAAAGATTAGTTGTTTTTGTTGCTACTATGGTCCTTGTTGAAAGTTTTGGCATTGCTATTGTTTCGGTAAGAGAAATTAGGATGATCTCTCCACCCCAGATTGTAGGTGTTGGAATAGGGATTGTATTGCTTGTTCCCCTGTATCCCAACGACATTCACTTTCTCCTGGTTGTCTTGATTCATATTAGCATAGTCACAAATTCGGTATTCGACAATCATTCGGCAAGGCTGAAAAATTCGGCATTCGGGAATTATGCGGAAAATTCGGATAAAAATCGGTAGGAATTCGGTAAAAGTTTGGTCAACTATTCGAGAAATATTAGGAAAAAATTCGGATATATATATATATAACACATGATATGCATTTTGATCTAATGACAACGTCCCAAAGCATGATATAACACATGATACACATACGATCATATTCAAGCAAATCATAGACAGTCTCGGAAAGGATACCTAGTTTTGGGTGCTTTGCCGCTTTCGCCAGTCGTCGCTAGCTCGCTGCTATTGCTCACGAGTCACGGCCGGTGGTGGTGTGGCGTCCTACTGTAGCTGGCGTCGCTGCTTTCTCCTACAGCAGCCGGCGTCGTTGTGTAGATGCAAGCCAGACGTTCACTTGACAGACGCCGCAGCAGGTGCGCTAGAGCCTAGAGGTGTGTCGGAGCAGCCGGGAGCCGAAAACACGAGATGGGCGTGACACTGAGAATAGGGGTCTCGCGATGGTAAATAAAGCCCTAAGTGGGCCGACCAACATCCACCAATAGGGTCGGATTTTTCAGAAAAAATCGGCTATTATTCGGTAATTTGCGATTAATACACAAACGACGTTTAATTCATGAATTATTCGTAGTATTCGGGAATATTTCGGGTTCAGTGCGTAATTCGGCCGTTACATTTGTCGGCTGAAAAATTCGCGTATAATACGCGAATTATTGAAAAAGTCGCCGCATTTTGTGACTATGCATATTAGGAGCAAAACAAGTAGAAGAAGAATGTTCGACAAAACCACAAGCTTCACAAGTTACCTCAGCTGCTTGAATTTGTATTGTAGTCATCTTCTCAAACTTCAGTGTAAGGACATCGAGCTTAGATACAATTAGATCAACTGCATCAATACTATGCTTTCCTATTTGCTTTACGGCTAAAGAACTCGATGTAGAAGATGATTGTGCTTTTCTATCCGACCCCCATTGGTAGGGGTTCAATGCTATATCTTCAATGATATCATAAGCCTCCCTATAAGACTTATTCATTAAGGCTCCATCAGCTGCATCATCCAATGTCATGCAGGTGTTGTAGAATAGTACATTGTAAAATGTTTGAAGTAGCAACCAATTAGTCAATCCATGGTGAGGGAAAAGGAATTGTTGGTCCTTGAACCGCTCCCATGTGTCATACAAAGTTTCTCCATCTAATTGAGAAAAGTTTGTAAGCTAGTTTCTCAGTTGAGCTATTTTGCTTGGTGGAAAAACTTTGCTAGGAAAGCATTTAATAGTTGATCCCAACTTTTGATGGACTTCTTAGGAAGAGATAAAAGCCACGCCTTGGCTCTATCTCTCAAGGTGAAGGGAAATAGTAAAGCCTTATTCCATCAGTAGATACACCATTGATTTTAAAGGTGTTCATGTACTCTGGTAATTCAACTATATGAAGGTTTGGGTCTTTAGTGGTGGTACCCACAAAACGGGTTTGCTGGATCATCTACATCATGGAAGGGATAATAGAGAAGTTGTTTGCTTCTATTGTAGGTAGATCAATAGCTCCACAAATGTTTGTGACAACCGACATAGCAAAATCCTTCGAAGGACGGTTGTCCTCCATGGTTGGTTCTTCCTGTATGACTGCTTCAAAGGATGAAGAGAATGGTGGTGGTGATGATGGGTGTGATCCCCCGAAGTTTGTAGAGTTCTCACTCCTCCTTGCTCGTCTATGGCTACTAAAAGTGCATTCAATCTCTAGATCTAAGAATATAGAGGGTTCTAGACCTCTCTTAGAATGACACATGCAACCTGAAAAGTAGTATTTGAGTGAGATTCACAAGTATGAGAGATAAAATGCGATAATGATGATGTAGTCTCAATTACTAGTTAACACTTTTACTCTAACTAAAAACTACTGTGGCTCCCCGACAACGGCACCAAAAACTTGTTGATGAGTTTTGAAAAGGAAAAGATTTCAACTCACTAATTCCCCACAAGTATACAGAAATCAATGTAGTCGAGTGTCGAATATGAGGAGCTAGGCTAGTTAGGTGCAAACATGTTAAATTTCACTAATCTAAATCAGATTGTAAAGGATTAATTGTTTATAGACCTAAGAAAAGGAAAATAAGGCAAAGGTTTTAAACAAAAAGTTGATTTAATGATTAAGAAATTGAGCATAAGGTTTCACTACCATAACCATTATATCACATGAACACAAGAAATAAGATTGCTGTTTAATAAGCAAGGAGGTTGTCATCGTCTTGCATTTCCCAATGCCATGAGATGGTCTTCAACTTCACATAATACTCCCACATTTATGATAAGTATCAAACACAACCGAAACCCTCAATAAACCCTAACCACTCCCATGGTTAAGAGAATATTGCCATAGATCCTACTCCATACTTACTAATGCATTCTCCCGAAGCACAAGTCAAGCATAGAACATGTATAAAAGGTGGCCAACCTAACATACAAGCAAGAAAACACCATAGACATCCATGGAAGAAAGCAATTTAAACAGCAATAAGCATAAAATTCGAGTTCACATGATCAATGGCATGTGAGCTACTCTCCCATGCTCAAGAAAAGAGCTCTACTAATCCATAGTGAAGATATACATATAGATGACTGTAATTTTAGAGTTTTGCATGCTTAAGAGAAGGAAAAGCTATAAAAACACAAATGAAAGCTAAGGGGAGAGAACTCCAGCTAGAGGATGAAGTTCCACCACTAGAAAGCTCCAACTCGGACCAACTTCCCTCCCAGAAAGCTAGAATGAAGAGATTAGCTCGGCTGCACCTTGGAGAAGAAAAAAATGGAGAAGAAATGAAGTAGAATGAGGGTTGTTCTTTAAGAAACCACCTTCTTCTATCCCAAAATCACCCTCCTCTACTCTAGAACTTCTCTTGGGAGTAAAACACTTCAAAATGACTGAGCATAACCACCTCATGGGCTCACATTTGCTTTTAAAATGAGAGGCAGTCATTATCGATTTTTGTAGAAACTGACAATGACATGACATGTCTTTTCTTAAACACACCGTGTCATGTCGTTTGTGTTTGCTCAGTGCTGTCACTACATTGAGGTACACAACATGTTTGAATAAGACACACAGTGTTTCTATCTTTAGGGAGTGAATCAAATGAAGGGTACACAATGTGTCTGAATAAACACACGCCATGTTCTTTGGCAGAAAGGTGCAGACGGTCTTCATGTACTAGGAACACACCGTGTCTGATGAAGGACACATCGTGTTACCTATTTTCTTTGATTTGGACTAGACGCTGTTGGAGAATCACACACCATGTATTTAATAACACACGATGTGTTCTTTGTACTGAAAGACTACCTGTAAGTGAACACACCGTGTTCTTAATAGAACACGCAGTGTCTTCTATCGTTTCTTCAAAAATTTACTTTGGATCAACAACAAAACTTGGAGAAGTCCCATTAAGGTTGGATCTGAGTTAGGTTATCTCCAATATGACCTTTTTAATACATATTTGCAATCAACATCATGTGATAAGCAAAGAGACTAAAAAGTGTGGCAAAATGGATATAAACAGAGGCTAATTTGGGACAAAATGAGCTGAAACTATGTGTGAAGAAGTGTAAAAAGTTGAAATAAAACACACACAATAAACAACTACAAGCGAAAATTATGAAAACTAAGATGATAAAATAGTACAACTCAGATCATGTGCCCAGATGTTTTTAATACAAAATAGCCTAGAAATATATATATGATCAGCAAACTAGACTAAAAACTAAGAACATCTAGATATCTAGGTCATCTATATCTACATCATCTACAACATTAGGCTTATAGTCATCGTCTCCGTCTGAAGGTGAAGCAACACCACCTTCATCACCAGAGTCACCAATAAAACCATAAGAGCCATCATGATCAGATGCAACACCATCATCCTCACCATCACCAACAGCCTCGTTAGCATCAACGGTCTCCTCATCAGCCTGATCCAGTATATCCTCATCAACAGAGGGACCGAACTGACAACCGGTCCAATGAGCATTCTGCTCATCCCAAGACATACCAAGTGCATAGAGCTCATTGGCCTATGGGAAGGAAGGAGCAGAATCACCAAGGTTGGCAAGCAAAGTGGCCAAGGGGCCAGCAGGTAGAGGCAGGATAATGGGAGCATGTACACCATCAGGAGAGGGTGTGGGAGTAGCAGAAGGTGTAGGTGTAGGTGAAGGGGCAGGGTAAAAGTGATTGTATACATAGGATACATAATCACTTCCCGGGTAGGGCTGGTAGGCTGGGCAAGGATGTGTACATGATATGTTCATGTTTGGCATGATTGAACATAAATCCTGATGCAGGTGCTCCTGGACCTAGAGGCTGTATGCCTGTTGATGTATCATGTAACCCATGAGGGCTTTATTGGATACACAAAACGATGCACATGTAGGTCGGGTAGGCTGAGGAGGTGGAGGTGCTCGGGTAGAGGTCAAGGCAGGTGTAGAAGTAGAGGCAGAGGCACGGGGTGTGATGGAGGAAAGGATAGGCACAAACTTCTGAATGGTGGTCTCACTAATACATACTCCCTTCCGGGAAGGTCTGTAATTGAAAGTCACAGAAGAGATATTTTTCAGTGGCAAATTGAAAAAGACCACATATCAGGGCAGGGTAGGGAGGGTGGGTTCCACATGTATTCTTGCCTGAGTCGAAGCAAATCATATGGTGGAGGATCTATCTAGACCACTTGACATCAACATTCTCTAAGAGGTAATACATGATTACCATAGTGTTCTCTCTAATATCCATTCGATTTTTCTTTGGATGGATGTTGCAGTTGACCACTAGGGTAAGGATACGCCTCTTGAGATCCAAGGAAGAGGAGGGAAGGGTGCTCTTCTTCTTATAGGGGAACTGATGTTTCTTTGAGTAATGATGGATGTCAGAAAGAGTGAGATCGTATTTCTTGTAGAAAGCCTCAGGTTCTAGAAGGTCAAAATACTCATTGTAATCCTTACGCCAGGTGTCAATCTCATTAGTACCAAAAAAGAAGACGTTTAAGGTATCCTCTGAGACCTGAAATCTCTTCTCGACTATCGTAGATGTTAGGATCACTTGAGTATTAGGAGGGGGTACAAGGGTGTCTTAATTCCAATACAAGTTTGCATAGAATTCATGAACCACTTTCGTGCTAGTCATGGAATTTTGGTAGCACACATGTTCAACACCTAGGGTAGAGAGACGGTGAATGTGTAATAACTTCACAACTTGATCAATGACCTCTTGGAGTCTTGGGCTAGGCTCAAAGAGGGTGCAAAAAGGAAAAGGATTTTGTGGGAGGAGGTCCTTATACCTATTAACAACCTCATTTGAGACAAAGAGAGTCTCATCAAAGGGGATCAAGTGGGAAGATGAAGAGGGGGATGACGCGTTGCTAGGGGAGACTCTCTTCCTTCTATTTGAAGCCATAAAGATAGAATAGAGAGGAAGGAGAAAGTAAAAGCACAAAGCACACCACCAAAGACGTTCACCCACCTAGATATAGCAAGGGGGAAGGTTAAGGATGGTCTAGCTAGGTCAGATAAGGGCTAGGTTGAGGAAGGGGAGGTCAAGGGTGGAGAGCTTAGATCTAAGAAAGGGGGAGTTGGTCGACTTTTCTCTAGTTGAGAGGGAGAACAGTCAGCCAAATCCAACTTAAGTGTGCTCCAACTCGACCATCGACCGAGTTTTATGAACTCAGAAACTCGACCGATTGGCTTTTTAAAAGGTCTCTGGGCCATCGATCGGTCAAGTTTGTCCTGGGGTAGCTTGACCGATGGTCAACCTGACCTAAAACTATCAAACTTAATTTCTAGCCATTTGAGTGCTAATTTAATTTATTTTTCAAGTCCATTATGTATTTTGATCATACTTAGGCATATATCACTCATCATTGGGTACCATTTTGTGATAAAGCATGCTTTGCGAAAAATACCCAAAAAAAGAGAAAAAAAGGCAAAAGGAACATAAGAAACTGATTTTAAGCATATTAACAAACAAAGATGATCCAAAATAGAGACAAGACATATAAGATAGATAACAACTAGCTAAGAAGGCATATTAGATTCATTCAAAGTAGTTATAAGTAATTTTGATCTAATAAAGTTAAATTGCTCTCTAGCTAGAGGTTTAGTGAAAATGTCGCCAACTGATTTTCCGTGTCCACATGCGTGATATAGATATCCTTCTTGGCAATGTGATCACAAAGAAAGTGATGGCAAACCTCTATATGTTTATCTCTACTATGCAAGATAGGATTGTATGACAAGTTAATTGCACTAGTATTGTCACAATAGATAAGAGAAGCATCAAAATGAATGTTAAAGTCTTGGAGCATTTTCTTCATCCATAGGACCTGGGCACAACAACTCCCGACTGCAATGTACTCAACCTCGGTGGTTGATAATGCCACTGTGCTCTGTTTCTTCCAAAATTTTAGATTTTGGCTAAGTACCTTAAAATCCTCTTAACAACTATAAGATGTGATTTCTTAGGATTTGATTGAAAGTGAGCACACAAATCAATACTAAACATTATGTCAGGTCTAGAGGAAGTTAAGTAAAGTAAACTTCCAACCTTACCTCTATAGAGCTTCTCATCTACCTTCTCTCCTTCTTCATCTTTATCAAGTTTGGCGGTGTTTGACATGGGTGTATCCATCGACTTGGTGTTCTCCATCCCAAAGCACTTAAGTAGTTCATTTGTGTACTTGACTTGGTTGATGAAGTTCCCATATTTTGTTTGCTTGATTTGAATTCCTAGGAAGAATGTGAGTTCACCCATCATACTCATCTTGAATTCATAAGATCACTAAATTCTTTGCAAAGATCAAGGTTAGTTATGCCAAAAATGATATCATCAACATATATTTGTATGATAAGAAAATTGTTAGAAGTGTGTTTTAGAAACAAGGTAGAATCTACTTTGCCCATGATATAACCATGATCTATCAAAAAGTTCTTTAATTTCTCATACCAAGCCCTTGGTGCTTGTTTGAGTCCATAGAGAGCTTTTTGGAACAAATAAGCATGGTTAGGTAGACTATCATGTTCAAAGCCCGGGGGTTGTGCAACATACACTTCCTACTCAATTGTACCATTCAAAAACACACTTTTGACATCCATTTGATATAGAAGAAAGTCTTTATAACTAACAAAGGCAAGAAACATATGAATGGACTCAAGTCTATCTACATGTGCATATGTTTCATCAAAGTTTATACCTTCTTGTTGATTGTAGCCTTGAGCCACTAACCTTTCTTTGTTCCTTGCCACTTTGATGCTTTCATCAAGCTTGTTGTGGTAGACCCATTTGGTTCCAATGATCTTTCTATCATTTGGTCTTGGCACAAGGGTCCAAACTTTGTTCTTCTCAAATTGCTCCAACTCCTCTTGCATAGCTAGGATCCATTCTTCATCCCTAAGAGTTTCTTTGACATTCTTAGGCTCGAGTTGTGAGATGAAGGCACTGTTGGCTTGTTCTTTGTTGAAAGCATCCCACATCTTCACTCTTTCAAAGGGATCACCTAAAATCAGCTCCTTTGGATGATTCTTTGCAAACAGGGGGTTGGATCCTTCTTTTCATCATCTTTGTCTTCTTCTTGAGTAGCCACCTCTTTTCCCTTTTAAGTGATGTTGAGTTCTTTTAGTATGGGAATTACTTCACCTGCAACATCATCATTTGGAACAATATCTTTGAGAATAGAGGGGTTAGTCTCAATAAACTTTACATTAATATATTCTTCTACTTTAGCAAGATCAACATTAAAAACTCTATAAGCCTTGCTAGTAGTGCTATAGCCAAGAAAGAAAACCTTGTAAGATTTCAGATCAAACTTGTCTAGAGAATCTTTCATCTTCAAGATAAAACAAGGACATCCAAAAATAGGGAAATACTCGATAGAAGGCTTCCTACCACGCCATAGCTCAAAGGGGATTTTCTTCAGTAAAGTATGAGTAAAATCCCAATTTTGTATAAAACATGAGGTACTGACAGCTTCAACCCAAAACTTCTTAGGCGTGCCATACTCTAGAAGCATGGTCCTAGCCATCTCCTATAAAGACCTATTATTCCTCTCTATGACCCCATTTTTTTGAGGTGTTCAAAGTGAAGAGAAGTTGTGTGCATAACTCGATTCATGACAAAACCGCTCAAAAAGCTCATTTTCAAATTCTCCCCCATGGTCACTACGGATGGAAACAATGCGGCAAGAAGCTTCATTCTCAACTCATTTACAAAAGCTCAAGAAAACATCAAGCATATCACTTTTAGAAATGAGAAAGAAGGTCCAAGTATATCTATAAAAATCATCGACAATAATAAGGCAATACTTGGAACCACAAAGCGATTGAGTTCTCATTGGTCCAAATAGATCAATGTGAAGAAGCTCAAGAGCTCTCTTAGTACTAAGGACTCCTTTAGATTTGAAGGAGGACTTGGTTTGGTTTCCTTGGGTATAAGGTTGTCATTCCTCATCCTTTCTAAAATCCAATTTAGGAAGACCCTTGACCAAGTCCTTTTTACTCAACTTCTTCAACTGATGCATATTTACATGACCAAGCCAACAGTGCCAAAGAGAAATATCATTCGAGTTGACTACTAGGCATCTACCAATAATAGGATTAATAGGTTCAAGAACAATAACATAAAAATTACCACTTCTAGTTCCCTTATATATAACTTGGTAGGTGAGGGAATATAGAATCAAGCATTCAAAACAAGTAAATAGCACAAGGTAACCATTATCATAAAGTTGACTAGCACTAATTAAATTGTGATGTAGGCCATCTAAAAAAAGAACATTCTTGATGCACAAGGATTCACCTACATCACCCTCACCTTTGACTTTACCTTTCTTGTTGTCCCCAATGGTGACCGATCCTCCTTTCTTTTTGGTGAAATTGTTGAAATGGCTTATGTCACCGATCATGTGCTTTGTGCAGCCACTATCGGCAATCCATCTACCTTTTTCCTGCAAGAAAGGAGAATGTCGGTTCCTAACTCAAAATTTGGGATCCGGAGTTAGCTTGGGGACCCATTTCATCTTTGGGTTGGTTCCCTTTGGCTTGTAAGGACAATAAGTAGAGTAATGATCATCACATTTGCAATGAGAACAAACCATAGGATTCTTAGTGCCGAAAGACTCTCCTACAAAGAAGGATGTCTCCTTGATCTTTTTCTTACCTTTGGCTTTTCTCTTGCCCTTTGATGCCCCCCCTATAACTTACAAACCACTAGTACCACTTTATTTGGTAGAATGGTCAAGGATTTCATTTAGGGAGTTCTTTCCTTTGAGAAATTTCTATAGGGATGCTCTCAATCTATGGTTATCATCATTTATAGAAACAATGGTAGAAGATAAACTAGATATGTCATCCCTATCATGCACAAGATCAGCCTCAAGACATAAAGCTTTAGGTAAATATGAATCTTTTTCAAGAGAGATAGAAGCAACATTAACACTAGGAAATAAAGGTCCAGAAGATAGATCATTTACTTGACCAAGCAACCTAACATTTCCAGATTTAAGCATTTAAATCTCTTTGAGATAGACATCTCTCTCTTCTCTACGAGCATCAATAAGGAGCTTAAATTCAACATTTTTAGTTTTAAGCAATTCAAGCTCTTTAAGGCAATTTTGATTCTCTTCCTTAAGATTCTCAATGTTCTTAAGGTAGATACCATTCTCAACTTCAACCCCATTGTATTGGAGTTCAAGATCAATGTATTGCCCTTGCAAGTTATCAATACTATTGACGCAAATTTATCGTGCGTAGAAACGCAAGTGAACGCGTCGAGTAGTACATGCCTTTATGAGGCCCGAGTCGAACTCAGGGATACGCGCAATCGTCGGGGACTCCTACTAACTACTCGCGATCAGCTAAGCCGATTAACAAGTTGAGAGTTGTTGTTAAAATTAAAAGAAAAATAAAAACAAAACAAAACAAACAATCGATTAAATGTTGGTTTAATCAATTCAAAAGGAAATCTTTAGGGTTATGGTTTCCCCACGGGTTTTCATTGTATTAAATTCTATATAGTTACTCAATTTTATTTCTCTATCCGGGTAGTGGCCTGAAATCAAAATTGCCCACTGTCGTGGTAAAATTCACTACCTATGTCTAGGTCAGTTCCACCATCGTAGTAACCTATACCCTAAACTAGGTGCATTATAAACGACCTCTCGGTATCCACCATTAATCTTACATCGCCTTGTTCAAGGGATTTGTCAATTAATGTAAATTCCATCTCTTTTCAACCGTTAATTCTTCTTTCGAAGCAATTAAGGGCATTCGATTATTATTATGGTGATCAAGCATAACAATATATTGGAGAACACGAAACTATACCACAGATTTAAGAGATAAGATATGAATTACTATTGTAAAATTGTCATACAATGAATCCCCGGGTTACTCCCGGTCCTAAAGATAAAGGGGATTAGCCTCGCATGTTCATCTCAGAGTACAATGCAGTAAAGAAAAGGGGAAACATGAGAAAAACGAGATTGAGTGGTGAAACCCCTGAACAGAGAAGGTCCAATCGATCCTTGGCGTAGAATCCACGTTCTGCCGCCTTTCGGTGGTGGAATTCGTCTTCTTCAGCGTCCGGATCGGCTGGGGCATGCTCTCGTGCTCCGTTCTTCTCTCCTTGCTCTCCGGGATGTGTGCAACAACTAATGACGTGATCCCCCAGTCCAGGGCGCCGCCATTAGGTATATCTCCCGAATTAAGTCGCTAATTAACCACGACCGTCCGATTAAGATATTCCGAATCAAACTAATATCTGACGGTGTCGACACCATCGACGCGGGTCGATGGTATTGACCTAGCGTGGTAGTGGCAATCCTTCTCTTCTTTCATCTAAGCGCCTGATGTCATCTCGATACCATCGACTCGGGTCGATGGTATCGACACTCTAAGGCGTCGGTTTTGTCGTTATGCGTCGCTGTAGCCTCCATGCGTCGATGGTATCAACTTGGTGTCGATACTATCGACTATTTTCTCGCCAGCAACCTGATGGTAGCTCGATACCATCGACATCCCTATCGATAGTATCGACTCTGTGCTGATACTCGCGGCTGGAAACCTGTGGTCCGGTCGATAGTATCGACTTCCGTCGATGGTATCGACGGAAGCAGATACTTGTTTTCCCTGAAATTCAAACACAAAACCACATCAATTCACACAATAATAATATTTTGATAGTTAATGCTCAAAGCGATGAAATAAAGGGGATTTGACATAAAATAGTAGCAAAGACCAAAGTGGATGAATTATGCAACGTTAACCATAAAAATGACTAATAAAAGCATAAAACACATATCAAACAGGTCTATAAATGCGACTCAAAATCATCGCATCAAACTCCCCTAAGCTTGAACATTGCTCACCCTCAAGCAACTAATCCTTAGAATAGAATTGCTAATGTCAGCTGAAGAACAACACACCACAACCAACATCCCATATGACTCCCACCGGACATTCACATACCGGCCCTCTCTAACCACGGAACGGTAATTACCCTGAAGGCGACAATAATCATCCGTAAAAGAAATTGACCTCAAAACTGATGAACACTATCACATAAGGCAGTTAACAAAATAAAACTCGCCGGTTCAGACTTGGTGCATCTTGTGATCTCCTATACTACGTTGCTCGCCCTAACTACCATCTACATGGAAACAATTCTCCTAATATACCTTAGTGAGGAGAAATTCACGGTGGCCTACCAATCCGAGCAACGGGTGGATGAAGATGGGTGGTTCATGGAAGAAAGTGGAAGTATTATACAGTTTCAACATGCATAAAACAAAAATGTCCTAAATGATGCAAATGCACATGAAAAATGCCCTAATGCCTCAAATTGGGTGGAATGATGCATGTACTAACCATCCATCTCAAAACGAGATGGACATCTAATTAAGCTACATCATGTGCTCAATTATCTTGAAATGCAGGTGATATTACGTTCCTTTCTCCTTCTTATTCTAATTGCTTCTAAATAACTCTTTTTTTCATTATGCAGATTTTTCAGATTTTGATTTTTTTTCTTTTTTTTTCATTTTTCAACCCTTATATCCATAATTGATAATGAATATTTTAGTGGGCTTATTTTTCTTCATACTCAGAAATTTGCACTATTTAGAAGGTATGGAACAATTTAATTCACCATTGGAGAAAAATTGAGATACATGATATACTTTATGCATGAAAATTATGAATGCAACTACATGGCATGCACCTAAGGGTAATGTGCATGTATCACTATTCTAATTTTTTTCTTTCTTTTTATGCAAAACATATGGAAATAAATTCAATGCAGGACCTATCTATATGAAATGCTGTCAAAGAAGTTAAAACTATAAAGTACTTCCAATTCTTGTGGTGGATTGTGAAAAGTAAAGAGGTGAAACGATCACAAGACTAGATGACTGAACCTTAGAAAGATATTATGTGTCCCTCCTTACTGACCTGTGTAGTAGTTAAGAGGTTTCTCTCTCTTACATCCAATTAGAGTCTCATTACCATTTGGTCAGTTTAAGCTCAAACAACCATTTCCGTCCACTTTCATGAATCATTAGGAGTATAGTTGTGAAATTTCGTTTTAAAGTTGACAAAACCAATCATTTTCGTAGGATATGTGCCCAAGGTTAAACAAGACAAGCTTTGCAAACACACAAAAATTTTAAATTTCCCTTGATTTTCCCATGCACAATTAGTGAGATGACGCAAACTTTATAACATCCACGATTACACTAGATAGCATGTGGATCCTACAAAAACTAAAATTGCAAGAAACAAATAACAAGAACAAAAACAATAAAGTTAAAAATTAAAAACTAAAAAAGATAAAGCTGTTCCAACTACCCCCCTAAGCTTGAATCTGACTATGGCCTCATAGTCAAAAACAAACTTAAAGATTGGAACAGTGATACCGGATCACTCCTGTGGTGGTGGAGGCGGGTACTGCGGCGCCGTGGGGTCCCAAGACGGGTACTGCCCTTGGAATGTCGGATCGTACTGGGGCATCGGCGGAGGCTGTGGATACCCCCCATAATAATTCTGGCTCCAGTAATGATCGAAAAACGGCTGTTGTTGCACCTCCATCCTGTGTAACCTATCATGGATGTTCTACTGATTCTCGAAAAGAAGGCACTCATTCTCAAAAATCGCCTACTGATTGACAAAGAGCCGGTTGGTAGTATCTTCAATACCGACATAGGTGGCTGTGTGGCCATGCTGGGTCTGCTGGATGTCTTACAACATCGCGTACATGCCCTGCATAGAATAGGCATCCTCGCTTGGTTGCGAGGGCGGCGGTGGTGGTGGCGTAGGCTGTGATGATGAAGATGCACCCAGATGCATCTGAGGACGCTTCCGTGGTGCCACTCGTGCCCGAAGAGGTGTAAATGCCTCCTCTTCCTCCTCAGCCTCGTCGTCATTTCCGTCGTCGCCACCGTCATTGCCGCCTTCTTCATCGGAGTCGGCGATGGCTATGATTGACCACCGGAAGTGTTGCGCCCCCTCGATGTTGAAGACCGGATCAGGCAATGAGCACTCCTGATAGGCATGGTTGACGTGGCAATGCGCATACGCCAAACCATCTCGAAGAAGTAGGAGATTGGACCGGTGTAGATGTTGTAAGTTTACCTTGCTTCTAGTAGATAGAGGAGTGAGGGTCTGGAAATTCAAACCAAGGTAGGTAGCCAGCTTGGTGATGAACCTGCCGAAGTGAATCAGTGCTTTCCTCGTACTCCTCTTCACCGCCAATACTCTCTGCAGAAAGAAGGAACCCCAATTGCACTCTTGACGCTTCAGGAGCTTATACAGAAAGAATAAGTCTGTCTCCTGAAACTTGCTGAGGGCCAAGTCACCCCGAGCAAATAGCGTCGAATTGAGCATCCGGTGCAGAATCCGGACGAATGGGTGCTCGAAATCGGCTACCGCTGCATTATGGTAGCTAACGGACGTCCTCGACGGCACCGTAACCAGCTCGGCGAAGATTACGTCGTAGTCGGCGCGGTTGTCTGGGCACCGGTAGTCATTTGGCGAGTGGTTCCAGTTGAAGATCTTGTTGAATTGCTGGAGCGTAAGGGTGTAGTCGATGTTGAACAGCCGGAACAACACCCGGCCCTGGATCCACTCGCGGTCGGTGGCTACAATGTCGTTGGGCACGACACAGACGTCTAACGACGCCATGAACTCTGCCACCAACTCCTTGTACGTGGGCCAGTCGCCGAAGAACGGCTGGCCATCTGCATGAAATTCTAGCTCGCCAGGCCTTATTGGTGTGTGGCGGGCCTGCCCTTTTAGAACGTAGGCCAAGTTGGCCTCGAACCCTAAGTCGTGGATCATGTCCCGTTCGACATAACGGGTTGGCTCTATCTTCCTCTTTAAGATCTCCTCGTAGATCTTCTTCACCTCCGCAGATGGTTGAATCAGCCGCGGATGTGAAACCGACGCGGGAGGAGGTGGCACGAACTCCGGGATATCCATCGGGTTCGCACGTGACGATGACACACCAGCTCCATGCACCATGTTTGCGAGAGAAAGAGGATTAGAAAGGGGCTCGATGAAGATTGGAGAATCGAATCTCCACTCGATGAAGACCTTCGCTCGGTGCTGCTCGTCGTCGGGCTTGGACGGCTCGGGGAATCGCTCGGCACAAGAGAAGGAGTTTGCTCTGAAAGCGTGACGTCAACTGACGCAATCACTCCCCTTAAATAGATGTGGCCGACGCCACTGTGGACCCGTTGATACCATCGACGCGAGTCGATGGTATCGACACTTGTCAATGCTATCCGCCCCCTCACCGGTATCGACGGTCGTCGATGGCCAGATCTTGAAACCCGGATCGCTAACGTGTTAATACCATCGACATGGGTTGATGGTATCGACGCTGCACCCAGATCGACCGTCTTGATGCCGCGATCGCTGTTGATTTGTTTGCGTGGATCGGTGACGTGTATGGTCGATACCATCGACGGGAGTCGATAGTATCGACTCTCTGATTAGGGAAAATCCTCGCGAGGCCCGACCGCCGCCTTTTTCACTTGAATGTGTCGATACCATCGACACGCCCGTCGATGGTATTGACTTTCCTGAGTCGATTTCTTCTGTAAATCTTCAGAGATCTCTATGGTATCGACAGACATCTCGATACCATCGACCTTGATTTTATGATCTGCCTGTAGGTATGTCGATACCATCGATGAGGCCGTCGATAGTATCGACGCAGTCCAATTTCTGCAGTCATCAACCTGTACCATGGTTGATACCATTGACCAGTGTGTCGATGGTATCGACTCTGCCTCAGCCTGCACAAAGAACAAACCGATCACGGTATCTTTTTTACACTAAAAATTAAACCAAAAAAAATCAACCTATGAACGTAAATGAACTAAACTAAGTTACCAATGGTTGGGTTGCCTCCCAACAAGCACCCTTATTTAACGTCTTAGGCTGGATGACTTTTGGGCACCTCATGCATCCGAAAGTGAAATGAGTTTGACCTCATTCACCTTCCTCTTGTAATTTTCACCAAAGTAGAGCTTCAATCTTTGTCCATTCACCAAAAATGTGGTCTCACCATCACGCACCAAGATTGCGCCGTGTGGTTTGACCTCTTCTACCACGAACGGCCCACTCCACCGGGATTTGAGCTTCCCGGGATGCAACTTCAGTCGTGAATTGAACAACAATACACTATTTCCTTTCTTGAACGTGCGCAACTGGATGTGGCGATCGTGGATTAACTTGGTGCGCTCCTTGTATATCCGTGAGTTCTCGTATGCCGTCATCTGCAGCTCATCCAACTCATTCAATTCAATCAATCTCTTCCTCCCCGCTCCATCGTAACTCAAGTTGAGCCTTTAAAGTGCCCAATGTGCTTTGTGCTCTAACTCTACCGGTAAGTGACAAGCCCGACCATACGCTAACCTAAAAGGCGTGGTGCCTATAGGTGTTTTGTAAGCCGTCCTGTATGCTCACAATGCATACGGTAGTAAGGCACTCCAATTCTTCCTCGTGGAAGCCACCGTACGCTCCAAAATCTTCTTAATTTCGCGATTGGAGACCTCCACCTGTCCTTGAGTCTGTGGGTGATATGGGGTACCTATGTTGTGTTTGACCCCATATTTCTTCAACAATGCCGAGAACTTCTGATTCCTAAAATGCATACCCCCATCACTGATGATCATTCGGGGCACTCCAAACCTGCAGAAAATGTTTTCTTTCATGAACCCGCACACTACAGTGGAATCGTTAGTCCTTGTGGGTATTGCTTCTACCCACTTCGACACGTAATCAACTGCTAAAAGAATATATAAATTTGAATTTGAGGACACAAAGGGTCCCATGAAATCTATGCCCCACAGATCAAATACCTCCACTTCTTGGAACACATTTAGGGGCATCTCCTGTCTCTTTGAAATATTACCTACTCGTTGGCAGGAATCACATTGCCTTACAAACTCGTAGGCGTCTCAGAACAAGGTTGGCTAATAAAGGCCACTCTCCAAAACTTTAGTTGCCGTACGAGAGCTCGCATGGTGTCCTCCCGTAGGTAGTGCGTGGCAATGACGGAGAACGCTCTCGTACTCCACCTCAGGAACACATCTGCGTAGGATACCATCCCTGCATTGCTTAAGAAGAATCGGGTCATCCCAAAAATAATATCGTAAAGAATGGAAAAATCTTTTCTTCTCTTGATATGACCAATCTTCTGAGATGATCCCGCAAGCCAAATAATTCACAATCTCAGCGAACCAAGGGTCTTTAGAATTAACTTTCAAAATCTGTTCATCCAGAAATGTCTCGGTTATGGGTATATGTAAATCTTTTTCATCCACCCTCTCTAACCTAGACAGATGATCCGCCACAACATTTTCAATCCCAGCTTTATCCTTGATTTCGATGTCAAATTCTTGTAAGAGCAAAATCCACCTAATTAATCTAGGCTTTGCGTCTTTTTTCTCCATTAAGTATTTAATTGCGACATGGTCAGTCCAAACGACTACTTTAGATCCAACTAAATATTGCCAAAATTTTTCAAAAGTGAAAACAACGGCGAGTAATTCTTTTTCAGTAGTTGTATAATTTAATTGGGCATCATTCAAAGTCTTTGAAGCGTAGAAAATCACAGCGGGTTTATTGTCCACCCGCTGCCCCAACACGGCTCCTACTGCAAAATCAGAAGCGTCACACATGAGTTCGAACGGTTTCGTCCAATCCGGCGTTTGAACAACCAGCGCAGAAATCAGTTTCTCCTTCAACACGTCGAACGCATGTAGACATTTGTCATTGAAATCAAATACAACATCTTTCTCAAGCAGTTTGGATAGAGGTTTTGCGATTTTTGAAAAATCTTTTATAAACCGACGATAAAATCCGGCATGTCCCAAGAAACTCCTTACCCCTTTAACAGAATTTGGTGGGGGTAACTTGGAAATAACTTCAATTTTTACCGGATCCACCTCTAAACCTTTGCTAGACACCTTATGTCCTAGCACTATCCCCTCAGTCACCATCATGTGACATTTTTCCCAATTGAGGACCAAATGTGTGTCCTCGCAGCACTATAAAACTTTGTCTAGATTATATAGGCATTCGTCAAATGATGCACCATACACCGAAAAGTCATCCATAAATACCTCAAGACAGCATTCTACCATGTCAGAAAAGATAGTGAGCATACAACGCTGAAAAGTCACAGGTGCATTGCATAAACCAAAAGGCATTCGGCGATACGCGAAAGTCCCATAGGGATAAGTGAAAGTAGATTTATCTTGGTCCAAAGGATCAATTGAAATCTGGTTGTACCCCGAGTACCCGTCAAGAAAATAGAAATGCGATCGGCCGGCAAGACGCTCTAGAATTTGATCTATAAAAGGTAAAGGAAAGTGATCCTTTAGCGTAGTAGCATTCAGACGGCAGTAATCAATACAAACTCGCCACCCGGTTACCAATCGAGTGGTAACAGGTTCATTTAAAATATTTCGGGTGACAGTAATTCCCCCCTTTTTAGGGACTACCTGTGAGTCTGATATGGCGTAAATGATACATGCAGCAAGAAGTTTAATAACCTCATTCTTCACAACCTCCATCATGCTTGGATTGAGACGTCGTTGAGGTTGGATCACGGGCTTGGCTCCCTTCTCAAGTCGAATCTTATGCTGACATAATGTAGGGAAAATCCCCTTGATATCTACAACGGACCACCCAAAAGCTCCCCGATGGTTCTTCAACACTATCAACAATTGTTTCTCCTCATCCGCACTCAAATGAGCAGAAATGATCACATTTAACTTGTCTTCCTCAGCTAAAAAGACATATTTGAGATGCGGTGGCATCGGCTTTAATTCTAACTCCGGCGGGCTGATCAGAGATGATTGAAGCGGCGGGGGAAGTTCACCTAAATCTTCATAATGCCTCGCATAGAAGCATGGAAGCATCTGAAGCGTTTTGGCGCACTCCTTGAGTGATTTGCTCCGCATCCAATCATGTGTAATATTTACCAAGAAAGCCTCCAATGGTAATTCAGGATATGCATCAAAAACAGAAATTGCAATAACATCATCTTCCGTAGAAGGCGGAATGTCCTCATCCTCATCATTAGGGAGCCCTACAACTTTACACAGAGATACTACCTTGGTCTTTTCCATGATGTCCACAACCAAAGTTCCATTGTCCACTTTTCTCATCACATGAGCCATGTCCAGAAATGGCTTCCCAAGACAGAGTGAAATATTATTATCCAAATGTTTTACCACACGACATTGTTCCTTTGCTTTAGACGACACAGTACTAGAGGGCATGACCATCTCAAATCGGTCATCGGCTATACCCAAGGTCAAATGATGTCTCCCCATCTCTAAAATCATGTCGGCTGTAGCTTGGAAAGGATGTCCAAGTAATAGCTCGTTGCCATGTTCATCCTGCATCTCCATGACTACAAAATCTGCTGGAAAAACAAATTTGTCCACTTTCACTAACACATCTTCACAGATTCCATATGGCTTTACCATCGAATTGTCTGCCAATTGAATAGTCATGTTGCTTGGCCGTGACTCTTTCAATCCCAACTTTTTGAATGTAGAAAGGGGCATCAAGTTGATGCTTGCCCCTGAGTCACATAATGCTTCACCAAATTTGACTTTTCCAATATAACAAGAAATGTTAAAACAACCTAGATCTTGCCTCTTTGGCGGCAAAGTGCCCATGATGAAGGCACTCACTTGCTCTTTGTGCATGACAACCTCTATATCCGGAATTTTCCTCTTCTTAGTAATGATGTCATTTAGAAATTTCCCGTAAGACGGGATTTGCTCAATGGCTTCCAATAGTGGGATATTGACTGAAAGCTTCCTGAAACTGTCTAAGAACTTCTTAAATTGCACATCTACCTTCCTTGCCTTAGCACTATTTGGGTACGGGACCGGGACCGCTTGTGCCCTTTGATGCGGTGGCACATAGGGTGTCTTTTTCCGAGGTCCTTCCTCCTCTGCAATCGGGTCTTCAGTAGAATCCACAACTGTGTCATTGACTGGATCTGTGACCGGTGCGGGCTGCTCCTCATTGGCGTCACCTTCTACTTCACCTTGTGGTGTGCTTGTCTCCTCGGCCCTTGGATTTAACAATTTCTTGCCGCTTCTTAGCAAGATGGCCTTTTCCTGCTGGTTTCCCCCTGGAACATTGGTGTTTCTCGGAAAACCTGGATGTGCCGGTTTCTTCAAACTGGCTATCTCTGCTGCCATCTGTGCCATAGATGTCTCAATGGTCCTCATTTGAGCCCCATGGCTCTGCAGTGTTTGCCCAAACTGATTCATAAACTCCCCTTACTGTTTAATTTGCTGGCCGAATGTAGTCATGAGTTCTTGATTTTGCTTCATCACCTGATTGAGCAGCTCTGTGCTCTTATCCTCTACTACTGGCTGGGGTTTGGCATCCGGATCCTGCAGAAAATTGTTTGGATCCTTCCATGAAAACCTCTTGTCTTTTCTCCATGCGTAGTCGTTGTTCCTGTAACCTGGCTGCTGCCTCATAAATTTCACTTGAGCCTCGTCCTCGGACTCAGTATCTTCCTTTGCAAACAATTTCTTTGCGAGAAGATCCATCTTCTCATTCAGCTCCTTCATAGCTTTTGATTCACCTGCCACTCGAATTTGTTCCACGGGGCCTCTTTCTCTCTCACCCCATGATTGCTTCCTAGCCATGTTCTTTAATATCTCCCAACACCTGGTGTCTGTGTTGTTCAAAAAGAATCCTGACCCAGCTGAATCAAGGTTTCTCCTATCGTGCTCGGAGAGAGCAAAATAGAAGATCTTTACCTGTGTTTCTTTATCCAGCCCATGATGCAGGCACCGTCTCAGCATGACCTGAAACCTCTCCCAGGTCTCAGAATATGTCTCACCTGCCTGTTGGGTAAAGTTATGGATCTTCCTGATCATGTCATTGGTCTTCTCAGGAGGAAAGAATCTCTCAAAGAAAACCTCCACCATATGGTCCCAGGACTCCACAAACTTATCATCTAAATTGTGTAGCCATTCTCGCGCGGCTCCTGCCAATGAACTCGGGAAAAGTTTAAGATAAAGTGCATCCTGTGGAAACATGTCGATTTTAACCATGTCACAGTTCTCAACAAACTGACTTATGTGCGCGATAGGGTCCTCATTCTTGAGCCCATGAAAAGCATTGGACTTCACCAGATTTATCAAAGCCGGATCAATCTTATATGTAGGTATGTTGATTGCTTGCTTCTTTATAGGACCTTTTGAAGCGGTTGTGGAAGAAGCCTTTATCTTCTCCCATATGGTCTATGGCTGCTCTTCCATCTCTTCTTGTTCAGATTCTGAATCTGTATCCTCAAGATGGTCCTGATTATAACCGTCCTCGTCTTCTGGTCCCGTAAGTGGAACCTCTGGTGCGTGCCGCGTGTAGTCAGTACTACGCGTCTGCACCATGCACAGTACCTGAAAATGGAAAATTTAACTTAGTATTGTGCCTGACGATTGCAAATACTCAGAAAATAGATTATGAATTTTTGGAATGATAAAAAAAATAAAAGGTGGCCTAGAGTGGCCGCTCACAGCACTCGAAGTGCCAACAAATTGCCGTATCCCCGGCAACGGCGCCAAAAACTTGACGCAATTTCACCGTGCGTAGAAACGCAAGTGAACGCGTCGAGTAGTACAGGCCTTTGTGAGGCCTGAGTCGAACTCAGGGATACGTGCAATCGTCGGGGACTCCTACTAACTACTCGCGATCAGCTAAGCCGATTAACAAGTTGAGAGTTGTTGTTAAAATTAAAAGAAAAATAAAAACAAAACAAAACAAGTAATCGATTAAATGTTGGTTTAATCAATTCAAAAGGAAATCTTTAGGGCTACGGTTTCCCCACGAGTTTTCATTGTATTAAATTCTATATAGTTACTCAATTTTATCTCTCTATCCAGGTAGTGGCCTGAAATCAGAATTGTCCACTGTTGTGGTACAATTCACTACCTATGTCTAGGTCGGTTCCACCGTCGTAGTAACCTATACCCTAAACTAGGTGCATTATAAACAACCTCTCGGTATCTACCATTAATCTTACATCGCCTTGTTCAAGAGATTTGTCAATTAATGTAAATTCCATCTCTTTTCAACCGTTAATTCTTCTTTCGAAGCAATTAAGGGCATTAGATTATTATTATGGTGATCAAACATAACAATATATTGGAGAACACGAAACTATACCACGGATTTAAGAGATAAGATATGAATTACTATTGTAAAATTGTCATACAATGAATCCCCGGGCTACTCCCGGTCCTAAAGATAAAGGGGATTAGCCCCACATGTTCATCTCAGAGTACAATGCAGTAAAGAAAAGGGGAAACATGAGAAAAATGAGATTGAGTGGTGAAACCCCTGAACAGAGAAGGTCCAATCGATCCTTGGCATAGAATCCGCGTTCTGCCACCTTTTGGTGGTGGAATTCGTCTTCTTCAGTGTCCGGATCGGCTGGGGCATGCTCTCGTGCTCTGTTCTTCTCTCCTTGCTCTCCGGGATGTGTGCAACAACTAATGACATGATCCCCCAGTCCAGGGTGCCGTCATTAGGTATATCTCCCGAATTAAGTCGCTAATTAACCACGACCGTCCGATTAAGATCATTCCGAATCAAACTAATATCTGACAGTGTCGATACCATCGATGCGGGTCGATGGTATCGACCTAGCATGGTAGAGGCAATCCTTCTCTTCTTTCGTCTAAGTGCCTGATGTCATCTCGATACCATCGACTCGGGTCGATGGTATCGACACTCTAAGGCGTCAGTTTTGTTGTTATGCGTCACTGTAGCCTCCATGCGTCGATGGTATCGACTTGGTGTCGATACTATCGACTGTTTTCTCGCCAGCAACCTGATGGTAGCTCGATACCATCGACATCCCTGTCGATAGTATCGACTCTGTGCTGATACTCGCGGCTGGCAACCTGTGGTACGATCGATAGTATCAACTTCCGTCGATGGTATCGACGAAAGAATATACTTGTTTTCCCTAAAATTCAAACACGAAACCACATCAATTCACACAATAATAATATTTTGACAGTTAATGCTCAAAGCGATGAAATAAAGGCGATTTGACATAAAATAGTAGCAAAGACCAAAGTGGATGAATTATGCAACATTAACCATAAAAATGACTAATAAAAGCATAAAACACATATCAAACAGGTCTATAAATGCGACTCAAAATCATCGCATCAAACTATCAAGGTTGGTTTTATCATTCAATTCAAGAATTTCAAGCTTAGCATAAAGATCATCAATAATTTTTCCTAACTATTTTCTTTTAGATTTACATTTAGCAAAACATGAACGGGTAGTAATAAGAATGTCAATAATATCTTCCTTGGATAATTCATGTAAGCTTACCTCACTCACTTTGCTTACCTCACCAATATCTTCACTAGTAGATGCCATGAGTGCAAGATACTCAAATTTAGGATCATGAGCTTGAAGATTTCCAATGAGTTCTTTAGTTGGGATGTCACCAAGGCTCCTCACTTATTCAATGTAGGTGACCTTTGACTCCCATCTCTTTGGTAGATTCCTCAAGATCTTGGAGTTAATAACACCTCTATACAAAGTTTTGCCCAATTCAGCCAGCCCGTTGATGATGGCATTGAGTCTTGAGTACATCTCCGCAATCCCTTCTTTTTTACCCATCTTGAAGTTCTCTAGGAGGCTGTTCAACATGTAGATCTTTGCCTCCTTGACTTGCTTTGTGCCTTCATACGTGATGCACAACTTGTCCCAAATCTCATAGGCGGTGTCCCAAGATGAGATCCGATTGAACTCCATGGAGGTGAGGGATTCATAGAGGATGCTAATGGATTTGGCATTGAGTTGAGCTTCCTTGAGTGTAGCTTCACTTCATGTTGCAGTAACTCCAGTTGGCTCCTTGTAAGGTGTGACCATCACCTTCTACATGTCAAAGTTCATCCCTTGAATGTAGAACTGCATATGCCTCTTCCAATAGAGGAAGTTGGTGCCATCAAAGATTGGAGGACGCATAGAGAAGCCTCCCTATAGGTTGAGAGAACCAAGTAGGTTGTCTTCCATCTTCTCATCTCATGGGAGATTGTTGGAGAAGATCCTTGGCTCTGATACCCCTTGTTGGATCCAAGGGCTCTAGGGGGGGGGTGAATAGAGCTGCAAAATTTCTCACAAAACAGATTAGACCTTCAAATTATATCAAGTTTCAAAGAAATAGCTTAATTGCAATTTGAAGTTCTATCTAACAAGCATAGCAAGGATGAGAGAGATTGCTAGCAAGCACTTGACAAAGGGATGTAGAGTGGTTCCACACTTCAAATGAGAAGTGAGTCAGTCCACTACCTAGAGAGGTCAGCCTCAAGGACTTTGCAAGTGCTTTTCTCTATATTATCACCAATAAGAGTTACAACACAAGATCACCAAAGGACTTACCCATCCAACCACAAGGAGATATCCACCTTACCAAAGGGCTTACCCACTTAGATTGAATCTTCAACCTTTCATCAAGGTCTTACCCACTCAAGCTCAAGTCTTCTGCCTTGAAGGACTTTGCTTCTCCTCTTGGATCTTCATCCTTTGCCTTCTCCTTCACCTAGAGAAGATCACCACCTCTTCATCAACCTTGAAGAGTACCAGCTATAACTCCTTCTTCACTCGATGGAGCTTGCTTCACCTTTTCTTCATGTAGGAAGGAGATAGGGAAGTAAGAGAAGATGAGAGCTTTACATGCACAAGGGTGGATCTCTCTTACAATATGCCTAACTCACTCACATATCACAAAATGAAGTGTAAACTAGAGAGAGAAAGGGGCTCAAGGAGTAGTAGCACACTCAACATAGCAAGGACCTTGGATATCTTGAATCATCAAACTTGGAATGAACTCCAAGGGGTCCTATTTATAGGTGGGGGTGCTCCCTTGAGTTGGGGAATACTTGGGGTCGAAATATAGCCATTTTTGACAAATCAACGGATCTATTTTCACCCAAAACAAGTCACCAATGGTTATAATAACGTTTTGTGCATTTTTCTTATAGTACATTCGATCGAGTTTCAATAAAGATAACTCGACCGATCAACTAAAAGACAAAGCCAATTTTCAAACTATCAGTCAAGTTTGTTCTGGGGAACTCGATCGATGAGCTAAAATTGAGTTTTCTCAAAGAGTCGGTCAATCGAGTTCCTGTAAATGTACAACTCGACCGATGGGTCATCTTCAGAAAATCCATCATAGGATCAGTCGAGATTGTAACTCGACTGATGAACATCCTGTGATCAATTTTCTAAGTTGACTTTAGGGTGATTAAACCTTGGTATTAAGTGTCCCACATATTTTTCTCATCTTGGTTACAAGTCTTATCATCAATAAAAGTGATTATAAAAAATTTCTAAGATCGTTTGAAGTATTTCCTAATTAGCACACTTGCATTGCATTTGACTTGAACTTAGACAAGCTAGGGGTTGTGTAATTTTATCCTTTTCATGTACCTTAATCCTGAAATCAATCTTGAACAAACATATTAGATACATATGAATGGAATGGTTAAGTCATTATCAAAATATGGGAAATGTATAACACTTAGGTCAACATCATGAATTAGGTAACTATTGATGTGTTAATGTGGTAGTTCATTCAATAACTAATGATAGATTTTTGTGGTCATTCCTAGCTCAATTATGATATGGTATGAGTAGTCAGATACATAGGAAAGTACTATAAGAATGGAAGTTTTGATCATGAGGTCCTTCTCTATAGTGATCATATGGAAAACAAAAATGTGAAGATGTACATTTTGGTCATATTGTTGTGAAATCAGGGCAACAGATAACACAGTAGAGAAAAAATATAATGCCCGGTTCCCTAATTAGTGAGATCACATCAACAATAATGGATCTAGGAAATAGGGTAGAAAAAGATATACATGGTCCTGGAGCAATTATAATAGAAACTCTTACTGTAGTGTGCTTCTTTCACAAGTCACACTTGGACATCTATCAGCAACAACATCATGGTTGATCACCATAGTTGGTGGTTGACGACGTCCTCCTTAGCCGGTGTCAAAGGCCTCCTCTCCTCTAGAGTAGTCTATGCAGACCACTTGAAACTCCAAGTTGTGGTACCAGAGACAACAAGAAGGAGTTTTCCTTTTGAACATTAATGTGCTAGTGTTGGTTCAATCTCCTATGTTGTCTTTCCCTTGATGTACCTCCCTTTGACAGGTAGGGCTTGATCAGGATCTATGGTTACCAGAACCAAAGAGGACAACAAATATCAGAGCTTACTGTTGTGTCTCTAAAATCCTAGACTGCCCCCTTTATATAGGATGACTAGGATTAGGGTTTCTAGTTCATTTGGGAGTCAAAGAGATAGATTTTCATGAATTTTCTAGAAACCTGCAAATGACAAACCAATTGATTCACCATTGAACCGTTCGTTTCATAGGCGAGATGATCATTTCAACCCTTGAAACGATCATTTCATAATGTTTCTAATTCACTAACAAATTGGCTTTCAATGCAACGATGAATGCACAACATGACATCAACATCAATCCTCGATCCAATCAAATTGATCATTGAACTAGGAAGTTCAACACTTGAACCGGTCATTTCATACCATGAACTGGTTGGTTCACTAAGTGGACCAACTAGTTCATGAACTGGTTCAGTCATTGTTCAAACAATGTTGTTTCCAATTGACCTGACACTTGTATCGATTAGTTCAACACTTGAACTGGTCGGTTCACAGTCCAATCAACCAAATTATCAACCATTATTGTTTAAACTAAATACCTAACCACTTTTGTAATTAAATTAAACATCATTCATGAATAAACTCTAAATTTTAGATGCATCCTAAGCGTGTGGCCCTAAAGGTCATAATTTAAGTTGGCACTGAATGTCCATAATCAATTTATGACATCATAAGTAATGGGCGATATCTAGGAACACATCATCAGTACCCAAATAATTTGGAAAGTTGGAGAACATTTTCAACCTACAATATGTGATTAGTGTTACCATGATTGTATAGTTCCCTTGTCTCTGATATCTGGATTGAACTTGAGGCATGGAATAATCATCCTCTCAATATTCAATCCATGTTCCTTATGTAGGATTAATGGGCTCTAGAGGGGGTGAATACAACTAAAACCACTTGCACATGATTCATTAAAATTTCATATTAATACGATTCCGAATATGGAATTTGATGTGCAACTAAACATACATAACAAGGATGAGAGAGATTGAATAAGATTAAGAACAAGCTATGTAGAGTGGTTCCAAATCCAAACTAGGAGAAGATCAATCCACTACCTAGAGAGGTCATGCCCTAGGATTTTGCAACCATTGCATACTTATATTCCATTAGAAGACATACAATAAGACCTTCCTTTTATAGGTCAAGGATACCCAACATTCTTTTCTAAGGATCAAAAGGAGCCAATAAACCTTACAAGGTCTTACATATCCTTGGAGCAAGAGTCTTCAACCTCTACAAGGGCTTACCCACTTTCACAAAGAGCTGGACACCTTTGCCAAGGAGCTCCCCTCTTAAAATAAGTATTATTCATTGAAGGAATTACCCACTCTTCTCAAGGATCTTCATCCTTCACCTTGGAGAAGATTTCACCAACTTTTATCTTGAGAAAGGGGTTGGGAAAGGGAAGATTTGAGAGCTTTACAAGAGTACAATGGAGTATCTCTCTCTCTCACATAGTCTATCTCACTCATATTAACATTTTTATGTGTATGCAAGAGATAGACAGTGGTTGTATGCGAACAAATCCACTCAACTATATCTAGGATCTTGAATATCATGAAGGAGGAAACTTGAGATGAATCCCAAGGTGTCATATTTATAGTTGGGGATGCCCACTAGCCACTAGAAGTAGTCATTTAGGGTGTTGCAACATATATATTTTTGATGTTTGCAACACTCCAATGGCTAGAAGCACTTTTTCTACACACTCCATACAGTACAATCGTTTGAGTTTCAATAAAAGTAACTCAAATGATTGCACTATGCTACAAAGCAAATTTGAAGCATCAATCAAGTTTATCCTAGATGAAACTCAGTCGATGCCTTAATTTGTTTTGGTTGTGTAGGGTGTTCGTCGAGTTATCTCTAGGATAAAATCGAAAAAACCTAGAAATATCCAAGACCCATCTTAGGCGTCCGTCAAGTTTCTAAGAGGGAAACACGGCCGAACAGACCACATGTGATGCATTTTGAAAATTGTCATTAAAGAGATGAAACACTCATTTTATGTGCTCCTAATTTTTTCATCTTAGTTACAAGTTATAAAATGAATACAAATGATTAAAAAATCCACAAAAGTGCATTTTCATTGATTTTGACTTGAAATTGATCAAGCTAGGTCTCGATTGAATTGATCCTTTTCATGCACCTAATATCTATAATCAATCTCAAATAGACATATTAGATACATATGAATGGAATGGTTAAGTCATCATTAAAATATGGACAATGTATAACAATTAGGTCAGCATCCTCCCCCTTTTTAAAGATGAAAAACCATTCCTCAACATATTGAAAAGGATTTAGAATTTAGACTTTTACCTTGTGAATTGTAAGGGGATACATTAATGAACAATAGCGATTGCTCCCCCTCAATTCATGCTTACCCCAAGTTCTCCTTTCCTTCACTTGTATGGTTAGTTTATCCAAAAAGAATAACCATAACACATATATACTATTGATTCCTCTTTTCCTAGTCACATTATATTTCAGAGAATTAACTAGAAAAGGATCACAATTCAATATGCACTAGAGCTCATTTCTCATTTATCCTTTCTCCCCCTTTTCCATTTTAAAAAGGTAAAGGGGTAGAAGATCTAAAACTCATGTCTTATCCATAGGCACAAACAATACAAGCAACCATCAACCAAGCACCAACCAAAAAAAATAGAGAGAACAAACATACTAGAGTCATAATAAAAAATATGGAAGCACATTCCCAAAACTCATGAGATGTAACCAAGCATAGAGTTAAGGTACACATACGCAAATTAGAACAAAATATGTGCCCTCTAAAAAAAAACTACAAAATAGCGAGAAATAATGAGATATGAAAATATTAAGCCTCATATAAATGCCAAAATGTTCAGTACATGAAAGTCGACAAAAAGATATAAATATGATCACTCTCTAGACTAAGAACTAAACATCTAGGCAATCTAATTCAACAGTCTCATCCTCCTTGGACTGGTAGTCTTCATCTCCATCTGAAGGTGCATCAAGAGTGTCCTCACCACCATCTCCATCATCATCTAAGCCATCATCAACATCCTCATCACCTTTATCCTCATCACCATCAACCTTATCCTAAGCATCCTCATCAGCCATCTCTATGTCCTCATCAAGAAAGAAAAAGTGAGGACTAGGCCATTTTCTATTTTGCTCTACCTATGGGATGGCACATTCTTTTAGAGACTTGGCTTGCTCAAAGTCGGGTATAGAAACCCAATCAAAACTAGTAAGAAAGGAAGCAATAGGGCCAACTAGAAGAGCAAGAAGATGGGAGGCAACATGAGCACGTCTACCATCAGAGGTAGGGGGTACAATGGAGGCAACAAGGTGTTGGTACATGTGGAATTGACTGTATGCATAGGAAGCATAGTCAGCAGCTCGGTAGGGCTAGTAGGTGGGGTAGGGATGGTGCATGACAAGTTCATGTTAGACATTATCTGAACTAAATCTTGGGGAAGGTGCTCCTGGACCTATGTGTTGCATGCCTATTGGTTCATCATGTAGCCCATTAAGGTTTCATTAGACACTGAGAAAGAGGCACGTTTAGGTCTAGGAGGAGGTGGAGGGGCCTGGGGGGAAGTTGAAGAATCAAGTGTGGTAGAGGAGGTGGGGTGAAAAGATTTCTTGACAATGGTTTCACTGATGTAAACACCTTTCCTACTTGTTCTATAACCAAGATAATGGAAAAAGGATATTTCAATATGGTGAGCAGACAAACCACAAATCAAGTTGGGATGAGGTGGGCAGATTCCACTGGTGTACCATGGTTGATACCATCGACCAGTGTGTCGATGGTATCGACTCTGCCTCAGCCTGCACAAAGAACAAACCGATCACGGTATCTTTTTTACACTAAAAATTAAACCAAAACAAATCAACCTATGAACGTAAATGAACTAAACTAAGGTACCAATGGTTGGGTTGCCTCCCAACAAGCACCCTTATTTAACGTCTTAGGCTGGACGACTTTTGGGCACCTCATGCATCTGAAAGTGAAATGAGTTTGACCTCATTCACCTTCCTCTTGTAATTTTCACCAAAGTAGAGCTTCAATCTTTGTCCATTCACCAAAAATGTGGTCTCACCATCACACACCAAGATTGCGCCGTGTGGTTTGACCTCTTCTACCACGAACGGCCCACTCCACCAGGATTTGAGCTTCCCGGGATGCAACTTCAGTCGTGAATTGAACAACAATACACTATTTCCTTTCTTGAACGTGCGCAACTGGATGTGGCGATCGTGGATTAACTTGGTGCACTCCTTGTGTATCCGCGAGTTCTCGTATGCCGTCATCCGCAACTCATCCAACTCATTCAATTCAATCAATCTCTTCCTCCCCGCTCCATCGTAACTCAAGTTGAGCCTTTAAAGTGCCCAATGTGCTTTGTGCTCTAACTCTACCGGTAAGTGACAAGCCCGACCATACGCTAACCTAAAAGGCGTGGTGCCTATAGGTGTTTTGTAAGCCGTCCTGTATGCCCACAATGCATATGGTAGTAAGGCACTCCAGTTCTTCCTCGTGGAAGCCACCGTACACTCCAAAATCTTCTTAATTTCGCGATTGGAGACCTCCACCTGTCCTTGAGTCTGTGGGTGATATGGGGTACCTATGTTGTGTTTGACCCCATATTTCTTCAACAATGCCGAGAACTTCTGATTCCTAAAATGCATACCCCCATCACTGATGATCATTCGGGGCACTCCAAACCTGCAGAAAATGTTTTCTTTCATGAACCTGCACACTACAGTGGAATCGTTAGTCCTTGTGGGTATTGCTTCTACCCACTTCGACACGTAATCAACTGCTAAAAGAATATATAAATTTGAATTTGAGGACACAAAGGGTCCCATGAAATCTATGCCCCACAGATCAAATACCTACACTTCTTGGAACACATTTAGGGGCATCTCCTGTCTCTTTGAAATATTACCTACTCGTTGGCAGGAATCACATTGCCTTACAAACTCGTAGGCGTCTCAGAACAAGGTTGGCCAATAAAGGCCACTCTCCAAAACTTTAGTTTCCGTACGAGAGCTCGCATGGTGTCCTCCCATAGGTAGTGCGTGGCAATGACAGAGAACGCTCTCGTACTCCACCTTAGGAACACATCTGCGTAGGATACCATCCCTGCATTGCTTAAGAAGAATCAGGTCATCCCAAAAATAATATCGTAAAGAATGGAAAAATCTTTTCTTCTCTTGATATGACCAATCTTCTGAGATGATCCCGCAAGCCAAATAATTCACAATCTCAGCGAACCAAGGGTCTTTAGAATTAACTTTCAAAATCTGTTCATCTAGAAATGTCTCGGTTATGGGTATATGTAAATCTTTTTCATCCACCCTCTCTAACCTAGACAGATGATCTGCGACAACATTTTCAATCCCAGCTTTATCCTTGATTTCGATGTCAAATTCTTGTAAGAGCAAAATCCACCTAATTAATCTAGGCTTTGCGTCTTTTTTCTCCATTAAGTATTTAATTGCGACATGGTCAGTCCAAACGACTACTTTAGATCCAACTAAATATTGCCGAAATTTTTCAAAAGTGAAAACAACGGCGAGTAATTCTTTTTCAGTAGTTGTATAATTTAATTGGGCATCATTCAAAGTCTTTGAAGCATAGAAAATCACAGCGGGTTTATTGTCCACCCGCTACCCCAACACGGCTCCTACTGCAAAATCAGAAGCGTCACACATGAGTTCGAACGGTTTCGTCCAATCTGGCGTTTGAACAACCAGCGCAGAAATCAATTTCTCCTTCAACACGTCGAACGCATGTAGACATTTGTCATTGAAATCAAATACATCATCTTTCTCAAGCAGTTTGGATAGAGGTTTTGCGATTTTTGAAAAATATTTTATAAACCGACGATAAAATCCGGCATGTCCCAAGAAACTCCTTACCCCTTTAACAGTATTTGGTGGGGGTAACTTGGAAATAACTTCAATTTTTACCGGATCCACCTCTAAACCTTTGCTAGACACCTTATGTCCTAGCACTATCCCCTCAGTCACCATCATGTGACATTTTTCCCAGTTGAGGACCAAATGTGTGTCCTCGCAGCACTATAAAACTTTGTCTAGATTATATAGGCATTCGTCAAATGATGCACCATACACCGAAAAGTCATCCATAAATACCTCAAGACAGCATTCTACCATGTCAGAAAAGATAGCGAGCATACAATGCTGAAAAGTCACAGGTGCATTGCATAAACCAAAAGGCATTCGGCGATACGCGAAAGTCCCATAGGGATAAGTGAAAGTAGATTTATCTTGGTCCAAAGGATCAATTGAAATCTGGTTGTACCCCGAGTACCCGTCAAGAAAATAGAAATGCGATCGGCCGGCAAGACGCTCTAGAATTTGATCTATAAAAGGTAAAGGAAAGTGATCCTTTAGCGTAGTAGCATTCAGACGACAGTAATCAATACAAACTCGCCACCCGGTTACCAATCGAGTGGTAACAGGTTCATTTAAAATATTTCGGGTGACAGTAATTCCCCCCTTTTTAGGGACTACCTGTGAGTCTGATATGGCGTAAATGATACATGCAGCAAGAAGTTTAATAACCTCATTCTTCACAACCTCCATCATGCTTGGATTGAGACGTCGTTGAGGTTGGATCACGGGCTTGGCTCCCTTCTCGAGTCGAATCTTATGCTGACATAATGTAGGGGAAATCCCCTTGATATCTGCAACGGACCACCCAAAAGCTCCCCGATGGTTCTTCAACACTATCAACAATTGTTCCTCCTCATCCGCACTCAAATGAGCAGAAATGATCACATTTAACTTGTCTTCCTCAGCTAAAAAGACATATTTGAGATGCGGTGGCAGCGACTTTAATTCTAACTCCGGCGGGCTGATCAGAGATGATTGAAGCGGCGGGGGAAGTTCACCTAAATCTTCATAATGCCTCGCATAGAAGCATGGAAGCATCTGAAGCGTTTTGGCACACTCCTTGAGTGATTTGCTCCGCATCCAATCATGTGTAATATTTACCAAGAAAGCCTCCAATGGTAATTCAGGATATGCATCAAAAACAGAAATTGCAATAACATCATCTTCCGTAGAAGGCGGAATGTCCTCATCCTCATCATTAGGGAGCCCTACAACTTTACACAGAGATACTACCTTGGTCTTTTCCATGATGTCCACAGCCAAAGTTCCATTGTCCAATTTTCTCATCACATGAGCCATGTCCAGAAATGGCTTCCCAAGACAGAGTGAAATATTATTATCCAAATGTTTTACCACACGACATTGTTCCTTTGCTTTAGACGACACAGTACTAGAGGGCATGACCATCTCAAATCGGTCATCGGCTATACCCAAGGTCAAACGATGTCTCCCCATCTCTAAAATCATGTCGGCTGTAGCTTGGAAAGGACGTCCAAGTAATAGCTCGTTGCCATGTTCATCCTGCATCTCCATGACTACAAAATCTGCTGGAAAAACAAATTTGTCCACTTTCACTAACACATCTTCACAGATTCCATATGGCTTTACCACCGAATTGTCTGCCAATTCAATAGTCATGTTGCTTGGCCATGACTCTTTCAATCCCAACTTTTTGAATGTAGAAAGGGGCATCAAGTTGATGCTTGCCCCTGAGTCACATAATGCTTCACCAAATTTGACTTTTCCAATATAACAAGAAATGTTAAAACAGCCTGGATCTTGCCTCTTTGGCGGCAAAGTGCCCATGATGAAGGCACTCACTTGCTCTTTGTGCATGACAACCTTTGTATCCGGAATTTTCCTCTTCTTAGTAATGATGTCATTTAGAAATTTCCCGTAAGACGGGATTTGCTCAATGGCTTCCAATAGAGGGATATTGACTGAAAGCTTCCTGAAACTGTCTAAGAACTTCTTAAATTGCACATCTACCTTCCTTGCCTTAGCACTATTTAGGTACGGGACCGGGACCGCTTGTGCCCTTTGATGCGGTGGCACATAGGGTGTCTTTTTCCGAGGTCCTTCCTCCTCTGCAATCGGGTCTTCAGTAGAATCCACAACTGTGTCATTGACTGGATCTGTGACCGGTGCGGGCTGCTCCTCATTGGCGTCACCTTCTACTTCATCTTGTGGTGTGCTTGTCTCCTCGGCCCTTGGATTTAACAATTTCTTGCCGCTTCTTAGCAAGATGGCCTTTTCCTGCTGGTTTCCCCCTGGAACATTGGTGTTTCTCGGAAAACCTGGATGTGCCGGTTTCTTCAAACTGGCTATCTCTGCTGCCATCTGTCCATAGATGTCTCAATGGTCCTCATTTGAGCCCCATGGCTCTGCAGTGTTTGCCCAAACTGATTCATAAACTCCCCTTACTGTTTAATTTGCTGGCCGAACGTAGTCATGAGTTCTTGATTTTGCTTTATCACCTGATTGAGCAGCTCTGTGCTCTTATCCTCTGCTACTGGCTGGGGTTTGGCATCCGGATCCTGTAGAAAATTGTTTGGATCCTTCCATGAAAACCTCTTGTCTTTTCTCCATGCGTAGTCGTTGTTCCTGTAACCTGGCTGCTGCCTCATAAATTTCACTTGAGCCTCGTCCTCGGACTCAGTATCTTGCTTTGCAAACAATTTCTTTGCGAGAAGATCCATCTTCTCATTCAGCTCCTTCATAGCTTTTGATTCACCTGCCACTCGAATTTGTTCCACGGGGCCTCTTTCTCTCTCACCCCATGATTGCTTCCTAGCCATGTTCTTTAATATCTCCCAACACCTGGTGTCCGTGTTGTTCAAAAAGAATCCTGACCCAGCTGAATCAAGGTTTCTCCTATCGTGCTCGGAGAGAGTAAAATAGAAGATCTTTACCTGTGTTTCTTTATCCAGCCCATGATGCGGGCACCGTCTCAGCATGACCTGAAACCTCTCCCAGGTCTCAAAATATGTCTCACCTACCTGTTGGGTAAAGTTATGGATCTTCCTGATCATGTCATTGGTCTTCTCAGGAGGAAAGAACCTCTCAAAGAAAACCTCCACCATATGGTCCCAGGACTCCACAAACTCATCATCTAAATTGTGTAGCCATTCTCGCGCGGCTCCTGCCAATGAACTCGGGAAAAGTTTAAGATAAAGTGCATCCTGTGGAAACCTGTCGATTTTAACCATGTCACAGTTCTCAACAAACTGACTTATGTGCGCGATAGGGTCCTCATTCTTGAGCCCATGAAAAGCATTGGACTTCACCAGATTTATCAAAGCCGGATCAATCTTATATGTAGGTTTGTTGATTGCTTGCTTCTTTATAGGCCTTTTTGAAGCGGATGTGGAAGAAGCCTTTATCTTCTCCCATATGGTCTGTGGCTGCTCTTCCATCTCTTCTTGTTCGGATTCTGAATCTATATCCTCAAGATGGTCCTGATAATAACCGTCCTTGTCTTCTAGTCCCGTAAGTGGAACCTCTGGTGCGTGCCGCGTGTAGTCAGTACTACGCGTCTGCACCATGCACAGTACATGAAAATGGAAAATTAACTTAGTATTGTGCCTGACGATTGCAAATACTCAGAAAATAGATTATGAATTTTTGGAATGATAAAAAAATAAAAGGTGGCCTAGAGTGGCCGCTCACAGCATTCGAAGTGCCAACAAATTGCCGTATCCCCGGCAACGGTGCCAAAAACTTGACGCAATTTTACCGTGCGTAGAAACGCAAGTGAACGCGTCGAGTAGTACAGGCCTTTGTGAGGCCTGAGTCGAACTCAGGGATACGTGCAATCGTCGGGGACTCCTACTAACTACTCGCGATCAGCTAAGCCGATTAACAAGTTGAGAATTGTTGTTAAAATTAAAAGAAAAATAAAAACAAAACAAAACAAGTAATCGATTAAATGTTGGTTTAATCAATTCAAAAGGAAATCTTTAGGGCTAAGGTTTCCCCGCGAGTTTTCATTGTATTAAATTCTATATAGTTACTCAATTTTATCTCTCTATCCAGGTAGTGGCCTGAAATCAGAATTGTCCACTGTCGTGGTACAATTCACTACCTATGTCTAGGTCGGTTCCACCGTCGTAGTAACCTATACCCTAAACTAGGTGCATTATAAACAACCTCTCGGTATCCACCATTAATCTTACATCGCCTTGTTCAAGAGATTTGTCAATTAATGTAAATTCCATCTCTTTTCAACCGTTAATTCTTCTTTCGAAGCAATTAAGGGCATTAGATTATTATTATGGCGATCAAACATAACAATATATTGGAGAACACGAAACTATACCACGGATTTAAGAGATAAGATATGAATTACTATTATAAAATTGTCATACAATGAATCCTCAGGCTACTCCCGGTCCTAAAGATAAAGGGGATTAGCCTCGCATGTTCATCTCAGAGTACAATGCAGAAACGAAAAGGGGAAACATGAGAAAAATGAGATTGAGTGGTGAAACCCCTGAACAGAGAAGGTCCAAACGATCCTTGGCGTAGAATCCGCGTTCTGCCGCCGTTCGGTGGTGGAATTCATCTTCTTCAGCATCCAGATCGGCTGGGGCATGCTCTCGTGATCCGTTCTTCTCTCCTTGCTCTCTAGGATGTGTGCAGCAACTAATGACGTGATCCCCCAGTCCAGGGTGCCGTCATTAGGTATATCTCCCGAATTAAGTCGCTAATTAACCACGACCGTCCGATTAAGATCATTCCGAATCAAACTAATATCTGACAGTGTCGATACCATCGACGCGGGTCGATGGTATCGACCTAGCGTGGTAGAGGCAATCCTTCTCTTCTTTCGTCTAAGTGCCTGATGTCATCTCGATACCATCGACTCGGGTCGATGGTATCGACACTCTAAGGCGTCGGTTTTGTCGTTATGCGTCGCTGTAGCCTCCATGCGTCGATGGTATCGACTTGGTGTCGATACTATCGACTGTTTTCTCGCCAGCAACCTGATGGTAGCTCGATACCATCGACATCCCTGTCGATAGTATCGACTCTGTGCTGATACTCGCGGCTGGCAACCTGTGGTACGATCGATAGTATCAACTTCCGTCGATGGTATCGACGGAAGCATATACTTGTTTTCCCTGAAATTCAAACACGAAACCACATCAATTCACACAATAATAATATTTTGACAGTTAATGCTCAAAGCGATGAAATAAAGGCGATTTGACATAAAATAGTAGCAAAGACCAAAGTGGATGAATTATGCAACATTAACCATAAAAATGACTAATAAAAGCATAAAACGCTTATCAAACAGGTCTATAAATGCGACTCAAAATCATCGCATCAAACTATCAAGGTTGGTTTTATCATTCAATTCAAGAATTTCAAGCTTAGCATAAAGATCATCAATAATTTTTCCTAACTATTTTCTTTTAGATTTACATTTAGCAAAACATGAACGGGTAGTAATAAGAATGTCAATAATATCTTCCTTGGATAATTCATGTAAGCTTACCTCACTCACTTTGCTTACCTCACCAATATCTTCACTAGTAGATGCCATGAGTGCAAGATACTCAAATTTAGGATCATGAGCTTGAAGATTTCCAATGAGTTCTTTAGTTGGGATGTCACCAAGGCTCCTCACTTATTCAATGGAGGTGACCTTTGACTCGCATCTCTTTGGTAGATTCCTCAAGATCTTGGAGTTAATAACACCTCTATACAAAGTTTTGCCCAATTCAGCCAGCCCGTTGATGATGGCATTGAGTCTTGAGTACATCTCCGCAATCCCTTCTTTTTTACCCATCTTGAAGTTCTCTAGGAGGCTGTTCAACATGTAGATCTTTGCCTCCTTGACTTGCTTTGTGCCTTCATACGTGATGCACAACTTGTCCCAAATCTCATAGGCGGTGTCCCAAGATGAGATCCGATTGAACTCCATGGAGGTGAGGGATTCATAGAGGATGCTAATGGATTTGGCATTGAGTTGAGCTTCCTTGAGTGTAGCTTCACTTCATGTTGCAGTAACTCCAGTTGGCTCCTTGTAAGGTGTGACCATCACCTTCTACATGTCAAAGTTCATCCCTTGAATGTAGAACTGCATATGCCTCTTCCAATAGAGGAAGTTGGTGCCATCAAAGATTGGAGGATGCATAGAGAAGCCTCCCTCTAGGTTGAGAGAACCAAGTAGGTTGTCTTCCATCTTCTCATCTCATGGGAGATTGTTGGAGAAGATCCTTGGCTCTGATACCCCTTGTTGGATCCAAGGGCTCTAGGGGGGGGGTGAATAGAGCTGCAAAATTTCTCACAAAACAGATTAGACCTTCAAATTATATCAAGTTTCAAAGAAATAGCTTAATTGCAATTTGAAGTTCTATCTAACAAGAATAGCAAGGATGAGAGAGATTGCTAGCAAGCACTTGACAAAGGGATGTAGAGTGGTTCCACACTTCAAATGAGAAGTGAGTCAGTCCACTACCTAGAGAGGTCAGCCTCGAGGACTTTGCAAGTGCTTTTCTCTATATTATCACCAATAAGAGTTACAACACAAGATCACCAAAGGACTTACCCATCCAACCACAAGGAGATATCCACCTTACCAAAGGGCTTACCCACTTAGATTGAATCTTCAACCTTTCATCAAGGTCTTACCCACTCAAGCTCAAGTCTTCTGCCTTGAAGGACTTTGCTTCTCCTCTTGGATCTTCATCCTTTGCCTTCTCCTTCACCTAGAGAAGATCACCACCTCTTCATCAACCTTGAAGAGTACCAGCTATAACTCCTTCTTCACTCGATGGAGCTTGCTTCACCTTTTCTTCATGTAGGAAGGAGATAGGGAAGTAAGAGAAGATGAGAGCTTTACATGCACAAGGGTGGATCTCTCTTACAATATGCCTAACTCACTCACATATCACAAAATGAAGTGTAAACTAGAGAGAGAAAGGGGCTCAAGGAGTAGTATCACACTCAACATATCAAGGACCTTGGATATCTTGAATCAGCAAACTTGGAATGAACTCCAAGGGGTCCTATTTATAGGTGGGGGTGCTCCCTTGAGTTGGGGAATACTTGGGGTCGAAATATAGCCATTTTTGACAAATCAACGGATCTATTTTCACCCAAAACAAGTCACCAATGGTTATAATAACGTTTTGTGCATTTTTCTTATAGTACATTCGATCGAGTTTCAATAAAGATAACTCGACCGATCAACTAAAAGACAAAGCCAATTTTCAAACTATCAGTCAAGTTTGTTCTGGGGAACTCGATCGATGAGCTAAAATTGAGTTTGCTCAAAGAGTCGGTCAATCGAGTTCCTGTAAATGTACAACTCGACCGATGGGTCATCTTCAGAAAATCCATCATAGAATCAGTCGAGATTGTAACTCGACCGATGAACATCCTGTGATCAATTTTCTAAGTTGACTTTAGGGTGATTAAACCTTGGTATTAAGTGTCCCACATATTTTTCTCATCTTGGTTACAAGTCTTATCATCAATAAAAGTGATTATAAAAAATTTCTAAGATCGTTTGAAGTATTTCCTAATTAGCACACTTGCATTGCATTTGACTTGAACTTAGACAAGCTAGGGGTTGTTTAATTTTATCCTTTTCATGTACCTTAATCCTGAAATCAATCTTGAACAAACATATTAGAGACATATGAATGGAATGGTTAAGTCATTATCAAAATATGGGAAATGTATAACACTTAGGTCAACATCATGAATTAGGTAACTATTGATGTGTTAATGTGGTAGTTCATTCAATAACTAATGATAGATTTTTGTGGTCATTCCTAGCTCAATTATGATATGGTATGAGTAGTCAGATACATAGGAAAGTACTATAATAATGGAAGTTTTGATCATGAGGTCCTTCTCTATAGTGATCATATGGAAAACAAAAATGTGAAGATGTACATTTTGGTCATATTGTTGTGAAATCAGGGCAACAGATAACGAAGTAGAGAAAAAATATAATGCCCGGTTCCCTAATTAGTGAGATCACATCAACAATAATGGATCTAGGAAATAGGGTAGAAAAAGATATACATGGTCCTGGAGCAATTATAATAGAAACTCTTACTGTAGTGTGCTTCTTTCACAAGTCACACTTGGACAGCTATCAGCAACAACATCATGGTTGATCACCATAGATGGTGGTTGACGACGTCCTCCTTAGCAGGTGTCAAAGGCCTCCTCTCCTCTAGAGTAGTCTATGCAGACCACTTGAAACTCCAAGTTGTGGTACCAGAGACAACAAGAAGGAGTTTTCCTTTCGAACATTAATGTGCTAGTGTTGGTTCAATCTCCCATGTTGTCTTTCCCTTGATGTACCTCCCTTTGACAGGTAGGGCTTGATCAAGATCTATGGTTACCAGAACCAAAGAGGACAAAAAATATCAGAGCTTACTGTTGTGTCTCTAAAATCCTAGACTGCCCCCTTTATATAGGATGACTAGGATTAGGGTTTCTAGTTCATTTGGGAGTCAAAGAGATAGATTTTCATGAATTTTCTAGAAACCTGCAAATGACAAACCAATTGATTCACCATTGAACCGTTCATTTCATAGGCGAGATGATCATTTCAACCCTTGAAACGATCATTTCATAATGTTTCTAATTCACTAACAAATTGGCTTTCAATGCAACAATGAATGCACAACATGACATCAACATCAATCCTCGATCCAATCAAATTGATCATTGAACTAGGAAGTTCAACACTTGAACCGGTCATTTCATACCACGAACTGGTTGGTTCACTAAGTGGACCAGCTAGTTCATGAATTGGTTCAGTCATTGTTCAAACAATGTTGTTTCTAATTGACCTGACACTTGAATCGATCAGTTCAACACTTGAACTGGTCGGTTCACAGTCCAATCAACCAAATTATCAACCATTATTGTTTAAACTAAATACCTAACCACTTTTGTAATTAAATTAAACATCATTCATGAATAAACTCTAAATTTTAGATGCATCCTAAGCGTGTGGCCCTAAAGGTCATAATTTAAGTTGGCACTGAATGTCCATAATCAATTTATGACATCATAAGTAATGGGCGATATCTAGGAACACATCATCAGTACCCAAATAATTTGGAAAGTTGGAGAACATTTTCAACCTACAATATGTGATTAGTGTTACCATGATTGTATAGTTCCCTTGTCTCTGATATCTGGATTGAACTTGAGGCATGGAATAATCATCCTCTCAATATTCAATCCATGTTCCTTGTGTAGGATTAATGGGCTCTAGAGGGGGTGAATACAACTAAAACCACTTGCACATGATTCATTAAAATTTCATATTAATACGATTCCGAATATGGAATTTGATGTGAAACTAAACATACATAACAAGGATGAGAGAGATTGAATAAGATTAAGAACAAGCTATGTAGAGTGGTTCCAAATCCAAACTAGGAGAAGATCAATCCACTACCTAGAGAGGTCATGCCCTAGGATTTTGCAACCATTGCATACCTATATTCCATTAGAAGACATATAATAAGACCTTCCTTTTACAGGTCAAGGATACCCAACATTCTTTTCTAAGGATCAAAAGGAGCCAATAAACCTTACAAGGTCTTACATATCCTTGGAGCAAGAGTCTTCAACCTCTACAAGGGCTTACCCACTTTCACAAAGAGCTGGACACCTTTGCCAAGGAGCTCCCCTCTTGAAATAAGTATTATTCCTTGAAGGAATTACCCACTCTTCTCAAGGATCTTCATCCTTCACCTTGGAGAAGCTTTCACCAACTTTTATCTTGAGAAAGGGGTTGGGAAAGGGAAGATTTGAGAGCTTTACAAGAGTACAATGGAGTATCTCTCTCTCACATAGTCTATCTCACTCATATTAACATTTTGATGTGTATGCAAGAGATAGACAGTGGTTGTATGTGAACAAATCCACTCAACTATATCTAGGATCTTGAATATCATGAAGGAGGAAACTTGAGATGAATCCCAAGGTGTCATATTTATAGTTGGGGATGCCCACTAGCCACTAGAAGTAGTCATTTAGGGTGTTGCAACATATATATTTTTGATGTTTGCAACACTCCAATGGCTAGAAGCACTTTTTCTACACACTCCATACAGTACAATCGTTTGAGTTTCAATAAAAGTAACTCAAATGATTGCACTACGCTACAAAGCAAATTTGAAGCATCAGTCAAGTTTATCCTAGATGAAACTCAGTCGATGCCTTAATTTGTTTTGGTTGTGTAGGGTGTTGGTCGAGTTATCTCCAGGATAAAATCGAAAAAACCTAGAAATATCCAAGACCCATCCTAGGCGTCCGTCAAGTTTCTAAGAGGGAAACGCGGCCGAACAGACCACATGTGATGCATTTTGAAAATTGTCATTTAAGAGATGAAACGCTCATTTTATGTGCTCCTAATTTTTTCATCTTAGTTACAAGTTATAAAATGAATACAAATGATTAAAAAATCCACAAAAGTGCATTTTCATTGCTTTTGACTTGAAATTGATCAAGCTAGGTCTCGATTGAATTGATCCTTTTCATGTACCTAATATCTATAATCAATCTCGAATAGACATATTAGATACATATGAATGGAATGGTTAAGTCATCATTAAAATATGGACAATGTATAACAATTAGGTCAGCATCCTCCCCCTTTTTAAAGATGAAAAACCATTCCTCAACATATTGAAAAGGATTTAGAATTTAGACTTTTACCTTGTGAATTGTAAGGGGATACATTAATGAACAATAGCGATTGCTCCCCCTCAATTCATGCTTACCCCAAGTTCTCCTTTCCTTCACTTGTATGGTTAGTTTATCCAAAAAGAATAACCATAGCACATATATACTATTGATTCCTCTTTTCCTAGTCACATTATATTTCAGAGAATTAACTAGAAAAGGATCACAATTCAATATGCACTAGAGCTCATTTCTCATTTATCCTTTCTCCCCCTTTTCCATTTTAAAAAGGTAAAGGGGTAGAAGATCTAAAACACATGTCTTATCCATATGCACAAACAATACAAGCAACCATCAACCAAGCACCAACCAAAAAAAATAGAGAGAACAAACATACTAGAGTCATAATAAAAAATATGGAAGCACATTCCCAAAACTCATGAGATGTAACCAAGCATAGAGTTAAGGTACACATAAGCAAATTAGAACAAAATATGTGCCCTCTAAAAAAAACTACAAAATAGCGAGAAATAATGAGATATGAAAATATTAAGCCTCATATAAATGCCAAAATGTTCAGTACATGAAAGTCGACAAAAAGATATAAATATGATCACTCTCTAGACTAAGAACTAAACATCTAGGCAATCTAATTCAACAGTCTCATCCTCCTTGGACTGGTAGTCTTCATCTCCATCTGAAGGTGCATCAAGAGTGTCCTCACCACCATCTCCATCATCATCTAAGCCATCATCAACATCCTCATCACCTTTATCCTCATCACCATCAACCTTATCCTAAGCATCCTCATCAGCCATCTCTATGTCCTCATCAAGAAAGAAAAAGTGAGGACTAGGCCATTTTCTATTTTGCTCTACCTATGGGATGGCACATTCTTTTAGAGACTTGGCTTGCTCAAAGTCGGGTATAGAAACCCAATCAAAACTAGTAAGAAAGGAAGCAATAGGGCCAACTAGAAGAGCAAGAAGATGGGAGGCAACATGAGCACGTCTACCATCAGAGGTAGGGGGTACAATGGAAGCAACAAGGTGTTGGTACATGTGGAATTGACTGTATGCATAGGAAGCATAGTCAGCAGCTCGGTAGGGCTAGTAGGTGGGGTAGGGATGGTGCATGACAAGTTCATGTTAGACATTATTTGAACTAAATCTTGGGGAAGGTGCTCCTGGACCTATGTGTTGCATGCCTATTGGTTCATCATGTAGCCCATTAAGGTTTCATTAGACACTGAGAAAGAGGCACGTTTAGGTCTAGGAGGAGGTGGAGGGGCCTGGGTGGAAGTTGAAGAATCAAGTGTGGTAGAGGAGGTGGGGTGAAAAGATTTCTTGACAATGGTTTCACTGATGTAAACACCTTTCCTACTTGTTCTATAACCAAGATAATGGAAAAAGGATATTTCAATATGGTGAGCAGGCAAACCACAAATCAAGTTGGGATGAGGTGGGCAGATTCCACTGGTATTCTTCCTAGAGACAAAATATGTCATGTGATGGAGAATGTAACATTCCCATTTGACTTTGACATCACAAAGGAGATAGTACATTAGAATAGCAATGTTCTTTGCAATGTCCATTTGGTTTTTCTTTGGGTGGACATTATAGTTGACTACTAGTGCAATGAGGTGAGTCTTGATATTAAGGGAATAAGAAGGAATAATGGATTTCTTCCTATATGGAACATCTTGTATCTCTAGGAACTTACATATGTCAGGTAGGGTAAGCTCAAGTTCAAAACATTGGTACACCTTTTCAAGGTCAAGAAGATCAAGATATTGGTGACATGTGGTCAGCCATGTATATGCGGTAGAGATACCATTGAAGTAAGAATTCAAGGAATTCTCAGAGATGAAAACTTAGTACCTACAATCATGGAGGTAAGTATCACTTGTGTGTTAGGTGGTGGAACAAGGGAAGTTTAGTTCCACATGAGGTTTGCATAGAATTCCTGGACAACTTTTATGCTAGACATAGAGTTTGTGTAGCACAGTCACTCTACACATAATGCACTAAGGATTGTGCATTAAATACAACAACAACATCATTCATCAACTCACTTTGAGATTCAAGCAGGCACAAAAAGGGAAAGGATTTCTAGGAAGAAGCTCCTTATGCCTATTGACTGCTTGAGAGGAGATGAAGGAGGTTCCATCAAAGGAAACAACCCTTGAATCAGTGGAGGACGAGGGTAATCCACTTGGGCTAGTCTTTTTTCATCAATTTGAAGCCATGTCGATGAGAGGAGAGGAAAAAGCAACAAAACAAAGAAGATGGAAGGTGCTGCAGGTCGCCCAAGGTGCTAGGTCAAGGTAGGGAGAGGCTAAAGTAGGTGATCAGGGGCTAAAGAGGTAAGGGAGAAGTTTAGACAACCCTAAGGTTTCAAGACAAATAAGAAAGAGGGGCTATAATTTGACTTTTCTCTAGTTGAGAGGGAGAAAGTCAGTTGAAAGCCTATATGTTTTCCACCCAACAATGTTGTCGATTGAGTTTTAGATTTGGGAAACTCGACCAACACTACAGTTTGTTCAATCCTTGACCTGTTGTTGCTCAAGTTTCTCCCAGAACAAATTCGGCCGACAACTGAGTCAGTCCAAAAGATAAAATAATACAATTGTAGGCCACTAGAGTGCTATATAAATATATTTTTCTAGCTTTTCATGCATTTTGAACATATTAAGGAACATTCCACTTATCATTGGCTACTATTTTTGTGGTGAAATAATTGTTTGCAAAAAAATAAAAAAGCAAAATAAGGCATGAAAACTAGGCATAAGTAGTAGTAATAAGCATAAGGTGAGGAGAAATGAGCAACAACATATAGGTGTGAGAACATCTACATAGAAGATATATCATTATCATCAAGAGCAATAAGAAGCAATTTGGGTCTAACGAAGGTAAAGGGATCTCCAGCTAGAGGTTTAGTGAAACTGTCCACAAGTTATTTTTCTATGTCCACATGCGTGATATAGATATCATTTTTCACAATGTGGTCATGAAGGAAGTGATGGAGGACCTCTATACGTTTGTCTCTAATGTGCAATATAAGATTATAAGAAAGATTGATTGTACTAGTATTATAAAAAAAGATAGGAGAATAATCATAATGAACATTAAAGTCTTGGAGCATTTGCTTTATCCGTAGGACTTGGGCACAACAACTCCCAGCTGCCATGTACTCAGCCTCGGTAGTTGAAAGAGTCATTGTGCTTTGTTTCTTGGATAACCAAGAGACTAAGCATGGTACTACGAGGAAGCAAGTGCCACTTGTGCACTTTCTATCAATCAATAACCCTACATAATCCACACGACTATAAGCAGTAAGAGTAAAGTCCCTTGACTTGGGATACCATAGTCCAAAATTTTGAGTTTTGGCTAGATATCTCAAAATCCTTTTAATGACTATAAAATGGTATTTTTAGGGCTTGATTAAAATCTAACAGACAAGACAACACTAAACATGATATTAGGTCTAGATGAAACTAAATATAACCTACCAATAATACCTCTATAGAGCTTCTCATCTACATTCTCACCTTCCTCATCTCTATCAAGTTCGACAGTGTTTGACATGGGGGTGTCCATCATCTTGGTGTTCTCCATCCCAAAGCACTTCAAGAGTTCACTTGTATACTTGCCTTGGTTGATGAAGTTACCTTCCTTGGTTTTCTTGATTTGGAAACCAATGAAGAAAGTAAGGTCCCCAATCATACTCATCTCAAACTCACTCTGCATGAGAACTCCTTGCAAATATCAAGATCCATTTTGCCAAAAATGATATCATAAACATATATTTTAACGATAAAAAAGTTTACAAAATTGTGTTTAAGAAAGAGAGTAGAATCAACTTTGCCCATTATATAGCCATTATCTAGAAAAATTTTGTTTAAATTCTCATACCAAGCTCTAGGGGCTTGTTTGAGTCCATACAGAGCTTTTTGTAATAAGTAAACATGGTTAGGAAGCTTATCATGTTCAAAGTCGGGAGGTTGAGCCACATAGACTTCCTGCTCTATTCTACCATTTTGAAATGCATTCTTAACATCCATTTTGCATAGTTGGAAATTCTTATGACTAGCAAAAGAAAGTAGCATTCTAATAGATTCAAGTCTACCAATAACTACATACATTTCATCAAAATCAATACCTTCTTGTTGGTTGTAACCTTGAGCTACTGACTTACTTTGTTTCTTACCACTTTCCTACTTTCATCTTGCTTGTTGTGGTAGACCCACTTAGTGCCAATGATCTTCCTATCATTTGGGCTTGGTAGTAAGGTCCACACCTTGTTCTTATCAAACTGCTCTAGCTCCTCTTCCATATCTAGGATCCATTCATCATCCCTAAGAGCTTTTTATACATTCTTTGGCTCAAGTTGTGAGATGAAGGTGCTGTTGGCTTGTTCTTTGTTGAATGCAGCCCACGTCTTCACCCTTTCATAAGAATCACCTATGATGAGCCCCTTTGGATGATATTTAGCAAACAGGGGGGATTGGATCCTTCTTTTCTTCTTCATCTACTACCACCTCTTTTCCTTTGTCAGTGGTGTTGAGTTCTTTCTATCTAGGAATAACCTCATATACAACATTATCATTCAAAATAATCTTAGAAATAGAGGGGTTAGATTCAAAAAATTTAACATCGATAGATTCTTCAACTTCAGACAATTCAATGTTAAAAACTCTATATGCTCTACTAGTAGTGCTATATCCAAGAAAGAAATCCTTGTAATATTTTGCATCAAAATTGTCAAGGGAATCCTTGGTGTTTTTTAAAAAAAGGACAACCAAAAATATGAAAGTACTTGATAGAAGGCTTTCTAGTACGCCATAACTCATAGGGGGTTTTCTTTAAGGACAGATGAGTGAAAACCTAGTTTTGCACAAAAAATGAAGTACTAACAACTTTGGCCTAAAAATTCTTTGGAATATCACACTCAAGAATCATAGTCCTAGCCATTTCCTATAAAGACCTATTCTTTCTCTGTACAACCCCACTTTGTTACAATGTACAAGGGGAAGTAAAGTTCTATGCATACCCAGATTCCTCACGAAACTTTTCAAAAAAATCATTTTCAAATTATCCCCCATGGTCACTACGGATAGAGACAAGTCAGTAAGATGCTTCATTTTTGACCCATTTAAAAAAAGTCGAGAAAACATCAAGAGTATCACCTTTTGAAACAAGAAAAAAGGTCCAAGTATAGTGACAAAACGATTGACTTCTCATTGGTCCAAATAGATCAATGTGAAGAAGTTCAATATCTCACTTGGTGCTAAGGATTCCTTTAGATTTAAAGGGGGAATTGGCTTGCTTTCTCTGGGTACAAGGTTGACATCCCTCATCCTTCTCAAAGTCCAATTTAGGAAGTCCTTTGACCAATACCTTTTTGCTCAAGTTCTTCAATTGATGCATATTTACATGACCAAGTCTACGATGCCACAAATATGTATCACTTTTATCCACAACAATGCATCTATCAAGAATAGGCTTAAGATAATCATGAACAATAACATAAAGAATTTCATTTCTAGTTCCCTTGTATATAACACTGTAGGAGAGGGAATATAGGAGCAAGCATTCAAGATAGATAAAAAGAACAAGATAACCATTATCATATAATTGGCTAACACTAATTAAATTATGATGTAGGCCATCCACAAGAAGTACATTCTTGATGCATAGTGAGTCACCCACATCACCCTCACCTATAACTTTACCTTTGTTATTATCCCCAAAAGTCAACAATCCTCCTTTCTTTTTAGTGAACTTATTGAAATGGCTGATTTCACCTATCATATGCTTGGCGCAACCACTATCAACATTCCATTGTCCTTTTACCAATAAGAAAGGAAGATGTTGATGCTCAATTCAAACCTTGGAATCCAGAGTTAGCTTGGGGACCCATTATAGGGACAATAAGTAGAATAATGATCATCACTCTTGCATTGTGGATAAACCATAGGGTTCTTAGAACCAGATGACTCTCCATGGAAAATAGGAGGTTCCTTGCTCTTTCTCTCATCTTTGCCCTTTCTTTTGGGAGATCCCTCATATCCTAAAATACTTTTACCATTTTCTTGGTAGAGTGATCTAGAACTTCATTGAGGGAACTTTTCCCTTAGATAAACTTTTGCAAGGAAGATCTAAGCCTATGATTATCATCACCAAGAGTAATGAAAATAGAAGAAAGACTAGATAAATCATCTTGAGCATGAACTAGGTCATTCTCTAGACAAAGGGCTTTAATATGATAAGAAACTCTATCATGAGTTATGCTAGATACTTCATTACTTAGGAATATAGGCTAGAAGAAAGATCATTAGTTTTAAAAAGCAATCTAGCATCTTCAGTTCTAAGCAAAGTAAGCTCATCAATATAGATTCTAATTTCATCCTTAATATTATCACAAGCATGTATAAGATCATTGAACTTGGCAGCAAGTTTATCATTTTCAGTTCTAATAAAAACAAGCTCATTAAGGTGAGTTTGGTTCTCATCTTTAAGACTATTCATGTTCTTAAGATAAATACCATTCTCTACCTTAACGACATTGTATTGCAACTCAAGCCCAAGAAATTGACCTTGCAAAGAATATATACTATCAAGATGAACTTTCTCATTTTGCTCAAGGAAATCAATTATAGCATACAAATCATAAATGATTTTAACTAACATCTTCTTCTTGGATTTACACTTAGAGTAAGAAGATCTGGATGCATTAAGCATATCAACGAGGGCTTATTTAGATAAATAATTAAAACTTACCTCGCTTGTAGCTCACATATGTCTTTACTAGTAGAGGCCATGAGAGAAAGGTGGCATTCTCCCTTATTGGAGTTGGAATCACTATAAGAAGACTCCTCCCATGAAACATGTGATGCATATTTGCTTCTTCTTTCCTTCTTGTCCTTCCTCTTGAACTTGCCTTCTTTCTTGTAGTACTTCTTCTCCTTGGAGCTTCTCTTGTGTTAAGACTTCTTTGCCTTGGGGAAATTATTCTTGTAGTGTCCCTTTTGGCCACATTCATATCACCTTGGAGTAGAGGAGGATGAGGGTTTCCTTTGAACTGATTTCTCTTGGAGTAGTTTGCTTCATCATCATTAGGGGCTTCATCTTCACTTGTTGGAGGAGTAGCTTGGAAAGTAAGTTGTTGTTGAAGAGCAATTTCCTCCACTTGAACTTTGAAGGTATTTTCCTTCATCTTATTTGATTCATTCTCTTCTATATTTTCTTCCTCTTCTTGCTTGTCAAGTCTAGGCTCATAAGCTTGAAGGTTCCGAATTAGCTCTTTGATATCTATCTCATCAAGGCTTCTTGTTTCTTAAATGGATGCCAACTTGGATTGCCATCTCTTAGAAAGAGACCTAAGGATCTTGGAGTTGATGGTTCCTTGATCCATGGGTTGGCCTGAAGATGTAAGTTCATTGATGATGGTCTTGAGCCTTGAGTACATCTCGGCCACTCTCTCCTTCTTGCCCATCTTGAAGTTCTCAAGGAGGCCATTGAGCATGTAGACCTTGAACTCCTTGACTTGCTTGGCCCCTTCTTAGGTAATTCAAAGTTTGTTCAATATCTCATGGGCTATGTCCCAAGAATAGATGCGATTGAATTCGGAAAGGAGTGAGGGATGCATAAATGATGCTTATGGACTTTGCATTCAGCTGCTCCTTCTTGAGTGTAGCTTCATCCCAAGTAGCTACATCTCCTACCGGCTCCTTGTAGGGAAGTATGACCACTTTCGACATGTCATAGCTCATCCCTTGCAAGTCAAACTGCATCCTTTGCTTCCAATAGAGGAAGTTTGTGCCGTTGAAGATTGGAGGTCTCATGGAGAATCCACCCTCCAAGGTGAGAGAACTTCGAAGGTTGCCACCCATCTTCTCATCTTGTGGGAGGTCTTGTTAGAGAAGACCATGGATCTGATACCACTTGTAGGATCAATGGGACCTAGAGAGATGGGGGTGAATAGAGCTAAAAACACTTGCATAAGATTCATTAGACTTTAAACTTACTTCAAGATATAGGACTGTAAATATGGAATTTGATGTGCAACTAAACATACATAGAAAGGATGAGAGAGATTGAATGAGATCAAGAACGAGCTATGTAGAGTGGTTTCAAACTCCAAACTAGGATAAATTCATTCCACTACCTAGAGAGGTCAAGCCCTAAAATATTACAACCATTGCATAATTATATTCCATTATAAGACATATAATAAGGCCTTCCTTTTGTAGGGCAAGGATACCTAGCCTTCCTTTTTAATGATCAAAAGGATCCAATAAACCTTACACGGTCTTACCTATCCTTGGAGCAAGAATCTTCAACCTATACAAGGGCTTACTCACATTTGCAATGAGATAGAAACCTTTGTCAAGGAGATCCCCTCTTGCAAAAAGTCTTCCACCTTGAAGGAATTACCCACTCTTCTCAAGTATCTTCATCCTTCATCTTCTCCTTCACTTTAGAGAAGCTTTCATCAACTTTTTTCTTGAGAATGGGGTTGGGAAAGGGAAGATTTGAGAGCTTTACAAGAGTACAATGGAGTATCTCTCTCACACATAGCCTATCTCACTCATAATGAAGTTTTGATGTGTAATCAAGAGAGATAAAGGTGTTGTATGTGAACAAATCCACTCAATATAGCTAGGAGCTTGAATAACATGGAGGAGCAAACTTGGGATGAAGTCTAAGGGGTCCTATTTATAGGTGGGGATGTGCACTAGCCACTAGAAGCACTTGGGAACAAATTTTAGTCATTTGAGGTGTTGCAACATATCTATTTTTGATGTTTGCAACACTCCAATGACTTGAAACACTTTTTCTACACACTCCATATAGTGCAGTCGATCGAGTTTCTATAAAGGTAACTCGACTGATTGCACTATGCAACAATGCAAATTTGAAGCATCAGTTGAGTTCATTATGGATGAAACTCATCTGATGGCTTAAATTTGTTTTGGCTGTGCATGGTGTCGATCAAGTTATCTCCAGGATAAACTCAGTGGAATGTGGTAGTATTTAAGACCCATCCTAGGTGTTGGTCAAGTTTCTAAGAGGGAAACTTGGCTGAACAGACTGCCTGTGATGCATTTTAAAAATTGTCATTAAAGGCTTAAATGTTCATTTTAAGTGCTCTTGATTTTTTCTCATCATAGTTACAAGTCATAACATCAATACAAATATTTACAAAATTGTTCTAAAGGTTTTAGGGCATTTTCCACAAAAGTGCATTTGCATTGCTTTTGACTTAAGCTTGATCAAGCTAGGGCTTGATTGAATTGATCCTTATCATGTACCTAATACCTAAAATCAATCTCAAATAGACATATTAGATACATATGAATGGAATGGTTAAGTCATCATTAAAATATGGACAATGTATAACTATTAGGTCAACGCCTTGAACTAGAGAAGACTCTATGAGATGCATGTAAGCTCACATATCATATATTGAGTCATATTAATCAAGTGTCCAAGATGTCAAACTCATGTAGGAGTGACAAATCCCATCTACATCACTCACACTCAATCCCCATGTGTCGCAATGCACCCGAACATCACCTTTGTGGAAACCCTTATTCAAGGCCACACTAGATGATGTCAAAACACATCAAACGACATGTGATGAGTGTATGGACTTCATGTATAAGAAATACAATCACCACTATCACTATGACAGATGATTCTGACTACCATTCCATGGTCTCCATGTATCACTCTTAAGGTATGTCTGTTTGATACACTATTCTTTAACATGTACCTGTGTGCTTGACTTGATATCACATATCATGACTAATGAGACTCCATGATCAGTCAACAAACACTCTAGTCTTATGTATTACCATTATCTATTTTGCTTCCACAGTAATATATGACTAGGGACATAACAAGAATGTATGTACTCTTATCATACACATAATCTCATTGTTCAGGTCCTTAACATGAATACATATGTCACTGAGTGACATTGTTCTCAAAACATCTGCCATGTTTGTGTCATCATCTCATGGTTGAAACAAACATAATAGACAAAATTCCTTTATTATTATCAAATCAAGTACATGATTTCCCATTACAATCATCATATAATTGGCTCTATGGGCATACATACCAACATACTTTTGCTTGCACTTAGAGACAATCACTTTCCAATCTTATTCCATGTTATCTTCAACAAGTCCATCATGTTTCTGCTACACTAGTACTTTTATAGCTGGTTGGCAACATTTTCTTCAAGTTGGTATTTTGCAAGTTTTCAAATATCCTTACTGTAAAACTTCTCATATGAGATGGAAGTGCCGTAGTATGCTATATGAGATTCCTTTCCTATCTAATAGCTCCATTTTTGTCATAGTATTTCTAATGTGTCATCAATGGTGAACCTCCCATAAGTTCATCTATATAAATTCTGGATCCACATAGGATCCTCTGCTGTGTTCGAAATGACAAGGTACTCATCTTCTAATGTAGGACAACTGTCTCTTGCTTGGAACTCTTCAATCTTATTGTTTTATTTCTATTATAAGGTCAAACACAATTTTAGATTGTAGTCTTTGTCATTTTGGAAGCTTGCATCAATGTATCCCTTTACACCCAATTCTTCTTTATTACCATAATCAAGGAACGATCCTTTTAGTGCTTCTCAAGTACTTAAGGATGTCCCTTATGGAGGTCTACTAACTTTCACTGGGGATCTGATAGATATAATCTCATCATGTCTAATACATACATGATAATGGATGAATACACATCCTTGTGTCCAATGCATATGAAATATTAGGATGAGTACACCATTGCATACATTATACATCCAATTGCGAATGCATATGTAATCTTACTCATGTTTTTCCCATTATTCACAAGAACTGGGACACTAGACTCTTGAGAGACTAATTTCACAAATTTTCTCTCATTGAGTCATGCATGCTGAACCCCTTCAACATCTTACCAATGCATGTGTTCTCACTTAGGTCAAGAAGCTTTCTAGATCTATGTCTATAAATCTTAATTCCTATCATATAGGATGCTTCGCCTAAACCCTTTAGAGAGAAGGTACTTTCCAGTTAGGATTTATCATTTATAGGATAAGGGCATCATTCTACATCATTATGTGGAATATAAATATGATACTAGTAAATTCTTGTAATCATAATTTTCATCTTCATTCTGACTAAAGTCAAAATCTTTGACTGTCATGTGAAATAGAAGATTCTATATCTTAGATGCTTGCTTCAATCCATAAATCGACCTTTGTATCTTACAAAATTTATTTGCAATAACTGAATTTATAAAACCTTCAGGCTGTGTCATATACACATCCTCTACAAAATTCCTATTAAGGAATGCAATTTTAATCACCCATTTTTACCAAATCTAATAGTCACATTAAGATGCAATGGAAAGCATTATCCTGATGGATTCAACCATGGCAACTGGTAAAAATATTTCTTCATGTTCAACACCATGAACTTGTTTGAAACCATTTTCAAACGATACACTCATATAGATTTATACACTACCATCCATGTTAGTCTTTTCTCAAAGATCCAAATATAGTCCAAGGGTTTTACCCCTTTAGGCACCAAGGTCATACCTTGTTGGTTTAGATGGACCCCATCTTGGATCTTATGGCCTTAATCCATATCTCTGACTCTGGTCCCTCAATAGCCTCTAGGTAGGTTGTTGACTCATAATCTATGACCAACTCACTGCCTTTCAGAGCTATAAGATATCATAATCTTTCAAACTCAAGCCATTTTGTACTAGATCTATGAGGTTTTTTGTTACATAAGGATCTTGTTATTTCACAAAAATTTGTGATTCTACTTGTTCCTACTGTACCTCTTTAGGTTCATTGTTTTCTTGTTGTTCATGAGATTTTGGAGTGCTACTTTTCTCCCACTGATTCCTTTGAAACTAATTTCCCTTTAGGAATTCAACCATCCTAACAACAAACAATTTTGTTGTTAGATTGTAATATAAAAGTAGTATTTAAGAAAATAACATTTATGTGATTTGTGGACAAAGATTTTTCAAGAAATTATTTTCTTATATAAGCTTTCAATCCTAATCTTTATAAAGACATATCAAACACTTCCCATTCCATATCTTATATGGTGTCTTTTAAACAATTTTAGATGGTACATTGTTTGCATATGCTAAAAGGAATTGGAAGATCAACTAGATTTATTGACGATCACACCATGACCAACAAGGTGTGCCACCTTTTTTCTAATACACTATCATGATACACTATCATTGTGTTTTAGGTGGAGTCATCATGATACACTATCTTGTTCTCCCATAAGGTCCTCAAAATTTTGGGTAAAATATTTCCACATCGATCATATCAAAGTGTTTAATATTTATAGCAAGCTAGTTTTGTACTTTATTCATAATCTCCTTGAACACTTTAAGAGGTTCAAACTTTTATTTCATTAAATACACTCTACCACATTTGCTGAGATCATCAACAAACATAATAAGGCCTCTAGCATTTATTCTAAAAGGTCTATATACATTAGTATGCATGAGACCTAACAGAATACTCACTCTCCCACTACATCTAGTGAAAGATTTTTGTCATATTGCCCAATAAATAAGACTTGCATGTCCTTATTAGTTCAACAGCCAAAAGAGTCTAGATAACCATCATTATGGATTCTAGAAATCCATTTCTCATTTATCTACTTTAGATGACAATGCTATATGTATTCGTTACTTGAGTCATCCAGTCATTTAGTATACATAACAGTCTCTATAACTATCAAATGTAAACTATGAGACATTGGGCCACTACCACAAAAGATCTTATCTTTGAAAGAAAAACATCAAATAAATTCATAATGTTCTTGTCCATACAAGATACATAATGTTTCAATGGCAGGTTCATAATAGCAATTCACTAATTCTATAACATGCCCATGAATGAAATTTTCAAACTGTAGTGGTAGAAACTCTTGCTCTGCACAATTCTAGCTTACTTTTTCTTAGGTCCTAAAGTGGAGATCTCTATCTCTTTCTTCTTCCTGAGTTCCTTTAAATGAAAAAGATAGATTCCTTTTGTACTTACCCCTCCCCTTATCTTGAGTGTAGAAGACTTGAACTTTACCTTAGTCTGAGAACACTTCTTGGCCTTGCCTTTGTCCCTGGAATCCATTTTGTTGATCATCATCACATGTTTGTCCTTCTTCATTTAAGCTTTGACACGTATCAACATGCCAAGCAATTAAGACATCGTCTTATCTAAGTTAGTCAAGTAATGTCACTCAATATCTGGCTATATGGTTCAGGCAACGATAGTAGAATCATATCTGTGGCCAACTCTTAACCTAAATGAAATCCCAGTCTCTCTATATGCTCCATGCCAAATCATATTTAACACATGGGACTCTACTGGGTCTCTCTCTGTTAGTTTGCACTCAAATAATGCTTTGGAGACATTATACCTCTTGCTTTACATGATTATTAAGATGTGTCACCATCTCGAGAGTGTCCATCTTTTCATGCTGTTTATACAACTCATAGTTCATACAACTCATCATAGGTTTTTGATGTTTGAGGCATCATTTGCATGCTTCAAGTAAGCATCCATTTCTTCCCTAGGCACATCATGAGCAGGTTCCTCTGGCACTGGTATATCTAGGACATAGAGCTCATGCTCATCATTGAGAACCCTTCTCAAAGTTTAGAACCAATCATGGAAGTTTGTCTTGTTTAATTTTTTCTTCTTAGGAACTGATTGCAACAATGATATGTTTGTCTTTGCCACTATATTCTACAAAAGAAATTTTCAACTTTAGTCAAAACACTTTTTATTTGATTTAATTTGATAAGTTTGATGATATTAATAAGACTTTCAATTAATTATCACTCCCACTATTTTGTTGAAATTGATAGCCCTCACTATCACTTTGAAGATTGCAGTGTACACCCTTCTAGTGAGGCAATATCCAAAATAATTAAGTTAATACCCAACCAACGTTGGAGCTTATAACCAATTATTAAGGTAGGCAACTGTAACATACCAGATCTAGAACCCTACCCTAGAACTTTGATCTTTTGGGTTTGAACAAACAAGATGGAGGTTAGTGTGACCATAATAATATAATGCATGTAATCTAATATGTCATATAACTCATTTGGTGATAATAAGAAGATAAATAACATAATTACATGCATAATAAGGTTAATGGGCCTATAATGGGCCAGATGACAAAACCCATGTAAGAAAGACTCAACATAAAGAATAGACTTCAAATTCGTAATCTACACATTAAACTAAGCTTACATGTCAATTTTCATTTAATTTGGACAACCTCAAAATAATATGGTAATATAGGAGAGAGAAATTGCCTAAAAGGTGTAATTAATAAATAAAAATAATGAATGACTCCAAAATAGCAAAATAATCTTAGATTCATGATCTACATAATAAATATAGCCTTTGGGTGAATTTTCATCCAATTTGGAGAAAGTTTGCTTAAAAGGTGAAATCAGGAGAGAGAAAGTATGAAGAACCTTCAAAATATTAATTAAATACTCAAACAACTCCAATATGTAAAATTGATGGCAAATTCGTGTTCAACACATTAAATATGACTTATGGGTTAAGTTTCATAAAATTTGAATAATCCTAAAGCCATTAATAAAGGAGGAAAGAGAAAATAGTAATTTATTTATTTGACACATTAAAAGTTTCCAAAAGCCAAAAATAATTTCATAATTGGAATCTACATACTTTAATTAGCCTCTGTGTAAAATCTTATCCAATTTAGGGTCTATTTGTGCCCTCAAAAGAAGAAAGAGAAAAATGAAATTAAATATCAATTTCACTTTGTTAAATATCCCGAATTGTGTGTCACGCATCGAAGTTTCCTTATTACTCAGTTTTCCTGATTTAGCGAGGATTTCTGGCCCTTGGATTTCAATCGGGCAGTGTACGGGTCGTCTCCTACCTTGTGTAGGAGGCGCGGACGGAATACATGCTCGCGGCCTGGTATTTCACATATATCTCAGTCGATTCTCAGTCTTTACTCACGGTTTTTCTTGCTATGATTTCATCAGAAAGTTTCACACCCAACGATCCCTCACACGAGTTCTATTTCTTCGGATCCAAGAAACGCCCAAAGCTTGGGCATAAAGCTTCTAACAGCTGACCTGGTTTAACCCTAACTTAACATCCCACCTATATATATCCATGACTGGAGAATCGCCTCACCCTATCTGGCCCACCTATCAACCCAATTTCATCGCATCATGTGTTTTTAGCCGTCGGTAACCAAGTTTCGGCCTTGGCCTTGCGGCGGACACTCCTCCTTCTACTCTTCGTCTCCAGTTTAATAGAAGGTACCATCATCTCCAGTTTGCTCTCCTCTTCGTTTAGAGTATCTATGTGTCGTTTTTGGTGGAGTATCTCGATTTTGCCCAAATCGGTCGATCAGCAGCTTCATGCTGCATAGCTATGTCGTGGGCAGAGGAGGAAGAAGCCCTCAGTGCTATTACGACTTTACCCTTCTCGCTTTCTTCTCTCTTCTCTCTGCTCGTCGAGCGGGGGGTGTTGGTCTTTTTCATTTCTGTTTGACTGCTTTGACCAAAGTCAGTCAGGCCATCGGCATGGTACCAGCACGCGTGAGACTGCCCTCTCATTGGGCCAGGTCATCGCGGCGAGGGCCCGTCTCTGCTATCTATCTGTTTCGATTTTTGGATTTTTCCTATTGGTCGATTTTCAAAAATTGATAACAAATTATTTACTAATCAGAAAAATACAAATAAATACTCGTTGAATTCAGAAAAATGCAAGCTTTCTAATGGTATAAGTTTTAATGGCTGAATCTGATGTTTATTAACATGAGTTTTAATGGATCTAATTAATAATGAATTAACTTATAAAATTCATAACTAATAATTTATAAGCCAGAAAAATATAATAAAATATGTTTTGAACTCAGGAAAATATAAGATAAAATATGGAATAGTTTTGATAACTTAATTCAATAATAATAAAAAGGCAATTTTTAGGGTTTCTGAAATTAATATAAATCTAACCCTAACCCCATATATATGCCAATAGGTGCTTTGGAGGCCTAGGCTTGGACCTAGATGTGACTCTGGATCGTTCGACTCTGAAGTTGAGGTATGTTTGCATCCCATATTATTCTTGTTGAGCAATTATCCTATTTTTGTCTTTCTCTTGGTCCTATGGACAATAGCCTATACACATTGCTCTTATCCTTTGATATATGGTTCTTGTGAACTATCTTATTTATTTTTGATCTTGTGATCATGGATATTCTCTTGGAATCTTATCTTGATGCCTTGGTGTAAGTTGGACTTTTTATATTATATGACCACTGTGATGTGGAAGTTACTTGTTGATATATGCCCACTTTGAAGTGGATTTGTTTATATGTTTGAGTTGTCCATTGTGTGAGGGCAACATTGTACAATTCTGACTATACTTTTACTTGCATCTACATTTAACATGCTATGTGATTAAGTAGCACTAGAGTAGTATAATTTCATTGGTTTTGTCTCATTATGCAACATGGCAACATTGTGATATCTTTGGGATGGAGGATGTGTGATTCCCCATACCCGGGAAGGATGTGTGATTCCTGGCCCATGTTATATATATTTGGATGGTGGATGTGTGATTCCCCATGCCAGGGCAGGTGTGTGATTCCTGGCCCATGTACCATCATGGAAAGATGTGTGATTCTTGGCCCATGTCCCACCAGGTTCAAGATGTGTGATTCTTGGCCGCCTTTGTTATTTATATTGTTCTAGGGCTATGCTTATCTCACATGCATGCAGGTTGATGATGATATGTGCTTTGTTTCCCACCATGGTAGTGGATGTTTATATTGATAGCACATTCTTATTATTTGTTGGTTATGGCAAGTATCCCTTTTGTCATGTTACTTTTCTCTTGATACCCGTTTGGGTGATACTTATCTCTTGCATGGGAAGCCTTTTTTATTTTGATGTCCCTATTTCCTTAAATTGCTCAAATTTCTTTTTAGTATGCACATACCAGCCTTTGCTGATGTCTCCTTTTGTTTCTCTTTTGCTGGGGTATGCTTCCAACCCTAGGTGAAAGACTTGGATGCATGGCATGTTGACCTGGACTTAGTTTGCGATGTTGAAGCTTGGAGACAAACTTGAGGTGGTTTAGATTTCCTCTACATGGATCCTTATGATGTAAGTTTGTAACCCTTTGTTTCATAATTGAATAGCCAAATATTTTCTTCCGCTGCTATACATTGGTCTTTTGATTACCATTATATAAAGATTTGAAAATTTTACACCCACTCCAACATACCTTCTGAGTGTGTTTGGATTGGATGTTTTATTATTCAAATTTTTAGTAAGGAAGTGATTTCACTTCTTTACAAATGATATCAGAGCCAATTCCCCTCTGGTAGGTGGGGCCCACATGGGAATGGCATGCCAGTCTTGAGCCGTGCGGTCCAGGCATGTAGGAAAGGGCTGTCCATGGTTGACGTAGCCACCCTTGCGCTGGTGTTCTGTGATCGGGAGCTGGGTGTCCATGGGTCATTGTGGGTCCACACTGAAATGGGGAAGAGATTATGAGGCCTTACAGTTGAGCCTTGACGAGGACGTCAAGAGTCTAAGTGGGGGAGATTGTAACATCCTAGGATTTGAGGCCTCGAATAAAAAGATCTTATAAGGAATGATTGGACTACCCATATCACCAAGGTGCACCTCCTTTTCTGGGAGCCCATCACTAAAGAACTCCGTAGTTAAGCGTGCTCGGCTTGGAGTAGTACTAGGATGGGTGACCAGTCGGGAAGTTGACCCCGGCTTGTGCGTGAGTGAGGATAAAGCACACAATTAAGGCTAGTGGTGGTCTGTGGGTCCAGTCGTCATTCCTGAAACTCTACTTGAGCCTTGGGCAGTGGGCCCAGACGTTACAAATGGTATCAGAGCCCATGGTAGTCGGAATCGACTATTTTAATTTTGTCTCCCTTTAGAACTCTTGACTTAGTTAGTTATCTTTAAGTGAGATGTTGACCCTAGATCTGATATATGATTATCTCTTATGCAATAAGGTTTGGTTTGAGGACAAGAATAGGTCATGAGGAAGTAATCATATGGAAATATTGTGACTTAGTTTTCGTATTGATTTTTGCTAGCATGTTGCTTTTACATTGCAAAGTTTTTCATTAACACAAAATTATTTCCATTATACTACTATATGTACAAAACTTTCTCTGGTTTGTCGATGTTTTCTTGAGATAAGTCACAATGAAGAGAAACTATAGTTTGAGTAGAATCTAACCCTAGTTTGTGACTAGGATTGTTATAATGGTGTAGTTGACCTACCCTATGACTTTTTGGATGTTCATGTAGGGTTGTTAGGTTAGAGACACGAGGACCTAAAATCTCAACCCTAGATGGTGACTTTAGTTGAATACATGAGAAATATTAATCTCTAAAAACTTTCATAACTAAGAGATGTGGGTAGCTAAAAAGTTGTTTAGTTTGACTTGTTAGGTTGAACCCTTTAAGGGGTGGAGAGTAATTAATAGTTGATGTTTGATCTATAGATTTCGAGGATGAAATCCTTTTTAAGGGGTGGAGTGCTGTAACATACCAGATCTAGAACCCTACCCTAGAACTTTGATCTTTTGGGTTTGAACAAACAAGATGGAGGTTAGTGTGACCATAATAATATAATGCATGTAATCTAATATGTCATATAACTCATTTGGTGATAATAAGAAGATAAATAACATAATTACATGCATAATAAGGTTAATGGGCCTATAATGGGCCAGATGACAAAACCCATGTAAGAAAGACTCAACATAAAGAATAGACTTCAAATTCATAATCTACACATTAAACTAAGCTTACATGTCAATTTTCATTTAATTTGGACAACCTCAAAATAATATGGTAATTTAGGAGAGAGAAATTGCCTAAAAGGTGTAATTAATAAATAAAAATAATGAATGACTCCAAAAGAGCAAAATAATCTTAGATTCGTGATCTACATAATAAATATAGCCTTTGGGTGAATTTTCATCCAATTTGGAGAAAGTTTGCTTAAAAGGTGAAATCAGGAGAGAGAAAGTATGAAGAACCTTCAAAATATTAATTAAATACTCAAACAACTCCAATATGTAAAATTGATCGCAAATTCGTGTTCAACACATTAAATATGACTTATGAGTTAAGTTTCATAAAATTTGAATAATCCTAAAGCCATTAATAAAGGAGGAAAGAGAAAATAGTAATTTATTTATTTGACACAATAAAAGTTTCCAAAAGCCAAAACTAGTTTCATAATTGGAATCTACATACTTTAATTAGCCTCTGTGTAAAATCTTATCCAATTTGGGGTCTATTTGTGCCCTCAAAAGAAGAAAGAGAAAAATGAAATGAAATATCAATTTCACTTTGTTAAATATCCCGAATTGTGTGTCACGCATAGAAGTTTCCTTATTACTCAGTTTTCCTGATTTAGCGAGGATTTATGGCCCTTGGATTTCAATCAGGCAGTGTACGGGTCGTCTCCTACCTTGTGTAGGAGGCACAGACGGAATACATGCTCGCGGCCTGGTATTTCACATATATCTCAGTCGATTCTCAGTCTTTACTCACGGTTTTTCTTGCTATGATTTCGTCAGAAAGTTTCGCACCCAACGATCCCTCACACGAGTTCTATTTCTTCGGATCCAAGAAATGCCCAAAGCTTTGGCATAAAGCTTCTAACAGCTGACCTGGTTTAACCCTAACTTAACATCCCACCTATATATATCCATGACTGGAGAATCACCTCACCCTATCTGACCCACCTATCAACCTAATTTCATCGCATCATGTGTGTTTAGCCGTCGGTAACCAAGTTTTGGCCTTGGCCTTGCGGCGGACACTCCTCCTTCTGCTCTTCGTCTCCAGTTTAATAGAAGGTACCATCATCTCCAGTTTGCTCTCCTCTTCGTTTAGAGTATCCATGCGTCGTTTTTGGTGGAGTATCTCGATTTTGCCCAAATCGGTCGATCAGCAGCTTCACGCTGCATAGCTATGTCGCAGGCAGAGGAGGAAGAAGCCCTCAGTGCTATTACGACTTTACCCTTCTCGCTTTCTTCTCTCTTCTCTCTGCTCATCGAGCGGGGGGTGTTGGTCTTTTTCATTTATGTTTGACTGCTTTGACCAAAGTCAGTCAGGCCATCGACATGGTACCAGCATGCGTGAGACTGCCCTCTCATTGGGCCAGGTCATCGCGGCACACTCAGAAGGTATGTTGGAGTGGGTGTAAAATTTTCAAATCTTTATATAATGGTAATCAAAAGACCAATGTATAGCAGCGGAAGAAAATATTTGACTATTCAATTATGAAACAAAGGGTTACAAACTTACATCATAAGGATCCATGTAGAGGAAATCTAAACCACCTCAAGTTTGTCTCCAAGCTTCAACATCGCAAACTAAGTCCAGGTCAACATGCCATGCATCCAAGTCTTTCACCTAGGGTTGGAAGCATACCCCAGCAAAAGAGAAACAAAAGGAGACATCAGCAAAGGCTGGTATGTGCATACTAAAAAGAAATTTGAGCAATTTAAGGAAATAGGGACATCAAAATAAAAAAGGCTTCCCATGCAAGAGATAAGTATCACCCAAACGGGTATCAAGAGAAAAGTAACATGACAAAAGGGATACTTGCCATAACCAACAAATAATAAGAATGTGCTATCAATATAAACATCCACTACCATGGTGGGAAACAAAGCACATATCATCATCAACCTGCATGCATGTGAGATAAGCATAGCCCTAGAACAATATAAATAACAAAGGTGGCCAAGAATCACACATCTTGAACCTAGTGGGACATGGGCCAAGAATCACACATCTTTCCCTGATGGTACATGGGCCAGGAATCACACACCTGCCCTGGCATGGGGAATCACGCATCCACCATCCAAATATATATAACATGGGCCAGGAATCACACATCCTTCCCGGGTATGGGGAATCACACATCCTCCATCCCAAAGATATCACAATGTTGCCATGTTGCATAATGAGACAAAACCAATGAAATTATACTACTCTAGTGCTACTGAATCACATAGCATGTTAAATGTAGATGCAAGTAAAAGTATAGTCATAATTGTACAATGTTGCCCTCACACAATGGACAACTCAAACATATAAACAAATCCACTTCAAAGTGGGCATATATCAACAAGTAACTTCCACATCACAGTGGTCATATAATATAAAAAGTCCAACTTGCACCAAGGCAATAAGATAAGATTCCAAGAGAATATCCATGATCACAAGATCAAAAATAAATAAGATAGTTCACAAGAACCATATATCAAAGGATAAGAGCAATGTGTATAGGCTATTGTCCATAGGACCAAGAGAAAGACAAAAATAGGATAATTGCTCAACAAGAATAATATGGGATGCAAACATACCTCAACTTCAGAGTCAAACGATCCAGAGTCACATCTAGGTCCAAGCCTAGGCCTCCAAAGCACCTATTGGCATATATATGGGGTTAGGGTTAGATTTATATTAATTTCAGAAACCCTAAAAATCGCCTTTTTATTATTATTGAATTAAGTTATCAAAACTATTCCATATTTTATCTTATATTTTCCTGAGTTCAATTCCCCTCTGGTAGGTGGGGCCCACATGGGCATGGCATGCCAGTCTTGAGCCGTGCGGTCCAGGCATGTAGGAAAGGGCTGTCCATGGTTGACGTAGCCACCCTTGCGCTGATGTTCTGTGATCGGGAGCTGGGTGTCCATGGGTCATTGTGGGTCCGCACTGAAATGGGGAAGAGATTATGAGGCCTTACAGTTGAGCCTTGACGAGGACGTCAAGAGTCTAAGTGGGGGAGATTGTAACATCCTAGGATTTGAGGCCTCGGATAAAAAGATCTTATAAGGAATGATTAGACTACCCATATCACCAAGGTGCACCTCCTTTTCTGGGAGCCCATCACTAAAGAACTCCGCAGTTAAGCGTGCTCGGCTTGGAGTAGTACTAGGATGGGTGACCAGTCGGGAAGTTGACCCCGGCTTGTGCGTGAGTGAGGACCTAAAATCTCAACCCTAGATGGTGACTTTAGTTGAATACATGAGAAATATTAATCTCTAAAAACTTTCATAACTAAGAGATGTGGGTGGCTAAAAAGTTGTTTAGTTTGACTTGTTAGGTTGAACCCTTTAAGGGGTGGAGAGTAATTAATAGTTGATGTTTGATCTATAGATTTCGAGGATGAAATCCTTTTTAAGGGGTGGAGTGCTGTAACATACCAGATCTAGAACCCTACCCTAGAACTTTGATCTTTTGGGTTTGAACAAACAAGATGGAGGTTAGTGTGACCATAATAATATAATGCATGTAATCTAATATGTCATATAACTCATTTGGTGATAATAAGAAGATAAATAACATAATTACATGCATAATAAGGTTAATGGGCCTATAATGGGCCAGATGACAAAACCCATGTAAGAAAGACTCAACATAAAGAATAGACTTCAAATTCGTAATCTACACATTAAACTAAGCTTACATGTCAATTTTCATTTAATTTGGACAATCTCAAAATAATATGGTAATATAGGAGAGAGAAATTGCCTAAAAGGTGTAATTAATAAATAAAAATAATGAATGACTCCAAAAGAGCAAAATAATCTTAGATTCGTGATCTACATAATAAATATAGCCTTTGGGTGAATTTTCATCCAATTTGGAGAAAGTTTGCTTAAAAGGTGAAATCAGGAGAGAGAAAGTATGAAGAACCTTCAAAATATTAATTAAATACTCAAACAACTCCAATATGTAAAATTGATGGCAAATTCGTGTTCAACACATTAAATATGACTTATGGGTTAAGCTTCATAAAATTTGAATAATCCTAAAGCCATTAATAAAGGAGGAAAGAGAAAATAGTAATTTATTTATTTGACACATTAAAAGTTTCCAAAAGCCAAAACTAATTTCATAATTGGAATCTACATACTTTAATTAGCCTCTGTGTAAAATCTTATCCAATTTGGGGTCTATTTGTGCCCTCAAAAGAAGAAAGAGAAAAATGAAATTAAATATCAATTTCACTTTGTTAAATATCCCGAATTGTGTGTCACGCATCGAAGTTTCCTTATTACTCAGTTTTCCTGATTTAGCGAGGATTTCTGGCCCTTGGATTTCAATCGGGCAGTGTACGGGTCGTCTCCTACCTTGTGTAGGAGGCGCGGACGGAATACATGCTCGCGGCCTGGTATTTCACATATATCTCAGTCGATTCTCAGTCTTTACTCACGATTTTTCTTGCTATGATTTCGTCAGAAAGTTTCGCACCCAACGATCCTTCATATGAGTTCTATTTCTTCGGATCCAAGAAACGCCCAAAGCTTGGGCATAAAGCTTCTAACAGCTGACCTGGTTTAACCCTAACTTAACATCCCACCTATATATATCCATGACTGGAGAATCGCCTCACCCTATCTGACCCACCTATCAACCCAATTTCATCGCATCATGTGTGTTTAGCCTCCAGTAACCAAGTTTCAGCCTTGGCCTTGCGGCAGACACTCCTCCTTCTGCTCTTCATCTCCAGTTTAATAGAAGGTACCATCATCTCCAGTTTGCTCTCCTCTTCGTTTAGAGTATCTATGCGTCGTTTTTGGTGGAGTATCTCGATTTTGCCCAAATCGGTCGATAAGCAGCTTCACGCTGCACAACTATGTCACGGGCAGAGGAGGAAGAAGCCCTGAGTGCTATTACGACTTTACCCTTCTCGCTTTCTTCTCTCTTCTCTCTGCTCGTCGAGTGGGGCGTGTTGGTTTTTTTCATTTCTGTTTGACTGCTTTGACCAAAGTCAGTCGGGCCATCGACATGGTACCAACGCGTGCGAGACTGCCCTCTCATTGGGCCAGGTCATCGCGGCGAGGGCCCGTCTATGCTATCTCTCTATTTCGATTTTTGGATTTTTCCTATTGGTCGATTTTCAAAAATTGATAACAAATTATTTACTAATAAAAAAAATACAAATAAATACTCGTTGAATTCAGAAAAATGCAAGCTTTCTAATGGTATAAGTTTTAATGGCGGAATCTGATGTTTATTAACATGAGTTTTAATGGATCTAAATAATTATGAATTAACTTATAAAATTCATAACTAATAATTTATAAGTCAGAAAAATATAATAAAATATGTTTTGAACTCAGGAAAATATAAGATAAAATATGGAATAGTTTCGAAAACTTAATTCAATAATAATAAAAAGGTGATTTTTAGGGTTTCTGAAATTAATATAAATCTAACCCTAACCCCATATATATGCCAATAGGTTGTTTGGAGGCCTAGGCTTGGACCTAGATGTGACTCTGGATCATTTGAATATGAAGTTGAGGTATGTTTGCATCCCATATTATTCTTGTTGAGCAATTATCCTATTTTTGTCTTTCTCTTGGTCCTATGGACAATATCCTATACACATTGCTCTTATCCTTTGATATATGGTTCTTGTGAACTATCTTATTTATTTTTGATCTTGTGATCATGGATATTCTCTTGGAATCTTATCTTGTTGCTTTGGTGCAAGTTGGACTTTTGATATTATATGACCACTGTGATGTGGAAGTTACTTGTTGATATATGCCCACTTTGAAGTGGATTTGTTTATATGTTTGAGTTGTCCATTGTGTGAGGGCAACATTGTACAATTCTGACTATACTTTTACTTGCCTCTACATTTAACATGCTATGTGATTCAGTAGCACTAGAGTAGTATAATTTCATTGATTTTGTCTCATTATGCAACATGGCAACATTGTGATATCTTTGGGATTGAGGATGTGTGATTCCCCATACCCGGACAGGATGTGTGATTCCTGGCCCATGTTATATATATTTGGATGGTGGATGTGTGATTCCCCATGCCAGGGGTAGGATGTGTGATTCCTGGCCCATCTACCATCAGGGCAAGATGTGTGATTCTTGGCCCATGTCCCACCATGTTCAAGATGTGTGATTCTTGGCCGCCTTTGTTATTTATATTGTTCTAGGGCTATGCTTATCTCACATGCATGCAGGTTGATGATGATATGTGCTTTGTTTCCCACCGTGGTAGTGGATGTTTATATTGATAGCACATTCTTATTATTTGTTGGTTATGGCAAGTATCCCTTTTGTCATGTTACTTTTCTCTTGATACCCGTTTGGGTGATACTTATCTCTTGCATGGGAAGCCTTTTTTATTTTGATGTCCCTATTTCCTTAAATTGCTCAATTTTCTTTTTAGTATGCACATACCAGCCTTTGCTGATGTCTCCTTTTGTTTCTCTTTTACTGGGGTATGCTTCCAACCCTAGGTGAAAGACTTGGATGCATGGCATGTTGACCTGGACTTAGTTTGCGATGTTGAAGCTTGGAGACAAACTTGAGGTGGTTTAGATTTCCTCTACATGGATCCTTATGATGTATTTGTAACCTTTTGTTTCATAATTGAATAGTCAAATATTTTCTTCCGCTGCTATACATTGGTCTTTTGATTACCATTATATAAAGATTTGAAAATTTTACACCCACTCCAACATACCTTCTGAGTTTGTTTAGATTGGATGTTTTGTTATTCAAATTTTTAGTAAGGAAGTGATTTCACTTCTTTACAGCAACATTTTTCATTTGCATCTCATATAATTCTTAGATAAATGGCATGCACAACTCCTATCCATAGTCTATCTGTATACTTCTAGGAACTTAATACTATTAAGGTCACCTAGTTAATCCAGACCCATAAGCCAACACGATAGAATATGCACACTGCTAGGGCAAACCCACATATCAACCGTCACACTTCCACGAGATAGATGGCACACCATGATAGGGCGTTCCTATGATTGGTCGATTAATCTTTCTACATGTTCTACTTATGGAAACCATATAAGACTTAATATTTATTTAGGGATATTATATAAATACATGTACATATCCAATCACCACATACTTATAATACATATCATATACATGCTGTAAACACAAATGAAAAACATGCAACTATAAAAAACGAGTGATGGTTATGGCCATACTATTGAAATTCCCTAAAGACACAAGGAATTACAATTACCTAAGGTCCACATAATGTGTAGAAACCTATAGTTGATGGATATCTATTCTTGAACCAATCCGAGTTGATTGATTCAACTATTGAACTGATTAGCTCGCCGCCTATTTGGTTGGTTGGTCTCACAGATTGGTTGGCTGGCCTCCGGTTCAAGCAACATTTGTACTCCTATAGTTGATCGATTGACTCACCAAATTATTGGTCAGCTCCTCCCGTCGTCTCCCCTCCTTGGTCCTCCAATTGATCAGTACGTCTTCTAAACTGATCGGTTGGTATGGAGTGTAACATATTCTTTGCCATAACAAGAACGAAGACTATCCTATTCCAATTTAACTTATTACTTTATAATATGGAAACCTTGAGTTACATTTTAGGGGATCATAGGAGGAAAAACATTAATGCTTTTACATGTGGAAAAGGAGAAAAAGTTCGATATGAAAACTGAGATATAAAATAGGAAAAACAACCATTCAACCAACCACCAAGATCTAGGGGTTATTGGCCATAACCATGCTCACATCCGCCATCAAAACCAACTTTTAGGACGACATGTGTAAATCACACACACACACACACACACACACACACACACACACACACACACACACACATATATATATATATATATATATATATATATATATATATATATATATATATATATATATAGTCAGGCTAGTGTACACTCAAGTGTACAGGAGACACCATACACCTCAGTCATTTTCAAAGATGTAGTAATTTTTTGAAAAATCTAAACCATTGATCTTCTTAAATATCTTAAGAACATACTATATAATAAATTTCATCTCATTTGGGCACTTATAGGTCTTGCATCTAAAGGAGACAAAAATTATGCATTTCAAATTAGTTTTGTGCGTCGATTTTGTTGTCAATGGACGAGTGACTTACACTCATCCAAATGAGCTCAAATTTTGTATGTGGCCTACTATTATTGTAACCATGAAGATCAATGGATTATATTTTGAAAAAACATGGTCTAGATAGGCAAACACCATTGGGGTGTACGATGTGATCTGTACACTTGAGTGTATTCTAGCCTGACTCTCTCTCTCTCTCTCTCTATATATATATATATATATGAAATCATATGTGGTATTTAATTGGATATGCACACTAATCGTTCTAATATTCACATCATATGAAATAAAATAAATTCGATCATATCAACTTAAATCTAGATAAACTATAAATTGACAATGATCTAATACCACTTTTGGGAAATCAGGACAATAGATAAGGTAGCAGACACAAAATTCAATGCCCGATTCCCTAATCAACAAGATCACATCAACAACAATGTAATTAGGAAAGATGATAGCAAGAGATATACCTGGTTCTGGAGCAAGTCCAATGACAACTCTTATTACAACATACTTCTTTCTAAAGTCATACTTGGATGGCTGTGAGTAGCGGCCTCCTGGCTGATCACTATAGAAGGCGGTTGATGACATCCTCCTTAGAGGGTGGAAAAGGCCTCCTCACCTCTATAGTAGTCCATGCGAACCATCACAAACTCCACATTACCCTACCAAAGCCAACGGGAAGGACTTTTCCCTTCAAACATCAACATGCTAGTGTTGATTGACTCTCCCATGTTGTCTTTCCCTTTAACAGGTAGGGCTTGCTCGGGCTCTTTTGTTACCACAACCAGAATAGCCAGAGAGGACAAAAATGTTAGAGATTGTTGTTGTGTCTCTAAAAACCTAGACTACCCCCTTTATGTAGGATGGCCAGGGTCAGGGTTTTCAAACCATTCTGGGATCAAAGAGACAATTTTTCATGTTTTTTTTGAAACATGCAAATGATGAACTAGTCGGTTCATAGGTGAGACGATCATTTCAACCCTTGAAATGGTTATTTCACAATATTTCCTATTTGCAAACAAATTGAATTTCAATGTGACAATTAATGCACAACACGACATCAACATCAATTCTTAATACAATCAAATTGAACATCAAACTGGGCGGTTCAACACTTCATTGGTCATTTCAGACCACAAACTAGTTGGTTCACTAAGTGAACCAGTCAGGTCATGCCATGGTTCAATAATTGTTCAGTCAATATTGTTTCCAGTTGACTAGACACTTGAATCGATCAGTTCAACACTTGAACCAGTCGATTTACAATCCAGTCAATCAATTTTCAACCATTTTTGTTTATATTGAATACCTAAACACTTTAGTCATAAAATTAAATGTCATTTAGGAATAAACTCCTATCCGATATGCATCCTATGTGTGTGACCCTATAGGTCCCAATTTACATTGTCAATGAATGTCCATAACCAATCTATGACATCACAAACAATGAACGATATCTAGAAACACATTATTGCTACCCAAGTAATTTGGAAATTTGGAAAAAAAAATTCAACCTACAATCCATGATTAGAGTTACCTTGATCGTATAGTTCCTTTGTCTCTAATATTCAGATCGAGGCATGGAATCGTCATCCTCTCAACGTTCTGTCCATGTTCCTTGATCTAGAGAAGACTGTATGAGATGCATGTGAGATCATCATATATTGAGTCATACAAGTATGATCATACATTTCTCAGTTTTGCTAATTAAGTGGCCAGAATATCAAACTCCTATAGGAGGGACAAATCCCATCTAAATCACTCACATTCAATCCCCATGTATCACAATGTACCCGGGCATCACATTTATGGCAACCTTTTATTCAAGGTCATGTTGGATGATGTCAAAACACATCGAATGAGATGTGGTTAGTGTACTGACTTTCGAGCTAAGAACCACAATTACCACTATCACTATGAGATCTAATTCTAACTACCATTCCATGATCTCCATGTATCAACTCTCAAGGTGAGTCTGTCCGTTACACTATTTTCTAACGTGCACCTATGAGCTTGACTTGATATTACATATCATGACTTATGAGATTTGTCTTATGTCAACACACACTGCAGTCTTATGTATTACTATTTTCTATTTTCTTCCATACTTAGGTAATTTCAACATGTCCATCATGTTTTCGCAGCGCTAGTATTTTTTTATAGCATGTTATCAACATTTGCTTCAAGTTGGTATTTTGAATGTTTTCACATCTCCTCGCTATATGACTTCTCGTATGTGATGGAAGTGCTATAGTATGCTATTTGAGATTATTTTCCTATCCAATAGCTCCATTATTTTCATAGTATTGCTAACTTGTCATCAATAGTTGGAACCTCCCATAAGTTCATTTGTATGAACTTCTAGATCCACATAGTATCCTTTGCTGTGTTTGAAACAACAAGGTACTCAATTGCTATTGCAGAACAACCGTCTCTTTCTAGAAACTTTTCCATCTTACAGTTCTATTTCTATTTTAAGGTCAAGACAAATTTAGATTGTGATCTTTGTCATTTTGGAAGCTTGCATCAGTGTAACCCTTTACGCCCAACTCTTCTTTATTACCATAACCAAGGAACAATCCTTTTCGTGCTTCTCAAGTACTGAAGGATGCCCTTTATGGAAATATAGTGACTTTTACCGGGATTTGACATATATAATCTCAACATGTCCAATACATACGTGATAATGGATGAGAAAATATCCTCTCATCATGTCTAATACATACGATATATTGGGATGAGTACAACATTGATTACATCATAGATCCAATTACGAATGCATATGACATCTTCCTAATGTTTTACTAATTCTTCACAAGAACTGGGACACTGGACTCTTGAGAGACTAATTTCACAAATTTTCTCTATTTGAGTCATCTTGATGAACCCCAAGACCCTTTTGGATTACCCATTTTACTAACTAGAAAGTTTTAACTAAGATAGTTCTATGGTCACATGACACTATATGATTAAGGCTACACTTGATTAATTAACCCAATTAGGTATTTTGATAGCATCAAACATGTTACATACAAGATCCTAATGATTATTGTAAAAATAAGTAATCGATTGCAAATTCAGAAGAGTTAAAACATAAAACAATTATGTATTACTCTATTATGGTATATTTATCAATCCCCGACCATAAAGAGAACCATATCTCAAACTAGGGCACATAACAACCCAAATTGTCATTTAGACCAAAAATTAATAACTCTTCATAGGAATATCCTTAGCATCCAAAAATCTATAGAGAGATTCAAAAAACATAAATCAGGTAGCATCCGAAATTTTAGCTTCTCCAACATATATGAAAGTTTTACTATTTATAAGATTAGGCTAAATATATGCTTAAACCTTGCATGGATGTGCAACCTTGATACATAGGATCTTGTCCTTCTATCATTAAAGAACCCTAGAAGTAATATAAACCTTAAAATTTTCACAAGATGACCATTATACAACAAGTATTAACATATGGATTGGATTTCCTTTTGTTGCTTACCAAAACTCCATAAAAATGATATTTTTAAGAGACTTTGTACTTGTATATCAAATTTCAACTCTTGCATGTTCAAAAGAAATGTTCATTGTACAATACAAAATGTAAAAAGAGAGTAAGATGGATTTAAGGATTTGTAATATCATATTACTCATACAAAATAGTACATAAGATACCACCTCTTAGCATATTATGGATTTTTAGAACAATAATTTACGTTATACATGTCATAAGTAGGCAAGAAATGCATCAAAGTTATATCACTGCCATAATGGTGAAGAAAATTTCCAAACAGAAAGGCTCTATGAAAATAGGAGCAGGAACCTAACATGTATCCTCCAAAAACTCCAAGAAAGTTCCTAGATTCAAGAACGAAGTATATCTAGAGCAAAGAGAAAAGAATGGAGGGTTCTTTAACCATGTGCATGAGTTTCCAGCTAGAAGCACCATGGGTTACATCACAAAAGAGAATAGAAGGAAAGAAAATCAAGAAAAGGATTAGGAGAGAAAATCTTACATATAGGAAGCAAGAAACTAGACAAGACATTTAGATCCATCGTAGAAGAGATAAATTCAATTCTTGCATCAAAATGCATCCATGATCTTGCAAAGCTTTGTCTCCAAGAAGTAATCACATTGTCAACTTATTGTTTCTTGTTGGTATCTAGCAGAAAAAATGAGTTGGATAAAAGGTTCCTTTGAATGGGGTAGGGAGGAGTATTTATAGTTAAGAGGAAAGAAAGAAAAAGTCAAAGGGTCCAAGCAGTGTGTCCATTGGTCAAAGGTCCATCTTTCCCATCAATTTGTATGTCCAGAAAAACTGTTGGTTTACAACCATAATAAAAATCAATTTATGAACACACATGAGTTCCATCGATTTATGAGAATGTAGAACAATGTCAGTTGTCACATCCAGAACAACCTTTGGTGTTGAACGTATAGAACAACCTTCAATTGTCACACCCTGGACATATTCAGTTGTTGAACATGTAGAATAACATTTGGTTGTTGAACATGCAGAATGACCTTTAGTTAGCACACACATAATAACCTTTGATTGTTGAACATGAAGAACAACCTTTGGTTGTTGAACATACAGAACATACCTTTAGTTGTTGAATCTAAGAAAGCACTGGTAGGTGTGTTTACCATTACTTCCACATGAAACTAATATAAGGGATTGGTGCCTATATGCAACAAGGCTAAAAAAATCCAAATAAGATAAATTTTATGAATTCATATAATTTACCATGTGACAGAATGTACACGTGTTAAAATTGCAACTAGACCCCAAAAAAGGAAAATTACAGATAAACCCACAAAAGTATGTAACATTACACAACTTGAGAAAATTAAGTTGGAGTTGGCTAAAGTTTGAAGCATTGCTTTGTAAACTAGTATTAGATCATAATGTTAAGTTAAATTAAAAAATTAAGCACCTAATTAGGACAAAAAAGTATGTTTATGAATTAATCAAGGTGAGGCCTGATAACCATAAACCCTTAATAAGGATTTCACCCTCAAAACCCTAAGCAAACAAAAATGGATACTTCCTATGCATATCATCATCTAATTACCACATGGTTTCTTTTACACCAAAATGATGCCACAAAACTTCACTAAAGATATGTCTTTCTTCCTTAGCTTTTGCACGTGATTATCTAAGATCAAAATTGGACCCTCCACATATGAGACATCATCGTCCAACTCAACCTCCATAGGATGCATTGTCTTCTCTATACCGGGGTGACACTTTATCCACATCAAAATATGGAACATGTTGCACAACATGTGAAACTCTGGAGGTACTCTATCCTGTATGCCACCTTTCCAACTTGAGCTATGACAGGGTAAAGGCCCATAAATTTAGGATCCATCTTATGCTTCTTCCAAAACCTCAAAACACCCTTCCGAGGGGAAACTTTGAGATACACATGGTATCCGACTTTGAACTCCAAAGGTCTATGATAGTTGTCTACATATGATTTTTGTCTATCATTTTCCGCATTCAAATATTGCCTGATCACCTTGATCTTCTTTGTAGTCTGCCACACCAGTTCAAGACCCAATAACTGGTATTCACATGCCCCTTATCAACAAAGAGGAAATCTACAATGTCTTCCGTACAAATCCTTGTAGGGTGCCATATCTATACTACTATGATAACTGTTGTTGTGGGAAAAATGAATCAAGATAAGGTGAATGTCCCAACTCCTAAGAAACTAGAGCACACATGTTCTCTACAGATCCTCTAATGTCTGTATGGTCCTTTCTGAGTGATCATCTGTCTATGGATGGAAGGCTATTCTAAAATTCAACTATGTCCATAAAGTTGTATGTAGACACTCCTAGAGTCTTCTCATGAACCAAGGTCCCTTGTATACAACTATTGTAACTAGTATGCAATGCAAACAAAATATCTCACCAACATTTATCTATGCTAACTTCTCGATAGTGTAGATGGTCTCGATCGAAAAGAAGTGGGTTGAATTTGTCAACCAATCAATGATTATCCAAATGGGATCATGACCCTCAGTCGTGTTAGGAAGGCCAATGACAAAGTCCATAGTTATGTGTGATTCCATTTCCATCACGAATTGGCAAAGGCTATAATGTCCCTGTAGTCTTCTGATGCTCTAACTTGACATGTTGACAAACTGGACACTTGGCAATGAACTCTGCCACATCACGCTTTAGGTCTGGTCACCAAAATAAGTCCTTGAGATTATGATACATCATTGTACTTCCAGGATGCATCGTGTACATTGAGGAATTTGTCAACCAATCAACGATTATCCAAATGGGATCATGACCCTTGGTCATGTTAGGAAGGTCAACGACAAAGTCCATAGTTATGCGTGATTCCATTTCCATCAGGAATTGGCAAAGGCTGCAATGTCCCTGTAGTCTTCTGATGCTCTACCTTGACATGTTGACAAGTTGGACACTTGGCAATGAACTCTGCCACATCATGCTTTAGACCTGGTCACCAATATAAGTCCTTGAGATTATGATACGTCATTGTACTTCTAGGATGCATCATGTACATTGAGGGATGAACCTCCTCAAGTACCATCTCCCTTAGTCTACTAATGTTTGGAACCACCACGTGGTTGTGAAGGCACACTGTCTAATAATATGTCTCATGAATCCCATCATGGTTTTGGCTGCTAAAATCTGATCTAATATTTTGTATCACATTATCATCCTTCTGTTCATCTCGAATCTACTATATCAATGTTGGTTTTACTTGCAACTATGCCAACAAACCTGCCAACAAGGAGACCTCCAACTGTACATTCATATGCCGAATCGAAACCAACATGTCCCTCTTATGACAACACATGCAATACAACTACACTTTATCTTTAGATGATGATAAAAACAAAGAGGACTTTCTACTCAACGCATCAGCCACTACATTTTCCTTTCCCAAATGATAGTCTACCGTATAGTCATAGTACTTAACCAACTCCTGATTTGAAAATCTATATTGAAGATTCTAGTAATCCATGAAGATTTGACCCTTCTCTCCATACAAGCAATACTTCAAATCTACAAAATCAAGAACCACACCTACTAACTCTATATCATGAGTTGGTTAGTTCTCCTCGTGTTTCTTAAGCTGCAGAGAAGCAAAAGAAATCAAATTCTTGACCTGCATTAGCACACATACCAACCCATTCTTTTTAGCATCATAGAAAATGATGTAGCCCTTCCTAGGCTTTGGTAAAACCAATACTGGAGAAGTTGTCATCCTTCACTAACTGAATAGAAACATGACACTTGTCATCCCAAACAAAAGAAACACCCTTCCTAGTTAGCATGGTAAAGGTAAAGCTAAAACACTAAAGTTCTTGATGGACCTCTAGTAATAACCAGCTAAACCTAGGAAGCTTCAAACCTCATTCAGTGTCTTGGGTTGCTCCCACTCCAACACTGACCACCTTTATAGGGTCTACACAAACACCCTTTGTAGAGATGACATGACCATGATAAGACACCTCGATCAACTAAAACTCACACTTGCTAAACTTAGCATATAGTCTATGCCACCTCCATAAATCCAATACTTGACAAAGATGCTGCTCATACTGCTAGTTGTCTATGGAGCATATAAAGATATCATCTATGAACACCACCACAAATAGGTCATGGTACGATCTGAGTACTCTATTCATCAAATCTATAAATGTTGTCAGAGCATTGGTTAGTCCTAAAAGTAGTCTTAAGTATGTAATCTTCCTTAATCCTCAATTGATGATACCCTGACCTTAGGTCTATCTTAGAAAACACTATAGCACCTCCCAAGTGATCAAACAAGTAATCTGTGCTTGACAAAAATACTTGTTCTTTACTTTAGCCTTGTTATGTAAATCCTCATCGAACCATCCTTCTTCTTTATAAACAACAATGGATCACCCCAAGGGGACATGGTCATCCGTATAAAACCTTTCTCTTCCAACTCTTGCAACTGCTTCCTCAAATCCTTCATCTCAGCTGGAGCCATCCTATAACATACCCGTGCTATGGGTCATGTGCTAGGAACAATATTGATCTCAAAATCAATCTTTCTAGGGGGTGGAACACCAAGAAACTCATTGGAAAAAATATCTTCAAACTCACAAACCATAGGTACATCCAAGATACTAGGAATCCTCACCTTGTTATCTACCACATGTGCTAGGAAAGCTTCACATCCTTATCTCATCAAATTCTATGCTATCACATACAATACTAGACTTGTAGGAAGAGTCTTCCTATCTCCTTAAAAAGCCCAAGAGAGACCCTCATGATAGAACATCATAACCTTGTAACTTCAATCTAAAACAAAAATATACTTCTCTAAGGTATCAATCCCTAGGATCAAACAAAATTCATGTATATCAAGTGGCATAAGATTCACTCGAATGCTATATCTTGAGAAAGAAAGAACACTAGATGGACACACTTCCCAAAACACAATGGAACCAACTAAAGGGGTTATTAACAAGAGGTTATTAGTTCTACTATGAGCATGAAAACCTTTTATAATTTCTCTAGTGATAAATGAGTGCATCACACCCAGTTCAACAAAAAAATATATTCAAAATAGATGTAGATAAGTTAGAATAAAAAAGTTTAATTTGACCTATCATGACTCCTAGGTTGGCCACTCCTTCTAGATGACTAATAGCATAGAATATAGCCGTTGCCTATTGTTGTCCCTGATCTCTATAGCTGGTCCTGAAGACCCTATTTGTGATATTTGACAACATCCTCCCGTTGCCACTGTTAGTGTAATGTTGATGTTGTGAGCCCGGCTGGCTCTACCTTAATTGTTGTGTAACATCATGTTCTACATAGGGCAAGACCATTTCACGTGCCCAACCTGGCAACACTTGAAGCATGTTCTTGTATTGTATTTAGAACCTAAACTGTTTGCCCCAGCCAGTGGAAATATATGATGACTCCCGTTACAAGGAGACATTTACAAATGTACATATGTCCTTGGCTTGGAAACTATTGGCTGATGTGACTATTGATACTGTGGCATACAAAACTTATACTTCTTGTAACTGCCCGAATGGTGTCCAGGGAATTGAGCATACCTTTTCCTTGCATTAGCCTTTTACTAGTCTACAACTACCATGTCTATCCTCCTAACAAACTCCACAAGGGTGGAAAACTTCTCACGTGACCCCAAAGCTGACACCATATGCGCCAAGTTGGCGTTCAAGCCCTTCTCAAACCTTCTATTCCTCTTTTTTTTTTCTTCTGTTGTTGCCATGTGAGGATAGAACCTCAAAAAATCCATAAACTTTGCCTCATAGTCATTCACCAACCACGTCCCTTGGTGAAACCGCTCATACTAAGCCATCTTTTCCTCCAGATATGTCTTAGGAAAATAACAACTTACAAACTTCCACCAAAACTCTTCGATCACCTTGCCTAGCCTCTACACCTCAATGGCCCACTAATAGCCAACACTACCCTTTAGAAGGAAGATTACAATGTTCACCCTGTACTTCTTGGCAATATTTAGGATATGAAACGTCTTCTCTAACTCCATTAGCCACATATCAACATCTTTTGGGTCCGCTGTGCTTGTATACTCAGTGGCACTAACACACTTAAGCGTTCAAAGGACTTTTGTGGACCATGTGACCCAACATTGGGGCAGGAACCCTAGGTGGAGGTACCGATGTCCTATTAAACAAATGCATAATCATTAGTATTATCTGTCCAAAAATAAATTCAAAGGGCGGATACACTATGGTCCTAGGGTCAAAAGGAGGCAAGACGATTTGTTTGGCCCTATCTCAGGACCTCTTCCCTTTGGTAACTGACCCCTATTACCATATCTTTGCACTACACACTACTCTCATGTTCTTCATGTCATCTAGACATATCTTCCTAACCATAAACCATGGTTAGATATGTTGGATACGTAAGAACAAACACAACAACCTAAGTCCTATGCCCCTGTGGACTCAACAAACCTAAAGATCTGATGCCAACCATATTGTGACTACCTGCCACACATAATGAGATTACTCAAAATTAAAATATCGATAAAAAACTAATAACCATAAAACCAAAAAGGCACTGAGTTAAAAATTGAATAAAAATTATGAACATTCCATAGAAACTTGTACAAAGGCCCAAACATTACATAAATTTATAATATGTACCTTTACATGAGTATCCATGGACTCAGGTACAACTTGTATACAAAAGATATTTTCTAGATAATTACAACATTTACATTGTTCATGGTATATAACCAAAAACTTGAGTCGATATACATCACATAAAATCCCCCCTGCCTAGATATAAGAACATGGATGACTCTAGGACTCTACATAAAACCACACCAACCTATCTGCTCTAGTGGTCTCCAAACTAAGCCTCCTCTCCACCATAGGTCTAACCATATTGATGATCACCTAAAATGGCACGGAAACCCACAAGGTGAGACCCCAAGTCTCATCGATGTGCTATAACCCCTAAGCAAATTTATTGCATATAAGAAACTTATGCAGTTAAAGTAGTTAAGACATACAATATAACAGATTAGAAAACCGAGCAGTGTATATACAATGTTCAAGCATATCTAAGGTTACATGTGTTGATAACTATACATGAGAATATACAAATCACATATGATATTAGAAGGAAGAGAAAAGAAATAGTATTAATTCAAAGTGATTCATAAAAGAACCCCCACAAGTGTACTACATGACCAAATTATATATTTTATTAAGCCTTAGGTAGTTTGAGGTGTACCAACCAAACTACTAGATGACCACTATGAAGATTCAATCATCTCCTCCTATAATATCTAAGATGAACAGAAATCTAAAAGTCTCTTCCCCTTGGTCAGTATGAGTGACAACCTGTAGTGGCACAATGACCTTACCTACTAAAAATTAGACCTCCTTCCTAGGTACACATGACACAATATGAAAACTAGGGTATAAACCCATAATACAATTTACAAGGCAACTTCTCTCTATCACATCATATCTGAGACACATCCTCAACCGCTCTCTAAGACCTTGGTATTAAGATGACATAAATATACCTTATATGGACACACATATACTCAATGCTATATGACTCTGAGCCCCTTTTTTATTAATCATTTCATCACCCAAGAATTTCTAACAATGAGACATTTCTACGCCCATAAGGCACTACATGATTAAGGTTTCACTTGATTAATTAATACAATTAGGCATTTTAGATTGCATCAAACAAGTTACATACAAGCTTTTAATAAATATTGTGAAAATTATAAATGGGTTGGAACTTTATAAGATAAAATGTAAAAAACAATTTGATATCCATCATGGTATAATTTATCCATCAATGACCATAAAGAGGACCAAACCTCAAAATACAACACATAACAACCCAAATTTTTATTGAGACCAAAACATTTATAAATCTCCATAGGAATATCCTTAGAATCTGAAATTTTCCAGAGAGCTTCACAAGACAAAAATAAGGTAGCTCAAAAAATTTCAGCTTTAAAATCCAGTGGATGTGAAAGCTATGCTATTTCTAAGAATTAGGAAAATATCTACTTAACCCCAACATGGATGAGAAACCTTGATACCTAGAATCTCATCCATATATCATTACATAAACCTAATAATAATTACAAACCTTATTATTTCACAAGATGACCATTATATGATAATTATTGACACATGAGTGGGATTTCTTTTCACGGGGTATAAAACATCATAAAATGTCATTATAAAGAGACTTTGCACTTGTATCTCAAATTTTATATCTTGTATATTCAAAAGAAATGTTTATTATTTATAATAAAATGCAAAAAAGAGTAAGAGGAATTATTGATTTGCAATATTATATAACTCACGCAAAACAGTGCATAAAAAACCGTTTCTTAGCATATTATGGATTATTAGAATAAGATTTTATATTATGCATGTCATAAGTAAGCAAGAAATGCAATAAAAGTTATATCACTTGATTCAAGGGATAAAAAAAAGTCCAAGCTAAAGGAACCAAAAAAGTGGATCAAGGGCCCAAGCTTTATCCCCCAAAGCCTCTTAACTTCAAGAAAGAGGTGTATTTAGAGCAAAGAGAGAAGAAAAGAGAGTTCTTCAACCATGTGCATGAGTTTCCAGCTAGAAGCACCATGGGTTCCATCCTTGGTAGAGAATATGAGGGGAAAACAACAAGAAAAGGATTAGGAGAGAAGATCTTACATGCATGAAGTAAGAAACTAGGCAAGAACTTTCCTTACTTGGAACTAGCCTGCTTTTCTAATTACCATATTATTCTCGTTCCTTACATCCTAAACTGTGATCAAACCAGACTATCTCTCCAGCAGTATGACTACGATGCCTTGGTTGTCGGAACAATATCATCTTGGAGATCAAAGAGTAGCTATTCTAGCAGCAACAACAACCACATAGAGGGACCTATTTGTCTAAGCATGAGCAATAAGCGAGATGCGAAGAAATGATCCCTCATAAGTGCGTCTGAGTGGATCATGGGCAAATATACATAGAGTCCATGTTCTAATACAAACACACCTTAAAAGATGAAGAAATCCCATCATACCCACACACATATAGCCTATATTGGAGACCTCCCTTCAAACTGAAGGGAAAGGTTTGAGCATCAATTTGCGCTTAAATATGTAACATACTGAATCTTGGGTTTAGTTGCAATTTAACCCATTTTCAAGATTTTATTTCATTCATATCATTTTTATCATTTTTCTCTAAATTTTCATATCTTTTGTATCCTCTTTGTCCTCAATGTTGAAATTGAGAAGTACTTAATGATGTGAATTATATTTGACCATATTCATTTCAATGAATGGATTTTTGCACAAATATCTCAACTAGTGTGTTAATTAGAGTCTAATGATGCAAAATGATCATTTATAAGAGATAATTATTAAATTATATTAATTTAGAGTTTATTTGCTTTTTGGGACAAGAAATGAGTAATAATGTGGAATTGAGTTTGTTAATGAGAGAATAATCCCCTTTTCTTTTCTCTCTCTTCTTAAATGTTAATAAAGCATAAAAAGCAGAATAAGAGGTGTGACATGACTCTTGAAATTAATATATTTTGCCTATCTCTAATTTCACTCAAGTATTTCATTAGAAAAGTCTTTTCAAGGTAATTCACCCTTTAAATGCATTAATATTAGGATTAATAAACAACATCAGAGTTATGAGCCATATTGTGTATAAAACAAGATATAATTGCATAACATTATTCTAGACATTACTATGGAACTATGATTCAAATTTGGGATTAATTCGCCAAGATTTAACCCCTCAAATCGATTTAAACGAATTGATTAAGGTTTTATTAAGATTTTAATATGATTTCATTTATATCAAGCAATTAACCAATAGTCACAACATTGAATCGGTCACATACGACATTCAATTAACTCAGCCGATACACGTGAGACGTGGACCATAGATCCACAATCCGATGGCTCTGGCCTTACCATCTAGCTCCAGTCAATTTATAGATGGGTGCAGATTCTTAATACCCTTAAAATCCAATCCTCTCACTCAAAATAGTTAACCATCTCATTCTATTTCTTCACCATCAAATCTGCCGCTTTTCATTCATTTCTTGCGTGGGGGTATTTTAGTTATTTCAACACTTTTATTTCTCGCCTAACTGAGGCCCTGTGAGCACTGACCCACTACCTAACCTCCTATGATTGGGCTAGGTCAGTGCGGGCCCATACCCCTTCTCTCTTCTTATTTGCTAATTTCTAGCCATGTGGATTAATCTCAAAATTTCATTGGTCAGTTCTTTAATAATTCATAGTAAATCGAGCCTTTATCGAAAAAAATACAAATAAATAGTTGCTGGAAAGGATTTTTCACAAGGAATAAGATTTTATGATTTTAGGCATTGATTTGCATCCCTAGTTTGATGTTTATTATAGACACCATTTTAATTATATAAAAAGCCTTAAAATATGTAACTAATTCATTTTAAATCCAAATTTAAGAAATAAATATGTTTTCTTAATTAGGTGAATCCAAGTAATTGACTGTTCCAAGTTGTGAGTCCTAAATCGATGGTTTACATAGAAAGTCCAAAATTAGGGTTTCCTACACCTTATGCTTTATAAAACCCTAATACATATGATGAAATTTGTCAATAGGTTAGCAACTGTTTGGGATACAAGTTAATTGGTGAAAGGTCTTCTCTAGGAATCTCAAATGAGGTATGTGTATGTGCAATCCTATTTATATATGAGTTTGAACACTTGTCCTTCAATTGAGCATTTTGATATCCAGCCCTAACATTTCCAATGAGGCATTGTCATAGCCTTTATTCTCTTTTTCGCCTTCTTATGACACCTTTATTTCAATTATTTATTGGATTTTGAACCCCAATGCTATATTGCTTTTATTTCCACTCTGCCAATTTATATTCCCCAACATGATGAATTATTGACTTAATTAATTAATGTAGTGTAAATGAGTACAATCACCCATAGCCAGGGGAATGTGATAATTCTCTCTCTCTCTCTCTCTATATATATATGTGTGTGTGTGCGCGTGTGCGTGCTTGGGAATGTGTTATTTCTCCCTCACCCAGGGAGGTTAAGGTTATGTAGGTGCCTCAACCTTATATTAGTTTAATGTAGTCATATTAAATCGTGTATGTAAATTTATTACTATTTGATTTGGCATAATTATTAATTATTTACTTGCCTCATATTCTTGAAATCTCTTATCTTAGTAAATCTTTACTTTTTCCATATTTTAAACTGTTAAATGTCCTTATTCATTTAATTTGACACATACCTTTTCTCTCATGTTGCTGGGTGATCCCAACCACCTAGGTTTAGGATCAGAGTGCGCAACAAGAGCATGGTGAACCAACCTAAGACTAGGAGAATGTGTTTATCCTTCCATCATGATTTTAATTGTTAAGTTATTTTGTTGGAGACATATTGATATAGTTTAGTTTACCTCTACCTTATATCCTTTATTTGTATAAAGCACGTACACCCTTATTGTGAAAATTTTGATGCACTCTTTATGAAATTGAATATAGTCAAAGTTTTAACTTCCATTGCTATTCAGTGGTGTTTTGTTTACCATATTTAGTAGAGAGGTGGTTTCACTTCTTTAAAATATCCATCCTAGAAGAGCTAGATCCAAGGCTTGTAGCAACATGCATCCACCATCTTGTAAGGTTTCATCTCCAAAAGTCTCCCCATTGTCAACTAATGGTTTCTCGTTGGTCTCTAGCAACAACAATGAGTTGGATAAAAGGTTTGGTTAAAGGGGACTGGGAGGGATATTTATAATTAAGAGGGAAGAAAGATAGTAAAATGGCCCAAAATAGTGTTTTCGGTCAAGGGGTCATCTTTCCCATTGGTTTTGTATGTCTAGAAAAATATTTGGTTTACAACCATCTAGAAAAACTATTAGCTTATGAAAGTGTAGAAATTCCATTGGTTTGTGAGCATGTAGCATAGCCTTCGGTTGTCACACTGATAAAAAGATTTGATTGTCACACTAGAAAAAACCCTTGATTGTCTCACCAGAACAACATTTGATTGTTGAACATGCAAAATAACTTTTGGTTATTAAGCATAAAAAACAACCTTTGGCTGTCACACTCAGAACAACCTTTGGTTATCACACCCAAAACAATCTTTTAGTTGTTGAACATGCAAAAAAAAACCTTCACTTGTTGAAAATGCATAACAACCTTGAGTTGTCACACCTAGAACGACCTTCAGTTGTTGAACATGTAGAACAACCTTGTGTAGATGAACATGCAGAACAACCTTCGGTTGTTGAAGCTAAGCAAGCATCCATAGGTGCACTTACCTTTATTTTCAAACAAAAATAATATAAGGGATTAGTGTCTTTACACAATACTATGTTCACAAACATCAAAATAATACAAAAGTTTACCAATTTACCAAGATCACCATGAAATATGCATGTGTCAAAACTGTAGTTAGACCCCTAGGAAAGGGAAAATACAGATAAGCCCAACGGTACATAAAATTGAATAACTTGGGCAAACGAAGTCTGAATTAGCTAAAATTTGAAACACGTCTTTGTCAACTAAAACTAGATCATAACATAAAGTTAAATTGAGATACAACATACCTAATTAGGAAAAACAAGCATGTTTATGAATTAAGCAAGGTTAGGACCTTAAAAACTTGGATTAGATGACAACAAAATGAATTTAGAATGATGACACAGTATACATTCACTGATATTTTTGAATTCCTAATTACATACTACTTATGTGTAAATACTTACTGATAAAGAATCACCAAAATATTTTTTCAAAAGAACTAGAATGCATGGTCATGCAAGATAGATTTAGGTTTAGGATCATGACTGATAAAGAGTCATCTAGGGTACTAGATGCTGTTAGGACCATGAATGAATTTCAATGATATTAGGTCCAACAACATATGTATACATATTCACTGTTAAAGAATCATCATGTTGAATAATAAAACCATGAAACATCTATGGTGATTTCAATTTCTATAAGATCTATTAGGACCGTGACTAATAAAGAATCATCCATGAAAATAAAGGATGCCATTAAAACCATGACTCAATATAATTATTACTAGGACCATGATTGAATCACAATTGTAAATCCAAAAGTATAAGAAAAACAATAAAACTTGTAACATGATGCATACAGAAAAGTAATTGGGTAGTCCATTTTATTAGTCACTAAATAACTCATGATTCAATATTAAATTAAACTGAGTGTCTGTGTAGCATGATCACCATTGTAAATCATCAAATGAAACAAAATGGAAGTACAACTAAATTCATAGCATCTAAACATAAGTAGTCTAATGGCCGAATCACTAGTACAACATTTGGGAATCCATACCAAATTAGGTTTAGTAAATGAATGTCATCAATCACTAACATGTGTAGAACGTGCGTATGAAACACAAGTGCACATGCCATGGACCATAGGCCAAAGAGCCCTGAGTTGTCAAACTTAGAGAATCATTTACTAGAGAATACTACTAACTAAAATCCAATTAGCTAGGCTGGAATAAGGAGCCGATTTGTGATGATTAAGTGAAGATAAGAATGGACAAAAGTATATTAAATCAGCTATAATCAAGATTTAATGGATTCCCTAGGATTAGTGGTTTCACCATGACACATACTACAACTAAATTATTTTCATCTATAATTAATAGCCATTATATTGAACTAAAGACTTGTAACTAGTATTACCCAACCCCACAACATAATACACTACTCAGGTTAAGCTAAACCCCACTCCCGTAATAGTTCTAGAACTTAACCTAAGCTAATAGTAATTCCCCGGGCTTATTCTTTGATAGCTATTAGCCTTCTCCCAAAGCACGTTAATTAATATGTGAATTTATGACTTTCCTAATTTTTAGTCCCTCTCCTAAAGAAATTAAAGGTCAAATACTTTAGTTATGTTGATCAAGCATAAAAAGATCATGGATGAGATCATATTCAATATTAGAAAAAGGGGAAATCTATTATAGAATCATTGTTTTCAATTACAATAATGCGCCCGACGATTTCCAAGTCCTAAAGGAAAAAGTGGTTTAGCACTGCACATTCATGATCAAATCATAATGAGAAGAAAAAGAGAAAGAGAAGTAGATCATCAAAAAATTGGTAGAAAAACTCCTGGAGATGTCGACTCGGCGATCCTTCTAATGAATACCATGATCAACAAATTTTTGACTGCAAATTTGAACTCCATAAGTGCTTGAATCGTCAAGTTGGTGGCAATCTCCTTCATCACCACCCCCTCAGGCACTGTGTACAAAATGTACTTGATAATCCTTCTATGGGAACCCTCATTATAAGTAAGGCCTAACCCTCAATTAATTCATAGCTGTTAGATCCAACTTAACTACAAATCTACATTAATCATGCTGGCTGGGTACCACCGATGGGGTGTTTGTAGCACCGAGTGGGTGGACCTTTTTTCCTTGTCACTTTGCATCAGTACTATCGACATACATGTCAGTAGCACAAGTTGGTTCTCATTGATGTTTGGATGCTGAAGTCGAAACAACCAACAATGTTGTCAGTAGCACTAGATAATAAACTTACATCCTTGATGTTCTTTGGACCTCAAGTCGACACCACCGAGTCTGTATCTCAATGACATTGAGTCGATGATCAGTAGCACCTAGTTGTCCCTCGATATCACGGATGCTCCTCTTCTTGTTTTTCTCATGGACATAAGGTGTTAGTTACACCGAATGGGGTGTCAATGGCACTGATTTGTCTTTTTCTTAAAATAAGAGATACGTCTAAACAAAAGATAATAAAATCATGTGTTTTGGTAGAAATAAGTAATAGTTGATGCATAAGTGTTTTACATGCTTATAAATAAAAATCAAGGAACAATATATGTAAATGAGATTATCAATGCTTTAAGAGCCAGAAAATATCCTATGAAAAGTGACATAAGATCAATGCATCCAAATCGCCTAAGCTTGAATGCTGCTTTTACTCAAGAAACACTACTCTTGGATCTACTTGAAAGGGTTAAAAAGTAAAAAAGTGCCTATGAATTTTATTTTCCTAAGCACCGTCCACCTATCAATCCAAAACTGACCCTTGCCAATCACTGAAGAAGTACTACTCTAAAGTGATCAATAATTCTCATAAAAGATGTCTACAACAAGTTTAACAAAAACACTGTTAATATGAAGTAGTTAATATCATGGTTAGTAGGACACATTCTTGATACACCATGTGATCTCCCTATCTACATTGCTCTGATCTTCAAAATAAACTACATTTAAAGCACTTCTATAAAAAAGTTTGAATGAGGGATATATTCATATTGGTGGCCTATGTTGTAGAGCAATGGGTGTAAAGATGGGTGTCTATGAGCATAAAGTCACAAGAATAATCCAAACCATTTATGCACAAATAAAATATGATGCACATACACGATGGATGAAATGCAAGTATACACTTTCTAATGCCACAATAAAGGTTGGAATGTTGTATGCAAAAAGGGACTCATTCAAATGGTGGGTAAGAGAAAAGGTGTGCGCTTGGAGAACATTCTCATTTCTCCTTATTTATTGCATGCAGAGAATATTAAAGTTTGAATTTAGTAATCCTTTTACTCTTCTTTCTGATCTTTTTATTTCTTTTTCAAATACATTTTTTTCTTCTGCTCAATATTTTAGCAAGATGAATAGTTCATGCTTGGGATTTTCTTACTACTTATTTATTTGGAGAGGGAGTAAGGATTTGCATAATTATTCTCTATTTATTAACGAATAAAAGATTATAGTGGGGAATAAAGATACACCTTATGCAACAAATGCAATATGAATGCAATCTACATGTAAAGACTGTTATACAAACTACAAATGCTCAAATAATATGATACATACATTTTTATTTTCTTTTCTAATGCAAAAGGATATGAAAAAACTATATTATTTCTATCATTCCATGCTATGAAATCAAGAGGAAAATAACTTGGATTAAAATTGATCATCCTATGGTGGTGATTGAAAATGAATGGAGGTGGATGAGATTGCATGACTGAAACGTAGGTCTTACCCAACCATGATGTGTCCCTCTCCTATCAACATGTGTAACATGGTAGCCTTGGAATTTATTTCTAAAATTCACATTAAAGATAATTCTACAATGTGTTTGATTTGGACTCAAACATCCTCTTCACAACACAAGCCTTCACTTTAAGTTAGATTTTTCATCCATTCAGTATGCCTTCAAGACAACTAATACAAACAATTCCTCTAGTTAATGCTGTCTTATATAGAAAAAAATCTAAAGAATAAGGCATAAAGAGACTATTGTCAAAATTTTAAATTCGGTTTGGAAACATTAAACATATTCTTTAAATTGGACATGTGAGATCATAATTAATTAAACTCATTATACTAGATAAACGTGAACCCTAATAATGTAGCCAAAAGCAAGAAAAAGTAGAAAATGCAAACTAAGATAGATGAAAGTGATGTAAGACTAACCCATTCCATTACCACCTAAGCTTTAATTCAACTAAGCCCTCATAGTTGAGAATCAATCAAAGAGGTGGAATGGGGATACCAATTAATCAGTAGTGTCGTGGAGGGAAAGTTACAAGAAGGATTTGTGGATCTAGTGGGTAGAAGGTGCCAATGTAATGTGGAGGTTGAGCGAGCATGTCAGGTGGTGAGGGTAGCTAGAAAAGTTCCATTAGTTTCAATAATTATCAAAGAGAGGATGTTGGTAATTTTCTATACATCACAGGTGTGTAGGGATGTTCTCTCAGTTGACTAGGAGAAGAGGTTTATTTCTTGTAGATTGACTGTTGCTATAGGAGAATTTTCTCTTGAACTTCCTGAACCTGATTCAGAGTGGTTGACTACTACTACTGATACTGTTGTATGGATTGCAACATCCCATCCCCATCCTTGGTGGTAATGATGGATGTTCATGGTAATGGCACAAACATGGAGCTGTAGATTGTCATGATCTATCCTTAGATCTGCTCACTTGTAGCCATCATATGTACTAACATAGATTCTATCCTTTTGTCGGTGCTACCGACTGGAATGTTGGTAGTACCGAGTTTAAAATTGCATGCCTCTGTCATGATTTTCGGTTCTACCAAACACCATCATTGATGCTACAAGATCATCATTGGTGCCTCCAACAAGCTTTTTAGTAGTGTCGAGACAGTGTAGATGTAGCATAAATGACTTGATCAAAAGATGTTGGTACCACTGACTGAGAAGTCGGTGGAACCGAGCTGAGGTATACCTAGTGGCCTTTGAGCCAATGAATCAGGATCAACGAGATGCCTTTCGATGCTACTGATGAAGATTTTCATATAGCTATATTGAAAATTGCCAAAGATTGTGGGTGCTACTGACGTTGCTGTCAGTGCTACTGACACAGTCCAATCCTTGATGCCTTTTAATTGATAAGGGTTTGGTTCACAGACTTGGAATTCAATGGAATCGAGAGTTTTCATGAAACCTTATTCCTCTTTGGATCAAGCATTAGTGCTACTGACAATAGTGTCGATAATACCCACACTACTTGTTCCTACACACTTAACAAGCAAATCACGTCATCTTGTTTCCATGCATCAAAATTCAAGTAAATGCTTAAATAATGGAAATAAAAAAATGAACTACCTATCAGAAAATAACTACCAAATCAAAATTGGGTTTCCTCCAATAAGCTCCCTTATTTAAATTTGTAGGCTCGAAGTGAAATACCAACTCAAGGAAGCTCCAAGAGCTTCAACTCGTCATGTTCATGGACCACCGCTCCACCAAAGTAATATTTAAAGGAACTATCCATTGGTCTTAAATATTTTTTCACCATCACTAATCTCTACTACCCCATGGGAGAATATCTTGACCACCACATATGGTCCACCTCATCTTGACCATAACTTTCCAGGATGTAGCTTCAACGTAGAATTGAACAATAACAAACGTTGCCCTGATAAAGAAGTCCTATGCAGAATGGTGGCAATATTGGACTTTCTTTGTTCTATCCTTGTGTATCCTTGAATTTTCATAAGCATCAAGCCTAATCTCATAAAATCTGTTCAGCTCTATTTTTTGCTTCTCCCCCTACAATATATAGATAAAATTTAAGTTTCTTTAAGGCCCACTTAGACCTATGCTCCAATTCCATAGGCAAGTGACATTCCCTACCATATACTAACCAATAAGGGGTTGTCCCAATAACAGGTTTTAAAAGCCATCCTATATGCCCAAAGGGCATCACTCAATCACTTGCTCTTGTTTGTTTTAGTGGTGGAGATGGTCTTTTCTAAGATTTTCTTAATCTCCCTATTTGACATTTCTACTTGGCCTTGGGTCTGATAGTGACATGGAGTTTCAACCCTATGCTTTAACCCATATTTTATCAATAGTGGTATAAATTGCAAGTTTTTAAAATGGGATCTGCCATCACTTATCATAATCCATGACACTCCAAACCTATAGAATATTTTCTCTTTTACAAATCTATAACTGACCAACACATCATTAGTGCAGGTTGCAATTAGCGATGGCAATGGTGAGGATATGGTGTGCTTTATGTCAAAACCATAACCACACCATGGTTAAAAATAAAAACCATATCCACTATGGTGTTTGATATGAGAAACCATATACACACCACCAAAAAACCATGGTTAATCGAACTAAAATGCAACACACTGCACTACATAGGAAATTATTACCCTTAGTAGCATTGTAAATAATATTTTAAAGAAGTTGTACGCAATAAATAAAATAACGTCATAGAAATATGAAACAATAATGTCAAATCTATAATAAATAAAAAATACCAAACTTGATGTTTACCCGAACGAACATTCTATTAAAAAAAAAACTAGTGAACACAAACGTAAAATTTCCTAACTACAATATACTTCCCGATCAAAGTTCAAATATCACCTTTTATAAAATGTATCAAGTCTCCCTTCTCAGTAATATACATTCTAAGTCACCCTCCTCACTAATTTAAGTCCCCAGTAATGTAAATTAATTGTGGTATGGTTTTTTCCCATGGTTATTTTCTCTAAAACTATAACCATACCACACAACTACAATTATAAAAATTCGAAACTAAATGCGAACCATAACCATTTGATGACATTATGCAGAGTAAAATGTGGTGTAATTATCTATGAATATGGGTTTTTACAACACCGTTGCCATCCCTAGTTATAATTGCTTCCACCCATTTGGAGACAAAATCAACAAAGAGAAAGTTATATAATTTAGAATTCAAAGATACAAACGAACCCATAAAATGAATAACCCAAAGATAAAAAACCTCTACATTCTGAAAGCTACTGAGAGGCATTTCATGTCTCTTAGAAATATTTCTTGTGTGTTGACACATATCCCACCTCCTCACATAGTCATAATCATCCTTAAACAAAGCAAGATATAGAATCCACTCTCTAATGCTTTAGATTTTGCTCCTGAGCTAGCATAGTGCCCCCAGTGGGCGTGGAGTGGTAGTGAGAAAATATGCTCTCAAACTCACACTTAGGAACACATTTCCTCAAAATACCATATCGACATTGACTAAGAAAGATAGGATCATACCAAATGAAATACTTCAAGGAGTGAAAAAAATTCTTCATTTCTTGATATCCCAATCTTCTGGTAGTTCCTCACAAGCTAAATAATTAACAACATCAACATACTATGGATACTCATTGTTGACCCCAAAGATTTTTTCATCAGGGAACTCCTCCATAAAGAGTACCTCCAACCCATATTCATTCACCCTCTCTATACGAGATAGATGACCTTCCACTACATTCTTTGTTCTGAATTTATTTCACACCTCTATGTCAAATTCTTGCAGCAATAGAATCCATTTGATTAGTCTCGATTTTGCATCCTTTTTCTACAAAAGATACTTAATGTCTGCATGATCAATACAAACTACCACCTTAGATCCTATCAAATACTACCTAAATTTGTCTAAAGCAAAGACAACATCCAAAAATTATTTTGTTGTTGGTGGTCTAGTTGATTTGAGCATCATATAAAGTACATGAATAATATTGAATGACTGAAAAAGCCAAATCCTTGTGCTAACTCAAAATAGCTCCAACCACATAATATGATATGTCATACATGATCTGAAAAGTCTGGTTTTAGTTTGGAGCCTCCAAAATAGGTGTGAAGATCAACTTCTACTTCAAAACCTCAAACACTTACAAACAATGTGCTCGAAATTAAATTCAACATTCTTTTCCAACAATTCATAAAGGGGATTTCGAAATCTTGAAAAAATATTTTATGAATAGGGGTTAAAAACCTACATGACCAAGAAAACTCATAAATGCCTTCACCAAAGGTGGTGTAGGAAGTTTGGAGATCACCTTAATTTTTACCAGATCAACTTCTATCCCCTTGTTGGACACTTTATGTCTGAAAAATATCCCTTCACTTGCCATCATGTGACACTTCTCCTAGTTCAAAACCAACTGAGTGTCCTCACATATCTTTAATATCTTATAAAGAGTGATAAGACAATCAATAAAAGATCTCTGTACACATAATTACCATCCATTGAAATTTCAAGACAAAGTTTAACTATGTCTGAGAAAATAGCAATCATACATCACCAAAAAGTCAGTAGAGCAACACAAAAACCAAAAGGCATGCGATGGTAAGCATATTAGGGGAAAATAAAGATTGACTTCTCTTGATCATGTGGTTCTATGAAAATCTATTTGTACCATGAATAATAGTCTAAGAAGTAAAAATGCGAGTGGGCAACGAGCCTCTCAAGAATTTGGTCAATAAAGGGTAGGGGTGTTGACTCAAGGTCTAAATGGACTAAACCCTTATTTTGATGATGACTATACCATTTCAATTAATTGTGTCTAATTCTTCTACTTGAGTGATTTCAGATTAGGTATAGACACACTCCAAAGATCCTAACTTGCACATCTCAACTTAGAGAAAAAACAAGTCAAAGTCAATACAAGTGCACATTTTTGGAATATGATGTAAATCCATTAGAATCATGTTATAAATCACTTGTAATGATTGTATGACTTTTAATTAAGCTTATAAAAAATCAAGAGAACTTAGATTGAATCTTTAAGCACTCAAAAGCCATTTTCTAAAATTCACATCATGTTATTCATCGGTCGAGTTGCAAACTCGACCGATCCTGATTGGATCTTGAAAATGACTTTTGATCGGTCGAGTTTTCATCTCACAGAACTTGACCGATCCCTCTACAGACCAAAAATGATTTAAGTGAATTGGTCGAGTTACCCCATGAAAAAATCGACCGATGGCCTAAATTGGTCTTGTCTTTTAGTGGGATCGGTCGAGTTGCCTTTATAGAAACTCGACCAATTGCACTGTATGGAAAAGTGCAGAAAAGTGTTTCTAGCCATTGTGGAGACACAACAGTCGAAAATGTATTCGTTGCAGGCCACAAAATGGCTAGTTTTCATTCTTATATTCCCGAAGGCTAAGAGGCATCCCCAACTATAAATAAGACCCCTTGGGCTTCATTCAAAGGTTGAGCATTCAATGCAAAACTCTATATGAGGTTCCTATTCTATAGTTCAGTGTATCCTACAACCTCCTCTCTCTCTCTAAGCTTAATCACTTGCTACATTCATTAGATTGAGTAGGAAATCTGTAAGAGAGCTAGTCCTACATGTATATCTTGTGAGGCTCTCACTTCCACCACCTCCCTATCTCTCTTTTCAACCATGAAGATGAAGGTTCTCTCTCTTAGCTAAGAGATGTGAAGAAGAACACGGGAAGGAGTCCCTTGGTGAAGATCAAGCCTGAAGACTTGGAGGCAAGAGTGGGTAAGACCTTGATGAGGGTAGAAGACTCATTGCTCAAGTGGGTAAGACCTTGGAGGAAGCTTCTCCGAGTGAAGGTGAAGTCAAAGGCTGAATATCCAAGAAGAGTGGGTAATTCCTAGAAGACTGAAGACTTGTGTAAGAGTAGGTAAGTCCTTGGAAGAAGGCGGAAGACTCTTTGCAAAGTGGATAAGTCCTTGGTAAGGCTTAATACTCTTAACATTGAATAGTTAAGTCCTTTTGTGGGTCATGTATTGTAAGTCTTATGAATGAATATAAGAGTGAAATAGTTAAGAAATCCTAGAGGTTGACCTCTCGAGGTAGTGGACTGAATCATTTCTAGTTTGAAGTTTGGAACCATTCTACATAGCTTGTCACTTGGTGTATGTTCAATCTCTCTCTCCCTTGCTATGCATATTTTAGTTGCACTCAAACTTCCGACTTAGCAACCTTATCTTGTGATATAATTTGAAGGTCTAATGAATTTTGTTTAAGTGCTTTCATCTCTATTCACCCCCCTCTAGAGTATCCAATCACTCATCTAGGATCCAACAATTGGTATCAGAGAGGGTTTCTCCCAGCATACTTCAACAAGTAGGAGAAGATGGGTTCCTATCAAGATGGGTCATCAACATTCCAATCTTTAATGGGGGTAAATTCCTCTATTGGAAAAGAAGGCTACAATTCTACATCCAAGGATAAAGTCTTAAGCTATGGAAAATGGTAGACCATCCATACAAGCTACCGATGACAAAGATGAAGAATGTAATGAAGCTACCATGAATAAAGACACCTTGAATGTAAGAGCAATCAACATCCTCTATGTCACCATGACCTCCATCGAGTTTAACCAAATTTCTTCTTGTGAGATGGCCTATGAGGTATGGAGAAAGCTATGCATCACTTATTAGGGGACTCAACAAGTGAAGGAAAGCAAAGTCTACATACTCAATGGGCTTCTTGAGAACTTCAAGATGGGAAAGGAGGAGAAGATAGCCAACATGTACTCAAGGCTCAACACCATTGTGAATGGTGTTGCTGTTCTAGGACATCCTATGAGTAGAGGAGAGATCAACTCAAAGATCCTTAGAACTCTCTCCAAGAGATGGGAACCCAAAGTGACTTCCATTGAAGAAGTAAAGTCTCTTGATGATATCCCCATTGAAGAGCTCATTGGAAATATACAAGCCCATGAAGCCACACTTGAAAAAAGAGAAGAAGTTGAAAGACAAGAGGAGAAAGAGCTAAAAAGAATGAAGAAGGCTGAAATCAAGGCTCAAATTGAAGCTATTATGGGACAAGCCTCTCCATCCTCTCATGTTATAGAAGATGACATGTACTCCAAGGGTAGATTCTACAAAGGCAATAATTCCTCCTCCATCCGATGCCTCAAGTATGGAAAGAAGGGTCACTTCAAGATAAATTTCCCATGAGTAAAAAGAGAAGAGAAGTACAAGAAGAAGGCGAAATGGCACTCAAGCTCAAGTGACTCCTCCAACTCAAGCTCAAGTGAAGATTCAAGTAGAGGATATAGCTCAAGCTCTAGTGATGAAGGACAATGCCATTTTTCTCTTTTGACATCAACAAGTGAAGATTCAAATGAGGTAAATATAAACTCTTTAGATAAATAACCTTTACTTTCTATCATTAATGCTACTTGTGCCTCTCTTAAGTCTTCTAAAAAGAAAAGGAAAAAGCTTGCTAGAATTGTTGATAATATGCATGTAGAATTAAATGACCTTAAACATGCTAATGCTAGATTGCTTGATAAGATTAGATTTCTAGAAGCTCAACCTCTTATGAGTAGTTCTAATGAAGAGCATAACTTAATTGTTGATTCTCTCATGCATGATATTGATGCTCTTAAATATGAAAACAAGGACAAAGCTTTTTCTTTACAAGGATTCAAATATGAAAATGGTGTGTATCTTTCTAAGATTTCTTTGCTTGAAATAGAAAATGCCTCCATGCTTGCTAAAATGAATGTGCTTAAATCTTGATCTAGTTCTACTAGTAGAGAGAATAATGTTTCTGCTCTTCATATTGATAGAGATTATTATTTAACTAAAACTCTTTGCTTGGAAAATGATTCTTTGCATGCTAGGGATGATATAAATAATTTGTATTCTACTATTACTTCTCTTATGCATAATAATGATAGTTTAAGATCTTCTTCACAAAGATTCTTAGTTGGTAAAAAGAATCTTAATGACATCCTATACCATAATACTAAACAAATTGGTAGACATGGTTTAGGATATGATAGCAGCCAAAGGAACAACAAAGGTAAAGAACCTCCAATATTTCATGGAGAATCTTCTAGTTCCAAGACTATGGGCACATGCATCTATTGCAATGATTTTAGTCATTATTCTAGTTGTTGTCATTTTAGGAAAGCACCCAAGAGCAATATGACTTGGGTTGCTAAGCTAACCCCTCCGGACCCAAAAACATGATTGGGGGCCATTTCATCTTTCTTCTTACAAGTTACATGCAAATGGATTGACATAATCTAATGAATTGTAAATTGACTTCTCAATCCACATGAAAGAAGAGAGGTGAGATGTGCAGGGGACAATAACAAGTGGAAAAGGAATAGTAAGAACAAAGGTAAAGGTTTTATTTTATAACAAATCCTAACTTGTTTTAGTCAAGTTAGTGTGCACTACGCATGTGGTTTTTGAGTCAAAAGTGGTAATTTGTGATTCTCTTCACACTCTTGCTCAAAAACTATTTCTAATGCTTACATAGTGCATTACTAACTTGCTTACATATGTTTGGATATGGTTTGTATTTTTAGCATGCCTCTAAATATGTTTTTATGAAATATATCTGCTTTTTGACCACAACTTTGTCGGTCGAGTTTGTCCTATTTGAAACTTGACCGATAGGCACCAATGGGTGTTGCTAACAGTTGTCATTGATTGAGTTGTCAATACACATAACTCGACTGATGACACTGTGCACATAATATATAGTTGCTTTTTTAATGATAATTTCCCTCTAAACTAGATTTTCTGAACAAATTTCTTTATTCTTTGACACTCCCTTGGTATATTTTATATGTGCTCATTTCCATATTTTAAATTACATTTCTTGCTTACAACTCTATCTTTCTAATTGCTCTAAATTGGTATATCTATATCTTGCAATTACTTGCCTTGAGTTGTTTTGCAGGTTTTGATGATGATCTCTTTGGATCTCCTAGTTGTGTCTTAAAATGATTCCTTTGTTCTCTAATTTGCTACATCTATATAGTTTTATATCTTGTTTTGATACAACCTTGAGGTTCTTAGTGGTAATCATATTTCGGTAATGATGCATGTTTTCTAGTGAGTTATATCCTTACTTGCATCTAAAGTTGCTTATCTTTTTGTTTGGATATATCTCTACATCTACTCATAGCTTGCTCTTTAACTTGTGCATATTTTGCAATGATATAGACCCTACTAGTAGTCCTAATTTATGAAATCATCTACTAGTAGTTCATATACATGTAGTTCTAGCCTTGTTCATCCAATGGTATTCACTATATGCTATGCTTGTATCTTGTTTCGTACTTGCTCAAACTTGTTTCTTGAATTTATTATATACTATCTTGAGCTGCTTACATTGAATTTTTGATGCAATACATATAGAGCTACATTGTATGTAGAGATTGGAGCATCTTTGGGTTTCATGCAGATTTTGCTCCAGTTTCAATTTTTGGTGCAAGAGTAGCATTTTTTATGCAGAAAACGTTCTTCTTAGCAAGGCTCATGGCCTGATGCTTTTTGGGTAAATTCTGTCATCTTGAGGGTCAAAATTATAATTTATTATTCTCTACAACACTTTATCTTGCATTTTGGGTTGTTCAAGTGCATGCCTTAACTTGCTTTTATTCTATGCTTGGACAAACCCCTATCTGTTCTCTTCTACTCTCTTTATATAACTTTTTGTTATCTCCTTTCTTTTAACAAGTGCTCTTTCTTATTTCTTCATACCCCCACTTTTTGAAATGATAAAGGGAGAGAAAGGGATGTCTTCTTTTGACAAAAGAGGGAGAAGGCATGTCTTGCATAAAGTGGAGAATCATGTCTATGTAAAGGGGAGAAGACATATATGCATAGAACATATATGAGTAGAAGACATAATATTATATAAATGTTATGAAAGCTAACCATACAGGAGAAATAGCATCAATTGAGGGGGAGTATGATAACTCCACGAACATCCATTGAGGGGGAGCATATAAACTCAATTCTAGTTGAAGCCCCTAGGTTTCTCCAAAGGTACGACTTTACTTAAATGCTTTCAATACATTTATGGAATGGTTTTCCATCTTCAAAAAGGGGGAGAATGTTGATTCAAGGTCTAAATTGACTAAAACCTTATTTTTATGATGAATAAACCATTCCAATTAATTATGTGTAATGCTTATACTTGAGTGATTTTAGATTAGGTATAGACACACTTCAAATGCCTTAACTTGCACATCTCAACTTGGAGAAAAGACAAGTCAAAGTCAATACAAGTGCACATTTTTGGAATATGATGTGCATCCATTAGAATCATGTTGTAAATAACTTGTAATGATTGTATGACTTGTAATTAATCTTAGAAAAATAGGAACACTTAGATTGAATGTTTAAGCACTCAAAATCCATTTTCTAAAATTCACATCAGACTGTTCATCGGTCGAGTTGCAAATTCGATCGATCCTGATTGGATCTTGAAAATGACTTTTGATCGGTCAAGTTTTCATCTCACAGAACTCGATCGATCCCTTTGAAGACCAAAATTGATTCGAGTTACCCCATGACAAACTTGACCGATGGGCTAAATTGGTCTTGTTGCTTAGTGGGATCGGTCGAGTCACCTTTATAGAAACTCGACTGATTGCACTGTATGGAAAAGTGTAGAAAAGTGTTTCTAGCCATTGTGGAGTTGCAACAATTGGAAATATATCCATTACAAGCCATAAAAATGGATAGTTTTCATTCTTAAGTGCTCCCAAAGGCTAAGAGGCATCCACGGTTATAAACTGGACCCCTTAGGCTTCATGCCAAGGTTAAGCATGTTGGCTAAATTGGACATTATAATACCCTTTGTTTTGATGATGACAAACATTTCATTCTTGTGGATCTAACTTGTTATTTGAGTGTTTTAGGGATAAATGAATAAGAAGTAGATAGTTGAAGATCTATACAAATTGGAAGATCAACATACTTAGATTGCTTTTATTTTCATGATTGTAATCAATGTAAAAACTTGTACAAGTATATAATGTACAAGTACATAGATATCATGTAAATTAAGCATTAGATCTTCTCTATCCACTCACAACACTTAGAATGATCCTCCCCTAAGATAGAGGCACAATTACACATTGATACACACACTTAGTAGATGACTCGACACATTGAAATAATGACTTTCTCAGTCGACAAAGTTCTCGACCGAGACACCCTCGGTCGACAGAATTCTCGACTGAGAATAGACCTTTCAGCAAGCTCTATAGCCGTTAGACTGAGTTATCAAAGTAGTTGGGAGTTGGAAACGAATGTTACAACACATTTACCTCAACCTACCACTCGGTCGAAGAAAATCTCGATCGAGACACACTCGGTCGACAAACTTGTCAACCGAGTTTGTCGACCGAGACAAGTTCTGGACTGCACTTTTTAGTACTAAACAACTAGCCATTACAATATAATCTTAGGACACCTAATGGATAGTTGAGCACTAAGAACACCCTAGAAAGTATCTAGAACGTCCCTAAGTTCTTGTAACCTATTCCTATAAATAGGAGAGGCCTTAGGACACCCAAAGCATCACTTGTGCATATAATTACACTTGAGATTCATTCTTAGTGAGCAACAAGCAAAGCTACACTTGCAATTTGTTTCTTTGAGCTCTGCATTAGTGTCCTATAGCCTAGTATCTCCTAGCCACCACACTACCACATTCATTTATAGTGGATAGGAGATCAATACGCTTGATATAGGATCAAAGCATTGTACTCATTGGTAACATTATTTCTTTCTTCCAATCTTGTTCCTTTTATTGTATTTTGTTCTCCTTGACTACTCCTAGGTTGGAGGCTGTTGAAAGGAGGTTTGTGGAGCTACTTCAGGTGGTGCAGGCTGCTCCCAATGACTTGGAGTTACGTTCGAAGGATGCCTCAAGGATTGAAGCTACTTTAGGTGAAGGCTACTTCAAGGGGAGGGACTTGGAGTTAATTCAGAAGGATGCTTCTAGGAGGATTGAGGCTACTTCAGGTGAAGGCTACTTCAAGGGTGTAGAAAAGCAATTGTATTTTGTGTAACATCCTCACGAGGTAATAAAATAAGTTGCTTTTAAAATCCCAGTTAGAAACAATCAGGTAGTGGAATGACTACCTTAGGTTATTAAGGTAGGAACCACTCTACATCCTTGTGTCTTCCTTGTCTCCTCCTACTTCTTGTTTAAGTGTTTCATTGTTTTTAGTTAGCATTTAAAACTCAAAAAATATCTATTCACCCCCATCTAGATCTTTCAATTGGTATTAGAGCAGGTCTTCAAGGAGCTTTCATAAGTCTTGAAGCATGGGGGATGGTGTGCTCAACAACTTGAACTTGGAGGGAACCTACGTAGCTCGTCCCCCACCATTCGATGGAAGCAATTACAACTATTGGAAGAGAAGGATGCAATTTTATTTTCAAGGCATCAATTGGGAGCTTTGGAGGATGGTGTCTACTCCATTTATGCTTCCGAAAGCTGAGTATGATACATGGGATATCAATATGGTAAAGCAAGATCAACTAAATTCCAAGGCTGTAAGTATTTTATATTGCTCTATATCGGTAAGTGAATTCAATAGAATTTTTTCATGTGAAACTGCATATGATATATGGAATAAACTTTCTATTACACATGAAGGAACTATACAAGTGAAAAATTCTAAGATTATTATGCTTAAACAAAAGTTTGAACAATTTCGTATGGAACCAAATGAGTCAATTAGTTAAATGTATGCAAGATTCTCTACTATCATTAACAGTTTGAGTGCATTATGAAAATTCATTAGTGAAGAAGATCAAGTGTCCAAGATTCTTAGGTGTTTGCCTCCAAAGTACAAACCAAAGTTGACGACCATTGAAGAAGCTAATGATCTCACTAGATTGAGGATGGAACAACTCATTGGCAACTTAGAGACTCAAGAGGTCACCTTTGAAGAAGAAAGATTGGCATCCGAACACAAAAAGGAGAAAAGAAAGGACATCACATTCAAGGCAACAACTAAAATCAGTCATGATACAAGTGAAGAAGATAGTGAAGAAGAAATTCTCATTGTAAATGGTAAGCAGTATAGAAGATTGAAAACTAACAAAATTTCTAGTGTTTCTTTTTCCTCTAGGTGCTTTGAATGTGGCAAAAAGGGACATTTAAAAGGTGATTGCCCAAAACTCAAGAAGGAAAAGAAATCATCCCACAAGAAGAAGGAATAAGCCTACAAAGCTGCATGGGATGACTCAAGTGATGATAGTAAGGATGGAGAAGAAGAAGTGGATTGCCTTATTGCTACAACAAATGAAGAAGAAAATGAGGTAAGCTTATTTGATTTATTAATTGCTAGCATTGAAGAATTACATGATAAATATATTGATTATAAAAAGAAACTAAAAAGAGTTACAAAAACTAATGAAGAATTATATGCTCAATTAAATGATCTTGCTTATAAAAAAGAAAGTATTATTTCTAAAATTTCTACATTGAAATCATGTTTTAATGATTTCATATGAAGTTGCTTCCTCTAGAAACAAACTATGATTTGTTTTCTCAAGAAAAGGTTGAACTACTTGCAAAATTGAATGATCTTCAAACTCAACCTATCTTGCATACTCATTTAGATTATGGTGCTTTTATCAAAGAAAGAGATAGTTTGTTATCTAATCTAGATCAAGTAAAGTTAGACATTAAAAGGAGAATGGATGAAATTGCTAGGTTACAAAAGGAAATTAGTAGCTTGAAAAACAATGGTATTCTTGATAAGATCCTAAAGGATTCTTCCAGTCAAATTGGAAGAAGAGGTTTAGGATATATTCCAAAAGGAAAATCTCATCCTAAATCTAGAAGCACACAAGCACTCAAGACCAAGGCCATATTTGTACCCAAAAATAACTCAACTCAAAGGAGAAATGAAATTGATTCCATTTGTTGTCACTATTGCTTGTGTATTGGACATTATTCTTTCTCATGCTCATACAAGAAAAAGGATGTTGATTTAGTTTGGGTTCCAAGAATTCAAACCTTGGAGATTTGAATATGATTGGTTGAGTTTTGACCTAAAATGTTACTTTGATATTCAAAATGTCTTATCTTAACTAAACTAAGCTTTAACTTGCATATTCCTGTAAAATTGTATTGGAAGTAACTTATGTTTAACATGAAAATGATTACTAAAAACAAAATAGAATCAATCTCGGTCGACAACAATTTCGACTGAGATACTCTTCAGTCGAAGAAATTGTCGACCAAAGAAGTTTTTGTCTCAAACCTACATTTTCTGGAGAAATAGTAACATTATCAGTCGAGAAAGTTGTTGACCGAGAGCATTTCGGTTGAGAAAATAGTCGACTGAGCAAGTTACTGTCTTAAGCCTACAAAGACTTGAAAAACATCCAGCTGACAAATACTTCAACCGAACCTCACTCGGTCAAGAACTTTGTTGACTGAGGAAACTCTGTCAGAATGGTTTTATAAGGATAAGATACTTCAATTGAAATTAACTTAAGTGACTCAAATATGTAATGAACTTTACATATTACATTGCTTTAAATATTTGAATGACCCTAATCAAAAGGAAAAATATACGGGCATCAAAAGTTTATACTTTTCATGATTAAATTGTTCCAAACAAGCATACATGAGGAAACAATTGGTATTATTCAAGAAAAATACTAATGGTAAATATATTGGCATAGGAGATTTTATTCAACATTAACATAATTAAAATTGAAAACAAAAGAAGTGATCATACAAGGAACTTGGTTAAAATATAATCATCACCATTTTGTGAGAAAAGTTAAAGTTTGAGCATTCTTAGAAATTATGATAAGATAGTCTTGCTCACATAAATTAAGCTCTACAAGGCAAACTTAATCTTAAGATTTTATCTTAGAATTATTCAAAATTTACAAGTTCCTATATGAGCAAAATGAAGAACTAATAATGATCATATACAAAAAAATCAAATCATATTGTAGAAGAAGTGGTTCATTGGATAACTTATGAAAATGCCTATATTGGATAGCTATAGAAATGCCTCTCCGTCGAAAAAGAGTTCGACCGAGGGGCGCCCAGGTCAAAGTCATGGTCGACCTAAAATAATCCTAAAAAAATGCTTATTTGTAAATCATTCACCTGCACTCAACCTTAGTATATTTTCTCAGCATGTTAAAAACAAATTGATTCATTACTTTACTTATTCAATTGAACTTCAAAGCTAGTTATTACCTTAGTATCCTTAAAGTAATCTTGGTTATGAAAATAAGGGAGCCTACAACATACTTGAATATGATGTTTATCTTGCTCTTAATTGAATTCTCTAAACAAATTAGGGCTTAACATCCCATGTATTTGGTTAGAGATACATTCATTGATTCCACTATGAGCTTAAAAGAATCTCATATCACTTCAGGGCTTAACATCCCTTGTAAATGGTTGAGAAATATATTCATTGATCCTACTATGAGACTAAAGGAATCTCATATCATTTTAGGGCTTAGAAACCCTTGTAAATGGTTGAAAAACTAATAAAATATATTTATGAGCCTAAAGGATTTTCATATCATTTCAGGGCTTAACATCCCTTGCAAATGATTGAGAAATAAATCATGATTTTTTGAACAATGGCTAAATTTGACATTCTCATTATAATATACAATTAAGGGGGAACATCCCATTCAGGGGGAGCAAATTGGTTAAATGGTTATCTTTTTGAAATGACAAAGGGGGAGAAATAATATAAATCAAAATAAATGAGTTTCATAATCTCTTGGGCTTCAAATACATTGTTGCTATATTCCTTAAAGAGTTGGATACTATGTTCCATACCTCTTTGGAATAACTAGCACACACTCCATAAATAAACAAGAGAATATCTACATAAGGAAAATCTCAGGTATGAAACTCATGCTATTTAAATTCCCTTGATTTACATTTTAGAAATGTTTGTCATCTTAAAGAAGGGGCAGATTGTTGGCTAAATTGGACATTATTATACCCTTTGTTTTGATGATGACAAACATTTCATTCGTGTGGATCTAACTTATTATTTGAGTATTTCAGGGATAAACAAATAAGGAAGTGGATAGTTGAAGATATATACAAATTGGAAGATCGACATGCTTAGATTGCTTTTATTTTCATGATTGTAATCAATGTAAAAACTTGTACAAGTATATAATGTACAAGTACATATATATCATGTAAATCAAGCATTAGATCTTCTCTACCCACTCACAACACTTATAATGATCTTCCCATAAGTTAGAAGCATAATTACACATTGATAAACACACTTAGTAGATGACTCAACACATTGAAATAGGGACTTTCTCAGTCGAAAAAATCCTCAACTGAGAATAGACCTTCCAGCAAGCTCTATAGCCATAAGACTGATTTAGCAAAGTAGTTGGGAGTTGGAAATGAATTTTGAAACACATTTACCTGAACCTACCGCTCGGTCAAAGAAAAGCTCGATCGAGACACACTCGGTCGACAAACTTGTCGACCGAGACAAGTTCTGGACTGCACTTTTCAGTACTAAATAACTAGCCATTGCAATATAATGTAAGGACACCTAACGGCTAGTTGAGCGCTAAGAACACATAAAAAAGTGTCTAGAACGTCCCTAAGCTCTTGTAACCTATTACAATAAATAGGAGAGGCCTTAGGACACCCAAAGCATCACTTGTGCATACAATTACACTTGAGATTCATTCTTCGTGAGCAACAAGCAAAGCTACACCTGTAATTTGTTTCTTTGAGCTCTGCATTAGATTCCTATAGCCTAATATCTCCTAGACACCACACTACCACGTTCATCTATAGTGGATAGGAGATCAATACGCTTGATATAGGATCAAAGCATTGTACTCATTGGTAACATTGTTTCTTTCTTCCAATCTTGTTCCTTTTATTGTATTTTGTTCTCCTTGACTACTCCTAGGTTGGAGGTTGTTGAAAGGAGGTTCGTGGAGCTACTTCAAGTGGTGAAGGCTGCTCCCGGTGACTTGGAGTTACTTCTGAAGGCTACCTCAAGGATTGAAGCTACTTCAGGTGAAGGCTACTTCAAGGGGGACTTGGAGTTACTTCAGAAGGCTGCTTTTAGGAGGATTGAGGCTACTTTAGGGGAAGACTACTTCAACGGTGTAGGAAAGCAATTGTATTTTGTGTAACATCCTCGTGAGGTAATAAAATAAGTTTCTTTTAAAATCCCAGTTGGAAACAATCGGGTAGTGGACTGACTACCTTAGATTTCTAAGGTAGGAACCACTCTACATCCTTCTTTCTTCCTTGTCTCCTCCTACTTATTGGTCAAGTGTTTAATTGTTTTTAGTTACCTTTAAAAACTCTAAAAAGCTCTATTCACCCCCCTCTAGATCTTTCAATTGGTATCAGAGCAGGTCTTTAAGGAGCTTTAACAAGTCTTGAAGCATGGGGGATGGTGTGCTCAACAATTTGAACTTGGAGGGAACCTACGTAGCTCGTCCACCACCATTTGATGGAAGCAATTATAACTATTGGAAGAGAAGGATGCAATTTTATTTTCAAGGCATCAGTTGGGAGCTTTAGAGGACGGTGTCTACTCCATATATGCTTCCAAAAACTGAGTATGCTACATGGGATATTGATACGATAAAGCAAGCTCAACTAAATGCCAAGGCTGTAAGTATTTTATATTGTTCTATATCAGTAAGTGAATTCAATAGAATTTCTTCATGTGAAACTGCATATGACATATGGCATAGACTTTCTATTACACATGAAAGAACTATACAAGTTAAAAATTCTAAGATTAGTATGCTTTAACAAAAGTTTGAACAATTTTGTATGAAATCAAATGAGTCAATTAGTGAGATGTATGAAAGATTCTCTACTATCATTAACAGTTTGAGTGCATTAGGAAAATTCATAAGTGAAGAAGATCAAGTATACAAGATTCTTAGGTGTTTTCCTCCAAAATACAAACCAAAGGTGACGACCATTGAAGAAGCCAATGATCTCGCCAGATTGAGGATGGAACAACTCATTGGCAACTTAGAGACTCATGAGGTCACCCTGTGGCTGAACACAAAAACGAGAAATGATAGGACATTATATTCAAGGCAAAAACTAAAATCAGTCATGATATAAGTGAAGAAGATTGTGAAGAAGAAACTCTCATTGTAAATTGTAAGCAATATAGAAGATTTAAAACTAACAAAATTTCTAGTGTTCTTCTTCTTCTAGGTGCTTTAAATGTGGCAAAAAGGGACATTTAAAAGGTGATTGTCCCAAACTCAAGAAGGGAAAGAAATCATCTCACAAGAAGAAGTAAAAAGCCTACAAAGCTGCATGGGATGACTCAAGTGATGATAGTGAGGATGGAGAAGAAGAAGTGGATCCTTATTGCTACAACAAATGATGAAGAAAATGAGGTAATCTTATTTGATTTATCTAAAGAAGAGTTAATTGCTAGCATTGAAGACTTACATGATAAATATATTGATTATAAAAATAAACTAAAAAGCGTTACAAAAGCTAATGAAGAATTACATGCTCAATTAAATGATCTTTCTTATGAAAAAGAAAGTATTATTTCTAAAAATTCTACCTTGAAATCATCTTTTAATGATTGTAATATGAAGTTTCTTACTCTAGAAATAAACTATGATTTTCTTTCTCAAGAAAAGGTTGAACTACTTGCAAAATTGAATGATCTTCAAACTCAACCTATCTTGTGTACTCAGTTAGATTATGGTGCTGTTATCAAAGAAAGAGATAGTTTGTTATCTAATCTAGATCAAGCAAAGTTAGACATTAAAAGGAGAATGGATGAAATTGCTAGGTTACAAAAGGAAATTAGTAGCTTGAAAAACAATGTTATTCTTGATAAGATCCTAAAGGATTCTTCTGGCCAAATTGGAAGAAGAGGTTTAGGATATATTCCAAAAGAAAAATCTCATCCTAAATCTAGAAGAACACAAGCACTCAAGACCAAGGCCATATTTGTACCCAAAAACAACTCAACTCAAAGGAGAAATGAAATTGATTCCATTTGTTGTCACTATTGCTTGCATCTTGGACATTATTCTTTCTCATGCCCATACAAGAAAAAGGATGTTGATTTAGTTTGGGTTTCAAGACTTCAAATCTAGGAGATTTGAATATTATTAGTTGAGATTTTACCTAAAACGTTACTTTGATATTCAAAATGTCTTATCTCAACTAAACTAAGCTTTAACTTGCATATTCCTGTAAAATTGTATTAGAAGTAACTTATGTTTTACTTGAAAATGATTACTGAAAACAAAATAGAATCAATCTTGGTCGACAACAATTTTGACCGAGACACTCTTCGATTGAAGAAATTGTCGACCAAAGAAGTTTTTGTCTCAAACCTGCATTTTCTGGAGAAATAGTAACATTATCGGTCGAGAAAGTTATCTGAGAACATTTCGGTCGAGAAAATAGTCAACGGAGCAAGTTACTTTCTTAAGCCTACAAAGACTTGAAAAAAATCCAACTGATAAATACCTCAACCGAACCTCACTCGATCGAGAACTTTGTCGACCGAGGAAAACTCTGTCATAATTGTTTTATAAGGATAAGATACTTCAATTGAAATTAATTTAAGTGACTCAAATATGTAATGAACTTTACATATTACATTGCTTTAAATATTTGAACGACCCTAATCAAAAGGAAGAATATACGGGCATCAAAACCTTATACTTTGCATGATTAAATTGTCCCAAACAAGCATACAAGAGGAAAAGATTGGTCTTATTCAAGAAAAATACTAATGGCAAATCTATTGGCATAGGAGATTATGTTCAACATTAACAAAATTAAAATTGAAAACAAAAGAAGTGATAATACAATGAACTTGGTTAAAATATAATCATCACCATTTTGTGAGAAAAGTTAAAGTTTGAGCATTCTAAGAAATTATGACAAGATAATCTTGCTCACATAAATTAAGCTCTAAAAGGAAAACTTAATCTTAAGATTTTATCTTAGAATTATTCAACATTCACAAGTTACTATCTGAGCAAAATGAAGAACTAATAACGATCATATACAACAAAATCAAATCATATTCTAGAAGAAGTGGTTCATTGGATAACTTATGAAAATGCATATATTGGATAGCTACAGAAATGCCTCTCAGTCAAAAAAGAGTTCGACCAAGGGGCGCCCAGGTCGAAGTCATGGTCGACCTAAAATAAGCCTGACAAAATGCTTATTTGTAAATCATTCACCTACACTCAACCTTAGTATATTTGCTCAACATGTTAAAAAGAAATTGATTCATTACTTTACTTATTCAATTGAACTTCAAACCTAGTTATGACCTTAGTATTCTTTAAGTAATCTTCGTTATGAAAATAAGGGAGCCTACAACATTCTTGAATATGTTGTATATCTTGCTCTTAATTGAATTCTCTAAACAAATTAGGGCTCAACATACTATGTATTTGGTTAGAGATACATTCATTGATTCCACTATGAGCTTAAAAGAATCTCATACCATTTCAGGGCTTAACATCCCTTGGAAATGGTTGAGAAATATATTGATTGATCCTACTATGAGCCTAAAGGAATCTCATATCATTTTAGGGATTAACATTCCCTGTAAATGGTTTAGAAACTAATAAAATATATTTATGAGGCTAAAAGATTTTCAAATCATTTCAAGGCTTAACACCCCTTGCAAATGATTGATAAATAAGTCATGATTTTTTGAACTATGGCTAAATTTGACATTCTTGTTATAATATACAATTAAGGGGGAGTATCCCATTCAGGGGAGCAAATTGGTTATATGGTTATCTTTTTGAAATGACCAAGGGGGAGAAATAATATAAATCAAAATAAATGAGTTTCATAATCTCTTGGGCTTCAAATACATTGTTGCTATATTCCTTAAAGAGTTGGATACTATGTTCCATACCTCTTTGGAATAACTAGCACACACTCCATAAATAAATAAGAGAATATCTACATAAGGTAAATCTCAGGTATGAAACTCATGCTATTTAAATTCCCTTGATTTATATTTTAAGAATGTTAGTCATCTTCAAAAGGGGGAGATTGTTGGCTAAATTGGACAATATTATACCCTTTATTTTGATGATGATAAAAATTTCATTCTTGTGGATCTAACTTGTTATTTGAGTGTTTTAGGGATAAATGAATAAGGAAGTGGATAGTTGAAGATCTATACAAATTGGAAGATCAACATGCTTAGCTTGCTTTTATTTTCATGATTGTAATCAATGTAAAAACTTGTACAAGTATATAATGTACAAGTACATAGATATCATGTAAATCAAGCGTTAGATCTTCTCTATCCACTCACAACACTTAGAATGATCCTCCTCTAAGATAGAAGCACAATTATACATTGATACATACACTTAGTAGAAGACTGAACAAATTGAAATAGGGAATTTCTCGGTCGAAAAAGTCCTCGACCGAGACACCCTCAGTCGATAAAATTCTCGACCGAGAATAGACCTTCCAGCAAGCTTTATAGCCATTAGACTGAGTTAGCAAAGTAGTTGGGAATTGGACATTTATGTTGCAACAAATTTACCTCAACCTCCCACTCAGTCAAAGTAAAGCTTGACCATGATACACTCGGTCAACAAACTTGTCGACTGAGACAAGTTTTGGATTGCACTTTTCAGTACTAAACAACTAATCATTGCAATATAATCTAAGGACACCTAATGGCTAGTTGAGTACTAAGAACACCCTAGAAAGTGTCTAGAACATCCCTAAGCTCTTGTAACCTATTACTATAAATTGGAGAGGCCTTAGGACACCCAAAGCATCACTTGTGCATACAATTACACTTGAGATTCATTCTTAGTGAGCAACAAGCAAAGATACACTTGTAATTTGTTTCTTTGAGCTCTACATTAGTATCCTATAGCCTAGTATCTCCTATCCACCACACTACCACGTTCATCTATATTGGATAGGAGATCAATACGCTTGATATAGGATCAAAGCATTGTACTCATTGGTAACATTGTTTCTTTCTTCCAATCTTGTTCCTTTTATTGTATTTTCTCCTTGACTACTCCTAGGTTGGATGTTGTTGAAAGGAGGTTTGTGGAGCTACTTCAGGTGGTGAAGGCTACTCCCAGTGACTTGGAGTTACTTCAGAAGGTTGCTTCAAGGATTAAAGCTACTTCAAGTGACGAATACTTCAAGGGGGGGACTTGGCGTTACTTCAGAAGGCTGCTTCTAGGAGGATTGAGGCTACTTCAGGTGAACGCTACTTCAAGGGTGTAGGTAAGAAATTGTATTTTGTGTAACATCCTCATGAGGTAATAAAATAAGTTGCTTTCAAAATCTCGGTTGGAAACAATCGGGTAGTGGACTGACTACCTTAGATTTCTAAGGTAGGAACCACTCTAAATCCTTGTGTCTTCCTTGTCTCCTCCTACTTCTTTTTCAAGTGTGTAATTGTCTTTAGTTAACTTTAAAAACTCCAAAAAGCTCTATTCACCCCCCTCTAGATCTTTCAAAACATTCAAAGCAAAACTCTATATGAGGTTCCTATTCTAAAGTTGAGTGTATCCTACAACCTCCTCTCTCTCTAAGCTTAATCACTTGCTACATTCATTAAAGTGAGTAGGAAATATATAAGAGAGCTAGTCCTACTTTTATATCTTGTGAGGCTCTCACTTCCACCACCTCCCTATCTCTCTTTTCAACAATGAAGATGAAGGTTCTCTCTCTTAGCTAAGAGAGGTGAAGAAGAACAAGGGAAGGAGTCCCTTGGTGAAGATCAAGGCTGAAGACTTGGAGCAAGAGCGGGTAAGACCTTGATGAGGGCAAAAGATTCATTGATCAAGTGGGTAAGACCTTGGTGGAAGCTTCTCCGAGTGAAGGTGAAGTCAAAGGCTGAAGATCCAAGAAGAGTGGGTAAATCCTAGAAGGATGAAGACTTGTGCAAGAGTAGGTAAGTTCTGGGAAGAAGGCGGAAGACTCTTTGCAAAGTGGGTAAGTCCTTGTTAAGGTTGAAGACTTTGTATTGGATATGTAATTCTTTTAGTGGGTCATGTATTGTAAGTCTTACGAATGAATATAAGAGTGCAATGGTTAAGAAATCCTAGAGGTTTAAGTGCTTTCATATCAATTCACTCCCCTCTAGAGCATCCAATCACCCATCTAGGATCCAACAAGGGGAAAATGGTCTTTAACTGTGGTGGTAGTCAAAAGAAGTTAATCTTTGCAAGCATGCCACTATTTCACTAATCTAGTAGAAATAAATTCACTAGCAAAATTAATAGTTACAATTATACCCCTCCTTTGAAACTACTTGAGTTAGAATGTGAAATGATATAGATTATACCTACTGACAACTATTTTACTACCTCCTTCTTCTCCACCTCAGTCATGATGAGATTTAGTCACCTTTGAGGTGTGCCATCTGCTTCACTCCTTCTTCAATGCTGACCGTGTTGTCATAAGCTAGGAGAAATGCCCTTTCTATCAACAATAGGCCACCTGAATGCATCACTGTGTCTCTTTAAAACTACAAGTAATTGATCCTCCTCTTGAACACTCAGATATGCATAAATTATCACTGGAAGCTTTTGATCTACCACCAACAATGTATAATTCAAATGTAGAGGAAGAGGCTTTAATTCTAGCTCAAGAGGATGTTGCAAAGATGATAATAGTGATGGTGGTGGTGGGCCTAGATCCTCAAAATGTCTCATATGAAAACAATCCATCTACTCTTTACAAACAAGGTACACTCTTGCATGAGATGGTAGAGTGTTAATCATCCACTAGATTCATGACACAAGATTCCAAAGATAACCAAGGATAGGAATGAGTGATGGAAGAAGAAACCACTTCAATGATTAATGTTAGGTGAACATCATCCTCTAGTTCCTTAGGATACTTCATAGCCTTTGACAATGACATTTTCTTGGCCTGTTCCATTATGTTCCCCTCCAGAATATTTTGTTCCACTTGTACCATGATGTTTGCCACATCTAGAAATGGTTTTCCTAAGCGAGGACACACCTCACTATCAATATGATGAGAAACACAACAATGTGCTTACTTACCGGTTTGTTGTTGTTGATAGGGAAACTTTATTTCAAAACGATCCTACTAATTCCCAATGTTAACATTCCTATTCCCATTTCTAAGATCACATCAGCTACGGTCTAGAACAACCTTCCTAGAAACAACTCATTGATGCAATCATCCTACATTTCCATGACTACAAAATTTGCTGGAAAAATGAATTTGTCTACCTTCAGTAGGACATCCTCACATGTGCCTAGTGACCTCACAACTAATTTATCTATCGACTCAATTTCATATTGCTTTTCAGTGATTCCTTAATCACAAGCTTCTTGAGTGTGGTCAATAGAATCCAATTTATGCTTTCTCTTGAATCACATACTATTTCCCTAAAGTTGATACTTCTAATGAAACATGGTATGTTGAAGCAACCAGGGTCCTGTCATTTCTATGGAAGCTTCCTCTAGATTAAGGCACTGACTTCTTCACATAGTACTACAACATATGAATAAGCTATTCTTCTCTTCTGGCTGATGATGTCTTTACATAATTTATCGTAGGAAAGAATCTGTTCAATGGTATCCAGTAGTGGTATGTTGATGTGAAATTTTAAGAAAACATCTTTGAACTTCTTAAACTATTTATCAACCTTTTCGGCCTTCAAGCTATTGTATAAGGCACATGGGATAGATTCTTGTGTTGGTGAGATGACATGTATGGCTCCTTTATGGTTTTGGCTTCCCCCATGTCCTCCTCTTCTTCAATTTCTTCCTATGATGTCGACTCTATTGGTTTGTCAAAAGGTCCCTTGTCTTTGAATATAACAATCTTAGATGATGGTGCATTTGAATATGGGTTTACTTCCTGCTCTTTCTTTGAGACTTTACCATTGTGTAGAATGACTTCTTTTGTATTGGTTATTGTGTGGAAGGTCAGAGTTCCTTGGGAATCCTTGTTGCGTAGGCTTCTCAACTACTTCCATGTCTGTTTCTATCTGAGAAATCTATTTTCCAGGTACTTGATTGGTCCAGGTGTGCTTTATTCTTGGTTAAATATAACTCATTGCAACTCATAAGTTTCACAAACACATCCTCCATAATGCTAGGGCATATTTCATTCTAATTTTGTCATGGAAAATTGACCTACTATTGTGAAGGTTGTTGTACCTATAGTGGGTCCTACTAAAAATTGTAAGGGTTCTTTCATAAGAATTTAGGATCCCTCTGCCAAGAGTGTTTATTTTTCACTGTTGTTTTGTTGTCTCAAGTACATACACTCCTTCTACTCACCTCCAGATGAGGTGCCATCCTTCTGGTCTATCTTCTTGATCCGTTGTGGCATTGATCTTTAAGTTCCATGACTTCTTATGATTCTATGGAACTTCAGGCTGATGGGATGATTCACGTTCCTCCTCGCAAGACTGGTTCTTTTCCATGTTCTTTAGTGACATATTGTTGCCTTGTTGTTGAACAAAAATGCCACTCCTACACTATCAAGAGTAGTTCTTCCCCCTTTATTACAGCTGTAATAAAATGTATTTTTGTGGACAAATAAGTCTATCTCATGATGGAGAACTTTCCTCAGCATGTTTTGAAACATTTCCCATGTCTTGGAGTAGGATACTTTATCTTGCTGTTTGAAATTGAAGATCTTTCCTGCCAACTCATTAGTGTTTTTTTGTGTGCGAAATATCTCTCAAAGAAGGCATCCATCATCTCGTCCATGTCTCAATTGTCTCCAAAATTAAATTGAGGAACCTTTCCTTTGCTTTGTCTAAAAGAGAATATTAGAATAAATTAAGGTAGATGACTGTGGTAGGCACCCTATCAAGATTTAGCATGTCACATATCTCCAAAAAGCTATTTAAATGAATAATTTAATCCTTACAGGTATGCCCATGAAATGTCTGACATTTGATTAACGCCATCATGCATGGGTCAACCTTCTAACTACCCATATTTACTTCCTGACATTAAGAGGTCCCAATTGAGCTGTCGTGAAGATGCTTTCATTTTATTACAGACTATCTATTCCTCAATAGAGTCCTTCACATCGTCCACATGATCATCACCATTATGCAACATGTTTGTCCCCTATTCTTGTTCTAACTATGGTGGAGGGGTTTGGATGAACTCTTAGATGAAGCCCCAAACTCTCTTGCTTTGTGCAATAATGTCCTCCCAATCTACACAAGGCAGAGTTGAGCCTCAATACGCTATAGTCGGAGTATGGACCATGCACTAGTACCTGAAAACACAATTTTTCAATGTAAAAATAAAGAATACTAATGATGTGAAAAAATGATTTGTTAGTGATTACTCAAAGAAAAAATTAATAGGGAATTATAAAAAAATGGCCTAGAGTGGACAATCTCAACACTCGTAGTGCTGGTGTTTGAAATATCTAGAGGGGGGCGAATAGAACTTTTTAAAACTTTTAAAAATAATTAAACACTCAACCAAAGAATGAGGAGGAAGCAACGAAGACACTTTGATGTATAGTGGTTCCAACCTTTGAATCAAAGGTTGTCACTCCATTACCCAATTGCCTCCAATTGGAATTTTGAAAGTTATTAGTTTTATTTACCTCTCAAGGATGTTACAATAAAATACAATCACTTTCCTTGAAGTATCCTTCCCTTAAAAGTAGCCTCAACCTCCTTGAAGCAACCTTCTTTGAAGTAACTCCAAGCCCTTGGAGCAACCTTCTCCTCCTTGAAGTAGCTCCAACTTCCCTTGAAGCCACCGTACTAAAGTAATCTCAAGCAATTTTTAAGAAGCCTTCTCCACCAAGAAGTAGCTTCAATCAAGCTCCCTCAAGTATCTTCTACAACTTGGGAGTAGCCAAGGAGCACAAGTAGCTTTAACATGTAAATGGGGATCGGAAGAAAAGTAGCTTTAACCTGTGAAAGGGGATCAGAAGAAAGGAAGTACACAAATAGAGTATTGTGCTTTGATCCTATATCAAGTGTTAGACCTCTCAAACAACTTAAGATGGACGTTGCTATGTGGTGTCTAAGAAGATATGGCTAGAGGACACGAAGTTGGAGCTTGAAGAACAAGATGGCATGTGGTGCTTGGCTTTGTTGCTCACTAGAATGGATTCTCAAATGTATCTTATGTGCTTTAGGTGTCCCAAAACCTCTCCTATTTATAGGATTGGTTTGCAAGTACTTAGAGATGTTCTAGGGAGTCTCTAGAGTGTTCTTAGTGATTAACTAGCTGTTAGGTATACAATAGTTGGCTAGAAATAGCTATTTTGTTCATGCTTAAAAGAACAATCCAGAGCCCTGCTCGTTTGACAAGTTTGTCAATCAAACTGTGTTTTGGTCAAACTTTTCTTTGACCGAGCCTGGGTTTAAGGAAAATGTGTAGAAACATCTATTTTCAACTCCCAACTACTAACCACTTGATCTAACGATCACAAGATTTGGATCGAGGTTTGCTCGGTCGACAAATTTTTTGATTGAAACCCATTTTAGAACACAAATATGTAAGGTTTTGAACAATGCTCAGATGTTCGACTGAGGTGATTCTCGGTCAACAAAAACTTCAACCGAGTGTGTCTCGATCGACTAGTTTCTCGACCGAGGATGTCCCTATTTCGGTCTTTTGAACCACCTATTAAGTGTGTGTTTTAATGAATTACAATAACTCTAATTTTAGGGGGGATCCTATCTAAGAGTTATAAGTAGACATGGAAGATCTAATGCTTGATTTACATGATGTCCAAGTACTTGTACATTATATCTTTGTACAAGTATTTACATTTGTGCACAATTATGAAAACATAAATAATTGAGTGCATTTGATCCTCAATTTGTCTTGATCTTTGACTTTCCACTTAGTAGGATCTTCTCATTACCTTGAACCCTAAAATACTCAAATAGAACATTAGATCCACAAGTATGAAATGTTTTTCATCTTCAAGACAAAGGGTATGTTAATGTCCAATTTAGCCAAAAATATCCCCCTTTTTGAAGAGGACAAAAATTTCTAATATATAATCAAAATATTTAAAATAAGATGAGTTTCATACATGTGATATACCTGAGATGAGTAGATTCTCTTGTTCTAATAAAATGTGTGCTAATTATTCCTAGAGAGATATGGAACATAATATCCTTCTCTTAAGGGAATGTAGCACAAATTAATGTCAAGCCAAAAGATCATGAAACTTATTTATTTTATTTCTCCCCATTTGTCATTTCAAAAAGATGGCCATAAAATTATTTTTAAACTTATTCCCCCTAAATTGAAAACTACCCCTCAAAAGTATACACAAGTTTTAAAAACAAAGTGATGAAAAATGTCAAATGAAAGCCACAAGATAAATTTTTATTATCATGAACAAGTGAACACAAACAAGCTCAATGTTGTTGATGATAAAGTGATTACATAAGATTCACTACTCACTACATAGGATAAATATTACTTGAAAGAGTCTAGGATTACATCAACTTCGAGATCATTCACAAGGAATGGAGTATCACCATAATACTTGATAAGTGTTTGCCAGTCAAGTGCACATGTCTCTGTGAGAGCACATGCCTCTAGATATGTAGGTGCCCGATCAAATGTGAAGTGAGCAACTATGTCCTGGAGTTTCATGGGTGAGTATTATGGGAAAGATCATTGGATGGTGGTGGTGGAACTTGGGTGTATCGGATGTAGGGGTTAAAAGGATAGACACTCCCGGGATAAAGTGCATAAGGGTATGTGTTGGGAACATTAGGAGATAGAGCTTACAATCTTTGGTTTAGATAGGTCAAGGCATGGTGGTTGTAGTCTAGATGTCTCCCAAATTTATAAGTGGCCCCTTTGAGATAGGAAACATCATTGGAAATGTTTTCTATTGAATAGCTAGGAGGAGTATGAGGTAGAGGATTTGCTTCGATGGATGTCTCCCATTCAGTCCTAGCTCTTTTGTGCCCAAAATCAATTCCCATTTTGTCAATAGTGTTTTGGGTAATTCTTTTAGGACGTCTATCACACTTGTAGCCTAAGACCTCTAGGCTTTTGTCACGAGAATATTGGATTATTTGTCAAACAAAATCCGCATAAGGAGGATTTCTAGAAAAGTCAAACATATTGGATAGGATGATGCGAATAAAGTTCACATGAATGCTTTCAAGTGTAGGATAGATGAGGCACATCTTAAATTATGGAATTTTAGTATTATTGGCTCTAGGATATATGTTATGGGAAATAATTAGATTCACTATCCTAGCTTCAGGGGTTAAGGATGTAGTATAATAAGTTCCCCTATGCTCATGTGATGAGGTGTTGGGAAGGAAGATAACTTTTTCATATCACTAAACCTGATAGTGCTATCTTCAGTGGAGAATTTTGAGATAGAATTTCAGTGTTACGGTCTAGAAATTCTCTATATTCGTCTACATCTATATCTAGGATTTTGAGAATGTCATTTTTGGAGAAATAAAAGGATAACCCATCAACCATGGAAGTGAAAGAAAATGGGTCATTGGAGTCCCTAGTAAGGTTAGCATAGAATTCATTAACGTCTTGGGTGGACAAGAAACAAGAGGAGAGGATAAGAAACTTCATAAATTTGTGCACCTTGAAGATCTCAGAGAGACCGAGAAGAGTGATTAAGTCATTAAGGTCCACCGATCAACGAGGAAGAGGAGACTTTGAGGTGAGCTTTAAGTAGAGTTCTCTAGTAGCAACGTCGTTGAAGGGATGTTGTTGATGATGCTCGAGGATGGAGTAACTGTCTGTCCCTTCCTTATGGAAACTTTCTTCTTCCTACCACAAGTTGAAGAGGAAGCCATCTTGATCAAAGAGTTATGGAAGAAGAACTAGAGATGATAGGGGATGAATGTTGTTGGAGAATAGCTCTAAGAAACACCGGAGAAGTGATGGAGAAGAGATCACTTGAGGTGTGAAGAAAATGGGCAGATTGGGGTGATATTTATAGCAAAATAGAAACCTAATCATTCGACAAACGTTTTGACTGAGACTCCAATGACTCTTTTTCAACGAATCTTTATAACGGTAAGTCGGTTGATGTTGGAATTTGAAATTTTGGATGCAACGTTCGAGGAATCGGTCAAAAATATTTTTGATCGAGGGATTTTTGTGATTTTTTGGTCCACGAGGTTTCTAGAAGAATCTCAGTTGAGATTCGTATAGTCGGATGCCCACTGAGTGAAACTCGGTTGAGTAATTTGTGGACCGAGGACTTTCTCGGTCCACTATATTGTTGACCAAATATGATACTACGAGTAGTGTTGCATAATTGAATTGAGCTTGTTTAAGTGCTTGTTCATCCTGTGAATAAATAAAAAAATAGCTCTAAAATTATATGTACTAAAAATCAAGTGAATTTCAAATGAGGAAATTATATTTTGAGCACATATATCAAATAAAACATCTTCTAGGAGAGTAATTAGTAACCGCTTTTTAATATATTGAAATTGATCCAAAGGAAGAGGTTTGATAAAGATATAAACTAATTTCTCTTCTGTTTTCACATGATGAAGAGATATATTGTTCTTAGAAATATGATCTCTTATGAAATGATGTATTTATGGGCAACGAGAGCTAATGACATCCTAATAGATTCAAATCTAGCCACAGGTGCATATGTTTCATAAAAATATATCCTTTCTTGTTGGTTATATCCTTGAGAAACTAACCTATGTTTGTTTCTAACTACATCCCCGACTTCATTAAGTTTATTTTAAAAAACCCATTTAGTTCCAATGATGGTTTTGTCTTGAGGTCTTAGAACTAAGTCCCATACATTGTTTGCAATAAATTGATTTAGTTCTTCTTGCATAGCCATTATCCAATACTCATCTTTTAGAGCTTCATTTACCTTTTTAGGTTCAACAATTGATACAAAGGCAATGTTTACAACATCTCTTAATGATGATCATGTTTTTACTTTATAAAAAGGATTTCCTATGATTAAATCTTGAGGATGGTGCTTGATTAATCTAGGAATAGGTTGTTGTGCCTCATTATTATGTTGTTCAATTTCAAAATTTTTATCATTTTTTATTCATATGGTTAGGTCCTCAATTTAATGAGTAATATCATTTAAGTTTCCATTTTCAATTTCATTTTCAGCACTTTGTGTTGTCATTTCATAAACTGTGATATGAATTGATTCCTCAACTTTTCTAGAGATAGTATTATTCTAAAGGCCTTACTAGAATTTGAATATACCAAGAAGAATTCTTTATGTGATTTAGGGTCAAATTTATCTCTACCATCCTTTGTATTTAAAATGTAGCAAGGTGTACAAAAGGTATGAAAGTAGTCAACTCTTAGTTTCTTATTTAAGATGAGTTCATAAGGAGTTTTCTTAAGATGGGAGTGGATTGTTACATGATTAAATAGTTAGAATGCTATATTTACTGATTCATCCCAAAATATTTTAGGTGTATTATGTTCAAGTAAAATTGTTCTAGCCATTTCTTGTAAAGATTGTTTTTTCCTTTCTACTATCCCATTTTGTTGTGGGGTGCGTGGTGCTAAAAAATTATGAGTATACCCTTGGGATGAACAAAATTCTTCAAAGATGTGATTTTCAAATTCCCCACCATGATCATTCATAATGGTGCATATTTTGGTTTGTAGTTGATTCATCTTAGAACAAAATTGAATGAATATTCTAATAGTATCATCTTTAGTTGAAAGAAAATGAACCTATATATATATATATATATATATATATATTGACCTAGAGGTTATACATTGTCCATATTTTGATAATGACTTAACCATTCCATTCATATGAATCTAATATGTGTATTAAAGATTGATTTCAGGTATTAGGTACATGAAAAGGATCCAAAATCAAAAGCCCTAGATTGGCTCAAGTTCAAGTCAAAATAGCTACAAGTGTGTGATTTGGGAATTCTATGTAAATGACCTTAGAACAATTTTTTAATCACTTGTAATGATGAATTGACTTATAACTTAGTTGAGAAAAATGATTGGGCCACTAAACACCAAGTTTTGATCACTTTAGATGCATTTTAGAAAATTAACCACAGGCAGTCAATCGGTCAAGTTGCAAACTCGACCGATCCTCCTGGATCAAGTTTCTGAAGATAGCATCGGTTGAGTTGTGTTTTCACATAACTCGACCGATTAAGTACCTAACCAAATCAATCTTCATTGGTCAGTCAAGTTTCCCCAGGACAAACTCGACCGATGATTTGAATATCAGCTTTGTCTTTTACTCTATCAGTCAAGTTATCTTTATTGAAACTCAACCGATTACACTATACAGAATGTGCAGAAAAAGTGATTGTGACCGTTGGTGTGTGTCTTGAGCAAAAATAGAGTCGTTGCTTTGAGAAAAAATGGCTATTTTCATATCTAAGTGTTCCACAACTTAAAGGGGCACCCTCAACTATAAATAAGACCTCTTGGAATTCATTCCAAGGTTTCTCATTCACTACATGCTTGGCCCTAGCCTAGTTGAGAGTGTTCTAACCCTTTGAGCCCCTTTATCTCTCTACCTTCAAGTCAAATTCGTGAGTATGAGTGAGATATGTTCCTTTGTAAGAGAGTTGCTCCATGTATTGATGTAAAGCTCTCCTCCACCTTCCTCCTACCCTCTTTCCTATCAAAGAAAAGGTTGAAGATCTTCTCCGAGTGAAGGAGAAGAGGTTGATGTTCTTCAAGGTTGACGAAGGCAAGGTGTTCCAGATCTCCAAGTGAAGGAGATAGTAAAGGAAAGTGCTCAAGAAAGATAGGTAATCCCTTGAAGGCTGAAGACTTGAAGAAGGAGTGGGTAAGTCCATGTTGATGGCTGAAGACTCCATGGTTCAAGTGGGTAAGCTCCTTCTATAGGTTGAAGATCTTTGCTTGAGGTACTAAGCCCTTGGATGTGTGGTTGTTGTGTCTTGTAATCTTATGATGGAATATAAGAGTACCAAGATTGCAAATCCTAGAGATTAACCACCTCTAGATAGTGGACTGACATTACTCCTAGTTAGGACATGGAACCACTCTAAACCACCTGTCCAAGTTCTTTCTCTTCCTTATCTCTCATCCTTGCTGTGCTTGCTAGCTAAGACATCAAATTTTCTATTTGTTTAAGTTTCTACACTTAATATAATTTGGTGGTCTAATTTGTTTTGTGAGAATTGTGAAGCTCTATTCACCCCCCTCTAGAGCCCTTGATCCAACAAGTGGTATTAGAGAAGGTCTTCTCCAAGCTACTTCAACAAGTAGGAGAATATGGGCAATTTGTCTCTTGGATCCCTCAACCTAGAAGGGAGATTCTCCATGAGAGCTCTGGTCTTCGACGACACCAACTTTCTATATTGGAAGAGAAGAATGCAGTTCTACCTTCAAGGTGTGAGCTATGAGATGTGGAAGGTGGTGCACCTCAAGTATGAAGACCCAAAGGGGGAAATTTCCACTTGGAATGAAGTACAAATGAAGCAAACTCAACTCAATCCAAAGGCAGTGAGCATCATCTATGCAACCCTCACTCCATCCGAGTTCAACCAGATATCTTCTTGGGATACCGCACATGAAATTTGGAACAAGCTATGTGTCACCTATGAAGGTACGAAGCAAGTAAAGGAAGCCAAGATCTACATGCTTGGTGGGCTACTTGATAACTTCAAGATGGGTAAGAATGAGAGAGTGCCTGATATGTACACTAGGCTCAATGTGATCATCAATCGATTGGCAACCCTTGGGAGTGTGATGGATAAATGCACTATCAACTCCAAGATCTTGAGATCTCTTCCTAAGAGATGGGAGCCCAAGGTTACATCCATTGAAGAGGTGTACAAGCTAAGTGAGTTGTCAACTGAGGAGCTGGTTGGTAACCTTCAAGCCCATGAACCTAGGCTTGATAAGAAAGAAGAGGAAGAGAAAAGAGAACAGAAGGAGTCCAAGAAGATAAAGGACACAACCTTCAAATCCCAAATAGAAGAAATAATGCGACAACAACAATTGGTTCTAAAGTCCCCTGCTCCTTCCTCAAGGGAAGATGAAGGCCCTAATGAGCATAAAGAAAATTACTCCAAGGACAAGCACTTCAAGCGGAATCCTTCTTCATCAACTCTGAGATGTTATGAGTGTGGCCAAAAAGGCCACTACAAGAGTGACTGCCCAAAGGCCAAGAAGAGCCATCATAAGAGCATCCACAAGAAAGACAAAGAGTATAAGAAAGAAGGCAAGTATAAGAGGAAAGAAAAGAAAGAAAGAAGATCCAAAGATACAACTCATGTAGCTTGGGAGGAGTCTTCCTCAAGCTCCTCAAGTTCTGAAGATGTAGAATGCCACCTTGCCCTCATGGCCTCTACTAGTGAAGATGTTGGTGAGGTAAGTGAGGTAAGCAATGTCAATTTGCATGAGCTATCTAAAGAAACTATCATTGATATGTTAAATAATTGCCAATCATCCTTTACTAAATGCAAATACAAAAGGAAAATATTAGGCAAGATAGTAGATGATCTTTATGCTAAAATTGAGATACTTGATAAAAATAAAAAACTGCTCCTTGATAGCATAGATTCTTTGCAAGGGCAATTTCTTGACCTTGAGCTTCAACATAATGGAGTAGAAGTTGAGAATGGGGTATATCTTAAGACTATTGCAGATCTTAAGGAAGACAACCAAAAGTGCCAAGATGAGTTAGATGTTCTTAAAACTGAAAATGTAGAACTAACTCTCATTGATGATGATAGGAAGAAAGAGATTCACATTTATCAAAAAGAAATTTTGTTGTTTAAATCTAAAAAAGCCAAGTTACTTACTGAAGTTAATGATTTATCTTCTAAACCTATTTTGCAAAGTAATGAAGTTGCTAGCATAGCTTTAAAAAGAGATACCTTTCATACTAAAGCCCTCATTTTAGAGGTCGATCTATTGCATGCTAGAGATGATCTTGCTAGTCTTTCTACTACTGTTATTAACCTTAGTGATGATAATGCTAAGTTAAGATCTTCTTTGCAAAAGTTCCTTACAGGAAAAAAATTCCTCAATGATGTCCTAGAACACTCTATCAAACAAATTGGTACTAGTGGTTTGGGATATGATGGGACTGCTCCCAAAGGTAAGAGTAAGAGCAAGAATAAGGGTAAGAAGAAGAGTATGGAACCGCCTATCTTCCATAGAGAGTCTTCCGACTCTAAGAACCCTATGGTATGTATTCATTGCAAATGTGATGATCATTTCTCTACGTATTGTCCTTACAAGCCCAAGGGGACCAACCCAAAGATAAAATGGGTCCCTAAGCTTACCCCATACCCCAAAGTTTGAGTTAGGTTCTGACATCCTTCTTTTTTGTAGGTTAAAAAGAGATGGATTGTTGATAGCGGCTGTTCTAAGCACATGTCAGGTGAAATCAACCACTTCAACATATTCATGAAAAAGAAAGGAGGATCGGTAACTTTTGGGGACAATAAGAAGGGTAAGGTCATAGGTGAGGGTGATGTAGGCAATGAGCTATGTATCAAGAATGTTTTGCTTGTTGATGGTCTACATCACAACTTGATTAGTGTAAGTCAACTATGTGATAATGGATATCTTGTGTTGTTTACATCTCTAGAATGTTTGCTTCTAGATTTCCTCACTTACAATGTCATATATAAGGGAACTAGAAATGGTAATATTTATGTTATTGTTCTTGATGCTCTTAAGCCCGTACTTGATAGATGCTTGGTCATGGTTAAAAATGATATTTCTCTTTGGCATCGTCGTTTGGGTCATGTGAATATGCATCAAATGAAGAAGTTGAGTAAAAAGGATTTGGTTTGAGGACTTCCCAAATTAGAATTTGAAAAGGATGAGGAATGCCAACCTTGTACACAAGTCAAACAAACCAAATCCTCCTTCAAATCCAAAGAAGTCATGAGTACCAAAAGAGCTCTTGAGCTTCTCTATATTGATCTATTTGGACCAATGAGAACGCAAACGCTTCATGGTTCCAAGTATTGTCTTATTATTGTTGATGATTTCTCTTGATATACTTGGACCTTCTTTCTCATTTCAAAATGTGATACTCTTGATGTTTTCTTGAGCTTTTGCAAATGGGTTGAAAATGAAGCTTCTTGCCGGATCATTTCTATCCGCAGTGACCATGGGGGAGAATTTGAAAATGATCTTTTTGAACATTTTTGTAAAAGATCGGGCTACTTGCACAATTTATCTTCTCCTCGTATGCCTCAACAAAATGGGGTAGTAGAGAGGAAGAACAGGTCGCTTCAAGAGATGGCGAGGACAATGCTTCTTGAATACGACATTCCTAAGAAGTTTTGGGCCGAAGCTGTTAGCACCGCCTGTTTTGTGTAGAACCAGGTTTTTACCCATCCTTCTTTGAAGAAAACCCCCTATGAGATGTGGCATGGTAGAAAGCCATCCATTGATTTCTTTCATGTTTTCGTATGTTCTTGTTTTATTTTAAACACGAAGGATTCTCTCGATAAGTTTGATCTGAAATCTTATAAGGCTTTCTTCCTTGGCTATAGCACTACAAGTAGGCCTTATAGAGTGTTCAATATTGAATTATCTAAAATTGAAGAATCTATCAATGTTAAGTTTATTGAGACTAACCCTATTGTTAGCAAGCATGTTGTTGATAATGATATTGCAGATGACTTGATTCCTATCTTGAAAGACCTCAACATCGACAACAAAGGTAAGCAGGTGATATAAGTTGAAGATGAAGAAAAGAAGGATCCCACTCCTCGTTTTGCAAAGAACCATCCCAAATAGTTGATCATTGGAAACCCATTTAAGAGAATGAAGACACGAGCTGCCTACAATAAAGAACAAACAAACAATGCCTTCATCTCACAGCAGGAACCAAAGAACATCAAAGAAGCTCTTGGTGATGACGAGTGGATCCTAGCCATGCAAGAGGAATTGGAGCAATTCAAGAAGAATCACGTGTGGACTCTAGTGCCAAGACCATGTGATAGAAAAATCATTGGCACCAAGTGGGTCTACCGCAACAAGCTAGATGAGAAAGGCAAAGTGATAAGAAACAAGGCAAGGTTAGTAGCACAAGGTTACAATCAACAAGAAGGTATTGACTTTGATGAAACTTATGCTCCTGTTGCTAGATTAGAATCTATTAGAATGCTACTTGACTTTGCTAGTTATAAAATTTTCTTATTATAACAAATGGATGTTAAAAGTGCGTTTTTGAATGGTACAATTGAGGAGGAAGTATTTGTTGCTCAACCTCCGGGCTTTGAAAATGATAACTTTCCCAATCATGTTTATTTGTTGCAAAAAGCTCTCTATGGACTCAAACAAGCACCTCGAGCTTGGTATGAGAAATTAAAGAACTTTTTGTTAGATAATGGGTATGCCATGGGCAAAGTTGATTCTACCTTTTTCTATAACACACTTCTAGCAATTTTCTTATAATTCAAATTTATGTTGATGATATCATTTTTGGCGGGACTGATCTTGATCTTTGCAAGGAGTTTAGTTCTCTTATGTAGAGTGAGTTCAAAATGAGCATGATGGATGAGTTGACTTTCTTTCTTGGCTTTCAAATCAAACAAACAAAAAAAGAAAACTTCATCAACCAAGGCAAGTACACCAATGAACTACTCAAATGCTTTGGGATGGAGAACATGAAGCCGATGGATACACCCATGTCCAATACCACCAAACTTGATAGAGATGAAGAAGGTGAGAAGGTAGATGAGAAGCTCTATAGAGGTATGATTAGAAGTTTACTATATTTAACTACCTCTAGACCTGGTATTATGTTTAGTGTTGGCTTGTGTGCTCACTTTCAATCTAGCCCTAGGAAATCGTATCTTATTGATATCAAGAGGATTTTGAGGTACTTAGCCAAAACTCAAAATTTTGGACTATGGTATACTAAATCAAGGGATTTTACTCTTGTGGCATATAGTGATGCAGATTATGTTGGCTGTTTGGTTGGTAGAAAGTGCACAAGTGGCACTTGCTTCCTTCTAGGACCATGCTTGGTGTCTTGGTTTTCCAAGAAACAGAGCACCACGACATTATCAACTACTGAGGCTGAATACATTGCAGCCGGGAGTTGTTGTGCCCAGGTCTTATGGATGAAGCAAATGCTCCAAGACTTTAACATATATTTTGATGCTTCTCCTATCTATTGTGATAATACTAGTACAATTAATCTTTCTTACAATCCTATATTGCATAGTAGAGCTAAACATATAGAGGTTCGCTATCACTTTATTTGTGGTCACTTTGCCAAGAAGGATATTTATATCACGCATGTGGACACGGAAAATTAGTTGGCAGACATTTTCACTAAACCTCTAGCTAGAGAGCAATTTAATTTTATTCGATCTAAACTGCTCATTATTGCTTTGGATGATATTTGATATGTGATCTAGCTAGTTGTTTCTATTCTATATGTTTTGCTCATGATTTCCTCACTTGCTTGCCTATATATGTTTAAAATGTGCATAACTTGCTTGTTAAGATGCTTGGTTTGTACTTGTTTTTGGATTTTTCTTTATTTCTTGGTTTTATCGCAAAATAGTACCCAACGATGAGTGATATGTGTCTAAGTATGTTAAATGTACATAATAGACTTGAAAAATAAATTTAATAAGCATGTATATGGCTAGAAATTAAGTTTGATGGTTTTAGTCAGGTTGACCATCGGTCGAGTTTCCCCCAGGACAAACTCGATCGATCAGGAACTGAGAGTTGTTCTTCAGAGAACCAATCGGTCGAGTTTTCGACTCTCAGAACTCGACCGATCCACGGGCTGAGCCAACTTTAAGTTAGGATTGGCCAACTATTCTCCCTCTCAACTAGAGAATAGATGACCGATTCCTCTTCTCCTAGCCGTAATCTCTCAACCCCAGCCCTTAACTTCCCTATCCTAGCCCTAGTTCGACCTAGATAACTCGACCTAGACCTTCCCATGCGCTCCTTGGTGGTTTTTGAATGACGTTTGAGGTTTGTTTTGCTTGTTTGCTTATTTTCTTCCTCTATTTCGCCTCCATGGCCTCCCAAAGAATAAATGTCCTGCTCCAAGCAATGCACCTTTGTCTTTGTCTTCTAATTGCTTGATTCCCTTTGACGATACCTCGTTTATCTTGGTTGAGGCTATTAATCGATACAAGGAACTTCTTCCTAGGAGTCCTTTTCCTTTTCGCACCTTGATTGATCCATCTCTTAGGCGTCAAGCGGTTATAGATCAAGTGGCTAGGTTGCTTTCCATTCACCACCTTTCCGCTCTTGCCGTCGAATGTGATTGCTTTAATAATTCCATGTCTAGCACTAAAGTAGTTTACGAGTTCTATGCTAATTTGCGTTGGAACTATGTGTTCCCTCGCCTAATAATCAAGTAATCCTCACGTCGATGATCGTGGGAAAGCATTTCCAAATCTTTGAGGATATATTAAATGTCTTCTTTTCTGGAGATGAGGAAAACGACACATGGCATAAGGATTATGACGATTATTTCGACCTTTTGGACCTGAAAGGTTTCTACAAGCAAAATGAATTGACTCTCCCTGATATTCATCGTTACTTGAAGAAACATGACGTTCCCTACCAGAAGAAGATCACCCTTCCTTCATCCTCCCTTGACCTTAGGAAGCGCATTTTGGTGTTAGTGATCAACTGTAATATTCATCCGAAGAAGAATCAAACGGATATTGTAGAGAACATTGCCGTCATTATGTGTTGTCTTTTAGAGAACATCAGTGTCAAGTGGGCCAGATACATTCTACATCACATGACCTACTTTGATACAATAAGAACACCAAAGGCACCCACCCTCCCTAACCGACTTTAATTTGTGGTTTATTTCAGTTTACAACTAAGAAATCCGTCTTTTCTGACTTTCATTACAAAGTAGCCAGAAAGGGTGTTTGTATCAGTGAAACCACAATCCAAAAGTGTGTGCCTGTGTTTGCCTCTTCTACCCCTGGTGCTTCTCCCTCTGCCTCAACTTCTGTAGCCACTACCTCCTCCGCCCATGCTCCACCACCTCAGCCTCCTCCTAGACCTAGTGTTGCTTTGTTTTGTGTATCAAATGAAACCCTTATGGGCTATATGATGCACCAAAAAGCATACAACCAACTGGTTTAGGACCACTTGCATCAAGATTTGTGTTCTATCATGTCTACCATGAACCTATCATGTGCTCACCCCTACCCCACCTATCAGCCATACCCATATAGTGATTATGCTTCTTATGCATACAATCATTACTACCCTGCTCCCGAGCCTTCTGCTGTTGTTCCTCCACCACCTTTTGCTATAGGTAGCTCTACTCCTACCTACCTCTCATTACCTGCTGGCCCCCTGGCCACCTTGCTTGCCAGCCTTGGCGACTCTGCTCTATCCTATCCACATGCCAGTGAGCTTCACGCTCTTGGTATGTCGTGGGCTGAGCATAATGCCCGTTGGCCCAGTCACGTGTTCGGTCCTCCAGCTGATGAGGAGATGCCTGACTAGGGTGACGTTGCTGATGATGATGACGACGGTGATGGCGAGGATGCTTATGATGATGGTGATGGTGATGGTGATGGTGATGGTGATGGTGTTGAATCTGGTGATGAAGGCACTACTGCTGCACCTTCTGACGGAGACGAGGACTACGAGCCCGATGCTAATGATGATGCCGTTGATATTGATAGTTTAGATGTTTAGCTTGTTTCTTAGTTTTTAGTATAGCATGCTGATCATATAATCTTTCTAGGCTGTTTTGTATAAGAAACATCTAGGCACATTTATCTGAGTTGTACTATTTTATCTTCTGCTTTCATCGCTTCTTGCTTGTCGTTGTTTTCCTGAGAACATGCATCTGAGTTGTAATATATGTGATGTTCTCTTTGGATATTTACTTTGATATATCTTATCTGTTGGTGCCATCTTCTACCATATTTTGATTATGACTAAGATTGTGTGTTGCTTCGTCTCTATTTTCCATATGATATGAGATTGCTTGTATGTATATTTGTTTGATTGGGTTTTGGAGAAAACCTAGATATATGATGTTGTACCCCCCTACTTTTTAATAATGTCAAAAGGGGGAGAGATATTTCAATGGTTTGAAACTCAATCATATTGTTATTCATTGTTATACTGTTGCTTATTTGCTTATGAGATCATTTTCTTGTTCATTCACTGTCTATTATGTGACTTGCAAAAGACTACACACTACATGTATATTGTTATTGCTCTGTGTAGATAGACTAACCATGCAGGTTAGAGGAAGCATAGATTGAGGGGGATCAATTCGCATGGTTCACATCTTGAATCCCCTTAATTCACAAGGCATAGGTATAACTTATATATCCTTTTCATATGTTTGAGGAATGGTTTGTCATTGTCAAAAAGGGGGAGAATGTTGACCTAGAGGTTATACATTGTCCATATTTTTATAATGACTTAACCATTCCATTCATATGTATCTAATATGTGTATTAAAGATTGATTTCAGGTATTAGGTACATGTAAAGGATCCAAAATCAAAATCCCTAGATTGGCTCAAGTTTAAGTCAAAATAGCTACAAGTGTGCAATTTGGGAATTCTATGTAAATGACCTTAGAACAATTTTGTAATCACTTGTAATGATGAATTGACTTGTAACTTAGTTGAGAAAATTGATTGGGACACTAAACACCAAGTTTTGATCACTTTAAATGCACTTTAGAAAATTGACCACATGCAGTCAATCGGTCGAGTTGCAAACTCGACCGATCCTCCTGGATCAAGTTTTTAAATCTAGCATCGGTCGAGTTGTGTTTTCACAGAAATTGACCGATCGAGTACCTGACCAAATCGATCTTCATTGGTCGGTCGAGTTTCCCCAAGACAAACTCAACCGATGATTTGAATATTGGCTTTGTCTTTTACTCTATCGGTCGAGTTACCTTTATTGAAACTCGACCAATTGCACTGTACGAAATGTGCAGAAAAAGTGATTTGTGGTCGTTGATGTGTGTTTTTAGCGAAAATAGAGTCATTTCTTTGAGCAAAAAATGGCTATTTTCGTATCTAAGTGTCCCACAACTTAAAGGGGCACCCTCAAATATAAATAGGACCTCTTGGAGTTCATTCCCAGGTTGCTCATTCACTACATGCTTGGTCCTAGCCTAGTTGAGAGTGTTCTAACACTTTGAGCCCCTTTCTCTCTCTACCTTCAAGTCAAATTTGTGAGTATGAGTGAGATAGGTTCCTTTGTAAGAGAGCTGCTCCATGTATTGATGTAAAGCTCTCCTCCACCTTCCTCCTACCCTCTTTCCTATCAAAGAAAAGGTTGAAGATCTTCTCCGAGTGAAGGAGAAGAGGTTGGTGTTCTTTAAAGTTGAAGAAGGAAAGGTGTTTCAGATCTCCAAGTGAAGGAGATAGTCAAGGCAAGCGCTAAAAAAAGATAGGTAATCCCTTGAAGGTTGAAGACTTGAAGAAGGAGTGGGTAAGTCCATGTTGATGGTTGAAGACTCCATGGTTCAAGTGGGTAAGCTCCTTCTATAGGTTGAAGATCTTTTCTTGAGGTACTAAGACCTTGGATGTGTGGCTGTTGTGTCTTGTAATCTTATGATGGAATATAAGAGTACCAACATTGCAAATCCTAGAGATTAACCACCTCTAGGTAGTGGAATGACATTGCTCCTAGTTAGGATGTGGAACCACTCTAAACCACCTGTCCAAGTGCTTGCTCTTCCTTGTCTCTCATCCTTGTTGTGCTTCCTAGCTAAGACATCAAATTTTCTATTTGTTTAAGTTTCTACACTTAATATAATTTGGTGGTCTAATTTGTTTTGTGAGAATTGTGAAGCTCTATTCACCCCCCTCTAGAGCCCTTGATCCAACAATATATAATATAATCATCAAAAATAACAAATAAAAATCGTTTACCACTAATAGATTGAGTCCTCATAGGACCAAACAAATCCATAAGAATGAGTTCTAATGATCCAGTAGTGCTAAGAAAGGTTCTGGATTTGAAAGAATTTTTATTTTGCTTGCCTAGAGTTCATGGTTCATAATTTTCTGGTTTATCAAAAGAAACTTTAGGTAAATCACGATCAAGATCATACTTAATTAACTTCTTGATGACATGTGAGCTTGTACGATCTAATTTTCTATGCCATAATTGTAAAGGTTTATCATTTGCAAGAAGATATTTTCCAACAATAGCTTGCATAGAGTTAGGTCTAACTATATATAGATTTATTATTCTTTTTCCTTCATATACAACATCATTGGTGTTCTCAATGAGTAGCTTGCAACATGATTTGTTAAATAGAACATCATAGGCACTATCACATAATTGACTAATACTACTCAAGTTGTGATGCAATGCATCAACAAATAACACATTTTTAATTTGAAGGTTTGTACCAACATTACCTATCCCAATAATTTTGCCTTTGATGTTATCTTCAAATGTGACTATTCCTCTCTTCTTTATTCAAAGTGTTTGGAAAGCCTCGTCGTTTCCAATCATATGTTGGGAACAACCATATCAACCACCCAATCATGCAAAATAGGTAGATTTTGGTACCCGGATAGTGGTCCTTTTGGTTAGGAGCATTAATTAAAACATTTCATGTTTTAGAACAACTTAATATGAAGAGTTCTTTGCAGGTTTAAAGCAACACAGTTAAATATAAACACATGTTTATTATTTTAATAATAGTTCCTTAATGAACTATCCGCAGTTGAACATTTCCTCGATTGAAAGTGTTCTCTGTCGAAATAATTTTTGACTGGGAAGATTTTTTAATAAATGCAAGTTTGACAGAACTCCCTTTGGTTGATTATTTCTTCGATTGGAAGAGGTCTTGGTCGAAAACTTTATCGACTGAGATGAAGTTTTGTGCATTTCTAGTAACTTTATCGATTCAAAACAAAACATATTGTCATTTCCAATAAAATCTATAAAAATATGCAAGCAATAGCTTATTTTAGTTGAGATAATACAATATGATTTTCAAATTAAAGTTTAGGTCAAATATCAACTAAATGTTCCATGTTTCTAAGTTTGTGGTTTTGGAACCCAAACTAAATATTTACCCATATTTTTCTTGTAAGTGCATGGAAATGAATAATATCTAAGATGTAAGCAATAATGATAGCAAATGAAATCAATTTCATTTCTCTTTTTAACATTGTGGTCATGATCTCAATTGTTTTTAGGTACATACATGACTTTGGTCTTGGGTACTTGTGTCTTTATATCTCTAGGTTTTTGATAGGATTTATCTTTGGCTAAATACCTAGGCCTCTCCTCCCAATTTGACCAGCTGAGCTTTCTAGGATTTTATCAGGAATGTCATTGTTTTTCAAGCTACTAATATCTTTTAGCAACTTAGAATTTTCATCCATTTTCCATTTAATGTTTAACTTTTCTTGATCTAAATTATATAACAACCTATCTCTTTCTTTGACAATAACATCATAATCCAAACATCTACATAGAATAGGTTGAGTTTGAAGATCATAGAATAGGTTGAGTTTGAAGATCATTTATTGTTGCAAGTATTTCAAACTTTTCTTGGCAAAGAAAATTATAGTTTGTTTTTAGAGCACGCAACTTGACATTATGATCATTGATGGAGGATTTCAAAGTATCTCTTTCAGATATAAGACTTAAATTTTCAGAAGAAATCATATATATATATATATGTATATATATATATATATATATATATATATATATATATATATATATATATTAGCATGCAAATCATTATTTGTTTTTGTGAGCTTCTTCAATTTCTTTTTACAATCAACATATTTATCATGTATTCCTTGAAGACTAGTAACTAATTCTTATTTAGATAATTCAATAATGCTTACCTCACTTGAGTCTTCATTTTCATCTTCCTTAGATAAGAAACATTCCACTTCTTCTTCTCTACTTTTACTGTCATCACTTGATTCATTCCAATCAGCTTTGTAAGCTTTATCTCCCTTATCTTTCTTCTTGAAGGAAGATTTCTTTCCTTTCTTGATCTTAGGATATTCATTCTTTACATGTCCTTTCTTTCTACATTCAAAGAACCTTAGGGAAGAAGAGGAAGAAGCACTAGAATATTTGTTACATTTACAACTTATATATTTCCTACCATTCACAATGAGTAAATCTTGTTCATCATCTCCTTTACTTGTTTCATCACTTTCTTGAGTGATGACTTTTGATTGAGTCTTTGTTGTAGATTTTAAGGCAATGTCCTTACTTTTTCCTTTTTGAATTTTAACCTCCAATCTTTCTTCTTCTTCTTCAAGGGTGACTTCACGAGTCTCTAGATTGCCAATGAGTAGCCCATCCTCATTGTGGTGAGGTCATTAGCTTCTTCAATGCCTATCACCTTTGGCTTGTATTTTGGAGTAAAAGATCTAAGGATCTTGGACACCTAAAATTCTTCACTTATATACTTACCTAATGCACTCAAGTTGTTAACAATAGAAGAAAATCTTGCATACATTTCACTAGTGGACTCATTAGGTTGCATACGAAATTGTTCAAACTTTTGTTTAAGCATGTTCATTTTGGTATTTTTAACTTGAATGATACCTTCATGTTTTATTGAAAGCCTATGCCATATATCATAACTTGTATCACACGAAGATATCCTATTAAACTCACTTATAGAAATAGAACAATACAATATGATTACCACTTTTGCCTTTAATTGAACTTGTTATACCAGGATCCCATGTTGCATATTCAGTCATAGGAAGTACATAAGGTGAAGACACCATCCTCCAGAGTTCTAAGCTAATAACTTAGAAGTAGAATTGCATTCTTCTTTTCCAATAGGTTTAGTTGTTTCCATCAAAGGGTGGTGATCGAGTCACATGAGTTCCTTCAAGGTTGAGATTGATAAGCATGATGTCCCCCATTCTTTAAGACTAGTTAGGGCTCCTTAAAGACCTGCATTGATACCAATTGAAAGATCTAGAGGGGGTGAATAAAGCTTTTTGAAACTTTTAAAAAATAATTAAGCACTCAACCAAAGAAGGAGGATCAAACAAGGAAGACACTTCGATTTAGAGTGGTTCCAACCTTTGAATCAAAGGTTGTCAGTCCACTACCCAATTGTCTCCAATTGGGATTTTGGAAGTGATTAATTTTATTTACCTCTCAAGGATGTTATAATATAATACAATCACCTTGCTTGAAGTAGCCTTCCCTTAGAATTAGCCTCAACCTCCTTGAAGCAACCTTCCTTGAAGTAACTCTAAGCCCTTGGAGCATCCTTCTCCTCCTTGAAGTATCTCCACCACCTTGAGATAGCCTTCACCTAGAAGTATCTTCAACTCCCTTGAAGCCGCCTTCTTGAAGTAATCTCAAGAAATCTTGAAGCAACATTCTCCACCAAGAAGTAGCTTCAATCAAGCTCCCTCAAGGACCCTCCACAACTTGGAGTAGCCAAGGAGTACAAGTAGCTTTAACCTGTAAATGGGGATTGGAAGAAAGAAAGTACACTAATAGAGTATTGCACTTTGTTCCTATATCAAGCGTTAGACCTCTCAAACCACTTAAGATGGAAGTTTCTATATGGTGGGTAATATGCTATGGCTATAGGAGACCAATTTGGAGCTTGAAGAACAAGATGACAAGTGTTGCTTGACTTTGCTGCTCACTAGAATGGATTCTCAAATGTATCTTGTGTGCTTTAGGTGTCCTAAGGCCTCTCCTATTTGTAAGAATGGTTTGAAAGTAGTTAGGGACGTTCTAGGGAATCTCTAGAGTGTTCTTAGTGCTTAACTAGCCGTTAGGTATATATTAGTTGGCTAGAAATAGCTAATCTATTTGTGCTTAAAAGAACAATCTAGAACCTTTCTCGGTCGACAAGTTTGTCTGAACTATGTTTTAGTCAAACTTTTCTTTGAATGAGCCTAGATTTTAGGCAAATGTGTAGCAATGTCTATTTTCAACTTCCAATTAACCACTTGGTCTAACGGTCACAAGCTGTAGACTGAGGTTTGCTTAGTCGAAAATATTTTAGACTGAAACCTATTTTAGAGCACATATATGTAAGGTTTTGAACAATGCTCTGATGTTTGACTGAGGTGATTCTTGATAAAAAAACAATTTCATCTGAGTGTGTCTCAGTCAGCTAGTTTCTCGACCGAGGACGTCCCTATTTCAGTCTTTTGAACCACTTATTAAGTGTATGTTTTAATGAATGATAATGACTCTAACTTTAGGGGGGATCCTAGCTAAAGGTTATAAGTGGATAGGGAAGATCTAACACTTGATTTACATGATGTATAAGTACTTGTACATTATATCTTTGTACAAGTGTTTACATTTGAGTAAACTTATGAAAACATAAACAATTGAGTGCATTTGATCTTCAATTTGTATTGATCTTTGACTTTCCACTTAGTAGGATCTTATTATTACCTTGAACCCTAAAATACTCAAATAAAACATTAGATCCACAAGTATAAAATGTTTGTCATCATAAAAAAGGGCATGTTAATGTCCAATTTAGCCAATAGTGTTTTTGATTCCTTGGAAACAATGCCAAAAACTTGACATGTGTAGAATGTGCATGTAAAATGCAAGTGCACATGCCATGTAATATAGGACAAAGTGGCCCGAGTTGTCAAACTCATGTAATCATTCATCATCGACTACTACTAACTGAAGGCCAACCAGCTAGGCTAGAATAAGGATTTGTTTTTTGATTATTAAGTAAAAGACAAGAATGGAAAAAACTAAATTAAAGTGGTTGTAAGCAAGATATAATGGATTGCCTAGGATTGTGGTTTCACCATGACACATACTACAACTGAATTATTTACATAAATAATTAATTTCCATCAATTTGAACTAAAGACCTATAGATAGTATTACTCGCTCTTGCAACATAATACACTACTTAGACTATGCTAAACCCCACTCATATAGCTGTTCAGGAACTTAATCTAAGAGAACAACAATTCTCTCTAGGTTATTCTTTTATAGTGGTTAGCCCTCTCCTGAAGCACATAATTATGTATTTTAGTTTATGAATTCTCTAAATTCTGATCCCTCTCCCAAGAAATTAGAAATCTAATACTTTGGAAATGTTGATTAAGCATAAAAAACCATGGACGAGAGCAAAAATTCAAAATCAGAACAAGCGAAACTATATTATAGAATCATCAAATTCAATTACAATAAAGCACCAACTACTTCTAGGACCTAGGGAAAAGAGGGGGTTTAACCCCACATGTTCGTCATCATATCAAAATGAGAAGAAAAATAGAAAGAGAAAGAGAAGTAGATCATCACAAAAATGATAAAAAAACTCTTAGAGACGTCGACTCGACATTATTTCTAATGAATACCAAAATCAACAACTATTTTGCTGTAAATCTATCTTTTAGAAGTGCCCAGATCGCCAGGTTGGCAGCAATCTCCTTATTCTCCACTTCATCAGTATATGTGTCCACAATGTACTTGATAATCCTTCTTTGGACACCCTTGTTAGGACATAAGTAAAAGTAAAAAAAAAAGAGTTTTGCGGGCGAATATTGACTCTTTTCTCCTTCATTTGTAGGGATCAAATCGTGCTATGACCGCTCAGAATAAATGGGTTCCAGGCCTAACCTTTGATTAATTCACAACCACTAAATTTGTCATAACTAAAAATTTGAATTAATTTTGTTGGCTCAATACTAGGGTGTGTGTAGCATCGATTCAGTGGACAAACATGTTGGTAGCACCAAGTTGGTTTTGACTAATGCCTTGATGCTAAAGTCGGTACCACCAACAAAGTTGTCAGTAGAATTGAGATAATTAAGTTCCATCTCTGAGTTCTATTCACCTTAATTTGGTATCATTGAGTTTGTATCCCAGTGGAATTGAGTTGATGCTCAGTATCATTGAGTTGCCCCTCAGTACTCTGATTCTCCTATGCTTTTCCTACTTTTGGGTGTAAGGTGTCAATGCCACCGATTGGGTTTCCAGTGGCACTGAGTTGGTAACCACTCCTTTTCTTATAATAAGAGGAACAATGACTTAAGTCTGAGAAAAAGATAATAAATCATGTATTTTGGTAGAATTTAGTAACAATTGATGCATAAGTGATTCACATGCTAATAATTTGAAAACAATGAAAAAATATCTAAATGAGAATTTAATGCTTAAAAACTAGAAATAGCCCATGAAAGGTGACATAAAATAAATGCATTAATCATCACTATTGGGTTACTAAAGTGGTCAATATGGTAGTATAACACAATAAACATTGATCAAAGAGTAGACAAACATACTAGCATGTGACACAAAATGAACAACACAATGGATAGTTCCTGATGTTAACCCACTATCAAATAATTACCTACTGACCTACATAGGCAATAGAAAATAAGCATGCTCATGATTGAATCACCATTTCAAACTATGCTAAATTTGCATTTAATATCTCTCAAAAAGTTAGTACTGCCAACTATGTTTAATTAGTATGTGGACTAATCAGGGCACATCCCCCAAAAGTATACAAATAACTTACGAATTGATACCAAAATGAATTGGGTTCATGCAATCACTTGAACAAGGAACAACCAAGCAAATAGAAGTAACTTAGGAATAAAAAATGCAAAAGTGTAACAAATAACAAAGAATAACAATGATAAAGGCAGTTAGAAAAAGTAAAAAAGAAACAACTAGATCGGTCTTGAAATCCACTCCCAGGCAAAAACTCCAAAAAGATTTATGTGCCACCCTATTAGGGGGATACACACTGGGCTAACAAAGTATTTATAACCTGAATTGAGACACACTCTCATACATAGAATGATCCTCAAGGGCATCAAATCAGGATGTAGTATAGGAAAAATGACAAGTATGGGGTTGAATTCGCGAGGAGTGAGGTAGGAAACTATGCTAGATAGGGTTTGTTTCGTTAGGTTTCTAGAGTGGAGCATAGGGTTTGTGAGGGTTTGAGTTGAACTAATGATGGACATGCAAGTAAGGAAATTCAACTATAAAACTTGGATTATTCCTACACAAAAATGCAAAGTAAAAAACTAAGAGAGAAATTGAACTAGGTTAAACCATCATTAACTAGCGAGAGAAACTAGATATTATAGGTTAGCAATTACATTAAGAAAAAAAGTAGAGATTAAACTAAGAAATCCCTAACATAAGTAACTAAGGAAGAAGTAATTACTCTATCAAGAACCAACTAGCATGAACGAGCAAGATGAACTAAGAAAATAAAATAAATATAGCAAAGAGAATAGCACACTAGGGCTCTAGCAAGTAATGGGAGCAGTGGGCTGCTTGGGGGGGGTTGCAACCATCAACCGTGTGACTCGCTGATACTTAAACAAAAACATCCAACACACAATCTATCAAACCAAACAAAATTATCAATGTGGATTATGCATTCTTTCCTATTAGTTGGCCATGGTGGCATGGTGGCGTATAGGGGAACTAGTCCCTATCACTTAACATCTACCCTTACAAGGTTTTATTAAGGGATAGATGGCATCAATATAGATTACCCAAGTCTAAGTTCTAGGTGAATTTATCCTATTACACTTAGGGGAGAGGAGTGGTGTGGATCATAGAAAAAGGGTTATTCACTTCCCATTGTCTCCATCTAACCACTAAACATGACTTTGTACTAAGTATATATGGAGGAGCAAATCTAGTCACTTAGATATATCACTCAGGTCTAGTGGATTGTATGGATAAAGGGGAAGCGGTAGAAACTAGCTAATGTTATATTTGTCATGTGCACAAGTCTTGAATATATAAGATCGAACACTACCCTACAAGTGTACGGATGCATATAGTAATATCAAGATCATCCATGAAGAAAGGTAAAGCTAGGTATAAGAGTATTAAACTTTCAGCAATCTAGACCAATTACAAAAGGATGATTGGTTTAGTTAGAGTAATTAACATGTTAAAAGAAAGTAGTAAATACTAATCACTTAAAGGATGTTCAAGGTCATATTTGAAAGGATGTTGGATATGTGATTTCACTTCCACTTCACAACATACATATGAACACATAATTCAAACATACTAGTCAATTGTACAAATAAGTTTTTCTATCATCACACACCTCTCAGTGATGTGAGACAGTTCTCTCCACATAGCATTCCCATACTTATGGTTACTTTCAAACTACAAACATTGTGTTCTCAACATAAACCCAGCTACTCCCCTAGTCAAGGATTTATTTGCAAGATATCTACTCCTCACTTCTTAATATATCTTTCTAGATTATAGAAAGAAGCTTACAATATGAAAGCAGAATGGCCAGTCATGCAAACAAGCGAATAATCACTGAAACATATTTTGGAACAGTAAATCAAATAGATTTAAGAATGAAATCCAAGTTTACATGAGTTATGACATGGGAGCTACTCTCCCATGCCCAAGAAACAAAGTTCTACTCACACATGATGATTAAATGTAGGTTCAAGCAATAATTCATGGAGTAAAACCTGAGTAGAGAAGAGGAATAACAAGGCAATCTATAGGAGTGGAGAAACAAGTAGGAATTTCGATTGGAAAATGGAATTTTGTCCTTGCAACTACTCTCACTCCAACAACCCTCTCTCCTGAGCATTCTAAATGGAATGGAGAAGCCCTTGAAGTAGTTCATGAAAAAGAATAGAGAAGAGGTTCTCTCTTGAATAACTACATCATCTATTCCAAAATAACATCATTTCTCCTATGCTCTACTCTTTTATTGAAAAGTACTTTAAGTGACGAGTGATGACCACCCCATATATGTCCTTTCATATTAAAAAATTAGGAATTGTTGCTCTAAAAAACTATAGAAATCTCCTATGACATGACATGTTTATAAACAACACAACATGTTACCCTAAATAATTGATGATAAAACTATCCTACCCAAGGGATGCACAAAGCGTGAGTTGGCCGAAATGTCATGTTGTTGAGAATCATTGAAGATCTGGCATATCTGGACGAAGTAAACACATAGTGTGCTAATAAACACACGCCATGTTGTCAGACAGAGACTTTGGTGAAATCTTTACATGAAAGGACATGACAGGTCATCTGAGTGACATATCATGTTTCCTCTCATCAGAGGTAAACAAAATCTATCTGTAACTTAACGTGATGTGTGTTAATAAGCACAACTGTGTTCCTTTCAGAAACTTTGAGCAATTACATGAAACATGTACAATAACTTGGGGAATCAAACTAAGGTTGGAATTTGATCCAATTAACCCCATTTCCTCGTCATTATTGTGTACTTGTGATCACCAACATGAAATGAGTAAAACAACTAAGTAGTGGGAACTCATATTACAAATGTGAGTAGAATTATGGTCAAAATGAGTGAATTGTGCACCCAAAAATGGTTCAAAAAGTGATATGATTTGTGCACATCATATCCCCCTAATCTTGAACCATTGCTTGTCCTCCAACAAAAAGAACAAAGGAAGAATTTGGATGCAGTGATGAGACAACAACCACCTATAATCTCAACAAAGAAGTTAGTTGATTGATTCAATAACTACACTAGATGTATGATTGTTATTTTATTATTGTGGTTTTAATGCATCAATGAACCATGGAACATTGCATGTCCACATGTTTGCTATAGGAACAAGTTTATGTCATCATGAAATGAACAAGAAAAGGATATGGATTGATAGAATCTCATTTGCATTAGCCCACAAAGTTAATCTTGTCTTTTTGTTTTTAACATCTTTGCCCTATGTTTTTTTCCAAACCTTCTCATGGATACTTTGTAGCCTATTTCTTGATCTAATAGGTTTAGTTTTAGGCTGTATGGACTTGCTTTTTGGTTAATCAGTAGTTGTTTCAATATTATATCTAATTGGGGAATGTGTTTTTCTTGACACAATGACCATGTTTTCAGCCATCATTTCCAACTCATTTGTCTTACTATCCACCTATTTATGTTGTCATCTATAAAAAATATAGTCTCTAATTGAACCATTTTTTACAAAGATTCTTACAGAGATTACTATAATTATATGGTTTGATACCACCTCCATCTCCTTTAGTAATATCTAATCATGTCTTTTCCTTTTATGTCCATGTGTGCTTTATATATAAGTGGCAATGTCCTTAGGATTCATTTTGAGTTGGGCCTAAAACTTTCTTCACTCTCAAAATATGGTCGCATAATAAACCATTACATCCATATATATGACATATGCACTCCAACAATGGTTGATATGCGACTACATAAACCATTCTTGAATCCAACCATTTAATGTCCTCTGGCTTGTAAATACTACAATTGCCTTATTCAACAACTATTTTGAGGAGCAACAAACATGACACACCCCATCATGTTATTGTACTCCTCAAATATTCCAAACAGTTAGACATGTAAAATTCAGCGGCCTTTCTTGCAATTGGGCTAGACAAGAACTTATTATTTGCGAGCTTATCGATTGTCTAGAATTCTTTCTCCTTCTTGTTATTCTTTTGATTTCCAACCATCTTGTTGAAATGTTTAAGAGTTCTACATGTTGTGGTATAGTGGTGTTATCACTTAACTTGGAGTCAATTATTTGTCCAATCTTTTCTCTTTATGTTTTTCTTTGCTTACCATCTAGGGTTATTAATATTTTTTAGTTCTTCAATTATGTTTTCATATGGTATCTCTAGTTGGATTTCACATATAATGAATTTAACTTGTTAATTTATATTATCATATAGATAACCACCAATTACTAATCATATCATCATATTCTCTCTCTAGGTTTCTATTATTATTAAGCCAACATATGATCCTTAGCATTTTTATGTCCATTTTTAAGGTAAGGTCATGTATAGTCATCCATGATCACATATCAGTATTTAGTTAGGGACTATATGATTAGGTGGTTATATATGTATCTCATCCTCATAGTTAAATATTCAATTGACAATATTTAAATTTTTGACTTAGATCTAATATTCCATATTCAATTATGTTTCCCAACATAGGTTTCTTAACAACTATACTCATTCATTCATTAAAGTCATAAGAGTATTCATTACTATGATGAATATCATATACTCTACATTTAATTACATTAAGCATCCATTATATTACTCCTTGGGTGATTTTCATACAAATATGCCCTTATGGTTCCAATTAACACATGATCTTCTATTTAGTTATACATAATTTCTCCTCTATCTATTCTAGGATTTATGTGTTCCACCATAACATATTGTAGTCATTTTAATCTATATAAATCATCAGATTTTCTACCATGTAGGATGGCCATTTTATCCTTCATACATAAATGATGAATTGTTTCTCTTCATATGTTACAACTTTTAATTTAAGATCCAATAGTTTATATTGCACTACTAGAGTCATAAATACCAATTCAATGTAAATGTTACATCCATAACTATTTATTTGCATATTCATATGATTACTGGAGTGATGTTCATTTACCCAATTAATACATGAGAGTTCCTTTTTGTTATTCTTGCATTTCCATATATACAAGGATGCCAATCATTAGTATGTCATTTAAATAAAGCATAAATCCATTATATAATATCTTTCTTCATTTTTACCATTAATTTAATGTTGTCCTATCTAAGTGTACTTCCTAGGTTCATATTGTGTCTCTAAATATCATTGATTACATGTATGTTCACCTAGGATTAACATGGATATTTAGGATATGTTTCATAATTGTCACTAACTCTTCAAAATTCTTCATAGACTCATTATTAGGATCCTATTAGTTGTAATGGTTTTGAATAACTCAATTTATCCAAATGAATAAGCATTGCGTATTAAACATGTAGGTTATCATCAAGTCATATCTAATAAAGTATTATTACTAGTTATATAACAACATGATTTTAGGAGATGGACATAATAAATACAAACCTGAATATATATATATGCATGCTAATGTGATTAGTTAACTAACTTGAATTTTCTAACCTAATACCATTTAATTTTTATTAAAATTTCCAATTATCTTATCATATATTATTTGTTTTCTGAATTGAGATACAAGGGATCAATGTCAAGCTTACATATTGTGGCAGTGGTTTGAACTCCATTGATCATTCCTCCAATTTAGGCTTGATGGAAAGAGGCAGTCCGCTGTCTTTCTCCTATACCTAGATCTAGAGTTTATTGTGGTCAAACTCAGAGCCATTTTTACTTCTTCTTCTAGGTCGTCATTGGTTTTGTAGACATCTTCCAGGTGCTGATAATGTATTTCAATTGAGTAGTCATCCATGGTGGTGGATAGAAGGTGTTGCAGGACATTGTGTACCTTTCCAAGACTTAGTAGGATCACAACCTCATTAGGGTTCTAGGGAGGATGGAGTACGATTATCGATAATGTCACAGTGCAGATTGAAATCTAAAGGATGTACGGGTTCAGAAGGCGATGAAAATGGGTGAATGGTGGTGGTCATGCTAAACAAGGCAAGACGGCAGAAACATCATTGTATCTATTGACATTACTCCTGGTTTATTCAGAGATCAATTAGGCTTTAGGTCTTGGAAAGTCACTAATAGGCAGATGATAATTGGAACTATAGATGATAGTGGGGGTATCATGGTTGAGGAAGGTGATCTACAATGACATTGCAATTAGTGTAGGGTAAGGGTGCAGGTGCGAGGAGCCCTGGTGACGGGTTGTAGAGATAATTGGTGATTCAGTTGTGTTTTAGGTTGGTTTCTTCATATGTAGAATGAAAATCATGTTAGGTCTGGGAGAAACTATAGTCTTGATGGGTGGAAGAGTATGTAGTGAGAGAGGCTTCATGACGATCTACACCACTGCATGGTGGCCATTTAAGTCACAGAGGGCCACTACATCAGATGTGTTGTTTCCCTACAACCTTGACAGTAGGTGGTTTGGTGTAAGGTGGGGGAAGTGAAAGATTTCTTAGGGTTTTGGAGGTGTTGGATGAAGAGGATGTGAAGAAATAGGGGAAGAGAAGAAGTGTAAGGAAAGTATAAAGGCCACCAACTTCATTTGGTGGTGATGTTCTCTTTGTTGTGTGAGGAAAGGAAAATTGAAAAATGTAGAGAACATTACATGGTAAAAAATAGACTCATGGATAAATGAAGAATGCTTTTAATGTGAATCAATTTGAATTTTTTTATCTAATTATTTGGAGAGTGATAACATCCACTTTTATGGAAGTTACATGCCTATGTTATCATCATTTCTCTTAACATTTCAGGATTTTTATTAATCTCATATTTTTCTACCATTCCATGAATGATTCACTCTTTACTTACACTTCCTATATTTTGTAAGAAAATCACTAAAGAAAGAACCACCATCGACCTTGGCCCAATGAATCTCAAATGAACAGTGGAGATGCACAACATAGCCTTCAGTCACTCGCCAATGGCCCCTCTCTCCCAAATGCACAAACAAGATCAAGGTGCAGTCCATCCGTTGAACCCATCCTGACGAATGGGTGAACCACCAATGATCGTTCATAGGATGATTGTATCACAACCCAATGTCTTGCATATGTTCAATGACCAACAATAAAAAGGGTCATCGACCGACAAAATACCCAAAGCCATTGAGCCCAATGTTCGGACTACAAGCACCAACAACACATAAGGTAGCCAACACTCAGAGATTAGCCTGATGGTGGGGCAGGAGATGCTTAACATGATGTGGCTTTAGCCTATAGATAACTAACTTAACTATCAACTGACAGAATCACTACTTGATGGATAAGAAGACTCGTATATCAATGAAGATTCAGACCCTTTCAACCTACGAGTTCTCTGCGAAGGACATTGCCACTATAGTTAGTTAAAGTGCATGCCCCAAGGCACGCGATTCGATTCTTGGGGTGCCAAAAAAGTACCCCACACTCAAATGCCTTGGATACATAGGGATCACCTATAATTATATGCCCAAGGCCTCCATTAAGAGGATCTTCATTTTTCACTATAAAGGGTTGCCATTATTCATCCATATCTGTCGAGTGTCAATGACCAAAGATGAGAGTCAAGGTTTCCGTCAACCATCCATACTTCTAAGGCCCGAAGGATCTTATTTGAGAGAAGGAGGACTTTTGGATGTTTCCATGTCTATGCCATCATCAGATTTATTAATAAAGGAGGTCACTGTCAGCGTCCATATCACATTGGATGTTGTTTGTTGTATCATCTCCCTTCTTCCCTGATTTGTTCATCTCCCTTCATCCATCCATTTACCATGGATGAATTTTTTTGTAAATCCATATTGTCACTCACTACCATGAGTGTCTAAACAATTTTCTTGGATTGGAAGTAGCCACTGAGTCTCTTTCAACATGTAAATACTTATATCCATTGATTTATATACTCTTAGCAATGTTTATCTCCATACTCTTGTTCATTTATTGCTTCACTTTCATGATTAGTTACCCCCTTTTGTTGTTTGATCCCTAATGCCTCGATAGAGTAGTGTTAGTTTATATCTAGAGTTATGGAGTAGCATGAATGCATGAGAATGTTGGAATACTAAAGCTAATGATCATATGGTTATATTCTGATTGTTTTCCATATTGAGAGAGATAGAGACACTCATACAATCTTGATTTGTCCTAAGCTCTAGAGAGGAGGGAATAAACACTAATGATGCTTGCTTGTTAACTATGATAAGGGTATACAATGGGTATGGGTATTGCATGTTGGTGAGAGACCTTAAAAAGGTGAAACCCAATCCTAGTTATATCCATCACTATTCAAAATATCTAAGGATCTAAGTCCATTCTTAACTTGTTTACATAGTGTTACCTTATTTTTAATTCTCTAGTTCTTAGTTTAGATACTATCATCCTATGAAGGACATTCATATCTCCTTTTGGTTAAGTGTAATTAAGCTAAGGCCTTTAGTCCTAAACACCTATCACCCTTGCCCCTGAGTTAAACCCCTTTAATGCATAACACCCCATATTATTGTTGCGGACACCTAAGTATCATGCATAAATATAAAGTCTAATTACTTTTGGACCTGCCTCCTTTTTGGACACCCTATCCGAGGCAATCAACTTTTGGTGCTACTATCGAAGATAACATGAACAAAAACTATTAAGAACTTAAGGTCTACTTAGCATACATCAATGACTTAAGTCTAGTGATAGACTTAACTACACACTTTCTGATCTGATAGCAGTATACCTCTCAAAAGTTTGTTTAACATGTTTGGTTTCTTACCTTGTCAGTATGATTTCTTTTAAGAACTTAGTGTCAACTAGACATCTCTCCTTTCATGGAAGGAGTCATACCTTCACAAAGAGATAGAGTGGCTAGAAATGAGGAATAAGAAGAATATCACATTGAGAAACCACAAAGTGAAGAGGAGGAGGCATTTCTTGAAATGGAAGATAATGGCATTCACACTAAAGGTGAGAATGATGATGACAACAAGCCATCTCTATATACTTGGCTCCTACGAGGGCAAACAAATCATGTCCTATTGCCTAGGGTTAACTTCGTAAACTTATTAAAACTAGGTTTCTTGAGCATTTTATAACAACAAACCTTTAGGGGAAATTCACTGGAAGGCAGTCCCTACCATCACCTAGATTCCTTAAAAATACACGTGACAACTTTACATTAATATGGTTCCTTAGGAGGTAATAAATTGCAAAAGTTTCAGGTTTTTTTCTAAGGGTAAAGGCCCTTGCCTAGTATCTCTCTCTAAATAATAAAAGTCTTAATAGATGGGAGCTCTGGCTGAATCTTCATCACTAAGTTCAACCCAAAAGAGAAAACTTTTCACTGCTGATACAAGATCACTAGTTTTATGTAGAAACACAATGAGAATTTGATAAATCTTGGGAATGATATCAAAATTACCTAAGGGATTTCCCCCACCTCAACTATAACGTAGAAGAGCTAGTGACAACCTTTATCAATGAGTTCTATTGTATCTAAGAGAACTTCCCTCAATGTTGCTAATGGGAGTGACTATTTGGGGAAAACCCTGAAGGAATCAAAGATAATAATTGATAATATGGATGCCTTGCAGGCCGACCTTGTTTATGAAAGAGGAACAACATGTATTGTCTCCACTATAGGGACCACTACTGAATCCAAGGTGCTTGAAGATGTAACAACCAAAATTTAGAAGATTGCTATAGATGTTTGCATGAAGAAAGAGGCCAGATACAAAGGAAAGAATCATGTCAAAACTACAATGAACTATGTAAGTTTCAGAGAAGGTGACCATGGAGTTGACTATTGCATCTACATTCATGAGGAAGAGGATGGTCAAGATGGCTCTACAAAAATGTTTCTCACACTAACTCTTAGAGACCAGAGCATCCATGATTCTCTTACGGCAACAAGAATGCTGATGAGAATGATCATCAACTAAATATTCCTAAAAACCCACCCCTAAGCCCACCTAGTTTTGGGAGAGTAAATGGACCATCTGGGTTCACTGCAGTACTAATTATCAAAAAAAACATGAACAATTTCCAAGGGCAAAATCAAAACCAAAATTGTAATCAAAACTTTGGATCTAGAGTGAAGGACGGAACCAACCAACTAGACTTCATGTCTGAGATGGTAGAATTCAAAAAAAGACAAGCAGAGATTAATGACAATCTCAATCAAAGTATGATAAACAACAACAATATGCTCAATATGATGCAAATTCAAATGGGTGGTGTAACTGGGTAGATAGCTAATCTACAAGTTCACAACAAAATAATTGACCAACAACTAGAAAATCTGTCTGAATTGATCAAGAACCCTCAAGTAAGAATCTCATCCATGATCGAGCATAATCCTAGAGGCCATGAGAAAGATGGATACGCTTAGGTTGGAAACTATTTTAGAAAAACCAACACCCCAAGAAAACATTCATATTCCTGAGTCCCTACCTATAACTATTGCAATAGAAGAGGAAACCAAAACTATAAAGATTCCCAAGAAGACAAAGTCAAAAAAAGGGTAAGGGAAAGAATCAGATAAAAGAGAAACAACTTGATGTTGCAACAAAAGTTATTGCTAACAAGGATCCTTAAGCACCAAGGATACCATTTCCATATAAGATTATTAAAGTTCATCTCAATGAAAGGTACAAAAGTTAATTGAAGTTGTTTAGAGACTTCATCTTGATATCCCTTTCTTGAATGTCATTGAAAATTTTTGAACTACGCAAAAATCTTGAAAGACTGAATCACCAAGAGAAGGTGAGGAGATGAAGTTGAAGTTGTGAAGCTTGCAAAAAGTGTCTAGAACTTTTGTATAATCCAAGATGCCGACCAAATAGAAGGGCCCTATATATTTCACCATCCCATTCAATGTTGTGTATAATGAGGAAAGAAAAGGACCAACAAATTTGGGGGCTAGCATCAACCTAATGCCGCTCACATTAACCTAGAGACTTGGTCTGTCTGACATGGTTAAGACCGAGATGCTAATCCAAGTCACTGATCACACCTTCACCAAACCAATTAAGATCATGGAGGATGCGCCCATCAGGATGGGGAGGTTTTTCATCCCATGCGATATTATGGTGATTAACACTACGGAGGTTCCTACCTATCCCATGATATTTGGAAGACCCTTCCTTCCTATCGAAGGAGTTTTGATTGATGTTAAAGCTAGTAACATTATGATTAAAGTTGGATACAATCATTTTGATTTTAAAGTTCAATACTCTACAAGGAGCCCATATCTCTTTGAGTAAGTATACTTCATGGATAGATACAACCATCTGTGTGAAGAAATTCAAGAACAAAGCACTATTTTCAATCCTTTAATGAGAAACTAAACCAACTTGAATCCAAATGTAGAAGACCCTAAAGTTGTTGAACTTCTTGATTACCAGATGATGAAGAAAGTGACAGTGAAGTTGAAGAGAAGGTAGTCATTGAGACATCTAAATATGCTACTCCTAAGAAGACACCTAAAGAGGAAGAATCCCCTAACCTAAGCCCGAGCTTAAGCAGTTTCCTAAAGGACTCAAGTATGCGTTCCTAAATACCAAGTTATTGAAGCCTAGTTATCATAAGCTCTGACTATCTGAGTAGCTAGAAGAAAAATATTTACCAAGATCAAGTTTCAAAGAAAGTCAATAGGGTATTCTGTAGATGATATTGGAGGGTTAAACCATGCTGATTACATGCACCATATTCACATTGAAGAAGATGCAAATCCTGTAACACATGAAAAAAGATGGATAAACCAAAACTTGAGTGAGGTCGTAAAGAAGGAAGTAATGAATCTATGTGATGCAGGGATTGCATACCCAATTAAGGATAGTAAGTGGGTAAGTCATGTCCACGTGTTGCCAAATAAAGGAGGCATGCCGGTTTCTAAGTGGGAATAATGGAAATGGGAGTGCTACCAGATCTGTCATTGTATAAGGGATGTGCATTGATTATAAAAAGCCCAATGCAACTACAAAGAAAGACAATTTTCCACTACCCTTCATTGATCAAGTGCTAGAGCACCAGACACACCATTCATATTTCTATTATCTTGATGGTTATTCCAGATTTTAGAAAGTCCCAATACACCCAGATGACCAAAAGAAGACTACCTTCACCTACTTTTATGGTACATACAATTTTAGGCATATGTTGGTTGGCCTCTACAATGAACCACCAATTTTTGAAAGGTGTGTGATATCCATTTTCTCTGATTTCCTAGAAGACGTAATGGAGGTCTTTATGGACGAGTTCTCTATGTATGGTACATCATTAATAATTGCTTGAACAATCTTTCTATGGTCTTAAAATGTTGTGACAAGAAACTTCTTGTTCTAAATTGGGAAAAATGTCACTTCATGGTACAATAATGGATCATATTGGGGCATAAATTTCTAAAAAGGAAATTGATGTTGAATTCAACAAGGTTGAAGCCATACCAAAATTGTCACCCCAAAGTCCGGGAGTAAAGTGCTTTTTAAGAACACATGCTATTAAAAATTCTTCATTAAAGATTTTTCTAAGATTTTAAACCCCTTATCAAGTCTCCTGATGAAGATGCTATTTTTTACTTCAATGATAATCGCCTAAAAATGCTCTCACCACTACGCCAATCATCCAAGATATGGAGTGGAATCTCCTATGCAAGCTAATTTGTGACACGAGTGATTATGTTGTGGGAGCTATCCTTGGGAAAAATAAATATAAAAATCACTATCATCTACTATGCGAGCAAAACCCTTGATGAAGCTCAAGTCAACTATATGACTATAGAAAAGGAAATGTTGGCCATTGTCTATGCTTTTGAAAAATTCAAGTCCTATCTGACAGGGTCAAAAGTTTCATGTATACAACCCATCTAGCAATCAAATATCTAATGATAAAGAAAGACACCAAGATGAGATTGTTAAGATGGGGAATCCTCTTGCAAGAGTTTGACAACAAAATCATGGATAAGAATGGTACAAAGAATGTGGTAGATGACCACTTGTCTAGGATTAATATGGGGAAGGATAATTCCTTACCCATAAATGATACTTACCCTAATGAGTCCCTCAGATGTCCAAGGTCGTTGATCTTATTGTTTCATGGTATGTAGACATCTACAAATACCTAGATTACCAACAACTACCATCCGATATAACTTGTAATGAAAAGAAGAAATTGTTCTCTGACCTAAAGAATTATTGTTGGGATGATCCACTATTTTTTTTAAATGTGGAAATGATCTCTACAAAATATGTATAATAGAGGATGAAGTACAACAAATCCTCCACGAATGCCATTCTTTGCCTTACTATAGACACTTGGGCAGTGACCCAACAGTCGCAAAAATTCTTCAATCTCGGTTCTAGTGGCTTACTCTATTTAAAGATGGTCATGCTTATGCCAAGTCTTGTGATGAATGTCAACGTATTGGGAATATATCCAAGATGAATGAGATGCCTCTCTTGGATTGGATTAAGGTATACATCTTTGATGTTTGAGGGATAGACTATATGGTCCCTTTCCCCTCATCATGTGAAAACTAGTATATTCTAGCTATAGTAGATTATGTATCCAAATGGGTGGAAGTTGTTGCAACACCCACTTACGATTCTAAATCCATGATGAGGCTTGTTTGAGAGAACTATCTTTCCTAGATATAGAGTGTCATGCACCATCATTAGTGATGAGGGATCCTACTTTGGGGAAAAATAGTTGAATCCATTCTTAGAATGTATGAAGAGAAGAAGAAAGGTTGCTATTACATAGCACCCTAAAACATCTAGGAAGATTGAAGTGGCAAACATGCATATCAAGAAAATATCATAGAAGACTATACATAGATCTAGAAAGGAATGACCATGAAGCTAGACTATGCTCTTTGGGCAATACCGTACAATGTATAAGAATCCCATAGGGCCCACACCCTATAGACTCATATACAGTAAAGCATGCCATTTCCCAATAGAGCTCGAACACAAGGGATTTTGGGATATCAAGTTCCTCAACATGGACCCTGAAATAGGGTGTAAGAAAAGTTTCACGCAAGTACATGAACTTGAGGAGCTGAGGCTGTACGCCTATGAGAACGCCCACATCTATAAATAGATAACCAAGGTGTGGCATGATGCCCACCTAAAGATAAAGATGTTAGTATGGGAGATAAAGTTATCCTGTTTGATTCCACGCTTAGTATGTTCCTAGGAAAACTTAGATCAAGATGGTCTGATCCATTTATTGTTACAAAGATATATCCATCAGGGATGAAGGAATTGCTTAGTGAAAGGTATGGGACATTCCTAGTCAATTGGCACATGGTAAAGATATACTATGAAGATGAATCATTTACCAAGAGAATTGAGATACAACTTTAAGAACCACCACCAAAAAAACAAGATTAGAGATACCAGAGAAAGACAAGTTAAAAACTATTGATTAGCACTTCTTGGGAGGCAACCTAAGGATTTCTAAATTTCTTTCTTCCATTTTCATTTCTTAGATTTGATTATTAAATCTTGTTTCAAATCTTACTATGATTTGATTTTTAGCTTTATATAATTTTACAACTTTGTTTAATTGCCTGAAGCAATTTTTTTTTGATAATTTTTATTGTACAAAAATTAAACAAGTTACTGATTCTTGAGAGTCTTTAATGATAGGACAACCAAGGGAGCTAATGTAAAACTCCAAGCCTCCATCGACCACATACAAGATAATATTCATCAAATGGACAAGTTCTAAAACCCCATTGGGCTAGAGTTCCATTGGGATCACTCACGTAGACTCACCGATGGAGGAAACCAACATCCAAGTAGTTTAGAAAACCTACTGGTTGATGTAGGATTATTGAACCCCCATCAGGGTACTAGTTATAAATGTCATCAACCCATGTGAAGATAAGTTCCATTGATCAAATAAATGCAAACACTTCCTCGGGTCATCTTATCTATCTTTGGACCGACAATACTTAGAACTACCCGTCGGGGTCATAAACAAAAAACATGTCAGACACTTCTATCAATGCTCCATCAATCTCCAAGACAGGAGTCTCGTTGGGGTGTTATACTGGAAACATGTTGGGCTCCATGTAAAAATGCTATGAACTTTGTCAGTCGACGAGACCTTGACTAGTCCTAGGGTGGGACTAGTTAAGCATTAGACTGATGCTAATCTAGATTTCTGCTCGAGGACCAAAATGTTAAAACACCAATGATTCACCTTGATGAGAGGATTCGATTAATCCACGAAGTGATTGGATTATAACACTCGTTAAAAGAACCTCAATGAACTACCAAGCCCAAAATTCTAGCGATCGAGCAACTAGAGAAAACCCTAGACATTGTGTTAATCAAACACACTACATGAGCAATCATGAAGCTCATGCCATCATCCACGAGACCAATACCATCACATAAGATCATTTTTTATCCTCCACTGTCACCGATGACCACCATCACAATCACCCTTGTCGATGACCTTACAGACCCCACACCATCACTGCCAATGATCCTATAGTAGAATAGGATAGTGTAGCAAACCAAAAGAGCACAACCCTCATCGTCCTCATTATTTCCTATCCAAAGAGTGACATAGATCTAACAACTAGAAGGGGTCCAATGACCGGCGTTACCAACAGACTAGGGAGACTGACAAACATGTGCATTGGTCTAAGACCACACAACTAAGTCCCCAACTCTCTCTTATAGCACAGTCTCGCTTTCCCCTCACCTCTAATCCCCTCGTCGACAAAGTCAATAACCTACTTAGGTTTAATTTTCACTCAATCTAGTTTAATCGATGGACCTCTCCTCAAGCCATCGTTGTCTGCCTAGTTTTTCTTATTGGACCGACAATACCTTAGTCGGGTCATCTTCTCTTTCCTTGGGCTATTTTTGTCGATTTTTTATCTGCCCATGTTGTTTGGTTCCATTTTCATATGAGTTGACTTCTTTGACGCTCCTCTCATTAATCCCTCAAGTTCTACTATTTTCTTGTCAGTCTGAAGAGGCCAACCCTATTCATTTACCTTGAGCTGAAATTTACTCCCTAGCTTTGTGAAATGACTAAAAATACATTGACATTTTTTTTCATCTATACAAACCAATTTCATTGGAGTCTTACAGATTTCACCCTTTTCCCATCGACTTCACCATGACGAGGCACTCATGAATCCTTCCTTCCAACCCTCAGGCATTGATCAACGATATGATTATATGTCGTCAACCTCTAAACCTTTTTTTAGACCTCCTTCAGTTGGGTACAACCAAACTATCTTCTACAGATCTAATTGCATATTGTAATTAGTACATAAGATGTTTGCTTCAAACTCTGACTCATAGAAGCTGTAAGATGCATCAAGTGAAGAAATTAAAAATTTACTCCTTAGAATTAACAACTACCTAGACACCAACAAGGGAATCTCCTTCACAGAGTGCATACAAATGTAGTTGGAATGAGATCGCTTGACGACTTTTTTGGAACATATACCCTCTGAATCAAAGGGAGAAAGGGAATCAACCCATGTGTCCTCTGAGTATGTATCATCGGAGAAGGGGGGAAAGAAGAATAGAAAGGCAACCAAAGCAACCTTTAAATGCCCAATGAAGAAGAGAACTAGTACAAGAAATAAAGTTGAATCAGAGGCTCATGCAAAGGAAATAAAATTGCCACAGAAGACATTCAAGGTGAAATTAACCCTAAAGCCCCTGCTGAACCTGCTCAAGTACCTAAAACTTTCGTAACAACAATTGAACAACCATCAACTACAAGGCCCACATGGAAGTCTAAGAAAAAGTTTGAGCATAGATATAAAGAACATAAGACCAAATATGACTTATTCAAGATGGGAAAGACCTTAAGAGAAACTAGATACGTCTGTAGAAAGGCCCTAAAGGAGTTGGGGATAAGTGACAGGGTGGAGAAATTGCTAAGGGGATTCCACCTATTTTTCCCATGTACCTACCAACAATGATCCTATAATGATCTCACATTGGAGTTCATAAGGTCTTTGAAGACGCCGCTAGTAGAGGAGAAAGAGAAAGAATGGGCTAGAGATACATTCAAACCCTCCATACACATGTTCAATAAAGATGTTATCTTAATACTAAGAATATTGAACAAGATTTTTTGTGAAATGAAGAGGCATGCCTCCTCCTCTGACAAGGCAAAGTATGACAAGGAAGTTATGTAGTTCAACATCAATAAGGTCTAGGAGAAGCTGACCGGAGAGTCCAAGCATAAGCTTGGGAGCTCAAAATTTCCCATGTACACTCCATAATGATACAAGAAATCTAAAAGATAGTCACCTATGAAATCTTTGTGAGATCTGATATGGGAAGCATGACCAAAGTAGTCTTGTTCATCATTAGATCATACTAGAAAAGATACTCGTTAACATTAAGAAACTACAAATTGAGAAGTTGGCTACTGCTAGTGCCCCAGATAATAAAAACGAAACTATGCATCAGAGGCCTAATCATATTGACAGGCTTCCACCTTTCAAGCACCCTTAGCTGTTGAAGAAGTTCACATAGAGTAAAGGTGATATATTTTTTGATCCAAAATACTTACTCTCTGCATATGTGATAGCCAAAAAGGGAGAGCATACTATTACGATTTCAACAAGAAAAATGACTTACTACCTATCCTTGAGATGAGAAATTATGATTATGATAAGTTGACATTCTCTAATGGGGACATCTTGAATATGGTATCCAACATATCAAGGTAGCTAGTTGAGACAAGTACAAAAGCTAGGGGACAAAAGGACAGTGAAGCATAGACTATTACAGAGCATATGATGAAAAGGAAGATATAATTCAAGGCTGTGAGGTAGCTCCTAACAGCTCGAGCGTGGAGACGAGCATTACCACAGAGTAACAAGAAAACATAGCAGATGTAGACACAAAAAAGGAAGGAGAAGAAGTTGACAAAGGGCATATAGACGATGTCATCTAATCCATCAAAGAAGACCCATGTACGAGTAGATATGAAGCCACAGATAAGGGCAACGAACTGGAGGGATCCTAGGGATCCCAAGTACTCAACACAATACTACCATCAAAACAAAAGCAATATGAGAATCTAGATACTAAGAAGGGCATAAGCCTAACAAAGAAGTCACACTGAGCAAGGTAGAAGCTATTCCAACAACGGGACAACTAGAACAAGCCTCTCTAAGTCCACAACAGACTCTCATAAAAAAGACATGACAACAATGAAACCTACGTCGTTGTAGAGAAAAGAGCGTACACCTAATCTCGAGGAGGAGCTAGTATGTTAATTTGACGTCATGCATGAGCAAATCTTTAACTCCTTCCCCAATTTTTGTTTTCAATCATCTAGCCTGTAGATAGTAACCATGTAGGTAGAAAGATTAAATGAAAGAACCACACCTCTCCCGTAATTCATGAAGGACTGTTAGTGACAAATAATGCAGAACATGGAGCCTATGTCTGCAAATTTGGCAGAGCTACAGAGAGAGAAATGTGATGTGACAAGACCAAGACATATTCTTGATGGAAATGGAAGATGAGTGACACGAAATAAAGAGAAATGGGAAAAGAAAAGACCAAAGCATGGGATGAGCCCATCCCCATTGTACGCCTCATCCAGTGCATACAACACCTTCAACTCCAAATGAAGAAAGAAAACTTGAAGCTTCCTCGAGCAAAAACAACATCCCAACCAAGGATATTGACCTCAACCTCTGGATAGCTGATGATAGATTAGAAAAAGAAGAACAACAAAAAGAGGATATCCTTGTGCAACCAATTGAGGAAGACCCTTCTCAGTTAAAAGAAAGCCAACCACAACCCCTACAGATAGCTACACCTAAGTAGAAAAAAGCTGATCAAGCTATACATGATTGCCTAAGGGCTAATGCAGTCCAAACTAAAGATGGTGTACATGAGATAGTTCCAAATGATGTTAAAGGAACTACATGAAAATGTACTTCATCACAACAAATCTCATGGTAATTGACGTAGATACATGTGACATGTACCTTCAGTTCAACGAGATGGATGACGCATCCCTGGTTGACAGTGTAGTATCCAATGGGGCAACATGTGATCAACTCACAGATATTGGAGCCATGGAAGAAGAAACAATTGAAAAAAAGACCCCAATAGACAAGGCAACAATATTGAAACACTGACGCCTATTGCAGTAGAAGAAAAAAATTCTAATAAATATGAAGAGAGGATGAACTCCTCATTCAGTGATGCACCTACCAAGGACCCCTCAACCTCTACCTAGGAGGTTGAACCTCAAGGCATTAAGAATGACCCCATGCCTGTACCCCTACCCTAATAAATGGGGGGATATACATGGAAACAATGTAAATGATCTCCTTCATGGATGTTGACCTCATGATGTCCTAAATGACAACCCTCCTGGAACTGATGTCATGTATAACAACAAGGGGAGAATGCTAGATTAAGAGAATTTATGGGGGATTTTAAGAAAGAAAGCAAAGGTTTCACACACGCTTATTCAAAATCTTATGCATAACCATGCTAGTAGAGTTCTTGGACCCTAAGAAGATTCAACTAGTTATGAATGGGATTCCTACTCTAGCCAACCACCTTTTATACAAAAAGGAGATGCCAAATCCAGTCCTCGACCTACAAGATGAATTGAACATAAAGCAAAACAATTTTTTCATGCTTCCTTTCAAGATCAAGGACCATTGGCTTCTAACAGTGGCATATCTATATAAAAGGCACACAATCATCTACAACTACTCTGCCCATGATCTTAAATGCAACAATATGATCTTCTATCATGTAGAAGCACATGAATAGTAGAAATTCCCAATATGGCTAGAACAGGAAACATAGGGGGTCAGAAAATGGCACAAAAGTGATTGGAAGACTTTTTTGATAAACACAAAAGTCCCTGAGAAGATACATGATCTGGGGATTGTGCTTTTATAGTAATTAGGCTGATGGAGGATCTAAAAAAAGAATCTTATTCGAAAATCCGTTTCTAGAGAATTTATGTGAACTACATTGTCTGTATGGAATGGAGGTCATATATGATAGGTGCTTATTCCACGACCCAACGGTCCCACCAAACACAATGCCACATAGTTTCTATACAAGAGTACCCCTTCATGAAAAGTGTCCTTGGAGAGAGGTCAGGAAGGAATTATGGATTGACCCTGTAGAAAAAAGAAAGAGCCATGGAGTGGCAGAAGAGGTGGAACACCCCAGAGCAACAAACTAAACAAAAGTAGCAACCTAAAGATACAACAACAACATCAGATTAGTAGAAACACCAAGACAAGATAAGAAAACTAACAACACTTAGCAATGCCCCCTCTAGAAACACCAATTTAAGATTCGACGTTCTCAAATAAAGAAATAGAACAACCAGAAATTATAGGTAAACTAGAGGAGGGGAGATGAATGATGAAGTCCTCCCTGACCAGCCTGAAGACACTGATTTCCCAGGTTTTGAAGAAGCAATACCTATAGGGCTAGATGGGACTATCAAGACAACCTTTCCCAAAATTGACAAATAGACATTCAAAAGTCAATCACAAGATGACTTGGACTTCTTATGGACATGCTCAAAGGAGACAATGACTCTGGGGATATTGTCTTCCGCATGGGAGGGATTTGCATCTTGAAAGATGACCTCTCTGATACACTAAAGGTCAAATGGTATAAGTCAGTGAGTGTAATATCAACACACCAATCCCTTTTGGGAGATCATTGCTAACTAAGCACATGTCATATTACCTACTTCAGGAGGATATCCTTTAGAATAAGAACTTTGGAGAGAAGGAGAGACTTATAGGATTCCTACAAACCTCCCTCCCAAACTTCATCTTTCTTCCTCTCCTACACGACAACCACTAGACACTCTTGGCAATCAATATCACAACAAAAACACCAATCCTATAAATAAGTTCAGATACTGAGTACGGACCACAAAGATACACAGATATGACACGACCACGGAGCGTCACCAAAGAAAAAGTAAGATCCTATGCGTAAGAGATTGTCAACCTAAACTAGAGTCATGGAAATGGATAAAATATCGTCTTGTGCATAGACTTTGGGAAACCACCATTTTTCCATAGAAGCCCTCAACAACACCCTCAATCAAATGACCACAACTTCAATTTCCTTATTGGATGCAAACCCTTATCTTGAGGGGTGCACAAGTAGAAAGTCTGCAACACAAACAAGGTCATCTCCTTCATGGGATATATTTTGCTCAACTATTGCACTCCCATTACAAAATGAGGAATTGCAAGAGAACTAGTAAAACCTCACCAATATACATTCAACCTCATTCTTTGACACTCTGGGATAGAGTCTATGATAAGTTGGGGGGGAGTAAACAGTAGAAGGAGGTACTATCATATTCCCTCTACCTTTTATTTGTTTTATTTCTGAATCAATTACATTGCCATTCTATCATCTGTTTAGCTGCCTTACCATCACATATATACATTTTGTCCCTTAAATTATGAAAGTTTTGAACCTTTATCCTACACTTTTGAAGTTACCACTTGTTTTTATATCAAGTGTTCACCCTGAAATAAAGGATAAAATTTTGATATAGGCAAATTTTGAATCCAATTTTCTTGGATGTTCTCCTCAATCCCTTCTTAGATCTTTTTTCCTTCATGATAATTCTTAGCATATCATTGCTAGAGTGACTTATTTGGGAAATAAGTTCATTTAATAACTGCTATTGATTATGTTTTTATGCCATCTTTATCCCAAGAAAATACATACTGTAAAAGAATGCTCACTATTATTAGAGCAATTCTCAAAGATAAGGAGGACCTTATCTGATATACTCCTGATCGATCACTCTAGCCTCCTAGTATATGTTGGAAATTGTGTGCATCTTGTGGAAAGGAGAAATTTATCCCTTCTAATGATCAATCCCCACTAGAGATAAAAGACGCTTGGAATCCCACACGTCCCTAAAATCCCATCAACTATAAGCCTTGTGAGCAAGAATCAAAGCCCGAGAGATACAAACATGAGAGTTCTTCCAAGTAATATGTGGAAGGGTTTTCTTGACTGGTGTATAACCATGCTCAAGAATGTAGATATGTCACACTGGGTAGTAGAACCTAGAAGCCAGAAACAATACCCCTTGCTTTCAAAGGTCATCATGTAAACCACCCAAAATTACAATAGAAATAATAGTTGAGTATTACTGTTACGAAAATAGTCCTCATGGTTAAGTGATTCTGAGAAGGACATGTTACATTGTAGCCTTATCCCCCCCCTATAAATCTCTCTTGAATACCCAAAAAAGTAAAATTGAGAATGAAATCTACCAAAGTGAGACTTATGCACAAGTACAACTAGGAATTGAGGCTTTGAGTGAAAATTATGAAGGAGAAAATCTTCCTAGAAGATGATTGTATCAGATAAAAAGATCATGCAACACCAAATACATGAAAAGAAAACTAGGGGTATTAAAAAGTTGTGCCTTTAGTCATACATGTTGACCTAAAGATGGTATAAGGAGATGACCAATGTCAACAGATATTAATCTAATAAAGCTGTTAGATGTCACTTGATGCTTTAATTCCATTTATTAGCTTAAGGAAAAGCTAGATTCTAAGTGGCGGGTTTATAACATCCATTTGTGTGGACCTTACATGCCTATTTTATCCTCATTTCTCTTAACATTTTTTAGGCTTTATGTTTATATATCTCACATTCTTCTAGAATTCCATGAATACTTCCCTCTTTGGTTACACTTCCTACCTTTTGTAGAAAATCACTATAACTAATACTTCCATAGGCCTTGGTGTGATGACCCCTCAAATGACGAATGGAGATGGACATTAGATCCATTGGTCACTCACCAATGGCCCCCTCTATAAAACACATAGATGAGATCAAGGTACAATCCTACAATCCTATCAGGCTTGACGACCAGGTCCCCCCACATCCACTTTGGAAATCATCCAGAGACTAATGGTATCCCAATGTCTTGCGTACACTTAGTGACCAATGATCAAATGGATCACCGGCCAACAAAAAACCCAAAGCCACCATGCCCGATGCTCAGACTACAAGAACCAACAACCACTCAGGCAGCCAACACATAGTAGAGATCAACCCGACATACCGACAGGAGATGATTACCCCACATGGATTCAACGTACAAATAGATGACTTAACTATCGATTTACAACACCATTGCCTAACATCAAAGCATAGTAGTGTAACAATGAATAATTATATACCCTTTGACTGATGGGGCCTCTGTAAAGGACACTGCCACTGCAGTTACTTAAAGGGCATGCCCCAAGGCATGTGCCTTGAGGCTTGGGGGGCAATCTAAGTATCCCACACTCAGGTGTCTCATGTACACATGGAACACCCATAAATAGACACCACAACCTCCATTAAGAGGATCTTCATTTTTTCCCATGATGTGCTTCTATTCTTCATATAGATCCATTGATCGTCAGTGACCAAAGACAAGAGTCAATGTTTCGTTCGCCCATACATGCTTCCCCAAGACCTGAAGGATCTTATTAGAGCGAAAGTGGAGTCATTATCATCACCACTCCATCATCAGATTCAATGGAGAAGTAGGTCTCCATTGACATCAATAACATAGTGGCTACTATTTGTTTCATCATCTCCCTTCATTCCCTAATCTGTTCACCTCCCTTCATCCATCCATTCACCATGGATGTATTCATTTGTAAATCTATATTGTCACTCACTACCACGAGTGGATAAACCATTTTCTTAGGTTGGGAATAGTCACTAAGTCTCTCCCAACATGTAACTACTTATATCCATTGATATATATACTCTTAGCAATGTTTATCTCCATATACTTGTTCATTTGTTGCCTCACTTTCATGATTTTCTACCATCTTTTGTTGTTTGATCACTAATGCCTCGATAGAGTAGTGTTAGTTTATATCTATAGTTGTGGAGTAGCACGAATGCATGAGAATATTGGAATTCTATAGCTAATGATAATATGGTTGTATTTTGATTGTATGTTTTCCATCTCAATAGAGAGAGACACTCCTATGGTCTAGATATATCCTAAGCCCAAGAGAGGAGGGAGTAGACATTGATGATGATTGCTTGTAAACTATACTAAGGGTATACAATAGGTATGAGTATTGTATGTTGGTGAGAAACCTTAAAAAATAAAACCCAATCAAAGTTATATCCATCATTGTTCAAAACATCTAAATATATTAGCCCATTCTTGACTTGTAAATATAGTTTTAACTTATTTTTTATTCTACTATTTCTTTGTTTCGATACTCTCATCTCATGAGTGACACTCATATTTCCTTTTGGTTAGGAGTAACTAAGTTAAGGCATTAAGTCCTAAACACATGTCACCCTTGTCCATGAGTTTGACCTCGTTTACTACACAAGGCCCCATATAATCATTGTAGGCATCTATGTATCAGGTATAAATATAAACTTTGAATATTTCTGGATATGCCTCCTTTTTGGACGCACGATCCAAAGAGATTAGAGAGTCAAATAAAGTCAAAATGAGATAAACTTGGATTAAAAATAGTTTTGTTGAAGGTGTTAATTCTCTAATTTATGGCTCTTTCCTTGTCTATTAATTTTTATCACCATTTACTCAATAATTAATATCTAACAATATTATCAGTTGATTCAAAAGCCATTACCTCTCAATTAATGTTATCTAGTTGATACATGTCCACTCAATATTGTTAGAATGAAGTATTTTCAATTGCTCTAAATGATGCCATAATGATTCTTAAGATAACTTAAGGGACTAATTTGTAAATATTTTCTCAAGTGAAGAGAATAGATACATTTAGACATAGAAAATTCCATTAAAGACTAATCATTATTAGAAATCATGATAGTTTAAGAAAAAGAACTATATGAAATTTGTTATGAAGGATAACATTGTAAATAAGCTCTTAGCAAAAATATGAATAATAGCTCAAGATATATTAGTACCTAAAATTGAGTATGTTACACTTGACGATAATAAGAACTAAACAATTGCATAATCTAGCACGTAAATTTGTACAAACTAGGAACGAGTCAACAAAAACTCAATCATGCATCATTAAAACATTATCATTGAATTAGGAGCAAGATTTACACAATTGGTAGATGATAGTTTTTATTGACTTATCAAATGTGAAGCAATCGCCAAATAAGAGGTTATCCAACTTTATTTTTTTATCTACCCAAATTATTTTTGCAATCTTCACATCAATTGACCTTGATATCATAAAAAATGAAGGATTTTTATGCTTAATTATGAAAATGTTCATACAAAGACGTGGCTTCACCTACTTTCATTGTCTTTTGACACCTTTCAATTAGATGATTTGTAGCGTCTACTCGAAGGAACCAATACATTCCTTGCCTCCTGCCCCAATTGACATGGAATCATACAATGATCTCAGATGACTACCAACATCCACAATTATTTTAGAAACTTCTCCTTAGACAACTGTTACGTTAATATTTGATCTAACCATGTATGAGAACTTGTGAGGTTGAGATTGTTATAATGTAGCACAACCCAACTGTTGATCTTATAAATATTCAAAGCATATTATCCTTATGGCAAAGCATTTTGGATGAGCATATAGATTATAGAACTCATGAGCTTCTCGTGGCATGCTAAACTCCAATTTCTTCCAGTATTCCACATCTTCATTTGAGTAAAGTAATGCCATTTAAGAAAAAATGTTAAAGTAACATGAATGTAGTAGGATTTTATATATATTAGTACTCCATACTAGGTTTTTCAAGACAACAAGTAAACATATTCATCATTCATTTGCACACATGCATTGTTAAACTATAATGTCAATACTTGATTAGTATAAGTACACAATACATTGTGCTACAATATTAATATTAATGTGGCTTCACGCTTTGTTGAATGTTGGTTAATCTGAGTGTTGGTTAACTCGAGTGCTAGTTAATCCAAATGCTTGTTTCTACAGAACAACTTGTATGGGTTATTAGTCATTTAATATTGCTTGAAAGTTTCTTGAATCTTAGATAATCAAGACAACCACTTTCCTTAAAGATGAAATTGATGATCATTCAATACTAGGTAACCTGAATCCTAGTTACGCAAAGCCAAAATCCTAGTTTAATTGTTATCCAAATTAACGGTTCTACATTGACTCGAATCCTGAATAGTAAATAAAACTAATTCCTACTTTATGCAGATTTGGAAGAAGTAAATCATCTGATCTAATTGTTAGGGACCACTAAAGCGATGAGTTCTTATGAAACTGGATTTGGAGGATCTTTCAAATCATACATGTTATTGACATTTCTTTCAATCTCTTCTGTCTCCTACCCATGTCCCATTAAGATCTACGTCGAAGTAATTTGACAGTGCATTACTAGTACCATTTAGCAATGTCTTTCTGTGACGATGAATGTACTTGAGAGAACTCTTCACATTTACTTGTGTACACGAATCACCCATCAACCGGGACGTTGAGAGCCTATATATAGACTAGAGGTCCTATATGAATCAATATATGCTACTTGTTGTGGTTGAGAATGACAATCTTCTATAATATTTACAAACCCAAAATTGTAAATGGAACAATGTTGCACACGTTTCAGACCCATATCAACTATTTCCATTCACTCGTTAGGATCCGTTTGATCAAAGTGTCTTGGTGTTACGCTAAAGAATGGAGATGAAAGCAAGAAGGTGTCAACTATGCTGACTTGCCATGGATACAACTGGAAAACTAGCAAAATCTATGTTTTACAAAAATGAGTCCATTACGGCAAAAACAGAAAATGCCATCTGTGTGTTTCAAAGATCTGAGTGTGTGGCGGTTCTATACACCTTTTCTACTCTATCTGAAAAGGATGACGGAAGATATTTATTTGCCAAAAATCTTTTTCCTACCGAAACTTTACTCGCTTGAGATGTAAAGATATTCGAGATGGGAAATAGGGGATTATTATTTTCTAGTCGAATATCTTCTCGTCGGAACGAAGAGCACTGTCGAGGTAAGAGTTGAAAGGATTATTTGTGATGGATTATTTTCTAGTAGGAGATGTTCTTGTCACAAAACAGTCACATGGTTGTTTTACAGCTGGAGATCTTATTGGAAGATAATGCTGGGCAAGGGGTGCTTTGTTATCCGGAGATTACCTATTCAAAGATAGAAGGTGTTGAGCTAAAAGCAGAGCTTGATAAAAGACACATGGAGCGAAGTTTTCAGAGAAAGATAGAGGCATGTGCAGGACAAGAAAGTTATATACTCATATAGTTCTTATAGTGATATGTCCGAAGGTGAAAACATTCAATTTGTCTGACGAGTTGGACACAATATAATGTATTAGACATAAACTGAAAGATAAAAACGAGTCCAGTTCTATATTGAACTTTCGCAAGACAGGCGGAGAATCCTACTTTTCTCTTCACCCATTTTGAGTATTGAATTGACCTCCAATTGTTTCAAGGAGCGATCTTAGAATCCCGATAACAGAGTCTGCTCTTCCCCTTTACTTCGCACTGTCATTTAATGGAGTGCATATTTGCTGCTCCCGATTGGGAGGGGAATATGTTTACATCTTTGGTTATTCACATTTGTCAATGCAATTATTCTCTGTTGATTTGGATTAAATCTTCCTAATATGTGACCTTAATCTAGTAGAGGTGTTGGCGGACGGCTAGTCTGTAAGAGGCCTTCTACATAATTATGATAGGAGGCCAATCGTTTTGGTATAAAAGAATTTGTTTTAGTATAAAAATATATTTTTTTCATTATTTTCTTACACACTGAGTATCGGGTGTTAATGCTAAATTTTTATTTGTTGTCATATAGAATGTGTAGCAGTCTTTCTATAATACTATTGTTTGAGTGTAGGCTACACTACGTTCACACAAGACTAGTAGATCCTCAAATCATGTAATATTACGATTTTTTTTTCATAAACTAAGTTGCCATCACCTATTTTGCAGAGAAAGAAGCCAAATGAAGCGATGAATTAATTCAAATAGTCTGCCAAGATATAAGTCAACTGTATGTCTATTCATTGGATTCACAGTCTCACAGGCTTGGAAGAGTTTAGTATAAAAATAATTTCTTTTTCGATTACTTTTTTAAAACATTGGGTTTCGGATGCTAATGCTAAATTTTTATTGGTTGTCCTATAAAATAAGTGTAGGAGTTTTTCTATAGTATCATTGTTTGAGTGTAGGCTATGCTATGTTCACATGCGACTAGTAGATCTTGAGATCATGTAATATGATGTTTTATTTATAAAAACTAAGTCGTGAACACCTATTATTCATTCGATTTACAGTCTCACAGACTTGGAAGAGTATGTTGCTCGTCGAACCAAAGATAGAAGGTGTTGAGCTAAAAAGCAGAGCTTGATAAGACACATGGAGCGAAGTTTTCAGAGAAAGATAGAGGCATGTGCAGGACAAGAAAGTTACATACTCGTATAGTTCTAATAGTGATATGTCAAAAGGTGAAAACATTCAATTTTTCTGACGAGTTGGACACAATATAATGTATTAGACATAAACTGAAAGATAAAAACGAGTCCAGTTCTATATTGAACTTTCGCCAGACAGGCGGAGAATCCTACTTTGAATTGACCTCCAATTGTTTCAAGGAGCGATCTAAGAATCCCGATAACAGAGTCTGCTCTTCCCCTTTACTTCGCACTGTCATTTAACGAGTGCATATTTGCTGCTCCAGATTGGGAGGGGAATATGTTTACATCTTTGGTTATTCACATTTGTCAATGCAATTATTCTCTGTTGATTTGGATTAAATCTTCCTAATATGTGACCTTAATCTAGTAGGGTGTTGGCGGACGCCTGTCTGTAAGAGGCCTTCTACATAATTATGATAGGAGGCCAATCGTTTTGGTATAAAATAATTTGTTTTAGTATAAAAAGTATATTTTTTCATTATTTTCTTACACATTGAGTTTCGGGTGTTAATGCTAAATTTTATTTGTTGTCATATAGAATGTGTAGCAGTCTTTCTATAATTCTATTGTTTGAGTGTAGGCTACACTATGTTCAGATGAGACTAGTAGATCCTCAAATCATGTAATATTACGATTTTTTTTTATAAACTAAGTTCCTATTTTGCAGAGAAAGAAACCAAATGAAGCGATGAATTAATTCAAATATTCTGCCGAGATATAAGTCAACTGTATGCCTATTCATTCGATTCACAGTCTCACAGGCTTGGAAGAGTTTAGTATAAATATAATTTCTTTTTCGATTACTTTTTTAAAACATTGGGTTTCGGATGTTAATGCTAAATTTTCATTGGTTGTCCTATAAAATAAGTGTAGGAGTCTTTCTATAGTATATTCTGTGTTCATATGCGACTAGTAAGATCATGTAATATGCGACTAATAGATCTTACAGTCTCACAGACTTTGGAAGAGTATGTTGCTCGTCGAACCAAACAGTTCACAACTGTACAACAGTGGCGATCAATCAACATTCAGGAGAAACTCGATCCGTCGATTACACCGTAGAAACCAGGTCGATGCAGTTGAGCCACGGCGGAGATCAGATCCCATAGCGGAAAGGATAGGCGGTGGAGTTGAGCCACCTGCCACCGATGAGCTCTCCGATGGCGAACTCCCTGGCCTCCTCCGCCGTCACGTTGACCCTAGCCCACTTCACTCGCCTTGATGTGTCGGCCCCTGGCCCGCTGTTCCGATACTCCATGAGTCTCACGCCGGCAAGAGCCCGGGGCTCCGTCCACTCGTGCCACCCTTCCGGGTGCACCACGCCTCCGAGGTAGCTCCCCATGACCATCGTCCTGGCGTGGCTCCTCCACGGCCTCCCGAGGTACGTGTCTCCGTCCCGGCGGCTGCCTTCCCCACCTGCACCCGCCGCCACCACCGTACAGTTGTGCAGCGCGAACCCCGTCGGCTCACCTGGGTCGGCCCTTCCCTGTGCCGTCACCATGTTCCACTGCCCGAGCACCGGCTTCAACGCCTCGACACGGCACCCTTGGAAGACCGCCGCGGCGTTGCCGAAGATGAAGTCCACCGTGCCCCGGACCACGCAGTCCCTGTAGAACTGGCTCAGCGAATGCGCGTACAGCGTGTCCTGGTGCCCGAGGATGCCGCAGCGGTAGAACGCGGCGCAGTCCGCGCTGACACGCAGCGCCACCGCCTGCCCCGCCATTGGCCCGGCCGTGTTCTCCACCGTCAGGTCCCGCGCCGCGAAGGAGTCACCCGACACCGCCAGCGTCGCCGACGCATAGGTCGTGCACCGCGCGACCGACACGCTGCGGTTGCCGGAGATGACGGTCTTGTCCATCCCTTCGCCGACGAGCAACAGGTGGGTCTTGTTGGACGGGATCACGACGTTCTCGTGGTAGGTACCCGCGCGGATCCAGATCACGTGACGGCGGCGGCTGTTCGCCGGGGCAGCCTCCACGGCTTCGCTGATGGTGCGGAAGGTGTGCGGAGATAAGGTGGTGATGTTGGGACTCGTCACCGTGCTCATTCCGTCCACGATCGCGTCCGGTAGCGGCCGCGCAAGGCCGATGAGGGACCTCATATGGCTGTGACGGCTTCTGCTGCTTCCGCTTCTTCGTCTTGTAATTCGCGTTCTTGGCCCCACCAAGTGCGGCCGCCTTGATGTCTTGCTGTTCTTGGTCTCGATCTCCTTGAGGATCGTGAGGGATTTGCTGAGCAGACGCAAGATGGGGCCCAGCCCCTCCCGGAGCTGCTTCTCCAAGTCGCGACTCTGCCGGCGAAGCTTGTGCGCCTCGCCCTGCCCCAAGTCTTCCCCAAATCCGCCGAGGCAGGAGTCCTGGTTGGTCATCGCGGCGCTGAGCAGGCCCCGAACACGGCGGAGCTTCCCTTTCGGCTGGTGCCGGAGGCGGATCCGGGAGCTGAGCTGCGGCAAGGCCTTGCGGAGGGAGTGAAGGCCGTGGTCGAGCATGTGAGCGCAATCCTCGAGGATGGCCGACGTAGGGGACGCCGGGTGGGACTTCAGATGCCGTACGACGTCACGCAGCGCTGCCTCCATCCTTCCGTCCGCCTCGGCGACCGAAGCCTCCACCGATGCCAGCAGGGCGACAGGGGAAGATGAGCGGCCGCCCTTGCCGCCGCCAGCTTCGTGAGCATGGGTAGGAGTTCTCGTGGCGCCGTCGCCCTGTAGGTTCTTGACCGCCACCGTTGCCGTTCTGCTGATGTGGTTCTGCGAACCAGAGGATGACTCGTCGGGGTTCCTCAGGAGCAACACGAGGGCTGTGATTATTCCGGCAAGAACCAGTGCTGATAGGAGGAGGTAGAAAGCTAAGCAAAGCCACGCCGTGACGATATCCGTCGATGGCCTGAACCGGCCGCCGAATCCGTTTCTTGGGGACCTCTCCGCTTCGCCGGATTCTGCCCCGGCGCTGACGATGCTGCTGCGTGGCAACGTCATTCTCTGGCAGTGCCGTCGGAGGTGTTGCTAGGAAGAAGACGGGTCGATGATGATGACAGCACCAGCAGCAGGATTCTTGGAGACGGGAATTGTGGGATTCAGTAGTTAAAGTGGAAACTGCAGGGGGCTGTGCGCGGAAGGAGAAGAGGAGGTTAGTTAGTTGGGCGATCGTTTTGGAGCGGGAGAAGCGGTTGAATTATGCCCCTTGAGTGAGCGTTGTACTTCACCCTTGCCCAAACGCGGTGCCAACGCCGACGGCGGAAGCAACCAAATATGTTAAATTTGCAAACTCCACTTTCTTTACTGGAAAGTATTTCAAATAGTTCAAAATGAGTAAAAACATAGTGATTCACATATTTTTATTAGATTTTGATATATTCTCTTAAATACTACAGTTAAATTGTCGGCGAAGAGATAGAGGGACTTGCTTTTGCAAGCGACTTCAACTATTTTGAAGTTGTTGGAGAGAGTTTTGTGGAGAATTCAAGGATGTTTAAACCGCAGATTCTCATTGACTATAGTTAAAGTAACGACAATTATAATCAAGATAACTTATTCACATTATAGTACCACTAAAACACATAGGACTAACTTTAAGCTACAATGAGTCGTTTTGCTTTCCTCTATAGAAAACGGAATTCCAGAGGATCTACATGTCAAAATGCTAAACTACCGCAGAGCACAATTTTAGCTAACGTAACATTTATTGATCAATCAAATCATTGAATATATACTACATTTGCAAAATGTTTGGGAGGCGGTTGAAAGTAATGGGCAACTATAGGTAGTGGGTTATTCATTGTTAATCATTTTGTCACACACACGTCTGTCAACTGCTATTGTTTTACATTATTTTTATATTTGCAGTTATCAACAGATCCTACTAACCACTCATTTCTCACGGTAAGAAATTGCCATGATTGCTAATCGGCGATGACAATCTGCAACGAATACATACACTTTCCCAAATATTGCAATTATATGCCAAACAGAAAATTGTGTCCACTGTCCCTTATGAATAAACTATAACATTTCTCTATTTAAATAATAGGTTTTTGGACGATAGAGATGAACATTTGCTATTAAAATGGACACGCGATGCATGTCTTATTAGGACTTATTCCAACTCGATTTTGTGTTGTTAGCGTTGTATTATAGCCTCTTCTTATTCATTGTCTCAAGGGTTTCCTGAATATATGCCACCACCTATACATGTATATATACTGGTCTATTGGCCTCATAACAATGCAAGTGCTATCCATAACCTTAGTTAACAGGTGCCCGTCTTGGTGCTGCCTAGACGTGCCTAGACACCTTAGGCGCTAGGCAAGACGCCTCAAACTAGGTACCCGACGTATTAAGTGTATTAAGTGGGTGTCTAAGGTCTTTTAGGCCCAAATTAACACAAATAAAGACTAAATTAGCATGATTCGAGTCTAGATTTGGTCAATTATACCTCCTTGAGTCATTTTATGGTTAAAATAGGTCTCACTTTCACCAAATCATGTCATATTTTGCAAATTAGATCGATCTGACGGAAACATTTCACGTTTGGGGAAATGAGGTCTGATGTAGGCCAAAATGGTAACTCCTCATAGTTTTGTTTGTTATATATTTTCTAGTTCCTCATATGTCTATTTTTCTTGTTTTGTTTTCTTTTGTTTTTTATCCTTTCTCCTGCATTTATTCCTAAATTCTACAACTGCCGCATTTTTGTGAGTTATTCCTTCAATATCCCCTCCTATTACTATGTGAGGATGTGCATATTTTGTATTTCACTTTTGTCCTATATCTTATGCTCCCAAATCTACTACTACTATTTGCTTATATATATTCTTCTTTTTCTATTTTCTTCCTCCGAAATCTCCTATCACGGTTGTTGTTGTTTGCATATTTTTATTTATTTATACTAGCCTATTCTTCCTTCCTCTATATTTACTATTGAACCAACTGCTACTGTTATTTTTTATTTTATTTTGTTGATTTTTCTCCACTTTCAATCTTCTTATACTGCCCTTATTTTTGTTTTATTTTGACTTCTTTCTACACAACTCATACCATTTACATGTTCTTTTATCTTGTTTTCTCTCTAAAATTCCTACTTATCTTCCTCTTACTGGTGATTTTTCTTCTTCTCGTTGATTCTCTTGCCCCTTCTTCTATAGTTATTAATTAAAACTAGACTTATAATTACATTTTAATGAATACAGAAGTACATTATCACATATAGTATCATGTGTACAAATATTTAAATATATAATTGTGAAAAGGTAAAAAATGCCCAAAAAAGCATAGGCCCCCCTTGTCTTAAACCAACCGCCAAGACTCCTTGATAAGTATGACATGGTATCATGAGTCAATGTTATAGTTGTGGTGACCTGATACACTAAATGAGATTACTCAAAACATATAACACAATCAATCACTAAATAATCACATACCCAAAAATATGGGTAAATTAAAACTGATTTTAATGTCAACACCTTCTCATAATATTTTCATAAGACCTCAACATCTTTCTTTTATCCATACTAAGCCAAGAATTTGATACAAATGTTCTATTACCTTAGCCACAACATATATACACAGAAGAACAATATTCGTATATATCACACAAACAAGCATTAACATGCTAACAAAATCCTGATTCATTTGAAGCACCCTATACAAACTTTTCCTGCCCGGACCTGAGAGTACAGGGACGACTCTAGGACACACTAGACATCTAATAAACTTTCTCAAAGATTCATTACTATAGCTCCTCTTTGCTGCCACATGTTTGTTTTCGTCACTTCCGATTATCTAAAAAAAATATGGAGAACCACAAGGGTGAGACCCAGTCCCAGTAAGAGATATAACCTCCAACAACGTTTATTGATTACAACATTTTTAAGTAATTAAACAGTTAAGAAGTTTAATCAGATATAACAAATAAGATCAACAATACTAATGATTAACAAAATACATAAAGGAGCAGATAATAACTATCATCATTAACCAAACTATCATCATTTTTATCTTCTTGTTAATATAAGCAATTCAGTAGCATATGCAGTTCTAGCATCATAAGCAAGTCTAGTAACATAGCATAGCTAACAACATGAGCATGTCTAATTGGTTGAACATATCAACATCATCAGAAGAGCTAATAACATAAGCACAACTACCTGGACAAGCATGATTAGCCGTATATGCATCTCTAGTTACAAAGGCATGGCTAGCATGCTAAACATAACTAACAACATGAGATAGCTAGCATCATGATTATAATCAGCAGTAGCAGTATAGTCATCAACATAATCATGGCTATTGTATGTACGCTTCTACAATCTTAAGCATATCTACAACATAAGTATATCTACTATCTCTTAATTGCACTCAGCATCATCTTTATGTAAAGAGAACAAACAAGGGTTATCATCCAATGTGAAACGTTGTGTATAACCCTAAACAAATATGTTACACGGTTGTATTACATCTTTTATTACGCCCTGGGGAATTTCAATCGTACCATTCAAAGTCCAACTGACCCCTGCGAAGGGCTATTCAGTTCTGTACAAGATCTAAGAGTGCCGGTATCCTAAGATCTCTTCCCCTCAGTTAGTACGAGTAAAAAGGCAGTGACATATCAGTCAAAGCTGCCACCATAGCGACATATAGTCAAGCTAAAAACCACTAGTCTGACCTTGGTACAGGTCACGACACTAGCAACCCGGGTATTCAAACCCTATCACTGAGGTACAACTGTAGTTGTCCTCTAATCACATCATGTTATAATCACTGAGACACAACCACAGCCATTCTCAATCACATCAGATGTATGAGGCATGACCATAGCCAACCTCCACAATATGTATTGTGTATGATAAGGATATATACTCAACCTGCCACCCCCACATACTCAACATTATGCGCTCTGAGTTTCCCTTAGGAATACTCGTTTCACCATCCAACAAGTTCTGACACTGAAGATGGCTCTACGGCACAGGGCACTACATGATTAGAGTTGCACTTGATTAGTTATGCCAATTGGGTGAATTAAAGTTGCATCAAATAAGTAGACATACAAACCCTAATTCACTTCTAGAAAGCATATAAATATCAAAACTTTGAAAAGATATAAAATGTGTGAAACATAATTTCTCATCTCAACATCACATGGTACTATTCCCTTTCCATTCATGAGACCACACTAGTCATCATACTATCACAAGATATAAATCCTTTTCACAATATCACAGGGTATCAACCCTTATCAACATAAGAGGATTACACCTCATTCAGGGATCAACCATGCCCAAAGGTCATTAAAACTATCTTATTATTCCCTGCAAGATCATCATTATCTTTGCATGCCTTATAACAAGGCTCAACAACATCAATTATATATAATACACCAGATCAACACAATATTGCATTTATGAGCTAGGTGGTATTCATAAACAATCATAGCAAGGTTATATTAACATTAAGAACATTCCTTTATTACATCAACATGCAAGGAATCTAGATATGATTAACACTCATCATATTCATAATGCACATGTTTAGCATACATAAGTATCAACCATGTGGCTACGATAACCACCAATTAACACATTAAGGTTATGATCATGTTAAGGAGGTTATTCTACCATCATTCCATCATATAAGAATGTTAAACATGAATACTCATCTTTATCTAATTGCATTAGAGTTAGGTTCAACATTATAAATTATATCAATGTTACTAATAAGCACTCATACCCAAGCCCTAACTCACGGCATCCCCATTGGATCATGGGTGCATAACGTGAAGCATCACCATCACATTCCATACTATTCTCAAGTATGAACCCACACATAAATCAAGGTGTAACCATCAGGTTATAGCATACTAGGGTTTCAACAATAATAGAGTACTCCATGGTTGTATTAGTCATTCAAGGACTATGCATACCCAATTACCATCATTTAGTTATAATAAAGCTAGGTATAACAAGCTATACCTAATTAGGGTTACATATCAACACAATATGGTTATCATCCCTTCTATTCATATGAGTGAATAAGTAAGACTAACTTATTAAGGGTAAACCTCCATTTGTTCCAACATCATTCAACCCATATCACCATACCACAATGTCACCCAGAACCATTGGATGTTTAAAAGATAAGACTATTAGTTGTTTACATAAGTAAACACCTTGGATAAACCACCTACAAAGTCATTGATTTGTGCTCTAGAAAGAGTCACCATCTAACCCTACACATCCCTTGATAATCGATACAAAAAGTTCCTTTGAGAGTAGGGTAAAACCCATAATCGACTATTCAGTTAAAACAAGCCATCCATTGTCAACAATTAAGCTCCTTAAGTTGATCATATAAAGGAAACAATCTAAATCACATTATTAGGACCAACATATTACATTATCCATCATTCCACCTTAATGGAGGAATACATAGTAGATCTCGACCATTGGGTCAAGTTCACATGTTAAAACCATCAATTACAGTATAGGTCTTACCATTGCATCAAATGACCCAAGAAACCATTGGTCTAAGGCTTAATTGATGGTAAAACTATATGATTAACTCACTATAGATTGTAGATACCTAATCCACCATCATTAGTGATCATTAAATCACTATAGGTTGTTAGATCAACAATATATTCATTAATCAACATCAAATATTAAGTTGATATCATCATTTATTGATATCATCAATAGTGTGCTTAATGAGTGATCATTATACTTTTAACTGATCCAAATCCTGACCTAAGAGGTGACCATAGGTTGTCACTATCATTTGAAACCTTTGATCATGACCATGAGTTGTTATGAAGACAACACCATAGGGTTGTTGCAATGGTACCATCATTAGGTCATGGTTTATAGAAGAAATCAGCTTTAAACCCTAAAATTGACCATTGTTTGATAGGTGTTTAGCACCATAGGTTGTCAAAACAACCTGATCCAAGTCATATTATACCTTAGGAATAAAATATACATGATCACATGTTCATATATAACTGAAATCAGAACAGGGAACATTATAAAAATCGAAATCCCAGTCAAGCATAGCTTTTTAGTGCGTGGATCATCATTTTCAAGCAAGAACATGATCTAGAAAGCTTATGGTAAGCAATAACCGTGGAGCAAGTTATAAAACTTGCCTCTAATGAGAAGATGAAACCCCACACCGAAGAAATCTCGAGAAGGTAGGGTTGAAAATCAAAGAATAAGATATGGATTCGTCCATCTAGCACCTTTCTTCATCAAATGAGCAAATCCTTAACATAAGGAGCAAGAAAGGTCGGGTTTTAGAGCTTTAGAGCAAATTCTACCATGGAACATTTTTCTGGTTGTGCACTACTGATTTTAACATTTAACAGAGTAAATTATGTTTGATCAATCGTGTAATTTCACTAATTTACATCGTACATATTAGTCAACTAATTAGCATCGTACAAGCGTTAATAATTAAAGCATACAAATTTAGAAATCGAGCGGTGCCGGCACTGCCCGACACCCGGGTATATGCTGTTAACTGTGTCAAACACGGATCAAACCGAAATCATCCATTTTATCAAGTCAAATCATGCGATTGGGAGTGAGATTCTACTCACTGCGGTTCAAGACATCCGAATACAACTGGAAACACATCCAGAGTTCGTTTCTGGGCATCAGTGGGGTCGTCTTCTACCTGGGTTCAGCCTGGTTTGAACAAAGAACACACAAACACCTCCTTGGTTTGGCGTCATTCATTGCTATAGCTATGGATTCAAACAAGGACCTCATGAATGGAGCTTAACATCGTTGTTGGTTGTTGTTGCTCACACCCAGGGGCCGTTGTCACTGCTCTGGTTGGGGGCGCCGCCCCTAGCTAGGTGGGTGTTGCTCATGGTGGTTGGGCGCTGCAGTTGAGAAAGGTATGAGATGACCTAGCTTGCTCGAAGCCCTAGGAGCCAAGAATCACTCTGCCCTCCCCCTTTCTTGCTCGATCAGGTCGTTGCTGCCCCTGTGGTGGTCGGCCGGCCATTTTTACACGTTGGGGCAGATGGGGGCGCAGTTGGGCGTTGTTCCTTGGTGGTTGAAGCGGGAAAGGTGGAAGGAGCAAGGCACGATGTCTTACTGGCTCCTGATGGTGTTGCTGGTCACTGGATGTTGCTGGCCGCAGCTACAAAGGGAGTGCCACCCTAGGGCATTGGGGTGAGGAAGGAGGTAGGAAGGAGAAGAGGAAAGGTGGGCAGAGGTGGGCGAAGTCAATCACTTGTTGATTCACCCTAAATTGCCCTCGCACAGCCTCCTTCAACTACTCTCGATCGCACAGGTTGGGCACTGCTACAGTGTTGGATCAATGGGCTCTAGAGGGGGGGGTGAATAGAGCTACACACACTTCACAAAATCAATTAGACCACAATTTAAACTTTGTGCAGAAACTAAACCAATCAGCAATTTGATGTCCTAATTTAGCATTCAAAGCAAGGATAAGAAACAATGAATTGCAAGCACTTGGATAGGTGATTAGAGTGGTTCCACGTCCTAAACTTAGGAGCGATGTCAGTCCACTACCTAGAGTTGGTTAGACTCTAGGATTTGCAACTTGGTTCTCTTATATATCACAATAAGATTACAAGATACATAAACCACACAACCAAGGACTTAAATTCTCAAGCTAAGATCTTCTACCTTTCTAAGGACTTACCCACGAAGCAAGATTCTTCAGCCTTCTTCAAAGGACTTACCCAATCTTACCTTAGTCTTCAGCCTTGCAGGATTTACCTATCTTACTTGAGCTTTTCCTTGCACTTCTCCTTCTCTTGGAGAGTTTCTCCACGTTTCACCTTCACCAAGGGATCTGGAGCAGCAAGCTATCTTCACTCTTGAAGAACAGGCATCATCTTCACCTTCACTCAGGGAAGACCAGCAGCAGCATCTCTTTCACTTGGAGAAGCAGCTTCAATCAATCTTCAAAGGGAATAGGAGGTAGGAAGAGAGAAAGGAGAGTTGTACATCATACAAGGGATAACTCTCATACACATGGACCTAACTCACTCATAACTCACGAATTTATCTTGAAGGTAGAGAGAGAAAGGGGCTCAAGGGCTGGGAGCACTCTCAACTAGGCTAGAACCAAGTTTGCAATGGAAGAGCAGCTTGGAATGAACTCCAAGGGGTTCTATTTATAGTTGAGGGTGTCCCTTTAAGTTGTGGGACACTTGGATACAAAAATAGCCATTTGTTTCAAGAAAATGACTCTATTTTTTCCCAAAACACTTCACCAATGGTCACATCACTTTTTCTGCAAATTCCGTACAGTGCAATCGGTCGAGTTTCAATGGGGGTAACTCGGCCGATCAAATAAAAGACAACCGATATTCAAATGATCAGTCGAGTTTGTCCTGACAAAACTCGACCGACCATTTAAACTTGAAATGGTCAGTGACCTGATCGGTCGAGTTCTGTGCAAGCACAACTCAATCGATGCAATCTTTAGAAAATCGACCAAGGACTGATCGGTCGAGTTTCAAGACAGGGAAACTCGACCGACCAAGTGCATGTAATCAATTAGTTAATTTGCATTTTAAAGTGATTAGCACTTGGTGAATTTTGTTCCAAACATTTTTCTCTTCTAAGTTACAAGTCAATTCATCGTTACAAGTGATTACATAGATGTTCTAAGGTTGTTTACATAGAAAACCCTAAATGCACACTTGTAGCCATTTTGACTTGAACTTGACCCATTCTAGGGTTTTGTATATTAGATCCTTTTCATGTACCTAATTCCTGCAAACAATCTTAAACACACATATTAGATACATATGAGTGGAATGGTTAAGTCATTATCAAAATATAGGTAATGTATAACCTCTAGGTCAACATTCTCCCCCTTTTTGACAATGACAAACCATTCCTCAAACATATTGAAAAGGATAAGAAAGTTATACCTTTGCCTTGTTAATTTTGGGGGATTCATGATAAGAACAATTTTGAATTGCTCCCCCTCAAACTATGCTTCCTCTCACTTGCATTTTAGTTTCTCTACACATAGCAATACCAATATCCGTGTAATATGTAATCCTTTGCATGTCACATGATCAACAGTGAATTGGTAAGAAAAGGATCAACTAAGAAAGAAAGCAATAGTATAACAGCAAGAAACAATATGATTGAGTCTCAAATCATGAGATAATCCTCCCCCTTTTGACATTATCAAAAAGGTATGGGGGTAGAAGAGAAAAACCAGGTCTTCTCCACAACTCAACCAAATAGATATGCAAGAGAATAAGCAGCAGATAAGAAGCAGAAAGCACTCAACCACGAAGCAAGTCAGAATTAAAATATAGCTCAAACTAGCACCAAGCATAAGATAAAGCAGAGTAAATAGCTAAAGTGCATATGGATGATATTATTACAACTCAGAAAGATGTCTTCATGAAAAACAACTACAACCATAAAGAGAGAAAACAGATATAAGAAAATAGTACAGCTCAGAATAATGTGCCAGGATGTTTCTTATACAAAAGAGTCTAGAAAGATGTATATGATGGACATGCTAGACTATAAGCTAAGAAACCACCTAGACATATAAGCTATCTATATCGACTGTATCCTAATCGTCACCAGGGTTGTAGTCCTCATCCCCGTCTGAAGATGGAGCAGCAGTGCCAGCATCGGATCCAGCACCATCACCACCATCTTCGTCAGAAGCATCCTCACCATCACCTTCTGCAGCATCAGCATCATCTTCCTCATCGGCCTGGTCAGGCATCTCCTCATCATCAGGAGGACCAAAAGAACAACCGGGCCAGCGGGCATTCTGCTCGGCCCATGACATACCAAGAGCAAGAAGCTCCTTGGCCTGTGGGAAGGACGGAGCAGAATCACCCAAGGAGGCAAGCAGAGTGGCCAGGGGGCCAACAGGTAACGGCAGGAACTCAGGAGCAGAACAACCAGCAGCGAACGGCGGTGGAGCGGCAGCGGAAGGCTCGGGAGTAGGGAAGTAATGCTTGTATGCATAAGAAGCATAGGCACTACACGGGTAAGGCTGGTAGACGGGGTAGGGTGAAGCACAGGATAGGTTCATGGTGGACATGATTGAACACAAATCTTGGTGCAGGTGTTCCTGAACCTGTCGATTGTACGCATGTTCATGCATTATATATCCCAGAAGGGTTTCATTGGATGCACGGAAGGACGCACGGCTGGATCGGGGATGTGGCTGCAGAGGTGGAGTACGGGAGGAGGAGGGAGGGACAGCAGAGGTAGAGGCATAGGCAGAGGCAGAAGCACCACCAGTAGGGGAAAACACAGGGACAACCTTCTGAAGAGTGGTTTCACTAATACAAACTCCTTTTCTAGCAACCAGGTAATGGAAGTCAGAAAAGAGGGATTTATCAGTGGAGAACTGGAAAAGACCACAAATCAGAGCTGGGTAGGGGGGGTGGGTGCCTTTGGTGTTCTTGTCGGTGTCAAAACAGGTCATGTGGTGTAAGACGTATCTAGCCCATTTGACACCGATATTGTTTAGCAAATAATACATAATGACCGTGGTGTTTTCCGCAATGTCCATTTGATTTTGCTTAGGATGGACATTACAGTTAATCACCAGGGCCAATATGCACCTCTGAAGATCAAGAGAGGATGAAGGCAGGGTAGACTTCTTCTTGTAGGTCACGTCGGGTTTCTTTAAAAACCGATGAATATCCGGTAGCGTCAATTCATGGTGATTATAAAAACCTTCCGGGTCAAGAAGATTGAAATACTCTCCATAGTCCTTACGCCAAGTGTTGTTTTCCTCATCTCCGGCAAAATAAAGATTTAATGTATCCTCGGAGATTTGGAAACGACGACCGGCGATCATGGAATTAAGAACTATTTCAGTATTCGGTAGGGGAACAAGTGAATCGTAGTTCCAACGCTGGTTTACGTAGAACTCGTGTACTGCCTTTGTGCTAGACATCTGATTGTTAAAGCAGTCACGTTCGATCGTAAGAGCGGACAAGTGGTGGTTGGCGAGAAGCCTCGAAACAGAGGTAATAACTGCTTGAAAACGATTGGGGTCAACCAAGGGGCGAAACGGAAAAGGAGATCGGGGAAGAAGATCCTTATACCGATTTACCACCTCAAGAGACACAAAAGAGGTGTTATCGAACAGAATCAAGCGATTAGTCGAGGAGGAAGCTTGAGCATTGCCGGGAGCAGCACATTTTCGCCTATGGGAAGCCATGGAAACAAAAACAAGGAGAAAAACGTGCACACGAGCAAGATCAAACCTCAAACGCCGAAGAAAGACCACCATGAGCACCCGGGGAGGTCAAGAACGGGGTTTCTAGGTCACCCTAGGGTTAGGAACGGGAGGTTTAGGGTTGGGTGTGAGAGCTCGGGGCTTAGAGGCAAGGAATCAGTCAGCTATTTTCTAGTTGCAGGGGAAAACAGTCGGCTGATCCTAACTTTTAAGTTGGTGCAGCCCGTCGATCGGTCGAGTTCTGAGAGGGGGAAACTCGACCGAACGGTCCACTGAAGAATTTCTCTCGACTCCTGATCGGTCGAGTTTTCCAGGGTGGAAACTCGACCGAAGGTCAACCTGACCTAACAGTCTCATTCTTAGATTCTAGCCATATACATGCCAATTAAATTCATTTTTCCATTATATTATGTATAATTAACATACTTAGGCACATTTAGCTCATCATTGGGCACTATTTAGTGATAAAACACAAAAATCGATAAAAACCCAAAAACAAGCAAAACTAAGCATGTTGACAGGCAATATTAGCACAAGCAAGCATATATAGGCAAAATAAGGTGACGATAGACATGAGCAAGCATATAGGAAAGAGATAACTAGCTAGATCACATGGCAAGATCATTAAAATCAATAATAAGCAGTTTAGACCGAATAAAATTAAATTGATCTCTAGCTAGAGGTTTTGTAAATATGTCCGCTAACTGATATTCCGTGTCCACATGTGTGATATAGATATCTTTCTTGGCAATATGGTCACGAAGAAAATGATGGCGAACCTCTATATGCTTGGCTCTACTATGCAATATAGGATTGTACGATAGATTGATTGCACTAGTATTGTCACAAAAGATAGGAGAAGCATCAAAAAATATGTTGAAGTCTTGGAGCATTTGCTTCATCCATAGGACCGGTGCACAACAACTCCCGGCTGCAATGTATTCAGCTTCGGTAGTTGATAATGCCACTATGCTTTGTTTCTTGGAGAGCCAAGACACTAAGCATGGTCCTAGAAGGAAGCAAATGCCACTTGTACAGTTTCTATCAACCAAACACCCTGCGTAATCCGCATCACTATATGCTCTAAGAGTAAAATCCCTTGATTTAGGATACCATAGTCTAAAATTTTGGGTTTTGGCTAAGTACCTCAAAATCCTCTTAACATCAGTGAGATGCAACTTCTTAGGGCTAGATTGAAAGCGAGCGCACAAGCCAACACTAAACATAATATCAGGTCTAGAGGCAGTTAAATAAAGTAAACTTCCAATCATACATCTATATAGCTTCTCATCTACCTTTTCACCTTCTTCATCTTTGTCAAGTTTGGCGGTGTTTGACATGGGTGTATCCATCGGCTTCATGTTCTCCATCCCAAAGCGCTTGAGTAGTTCACTTGTGTACTTACCTTGGTTGATGAAGTTTCCTTCCTTTGTTTGCACTACTATAGAACATGTCTTTGGCGTCGGTTGTTTAACCTCTTTTGGCAATGGTTCTCAAGCGACGCTTATGTGGGTGCCGCTAAAGGTCGAACTCTTCGGTGTCGGTTTTATAACCGACGCCAAAAGGGTTCGTGCCACAAAAAGGGCGCCATCTAGGACACTTTCTACGTCGGTTTGCAACTAAATAACCGACGCCATAGTTCCAGACGCCACGGCCGTGCTTCCCTGCACGGCCGTGTTTAGTACTATAGGCGTCTGTTTTATACTAATCACCGACTCTTTTTCCGCCACGGCCGTGCTTTTTCCTGTACGGTCAGGTTGTTTGTCATATTAGGCGGCAGTTTTTATCCACTAACCGATGTTGTAAGCCTTTGATGACGGTGTTATATAAATAATCGACGCCTATGTTTTAATTTTTTTTCTAATCAGTTTGCAGCCCTGCTGTGGCTGGTCAGCAGGATGAGAACCTACAGTTCAGTTTTCTGAACTGCAGGTTTACGACATCCATTGATATCAGCCTACAAATAGGCCACAAACCTGCAAAATCAACATATATACTTTTCACACAAGTAGATACATTCAGACATCAATTCAATTCTCACATTCACACATGTAGAAATATTCAAATACATGTAGAAACATTCAGACATGTATAAACATTCAAAAATATTCATTTACACAATATCATTCAACATCGCTATCAGCATCCCAATTATATTTTACAATTGCCACTGTTTGTATGGCTCTTGCCCAATCTTCTCTTACTTCATTTAATGCTTCCATCGTATATGGAGCATGCACAACTTTTAAGCGTTTACCTATAATGTGGTCAGTTTTAAACACCTGCAAAGAGAATGATGTATATATAAGTAATAATATAAAAATAAGATTGATATATTTCATACTAACTAATGAGACTATATATAATACCTCATTTATGGTATTGATGTCCAATGCGGCATATCGGATAATCATCTGCATAAATCGCATCACATAGTATGTGCTTGCCCATCCGTTGTCTTGTGTAGCGCACTATAAATTGAAACATACAAAATATTAAAAAATACAATTAAGCACAGTTCACATAAATAATATATACATTGGATTCGGGAACTTACTTTTACATTCTCCCAAATTATTGGCTGGTTCTTTTTCCTTGGGACCTTTCCTCCAGCCTTTTTGAATGCATCTAAACCCCTACATGTTAATGTAACACACACTACAGGAAAAGTTAACAATAACGACGGAAAAAGTTGGTCGTAAATGTGAATAAGTTTGTCGTTAAAACTATTAACGATGAAAAAAAAAAGTTGTCGCGTCTTGTCATTATTGGTCTTTCCGTTAATAAAGATAACGACGAATAATTTCAGTTCGTCACTATTACAAATCACGACGACTTATATAGTTTATCGTTAATAGTTTTAACGACTATATAAAATGTCTGACGTTGATACTAGTTGCGACCACCCAATCTTGTCACTGATACCAGTAACAACGACTAGCAGGCTTGATCACAAAGGTCAACAACGACGTTCTTTTTCCATCGTAAATAGCTATAATGACAAAAAAAACAAATTGCTAAATTTGTCTTTCATGTTTGCAACACACTTGGATCCTAACCTAGGAAACACGAACATGTACACGAGCATGGATTTAGCGACAGACTAAGAGGCACCACAATTTTCAACAATGCAGGACATAAAACGATAATGGGAACAATTAACTTATTATTATACAAGTATGTATATTTATATATGAATATTTTGGCATACAATAAGCTTTATGTATAAACACACAAATTGATCTAAATCAATCATCTATGATGGAAATCTCCATGATATTCAACCAACAATCAACATATAATAATATATCCACAAGTCAAAGTATGAATTAACTCACAACATATATCAAGATCCTTAATTATATAATTATTGTAGTAAGAATATATGGAATGATAAAATCAAAGTTAGTAAAATTTTAGAGACATTAGTTTTTGTTATTTGTATAAGTCATACTTGTCAAGGCGTGAAGGCGGCATGGCATTCCAGCTGAACGCCTTGTGACTAGGTGCGAGTAGGCATCACTTAGGTGACCTTTAAAAATAATAGTTTATGTATATATACATGTGTCATGGTTTTCCCCCACTCATATACACACATTGTATAGTTATACATGTAGTTATCTACATATTTATGGTCGATCTCCTCATATATATATATATATATATATATATATATATGTAAGAGAGTGATCAAAAAATAAATATATATTTATTGTCATACATAACTACAAGTATTGAGCAATGTAATCACTATCTTTCATACCATAGCTACTTAATACAATCCGAATTGAAGGTGCAAACTAAGAAAAATCAAATCCGTACTAAGAGTATTAGATCCAATCACAAAAAGAGTATTAGATCCAGTTAAACCCAAAAAGATTATTAGGTCCAATTAAAAGTGATATTTGGCACATAATTAACATAGGCAACAATGCTGATTTTGAACATTAGGATAGCCACATTAAACATTAAAATACGTCAATATACAACCAAACCCAAAAAACTAAGTCATCTTGGCATTATAGAAAAAGTTGTCTCAACTAGGCACAACCTTGGGATGTCTTACCGCTTAGGCGGCCGCCTAGGCGCACACCTTGATAAGTATGGTGTAAGTAATGGTGAACATGTACCATTAGGAGGAACAATGAGAGGGTGTAAGTAATGGTGAACATGTACCATTAGAAGATGAAAAATAAGGTGCCTTGGAGATTGAGAGGGGAGAAAGAGAAGAGGCATACATTTAAGTGTTACTTAAGATACATAGGCAATTTGAAACTTTTGCCGTGGGAATTATTAGTTGAGCAGACATCAATTCATGTAGCAAGCGGCTGCACTGGCCGCTTTCTTAATCATTGGTCGTGTTTTAAAGAATTGTTCAATGCACTTATTTAATTATAAGGTCCAATATCTTATTATTTAGACAGCTATGTTCTGAACAACTAAAGATGTGACTAAAAAATTATATAGTGTAGACAATTGATATGTGCAGCTAAGTGTATTCAACATAGATTATTATAATGTTAAAATACTAAATTTATATCAATTCTGATAGGAAAAAAGAATGAGTACTCATAGTTTTATATTTTAATGAGTAAGAAAAGAGTACTTACCTTTTGATTGCACATATTTCGTTTATCTTGATCCAAAGACAATGAGACACTCGTAGTGAAGAATAAGTGGAAGAAGAAAACCATTTATAGCTAAATCCCATAATAGAGTGTAATATATAATCTGAATACCAATCACCATCACTATAAATGAAACCTACAAAAGAGATTTTAAGTATTAGAAACAAAATTCATGGAATGCACATATCTCCGGATGTGCGTCGGACACATAAAGCCGAATGTGCAACGGACACATATCTCCGGATGTGTAAACGGACACATTTTCCGCTTGTGCAACGGACACATTTTCTGCATGTACAATGGGGCATATTTTCCATATGCTCACTCAAAAACCAAAACAACATATACATTGTGCGTTGAAAAACAAAACGGCATGCGTTTAGAAGTTTAGGGGATAGGGAGGGGTTTCCAAAAAGTGTTTCAGTACAAGACTCCACTCAGTCTTTTAATGGATGTGACATTCTTTTCTTGCATCAAAGAATTTACTGTGTTAACTGAAGAATGAATCGAGAAGAAAATAATATATAGCTCTTTCCATAATGAGTGTGTACATATCATATGAATAGAAATCATCATCACATATATAAAACTATGTACCTGCAAAAAAATGATATATTAGGGGCACATATCATTGAATGTGCAACAAACATATAACTTCAGATGTGCAACGAATACATTTTCCGCATGTGCAACGGATATGAATGGCTTACCTTTTGATTGCACATATTTGGCTTATCTTGATCCAAAGACAATGAGACACTTGTAGTGAAGAATAAGTGGAAGAAGAAAACCATTTATAGCTAAATCCCATAACAGAGTGTAACATATAATCTGAATACCAATCACCATCATAACAGAGTGGGAATGTACATATCTCCCAAGATATCAATATTGTGCAAATCGAACTCATCAATTTGAATAACCTGAATTTAGAGCAAAAATATGAAGATGAGGACAATAAAAGAGCATAACCTACATAAAGAAATATTGATATCAAAATAAAGTGAAAGAACGAACCTTGTGAAATTTCATCCACGAGTATGTTGTAACAAAGAATGTTCATTAGTTTCTTCCAATAATATATAATTGCAGATTTCATTAGATCATCCTCACATTCAGTAACATTAATAAATGTTGCATGAATGAATTTCAAACCCGGGGATGCATTTTATCCACGAGTATATTCTAAAAAAGAAGGCTCAATAGTTGCCCATATCCCTAGGAAATCTGGCTGTAACAGATCATCATTCTGCTAGTGTAAGATCCTTTAATACATCTCGAGCATAGATCAAAGAGTATTGCTTGGCTTTGGACTAAGAAAAATCTGAAAAAAGAGAGAGCAATATAATCTGAATTTTTTTGGACAAATATGTTGGAAAAATCTGAAAATATGGTGGAAACAAACCTGAAAAAAGCATAAGAAACTTGATAACTCTTTCATCTTCTTATTCACTTGGAACAATTAGCATAACCCAAGCTGTAAAAGAAAACAAGTATGGTCTGTAAGATGCCTTTTGATAAACTCTTTAAACAACACTATCTTATTAATGGAGCAATGTAAAATGTCATGTTCAAGTAATGAAACACTCCCAATTATAAGTCAAGTTCAAATCAAAATGGCATGGGATGTAATGCAACATTCATGCTCAACATGAAGAAGAAAGGCTATTCCAAAAGAAAGATACATATTAGATTTAGATACATGATTGGAAAAAAGATGGAACCTATCACAATTACCTCATATGGATGTGATATGAAAATGATGTTGAATATATGGATATGTCACTTCTAAACATCATGTATACATTAAAATGCAGCATACTCAATTAAAATCAGAATCAACCGAATTACCTATTGAAGACTTGTATGTTAATACATCTCATTTTTCCTGTGTTTTGGTAGTTCACCAAAAATAATCAAGTATAATTACAAAATTTCTAGAGGAATAATGATGTTGGATGGGTAACATTAAAATGTGTGTACTCCACTATCAGGTGAAAGTAACTACAAAAAAAGGGTTTTAATTTTTCTTCCATCCAAACAAAACCATTGGACTCATTCTCTAGTTGACTTGTCATTGGATCACTTGCATCATCACCTACAATTGTGAATTAGAAAATTTATATCAATGCCACCTCAAATATATATATGTATACCAATGCTACCTAAAATCTTCTCCTTTCATTTCTGAGGAACAAATTAGAATAAGAAAAAGATAAAATTATAGCATAAACTACATAACAATTTCTAATATTCATCTCATAAATGAAATTAACCTCGTACCTAATTTAAACTAGTCTTCGGATATAGATGGAGAACCAACTGAACCATCAACATCCTCTTCAAATTGCACAAGTTGCTGAAATTTTAGATTTTTGACTATCATCTCTAGTAGATTTTCCACTTTGCTCAAACAACTTTGTGTTGCATGCTTTTCAACTTCACTTTCTTTCAAGGCTTTCTCTTGCACATTAAAAGCTTCTTCTTTATCTTTCAATGCTTGCTCCTTTGATTTCAGCTCATCCAATAGGGCATTCTTTGTTTTGTATGGTCCTCTTACATCTCTAGGCTTCACTCCTCCACCATAACCTGATATGTATTTTCTTGTTCATGGTTCTCCATATACTTTTTCTACAACCTCTACATGATGAAGGGATGGCTCAGCTTGTTGGATGCTAACAATTTTTTCCTATAAGAGAAAGTAATTAATGTAGTGTAAATATACAAATAGTGACATGACCATGCATGTTAGTATACTTACATGAACATGGGATACCTCCATGTTAGCTAATGTATCACCTTTCTTGTGGCTCTCAAAATATATTGTTCCAAAGTCAGGTGCATTCCCATCTTTCCCCCCTATAACATTACCAAAATAAGTTGTGTAAATAAGAAGAATGAAGGTTGTATTGAAGATATATTTAAACAAACTTCTGTCATGAAATTTCTCTAAGAGGCATGATTCCCGTGCGATGAAGTAGTTTCTTGTTCAATCCTTCTCTATTCGTAGAGTTTCTCTTACTCAAGGCCTGCATTTTTATTAATAAAACAAATATGATTAAGAAATCACAATCATAAGTTCAAGTAACTTGTACCAGTGTGAAAATGATTACTCATGAGATTACCATAAACTTTTCACTATGAAAAACTTCCTTTACGAGCTATTCCCAATCACCATCAACTTGAATTGCCATAGGCTTCTTCAATAATTGGTGCTTCATGTCTAGCCCTTTCACGGTATGATCCATTGCTGCCCTCCATTTCACCCATAACTCTTTCATATGTTTTATTGTATGGCTTTTAAAATCATCCATGTTGTTGTTAGAAAATTTATCCTATACAACAAAATATGCATTAAGGATGTTATTATCTTGTGAACATTTAAGAATTTAGATAAATATAAAATGAATTGATCCCACTCACCACAGCTGTTGCCAACATGTGATCCTTTTGTCTTTCAGTGATATCATTCCATGAATGAACCTTCAATGGGCAAATGTTGCGATCACGAATAATTCTTCCCAAGTGTCTACTCCATACCTTATGGTTTTTCCCAACTGGCCGACCTTGATAAAATGTGATATCTACCTTGCTTCCTTCTTTAAGTCTAGCAACCTTTTTACATGTTTTACTTCCTCGACGCCTCACTATCTTTTCAAAGACATTACCTATCATCAAGTAGAAAAAGAAAAAAGATACTAAATAACAAAATATATTGGGAAATCAGTTGTGTAGACACTAGGAGAACATGCAACTTAATTGGTGCATGTTAATATTTCAAACTAATGCAAATCAGCAACAACTAGAAGGGTCTTACATGTTGATATCTCACCAATAGAATGTGTGGAAATCGGTTCAGCAGCCATGCCATGTTGATTGGGAGATTCTTCAAGAGGTACATGACCTGATTCAATTGGTGGAGGATCATGTTGAATTGGCGAAGCATGTTAATATTTCAAACTAATGCAAATCAGCAACAACTGGAAGGGGTCTTACATGTTGATATCTCACCAATAGAATGTGTGGAAATCGGTTCAGCAGCCATGCCATGTTGATTGGGAGATTCTTCAAGAGGTACATGACCTGATTCAATTGGTGGAGGATCATGTTGAATTGGCGGAGCATGTTAATATTTCAAACTAATGCAAATCAGCAACAACTAGAAGGGGTCTTACATGTTGATATCTCACCAATAGAATGTGTGGAAATCGGTTCAGCAGCCATGCCATGTTGATTGGGAGATTCTTAAAGAGGTACATGACCTGATTCAATTGATGGAGGATCATGTTGAATTGGCAGAGCAACATTTCTAATTGGGGGAGGACTTTCAATTGGTGGAGGAGTACTCTTCATTAGTGGAGATGGAACATTTTTGGAGGTAGAATCATTCCATGTTTGTGGAAGAGAAGAAATTTTTTTGGAATAGAAAGACTTTTTCCGACTATTTAAATACAATAAATTACTATCACAATACCCATCCATACCATGGATATTATCTCCTTTGAGATTTGGTAAAGTACTTTTAAGTACCAATCCATGAACACGTCTTTTTCCAATTACACTTAGCTGTTGTGGCAAGAGATAATTCTTAGACCTAGACTTATTAGGATCCTTCTCATTTTTTGATCCTCTTGTAGACATTGTCCTATACCACCAAGGACAATAATTAGAAGATCAACTATTAGTTTACACATGTTTACATAACAACACTTGATTGCATAAAGTAAAAGACCAAATGTCATAGTCAATAACTTTATAGAAAATTAGGCTGAAAATGCCATGACAAGATATAAAACATATAATCTTTTCTAGTGGCATCACTACAACAAATTAAATGAAAAATAAATCTTGTAAACATCATCAAAAATATCAATAAGAACTTCTGCTACTTCATCTGCATCAACTAGCTCAAATTTATCGCGTGGCTCAACTTTTATCACCACATGCCATCCCTTGTTATTGTGATCATTGACATAAAACACTTGAGATGCTTGAGTGGCTAATACATATGGCTCAGTAGTTTTCCAAATGTGTTTGCAATCAATACTTGTAAAATCATACTCATCAATCTTTAATCCTTTCACTTTGTCACCAACATCAAACCAATCACACCGAAATAATGTTACTCAGTTATCACCCAAGTATTGCATTTCTATAATCTCGGTCAATTTTCCAAAATAATCCATAACTTCACCACTATCATCACCACCTCCCACAACCACTCCACTACATTGTGACCTCAATTTTTCCTCATGAGACCTAGTATGAAATCGATATCCATTCACCACATAACCATAAAAACATGTCACAGATTTAGATGGACCGCTTGATAATGAAAGCAACTCTTCTATTTTTTTGCTTTTATCATTCTCAAATTGATCTGCAACCTATGTAAATTATAATGGTGAAATTAGAAGCATATAAACAATTGTGTATATATATTTCCATATTGAGAGAATAGACAACTTACCTTTGTCTTAAACCACTCAATGAAATTGTCATTTAATTCCTTATAAGATATTTGTTCTGCATTTACCCCCTGAATTTGATAGTATTCCCTATGTTAAATCATTTAAATATTAGATCAATTATATATAGTCTTACTAAAAGTTATAAATAAATGACATATAATAATTTGTAGGAAATCACTTACTCAATGAAAGGTTCAACTTCTTCACAATTATTAAGAATGTATATATGCGCTTGCTCCAATTCAAATACATCAAGGTCTCTTGTTTTTCCACAACCTAATCCTCTTCCCTTGTATGCAAAAGTAGATAAAACTGAATTTTCCTTGACATTATCTTCATAATTTCGATCTGGGCGATTGAACTTTGTCTCCACTTTATGCAAATATCTGGAACAAAGATTCATACATTCTTCTGCTATGTATCCTTCTGCTATGGAACCCTCTGGGAGGGCCCTGTTGCGGATATATGATTTTAAGGTATACAAATTTCTCTCTATAGGATACATCCAGTGCCCATGAATAGGTCCACATAGCATAGCCTCATGTGCCAAATGAATAGGAAGATGCAACATCACATCAAAAAATGATGGTGGAAATATCTGCTCTAACTTACAAAGAGTAACTGGAATTTGAGCTTTAATTTGCTTCAACTCCCTCATATTTAAGCACTTGGATCCCAATACCTTAAAAAATCGAGACAACTCAAGAATTGGCTCATAAACAACCTTAGGAAGAAGACCACGTAGTGCAAGTGGACGTATGTGATGCAATAGAACATGATGGTCATGACTTTTTAATCCAGAAAGTTTAGTCTCTTTCATGTTAACACATTGTGAAATGTTTGAGGAATAGCCATCTGAGACCTTTAAATCTTTCAAAAATCTACAAAACTTCTTCTTTCCATCTCGAGATAGTACAAATGATGCATCTGGTAAAACTATTTTCCCCTCCCTTGTTACAGGGTGCAATTCTTGTCTAATTTTCATAGCTTGCAAATCAAGACGAGATTTGCAATTGTCCTTTGTCTTATTCTTAACATTCAGAATAGTTGCAAGAATACTATCACATATGTTTTTCTCTATATGCATCACATCTAAAGTATGTCGTATCAAAAGAATTTTCCAGTATGGAAGTTTGAAGAAAATGCTTTTCTTATTCCAATTGTCCCCCCTACTCTTGTGAGATGTCTTTTTAGAATCTTTACTTAAAGGATTTCCCTCAAGATTGTCGACTTGGTTAAGTATATCATCACCAGTTAGTGGTGGCATTGGTGTGCCATTCTCAATAGTGCCATCAAATTTAGATTTATTTTTTCTCCACTTGTGATTCATAGGCAAATATCGTCTATGACCCATGAAACATTATTTTCCACCATTAGCTAAACGAGTGGAATGGGTACCCTTATGGAAACATGGGCAAGCAAGTTTTCCCTTAGTGCTCCATCCAGATAAAATCCCATATGCAGGAAAATCATTGATCGTCCACATAAGAGCTACATGAAGATTAAAATTTTGGCGCATAGTTGCATCAAATGTCTATATTCCATTATTCCACAACTCTAACAATTCATCTATTAGAGGTTGCAAATAAACATCAATAGCATCACCAGGACCACTAGGACCAGGAATGAGCATAGACAAAATCAAATTGGGTTGCTTCATGATCATCCAAGGAGGCAAATTATATGGAATAAGAATAACTGGCCAAATGCTATATGATGGTCTAGAATTGTTGAATGGTTGAAAACCATCACTAGCTAGTCCCAATCTAACATTTCTGCTCTCAGCATCAAAATTTTCATTTAATTCATTGAATCTCTTCCATGCCAATGAATCAGCCGGATGTCGCATATCACCATTATCACCATTATCATGATGCCACCTCATAAGTGCAGATGTTTTTGTAGACATAAACAACATTTGAAGCCGAGGAATTAGTGGAAAGTAACACAATATTTTTATTGGTATTTTTTTCCCATTTGCTTTTACTTTCTCCACCCCACTACACTTGTCATGTTTCCATCTAGAAGTATTGCAAATTTTACAATTATCAAGACCGTGGTCTTCCTTCCAAAACAACATACAATTGTTTGCGCATGCATCAATCTTGTTATATGAGCAACCAAGATCTTTGATTGTCTTCTTTGCTTCATAATAAGAGGTAGACAAAGTTGAGTCTTGTGGAAATAGCTCATCTTTCATTAGTTTAAGTAACATTGTAAAAGATCGATTACTCCATCTCCCAAGACTCTTGATGTGAAGCAACTTGACTAGTGCAGACAACTTTGAACTCTTTGAGCCCTTATAAAGAGGTTGTTTGAGGTCATTTAGCAACCTAAAAAACTTTTGGGCCTCACAATTAGGTTCCTCTTCAAAATTATTGTTGTCAAAATATCCCATATCCCCAACATTTCCCTCAATATTATGATGGATTGGATGCATATCTTCCAGAAGCTCTAACATTTCGTCATCTGTCTTACTATCTTGTTCATTGTCATTATTTTCAGCATCTAAATCAGAATCAGTTTCATGTTCCGTCTCACCATGATGATACCAAAAGGTATAACTCCTCATGAAACCATAAATCATTAGGTGTGTTTTGACTAAATCACGATGCATAGATACAGCATTAACACAACGAACACATGGGCATCTAATTTCAGTTAAGCCAATTCTTTGACATGCATAAATCAAAAACTCTTCGACACAAAATTTATATGATGGATCATCAAGTCTGTCATCAACAAGTCTAATCCATTGCTTACATGGTGCCATCTTCTACATAGAAACATATAATTTTATTAAAAATAGGGAGATAAATTTAGCATTATTTTTGTCGATCGACGGAGGTGTAGAATTTAGGTGAGTTTAGAACTGAAATTGCTTCAAACAGAAAGGGGGCGACGATTGATTACTCCGATGAGGAAGAACTGATAAAGAACTGAGAAGAACTGAGATGTCAGACCCTGTGATTGGTTTCTTGTAACTCCAATTTTTTAGGAACTCATTTTCCCGGAAGTGATGTTCAGTTTTTGGAAATGAAGTTCAGGTGATTGGTTTAACATTCAAACTTTTTTAGGAAAATAAATTATGTATGATTGGTTTCTTATAACTCGGATACATCATACGGAAAACTTTATTCAGAGTTCCTCTCTTTGATGGGCAGGGAGTGCAAAAATTTAATTCCATACATCAATAAACTTGAGATTGAAATACTAAATCAGTACTTAAGTACTAAAATTCAATCATACAAATGACAACCGAAACATGTAATATATGAAATGTAAATCCCATTCAAAGTATGTGGTACTACGAACCATCCTGTAAAGCAATAAAAATTAGAAGCTTATGCATTAACATATACCAGTAGACATTAGCCACAATGTCACATTGTATTATAAGATACAACATGCAAGCAGAGTATAAGTTATTTAAGTCAATGTCAAATAAAAGTGGCGACCAATAACTTTTTTGGAGTAGCTCTGCGGCCATACAAGAATTGACTAGATTCATCCAACCAGTAAGCAATGAACTGATTCTAAATTATTTATTAGTATATAATTTTGTGTTGCATCAAAAACATCCAAGAAGCGATAACTGCTAAGCAATCTGCAGAACAATGGCACGATGGCTTAATATTTTATTAGTTCGTCAACATTGCAAAATGGCTGGTCAAGTTGTCGTGAGTCGCAGAAGCAATAAGATTCATGGTGCACTACAGATATTTTATCAACATTAATCGATTTTTGTATTTCAGTAGTAAAAAATGAAAGCAGCTATTTGCGTTTAAAAAAGGATCTGGTTATTTAGGGCTTTTCTCCTTTTATGGGGGCATCTGTCCTCGGTTGATCAAAAGAAAAAAGAGAGCAACTGCGTTCTTCATCAATGGATCTGGTTATTGAGGATTGAGCAAGAGGGGAAGGTCAGGAAATTGGTTGTCGTGGAGTAGATATTGAGAGGAATAGGGAGTGGAGAAGGAAGAAAATAGGGAGAACATGAACTGGAGGAAGTGCAGGAGGAAGATAGGGACAAAGTGCAGAAGGTTGGGAGAAAAAATCGTTCAGCAGAAAGAAACGTACAATACAGGAGGTTGCGTTATGAGAAAATAGATTGAAGTGGAGGAGAATGGGGAGTGATGAAACTGAGGAAGTGGAGAATGGAGACGAAGTCAAGGGATTAAGGAGAATAAACAAAATATGGAAAGAAAAAAGGGGGGAAAGGGGTACATGACGTGGAGGAGATGATTGGAGCGTGAAGCAGGTCTTCGCGGCGGCGTGGCAGTTGCGAATCCGGCGGTGCGGCAGCTATTGATGATAGAAGCAACGACGGCTGTAGCTCCCCTCACCGCTGCTTGCTTGTTGCTCGCTACTGCTCTTCTCGGGTGGCTGTTGCTGGAGGAGAAAGGGCGGTAGTTGTAAGAGAAGCGGTTGCCGACGGTAGTGGGAGTGGTTGCCGGCGGCTGCGGTGGGAGGAAGTGAGGTCCCAGGCTGCTGTGAAAGCATAGCCCTGGAAAGAAAGGCCCTAGCAGCAACTATCGCGGGTGTGGTGTGGGCAGCGGCTATCGCGGAGGAGGGGGCGGTGCTTTGGGTATTTGGGCTTAGGGTAGCCCTTTCACATACGATCGGGTGTGGGATCGAGTTGGGTTTTTTTTGTGTTCTTTTCTTTTGTATAGCAGAGCGGCTATTAACAACTCCATGTTTCAAATCACATGATTTTCATACATATTTTTATATTAGCCACCTAATTTCTAATTTAATAAACTATGTTTACATATAAATAATTGTATTCATATGAATTGGTTGGCTTTATGGTGATGGAAAATAGAGATGTGTTTTAACAGCGGAAAATTTGTACAATTTACGTCAGAAAAATATTTCTGCCGTTAAAAATTGTACCAATAATGACCAAAACAATTAGTTGTCGTTGTTAGTGTAGCAACTACGACAGGATAATAAAGCTGTCGCAATCTTTGACGTTAATACACCAGTTTCTTGTAGTGACAATAAATTGGATAATTAAATAGTAATGTAATAATATATGTTAACGGATATAAAAATGAAATATTTCTCACCAGAATAATGGCATTCTCATTACGTGTCCAATTTTAGTATTCAATGTACTCCCCGCAGGATCTAGATAATAAACAGTGAACGTCCCAGGGAGAATAACTAGTAACTCCTAATGCCTACCGCTAGAGGTAAAAAAGTTAAAAATTAATAACTCAAAATCCACAATAAAAATGTAATTTTCTTAAGTCCAAATTATAAATAAAGTAAACTTACTTGACATTGAATGGAGCTATTATTATCGTCTTCTTTTGCTAACCGAAATTGTAAAAGCATCTATACAGTATTGTTGAACACTATCAGGGTCTTTAGCTACCATACTAATCAATGATGGAATCAAAAAACCCACATGATCAAATGTAAATTGTTTGCATTGATCTTCTACTAAGTAGCTGTAAAACATTTATTACGTATGCATTAATATATAAGAAACCATATCGCCGGATCTTACACAAGATATATGGATGTATAAACAAGATCTCACCTTATCCATGTCTCTATCATTGATGTATTCAGCCAATCATACATAAACAGCTCAATAATATCTTGTATAAATAAAGAGCTTTCGAATGATTGACCTGCATAATTTGCTTCTAAAGAAACAATTATAGGGCAATGTATATTCTGTGCCCGTAGCCAACATGCCATTCCCCTACAAGAAGGACCTAATAGGTATTTTAGGTTAGTTGGAACCCAACTTGGTAATGCAGGAAGTGGAGGTGGAGGCCTAGGTGCTTCGGGTGTCTTCTTTTTAACCTGTATATATAATTTCATATCAGTTGACCTCATATATACACATTAACAATCTAAAGTAATGTAAATTTATCTTACAATTTCAGTAGTGTAGACGACATCTGCTTTGGGCCACAATATCACCCTGCCTTCTGCCTTAGCAAGTGTATCAATATCCGGATGGGGATATGTCAATGTAGCTTCCCTCCAATCAGGTAATACACGTATCGGGCTCATACGAACGTAGCCCTGTGGAATTGGAGTCCCGTGAAATATTTCCCCAGGAAGGGACGGGTAAGCCTGCGCCTCTACAACAACATAGTCTTGTATTTTTATGCGGCATGGCTTCAATGCCTACAAATTTACATAAAGAATATCATACATATATACATATCATCTTGAAAACATATCATTTTGAAAAGACTAGCTACAATGTCATAAACAATACTTACAGTAGACGTGTTAGGTGGTGGGTCTACAGGATTACTCTCAGTTTGTGCATCAGGAGAAGAGTGGGTCGCCATAGGCTGATTGGAAGCCTGAGATGCCTGTCACCGCACTATTTCTTCCTTGACCTTCTAAGCAACTATATCATTGACCTTCTTAGCAACTATATCCTCGACTCTCTTATTCTCCTATACATGGATAAAAGAAACATTAGCTTCTTATTATTGAATTTCCTTTTATAGTAACATTCTAAAAAAAGAATAGGTTACCTCTTCTTGTGAAAGTCCCGCTCTAGGTTTGTGATGGGATGGCCCAAAGAATGCTTTGATGCCCACACCAGAGCCTACACCCCTAACACGTCCAGGATGCTCTGGGTTACCCAGAGCAACTGTCAATTCATCCCTTGTACCCTGAGGGATGAACGTTCCTTGTTTCCTCTGCTCGTGCAGCTCCCGCTAATCACCATCAACAGAAATTGGTAAGTTAACACCACAAATAATCAATATTCAAATGATTGCTCTAAGAGTTGTATTTTACCATTTTTGCAGTCGCCTCAGCAGTTGCGGGCTTCCTTATTTCTCCCTTCTTATTTTGCCTCCCAGCTATCCAAACATCATGGCGAGGCAGAGGTGTGCTATCTATAGTAGAGGACTCCTGAGTAGTAGCAGACTCCGCCTATTGTAACATCCCCAATTCCAGGTACAAAACATATTTTCCTTTTCTTTAACCCTACTTTGATATTTACATCATGGAAATCTTTCTTCGTGCTTTGTATCGAATTAGGTGACTTTTGACCCTCAAACCCTAGTTTAACTCGAGTCATATTCCATAGAATTGAGGACATGAAGAATTGCTATCTTAATACCCCAATTAGCTAGCTCATAAGCAATAATGATGATCTAGATCACTTTACCCAAGATTTGTGAACTAGGATAGACCTGGGTATCATATAGGTCAATAATTGAGTTTAGATGGAAGGTTTGACCATCTTTGACATTTAGACTTAGTTCATTTCATTAATTGAATGACTAGTGTGCACAGGTTAAATTATAGATGTAGTAACCTCAAAATACAAATCTAAGCTCATAATTGAGTTCCTCACATCTTAATTAGTTAACCCTCAAATTTTGGAGTCTTTTGGACATCGTATGCACCCTCAAATGGACCCTATTAGGCTATATGTGCTTTTAATCTGTAATTGGTTGTTTTCTTTTGATTTCTTTGGATCGGTCTGGACCTTGGTCCAAGACCCGGTTCTGCTGAGGGCGGGCCGGTCCGGGTAGCGGGACTCGGTCGTCCCCTACCTCCGATCTTCACACGGACGCCAGGCTCAACAGCAGGGATGCCTCCCTGGTCTCTCGTGCGCGCCAGGCTGAGCGCCTCTCCACGCTTTCCTCGCCAACAGATTCCCCTCGTTTCCCCGAACCCAGCGAGCTACTCCACTCTCTGCGTGGTGCCCTAATACAAAAACGCCCCCTTTTTGGCCCAAGCAGCCGCCGCTGCTATTTCCCCTTTCCTCCCAAGTTCTCGTTTCGGTCGTCCCCTCGATCTCGGTCAGCTCGGAGAGCAACCTGGACCACTTGCCTATGTATCCCCACCACCAATTTGATTTGTGGGTGCGTGGAGAGCTCGGACGGTGGCTGTCTTCTCCAGCGGTAAAGCTCGAAGCTCCGGCAGCTGGAGCGACCACAGAACGATTCCGCTTGAGGTAACCATCTAGGGCCCCCTCTCTTTCATTCTAGGCATTCAACGCGTCACGGTTTTGCCCCGATTGCCGAGTCGACTAAGCGCCTCTGTCTTCCCCTGTTTTGACCGCCGCTGGTCCTTGCTTCGAGCTTCTGTGTTCGGACCTACAACACACCCCTCTTCTAGGAGTTATTAGCCGACCTGACCCTGGTATAGGTGTCGTTTATGCCGTGTGATTCGTCCGTGCGATTCCGTTCCCCTTCTGTCGATTCATGGTAGGCCGTCTTAGCACCAGGTACTGATCTCTGAACCAGCATCGCGGGATGCTTCTCGCCTCTTTTCCCCCACCGTAGTCGCTGCCAGGTTCATCCCTGGTTGTTTCCGCCACAAGGCTTGCCTTGCCCTCCGGCGACCTCAAGATCTGTGTTGAGGCTGGAGGAGTCTGTAGTGGCGAGTCGGAGCCAATAGTTGATTCCCTCAGGAGTCTTGCTCGAGTGCCTCTGTCGATCCAAGCTTGCACAGGAGCCTAATGGCGTGAGACACAGGGAGGTGAATCCCTGGGGCGAAAGCCCAGTCTCGCCCATAATGGCCATATAATTGGTGTCACACCTGCAAGGGTAATAGTGGTATTTTAAAATTTATGCTAACCTTGTTTGACCCAAGAAATCGCTTACTGATATCTCTATAGTTCGTGTGACATCAAACCTTGATTCACATTTCCACTCAGGGGCAAAATTGACATTTCAGAATTTATTTTCGTATTTAGTCAGAAATGGCTCAAACTTGTAAAATTCATTATAAATCATTTCTGTGTCCAAATCCCACATATAGGTATGTTTTTTAAATGAGAAAAATCCAACGGATTTAATGGGATAGGTTTGGAGACCTTATTCGAGACCTATTGAGAAGTCATTTTTATTATTAAGAATTTAAGGAATTATTTATTGATGTAGCACACACTTATTATGTTTAGGTGATAAAAGACATGAATCTGAGCCTAAAGAACATTATTGAGTATTAGGATCTGACTTTAAGGTATGTACACTCTCTATTTTTATTTTGGGCATTAAATGACTGAAATCCATATATCTTTTAATGAGGCATCTCTTGAATTGTAAATCCCTTTTTAAAATCCAAATACTTGGACATTTATTGCTCCCGATATGAATTCCTTTTGTTTCTGTGATATTTATATTGCTATGCTCATTTGGGTCATTGGACCCCTCCTGCCATGTTGCCTTTATTGAAAATGACTAAAATAATAAGTCTTGCAACTCTATTATAGCATGCTGCTTATATGACTAGAATATCTAGAATAGCGGTACTTATGTACAACCATATTTATTTAGGGCGTGCGTATTCCGCCCGGGGTGTGCGTTTCCACCCTTATTTATTTTTAGGCCATGATCCTATGGTGTTATGGCCCTGTTTTAGGTATATTTAGTCTACATTGTTATGCATGCAAATATTTATTATTTTAATATGAATCTGTGGATGATTGTTATGGCAAGACACTCTTTTGTTATCATGTTGTAATCTGAAATTTAACATGCCTCATTTCTTTTGCTTCATTTCTTTTGTTACTTATCTCTTGAACACACCTAATTGCAATTAGCCCTCTTTTCTTATGGGAACATCTCTTTTGTACATGTAATCCTATATAATGCCCAGAATATTTTATATATGTACATACTCGGCCTTTGCTGACCTCTTTGTTGTTTCCTTGTTCTGGGTGATGTTCCCTTCCACCCAGGTGAAGAGGAGCCCGTGGTGACCTTAGAGGCGGAGCCTGCACTTGAGGACCCAGTGTTCGAGGAACCTGTCCAGCAGTAGTTCGTGAAACTTTTGAGATGCCTAGGTTGCCCTCTGCAATCGATCCATTAGTTTAGTTTCTTTAGTGTTTTCTTTTATGTCCATATGGACAAGTTCTTAGAAATAAATGGATTATGTAATAACTTAAACTCTTTACTTTCTGCTGCTTTTGCTTTATGCTCAATTTACCATGTTATTTTGAGAACAATATGGCTACCCTTCAGTCTATTTATCGTGTTTCAATATATGGGTTTTGCTATGGCGTTCTCATGATAATGCTTATAGGGAGTGGTCCCCCTAGTGGGTCCTACTCCTTACAAAATGGTATCAGAGCAATAGCAGTCGGTAATCTAGTATCTCAAAATTTTTGCTTTAAGATTCTTATCCCTATCTACCTTTTCAGGAGGTCCGATCTGTTTGGGGACATGCATGGTGAGTCCTCCCAGTCCCGTGAGAGGCATGGAGATGGGTACACTACACCGCTGGACCCACAGTTCGGGATGCCACTTATCGAGCCGCCGTTGACGACACTCGATGCACATGCCACTTCTGGGGGCCACCAGGTCGTCATTGTGCCTCATTCTTCTTCAGAGCTTCCTCCTCCACCTCCGCTTACCGCCGAGCAAGAATTGGCGGTTCGGCGCCAGTTTTTGGCCAGTTCTGTGATGGGGCAAGTCAACGCCATTCCTCTTCCTGAGAAACCCAAGGAGTACTCCCTCACGGAGTTTATCAAGATGCAACCTCCCTACTTCAAGGGCGAAGGAGAGATCGAGATGGTGGACAAGGCCGACGACTGGGTCTTGGCCATCGAGCGTACCTTCGAGGGCATGGCTTGCCCTCCTCACCAGAAGGTCCGCTTCGCCACCTACGTGTTGGACGGACCAGCACGCGTTTGGTGGAACGGAGTCGCCTGCACTCGCGACACCTCCAACATGACATGGGAGCAATTCCTGGTCCTTTTCCGCCAGAAGTACGTCTGTGCCGCCGCGTTAAAGAAGAAGGAGGCAGAGTTCTACAACTTGAAGCAGGGAACCATGACTGTCTCTGCCTATGTTCAGAAGTTCCTGCTTTTGGAGCGCTATGCTATAGGTCTTGGAGAGGATCGCCGAGCTACACTCTTTCTACAGGGACTGAGCTACCAGTTTGGGCAAGCTCTTGTTCCACAGCTTCCTCTTACCTTCCAGAAGATGGTGGATAAGGCCCTCGCTATGGAGGCTTATCCAGGCTTTCAACCTTTGACTCAGAGTCCCAGCAAGCGAAAGAGCTTCAATGATGATCGTCGTGACAAGTGCAACCGCTGCCAGCGTCACCACCCTCCTGGCAGGTGCCCTACAGTGCAACCTGTAGCTCGACCAGATGTGAGGCACTTGATGTGCCACGAGTGTGGCCAGGCGGGTCACATCAGGCCTAAGTGTCCCAAGCTCAAGAGAGCTGCTGCACCAGCTCAGCCTCGAGCACCCCAGCAGCCGCAGCAGCAACCTCATCCGCAACAACCACCGAGGAACAATTATCAGCAAGGACGTCGCCCACCTGTTGAGAAACGTGCAGGACGTGTCTTTGCCATGGACGCCGTGGAAGCCACTGATGATAACGGAGTTATTGAAGGTATTGTGCACTTATTTCAACAGCTGATAAAAGCGTTATTTGATTCTAGAGCTTCAAACACTTTCATATCTTCTAAGCTTGTAGCATTGTTAGAGTTAGAAACAATGTACATGGACTATATCCTAGAGGTTGACACTCCTACGGGTAAAATGTCTTCTACTTTCCTGAAAATCCCTACTGTAGACCTTTGTATTTCTGGCAAGATGTTCAAGACAGACTTCATCATCCTCAATATGACGGCCTTCGACGTGATCTTGGGAATGGATTGGCTCAAGAAGTTCAAAGTTGCTCTTTTCTGTGAAGATAAAAAGGTTAGTCTGCTACACCCCGATGGCGAGCATTTCTGCATCAATGGAAGGAAGCAAGGACATCGACAGTTCATCATTTCTACACTCAAGGAGGAGAAGCTCATTGCTAAGGGCTCTAGGGCCTACTTGGCATCGGTCGTCCTCAATTCCACACCACTAGACTTAGAGGACATTGATGTGGTTTGAGATTTTCCTGACGTCTTTCCTGATGAGCTGCCTGGACTCCCTCCCTCACGAGAAGTCGAGTTTTCTATCGACCTCATACCAGGCACGACACCTATCTCCAAGCCACCCTATCGTATGGCACCTGCTGAGCTGGCTGAGCTCAAGAAGCAACTGCAAGAGCTCCTAGACATGGGGTTTGTACGCCCTAGTATCTCTCCCTGGGGAGCACCGGTGCTATTTGTGAAGAAGAAAGACGGGTCCTTGCGGATGTGCATGGATTACCGTATGTTGAATCAAGTGATGATTAAGAATCGTTATCCTCTGCCACGCATCAATGATTTGTTCGACCAGCTGAAGTCTGCTACTGTATACTCAACGATGGATTTGCGTAGTGGCTACTATCAGATGCGAGTGAAAGATGATGATGTACCGAAGACGGCCTTCCGCACTCGTTACGGGCATTATGAGTTCATGGTCATGCCTTTCGGTTTGACCAATGCCCCTGCCGCCTTCATGGACCTGATGAATCAGGTCTTCCGTCCCTAACTCGACAACTTTGTGGTGGTGTTCATCGACGACGTGCTTATCTACTCCGAGTCCATGGATCAGCACCGCGAGCATCTGCGGATTGTTCTTTAGGCATTAAGAGAACATCAGCTCTATGCAAAGTTCTCCAAGTGCAAGTTCTGGCTCAGCGAAGTGATGTTCCTTGGCCATGTTATTTCTGCGGGACACATTGCGGTAGATCCTGTCAAGATTGAAGCTGTGACAAAGTGGCAATCACCGAAGAACCCCTCAGAGATATGCAGTTTTCTGGGCTTGGCAGGTTACTATCGGAGGTTTGTACATAATTTTTCTGAGTTGGCGCTTCCTATGACAAAGCTGACACGCAAGGATGCAAAGTTTATTTGGACTCCTGAGTGTGAAAAGAGTTTCTTAGCACTGAAGGATTGTTTGACATCTTCCCCTGTGCTTGCTTTACCTGTTGAGGGTAAACCCTATGTTATCTTCACCGATGCTTCTAAACTAGGGTTGGGATGCGTCCTTATGCAAGAAGGACGAGTGATTGCTTATGCCTCACGCCAATTGAAGCCTAATGAGGGTAATTGGCCTACTCATGATCTGGAGTTGGCTGCCATAGTTATGCACTGAAGATATGGCGACATTACTTGTATGGGGTATAGTTTGAAGTCTTCTGTGACCACAAGAGCCTACGCTACCTGATGACTCAGAAGGACTTGAATCTGCGCCAGAGACGATGGATGGAATACCTCAAGGACTATGACTTTACCATCACTTATCATCCCGGTAAAGCCAATGTTGTTGCTGATGCTCTGAGTAGGAAGAAGGATGCAACTTGTGCTTCCATCAGTTGCTTCTTATGGAGAGGCTTGGAATGGGTTTCGAGTTGGAGACCTGAGCTACCTGATGTTGGTCACGACCTTTCTGTGGAAAAGGTGAGAGTGCATATGGCTAGTTTGGTTGTCACTCCCACCTGGATTTCTGAGGTTGTTACTGCACAGTTAGATAGCTCTGAGCTAGCTGAGATGAAGCTGATGACAGAGAAACCACAGTCTGACTTTTCTGTGGGAGTGGATGGTGCTATCCGTTTCCATCATAGGCTATGGATACCTGATGTTGCTGATCTGAGACAGAGAGTTCTGAGTGAAGCCCATGGGTCTAAGTACACGATTCATCCCGGTACCACAAAGATGTACAAGGACTTACAATGGGGTTTCTGGTGGAAAAACATGAAGAAGGATATTGCTACTTATGTTGCAAAGTGCTTGACGTGCCAACAGGTGAAGATTGAACATCAGCGTCCCGGTGGTCTTCTTCATCCACTTGAGATACCAGAGTGGAAATGGGAGAAAATCACTATGGATTTTGTCACTGGGTTTCCGAAGTCTAAACGTGGGTACGATGCGGTCTGGGTTGTTATTGATCAACTGACCAAGTCAGCTCATTTTCTTTCGTTCAAGAGCACCTACAAGGTCCCTGATATGGCACAATTGTATGTGGATTGGGTTGTTCGTCTGCATGGAGTTCCAAAGGCGATAGTTTCTGATCGAGACCCAAAGTTCACTTCTCATTTGTGGAAGCAGATACAGGAAGAGATGGGTTCTGATCTACGTTTCAGCACAGCGTACCATCCTCAGACGGATGGCCAGTCTGAGAAGACAGTACAGATTCTGGAGGACTTGTTACGAGCTTGTGTGATGGATTGGGGAGGTGTTTGGGACAAATACCTTCCGTTGGCTGAATTTGCTTATAATAACAGTTACCAAGCCAGCATTGGTATGCCGTCTTTTGAAGCACTTTATGGCCGACCTTGTCGTTCACCACTACACTGGGATGATGTGGGTGAACGGGCACTGATGAAGAGTGACGACATGCAGATGATGACTGATAAGATTTGCTTGATCAAGAAAAGGATGAAGGTTGCCCAAGATCGACAAAAAGTGTATGCTGATAAGAAGAGATCTGATGTGAGATTTTTGGTTGGTGATTATGTGTTCCTCAAGATAAAGCCAATTCGATCTATTGCAAGGTCTAAAGTCAAGGGCAAGTTAAGTCCTCGTTATGTGGGACCATTTGAAATCTTGGATAGAGTTAGGGAGTGTGCCTACCGTCTAGCTCTACCTCCCACTTATGACAAGATTCATAACGTGTTCCATGTATCTGTCCTGAAGAAGTATGTGAAGGATCCTACTCATGTGCTGACTATTGAACCTATTGAGTTACGAAAAGATATATCCTATGAAGAGTTTCCAGTGGAGATCCTAGATTCTAGAACAAAGCATTTGAAGCACAAGGAGATTGAACTTGTGAAGATTCTCTGGAAGTAATATGGTCTTGAGGAAACTACTTGGGAGTTGAAAGAAGAGATGATGCGTACCTACCCCTCCCTCTTTGCTTGAGATTTCAGGATGAAATCTTTTTAAGGGGTGGTGTGTTCTAACATCCCCAATTCCAGGTACAAAACATCTTTTCCTTTTCTTTAACCCTACTTTGATATTTACATCATGGAAATCTTTCTTCGTGCTTTGTATCGAATTAGGTGACTTTTGACCCTCAAACCCTAGTTTAACTCAAGTCATATTCCATAGAATTGAGGACATGAAGAATTGCTATCTTAATACCCCAATTAGCTAGCTCATAAGCAATAATGATGATCTAGATCACTTTACCCTAGATTTGTGAACTAGGATAGACCTGGGTATCATATAGGTCAATAATTGAGTTTAGATGGAAGGTTTGACCATCTTTGACATTTAGACTTAGTTCATTTCATTAATTGAATGACTAGTGTGCACATGTTAAATTATAGATGTAGTAACCTCAAAATACAAATCTAAGCTCATAATTGAGTTCCTCACATCTTAATTAGTTAACCCTCAAATTTTGGGGTCTTTTGGACATCGTATGCACCCTCAAATGGACCCTATTAGGCTATATGTGCTTTTAATCTATAATTGGTTGTTTTCTTTTGATTTCTTTGGATCGGTCTGGACCTTGGTCCAAGACCCGGTTCATCTGAGGGCGGGCCGGTCCGGGTAGCGGGACTCGGTCGTCCCCTACCTCCGATCTTCACGCGGACGCCAGGCTCAACAGCAGGGATGCCTCCCTGGTCTCTCGCGTGCGCCAGGCTGAGCGCCTCTCCACGCTTTCCTTGCCAACAGATTCCCCTCGTTTCCCCGAACCCAGCGAGCTACTCCACTCTCTGCGTGGTGCCCTAATACAAAAATGCCCCCTTTTTGGCCCAAGCAGCCACCGCTGCTATTTCCCCTTTCCTCCCAAGTTCTCGTTTCGGTCGTCCCCTCGATCTCGGTCAGCTCGGAGAGCAACCTGGACCACTTGCCTACGTATCCCCACCACCAATTTGATTCGTGGGCGCGTGGAGAGCTCGGACGGTGGCTGTCTTCTCCAGCGGTAAAGCTCGAAGCTCCGGTAGCTGGAGCGACCACAGAACGATTCCGCTCGAGGTAACCATCCAGGTCCCCCTCTCTTTCATTCTAGGCATTCAACGCGTCGTGGTTTTGCCCCAATTTCCGGGTCGACTAAGCGCCTCCGTCTTCCCCTGTTTTGACCGCCACTGGTCCTTGCTTCGAGCTTCTATGTTCGGACCTACAGCACACCCCTCTCCTAGGTGTTATTAGCCGACCTGACCCTGGTATAGGTGTCGTTTATTCCGTGCGATTCGTCTGTGCGATTACGTTCCCCTTCTGTCGATTCATGGTAGGACGTATTAGCGCCGGGTACTGGTCTCTGAACCAGCATCGCAGGATGCTTCTCGCCTCTTTTCCCCCACCGTAGTCGCTGCCAGGTTCATCCCTGGTTGTTTCCGCCACAAGGCTTGCCTTGCCCTCCGGCGACCTCAAGATCTGTGTTGAGGCTGGAGGAGTCTGTAGTGGCGAGTCGGAGCCAACAGTTGATTCCCTCAGGAGTCTGGCTCAAGCGCCTCTGTCGATCCAAGCTTGCACAGGAGCCTAATGGCGTGAGACACAGGGAGGTGAATCCCTGGGGCGAAAGCCCAGTCTCGCCCATAATGGCCATATAATTCGTGTCACACGTGCAAGGGTAATAGCGATATTTTAAAATTTATGCTAACCTTGTTTGACCCAAGAAATCGCTTACTGATATCTCTATAGTTCGTGTGACATCAAACCTTGATTCACATTTCCACTCAGGGGCAAAATTGACATTTCAGAATTTATTTTCGTATTTAGTCAGAAATGGCTCAAACTTGTAAAATTCATTATAAATCATTTCTGTGTCCAAATCCCACATATAGGTATGTTTTTTAAATGAGAAAAATCCAACGGATTTAATGGGATAGGTTTGGAGACCTTATTCGAGACCTATTGAGAAGTCATTTTTATTATTAAGAATTTAAGGAATTATTTATTGATGTAGCACACACTTATTATGTTTAGGTGATAAAAGACCTGAATCTGAGCCTAAAGAACATTATTGAGTATTAGGATCTGACTTTAAGATATGTACACTCTCTATTTTTATTTTGGGCATTAAATGATTGAAATCCATATATCTTTTAATGAGGCATCTCTTGAATTGTAAATCCCTTTTTAAAATCCAAATACTTGGACATTTATTGCTCCTGATATGAATTCCTTTTGTTTCTGTGATATTTATATTGCTATGCTCATTTGGGTCATTGGACCCCTCCTGCCATGTTGCCTTTATTGAAAATGACTAAAATAATAAGTCTTGCCACTCTATTATAGCATGCTGCTTGTATGACTAGAATATCTAGAATAGCGGTACTTATGTACAACCATATTTATTTAGGGCGTGCGTATTCCGCTCGGGGTGTGCGTTTCCACCCTTGTTTATTTTTAAGCTATGATCCTATGGTGTTATGGCCCTGTTTTAGGTATATTTAGTCTACATTGTTATGCATGCAAATATTTATTGTTTAAATGTGAATCTGTGGATGATTGTTATGGCAAGACACTCTTATGTTATCATGTTGTAATCTGAAATTTAACATGCCTCATTTCTTTTGCTTCATTTCTTTTGTTACTTATCTCTTGAACACACCTAATTGCAATTAGCCCTCTTTTCTTATGGGAACATCTCTTTTGTACATGTAATCCTATATAATGCCCAGAATATTTTATATATGTACATACTCGGCCTTTGCTGACCTCTTTGTTGTTTCATTGTTCTGGGTGATGTTCCCTTCCACCCAGGTGAAGAGGAGCCCGTGGTGACCTTAGAGGTGGAGCCTGCACTTGAGGACCCAATGTTCGAGGAACCTGTCCAGCAGTAGTTCGTGAAACTTTTGAGATGCCTAGGTTGCCCTCTACAATCGATCCATTAGTTTAGTTTCTTTGGTGTTTTCTTTTATGTCCATGTGGACAAGTTCTTAGAAATAAATGGATTATGTAATAACTTAAACTCTTTACTTTCCACTGCTTTTGCTTTATGCTCAATTTACCATGTTATTTTGAGAACAATATGGCTACCCTTCAGTCTATTTATTGTGTTTCAATATATGGGTTTTGCTATGGCGTTCTCATGATAATGCTGATAGGGAGTGGTCCCCCTAGTGGATCCTACTCCTTACACTTGTAGTCTTTGGCGAACGCGTACATAGCCCATTGGACCCATAGTGTGGTCATGCACATTCAGTGTACACCTTGCTTTTTGTGCCTCACTGAGGGCCTAGTTAGTATGCACATTAATGATTTAGTTAGTAGCACTAAATGTTAATCTTGAATAGGTGAATACAACGTATATTAATTAAATTGGGAGTGACGCGTAATACCTTGAATTCTTCAGATTTTCTTGAAGCAACAAACGTGTCCCAATCTTCTTTGTCCAAGAAGTTCCACTGTTCAAGGACTGACTTCTTCTTCTTATCACCATCTTTTATGTATTCTCTGTTGAGATTTTTCCTATAGTTCCTTAGCATCTTTCCAGCGCGTTGCATCACACTTTTACGATGCAGCTTCTCATCCAATGCAAACAGATTCTGTAAAATAGAATTCTTATTAACTAGTATCCAAAAATAGAATTGCAAATAATATAATTTGTAATCTACAAAATAGAATTGCAAATAATAATAACTCACGCATAAATCCTCCCATATCAAGTCTTTCTTCGCCTGAGGAACTTTATGCCAATTATCATAATTAACACCACAATGGATTTGAGTGACAACCCCAAGATAGTTTACAAAATTATTGCGGTTCACTCCAATTGCATTTCCTCCATTATCAAACTCCACAACCAATCTGGATCCACTGCCACTTAGCACTATTAACTTCTTCAACAGAGTGATGCCCCTTTTCTTGTTAAGTGTTTGGTTTTGCGCATCAAGTTCCTCCAGTGCTTCAGTGGGTACATGTGCATCGTCAACCTAAAATTTGACAAAAATAAACACACTGAATTAGCGCAATATAGAAATATGGGATATATGACATAACTAGAAGATAATGAATTTTATTGAAATACAGGATATGTTTTTAGACCTTACATTGGTATCCTCGACATGCTCATCATGGACAACATGCTCATCATGGACTTCATGCTCGTCATGGACATCATGCTCATCATGGTCAGCCATCTGAAAATGGCATTAAAAAGGCAAACATTTAGCATATGAAGATAATGAAACATCAAATCTGAAAATGATATTGATATTAAAAAAGCAAACATTTAGCTTCAATAAAAAATATAAACATGCATGCCTCTAAAATTGTGATCTTTTATCAATTAACAATCCTTCATTGTGATCTCCGCGCACATATAATTCATCATTAGCTTCAATATTTTTTGGAGTTGGCAACAAAAAAAGGGTATAAACAACCGACGCCAAAGACATGTTCTGTAGTAGTGAAATTCAGGGCATAAACACATGTGATGTCATTCTGATAAATAATAAATGTGTACCACATATCCCATCCTTGAACACCTAATCTCACTAGTAAGTGTATAATGTGTATTGGGTTTTCAAGAAAATTTCGGCAGCATTTCCCCGTTTGTTCTCTAAGTATACTTAGAGAACAAACGGGGAAATGCTACTGAAATTTTCTCAAAAACCCAATACACATTATACACTTACATCCTAAGTGAGATTAGGTGTTCAAGAACAGTCCCAAACCGGGGACTATCCAAGATTTACTCCTAATGAGTAAATCTTGGACGGGTTTCTAGGCCAACAAACACAATAATAGATATGTAAATCATATCATTAAGAGCATGGTTTCATGTTAGGTCATCATAGGTCATAATAATCCACTAGAATGAGCAAAAAATGTCTCATGGTGTTAAAATAGCATAAGAGTATTAGATCTTGATTCTAGAGTGTACAAGACATAATAGTGACTACTGATTTTGTGGGGTGATATCATTTCATAGGATTTATAGATTCAAATTTAACAAGTGTACAAGTTGCATCATTTTAATACTCTAAATGTGACTAGTGGGTCATAGCACATAAAAGATGGCATTACAAGGAAAGTAAGCAAACTAGATCAATTAACACTCATCTCAAAGGAACATTAGTTATTCAAGGGACCAGGAAAGAGTGCTTTGAATCACTAGGATCATACAAGTAGCAATGTTGATTAAGTCTATGTGATTAAAGATCAAGCAGTGTAATAAAACAGGGTTTACCTCTGTTTGAGCCCAGTCGGGCGTCAGCAGGGAGAGAGGGTGAGACGGAGGGTGGCGAGTAGGCAGGCAAGCAGGCAGGTGAGCAGGCGACGGGCAGGGAGACGGCGGGCAGCAGTAGATGATCAATTAATTCCTGAAACAATACATAAATAAATACAAATCAGTACATAAATAAACATAAATCAGTAAATAACTTAATTTTAAAAAAAATACACCCAGCAGCACTGTGCCTTGGCGCAGCCCAAGCATCGCCCAGGCATCCCAGAGGCCTAACTAGGCTGGGCGCCTGGGTTTGGGACCCTAGGTGAACGCCTGGACGCCTAGGCGCGCCTGGGTGCCGCCTGGGTAGGTCGGCAGGTACCTGGGCAAGCAAGCAGGGTGATGTCAAGGTGAGGTGAGGTCGAGCAGGTCGGCGGCGAGCAGAATGGTGGTGGTGGTGGGCGGCGAGCAAAGAACATCGGCAAGCTCCAAGACCGCCGGCGCAGGGCAGGAAGGTAGCCGCATGGCAGGCAGGCGCAGGGACCGCCGGCGCGGCGACTAGGACCGGAGACGGTGGCAGAGCGGTGGCACACAAGCAGCAGCGGCAGCGGGTGGGGGTTGAGTCGGGCGGCAGCAGTAGCGGGGGAGAATTCTCGCAATGAAACAGAAGAAAGGGGAAGATTTGGGTGACCGCGGGTATTAAGTTCATAAAAGGCATCGGTTGTCTACAAAACCGACACCTAAACATCTTCAGCGTCGGTTGATTGTAAAAAGCGACGTCCAATTGGACAATATTTGCCCTAAATTATTTGGCGGGAACCATTATCAACGTCAGTTATCAAAGGATAACCGACACTGTATGTGACACTTTTCGCGCAAATTCTCATCATACATAGGCGTCGGTTTGTATCTAAAAAACCGACGCTGTATGTGACACTTTTTCTTTTCTCTCAAAATTTGGATTTCGTGGGCGATTTTAGGCGTTGATTTGGTTTACCTAGCTGACGCTGAATACAAAGCGGTACCTGTGTCTGACTGGTCTTCAAATATAGACGTCGGACTTACTAAATAGCTGACGTGGAATGTTATAGGCGTTAGTTTTTGTAAATAACCGACGCCCAGAAAAGCGACATTGAATGTTGCTTCTGTAGTAGTGTTGCTTGATTTGAAATCCGAGGAAGAAGGTCAACTCACCCATCATGCTCATTTCAAACTCACTCTGCATAAGAGAACTAAACTCCTTGCAAAGATCAAGATCAGTCCCGCCAAAAATGATATCATCAACCTATATTTGAATTATAAGAAAATGGTTAGAAGTGTGTTTTAGAAACAAGGTAGAATCAACTTTGCCCATGACATACCTATTATCTAACAAAAAGTTCTTTAGTTTCTCATACCAAGCTAGAGGTGCTTGTTTGAGTCCATAGAGAGCTTTTTGCAACAAATAAACATGATTGGGTAACTTGTCATTTTCAAAACACAGAGGTTGAGAAACAAACACTTCCTCCTCGATTGTACCATTCAAAAACGTACTTTTAACATCCATTTGATATAACAAGAAATTTTTGTAACTAGCAAAGGCAAGTAACATACGAATAGATTCTAATCTAGCAACACGAGCATAAGTTTCATCAAAGTCAATACCTTCCTATTGGTTGTAACCTTGTGCCACTAACCTTGCTTTGTTTCTTACCACTTTTCCTTGGTCATTTAGCTTGTTGAGGTAAACCCATTTGGTGCCAATGACACTTGGTCTTGGCACTAGGGTCCACACACAATTTTTCTCAAATTGCTCTAGCTCTTCTTGCATGGCAAGGATCCACTCATCATCACCAAGGGCTTCTTTGATGTTCTTTGGCTCTAGTTGGGAGATGAAGGCACTATCTTCTTGTTCTTTGTTGTGAGCAGCTCATGTCCTCACTCTCTCGAACGGGTTGCCAATGATCAACTCCTTGGGGTGATTCTTTGCAAAGCGGGGAGTGGGATCCTTTTTTTCTTCTACTTCTTCTATCACCTGCTTACTTTTATTTTTGATGTTGAGGTCTTTTAAGATGGGAATCAACTCATCTACAACATCATCATCACCAATATGCTTGCCAACAATAGGGTTAGTTTCAATAAACTTAACATTGATAGATTCTTCAATTTTAGACAATTCAATGTTGAATACTCTATATGCCCTGCTAGTAGTGCTATATCCTAGGAAGAAAGCCTTATAGGATTTCGGATCAAACTTGTTGAGAGAATCCTTCGTGTTCAACACAAAACAAGGACATCCGAAAACATGAAAGAAATCAATAGATGGCTTCCTGCCACGCCATAGTTCATAGGGGGTTTTCTTGAAAGACGGATGTGTGAAAACTCAGTTTTGCACAAAACATGATGTGCTGACAGCTTCAGCCCAAAACTTCTTAGGAGTGTCATACTCAAGAAGCATGGTCCTAGCCATCTCTTGTAGTGACATGTTCTTCCTCTCAACAACCCCATTTTATTGAGGAGTGCGAGGAGAAGATAAATTGTGTGAATAACCAAGTTTTTCACAAAAATGCTCAAAAAGATCATTTTCAAACTCTCCCCCATGATCACTACGGATAGAAACAATTCGGCAAGAAGCTTCGTTTTCAACCCGTTTACAAAAACTCGAGAAAACATCAAGAGTATCACTTTTAGAAATGAGAAAGAAGGTCCAAGTATATCGAGAGAAATCATCAACAATAACAAGGCAATACTTGGAACCACGAAGCGTTTGTTTTCTCATTGGTCTGAATAGATCAATATGAAGAAGTTCAAGAACTCTCTTGGTACTCATGACTCCTTTGGATTTGAAGGAGGATTTGGTTTGTTTCCCTTGTGTACAAGGTTGGCATTCCTCATCCTTATCAAAATCCAATTTAGGAAGTCCTCGAACCAAATCCTTTTTGTTCAACTTCTTCATTTGATGCAAATTCACATGACCCAAACTACGATGCCAAAGAGAAAGATTGTTTTTATCCACAACCAAGCATCTATTTAGTATGGGCTTAAGAGCATCAAGAACAATAACATAAAGATTACCATTTCTAGTTCCCTTATATATAACATTGTAGGAGAGGGAATCTAGAAGCAAGCATTATAAAGTAGTAAATAATACAAGATATTCATTGTCACATAGTTGACTTACACTAATTAAATTGTGATGTAGGCCATCAACAAGCAACACATTTTTAATACATAGCTCATTTCCTACATCACCCTCACCTACAACCTTACCCTTCTTGTTGTCCCCGAAGGTTACCGATCCTCCTTTCTTTTTTACAAACTTGTTGAAATGGCTGATTTCTCCAGTCATATGCTTAGAGCAGCCACTATCAACAATCCACTTCTTTTTAACCTGCAAGAAAAGAGGATGTCGGAACCCAACTCAAACTTTGGGATCCGGGGTTAGCTTGGGGACCCATTTCATCTTTGGGTTGGTCCCCTTGGGCTTGTAAAGACAATAAGTGAAATAATGGTCATCACATTTGCAATGAATACAAACCATAGGGTTCTTAGAGCCGGAAGTCTCTCCATGGAAAATGGGAGGTTCCACACTCTTCTTCTTACCCTTCTTCTTCTTACCTTTGGGAGCAGTCCCATCATATCCCAAACTACTAGTACCAACATGTTTGGTAGAGTGTTCTAGGACATCATTGAGGGATTTCTTTCCCGAGAGAAACCTTTGCAAAGTAGATCTTAACTTAGCATTATCATCACTGAGATTTATAGCAGTAGTAGAAATACTAGCAAGATCTTCTCTAGCATGCAAAAGGTCGGCCTCAAGATAGAGGGCTTCAGTAAGAAGGGAATCCTTTTCTAAAGTTAAGCTAGCAACTTCATTTCTTGACAAAACAGGCCTAGAGGGTAAATCATTAACTTGAGAAAACAACTTTGCATTTTCATATTTAAGCACAACAATTTCTCTTTGATAAGCATAGACTTCATCTCTCCTAGCATCATCAATAAGCTTGAGTTCTACATTTTCTATTTTAAGAGTATCAAGCTCATCTAGGCACTTTTGGTTTTCTATCTTAAGATTTTCAATATTTTTAAGATATACACCATTCTCAATCTCTACTCCATTGTATTGAAGTTCAAGGTCAAGAAATTGCCCTTGCAAGGAATCTATGCTCTCAAGATGTAATTTTTCATTTTTATCAAGAATATCAATTTTAGCATAAAGATCGTCAATTATCTTGCCTAATCTTTTCCTCTTAGATTTACATTTAGCAAAAGATGATTGGCATTCATTTAGCATATCAATGAGAGTTTCCTTAGATAGCTCATGAAAATTAACATTGCTTACCTCACTTATCTCACTTACCTCATTTACATCTTCACTAGTGGAGGCCATGAGGACAAGATGGCATTCTCCATCTTCGGAGCTTGAGGAACTTGAAGAAGACTCCTCCCACGCTGCATGAGCTGCATCTCTGGATCTTTTCTCCTTCTTGTCTTTCCTCTTGTACTTAGCTTCTCTCTTGTACTTGTCATCTTTCTTGTGGCTGCTCTTGTGATGGCTCTTCTTCACCTTTGGGCAGTCACTCTTGTAGTGGCCTTTTTGACCACACTCATAGCATCTAGGAGTTGAGGAGGAGGTCTTTCTCTGGAAGTGTTTCCCCTTTTAGTAGTTTGTTTCATGCTCATTGGAACCTTCGTCTTCACTTGAGGAAGGGCTGGGAGACTTCAAGACAAGTTGTTGTTGTCGGACCATTTCTTCAGCTTGTGCTTTGAAGGTTGTGTCATTTATCTTCTTAGACTCTTTTTCTTCTCTCTTCTCTTCCTCCTCTTGCTTGTCAAGCCTAGGTTCATGGGCTTGGAGGTTACCAACCAGCTCCTCGGTTGACAACTCACTCAGCTTGTACACCTCTTCAATTGAAGTAACCTTAGGCTCCCATCACTTGGGTAGAGATCTCAAGATCTTGGCGTTGATAGTACATCTATCCATTACACTCCCAAGGGCTGCCAAGCTATTCAAGATAACATTTAGCCTAGTGTACATATCCACCACTCTCTCATTCTTACCCATCTTGAAGTTCTCTAGAAGACCACCAAGCATGTAGACTTTGGCCTCCTTCACTTGCTCAGTTTATTCATAGGCGACACACAATTTGTGCCATATCTCATGTGTCGTGTCCCAAGAAGAGATCTGGTTGAATTCAGATGGAGTAAGAGCGGCGTAGATGATGCTCACAGCTTTGGCGTTGAGTTGAGCACGCTTCGTCTCAGCTTTCGTCCATGTGGTGATGTCCCCTTTTGGATCTTCATATTTGAGATGGACAATCTTCCACATTTCGTAGCTCACACCTTGGAGGTAGAATTGCATTCTCATTTTCCAATATAGAAAGTTTGTGTCGTCGAAGACTGGAGGTCTCATGGAGAAGCTTCCTTCAAGGTTGAGTGACCCAAGAGCTGAATCGTCCATCTTCTCCTACTTGTTGAAGTAGCTTGGAGAAGACCTGCTCTGATACCACTTGTTGGATCAATGGGCTCTAGAGGGGGGTGAATAGAGCTACACACACTTCACAAAATCAATTAGACCACCAATTTAAACTTAGTGCAGAAATTAAACCAATCAGCAATTTGATGTCCTAATTTAGCATTCAAAGCAAGGATAAGAGACAATGAATTGCAAGCACTTGGACAGGTGGTTAGAGTGGTTCCACGTCCTAAACTTAGGAGCGATGTCAGTCCACTACCTAGAGTTGGTTAGACTCTAGGATTTGCAACTTGGTTCTCTTATATATCACAATAAGATTACAAGATACATAAATCACACAACCAATGACTTAAATTCTCAAGCTAAGATCTTCTAACTTTCCAAGGACTTACCCACAAAGCAAGATTCTTCAGCCTTCTTCAAAGGACTTACCCAATCTTACCTTAGTCTTCAGCCTTGCAGGATTTACCTATCTTACTTGAGCTTTGCCTTGCACTTCTCCTTCTCTTGGAGAGCTTCTCCACATTTCACCTTCACCAAGGGATCTGGAGCAGCAAGCTATATTCACTCTTGAAGAACAGCCATCATCTTCACCTTCACTCGGGGAAGACCAGCAGCAGTCTCTCTTTCACTTGGAGAAGCAGCTTCAATCAATATTCAAAGGGAATAGGAGGTAGGAAGAGAGAAAGGAGAGTTGTACATCATACAAGGGATAACTCTCATACACATGGACCTAACTCACTCATAACTCACGAATTTATCTTGAAGGTAGAGAGAGAAAGGGGCTCAAGGGCTTGGAACACTCTCAACTAGGCTAGAACCAAGTTTGCAATGGAAGAGCAGCTTGGAATGAACTCCAAGGGGTTCTATTTATAGTTGAGGGTATCCCTTTAAGTTGTGGGACACTTGGATACAAAAATAGCCATTTTTTGTTCAAGAAAATGACTCTATTTTTGCCCAAAACACTTCACCAATGGTCACATCACTTTTTCTGCAAATTCCGTATAGTGCAATCAGTCGAGTTTCAATGGGGGTAACTCGACCGATCAAGTAAAAGACAAAACTGATATTCAAATGATCGGTCGAGTTTGTCCTGACAAAACTCGACCGACCATTTAAACTCGAAATGGTCAGTGACCTAATCGGTCGAGTTCTGTGCAAGCACAACTCGACCGATGCAATCTTCAGAAAATCAACCAAGGACTGATCGATCGAGTTTCAAGCCAGGGAAACTCGACCGACCAAGTGCATGTAATCAATTTTCTAATTTGCATTTAAAAGTGATTAGCACTTTGTGAATTTTGTCCCAAACATTTTTCTCTTCTAAGTTACAAGTCAATTCATCGTTACAAGTGATTACATAGATGTTCTACGGTCGTTTACATAGAAAACCCAAAATGCACACTTGTAGCCATTTTGACTTGAACTTGACCCATTCTAGGGTTTTGTATATTAGATCCCTTTCATGTACCTAATGCCTGCAAACAATCTTAAACACACATATTAGATACATATGAGTGGAATGGTTAAGTCATTATCAAAACATAGGTAATATATAACCTCTAGGTCAACATACAGTACACTGCTTCAAGCGGTTCTATAAGTCTATCGTGAAGGAAGAAGATAAGGGAAAGAATTATAAAGCTAATTATATTGGGAAAATTGCATATTTAACCCTAGAACTTGAAACCCTCATAACCTTTGCCTCAGATGTCCGATTTGAGTGATTCTTTTTGCAAAATTTCAAGCATGAAATTCTCTACAACCTCAAGGCAAGAAAACATACTAATTAGACTGTAACTATCGATCAAAGCACTAATTGCATCAATGAGTACTTAATTCAACTTAATCAACTTAATGTTGCACTAAGCATTAAATTATGGTAATTAAGCTTGTTCAACTCATTAAGCAAGTTTAGGGGTCTTACAACTATAAACCCCTAATAGGGATTTTGCCCCTGAAATCCAAGGTAAACAAAGATGGGTACTTCCTTTGCACCTCATCCTATTACCTTCACATGCTTACTTTCATATCATGGTAATGTCACATCATTCATACATATCTCATCTTGGGTCAGCACAAAAACACCCACATAAGAAGACATATCATGATCCCATTAAGAAATTTAATCAGCCCCATATCACTCTTATTCAACTTGTTCTCATAGTAGTTACTGCTTCGACAACCCTAAGGTTTTTTAATAAATATTGATCATATTTTTGACCATATTTGAAATAATTTGACATGTCATCATTCAAAGATTGCTACAACTTGTAAGACATTACTTGAACACTCTCTTCCTCCTATTCATAAATTATATTGGCACATTGGTTAGTCTAAAGGACATAACTCTAAACTCATCATGGTCATGTGGATTATGTCATCCAATCTAACTCTTATGCATTGATATTTTATCATAGATTTATCTTAAAGGAACATGGTATCACATATTTCTTAACCAACAAACCATCTATCCTAGATAGTGGTCTTTCCCAGCTATCACTAAACCATACATAACATTATAGAATCACTTTTGTTTTTCCTTACAAACAACATTTATAGGATCATTATCAACTCTCTCTCTCTCTTTACAAGAGAGGAATACTTGGAATGTTCATTTAATAAACATCTCCAACTTTCATATATTTCTCATATTATTGATACATCTTGGATACTAGGATTCATTACCTTGGTATCCACCTCATGCGCTATAAGGAACTCACATCCTTATCTCATCTACTTTTACCAACATAACAAATATCAAGACATATAAAAGGAGTCTTCTTAATTATTGGAAGGCTCAAAAGCAAAATCATCACAAACTTTATGATCATGGAACCATAGTCCAAACAACCTTATTCTATAGTAAGATAGCCATCCTCATGTTTAGAATGAATTCACACATACCAAGTGGCAATGATCCACTTGAAATATGTGCCCTAGAAAGGAAAGACAGAAAGTGAAACACACTTCCCACATCATAGCAACATCATTCAACTGTCACTAGCAAAAAGGTAACAAATTCTATTTTCATGATGCAGGTTACAACTTCTTATGTATCATTTTACCTTTTTCATTTTGGGTTCCTTGCCATTAGCACAGGAATCATCATGATTAACATATCGCATTACTCCTTCCTTTATGACTATCTATCCCACTTGGGTATGTTCTCTAATTTTATTATGTTTTTCAACCACTTATCAACAGGTAATTCATCATATTCCATATTTTCTTCATTAAATTGGTATCATCTCCCTTAATTTCTTTCACATGCCATGCTAATTTTTCATTTACACTTTCTTACACACATAGGTTGGTCTGAGATTAACTCAGGTTCCACCTTATTTCTTTGTCATTTTTCCCATTTATCTTCTCATTATATACTAATCATTGGAGTTCTTTCCATCTTATGTGGATTTCATACCTTGATTCACTTTATAAGCATAGACTTGTCTGTCTTTTACTTTATTATCTTCTTGAATCACATCTTCAAGAACACCTCTTTTTCTAATTTGTATTCAGATTTAGATTTCATGGTGTCGTATCTTTCTCTTATAGTTACCAAACATTCAAGTTTTGATAGATAATGATGCAATTTTCATCTTCTTTAAGGTAAGGATTGAGATATTCACACCGTAACTTCTTATTCATTATGCTCTTTAGATTGTCTCAAAATAACTACTTGATGAGAGTAATAAAAAAGATAACAATCTAAGAGTTCCATACTTACCTTTTCTTCAATAATTGAATACCTGGCAAGGGCATCCAAATACTGAGATTAGGCAGTATGCACTATATTTTTATGTCAAGTTCCTAACTTAGACATCGTCCTAGTCTTAAGTCCCAGTGTCCATGTAGACTCAGTGAACCTAAAGCTCTGATACCAACCTGTGGTGAAACGTTACACTAAATGAGATTACTCAAAAAATAAAACACAATCAATCACTAAATAATCACATACCCAAAAATATGGATAAATTAAAATCGATTTCAATGTCAGCACATTCTCAAAAACATTTTCATAAGACCCCAACATCTTTCTTTTATCCATACTAGGCCAAGAATTTGACACAAATGTTCTATTGCCTTAGCCACAACATATATACACAGAAGAACAATATTCGTATATATATCACACAAACAAGCATTAACATGCTAATAAAATCCTGATTCATTTGAAACACCCTATACAAACTTTTCCTGCCTGGACCTGAGAGTACAAGGATGACTCTAGAACACACTAGACATCTAATAAACTTTCTCAAAGATTCATTACTATAGCTCCTCTTTGCTGCCACGTGTTTGTTTTCGTCACTTCTGATTACCTAAAAAAAATGTGGCGAACCACAAGGGTGAGACCCATGTCCCAGCAAGAGATATAACCTCCAACAACGTTTATTGATTACAACATTTTTAAGTAATTAAACAGTTAAGAAGTTTAATCAGATATAACAAATAAGATCAACGGTACTGATGATTAACAAAATACATATAGGATCAGATAATAACTATCATCATTAACCAAACCATCATCCTTTATCTTCTTGACAATATAAGAAATTCAGTAGCATATGCAGTTCTAGCATCATAAGCAAGTCTAGTAACATAGCATAGCTAACAACATGAGCATGTCTAATTGGTTGAACATATAAACATCATAAGAAGAGCTAACAACATAAGCACAACTACCTGGATAAGCATGATTAGTAGTATATGCATCACTAGTTACAAAAGCATGGCTAGCATGCTATACATAACTAACAACATGAGATAGCTAGCATCATGATTATAATTAGCAGTAGCAGTATAGTTATCAACATAATCATGGCTACTGTATGTACGCATCTACGATCTTAAGCATATCCACAACATAAGTATATCTACTATCTCTTAATTGCACTCAGCATCATCTTTATGTAAAGAGAACAAATAAGGGTTATCATCCAATGTGAAATGTTGTGTATAACCCTAAACAAATATGTTACACGGCTGTATTACATCTTTTATTACGCCCTAGGGAATTTGAATCGTACCATTCAAAGTCCAACTGACCCCTGCGAAGGGCTATTCAGTTCCGTACAAGATCTAGGAGTGTCAGTATCCTAAGATCTCTTCCCCTCGTCCAGTACAAGTAAAAAGGCAGTGACATATCAGTCAAATTTGCCACCACAGCGACATATAGTCAAGCTGAAAACCACTAGTCCGACCTTAGTACAGGTCACGACACTAGAAATTAGGGCATTCAAACCCTATCACTGAGGTACAACCGCAGTTGTCCTCTAATCACATCATGTTATAATCACCAAGACACGACTGCAGCCGTTCTCAATCACATCAGATGTATGAGGCATGACCATAGCCAACCTCCACAATCTGCATTGTGGATGACAAGGATATATCCTCAACCTGCCACCCCCACATACTCAACAGTATGCACTCTGAGTTTTCCTTAGGAATACTGTAACATACTCGATTCTAGACACATAGGCTAATTTCCCATTCTTCTAGGCCCCTAATTGATTAGATGGATATCCAAAATCCCTTGTCCCTTTTCTTTACTTGGCTACCTTTCAATGTCTATATGTCATTGTAATAGCATAGATCAAACCATATTAGGATCTAATATCTGTAACATACTCAATCTGAGGCGTATAGGTTGATCCTTTGTTCTCCGAGGCCCTATTTGCTTATCTGACCAACCAATACCCTTTTTCCATATTCTATTCTATATTAGGATTAGGACCCAAATTGTATCATAAATTCATCAGATATGAAAACACAAGATAAAATAACCATAACATACGAAATAATAGGGTTGATGTATAAATACATAGATTACTATAATTAGCCTAACTTAACGCATTCTAGTATTAATAGGATTAAAAGAATGAAATAAATTGAATATGTATGGGTTCTGGTGTCATAATTAATTAATTAAGAGTATTAAATGCATGAAGTGGGAACATAATAGGCAAGTTATGAAAAGTAATACCAAACACTTTTAAAACATAAAAGTGACGCAAAAATTGAATTCCTTGCATCTCAATTCTCCAACCCATCAATTTTCATAGAATAATGTTTGACCATCCAATTGATTTGGCAAATAATTGAATTGAATGAACTAAGTCTAATGCTTAAATGTCATATTCGTATTCCTTGTACTCGAGTTAGCGTACCTACCCATTTCAAGCTTAATCGAATAATAAATACATCCTTGTTGGTCTTTTAGAAGTTAATATATAATTAGGATGATTTATTTCATTTAAATCGTGGTTCACGCTCTTGTTTTCCCGTGACTTTGATCTGATCTCTATTATTTGTCACGTGCGTCAAACCAGGACGGGTAATCAGGAGCTGGACTTGGTCGTCCCTTTCCCCCTATTTTCTCACGGTGGTGTGAGACCTTCTCAATGCCCCAGTTGCAGCCGTCATTCTTCGTCTCTCACCTCGATGACCCGTTCCACACGATTTCTTCTCCAATCTCTTCATCACTCCTCCTCAAATACAACAAGCTGTAAATCTTCCCTTCTCGTAACCCAAAGACAAAACACCCAAAATACCTGTTCGATCTCTGTCCTCACCTCACGGTGACAGAGTCCTCACACCTAACCTCTCACCACTGCGAAAACTTCTAAACCACCTTCTGCCTCCGCACTGCCCTTCCTTCCCCTTGTCTACACTGCCACTTATGGGCGCATAGGCTGTCCACCATGGCAGCAGCAACCCAGGTGAAGCGTCGGCTATGGCAACCTGTAGACTAATGGTTTCTTTTACGAATGTCATCAGCTCCGAAAGCCACCACCGCCTGGTATGCCACCATCATCAGGTGCTACCTCAGATCCACGAACCCACCACCAACATCATTGCTTATCGTCACCAAACCTTCAGTTGTATGTGCCCAGTAACCATACGCCCGCCGCCTTGACATCCTGGAAGGTGCCACCGGAGTGGGTCATCTTCTCCAACGAAGACGACGAGCAGCTGCTAGCCTTCCCCTCCTAAGTCAAATCCGCCATGAGGTAACCATCTCGAACCGTTACTCTCTCTTCCTACACATCGTTTTGGCCACGTCGGTGACTCGTTTGCTCGGTCGTCTAGCACCGCCGGTTTTCCCCTGTTCTGTCATGATTCGTCCGTACAATTCCACTTCCCCTTGTGTCGATTCACTGCCAGTCATTAGAAGAATAGATATTGGTCAGTGGTTAGCAACCTTGCCTGACCCTCATAGCATCGTGAGGATGGCCAGGTTTGCACGATTACTCCTTTGGTCGACGTTGCCGTACTGCCATCGATCTGAAACTCTACCGTGATTGCACCCCGAAATTTCATCCTTACCCTTGTCGGCACTGCCTCCGGTGGTGGTGTGGCCTGGTGAGCGTCGTGGTTGGCTAGTGGGAGTCTAGGTACAAAGCGGGCCTCAACGAGTGGTAAATTACTCAGGATCACATTGTTGAACTGCCGTTCCAATTCTGATTTGCATAGAATTCAGTCAAGTTTTGGATATTGGGAGTTGCCGGAATCTTGGTTCTGGTTACTGTTTCCTTTGCACCGAGTTGTGTTCAGAGGTGTGCATTCCAATCATTCCTGGTATACCTGATATCACATATTCTCCTGTTCATTTTATTGATTGCCCTGTAGTGTGCACACGAGAGGAGCAGGTTGCCTCCGTGTTTGGAATCATGGGCATTATCTGATCATGACGGAGTGGGAAACTAGAAAACGAGGTTGTTGTTTGGCTTTTCTCAGTTAATTAATAGTCTCGATGATTAATAGGACTTAATCAGTTGTGTTCATGTATTAGAACTTTATTAGAACTTTATTGGTCACGGGATAACATATACGAAGATTAGTTTTGGTTTTCATTGCGAATCGCATTGACTGGTCACTATTATGGTTGGGAAACTAGGGGACATTAGTCGTTGTTTTCATGTAGCTTCTGTACTGATAGATACCAGTAAACGGTGTGACCAGATCAATCAATATTGAGTTTGTGGATAATTAGAGTTTGTGTTCGTGATTTTGAATCAGGAGATTTTTCAGGCATTTAGTACAGGCATCTGAACCCAATAATGAATTTTCACAGGGAGTGTTTATTGGATTAAAAATTACATGTAGAACAATGTTAATACTAAGTATCGTTTTATGCTTAGGTGGTGATATTATTTTTGACTAGGACTCTGGTATTGTTTTATTTGACTTAAGCATAACATGTGGTATGTACATCCTCTATTTTATTTTGGGCATTCTTTGATTAAAATCTACATTCTTTTAATGACGCATCTCTTGAACTGTTATTCTACTTGAAAATCACTTGCTTGGACATTTATTATTTTTCCTTCTCTCAATTCATGATATTCAATTGGTTATTGTGATACCTTGTTATAATGGGTTTTTGGACCCCTTCTGCTATATTGTCTTTTTATTTGAAATTGACTAAAATGTCAGTCTTGTCACTCTATTTTATGCATGCTACATGTTTGACTAGAATATCTAGAATAGCGGTACTTATGTACAACCATATTTATTTAGGGCGTGTGTATTCCGCCCGGGGTGTGCGTTTCCACCCTTGTTTATTTTTAGGCCATGATCCTATGGTGTTATGGCCCTATTTTAGGTATATTTAGTCTACATTGTTACGCATGCAAATATTCTTGTTTTAGAAAGAATCTGTGGATGAATGTTATGGCAAGACACTCTTTTATTATCATGCTTGTAATCTGAATTTAATATGCCTCATTTCTTTTGCTTCATTTCTTTTTTTACTTTCTCTTGAATATACCTAATTGCAAATAGCCCCCTCTTATTGTGGGAACATCTCTTTTTGTACTTTTAACCTTATATAATGCCCAGAATGTTTTATATATATACATACTCAGCCTTTGCTGACCTCTTTATTGTTTCCTATGTTCTGGGTGATGTTCCCTTCCACCCAGGTTTAGGTGCATTATAGATCAAGGTTGTTCGAAGATCATATAAAGAGAATTGTACCTAAGGATAGCTTGGAATGGCTAGGTTACTCTCTGTTACTGGGCTTATTTGTAGTTAGTTTAAGTTTTTGTAATAACACCTTTTATGGTGATGAGCAATTATATAATGATACCCATTGTAACTTTGTAATAGTTTTGTTTTGCTGCTTATTCTTTATCATGCTCTGTATTATGTACCATTTGAGAAGTGAATGAAATTCCTCCTTTCCTTCTTACCTTTTTGGTATTTTTGGGATTGGATGGAATAATTCTTCAATTCAGTGAAGAGTGGATTCCCTATTGGATCTCACTCTTTACAGATACTTGTTTCACCATCCAACAAGTTTTGACACTAAAGATGGCTCTACGGCACAAGGCACTACATGATTAGAGTTGCACTTGATTAGTTATGCCAATTGGGTGAATTAAGGTTGCATCAAAGAAGTGGACATACAAACCCTAATTCACTTCTAGCAAGCATATAAATATCAAAACTTTGAAAAGATATAAAATGTGCGAGACATAATTTCTCATCTCATCATCACATGGCACTATTCCATTTCCGTTTATGAGACCACACTAGTCATCATACTATCACAAGATATAAATCCTTTTCACAATATCACAGGGTATCAACCCTTATCAACATAAGAGGATTACACCTCATTCAGGGCTCAACCATGCCCAAAGGTCATTAAGACCATCATATTATTCCCTACAAGATCATCATTATCTTTGCATGCCTTATAACAAGGCTCAACAACATCAATTATATATACTACACCAGATCAGCATAATATTGCATTTATGAGCTAGGTGGTATTCATAAACAATCATAGCATGGTTATATTAACATTAATAACATTATTTTATTACATAAACATGCAAGGAATCTAGATATGATTAACACTCATCATATTCATAATGCACATGTTTAGCATACAGAAGTATCAACCATGTGGCTATGATAACCACCAATTAACACAATAAGGTTATGATCATGTTAAGGAGGTTATTCCACCATCATTCCATCATATAAGAATGTTAAACATGAATACTCATCTTTATCTAATTGCATTAGAGTTAGGTTCAACATGATAAATTATATCAATGTTACTAATCAACACTCATACCCAAGCCCTAACTCATGACATCCCCATTGGATCATGGGTGCATAAGGTGAAGCATCACCATCACATTCCATACTATTCTCAAGTATGAACCCACACATAAATCAAGGTGTAACCATCAAGTTATAGAATACTAGGGTTTAAACAATAATAGAGTACTCCATGGTTGTATTAGTCATTCAAGGACTATTCATACCCAATTACCATCATTTAGTTATATTAAAGCTAGGTATAACAAGCTATACCTAATTAGGGTTACATATGAACACAATATGGTTATCATCCCTTCTATTCATATGAGTGAATAAGTAAGACTAACTTATTAAGGATAACCCTCCATTTGTTCCATCATCATTCAACCCATATCACCATACCACAATGTCACCCAAAACCATTGGATGTTTAAAAGGTAAGACTATTGGTTGTTTACATAAGTAAACACCTTGGATAAACCACCTACGAAGTCCTTGATTTGTGCTCTAGAAAGAGTCACCATCTAACCTTAGACATCCCTTGATAATTAATACAAAAAGTTCCATTGAGAGTAGGGTAAAACCCACAATCAACTATTCAGTTAAAACAAGCCATCCATTGTCAACAATTAAGCTCCTTAAGTTGATCATATAAAGGAAACAATCTAAATCACATTATTAGGACCAACATATTACATTAGCCATCATTCCACCTTAATGGAGGAATAAACAATATATCTCGACCATTGGGTCAAGTTCACATGTTAAAACCATCAATTATAGTATAGGTTTGACCATTGCATCAAATGACCCAAGAAACCATTGGTCTAAGGCTTAATTGATGCTAAAACTATATGATTAACTCACTATATATTGTAGAGGCCTGATCCACCATCATCAGTGATCATTAAATCACTATAGGTTGTTAGATCAATAATGTATTCATTAATCAGCATCGAATATTAAGTTGATGTCATCATTGATTGATATCATCAGTAGTTTACTTAATGATTGATCATAATACTTTTAATTGATCCAAAGCCTGACCTAAGGAGTGACCATAGGTTGTCACCATCATCTGAAGCCTTTGATCACAACCATGAGTTGTTATGAAGACAGCACCATAGGATTGTTGCAATGGTACCATCATCGGGTCATGGTTTATAGAAGAAATCAGCTTTAAACCCTAAAATTGACCATTGTTTGATAGGTGCTTAGCACCATAGGTTGTCAAAACAACCTGATCCAAGTCATATTATACCTTAGGAATAACATACACATGATCACATGTTCATATATAACTGAAATCAGAATAGGGAACATTATAAAAATCGAAATTCAAGTCAAGCATAGCTTTTTAGTACATGGATCATCATTTTCAAGCAAGAACATGATCTAGAAAGCTTATGGTAAGCAATAACCATGGAGCAAGTTATAAAACTTACCTCTAATGAGAAGATGAAACCCCGCACCGAAGAAATCTCGAGCATGTAGGGTAGAAAATCCAAGAATAAGCTATGGATTCGTCCATCTAGCACCTTTCTTCATCAAATGAGAAAATCCTAAACATAAGGAGCAAGAAAGGTAGGGTTTTAGAGCTTTAGAGCAAATTCTACCCTGGAATATTTTTCTAGTTGTGCACTACTAATTTTAACATTTAACAGAGTAAATTAGGTTTGATCAATCGTGTAATTTCACTAATTCACATCGCACATATCAGTCAACTAATTAGCGTCGTACAAGCGTTAATAATTAAAACATGCAAATCTGGAAATCGAGCGGTGCCAACACTGCCTGGCACCCGGGTATATGTTGTTAACTGCGTCAAACACGGATCAAACCAAAATCGTCCATTTTATCGAGTCAAATAATGTGATTGGGAGTGAGATTCTACTCACCACAGTTCAAGACGTCCGAATACGACTGGAAACACATCCAGAGTCCATTTATGGGCATCAGCGGGGTCGTCTTCTACCTCAGTTCAGCCTGGTTTGAACAAAACACACACAAACACCTCCCTGGTTTGGCATCATTCATTGCTATAGCTATGGATTCGAACAAGGACCTCACGAATGGAGCTTAACATCATTGTTGGTTGTTGTTGCTCACGCCCAGGGGTCTTCGTCGCTGCTCCGAACAGCAAGTGCTGCTGCTCTGGTTGGGGGCGCCGCCCCTAGCTAGGTGGGTGTTGCTCATGGTGGCTAGGCGCTGTAGTTGAGCGAGGTAGGAGACGACCTAGCTTGCTCAAAGCCCTAGGAGCCAAGAACTGCTCTGCCCTCCCTCTTTCTTGCTCGATCAGGCCGATGTTGTCCCTATGGTGGTTGGCCGACCATTTTTTCACATTGGGGCAGATGGGGGCGCAGCTGGGCGCCGTTCCTTGGTGGTTGAAGCGAGAAAGGTGAGGGAAAGGTGGAAGGAGCAAGGCACGATGTGTTGCTGGCTCCTGATTGTGTTGCTAGTCACTGGGCATTGCTGGCCATAGCTGCAAAAGGGGGCACCACCCTAGGGCATTGGGGTGAGGAAGGAGGTAGGAAGGAGAAGAGGAAAGGTGGGCGGAGGTGGACGAAGCTCAATCACTTTCTGATTCGCCCTAAATCGCCCTCGCGCAGCCTCCTTCAGCTTCTCTCGATCACACAGGTTGGGCACTGCTATAGTACACCGCTTCAAGCGGTTCTGTAAGTCTATCACGAAGGAAGAAGATAAGGGAAAGAATTATAAAGCTAATTATATTGGAAAATTTGCATATTTAACCCTAGAACTTGAAACCCTCATAACCTTTGCCTCGGATGTCCAATTTGAGTGATTCCTTTTGTAAAATTTCAAGTGTGAAATTCTCTAAAACCTCAAGGCAAGAAAACATACTAATTAGACTGTAACTCTTGATCAAAGCACTAATTGCATCAGTGAGTACTTAATCAACTTAATGATGTACTAAGCATTAAATTATGGTAATTAAGCTTGTTCAACTCATTAAGCAAGTTTAGGGGCCTTACATCCTCTGAATGCAGGTAACTCAGTGTCTGCATCTCTACTTCACCCACATAGATGGAATGGAACTCCACACTGTGCAGCCTTCTACTTGATGACATGGTAGCGTCGGTTGCTCTCCTTCTCTCTCACTTGGGACAATGAGAGCTAGGGTTCACGTACAAGAGTGTAACCTCAGCGTGAGCGCATCATAATTAATCAAAAGTTGGTCGTCATGCCCCTATTAATAGTAGAGAAAAAGAAGCATGGTTTCTCAAAATCCTCAATAAAACAAAAGTGATGCAGATGCATTTAAAATGAGCCGCTTGTGGACAATAAAAGAATATTCTATAATCCATTAATTAATCCAATTAATCATGTTAATTAATTAAATTTTGTTATCCATATATAGTTAATCACTCTAGATCTACTAGCTGGCTTAACAATAGAATCTAATTAATTGGCTTAAATACTTTAACCAATTAACTCATATTATATTCTAAAATCATAGACGTTTTTAGTAATCAATTTGATTCAGAATATTTCTAATCTCTTCCACAATTATACTCTTATTCCAACCACATCCTATGTGTTTGACTCGATAGGCTCCACATTACGTTGGCATTGATATTCATAATCATATCATAATTTCACAAGCAATGATCGGTATCTAGAAAGACTTCATTGTTACCCAAGTAATTGGAGAAGTTGAAGAACACTTAACCTATCATCTATGACTGATGTTATAGAGATTGTATAGTTCCTTTGTCTCTGATATTCGGATTGAACTTGAGGCATGGAATTGTCATCCTCTTCAATATTCATTCCATGTTCCTTGAACTAGAGAAGACTGTCTAAGATGTGTGTAAGCTCAATATCACATATTGACTCACATTAGCATGGTCATGCATTTCTCGGTCTCACTTATCAAGTAGACAGGATATCAAACTCATGTAGGAGGGACAAATCCCATCTACATCACTCACAGTCATCACCATGTGTCACAATACACCAGAGTACCATTTTTATGACAACCCTTATTCAGGATCACGGTGGATGATGTCAAAGTACGCCGAACGATATGTGATGAGTGTAATGACTTTAGGTCTAAGAACCACAATCACCACCATCACTATGATAGTTGACTCTGACTACCAATCATGGTTTCCACATGTCACTCTCAAGGTGGGTCTGTCCGATACAATGTTCTCTAATAAGTATCTATGTACTTGGTTTGATATCATATATCATGACTAATGAAATTTTGTCATCAACCAACACACACTCTAGTCTTAAGTTTTATTATTGTCTATTAACCTTCCACAATAACATCTAACTAGGGACATAACAAGAATGGATATACTCTTGATATTCGTATGATCTCGTCGTTCAGGTCTTCAACCCGAAGACATATGTCATTGAGTAATATCATTCTCTAGACATTTATTATGTTTATCATTATCTCATAACTAAATAACAAAATAAATTGGAAGATTGCCTTTATTATTAATCAAATTGTTTATAAGATATGTCATTACAATCATCATATAATTAGGTCTCTGGGCATACATACCAACAGAATCAATCTCTACTTTGATAGAATCTGCATGCCTTTTTCCCTCATGTGCTCTGGCCGTCTGTTCCATAGATCAACCTGGGCATCCTCAACTGCATGTATATCACCTTTAAGCACTGTAAGCTAGGTCTTGTACAATATATGACACAACTTGCCTCATACAATAACCAAAAACCCCTTTGTAATCTTACATATGCCACCACCAAAGTTCAGATGACAAAGTTCTCTACCAAAGAAAGACCCAAAAATTATACTCATCCAAAAATCTACGACTTAACGAATATCCTTCAATGTGAGTGTGCAATCAACATTTTTCGAAACACAAATGTCATTGATCTTCGTGATTCTAGAAAAGTTATAATTTATATTGTATAGACATAGAAGGAACAATGTTTTTATTCATTTCTTAATAATGATTTAATTTATTTTATGTCTCATATGTATCGATCCAGTAGTGCCCTATAAAACGTCATCTTCCACCCAGAATCAAGCCTACTGTTCCCAATTGCAAAACCTCCTTCGCAAGATTCACATCTACAAAGTGATGTAACCATGGGATGGAGATCTATATGATGACTTTTATGGACTCCACTCTCAAATGACCTCTCAACTATGTATAACTACATTTCTCAAAATGGTTCAGAGGCACTTCTCCTCTAATAAGTTGCTGACATGCCAATCATTGGCAGTTTGAAAATAGTGTAGTTTCTATGCTTTAGAATGAAAATTTGAGATCCATGGTTTGTTTTTGGGTTGGATCATTCACGGATGATGATTTATACGGTGTAGTTCATATGGGACTTGGACAAATCTAAGAAGATTCATTTGTCTTCTACTCGAAAAATAGCTATAGATTGGTCTCAGTTGAATGTTGATGGTTGCGCTAACGTGTGTATACCAAACTTTATCTTTGGTTGCTAAGTGCATGTTTAGTTGTTGGTGTACTTTCCAACTTGTTCTATGGTGTGTTTGAGCACTTGACCATTATGTTGGATATCTTTTTGATACATATAAATTTCTTTTGATTTAAAACTCATTGTGGAGGTAGAGGCAGATGTACTAGAAATTTGTTTTTTAAACACCAAATGTAAGAATGTGGTTCCCATAAACTTGTATTGTATTATGTAATTATTTTAACATTGTCTAGATTTCACATTTAGAATCATGTCGTACTCGTTTCGAAAGGGCTAGGGAAAATATATAAATAAAAGTAAACTTGTTGACATTATAGGCCCATAACTTCCTATGAAAACTTTTGCGTATTGAAAAATAACTCATGAGATGCACAATCTAACTACTTATGTGTGTAATAAATGTCATTTTCCCTACACATGAACCACACATACAATTATAGTAAAAGCATTTTTTGCTACAAGTTAACATATATGAATTATAATAATACATTTAGATATATTTATATGCACATTTATATATGTGAAGACACTATCTAGATACAATCACGACTAGATATGCATTTTACGTGATTCATTAGTTAACTACATATATGAAATATGTGGCCAGCTGAAGTGGCTACACAAGGATACACTACATTTTTTATATGTAAGGATAAATGTAACTAACATCTTTAGCTACAAATAATGTGATTCTTGATATATTTTTCTGTAATTAAAGATCATTCTTTTGTAGTGTTGAGGATAACTCTATAAGCCACAAATTTGGTGTGAAGAATGAATTGATCACTACAAACAATATGGACATGCAATACATTACATAAATGGATTAGATTTAAATAATGGTATTGAGTTAGTCATTGTTCAAAAGAGAGGTCAACCTAAATTAACTTGGAGGGAGGTAATACTATATATTTGGAATCTTAACATTTCCATAAGAATTTGATAAAAAAATACAGTTTAATGCAAAAGAAGAAATTATGTAGCTGACAACCAGCAGATATGATTGAGTTTTATATGATGATGACAAAGATGACAACAATGACTAGTTATGAGTTATATGTCCAAGACTATCATCGAGGAGTGACTCAATGGTTTAGTTTAGCCAATGTTTCAGTTTCATATATCAGATCAAGTTAACACTCGTATTTTGATAATTTTCTAATTTTGTATTCCATTTTTTGTCTATATATGTATGCTTGTATACTTGGGATTGGAATGATACTCGTAATTTAAAAAGAAAAGAACCATTTTTAAAGGCATGTTTGAAAGATAAGTTTTAACTTACTTTGAAATTTATGGATGAATTTCATGATAAAGCAATAGGAAAGTGACCTAGTTTGTGACAAACACAAGTCATAAACATTCGGCATGAGAAAATGGCAACTTGGCAAGATGAATGAGCTTTTTTGTATGAAATCAACGTAAAATCCACCACAAATACATGTATATGAATGTTTCTCAAAACCAAGATAAAAATATAGAAGAGAATGGTAAATTGTGTCAAATTACAATAATTGACTATTGTTTTGATGAATGAAAAAGTGACCAGGGTGTGGTTGAAAAATAACAACACTTGAAAATGTTTCTCACTATCGAAAAGGTTTGACATTTATTTGTCATCATTGTCCTTGACAGCTATCTCAGCTGGTTCAGTTTATTTCTTGTAAAGCAAAGGTTGTGAGTTCGAATCACATCAGATCCCGTTGGGGCACTACACGTAGGGATAAAAAGGACTTTGGTGTCAGCTATTGGCCGTTCTCCCTCATGATTACCTTAAACAAGCGTGACCCTAAATCATTTTTTTGATATAAATGTCATCATTGTTTCTTGGAGCTTGTTATCAAAATCCCCTCTTGTTATAAAATCTTGTCCGGAAACTAAGAACTAAACAGGAGAAAGAATATGGCAATTTTGTTCATCGGCCAGAAGTCCAAAAATATGTACACGCAAGGATTTAAGTCAATATCGAACTCTTTTTCCATTTATAACGGATGTCCGCTATGCATTCGCCTAATTTAACCATACTTCATAGTTTTCAATATTACCCCATAATAGGACCAATGCACCGTTAAGATCATGAATGTTACATGTATAATACTCCATCTCAATAGGAAGCGGGATTGTCCCGACTTCCCCACTTTCAAGGTCAGATGATATAACTACTAATAAGTTCCACGCTTCCGTTCCCAAAAAATAACAGACACACCAACACATCATGATTTCCTTAATAAGAACACACGGACGGGACGCATAACATCTCTACAAGAGGTTACCCACAAGCAGGGACTGATGGTATAAATGTCAAGTTGGAAATGGGTTAGCTGGTCCACAGTAGCTGATTGAAAATGTGTTATCCTCACACATATATGTGATACATCCATTTAGGGTGGCAGATGGGATGTTTCTAAATGCAAATGCACTATGTATATAAGTATCACATTGTCGTCTTTGTAGGTGATACATCCATTTAAGGTGACAGATGGGATGTTTCCAAATGCAAATGCACTATGTATATAAGTATCACATTGTCATCTTTGTAGGTGAAGGAGGTCAAGGCACTTCCACTCCCTAGTAGCTGGACTAAGGAGAACCATGGATGATTTAAAATTATATAATATGCCAACCACAATTTCTTAGTCGCAAAATCCTACTATATCTGTAAGAATGGTGTTTAGCAAAGTTAAAAAGGATTATGTTGTGTACCAATCAAACAGTTTTAATGTTGTTTTAACCTACGAAATGGATTAAGGTTGGAATCATTAGCGTTGTTGTGTCCGATGGATTTTGTTTTATGTAGATGGCATGGGCATCATGGGACAAGAAGAAAGTTTCACGTTGTTGTTGTTGAAGGTGTCTGTCAGAAAAGTGAAGGCTTGAGATGGCATAACACAAAGATTTGGAGACACGTCGTAATCGACAAAGAAACTTCAGTGGCAAGCATGGTAAGACCTCCATTGTCACTAGATCCCATGGAAGCACGGATGCCACTTGCACGGAAATGTCGTTAGTCATCATACTCTACAAGGGTTTAGACTTTTTTAGTCGATTCTCTGGCTTTAGATTGTTGTTAGTGTTTTGATTCTCTTCTCACTTTCTCTTACTCGTAGCCTCTGTGTACCTCCAACCATTGCTTACCTAAGGTCTGATATCGTTGGAATAACTCACTAGCACATCAATTCTTGGAAAGACAATTGTGGAGATGATGGATGGATCTAATGGTGTCATATGTACTAGTTGGTGATCTTGATCATTAATTTCAATGTACAAAAGAAAAATAGAAGTTAAGGTTTCCAGACTTAATAATTTAATAAATGGAATCAGTGGGCACAAGACATCGGCTGAATGGGAATGTTCGCATAGAACAAAGGAATGAATTGTTTGAATTCCAGAAGTGCTTCTTTTGCCAAGGTTTTGTTATCATTGTTAATCTGGAGATACCTTGCAATAATAAATGTTAAAATGCAGCTTTCCCAAGTCTATATAACAGGAAGTTGGAACAGGTTGACAACCACATAGAAAGACTTCATTGTTTCTTGTAACATGGATCCTTTGTTTGTGGTGGGATGAGCTTTGTTTCGTGACGGCAAGCAACAGCCAAAAATTGAGGAAGCAATTCCTGCTGCAAGGGTTAGACGAGATAATTTTACCAAGCACGCAAAATGTTCATGGAAAATATCATAATGTTACAGGTCAAGCCAGATCTTGATTGGATCAAGAATCATATTAGAAATGTAATTACATCCTAACATGAAACAAATGAAGTTAAACAACACTATATTTGAAGTTTTTGAAGTGGAATGATCTAACGCAACTACACCCACATACCTCCCACGGAAGATGGTCTGCAAATGACCTTATTTTCTTCCAAAGGAGCCAGCCAACAACCTTAAAAATCCTCTTCAGCGTCCATGCGCTCCAGCACATGCCGTGCTTCCTCTTCAGTTGCTGGCACAACATTTCTGATTCTTAACCCATTTTTCAAGCCATCAGGGCGTACAGTGAACGTGAAGTAGAATGTGTTGGATATCTGTTTCATCGATGAGCATCATATTCAGAAGAAAATCATTAAATGCAGCATCATAATATGGATGTTGTTTGATGTCGATATGTACAAGTACAATATGTGCAAAGTTAGAGAACCTTACCTCACTCTTGCGAAGCTCTGGTCTGGTGACATGGGCAACCACCTCAACATTGATCAAAGGCTGTTCAGGGTTTTCGAGCTGCGTGTAAAGCACACAAGACTTGAAACGCAGAAAATCTCCAACGTCCACCTATATCACATACACAAAAATGGTTCAGTAGGGTAGTTATCTTCTCAAAGTCACTTTGTTGGTAACCCCAACAATATAATTGGCAAACTAATACTGTAGCTTCGGGGTTTTGAGAAGAAAAAATATATATACTGTAGCTTTCGTTTCATATTCAAGGTTACTAAATAACATAGAAAGGGCTAACCAAATCATTTTGACAGGCTTTCTCTATGAGATACTTACAGGCCTTAGAAAATCGACATGATCAACTTCCATAAAACAAGGCATCTGACCAACGAATGCATATGCCGTAGAAAATGCCAATTCAAATGCTCGATGCATCAAGAAGCCACCAAAAATTCGTCCATGAAGGTTCCTTTGTTGAGGTTGGCATATAAGGGAGTTCTCTAGCCGTGTATCTCGAATTAGAATGCTATCCCTATCAGCTAAGGCAGGCATGTCACAGAAAACAAGGCCTTCTGCCAACAAGGACTTAAGCCGAGGTTCCACTGCACTGGAACTATGACCACCTTTTCCAAATTCTGCTTTCTGTTCTCTTTTTCTCTTCCTCAGTTTATCCCTTTTTTCTCCCTCTTCGAAAAGCATCTTCTCCTTTTCAGTCTCAGGTGATAGACGATTGACAGGAGCTGATTTTCCAGTCTTAGAATCCCGTGCAACAAATGTGAAGTTTGCTGTCAGAGCTATAGAATCTGAAGAGGCGATGTCACCTTCTGCAACATAAAATGCAATAATTAGCACAAGATTACTAAATACCAGTTGTACTTTCGTACTTGTGATAAAAAGTTTATGAGGCAACACCATAGAGAACACCTTCGTTTGCCTGAGTGATTTCCATCCTCAACTCAATGGAAGAACGACCAACCCATGCGACAGCACCCGCAATTTTCAGGTCACGGTCTACATGAAGTGGTTTTTTCAAAACCATTCTGTCCACGGATGCAGTAACTAGCAAAAGAGGCCGCGTGGTGCTGTCGTCATTGGAACAGTGCTGGTGGGCAATAAATTTGAAATTGAAATGTTACTATATACATTCATACTAAGTAAAGTGTTTTCATGTGTCTATAAGGAACCATTCATAGACTGTCAAAAGCTATATTGTCTGTTTGGTTGTAACAAACACAACAAACTTGTTCTTTAAAAGCATGGTGACATTGAACTGTGCTGTCTAGAATACATTGTATCAGCATCAATGTTGTGGGTTATTTTATTATCAAAATATATATTTCTCTTTCAAGACAATAATAGAACTACCCGGGTGAAGCAAGGTATCAAGGACATTTGAGTTTCAATCATAGTTAGACAAAGACTTCAACCCGCATTGCATATAAATAAAGCCTCTCTTCCTCAATAAGGTAGCTAGACATATGCAATAGGTTGGAATGGGATAATAGGAGACTAGGCATATCAACTATCAAGTAGTCGAAAGGAGTCGAAGATAATTTACATTTCAGCAGAAAAGTGTAATGAATATAATAGTTGAAAAAATAAAGATGAAACCCAAATTCGTTAAGTGTGTCATGAACTATATTTAGCCCGCATTAGATTCCTCAAAATATCATGGAAGCAAATATTCAAAGTATAAATCTAGATGATACTTTAATAGTTCAATCTATGCGAAAATAAAGCATACAACCACCAGCATCAAATTGATGATTCATTAAGTAACCAACACATTCTTGCAAATTTGTCAATATCTCCACCCTTTTGGTCCCTATCAGATGTTATCATAACAGTAACAACAATAGAGAGCATACACAACTAAACCATCGACTGAGTAAAAGTAGTGAGCTGCAAGGCTTTATATTTTGCACAATGTGATACATGACCAATGGGCACCATGTGTGTTTCAAATACAATAAGCACGCCACGGTATACATGAAAATCGCTTTAATTCATTGAGATAAACTATAACATCAATGAGAAAATTCCACAAGTGATAGAAGAAATGGCATGTGGGTACTCGGAATCTGTTACTAGATATTATCTTCATCACTAGTTAGAAGAAGATTGCCCAATACATCTTTTCTCGATATCTTGGGTGAATATTCACTGAGGTATATACCCTTACCAATTGGTAATACTAGATCCATCAAAAAAGGCCACCATAGCCCTCCATCAACTATTAGCTCAAACTAATTGCTCCAAATAGGTTGGCTCTTCCACAACTAATTCATATAGCATTTGGCACACAATCCCAAATGTGTTCATGCTGAAATAGGAAAATTTTACTTTTTCTTGTTTGTTTCTATTTTGTTTTTCTAGATAATGGTCCAGACCTACTTTGATAAGCTGTTAATATAGGAAAAGTTATAGTTATGTCAGGGTGAAGTAACAAAGAGTAAGTGTCGAGAAGGAAAATGTATAAAAAGATTAATACAATAAAATAGTACATATACTGACAATTTTCATGATGTTGAAACCAGTTTACACTTGAGATCTTCATGATTTTGAATTAGTTCATCATTCCTGGTAGGACTAATTTCATGTGAAACCATCCTCAATAGAATATTTGAGGGACACATTCCCTCCCTCCTGATCTGTCCCAATGTAAATCCATCTATTTTCACTTTTGCTCCCCATGGACACAAGGTAGCTAGGTTTTATTCAATTTGGCCCTTATTGCGTTTGCCCTTTAAAGTTCTAGTAAGGTGGGTAAAGGTCCTTTTCATTAAGTTTCAGAACCCTCCTCTGCCACTCTAGTTGGTCGCCGGCTTGTAACCTCATTTTTTTCTTTACGTTTTTTACCTTTTTCTGACAAGCAATGTTGCCCTCAAACTCGTTAGTTCATCTTTCCCTTTCCATTTTAATATCATGTTCAGATAGGTCAACCCATGCATAGTTGTGGTTCCATCCTTTGTTTTATGAAGCCCAGTTGTCGCAAGTTTGTCTTCGCTTGGCTTGTGATTTCTCCATTTTCTACCTTTTCCAAGTGGAACTGCTAGGGTAACTTTCTAATTCTTGATAGTATTCCACATGGCTTTATTTTAAGACTTAATATTTTTGGAAACCTCGATGCATTAGTGTTGAGCTTGCTTCCTCTTTATGAGCATAATAAGTCATACAACTTGTTATATTAATTCATAACAATTGGAGTGCATCGGTACAAACAAATGACATTCTTAGACTAAGTAAGTGGTCCATGTCATGGTCGCATGTTGACACCCCATTTTGCCACGGTGTGTAGTTGTCGCTCAAATTTTCTTAGAAACCATTTCCCCCACTTAGCAAACCAAAAAACCTAAAATATCATTCCATTCCACCTTGGCCAAATGAGTTTGAATTCAGAATTACTTAGATCTCAGTCACAAAGAGAGAAAATTTGAGACTTTGGTACCTTGTGAAAAGATCCCCATGTCTCTACTTTGATTTTTATCGGAAACTAACTGAAAATGAGTCTAGTTATTTAGTTAATTAAGTTGTTGGGTCAATTAGTATGTGGGCCAAATTGTGACTTGGCCCACTAAGGATTCACTTGATTCAGTACACTTCCCTAGTATTCTATTTATAGGAGAGGGGGCTTCCCTTCCTTCATAAGAGAAAACATACACATAAGGAATTTCCCCACCATATCTTTTTCCGCATGGTATTAAAGCAGGCTTTCCTGCACCACCCCTAACCCAGAGAGAGAGAGAGAGAGAGAGAGCGAAGGAGTGAAGCCTTCCCTTGCAGGCGGACACCGCCCCTAGGCGTTACTTGGCTACACACAAGGATGGCCTACCCCCGCATCTTCTAGGATCTGTCTCCATGGAGCATCTCCATCAACAACAAAACAATCCATCTTAAAGTTGTTGCTACTAGATCTACATGGGTCGTTAGGGGTCGCCTTTAGTTTTCGCCTTTAGAGTTGTCATCTCTATCATATTTGTCGCCTTCGTCTACACCGTTTTCAATCTACACCTTGTCATCTATACCTTTGTTGGTCAACACGTCATCATTCATGCCACCATCGACATTGAGATCTAACTCCAAATCATGGAAAAATATCTCCTTTTTCGATTGATATTGGGGATATATAACCCATTTATTTCAATGGTGGGGATTTGAAAGGATTTATCCACCCTTGTGTTATTTTCTTGGGGTTTACTGTTGTTGTTCCGTCCCTGACACGGTGAGTCGCTAATTGACACGGCGTATTAGGCGGAGTTCTGCTTCTTTCATGACTCGGATCACGAAGTCTGCCCTATGACACGACGTGTCAGTATTTGACACGGACACGGTGTGTCGCTATCTACCAAAACATGTTGTTGTGCATTCTTAACGGCATGTTGGACCCTAACACATGTGTCACTCCCTCATTGTCTCCTATTCTGGCCTGACTGCCCCGGGTCATGTCGACTGACACAGCGTGCCCCTTCAGAAACACAGAGTGTCGCCTACAATTTGCTGGCTTCGACTACTACTGTCTGATACAACATACCTCTTCACCGTGCGACGTGTCACCTACTACTACTACTACATCTTGACGTGCACCATCATTTACAATTATTCGATAACATGGCGGAGGCTTCCATAGATGGTGTGTCCCTACCTTTATCCTTACCAGCAACACTTATCTTCCATTTCTAGCAATTTTTTCTTTTTTTCTTTAACCCCCCCCCCTTTCAAGCCCTAAACCATATTGCCTACCTCCTCAATGCTTGTATTACCCCGCATATACACATTGTGCCTACTAACTAATCAGATCCTACACATTGCCTCGAGTTATCAATTCTCATCTTCTAAATACTTGGCTACATAAACACTGCCTTTACAATTATTTTTTATTTTCCACCCCAACCACTATTCATTATTTTCGTGGTTGGCACAAGGGGGAGAATAAAGGACGATGAGTAGAGGGAAGAGATGAGATGGAGAGAAGAAGATTTTAGTTCTACTATGCGATATCTATACAAATCTTCATGCTATTTTTGTTGTTATGTGGTGTTGCTTTTGTTGCTATGTGGATCTTTATGTCGGTGTTATATTATTGATCTTTCTACCTTATCGAGAGATTGTGAGTCATCATCATTTACCTCGACTGTTGCTATGGAGTTATCTACTTCACATGTGTTGTACGCTCATTTAATGTTACTTCATCTACACGTTTGCTATTGGTTTTCTATCCAGAGACGTCATTCTTGCTACTTGTGCTCTGATTAGCCCATTTTATTTGCTATCCAGAGACGTCATTCTTACTACTTGTACTCTGATTAGCCCATTTTATTTGTTTCTTTGTACTTTTGCAATAATTGTTGTTCATGCTCTGTTTGCACATTGACTCTTTGTCAGTGCCCTGCTAACCCAACACTCTCTGGACTTTGATGTCCACTACTGTGATGGAAACCTTATGAAGAGAGAAGATGATGAAGATTAATGTTGGTGATTTTAGATATACATGATGGGGTTTCATCTACATTGGATCTTGGAGTCCTTTATCTGCTTGTTACTTCACACAATGGTCATCTATCCAATTACATCATCTACTTTCTTTGTTGGGTGCCAACACCCCTGACTTGTTCTTCCTTGCGCATGCGAACTCTTTTCTTGTTCGTAATTTGTATGCATGTTGACTGCTGCCTCTTCTTTACCACCACTCTCAGATCTTGTGCTCCAACACTCTTTGGTCTTTTACATGACAATAGCGACTGAGATGAAGGCGATCATGTATGCATTTTGTTCTTCACTTCTACTCTAGATGCACTTCATACTAATCAAGAAGCCCCTGCTACTTGTCTACGTACCCGCTTTTGGATTATCTACGTGACGAGGGGTATTTGACTTATGAGTGCTTTATTGTAATATTGAGGGGGGATTATTCATGTGTGGGTTTGGTTTATCTTTTTGTTCTGCTTCTTTGTCTTTAGACTATTTGTCTGTCTATTTGCAAGTTGACTTGGAATTTTTCCAATCTCCAACTTGATAAGGGCTGTTAGAGAGTCTAGTTATTTAGTTAATTAAGTTGTTGGGTCAATTTGTATATGTGCCCAATTGTGTCTTGGCCCATTACGACTTTACTTTAGTTTGTACGCTTCCCCTGTATCCTATTTATAGGAGAGCGGGGCTGCCCTTTTATCATAAGAGAAAGCATACACATAAGGGATTTCCCCACCATATGTTTTTCCACAGTTTTGACTCAATATATCAATTTAGGCTAGTTAGTGCCATGTGTAGCCACATCCAATCCTAGTGTTCTACTAGGATGCACCACTCAACAATCTTTGAGCCAATGAGACCTTTCATAATCATGGTGATGCCATGTACAAGTCTTGGGCGAGATACACCCTAAGATATAGTACGAGCATATGTTGTTACTCTAATCCATGAAACAAGATGTCATTCGATTTGACTTTGCCAAGCATGAAATAGAAGTTTGCATAAAAAAATTACAAGGTTTGAAGAAGTTTAAATGTGAACTTCTACAAAGATTCAATGTGATTTCTATAAGGAAATGGTGTGCAGAGAGAAGTTGATGATATATTCCCAATTATGCGCAAAACGCTATCTTACACATGCTATGTTACGCAAATGTAAAACCAAAAATATATCTTGGTAGACACATATAAATCTCTTACTATATCTAAGCTACATCTTATTTAGACCTGGATAATAGTGAAAAATAGGTAGGGATTGCATTTTCACTTTGATATTGAAGAAAGATGAAACCACTCTAGACCTGCCATGCTATTTTCTTCTTTAGCTCTGCAATCCAAGCAAAAAAAATGAGCGGCAACAGCAGAATAGCAGAGAACTATAGCAATTGACTAGTAAATTTTGCTGAAATTTCATTAACATTGTGCGATAGGTAGAAGTTCCAGCAAACTTAGATGATGGCTCATTATGTTGGGACATCTTCGATACGCAAATACCGATTGGAAGTCACAATCCTTGAAAGTGTTCTCTCTTATCAATCTTTCTCCCCTTGCTAAAGGGATGATTCCCCTAAGGAAAGGGGAAGGTTCAGACTTGATTGACTCCCTTTATGGCCTGACATCGCAACTTCCCTCAAACTTTCCTCCCCAAAATGCAAAAATCATATGAGCCAAAACTTATATATATGGGACATTTACCATATATGGTTTGACGTTGCAGGTACTCAAACATGAGGTTACATTTGAACTTTTGGCAAAGCCTTTATTCATTTCAAATCCCGATATTAGTCATTTGCATCCCAATTAGTGCTAATCTAGGATGCACAAACATTTCCCCAGAGTAGCCGTGGCCGTCCTAGACACGTGTCTGACACGAACACAACATGGATACAGCTGGACAAGGGTGGACACCACTCAGAAGAGTCCACCTTTTTTAAAAGTATGGACACGGCTCATAAGAGTCCACTTTTTTAAAAGCATGGACACGACTCATAAGAGTCCACTTTTGTGGACACCACTCAGAAGAGTCCACCTTTTTTAAAAGCATGGACACGGCTCATAAGAGTCCACTTTTTTAAAAGCATGGGCACGGCTCATAAGAGTCCACTTTTTTAAAAGCATGGACACGGCATGGACATGGCTTGGACATGACGTGGATATGGCAGGCCCAAACCAATTCTCTATATAAAAGAAATATGATTTATATATCTCGTCTCTCACCTCTTATTCCAACACACTACCATTATGTCTCCTCCCAATCCGACTCCTAATTTTTATTATATATTTATTTATTATACATCATATTTTTAGATATAATTCATTATTCTTATAGAGAGTGTTCTAGGAATACAAATTCATTAAATTTCATCATCCTTCATTCATACTTACTTGATTTCACATTGCAAATGTATTCTAATTAGTTATTATTCATTGATCATCTCTTATCTCATAATGAAAACATGCTATTGGTTTCTTATAAAGTGCATTCATATAGTGTGTGCGTGTGCGTGTGCGTGTGCGTGTGCGTGTGCGTGTGTGTGTGTGTGTGCGTCTGCGTGTGCGTGTGCGTGTGCGTGTGCGTGTGCGTGTGCGTGTGTGTGTGTGTGCGTCTGCGTGTGCGTGTGCGTGTGGCGTGTGTGTGGTGTGTGTGTGTAGCGTGTGCGTGTGGCGTGTGTGTGTTGTATAATGTATAATGTATAATGTATAGTGTATAATGTATAATGTATAATGTATAATGTATAATTATATGTATATGTATATGTATATGTACATGTACATATATGTATATGTATATGTATATGTATGTACATGTACATGTACATGTATATGTATATGTATATGTGTGTATGCCTGTCTAATGGCGTGTTTGTGCCCTATATTTTTTGAAATCGTCGTGTCCCGTGTCCGGTGTCAATGCTTCCTAGGTGTTAATCATTCTGATGAGGAATAAATCTCAAATATAATCAATTCATAAATCAACCCTAAGGGTAGTATCTGTAATAAACAAATAAAACCCCTAATGACTCAATCAGTTGTGACTAAGTTAACTAATAAAAGTTAAAACTTACCACACCCTCTAAATTTTCAATAGGCCTCATAACTAAATAAATACCCTAAATTGATTATCAATACCTCGCCCAATGATGAGCCTAGTATGCAGGTTGTCCTACATCTACTCATCCTGATTAAGAAAGACAAGCCTTTGGTGAGCCAGTTACATCATGGATGTCAATACACCTTGCCACATGGGACATGTGGCATCAAAGACCATGATGATGCATTGGAGTGACAGACTAAATATACCGTGAAAGAGACCACTAGGGATTTATGATCAGTACGTGTTGTTGTATACAACAGTCAAACTGTCATAGTTGACAAGGGACGATATGTGCTAGGCTATAGGGAAGGACATTACACATCACCGTGTCGATGTAGAGTCCAAAATATGAGAACATGGTGGAGCATCCCTGCATGATGAGTCAATCAATGTTTTCAATCCAGCATAAGTGGTATGTCACATGATGCAGTTCTAGATTTAGCCCACCTATATGACTAATGTAGAGATAACTTGAGTGGTATTACAACTACCAATGATGATCTTGCATGTGTGTCTTGTGCTCTCAGCCTCATATCTGAAGAGATTCGTGTGGTGAGGGTCTTATAAGAAATCTCAGGTGCCTGCAGAGCAAAGACATATTGTTCTTGATCCTTGAGGTATCCTAATCATCGATAGGCTCATTGGTGGGAGAATAGCCTCATACTCATTATCATCTTCTTTCCTTGCATCAAATGCTATAGTAATCAGACAACTAGGGCATTCAATGGAATGATGATTGAAGCCTTAGTAGAAGAAGCATTGTACCTTATTTGATATAGATGTCGCCTTCAATCTTTATGCTAGTTCAGTTGGTATCGCGCTGGCAATATTAGTAGATGTAAGCTAACATCTCCAAGTGGTGCTCTCTCCTACAAGCTAGATGCTTTTGCTCATTTCGATCTCAATCAAAACATGAACAGTGTTGTTCATGTCATAATGCGCAAGGCACAAGCCCATAGATGTGGATATGTTGAGGTTGCAGTGATGCATAATGCCAGTCATCATATTGTCACATATGGCAAACTTTACACCAAGTCGTATAGTTTCCCATTGTATTCCTTGACAAAATCAACACCTTGCTTCAAGTCAGATAGGTTTAAGCACAAATGTTGCTTCGAGTTGATAGGGATGAAAGACCGTTTATGCCTTCATGTAGCTCCAGGTGTGTGTGTGGCAGATGATGTGCACTCGCTTCCATCAATCAAGTGTTGTACTTTGCAGAGCTTTACCTCAGCAAACAACAAGGGTCGATTCTCATATAGCTCGAGCCATATTAAGAAGGCTTCAATAGTGTACAACCAGTTGTAGAACAGTTCTCGATCACCCGTGCCATGGAAATTAGGGGCGTTGATCTTTATTTATCGATCCAGATGTGGACAAGGACTGGCTTTTGCATGTTGGGGAAGATGAGGCAAACACCAATTTCTAGCTGAAAATCTTGTTGGAATAAAAGATAGTAGATCTTCTCGATCAAATCAATGGCAATAATCCAAACTTCCATGAACTCTTTGTCGTGCATCTAAGTTGTTAAGGCCGATCAATTCAACATTGAAAACCTCATTATGCGCCATGTTGTGTTTGTCCTTGTAGCGCGAATAGAAACTAGAACAATGAGATTCATGTAATCTGGGTCTATAGACATATCGGGACCCATGTGGGAGCCGATTGGGTTCATCTACGTCCAATATGGTTTTACTCAGCCAGAAGTGCTCCAGAGTCAAATATTGGAAGGAGGATGGTAGCGAAGATTGTTAGTACGTTGACAATAAGATCTACATTGTAATAGCATTACATAGGCATTTCTAATGGTCACAAATGTGATTGAGATGTCTCCTTTCCTCTTAGTAAGTCCAAGAAGGCCTGACGAAGGGAGATAAGGGGTTGGCACACCTATCTGTGTTGACTCCAATGTGAGGAGCCCTTCGTGGTTAGCTACGAGCCAATGGATGTGCCATAAGGTGGCCTTTAGATGGAACATGGGGATGTATATCCTCCATGGTACCCAACCAATAGTCAAGGATCCCTCCTTTACCCTCTAGCAGGTCACTAGAGCAACACTAAGGTGGGGAGGGGGGCTCCTTTGGTTAAAGGTGGTCGTTGTAGCTTCCCAAAAGTCAACGATGTTACAATGTAGTATCCTAGCAACTTGGCAATGGAAGGGAGGAAAGAAGACACGGAAAAAAAAAAGAGAGATTGGGAAGGGTGGGGTGAAGAGCGTGATGGTCATGGGTGGAACAAGAAAGATCCGGTCGAGGAGGGAAGTGGGACGACAGTGAGAGGACAATTGACAAATAGTAACTCGAAAAGAAAACTTTGATTTGGGTGGCGACTATGATGTCATAGACCTAGGTTTAAGAATTAATTGGTGAAAGGAGGTGCCCAAAACTACACCTAGGGTTTACACTTTTGGATCGAATATCGACTGATGGGATAACAATTCCTAAAAAATAGTTCATAGATGAAGTTGTCTCCATAAATACCCCATGGTTTTTATTTATCATAGACTGAGTAAAGCCTGACTAACTCTTAATATTGTGATTGATTACCTACCTAATGAGCCAACCAAATAACCGTACTTGTTAAGGCGGCAAGGCGACACGACGTTGGGGCTGGATGCCTTGCGCTAAGGCGCGACTAGGCGTGCCTAGGCGTCGCCTAAGGGACCTTTAAAAAAAAAATTATGCATATATTTTGTGTATATATACATGTGTCATGGTTTTTCCCCACTCATATACACACATTGTATAGTTATATATGTAGTTATCTACAAATTTATAGTCGATCTCCCCATATATATATATTTTATTGTATGAAAAAATAACCAATTACATTTCTAATATATTATCATTGACAATAATGTCAAGGACACGAAAAGAATTATTGTAAAGAATGTAAGAGAGTGATCAACAAATAAATATATATTTATTGTCATACATAGAGACAAGTATTAAGCAATGTAATCACTATCCTTCATAGCATAGCTACTTAGTACAATCTGAATTGAAGGTGCAAACTAAGAAAAATCACATGTGTACTAAGAGTATTAGATCCAGTCAAACAAAACAAGAGTATTAGATCCAGTCAAACCCAAAAAAGAGTATTAGATCCAATTAAAAGTGATATTTGGCACATAAAATAGGCAACGCTGTTAATTTTGAACATTGGTGTAGCCATATCAAACATTAAAATAAGTGAATATACAAGGTTGTCAGACTCGAACCGGTAAGCGAACCGGTGAGGCCTCTGGTTCCCGGTTCACTAGTTCAACCAGTGGTCTGACCGGTTCAATCGGTGACATCAGCATGACGTCACTAATAGCTTAAAAATATATAAATATCTTTGATACTCATAGAAAATGTCCCTACAAACATTATGAAACATGAATACTAGCAAAACTGCTCACAATAACTTGATAAACATACCAAATAACTAAATTATTCTATTGATGGACATTTATATACCAACATGTATATAGTATTCAATATTAATTAACAAAAATAGCAGCAAAAATGCATTTACTTGTTAAGTGAGAGAACCAGCCGGTTCAGCTGAAATCGAGCCGGTTTGTCGGTTCAACCGGTCGGTTCACCGGTTTGATGCCGGTCAGACTTCATTTCCGGCTTTGGGAGGGAACCAACCCGGTAGGGTGACCGGTTCCCGGTTCAACCGGTCGGTCCGGTTCGGTTCTGATAACCATGTGAATATACAACCAGACCCACAAAATTAGGTCACTGTAGCATTATAAATAAAGCGTCCTCGCCTAGGCGCAGCCCTGGGACGCCTTGCCACTTAGGCGGCCGCCTAGGCGAGCGCCTTGACAAGTATGCAAATAACAAAGGCATATACACTAATAAAACTTGTGCTAAGTACTAAATATGAAGCCCTCGGATCTGGCTAATTGGTCCCTACAATTAAAAACAAACCCTAAATGACTTGACTAATAATTGACCAACTCTCTCAAGGGGTATGCCAAGCTTGATGCTAAGAAGTATGCATGTTGTCCTACATCACAACCATTATACAAATTCCCACACCATGTTCCTATAGATAGGGAAACATCTATATCTACCATTCAAGCGATCATCTCTTCTCTAAAGAAGTTTTAAGCATGACTAGATATGCTAGAGAAGTTGCAAAATTCTTATTTTCTACTTTTTATACTGCTAGTAATATCACTATACTTGAATTCCATTGTAAAATGAATTAGACGAGTGGAACACACAAGTTGCGTGTTTTCCCCTTTCTCCTCCCTTTTCTTGTTATACACATGATATGTACTTTATTGCCTAATTTCCGATAACATTCTAATATTTTCCCCAAAAAAGATATATTTAAATAAAACTTGTATCTATGTCACTTTTCAAGCTTTTTCTTAGGATTCAATGTCAATAAGCTTAGACATCATCTCTTCAGATGAGCGATCGAGTGCCACATCCCTTCCTAGATGGTAATAGAGTGTTTACTAAGATCTCCAGTTTGTTTTAACTAACCATATCTTTATTTTTTTGAGTTTTATAATTCACTTCATTTTCCCCTAGAAGGCAATGGCAATTCAATGTTGTCACCAGACCAAGAATTTTTTTTGTAACTTACATTGTTTAACTCAGTGATCTAGGTAGAACCACACCTAGAGGATCTCAGTTGCACTTCCCTTGACAAGTCGCTAAATTTTGATTTGTGGTTATAGTTCAAGTAGAAAGTGGAAAAAGTGAAGTGAGCATAGAATTAAATGTCCGATTTCAATGTCGTGTCCGATGGCCCAGAAACAGAAATTTTTCGAAATTTCGCACTAAATTTTGATATTTACGGCCCTAATGATTTCGACGACCAAATAAGTGAATTAAATCATGAAAATTTACCAGGATGATCTAAACGCCAAGATCTACTCAAATATGCAATAATATTTCATATTGGATATGTGGGGGGGGGGGTCTCCCACATTTGTAAGTGAAGGAAGCTGAACAATTTTGACAGAATTTCAATGGCAATTTCGATGGCAAAATGAAGGAATTAAGCTTTGAAATTCTACAAACACAAAGTCTAGACATAAACACACTAGATTATATAATAAATTTATATGTTTAGAGGATAGGGTGGGATCCATGTCTTGATGAGTGAGTGCACAAATGAACAGAAATGTCAAGTCTGCTAGACAGTTAGAGACTAAGTCTGTTACAAACTTACAAATTTCTAGTTTAAACAACTACTATTAGACTTTAAAACTTATAGTTACTTACAACTTATAACTTACAAGTTACAAGTACAACTTGCAAGCTTACAAATTACAACTTATAATATATAATTATAAAATAAAACAAATTAACAACTAACAAACTTACACATTATGATGTTCCATAAGTCTTGCGTAGTAGTAAACTAGGAGTCCAACAATCCTAGTTGAAGCTTGAGTGTCGTGGTGGTTCTTGTCCTTTTGGTGGTTGACCATACATATCCTCATTGTCAAGTCCGTTAGACTATAAATGAGTGGGATCCATGTCTTAATGAGTGAGTGTACAAATGAACAGAATTGTCAAGTCCGTTAGACTGTAAACAGCTTACAAACCCACAATTTACCACTTAAGACCTTAAAACTTACAGTTGCAAGTTACAAACTTACATGTTACAACTTATATAAGTCTAGTGTTAAAATTTAGTTAGGTTACATGGGTCATGTATACATAGATCAAAGAAAATGCATTATTTTTAAGTCATTTTATGTATAAATATGTGTAATAATAATAAATTTATTGTAGAATTGCAGACTTAATACTATTATTTCATAGATCCACAAGTTTGTTTGTAGTTCATGTGATTTTTGAAAGAGAATCGCCAAAATACCTAACATGTAGTAGCAGCACTTAGAACTTTGTTATTTTTCATAGTATCTCTTCACATCTTTTAGAAGAGTGTAAACATAGAAAGAGGTATACATGGGCTAGGGATAGGGGAAACGTACCTTAGAATCAAAGAAAATAGCCTCTATAAGCAAAAGATACAAAGAGAATTGCCAAAATACCTAACATGTAGTGGCAGCAGTCTTAGGAACAAATATCTCGAAATTTCTATCGAAATTTTGTGCCATTTCGCGAAATTATGGCCCAAACTAGGCAAAATTTGCACTGTTTTGCAAAATTTCTGCGAAATGACGTCCCATTCTCTGCGTACATACGTTTCGATGTCCGATTGCAAAAAAAACGAAATTTCACAATTTCGATCGAAATTTTGTTCCATGGAAGTGAGGATGGATGGGACATAACAACCTACAATCAAATAATAATTGGTTGAAAAATGTAAATATTGAATCTCATTTCCATCATCATACCTTAACCCTCCCTTGTTTTCACTTTCAAATGGAGTAAGTGAACATGGGGACTAACTTCCAATCCTTCATCGATTCATCACCAACCAAAGGTGGCCTTGGTAATTAAAGTAAGCAATATTTTGGAGGTTGATGAGAATATAGAATAACCTACGTAGCAAGTGTGTCAATGATAAAGAAAATAAGAATGCAATTATGGATATGACTTATTGCTCACTTAATTTGTGCTACAAAATTCGCGATGATTATTCTATACATGTATCGAGGATGTTGGTTGAATCAACTAAAAGTATATAGATGATTGTTGTTTCACCAACCTAGTTGTAATACAACTATCTCTACAAGTAAAAGTGCATATTATGTTGGATATATTCTAGCTCTCATGGAGCGACAAGAATATGCCGATCCTCCTATAAGGACATCCTTGACCATTTTTGAAAGACCCATCAAGAGACACTGAGCAAAGAAGAAACTGAAAACTAGAACCAAACCCCCATGGGCCACCATCAGAATCTCAAAACACTCGTGCTTGTGGAAGCCAAGGTACCCCTCAGCATAGTCACAATATACTCCGACTTTTTGAACGGCCGAAGAAAACCCAATTTGAGCATAGTCACAATATATTACGTTTTATTCCCGTGTTATTCACGAATTACTTGTGTTTGACGTTTTCTTCCCGTTTTATACTTTTTTATTTTATACTATATAAGACTCTAACTTAATTTGAGTTATATATATGCATTGTGTATATGTAAATACACACACACTTACATATATATATATATATATATATATATATATCGTGTATCTATGTATGTGTGTGTTATATATGTATAAATATGTGCTTATATATTGTGCAATATATGTATACATATATGTGTGTGTGTTATATACATGTGCAATATACATATATGTGTGTGTGAATCCTCCGATCTTTTGCCGACTTTTTTCCGAGTATTTGACCGTACTTTTACCGTGTGTTGACCGCTTTTTACCCAAACTTCCCGCATAATTCCCGAATCCCGAACTTTTCAGCTCGACCGAACGTATCCCCAATACCGAATTTGTGACTATGCCTCTCAGACACAAAACCATAGGTGGCACTAATCTAACTTAGTCACCCAAATATCAAGTATGTTACTTTGTTGATTGCATCTGGGCTCAGTTATCATCAATTGTGGATGTTTCACTGACCTGGAATCAACATCACTAGTTCTATATCCTTGAACTAGATTGAAGGTTGTAATCATCGAAAAGTTTGAATCTTTGAGATCATAACATGTGTGCTACACAGCTACAGTAAAGAGAAAGGTGGGGTGGAGGCAGAGCTAAACTGAGGGAAGAAAAGAGTAGTGTAGCGGCGGAAGTGGGAAAATTGGTAGAAGAGAAGGTGGGGATGAGAGAGATGAGTTGAGTGGACATGTAGGTGGGATTTTTAAAGTTATAAAACTAAATTGGTCAATCATGGTTACTGATTAGTAGTCTAAGTTCTTGGGCTAACACATATAACTGCATCTTGGACTTTACAAATAATCCTGAATGTAAGCAATCTCACCTCATAACTAAGATAGCTAGGTTTGGCTTATCCCATCATGGTGTCAATGAGGATACAGTGTGTTACGAGATGGTTCCTTTGAATGACCCAAATATTATGTTGGGATTATCTCAATCACGTAATATTTAGCCAATGTTTGGATACAAATTCGGATATTGAGATTCAAACTGGACGAGGGGTTAATTGTAGTTTGGATCAAAATAAAAGACTGTTTTTTAACTCAGTCCAGTTTAGTCAGAATCTCATGTCACACCTTGATTAGATCTAGATATCCAGCTCTGAAGATAATTTTGTTTTTTTTCCCGTGTCTAGATAAAAACAGGACTACGCCATTCATAATCTCACTTTCAGTCTAATTTTTGCCAAACTTGAGCAGGTCGTGTTAGGGTTAATTATTGACAAGAGAAATACCTTTATCCACTTTATATCCCATCAGGACCAGCACCTTGAGTTCCCTGATAAGTCCTTCAAAAATGAATCACTATACAAGGTACTTGGATTCCATCAAAGCTAAAGTTATGTCTATATCAAACTGGAAACTTGATTCCTAGCAAAACCTTTGGGATGAAAGCCATTAGTCAAGGTGCTTGGACTTGTTTAAAAATGAACATTCCGGGTCAAACTGATAGCTTATGGTGAAATCTCGCTCGCCACAACACATTCCTATTGCAGTCCACCACTGATTAGTCTGTCATTAACTTAGAAACTAATTGGCATCGTAACCTGAAAGGCAATTCTTCGTTATCAGCTTTTTCACTGGTTTTCGAATTTGTCGGGCAGTTCAAAACAAATTGCATTCATCTTCTTTGAGAAAAGGGGGAAAAAGCAGAATTCCAGAAATCTGGTACCTTGACAGCGATGGTCCCGGCGAGTGCATCGAGGTCTTCAAGCAACTTTCCAATGCGTACCTCATTCCAAGGATCTCGGTATTGCTCGCGGAGGATGAAGTCGTTGGCGAAGTTGTACACCACGCTGGTACGGCTCTGCGCCGGGGTTCTGCACAGCACCTCGGGAGCAGGGGCGTCCCTGGATGCGGGCTCGAGGAGGCGCTCGAAGATGTTGCGGCGTGCCTCCCAGAGCGCGTTTGTGACGGGGGAGTGGTACATGCCTGGCCATAGGCTGAGGGGCTTGCGGAGGGAGGAGCCCGCGTTGATCGGAGGCGGGGAGCCCGCGCCATCCAGCGGGCACGCGAAGGTGGAGTTCACCGCGATCGCCGCGGGCGAAGAAGGGGCGGCCCCGTTTGGGGCCGAGGATGGCTGGTCCGAGTCCATTGATGGGCTCGGCGGCGGCGGCGGAGATGGTGAATTGTTGTCGGAGCCGGAGGTGGTTGTGTCAGTCGAGGAGGACGGAGAGCGGTTTGAGAAGGTACTGGAGGAGGAATATCTGGTGCTGCGAGCGCGAAGCCGCGTGATGGTGGAGGAGCGGAGGAGGAACGTGGTGATCAATTTACTGGCGCTTCTCATAACATCCGAATGAGCTGGACTTCCGATTTCTGGAAGTAGAAAATTGGAGTAGTTGAACGACGGTGACGTAGAATGGTAGACGAGAGGGCGAGAAGCACAAAGGCTGGCGAGTGGTGACGACAGCGAACGTTGCGCTCTCAGACTGACTGACTTATATACTCTGGGATGCATCATAATTCTCCGCGTTTTGTTGGATGGAATTAATGTTGATAGGTAGGCTGGAGATAAGGAAAGAAAGGAGTTGCATTCCTTTCGGCTGTTGTGCAAGAAAAAAGAAAGAGAAATAGAAGTAGCGCAATTGAAATGAAGAGTTCGTTGAGACGGTACTACGTCAGATCTATAATCTTATATTTTATATAAGATGGAGGGATATTGAGATACAATTTATGTTTTTATTCATTTAATCATAAATCGGTCTTCTTTTTTAATCTCTATTTATGCTATATATATGGAAAGCATGGATGAGCAATCTTGATCATTGTTTTTAAAATTACAAATTGGTTTTTTTTGTATTTTAATAATGTAGATGGTGTGAAGAGTTTATGCCTAGTATATAAGAAGTGTTGTGGAGGGGTCGGTGTAATTCATAGTATTATTTTTGTAATTACAAATATATCATCTTATATGCTATGGTGAGGGTGGGATGCTTCGTTGATAGTAATAGTTATATAATTACATATAGACCCTTCAATTCGATACTATATATGAAAAATTGTGCATTGGGATGCACTTCATGATATGAATTCTATAATTGTGAACTATATACTTCTATTCTATAACTAAATATGAAGAGTTCTGGGGTCATATAGATAAAGTGAGCATCCAGCCTGACTTATTGGGTTGACTCTTTGACCCCAAACTTATCAAATTAATTATATAACTGGGTAGGGCTAAGAATATTGACGTAAAATCTACGGGTCAGACATATGTCAATGTAAATTCAAACCCAAAAAGTCTAGCTATACATATTATTATATTTACAGTTCTATATAACCAGCATTTTTTCTTTAAATATTATAAAAGAGTTGTATATTCCTTAAATTGTGCAAGATGTCTATGATTGGATTTATTAAAATAATCAACATAAATCGATTCAATGAACTAGCTTGAGAAAATTAATAAATATAAAGTTTGCACATTCTTATATTTTTAATCTCTTTAGTCCACTTTCAAGATCAATAGTTGACTAAAATTATGGATGTTCTTTTCTATAATTAATGACTTGAATCAATATTTTAATAGTATTTTAGAGAAAGTAATTACAAAATGATGTCTCTCAAGACATGGTGGGTACAAATACTTTATAATAAGCTTGAGGGTACTAAATGACATATGTGCATATAATAGATTGACATGGCCTATACTCGAACATAGAACCAAGGAGTAAATGGCACATGGAATAATGATATCCAGAATGGAACACATCTTGGTAGGAGCATCACGTCCTATTTTAAAGAGTGGGACTTGATAAGGAATTTACTCAAATATTACAATATAGAGAGCCATGTAATGATGAATCAGTGAAACAAATACTACTAAAAAGTTGCATGATAATTCATATACAATTGTTCCTCACCATAAAAGGTGGCATGATAAAACAAAAAGAATACACCTAGTAGCATGTATGGAAAATTGCATAGAGCAACTTGACAATTCTAAGTTATCCTTAAGACAACATCCAATATATGATTTTCCTGAGTCCTTGTCCTTAATGTACCAAAACATGGGTGGAAGGGGAACATCATTCAGACAATATGAAATAAAGGTATGTGTCAGTAAACACTGAGTATGTGTAAATAAATAGCATTATGGCATTGTATCGGGATATGATTAAAAAAAGATGTTCTCATAAAAAAGGAATCCTATAAAAATAGGTATGCTTAACAAGAGTCGAGTCAAAAGATTGAGGCATAATATTTTTGGAGGACAATATTTGGAATAAAAGAAACGCCTTGACATTACAAATATACATAATTTCCAAATATATAGTATCACCACATGCATAAAAATATAGACTAAATATGCCTAAAATGGGACAAGAACACTATAGGACCATGGCCTAAAAGTAAGGGTGGAAATGCACACCCCATGTGGAATATGCATGCTCTTTGTAGGTATAGTTGTACATAAGTATCATTATTGTAGATATTCTGGTCAAACATTTAGCATGTGCAAATAGAGTGGTAAGACTAGCATTCTAGTCATAATTCACATCAATTATGAAAAGCATTGCAAAAGAGGTCTAATGATCCATTTAAACAAAATAATTAAATACCCACAAAAGTTTATATGATTTCAAATCAGTAAATAAGGATGTTCACCTTGGATTTCCAAGAAGGGATAGTAATCAAGTAAATGTCTCAATATAGAAATTTAGATCACAATCATGATAATAGCCAAAATAAATAAGAATTGCACCCTAAGTTGAGGATTCATCGTAGGAACACATTAGGTATGTTGGTCAAACCAAAGTGAAAGTGGGTGTACCCTAATAGGTTAAATATTATTGTTGTTATACTGGTTCTGATCACTTAATCACATAATAGGGTTTTTAATGTTGTTGAGCTTATGATTCATTAGATATCTATTTTAGTTCTATTAACCTTCTTCATGGCATAAGTCAAAGTATGTCTAAGTTACACATATGCATTCTTCCAGTTTAGGTTTTGTAATTTCATTATCATCCTCATACCATGTGTTTTTGTATTATTCCTAGCATCGTATTTAGCATGTATATTAGTGTGTGTACACATTGCATTATATAATTCTATAATATGTTATGTATATAAATATTTAATATATAGAAAATTGGAAGTAGATTTCAACGTAGACTTAACCGACATGTCAGCCAAACTTACATTTATAAAGAAACATTCATGTACATATTTCATTATCCCTTTTCTACAAAACTGATCAACCTAGATAGGTATGTTGCCTAGACCCATATGTATTTCTAATTATATCTAGGGTTTCAATGTTTCTAATAATTACATTGGTATTTAGGATATTTTAATGGAATTATTCTAGTTATCGATGCTTGCTTTCACTGAAATGAATATATTACTATGTATATAGTCATATGAAGTCACTTGATAAAAAAATTTAGATTATCCTACTTAACTATACTTTATATACATGACATTTCATGATTATTATCTAACATATGATTTGATATATCAATATTGGGAAAATAAGCATACATACTTTAAAGACTTCATACTATATACAAATATGTATGTATATATAACTAAATTATATTGTTCACGATACCTAATGTGTTGATCTAACTCACTATAATATTTAGTTGATCTAACTCACTATAATCTTCATTATGTTTATCTTGTGAAACTAACTATTAGATAATTGAATCTAAAGGAAGGAGGAGATTGACATGCACATTGACTTGGTTCCTGATGAGGAAGGTCCATGTTTGTCCAATATTAGTGGAGGAACCTGGCTAGAATCCCATCATTGTCCTTCCTTAACTATAGTCAAAGATGATCCAAATGGTTTTCATTTTCATGGAATCGACAACGACAACCAGGGTCAAGTTAAGAGAGTGATGGACGATGGAGATCATATGTCTGTTTAAGGACTTGAGTTGCATATCTATTTGGTATTGCGCCTCCTATCTATGATGTACTCATTAACAGCTTTGGTTGCGGCAGTGGTGGTTTCATATGATGGAAGAAGGAAAGGAGTGGTGTGAGGGTGGCAATTGTATAGGGAGGCTATGGAGTTTGGATGCAGTGTTGTAGGTTTGTTGGTCCAATTCAGTAGGTTGTCTGTTTTGGGAGTTCATTTTCAAGTCCGTCAAAGAAGTTGGATGGGTTTTTTTGTTAGATGATTCACAGAGGGAGGGCTTAGCTGGATCTGCAAGTTATGTCTTTGAACCTTGAATCACTAGTAAGAATAAAGGATCCTAGGGGGTTGATTGCTTTAGGTTATAGGTGATGGAAGGCCTGCAAAGTGATCTGGGAATGGGTATGGCATTTGTTGTTTAGGTGGGAAAATGAAGTGGATCTCCGTAGATGATGGTTAATGATTTGGTCATCGATCACTACATTTTTTTGGTGGATGCTTGTAAACATAGGGAAGAAGGTGAAGGAGTGGCTATGGTTTTGTTGAGAATGTGACCATATAAGGGGAGGACAGAGAAGAGAGGGAGGCGGATTTCTGTATGAGACGGTGGAGAAAGGTAGGGATGACAGTGACCATCACAATGACTGGTAGCCCTTGATGTAGCTATGGGAGTCAGTAGAGGGGAATAAAGAGTAAGGCGGCATACTTGGTGATGGAGTTGTAGGAGGGGGAAGGTTGTAATAGAGGCTCTGTAATAGAGAACAAGGATCACACTAGTTTTGATGTTGGTGGAAGAACCTTGTTGCTAAGGTAGATGGTGCAAAGAGGCCAGGATCTCAGGTGGTTTGGGCTTAGGGTAGAGAGGAAAGTAGAGGGAGAGGAGAAGAGAATAAGAAGAAGAAGAAGAAGAAGAAGAAGAAGAAAAGGAAAAAGAGGAGAGTAAGAACTAGGAGAGAAGAAGTGAGGGAGAAAAAGGTAGTGCAAATTACTAGGTGAAGCATAAGTATAGAGTGCTAGACCTCGTCAGTGTGAGTAAGAAGAATGTCTGGTCACATAATACTTAAGTGATTGAGGAAAAGAGACAGACGATGATAGTGAAATGTAAATATTAAACATAATAATATGTACTAAGCCTATATCTTTCAACCAAGTAAATGAATAAACAAATTAAGTCTGATCGATGTGGAAATTGACAGGCTATTAGGATATAGGGAGTCCAAAATTTCCATCAATTTCACCTTTTGAAGATGTTTAATAGTAGATATCATTATTTGTATACTATACATACATTTTATGTATTTATTCATCCTATTTAATCAATCATAACACTATATGGATATCAATTGGATTTCTTTCATCTTATACCACTAGGAATATTTTGGTGTCACTTTAGTGTCAAGCATGGTATATGGTGTATTTCTTCATTAAGTCTTGTTATTGAATGTATTGTGGTTATTTTACCTTATAATCAAATTAACGGTATTTATATATCCATGATATGAATTGAATCCAAGGATTCCTGATACAGTTTTTATTAGGGAAAAAGGTACTATAGGTTAACATCATCAAATAGGGGATTAGAAGAAGGGGGGTTTAACATGTATGCCTACATTTAAATATGTTACAACACTCTACCCCCTTCAAGGGATCTTGCCCCCAAAATCCACCTTGTTATGGCCAGGTATACTAATCTACACCTTGAAACTATGTAATAGGTTCCTAATTCACTAAATGGAGTGGTTATGGTACACCAGTCCATATCAAACTTATAGACAAAACCCCAAAGAAACCTTATATTACTTTCAGCATCAATTCTACATCGGTACAATATTTTGTGCTAAGGTTACACAAAAACCTAGTAATATCTTATTCCTAGTGATGAATCCATTTAGTATACTATTAGACTCATTAGGGTTAAGGTGTAAGATTAAGGTTTTGTTACCAAACATGTCTTACCATCCATATTTAAGAATTTTTGTGTATTGTAAGAAACATAATGAGCTAGTCTTTGATGGTATCTAGTATACAGATAAAAGTACATATTATATGAGGATGTCCTTCAATATTTTTTTAGTTTTTTATTATCATGTATGAAATATCAAGGTTTGTTAACTTTTACATCCTTAAAGTTTTCAACCTAGTTTCTGGGGTGGGCTTATGCATGCCACTTATTTGAAGGCAATATGGTAGTATAAGGGTGTTAAGTTCCAACCTATAAGAATCAATCGTTTTCTTTTTTTACTGAGTACATTTCCTCACTAAGGTATACCAATTTAGATATGTGAAGATTGTTGGCTAAATTGACATTAGCATAAATCCCTTTTGTTTTGATAATGACAAACATTTCATTCTTGTGGTTTTAACGTGCTATTTGAGTATTTCAGGAATAAGCATATAAGGTGGTGGATAACAAAGACTTGGAAGAAACAATTTGATAAAATCGCTTTATTTTCATGATTGTAATCAAATGTAAATGCTTGTACAAGTATATAATGTACAAGTAATTAGATATCATGTAAAATCAAGCGTTTAGATCTTCCCTATCCACTCACAACACCTAGATAGGCCATTCCCCAAGATAGTATCACAATTGCACATTGATACACACACTTAGTAAATGAATACATTGAGTCAGTAATATTCTCGGTCGACAAATCGTCGATCGAGAAAATATCGGTCGACAAATCTTCGACCGAGAAACTCTCGGTCGACAAAATCTTCGATCGAGAATAGACCCTAGTAGCCGTTAGACCCAGCAGACAAAGTGGTTGGGAGTTGGAAATGAACGTTGTAAACACTTGCTCCAGGAGGTCCCTCGGTCGACAAATCTTCGACCGAGAAGGACTCTTGGTCGACAAATTGTCGATCGAGAAAAGTTCTGTCTGCACTTTTCAGGGTCAATTAATTAGCCGTTGCAAATGAAATTAGTGGACACATAACGGCTAGTTGAGCACTAAGAACCCCCTAGAAAGTGTCTAGAATGTCCTTAAGCACTTGTAGGTCATTCCTATAAATAGGACATGCCTTAGGACACCTAAATACACCTAAGCTACACATGTGCTACACTTGAGATTGAATACTCATTGGCAATCTGTTTTGAGCAATAGAGCAATTCCTACATTGGCTATTCATTCCCATTGCTCCAACTTCGTGTCCTATAGGCTAGTATCTCCTATCCACAACACTTACACTTCTACATACATTGGTTAGGAGATCAAAACGCTTGATATAGGAAATCAAGCCTTGAGCTACAAGTGGTATTGTAATTTCTGTTTTCTTTCTTGTTCCTTTGTATCTTTTGTATTCTCCTTGCTACTCCTAGGGTTGGAGGCTGCGGATTGGAGAAGGTTCTTCTCGGAGGAGAAGGTGGGCTTCAAGCTACTTCAAGAAGGCTATCGCAACGGGAAGCTACTTCAAGAAGGTTATTGCAACGGGAAGCTACTTCAGGAGGAAGGCTGCTTCAAGGTTGGTGCAATTGCTTCTAGGTGAAGGCTGCTTCAAGGTTGGTGTGATTACTTCGAGGTGAAGGCTGCTTGAAGGGTTTAGGGAGAGAATTGTAATTTTATGTAAAGTCCTTGCGAGGTAATAAAATTAAATTCTTTCCAAATCCCGGTTGGGTAAGCAACCGGGTAGTGGACTGACTGCCTTAGTATTTGCTAAGGTAGGAACCACTCTAAATCCTTGTCCCCTTGTCCAATATTTTTGTGATTGGTTGTTTGAGTTAAATAATTGTTTAAAATTGTTTAAAACTCTATTCACCCCCCTCTAGTAGTTTTTCAATTGGTATCAGAGCAGGCTTCAAGGAACCCTAACCAGGTCTTGAAGAATGGAGGGTAATGGTGATTACAATCACAACAAAAGGTGCTGCTTGGACAAAACTACAACATGTTGCAATTGGTGCTTAGGAACAAGCCACACAACAACTAGATGCCCATGGAGATCAAAGAAGGAAGATGAGCACAAAGATTGTCTTATTGCTACAACTAGTGAAGAAGAAGAAGAGGTAAGTCTTTTTGATTTATCTAAAGAAGAACTAGTTGCTAGTCTTGAAGAAACACATATTAAATATGTTGAGTGCGAGAAGAAATTAAAGAAATCTATTAAAGAAAATGATGAGTTAAATGCTAGACTTCTTGCTCTTACATCTGAAAATGAAGATTTATATGCTAAATTAAATGATCTTGGTTTTGAAAAAGATAGCATTATTTCTGGAAATCATACTTTGAAATCATCTCTAAGTAGTAGTAATGTGAAGATTTTTACTCTAGAAACAAATTATGATCTTCTATCACAAGAAAAGGTTGGATTACTTGCAAAGTTAAATGATCTTCAAAAACAACCTGTCTTGTGTACACATCTAGATTATGATAATATAGTGAAAGAAAGGAATTCTTTATCATCTAATCTAGATCAAGAAAAACTAGATATTAAGAAAAGAATGAATGAGATCGCTAAGTTGCAACAAGAAGTTAGTAGGTTAAGCAACAATGGAATCCTTGATAGAATATTGGATGATTCCTATCATCAAATTGGGAGAAGAGGACTAGGTTATAAGCCCAAAGGGAAATCTCATCAACAACCTAGTTGGAGAAAGACACGAGCACATCAAGCTACATTTGTACCAAAGAACAACCTAGAACAAAACCATAGAAAAAGACTTGAGGTTGATTCTATATGTTGCCATTATTGCTCACGTCTTGGACATTACTCTTTTTCATGCCCATACAAGAAAAAGAATGTTGAGTTAGTATGGGTTCCAAAACCTCCAAACTAAATGAACGGAATTAAGTTGAGATATGACCAAGGACCTTAGTTGCATATTTCTATGTCTATCTCAACCCAACATAATGGGATAATAAATTAATTCAAGTTTTTAAACATCTAACTTGGATATATACAAAATCTTTCAAATTGCAAAAATAAAATTTTGCCTTACTCATAGCTAAATTGTTAATAAAGATTTGGATACAATTAGTTGGGATTTGATCTAAAAGTTCCTTTGATGTTCATAAAGTCTATCTCAACTAAACTGAGTCTTCAAATTGTTTAATTGAGTAAATAACCATTCATGATTTACTTCTAAACAATTACTGAAAATGGTTCTGAAAACAATACAGAAACCTGATCGGTCGAGAAATCTTTGACCGAGCAGTCAGTCGGTCGAGAAATCATCGACCGAGCAGGTTACTGATGTCAGTCTGAAATAAGTCTGCTGAATAATTCTACAAAGGATCAATGTGCTATCTATTTGCTGTTAATAACTGTTTTACATGCACAAATTACGGAAATCATCTTTGGAACACTTATATGAGATCATTTTTATCTATGAATCATATTTGATTTAAGTTAAGGGAAAATTACTGTTTTCATGATAACCCTTGGAATATCTATACATGAACCATGTGTGTATTGAAATTTGTTTTAAATGATCATAATTATTATTGCATTTATATGCTGATCATTGTATATGCTTCAATTGTTCTATCATTACACCATGGATATGCTTCATCATGATCATTATGTTTCATTGGTTTGTCTAAAATAATCTTTGATTCATATATACAAACCATGAATGGATATTATTCTTGATCATTGTGATTCAGATAAATTCCATTGTGGAATAATAAACAATGTTTGTGGACATAGCTTGTGATAAAATAATGATGTTTCTATGACAAGCCAAACGGTGCCTCTTAGAACAAAAATATTAATGTTTTTTATCTATTTGTTTGTTCTAAGAAATCAAAAGCAAAAATCTTGACTTTAAGATATTAATCTTGCTTTCAAAATATATGTCTCTAAAGAATCTTATGATTAATATGAAAATAAGGGTATAAGAAGAAATGTGATTCAATATGTACCCATAGCAAAGCTTATGAAAACATCATTCAAAATGAATGTAAAACATGCGTTCTAGAAAAATCAAGGACAAAGACTTCACTATGATGCCCATATTAAGTCTTCATAATAGGTATATCTTAATATGCTTCAAATAGATATTTATTTAAAGCTATCTGCAGAAACTATACTTCACGTATGAATGTTTAAATTGGAAATCTGCAGAATTTGCCTCTTGGTTGAAATTAAAACTGACCAAGGGGCGCTATGGTCGTAGTCAAGGGTGACCTAAAATAAGCTTTGACAAAATGCTTATATTGACATCATTTTATTGTACTTAATCTTAGTATACGTTTGATAAAGGTCAAAATCAAAATTTAAAATCATTTGTGACCTTAGAAGCCTTAAATTGTAAGATTAAGGGGGAGCTCATAAAAACAAATTTGATTATTTGATTAAGAAGCGTACAAAAATATTGTAAACATCATTTGAAGCCTATTATGACCTTAGTATTTTTACTCTTGGTTATGAAGAAATCAACAAAATTCATAAAATGATATATCTTATTCTTAAAGGAATTCTCTAGACAAATTAGGGGTTAACATCCCGTGCATTTGGCTAGAGAAATTTTTATGTACTCTAAGATTAAAGAATTCTCATTTCATTTTTAGGGCTTAACATCCCTTGTAAAATGGATGAGAAATCAATACACAAATGCCGTGAACCTAAAAGGAACTCATATCATTTCAAGGCTTAACATACATTGCAAATGAGTGAGAAATAAATTATGGCTAAATTTAACAATCATTGCTTTGCTTTAATCCCTTGTTTTCTAATTGAATATCTCTTTAAGGGGGATCATAGCATAAAATTAAGGGAGAGAAATAAAATCTATTATATTGGATATCTTTTTGAAATGACAAAGGGGGAGAAATAATATAAAATCAAAAACATAAAATAAAAATATGAGTTTCATAATATCTCGGCCAACATCCACTTGCAAAACAAGAATGGCTACAAAAGGTAATCTTCAGGTATGAAACTCACATGATTTATATTTCCTTATTTTATATTTAGGAAATGTTTGTCATCTTCAAAAAGGGGGAGATTGTTGGCTAAATTGACATTAGCATAAATCCCTTTTGTTTTGATAATGACAAACATTTCATTCTTGTGGTTTTAACGTGCTATTTGAGTATTTCAGGAATAAGCATATAAGGTGGTGGATAACAAAGACTTGGAAGAAACAATTTGATAAAATCGCTTTATTTTCATGATTGTAATCAAATGTAAATGCTTGTACAAGTATATAATGTACAAGTAATTAGATATCATGTAAAATCAAGCGTTTAGATCTTCCCTATCCACTCACAACACTTAGATAGGCCATTCCCCAAGATAGTATCACAATTGCACATTGATACACACACTTAGTAAATGAATACATTGAGTCAGTAATATTCTCGGTCGACAAATCGTCGATCGAGAAAATATCGGTCGACAAATCTTCGACCGAGAAACTCTCGGTCGACAAAATCTTCGATCGAGAATAGACCCTAGTAGCCGTTAGACCCAGCAGACAAAGTGGTTGGGAGTTGGAAATGAACGTTGTAAACACTTGCTCCAGGAGGTCCCTCGGTCGACAAATCTTCGACCGAGAAGGACTCTCGGTTGACAAATTGTCGATCGAGAAAAGTTCTGTCTGCACTTTTCAGGGTCAATTAATTAGCCGTTGCAAATGCAATTAGTGGACACATAACGGCTAGTTGAGCACTAAGAACCCCCTAGAAAGTGTCTAGAATGTCCTTAAGCACTTGTAGGTCATTCCTATAAATAGGACATGCCTTAGGACACCTAAATACACCTAAGCTACACATGTGCTACACTTGAGATTGAATACTCATTGGCAATCTGTTTTGAGCAATAGAGCAATTCCTACATTGGCTATTCATTCCCATTGCTCCAACTTCGTGTCCTATAGGCTAGTATCTCCTATCCACAACACTTACACTTCTACATACATTGGTTAGGAGATCAAAACGCTTGATATAGGAAATCAAGCCTTGAGCTACAAGTGGTATTGTAATTTCTGTTTTCTTTCTTGTTCCTTTGTATCTTTTGTATTCTCCTTGCTACTCCTAGGGTTGGAGGCTGCGGATTGGAGAAGGTTCTTCTCGGAGGAGAAGGTGGACTTCAAGCTACTTCAAGAAGGCTATCGCAACGGGAAGCTACTTCAAGAAGGTTATTGCAACGGGAAGCTACTTCAGGAGGAAGGCTGCTTCAAGGTTGGTGCAATTGCTTCTAGGTGAAGGCTGCTTCAAGGTTGGTGCGATTACTTCGAGGTGAAGGCTGCTTGAAGGGTTTAGGGAGAGAATTGTAATTTTATGTAAAGTCCTTGCGAGGTAATAAAATTAAATTCTTTCCAAATCCCGGTTGGGTAAGCAACCGGGTAGTGGACTGACTGCCTTAGTATTTGCTAAGGTAGGAACCACTCTAAATCCTTGTCCCCTTGTCCAATATTTTTGTGATTGGTTGTTTGAGTTAAATAATTGTTTAAAATTGTTTAAAACTCTATTCACCCCCCCTCTAGTAGTTTTTCAAAGATAAATCTTAAGTCTTTTTTAATTTAGCAAGTAAGATCCATGGTACTTGAATTGGCAAGGTTTACCCACTTACCCTGGTTAGGTGGTAGCTAAAATTGTTACTGAAGTCTTACTTGTTTCAATCTCTATTTAGTTCAATTAGTCCTTAATTTAAGTTACGTTGCTAATGATTAAGGGGTATGCAAATCCAACCCTTAAAATGATAAATATATAACTTAACCAGTCATCTAGAAGGGATCAACTAGGTCTTCTTTAAATTCAAATCATCTTTTTCACACAATGTACATCATCCTTAGGCCTAGGGTCTCAGAGTTGACCACGCCAGTCAAGGGTTATAATTTCTTCACTAAAATGGGTTCCTCTACTATTTAAACTTTCTTGGTGGCGACTTCATCCCAAAAACCTTCGATAACATATGATAGTCTTTTTTGTACATATAATTAATAATGAAAATAAGTTTGAAAATGCAAAGTTTGTGATGAGAATCTAAAAGAGTACATATCATCATATATATAGGATTGATGCTGCTTATGTGGGTTATAGGATCCCAACTTAAGTGTGAGTACAAGAGAAGGAAAAGAGAGGATACTACTATATCCAATATATCAACACACCCCCTCAAGTCGTAGAGCATACATTGTGAAATCCCAACTTGACGCCCATATATTTGAGCAAAGGAGGAGAAAGAGGTTTGGTAAGCTTTTCTGCAACTTGATCACTTGTCCTAATGTGAGGAGTGATGATCTTCTTGGCTTTGACCATGTCCCGCACAAAATGACAGTCGACTTTAATTTGTTTGATTTTCTCACAATATTGTATTATTATCTATGTTTATAGATGTCCGGTTGTCAAAGTATAAAGTAGATGGAGTTTGGAAAGGGATTCAAAACTCAGTCAAAATGGACCAGACCAACTGTAGATCACATCATGCATGAGTCACACCCAATATTTTTCCTTGGTGATGGAATGAGCTACCACAACCTTTTTTTTTACTCCTCCAAGAAACAACATCAATGTTAATCATGATACAATAAGCAAATGTGGACCGACGGTCTTTAAAACTGCTTGTTCATTCTACATCCACATATCCAGAGATAGATATTACCTTGGACTTAGGACGTCTATAGAGAAATCCTCAGTGATTTTTACAAGTTCTTGTCTTGTGAGATCATGTGATGCAATTTATTGATGAAATGTTTTGGAAATATTTCTTATTATGGATTCATGTTATTCTATTTATGGTGATGTCTCTTGATACTATTATATGTGATCACCTTATTAGGGCTAATATATGGAATATTGGTATTTATGTAAGAATCTGATGAAGTAGTTGATTAGGGTTTTTCTATCTTTCATGCACTTATTTCTGAAGTCAACTTAGAATAATATCATCTATTCCTTTTGAGAATAATAATTTGATTAAATAATAAGTGGAATCATAAATATATTATGTTGTCATGCATGTTGTAGAAAATACCTATTTTTTAGAATCTAAGGAAGTAAAGTAGTTGTCCTTATAAAAAACCAAGATAAATGTGAAGGTTCTCAAAGTATTATAATACTAAGTAAATTGTGATTCAGGGTTCTCTGGGTCGGGGTCAGATTGGTGGGACCGATCAGGCCACATGGGAATTTTTGTCCCTTATCGGTGTTTGGGGATCCCTCGAGATCCTTTGTCTCACCTTATGAGAGGTTCGGGGGCCCTCAAGAGCCTTTGCACATGTTTCAGTCTGGGGGCCCATTGGGATCAAGAAAATCATGTATTGTATTTTTTGGGGTTCACCAAAAGGCATGTATTTCTTATATTTACCTAGTAGCAAGACCAATTCATATATTCGTATGAAAAATGTTAACTGAGAGGTTGCATGACAATCTAATATGAAAACTCCATGTTGCACTACAAGAGTTAGCGATGAAGGAGAAACATCTATTTAGTGACAAGCTAGCATTTCGGTCTATCTCCTTCTCTCTGTCCCTTGTGGGTAATGTGTTGGTATAGTATGCCCAAAGAGCTAATCATATAATGATTGTGCTGGCATATTGCATAAAATATTTGATTAATAATAATAAAGGCAAGCTTCTAGTTCATTCTATTTCACTCAGTTATGAGATAATGAGGAAACATAATGGATGTCTACAGGATGACATTACTCAATGATGCATGTCTTCAAGTACGTGACTTGAACAATGAGATCATATGGATGCTAAGAGTATGTACATTCTTATTATGTCCCTATTCAGTTGTTGCTATAGAAGGAAGATAGACAACGGTAAAACACATGACTAGAGTGTGGGTTGGTTGGTGATATAATCTCATTAGTCATGATATGTGATATCAAACCAAGTACATAGATACTTATTAGAGAATAGTGTATCAGACAGACCCACCTTGAGAGTGACACACAAAAACCATACTTGGTGGTCATACTCATCTCTCATAGTGAATGTGGTGATTGTGGTTCTTAGATCTAAAGTCACTACACTCATCACATGTCATTCAAAATACTTTGACATCATCCAACTTAACCCTAAATAAGGATTTCTGTAATGGTGATGATTGGGTAGCTATGAGACATGGGGATTGACTATCAGTGATATAGATGAGATTTGTCCCTCTTTCTGGAGTTTGATATCATGGACACTTGATAAGAGAGACTGAGAAACACATGCACATGCACTTATGCATCAATATATGATATAGAGGTCATATATATCTCAGACAGTCTGCTCTAGTTCAAGGAACATGGATCAAACATTGAGAGGATGGTGTTTCTATGCCTCGAGTTCCTTTTGTATATCAAAGACAAAGGAATTATACTATTACTATAACACCTTAAGCAGATTGTGGGTAGAAGTTGTTCCAACTTTTCATTCACTTTGGTAGCAGTGATGTGTGAGCAGGGACCACTCTTTGCTTGTGATGTGATAAACTAGTTGTGGGCATTTACTGTCAACGTGATATGGGACCTATAGGGTCACACATATAGAATGCACCTAAAAGAGGAGTTTCATCATAAATTATGATTGAATTAATTGTCAAAGTGTTTGGGTATTTAATTCAAGAAATAAATCAACTGACTGGACTCCCAAGCGACCGGTTCAACTGTCAAACCGACCGGTTGGAGTGTCAAGTTGATTAGAAATTGAATTAGCAGCATTCTTCCATAACTGTGGATCAAAATAACCGATTCACTTAGTAAACCGATCGGCTTGTGTCACCAACTGGTCGGTTGGAGTAATGAGATGACTGGATCGCATGGGAGAGACACCCATTTTATAGAAAAAAATGATTGCATTAAGGATTAGTGTTGGTGTCATGTTGAGCATTAATTGGATTTGAATTTCCAATTCATATGTGATTGGAAAACATGGCAAAATGATCAGTTTGCAGAGTGAAACGATTGGCTCACATGTGAACTGAATGGTTTGGTGCTCTCAGGTTGTAAAAATTCATGATCTTCCAGTCCTTTCCACTCCCACACAGATTGGGAACCTAGACCCTAACCCCTCCTATAAATAGAGAGGTATTGGGAGCTTCCCAGATCACAGCTCAATTGCCTCTGACAATTGTTGTCCTCTCTGGTTGTGGTAACTAATAGAGATCCAGAGAAAGTCCTACCAGCTAAAGGGTGGGATAGCAAGGAAGAAACAATTGTGGGAGAGGAAGTGGTGAATAGTACAACACCAGAAGGGACAACTCATTCATGTCTATTCTAGTAGAATGACATGAGTTCTAGGTGGTCCGTGTGGACTAATATAGAGGTAAGGAAGTTGTTTTTTTCACTAGGAGGACAATGTCAACCTACAGTCTATGGTGAAGACCAGGAGGTGCACATATGTCGTCCCAGTGCAACTAGGAGAGTTGCACTACTGCAACGAGTTGTAGTCACTAGACTTTCTCTAGGTGTGAACTCGTTAAACCATCCTTCCCATCACATATTAGTTGACGCGATCTTTCTATTCATAGGGAATACTATAGTAATTTTTTTGTTCTTGCTACCTAGTTTGACGACATATTTCCCTAGAGTGGTATTACAACCACATCAATTTACTATGTTTTGGAATAATCTATATGATGAAAGTTTTAGTTTTTGTCATTTATTTATTGCATACCATGTGAATACTTAAACTGATTAATGTGAATATTCGATCAAAGATCACATATAATCCCAAAACATTATATATATATATATATATTTATATTTATATTTATATTTATATTTTTGTATATATATATACAAATATATATATATATATATTTGTATATATATATACTTGTATATATATATATATATATATATATATATATATATATATTTGTATATATATATATATCACAAAAGTAAGACTATCCCTAAGGGATAGGAAATTTCCTATACATATTCCTTATGTGGTATGTTTACTAAAACTTTTGGCATGATCCAACTATATGGATATAAAGTATACTAGGTAGATAAGTTTTATATCAAATATCATCCAAATAAAATATGTGTAGCACCTTCATCTTGAGGTCTTACAATCATATAAATGACTGATAATTCTGAAAATCAACAGAATCAACAACTATCACTCAAACGTTTTCATTTATATCTCATAGTAAAAATGGGGATCATCTTGAAATTTTAATAGCATCTAATCCAAACTATATATTTTGCATCCTAACAGTTGGATTATATTAGTTTTAATTACTACTTTAACCATGCTAAATAGACACTGGTATAGGGAGTTTCCTATACATGTCGGTATAGGCTCCAAATCCTCTCTCTCATATATATATATATATATATATATATATATATATATATATATATATATATATATATATATATATATATATCTGTGTGTGTGTGTGTGTATGTGTCTATATATATGCAATTTACACGTGTCATTTTAAAACTGATTTTGATGGTGGATGTGTAGCATGTTTATGGCTAATAATCCAAATATCTATGTGTGGTTGGATGGTTTGACTTTATTCCTATTTTATCTCAGTTTGCATACTGAGCCTATACCTTCTTCTTACGAATGTAAAAGTATCATTATTTCCTACATTTTCTCCCCTTGAATGTAGCTCAAAGTTTCTCATTACCATATAATAAGTTTAATAGCAATAGGATAGTTTCCTTTCTTGCAACAAAAAAGATGACAATCATCATCAGGTGAACCAATTGTTTCACATGACGAGCCGACCGGCTGAAGGACTGAGGAGGGTAGACCACAAGATCAAACCGACTAGCTAGTGGTTCCAACTGGTTGTTTGGAGGTGTCTTGACATCGGTTGGATAGGTGGTCAGATGCTCATTTCAGATGACCAACCAACCAACCAAGAGGCGAGACGACTGGTTCAAGGGTTGAGTCGATCAACCCAGATTTGCAAGTATAGATCTACACCAACAATAGGTTCATGCATGTGATGTTGACCTAGGTGGTAGTAATTCCTTGTGGCTCCAAGGAATTACAGTAGATATGATCATAACCATCACTTTTTGTTTTATATTGTATGTTTATGTTGTGGGATATAGCATGTATATGATACGTACTAGTATGTAGTGATTGGACACACACATGTATATATATATGATCTATATAAAATCTCTCAATCAAACATATTAAATTTAATATGCTCTCCTTTAGTGGCATGCATGAAAAGCTTAATTGAATAAGTGTGGACACCCCAAGGGTGGTGCACTGTCTTATCTCATAGAAGTGTGATGGTAATAATGTGGGTCTACCAAGCAGGATGCATTATTATCATGTCAACTTTTGGGTTGATCTCAACTGTGTGACCTTAATGAGATTAAGCACCAAAAGCATACAAATAATTATTACAAAGAATTGCACATATTATCTATCTAAGAATTGCATAATATGCAATTGGAAAACATTGCTTACCTTAATGATTTATTATGACGTTGGCGTTGGCCAGGGTAATAATTGAATTATTTTGAATCTTTGCATTAGAAAATTATTCACTGCAAACTTCTGAATTGATAATTGAGGGTTGTCAATTTGATCAAAATAATGAGAGTGATAGCTAATTAAAGACCTAATTAACATCGTCAAATTTTAATCAAATCAAATCAAATCAAAAATGAGTTTTTAACTAAATTTCAAATTCTTTTGTAGAATCAAATGGCAACAAACAACCACTTTTCTCTTCTATCAGTCCCATAATAGGACAAGTTAAATGGGAATAACTTCCATGACTGGTTTCGGATTCTAAGAATCATTCTCACATAGGAGCGCAAGCTCTATGTCCTAGAGACACCAGAGCCAGATGAACCCCTTCCCAATTTACCTAAGGCTGACAGAGATGCTTATAAGAAGCATACTGAAGATGCCATTGATGTCAAGTGTTTGGTTCTATGCTCCATGAACTTTGAGTTGCAAAGTTAGCATGAAAACATGGATGTTATTGAGTTGGTCACACATCTCAAGAACATGTTCCAAAATCAGGAAAGACAAGAGATATTTGATGTCTCTAAGGCACTGTTCTAATGTAACATGACAGAAGAAGATCCAGTAGGTCCTCATGTATTTTAACTCATTGGGTATGTGGAGAACCTGGCTAGAGTAGAATTCCTCTTCAGTCAAGAGTTGGTCACTGATGTGATTCTATAGTCTCTGCTAGAGTCATACAGTTAGTTTGTCATGAATTACAACAAGAATGACTTTGACAAGCCGTTAACAAAGTTATTAGGCATGTTGAGAACAGTTGAGGTACAAATGAAGGAAGACAAGCCCAAGTCTGTGATGATGATCAGTAGGACAAAGGGGAAGTCAAAAGGCAAATGCAAAGCAAAGAAGAGTTCTAAAGCTGGACAGAAGCCTAAATCTTCAGATCTCAAGGCAAAGGGAGTAGTAAAGAAAAGAGGCAATTGTCACCACTGTCACTAGTCTGGATATTGGAAAAAGAATTGGCCTCTCTTTCTAGAGGAATTAAAGAAGAAGAAGGAAGGGGTAGAGACCTTTACTTCAAGTAAAAACGTTATTAGATATATTTGATTACTATTTCATCATGGTATGTGATACTGGATGTAGATATAACATGTGTTGATGTGCAGGATCTGATGAGAAGTAAAGCCTTTATGAAAGGACAAAGATGGACTGTGATGAAGCAAGAGTTGTTGAAACTTCATTCTATTTTTTGAGTTTATCTTAGCCCATTGGGTATGTAATAGAGTTAGTTGAACTACCATTTCATTATTCCAATAAATAGAAATATTTACTTTATGAATCGTGTATGACAAGGATGATAAATCAATAAAGAGTTGTGAATTCTTTTATTTCAAAGATGTTATATTGTATAACAATGCCCAAACATCTAGTAATCTTTATATGAAAGGATCTAGAGATGATTTTTTATAAAGTAAATATCAAAAGATTATAATTGATAACTCAAACATCTTTAGCATAGCCATCTAGAGCACATATAGGAGAAATGCATTTCTAGAGTCCATATTGATGTTTATCTAGACTCTTTTGGTTATTGAACCAATAACAGAAATACAAGTCTTAACAATGAGCAATATGATAAACCACCTCTCACTAAGTGTAGTGGAGAGATTAAGTATTCTATTAGACCTTATACATATTGATGTATGAAGATATTATATAATAAATGCTAAAGGTAGTTGTTTGTACTTCATTATATTCATTGATGATATCAGTTGATATGGGGTTTGTATTTGGTGAATTATGGGGATGGAAATATGATCCACCTAACCCAACTGGCCCAAACCCATCATGGCCTAGACCCATTATGATAGGTTAAATGAGTCCAAATTGATTAATGGGTACCTAATGGGTTTTTTATGTTTATGGGTCTGTTTAGACACAATACCCATTAGGACTCATTGAGATCCACGCCCTAGCTATCCATCTCCGTCAACTTCCATAGGGTACATGCGTATGTTCCATGGCGGCAGCGTGACGATCTACGAATTCACAATTTTATCAACTTGTCTTGGGTTCCTAGTTATTTGTCATTGATGAGGAAGTCTTGATCATCATCATCCCCCCATCCCGTCACTCCTGGTTAACAATATACTCCCCATCCTCTCCAGCTCCATCATGTACTTGTCTGCTTCTCAGTCGTCATCCACCCGGATCACCACCACAGGGACATCATCCAGCTGGGGGGGGGACGAGACTCGTCCAGGTTATTTCTCACTAATGAAGAAGTGTCAATCTCCATCAACTCGCATGACTCACCCTCCCCTACCTCTCCTTCCTCCTCTTTGGCCATGAGGTTTGCCCTACAAACGGGACATGCCATGTGAAACTTGAGACACTCGGCGATACACTCCGGATGCAATGTGTGGCTGCACTTGGGCAGGAGAGCCAGGGACTCCTCCTTGTTGTACTCACACATGCGTACCATGCACTCTAGAGGTGCGTTGATGTGGTCCCTGAGTTTGTGACCCTTGACGTCTACGTCGGACGGGAACGTAAGGCGAAGAGAATGTTTGATATAAGCAACAAAAATACAATGATCAAACCATTTGAAACCTACTTCTTCCTTACACCTTCTCACTACAGTAGGCATCCCCATCATCATAGAGCATGTCCTTCCCTTTGATTTTATATCAATTGTCGTGTTTGCCAAATTTCCTGGGTGATGTCGCTGGATATGTTGGTCTATTATTTTGTAGATTTTTAATGACTTGTAAAGTATGACATTGTATTTTCTTATGCATTCATGTGGGTGTGGTTCAATTGAACCTGGAAACATTCAACTTTTTTTGTAAAATAATGATTCAGATTGTTATCAATACATATTGTTTTACTTAAATTAACAGTGTATTCTTTGCTTGAACATATGTAACAAAAGGTCAATGAATAACAAAAATTTACTAGAAACATGACTGTATATATTTGTAATATTTTTTTGCACCTAATATTAATGGGTTAACATAGGTCATCATGGGAACCAGTGACATATTTGACCAAAAATATTATCTTTGGAATTGGGCTAGTTTGAGCCTTATTTGTAAAATATGAGTTACATTGTGTACCCATGACTCATTTGGGTGGGTATGGTACCCATTTATAATTCATTTTCTTAATGGGGCGGGTATGGGTCAAGCAAAAATTGAAGTGGGTAAAATGGGTATGGGTATGGGTCGCCCATACCCACTCCATTGCCATCCTAGTGAAATACAAACATAAATCTCTTGAAGTGTTCAAAGATATTATAAATGAAGAATAACTTTGATAAAAGTATTTAGAAACTTTGATATGGTCAAATGTTGACATACTTTACATCAATAGTTTGAGAACCTTCTGGATAGACCATGATTGATTATAACAAGTCAAATTGACCTGAACCATAATGATGTATCAAGAACAAAGGAATTACATCATGATGGGTCATGATGTGATTATCATCTAATCTTCTAATTTCCTCATGGATATATACTTTACACTAAAACAATGTACCATATGAAATGGTTTAAAAGTCATTGTAACGCCCCCCCCAAAGTTTATATATGTCAGCAGAAGCTGACCCTATGTTGTACATAGCATGGGACACTTGGCTTTGAGGAATATTACAAAACATGATATATGTAGCATAAAGATAAATGAAATACTATGCATTAATTTGAAATATAGATTCATGCATTGTTCTTAAAAAAGAAACTAATACAATAAACTATCTCATCCTCAAACTATCTAAAATCTAATACATAAAAGAAAAATCAAATCTAAGGAATAATTTTTCTTTGAAAACTTGATACTGGATCTTCTAAGGTGTAGATGGCACCCCACCAAGCTATCTCCTGGGAAGTACTACTTTGAAGCACTCTCTTCAAATTCCCTTGCCCCTTGATCTAGGGACATCTTGTCCCACAACCATGCGAAAACAAAGACACACATCAGTAAGCGACACTATACATTTTATAAGAACTGAAAAATAAACATACATACTTGACTTTAGAGAAAATCTTGACATGAATTAAACGTAAGCATTCTTGATTACATGATTCTTATAACATGAAGAATTGAGTAGTAAATATATGCATCTCTCTATGACGCCAACTTAAGAGTACATGATTGCTAGGAAAGCCCATAATTGGCATGAATGCCCATGATTTGTCTATTAAAGCTCATAATTGGCCTGAGTGCCCATAATGACCCCTTGCGGTCCATGATTCAAGAAGCATATAAAAACTTATTCAATTCTATTTATCTTAACATTATCATAAACATGAATTTAATCTTGAAATTTAATCTTTAATATGATGGGATATCTCCCTCTTGAAACATGAACTTAAATCCATTAATATTTGATCATCAATCATAATCTCTAATCTTAATGAGCATGATAACCATAAAACATTGGATATAGCAATCATCAAGTAATTTATATGATGAACATGATTTTAGGATTTGAACTTCAAATTGAAAGCATAATCCATAAATCATACATAGCATCCAATTCAACCAATCGACATATGTATAGTGACATAACTCGTGTACCCGGAGCAAAGCAAATTCTAACTTAATCTCTCTAATCTTTGAGTCAAATCTAAGTCAACCTTCTGCTGTCTGGATTAGGCTCTAACCACTTGTTCATAATTATTAAACATCATAAATCAATACCTTGTATTGATCCTAGGTTGAATTAGCGTGAATTAGTGTTTGAGTACTTTAGAGTTAGGCTTATTGATCAACATCATTAGATTAGGAAATTTTGGTTGGTTGAATACTACTTTAGGTCACATGAAACATATGTGATACATAATTAAGTTTCATGAGTTAGTTTAGGGTTTCTAAAAAACATCAGAATAGGAATGCAAATCATGTTCGAAAAACCTAAAATTGGATTCTTAAAAAATCATTTTCAAAGACTATTTTTGCATAATTTTGTGGCATTGTACATATTTAATATGATTTCCACAAATTCTAAACAAAAAGAAATCTCAATAAAAAGCCACATCATCAATTTGCTTATAATAGGAAATCATGACCTGGCCTAGTCCAAGTGAGATGGCCCAATAGGAGCTGGCCACATAGCCTGACACTTATAGAAAACATGTGATTAAGAGAGTCAAGGCAAAGGGGTGAAAATTGTGCGTATGCCCATGAGCGAGTGACTGAACAACTAATACCATGGGAGCAAATTAGAAAACCATCCCTTGGTTCATCATTCTCAGATCGAAGTGAAGTATGCGGGAAGAACAACATGGTCGGCAGACCGAAAACTCAATTCTCATTCACGGTGTTGGCAGCTGTGGTGTGTGGTACCTCCTCCTTGTCGACCGGACTAGGCGAGCTAGGACTCGCGGGGTGCGGTGGCCAGTTGGGGGAAAACCAGTGGCGGAGTCACATGGACACTAGGTGGGGCACATGCCCGACCCTTTATTCCAAATCCTTTATAAACTACGAACAAAATCTATCAAATTTATATAGAAATGTTATGTCCACAGTCCACCGGTGCCTCACCCCAAAGTACTGGTTATGCTTTGACAATATGGGGACGTTTGTTAAGCGGGATCTGGCTGGATTGGATTGGCTTTCTTGATCCAACGCCATAAATATTAGGTTTGGTTCGCCGGAGGAGGTTAACGTAAAAAACATAGGACTTTCAATCATGCACGGGTTGCACGAGATTGATTTCCTTCTCAAAACTACCGGACGCCGTCGTCCAGCTACTCGGGTTCCTTCTTTTTCACCTGTGGGTCCTCTATTTGCACCTCTAGCCTCCGCATGTTCGTCCCCCTTTTCTGCCATGCGTCCTTCTCTTTCATCTGCCAACATGCCCGCGATACACAGCGCGCAACAACCATCCGAAGAACGTGAGCTTGATAACAAGGTTTTACGTCTATCCATCAACGCTATCCAACAAACCAAAAATAAATCCTGAAAATTCCAGTTTTAGTTGGTCCAGCAAACCAAAGTCAAATTGTTATTTAGCCAGATTACCTAAATTCCAGATAATCGGACTCCTGTATTTTGACAATCCTGAATTCTTGGAAATCCAGACAAATTCATCAAACCAAACGTCCCCTATACGGTGCTCTGGCTACGCCACTGGGGAAAACCACCTCCCGCCATGGCAGGCTGGGTGGTCAAAACAGTAGAAAAGGGGGGAGGGGATTTGAGAAATGCTTCACCGATGAACAAGCTACACACGTAGCAAGATGACTTAGTGGGTACGAAGGTACACAAGGGTTCTCTGGTGTCTGGAAGTATAGCAAACTTGTTGTGGTCCAACTGTCCAAGGATCGCCATAAGGGGTTTACGAATATAGTGAAGGTTCCTTGGTGGCTGCGATCCAAGGAAGATGTCAGAACAGGGGATGTGTGAAGATTAGAAGTTGAAGGAGGATATTGTTGTTGTAACTCGTTGCCTTGATGCATAAATGACTAATTACATCTGTATATATAGCCACAGCAACACAGGCTGTCATTTACATAACAGGGTAATCGTAGGAAGAGCAAAGGTTACATGATAAAGATTGGGAGAGCAATGGTTTTGACTTGATTGTCAATTAAGTGCCATGCATATTGAATAATTGGGTCTGTTCACATCCATTGCATGGCTTGATTGGTGATGACGATCAACCTGACTTGGGGTGACTTGGCACCTGGTTGCTAAGTTGTCTGTTGTTGGTCTTGACACTTGGTGGATGGTTTGTCCCGTGATCACCTTGATCATCTTGACATGCACGCTGATCACCTTGATTATCTTGACACCCTCCCGCAAGCTCGGAATGAGATAGTCGCAGGCCGAGCTTGAGAGAAAGAATGCGGAATGAGTTTTTGTCCAGATCTTTGGTGAATAGATCAGCCAGTTGATCGTGGGTGGACACAAACTGAGTGACAATGTGTCCAAGAAGTACTTTTTCTCGAATGAAATGGTAATCTAATTCAATGTGTTTGGTGCGTGCGTGGAGGATAGGGTTTACAGTAAGGTATAGGGCGCTCAGGTTGTCACAGTAGAGTGTGGAGGGAGACGGTTGAGGGAGTTGTAATTCTTGGAGAAGATGAGAAAGCCAGGTAAGTTCAGCAGCAGTTTGAGAGAGAGCCCTGTATTCAGATTTCGTGCTGGATTTGGAGACAGTTGGTTGTTTCTTTGAGGACCATGAGATGCAGGTGCAACCAAGAAAAATGCAATAGCCACTGGTGCTTCGGCGGGTGAGAGGACATCCAGCCCAGTCAGTGTCGGAGAAGCTTGAGATAGTAAGATGTGTGTCTTTGTAGATCTGAATGCCAAGGTGATAGCTGCCCTTTATGTAGCGAAGGATGCGCTTGACTAGTGTCATGTGGAGATCAGTGGGTTGATGAAGGAATTGGCAGGCAAGGTTGACGGCATAGGTGATGTCTGGGCGAGTGAGTGTGAGGTATTGTAGTGATCCGACGATGCGGTGGTAGTCATGGGGATTGGGTATTGGGGTTCCTGGGTGGAGAAGAGAGTCACGGAGAAAGGTTGTGCTTACTGGGGTATGAGCAGGTTTGCAGTCGATCATGTGTTCTTGATCGAGCACATCAATGGCGTATTTGCTTTGATGGAGAAGCAGGCCTTGAGAGTTGGATTCAGCTTGGATGCCGAGAAAGAAATGGAGAGGCCCAAGGTTGCGGATGGAGAACTCAGATTCCAATGTTCGGATTGTATGGTTGATAAAGTCGACGGAGCTTCCTGTTAGTAGAATGTCATCGACGTAGAGGAGGAGATATGTGATGCAGGAGGAGGAGGAGAAGATGAATAAGGATGAGTCACTGACACAGGGTTTGTAACCAAGTTCTTGGAGGAAATGACTGATGCGAGTGTACCAGGCCTGTGGTGCCTGTTTGAGGCCGTAGAGAGACTTGTGAAGAGCATAGACGTGGTTAGGTTTGGTGGGGTGGACGAAACCAGGCGGTTGGTGCATGAAGACAGGAGTGTCAAGTGTTCCATTTAAGAAGGCATTACAGACATCTAGTTGGTGAATTGGCCAATTTTGGAAGTGGCAATGGTAAGGATGGTTTTGATAGTAGCCGACTTGATGACAGGACTGAAAGTTTCCATGTAATCGAAACCTTATTCTTGAAGGAAGCCTTTGGCGACAAGTCGGGCTTTGAGGCAGTCGAGGGAGCCATAAGCATGGAGTTTGGTTTTGAAAATCCACTTGCAGCCAATGACGTTCATGGAGGGATTGCATTCGACTAGCGTCCAGGTGTGGTTTTGATGAAGGGCATGGCATTCTTGCATCATGGCAGTGCGCCAACCATCATGGAGGAGGGCACTGCGCACGGTTTTGGGGATGGGAATTTGTAATGTGGTGTGAAGGGCGTAGTGTGGGTTGGGTTTATGGATGTCGGCTTTGCTGCGGGTGATCATAGGGTGTGTGGAGTGAGGGGCTGGTGATGATTGTGGATCGGGTGGTGGAACAGCTGGTGAGGATATGGTGATGGTGGAGTAGGAGATATCGTTGACAGAGGGTGGAGATGCATCGAGTTGTGTAGGTGATGAGAGAGTAGGGGTAGTCGAGGGAGTGGTGGAATTAGGGTCTGGTATGGTACTGCTGGAAGTAGACGACGGTGTGATGGGCTTGAATGGAGAGGTGGAATTAGGGTCTGATATGGTACTGCTGGAGGTAGACGACGGAGTGATGGGCTGGAAAGGAAATTGTTCTTCGTTGAAGATGACATGTTTGGAGATGTGAAGGCGATTGGTTTTGAGGTGAAAGCATTTGTAGCCTTTGTATTGAGAGTTGTAGCTGAGGAAGAGGCAGGGGAGTGATCGAGGGTCCAGTTTGTCAGTTGTGTAGTTTCACAGGTAGGGGAAGCATAGACATCCGAAGGTGCAAAGATGAGAGTAGTTGGGTTTAGATTTTTAGAGGAGTTCAAAGGGGGTTTTCATGTTAAGGAGAGGAGTTGGTAAGCGATTGATGAGGTAGGTGGCTGTGTGGAAAGCTTCTGCCCAGAAGGGTTTAGGTAATTGAGCTTCGAAGAGCATGGCTAGCCCAAGTTCACTAATGTAGCGGTGTTTGCGTTCAGCTACCCCATTATGAGATGGGTCATGGGGACAAGAGATTTGATGTAAAATGCCATGATCGGAGAAGAATTGTTTGAGTTGTTCATTTACAAATTCACCACCACCGTCACTTTGGAATATTTTGATGGGTTTGTTAAATTGTGTAAGAACCATGTTGTGGAAAGTGATGAAGATCTTGTTAAAGTCGCTTTTATGTTTCATAAGGTAGAACCAGCTGAACCGACTGTAGTCATCGGTTAGGAGAACGTAGTAGGAGAAACCATGTTGAGAGGAAATAGGAGCTTTGCCCCAGACATCACAATGCACTAGATGAAATGGTTCATTAGACCTTACATGCTTATGACTGACAGATAGGCGTTTGCTTTTACTAAGTTCACAGCTTGAGCAAATATTGTCAATGGTGGAGGTGGAATTGATGAGTTGTTCTTTCAGTATATGATGAAAAACGGAAGTTGTTGGGGTGTCCCAGTCGTCTATGCCAGACATTGCCGGAAGCTTTGTTGAAACGGGAGCAGAAGAAGCTTTGAAAGGAAGCAGGTTGAGTGGGCAGACGATAGATACCACATTTACACTGGCCCTGAGCCAGTGTGTGGTGTGTCTTGAGGTCCTTCACCATGACATGGTCCTTGGTAAAAACAAAATAGCAAGGAAATTGAGCAGATAGTTTTGATACAGATAGGAGATTTCGCTTAATGTCATGAACAACAAGAACATGTTTGAGAGGTATTCGAAAAAATGTTGTGTCTCCGGTGTGTGAGATGGGTAGGAAACTACCATTTCCGACCATGATGGTTTCATCTCCCTTGTAAGCACGAAGGTGGGTTAGGTTACCTGGAGTGTGGGTTACATGATCAGTAGCCCCGGTGTCAATGCACCATTCTGGTAGATCAGCTTCATTTAGGCGGAGAGCTGTGAGAGCAAAGCTGTTGTGATCCATGAGGTGAGTAGGAATGTTGGGCACCTGGTGGTTGTTGTCGAAACGGTACCAGCATCGGAGGGCAGTATGCCCTCTCTTCTTACAAATTTGACATGTTGGAAGATTGCTGTTATGGTTGTTGTAGGAGGCTGGCTGAGCTGGAGTGCTTGCACGACCACGTGAGGTGGCTTGTGGATGGTGACCGAGGATGCTTGGGGATGAGAACTGGTGTCGACCCCGACCTCTTGGCAAAGTGCGTCCCCTTCCTCCGGAGTAATTGTGATAAGGGGTTGTGTTGTTGTAGGAGTTTAGTGTATTGGGATTGTTTTTGTTGGTGAAGAAGACGGTGGGCGACATGGACTGGTGTCTGCGTTCTTTGCAACGCTCGAAGTCGTGGAGAAGAGGAAGGACATCATTGAATGAGGGAATCGGTGGCTTGAGCATGGCTACCACAAAGCCTTCATAGTTGTTGTTGTCGAGTCCATTGAGCAGGGTGAACACCTTCTCTTTATCGCTGACAGTATAGCCGATAGAATTGAGCTGGTCGCAAATGTTTTTGAGTTTGCAGGTATACTCTAGTAGAGTATCATTGCCTTTGCAGAAGGTGTGAAGCTAAGATTTGAGTTCAAATTCTCTGGTTTGAGATGCTAGAGCGAACTTCTTGACGAGGGTACTCCATACTTGATGTGAAGTGGTGCATCCTATGATTTCTCCCAAGACTTCTTCAGAGATAGATCCAGTGATCCATCCTTTGAGAAGGCGATCTGTCCTGGTCCATTCTTTGTGTTTTGGGTTAGCATCAGGGAGTCTGTTGTCATCAGTGATGAGTACAGGTGGGCATTCATCAGTTCCGTCGAGAAATCCATCCAGGCAGCATGATTCAGCTAGGGTCTTGACTTGAGCTTTCCATTGTAGGAAGTTGTTGAGGTTTAGTTTGAGGGAGATGAAGTTGGCAACGTTGAGTCCTACTGGGTAAGGGTAGGATTCGGTATTGGCTTTGGAGGAGCTGGATGCCATCCTTTTGTTTGGTGGAGTGATAGGAAGGAGAGGGAATTAGGGTTGGGTCTGGAGGTAGAAGACGATGGGTGAAGATAGATTTCAGGCGCTCCTTGTGACGCTCTGGTGAGGTTCTGATACCATGTGAAAATTAGAAGTTGAAGGAGGATATTGTTGTTGTAATTTGTTGCCTTGATGCATAAATGACTAATTACATCTGTATATATAGCCACAGCAACATAGGTTGTCGTTTAAATAACAGGGTAATCGTAGGAAGAGCAAAGGTTACATGATAAAGATTGGGAGAGCAATGGTTTTGACTTGATTGTCAATTAAGTGCCATGCATCTTGAATAATTGGGTCTGTTCACATCCATTGCATGGCTTGATTGCTGATGACGATCAACCTGACTTGGGGTGACTTGGCACCTGGTTGCTGAGTTGTCTGTTGTTGGTCTTGACACCCGGTGGATGGTTTGTCTCATGATCACCTTGATCATCTTGACCTGCACGCTGATCACCTTGATTATCTTGACAGGATGGACAGAGGAGTTCCGTCACCTGGGGAACCAGGGCATGAAATCCCTGAGTGTTTGGGGTCTCTGGACTCGCCTCAGGGCGTCGAAGCTAATGATGAGAATTGTTCATCCTGGGATTGCGTAGAGAGGGAGATTGGGTCGGGGCAAAATGTGATTAGTGGAGAGTCCTTCTAGAACAGGGATTCTGGGTAAGGGAGACAACCTCCCAGGTCGCGTACGGCTCCGCGAGCCTGAGTCCGATCCGGACTCAAAAACAGAAGCTGCGTGACAGAAAATAAAGATCCGAGACCATAGGCTAGACACTAAAATCTATGATATAAATGATTAGATATCTCCCATAACTATATACAATCTTTTATAATTACTTTAGATGATCAAATGAAGTTGAAACAACTCCAAAATTTAGCCACATGTTATTTAGGGAGTCTATAACCTTATTATCTATATAGTTTTAAGTTTTCCTTATCTTTTCTTTACAAATTTTACATGTGTCATTATCTTAATGTAAATGTATTAAAAAGTAGGGCTCATCTTTCATCTCCTCTCTTTATTTTCTATTTCAAATAACGAATTCAATATTTGGGTAACTTGCATCAACGTTTAAGACTTGAAAATTAAAAGTTTGAGGTGAATAAGGGGTACAAAGGGAACAAGTGAGAATTATAAATAGTTGTGGAATCTCAAGTTGCTTGTGTAACATAGAACCTCATAGTTCTAGTAAAATAAATCTGAGATTGAAAGATTGTGAATCAAATAACTTATTGGTCATAAGATGATGAGCCAACAAATCAACTAGAAGCTATTGAGAACCATAATTTGAGAAATGGCTTAAAGCCATTATGGAGTCCATGTTAACTAACAAGGTATGACTTCACCGATACCACCTAAAGTGGTGAAACCCAAAGGGTGAAGCTGGGTTTTCATGAGGAAGACCAACATGAATTACCTAGAGGGACAGATTGGTTGCAAAAGTTTTCAAATATGTTCAAATTGTTGAACATGAAGAAAATCCTTTATGAATTGTCATGCTTGTTGTTGTAGCTAGTATAGACTATGAGATTTGACATATGAAGTTTAAAAATCGCATTCTTGGAAAGGAATATATGAGAGGATGTGTACATGAGACAACCTAAAGGTTTTATAACTTGATGAATGCAAATAAAGTCTATAAGCTACAAAGTTTAATTTGAGAGACTGAAACATGACTCTCAGAGATGGGACCCTTTGACTTAACAAGATAGTGAAAGAGTTTTACTTGAGCCAAGATAAAAGAAGAAACATATAATTACAAAATATTTAGAGGGAGCATACATGGCTATTCCACATATTGATGGGGAATAACATCTCAATATTGTAAGTATTGAGATCTTGTATGGAAAACACCTTCAACAATGAAGGATTAGGTGAAACATCCTATGTGATAGGGATTGAGATCTATAGAGATAGTTCTTAAAAGTTTCTTAACCTAAATTGAGTGCATATATAAGCATGGCGCTGAAAGAGTTCAACATGAAGGATTCAATGAGATAGAATATAAGATTAGTCTCTCATGAACCCTATGTTCTGATTCTTGTGAAGAATGAAAGTACATGAGTAAGATGCCATGTGTACCAACAAGGGATCTATTATGCATGCTATATAATGTACTCATCCCATAATCTTGTATCAACTGGACATGACAAGATGATATCAGTTTCCAATGAGGATCATTAGAATGTCACTAAAGACATCCATTAGTACTTGAGAAGCACTAACATATAAGTTGTTAGATAATAGCAATTCAGAAGATTTGGGTGTAATGGGTTACACTGATGCAAGCTTCCAGAAAGATAGAAAGAGATTGCAATATAAAATGTGTTCAATTTTAACTTGTTAGTTGGAAGGGTTCTAAACTATAGACCATTGATTCAATTTTACAATTGAAGACAAGTATCCTGGTGTTATGAACACAAGAGAGGATACTATATGGATCTAGAAGTTCATATGGATGAACTTAAAGATTCTCCAACCATTGATGACATAGTAGAAATATTGTGATAACAATAGAGCTATTGGTTAGGCAAGGAATATCAGATGCCATATTATGACATTTTCGTCTCATATGAGAAATCGTATAAGAAAGAGATGAGGAACATGCAATATACCAACTATAGAAAAGTGTTGCTAACCCACTGGATTAGCACTTGCACAGCAGAAACATGATGGACATGTTTAGGTCACTAAGAATGAGATTCATGGGTGATTGACTCTAAGTACAAGTGGGAGTATGTTGGTATGGTATGCCCAGGGAACCAATCATATAATGATTGTGATGGCATATTACATAAAGTATTTTATTAATAATAATAAAGTCAAGCTTCCAATTCATTTTTTTTCCACTCAGTTATGAGATAATGAGGAAAGGTAATGGATGTCTAAAGGATGACATTACTCAATGATGTATGTCTTCAAGTACTGACTTAAACAATGAGATCATACGGATGTTAAGAGTATGTACATTCATATTATGTCCCTAGTCAATTGTACTGTGGAAGATAGATAGATACCAGTAACACATAAGATTGGAGTGTGGATTGATTGATGACAAAATTTCATTAGTCATGATATGTGATATGAAACCAAGCACAGAGATACTTGTTAGAGAATAGTGTATCATACAAACTCACCTTGAGAGCGACAGATGGAAACCATACTTGGTGGTCATAGTCATCTCTCATAGTGAAGGTGGTGATTGTGGTTCTTAGATTTGAAGTCACTACACTCATCACATGTCATTTGGTATACTTTGACATCATCCAACATAACCCTAAATAAGGATTGTCATAACAATGATGTTTGGATAGCTGTGACACATGGGGATTGACTATGAGTGATCTAGATGGGATTTGTCCCTCCTATTGGAGTTTAATATATCATAGCCACTTGATAAGCAACACTGAGAAATGCATGCACATGCACATGTGAATCAATATATGATATTGAGGACACATATATCTCAGACAGTCTTCTCTAGTTCAAGGAACATGGATTGAACATTGAGAGGATGATGTTTCCATGTCTCGAGTTCATTCCAAATATTAAAGATAGAGGAATTATACAATCACTATAACACCTTACATAGATTGTAGGTTGAAGTTGTTCTCCAACTTTTCTTTCACTTAGGTAGAACTGATGTGAGACTAGGCACCACTCTTTGCTTGTGATGTCATAAACTAGTTATGGACATTAAATACCAATGTGATATGGGACCTATAGTGTGACACCCTTCGCCACATAAAGTGAGATTACTAAAAACTTAAACCATGATTGACCATTAACAGCAGATTACCAAAAATCACAGGAAATTAAAACCGGTTTGCAATAATGCCATGAGATGATATTTATCACACATAGGTCAACATTTAGATCTCATAATAGATATTCAAAGAGATACATCATTGTTTTTAAATCAACCTGTTACATAAGATAACATCTCCACATGTATGTACATACCACTAAGGCACACAAGTCAAAAACCACATATTGATCATCATGTCTTCAAAACAAATCGAGCACACTCCTAAGGACCTGAGTGTACAGGGACGACACATAGGAATCTATTAGTAGACACTATCCATATACGATGATCCACCAGGTGTAGTTCCTCTTCATATTATATCCTCATCTATCTGATCTGTAGCTTGGCATGCACATCCACCTAAAAGATATTTAGCCAACGGGGTCAAACAAAAGTCCCATTGAGAGATATTCATATCCACCAACTCTATTATTGTCACAGATAACTAAGTAGATAAACTAACATACTGAGCAGGATGAGAAGAATCAACCAAATAACATATACCTCATGAATAAAGTGAATAGAGCAGTAATATGCACTTGCCACTGAGTATTATAACAATCAATAATTTAAGAAGGAATACAAAGAACACATATAACTGTTATAAACTAAACATTATAAAATGAAGGCATGGATTCAACCAATGTTCTCATATTTCATTCTAAACAAATATGCTACGCGGCTATTTACTAGTATATTATTCCTTGAGGACTTGAGTCGTACCACCCAAATCTAATGGACCACTAGGAAGTCAAAATTAGTACCATACAAGATCTAGGAAGAGCCGGACTCCAGGATTTTCTCCCAACTTGGTCAATATGAGTCTGCACCGCAGTGACATATAGTCAATCTACAAAACATCAACATATAGTCCTGTAACTAGCCCACCTTGGTACAGGTCACAGCACTAGCATCCATGGTATTCAAACCCCATCACTGAGGTACAACTACAGTTGTCCTCTAATCATATCATGATATAATCATTGAGACTTGACTACATTCGTTCTCAAAAAGAGGGCTAGGTATGGCCACATCCATCCTCCCAAAACACTTAGTGTCAGGATGAGAAGCAACCCGCATACTCAACAGTATGCACTCTGAGTTTCCCTAGGAATACTTGTTTCACCATCTAGCAAGTTTTGACACTGAAGATGGTTCTATGGCACAAGGAACTACATAATTAGGGTTTCACTCGATTAGTTATCTCCAATTTGGTGGATTAAGTATGCATCAAACAAGTCAACAAACAAGCCCTAATTCATCTCTAACAAACATTGCTGTATAGAAACTTTAGAAGATATAAAATGTATGAGATGTAATTTCTCATCTCAATATCACATGACACTATTCACCTATCAATCAAAAGACTATACTTATCATCACATCATCATCACATGGTACTATGAATTGTCATTCAAGAGTTTATCACCATCTACACATTATCATGGGATATATATCCCTCATTTCAGTACTGGAGGCTATCACCTCAATTAGGCACTAAGCCTCTGCCAGGTCACAAGACCCATCTCATCATTCTTGTGATTTGTTGTTATCTCAACATGCCTTATTGAGCATATAGGCATTACTCATGCCAAGCATCACTTGTGCCAGATCACACATACTCCATAGAAATCATTAGTTATGACATCCATCTCACCAACAAGGTTAACCAAATAGAGGGGGAATATGTCTTAATACACTAAATACTTTTAGGTAAAGCACGCCATGCATCATATGTCCCCTCAATTAAGGTTAAGTTTCATGCTTAACCACATAGGGTCCCGAGCATCATTTATTTTCCAATCTTCTAATTTCACCACCTCCCATAAGTTAGGGTGTATGAGGCTATGCATTATTTATAATAACCAAGTCTACACATTCACATATTCATACTTCCCTTGTTCCCTTATTAAGGCTCATAGTCATCATTAGTATTAGTTAATCATATTCATAGCACTTTACAAGCTATGATATTCCATTAATCTGTAATATTAACATTATCTGAACAAAAGATAGAGGGGGGAGAGAGATTAGTCTCATGTTTTTTATTCATACACATTCAATAATATGACCTGCCCTTAGAATCAGGGTCAGTGCACTTCACATATAGCCGATTAGGGTTTTACCACCCACCCTAATTACACAAATTTCCACTTTCTTGAAATTGATTTAGGTTTGAACAACATTAGTTAGATATGAATAGGTCATCGCGTCATTAGCGCTAGGTATCACCATTTCATAATTGTATATATGTATTATCTCATTGATTTATGTGTGTGTTACAACAATGCATTATGTAAACATGTTGACTATGTACCAACATAATGTTTCATCATTATGTGACCCATATGTTATTACCCTTCACAAGTTATTAACCACATTATCATACTAAGGAATGTCAAACCTTAGATTACATAACTAGAGGGTTTTACTTCAAATTATACACAAGGCACTTATTAGATCATTAAACTTGTTCATATGATTTCTACACAAAAACTAACACCCCTTGATTCCAACAAGGCTCATCCCCACTATCATGTACTCACATAGTTGTCTCATTAACCTCTCTCACAAGTTATGTTCATGTAGAAAGGAATATAGAAGACACTTATTATGTATTACAATCTTTCACTAAGGTGAGCACATAAGTCTTACCAACTTATGATTAGGATTATCGTATGGTTACTTTACCACTAAACCCTACTTCTATAACCTCCCACCTTAATGGAGAGTTTTAGAGCTAAGCATCATAATTAGGGAATGACCATTCATTGACACGACATCTTAGATAGTGTTGGTATGTATGCCCTGAGAGCCAATCATGGGATAATTGATGGGATACATTAAGATTGATTTGATAAACATCAAAGGCAAGCTTCCAATTCTTTCTGGTTCAGTCATATGAGATAGTGATAGAACAGATTGAATGTCTAGAGAATGACAGTACTCAATGACGTATGCTTTCAGGTTGAGGACCTGAACGATGAGATCATACGGATGCTAAGAGTTTGTACATTCTTGTTATGTCCCTAGTCGGATGTCATTGGGGAAGGTAGATAGACAGCAATGACACACAAGACTAGATTGTGGTGTTGGTTGATGACAGAATCTCATTAGTCATGATATAGAGATATCAAACCAAACACATAGGTACTTGTTAGAGAACAAGTGTATCGGACAGACCCACCGTGAGTTTGACACATGGAACCATGACATGGTAGTCACAGTCAGTACTCACAGTGATGGTGGTGAAATAGATTATTTGACCTGAAATCACTACACTCAACACATGTCGTTGGGTACACTTTGACATCATCAAACACAGTCCTAAAACATGGGTTGTTATAAAGGTGATGATTGGGTGTCTTTGACACATGGGGCTTTTGAGGGGTGAGTGATAGATATGGGATTTGTCCCTCCTGAGGGAGTTTGATATCCAAGGCCACTTGATGAGTAGGATTGAAATAGGCGTGTGCACGCATGTGTGAATTAGTATGTGATATTGATGTCATACATATCTCTTCCAATCTGCTCTGAGATCAAGAAAGTGAATGAATGTTGACTGGATGACTGTTCCATGCCTCGAGTTCATTTGGGATATCAGTGACAAAGGAATTATACATTCGCTGTAACACCATTCACAGATTGTAGGATTGAAAGTTGTTCTCCAACTTTCTATTTCACTTGGGTAGCATTGATGTGTGACTAGGCACCGCTCTTTGCTTGTGAAGTCATAAGTGTTATGGACTTTCATTGTCAACGTGAAAAGGACATGCATGGTCACACACAAAGGATTTAACCTGGAAGAGGAGTTTTGTCCACAAACAATGTTTAGATTGATTACTAAAGGAGTTTTGTAGTTCAATTAAACACTCAATTAATTGATAGCTCAAAATCATAGTGTTCAAGGTGTTGGACAGATTGATTAGAGTATCGGATTGATTGAAACTACAATTGATTGTTTCTGCACAATCTGCACTCCCAACCGATCGGCTCATGTGATGAACTGATCGGCTGAGCTTGGTGAACCGATCGACTTAGGTTATGAGTCGATTGGCTCATGGACAGGGTGAGACGACTGGTTCAAGTGTTGAACTGATCGGTTCACTGGTCGAACCAAGCAAGTTGGGAAAGAAAGATTGGTGAGAAAATTATTTTTGTTTTACTTGTCCAATTCGATTGGAAAAAGGATTGGTAGTTGATACCAATTAGAAATAAAAGAAGGAAAGTCAACCGGGAACTGATCAAGACCACGAACCGACCGGTTTAGAAATGAACCGACCGTTTCACGGGTCCCAACCAATCGGTTGAGGTGTCAACCGACCGGTTCAGGTCCCCAACCGACCGTTTCAGAAATGAAACGATCGGTTCAGGTTGCAAGTTGGTTGTTTTGTGGAAAATCTCAAACCCTTCTACTCCTACTTTAGTCCCGCATTGCCCGGGATGGAGAACCCTGTCCCATGACCCTCCTATATATAGGGGTATTGGGGGCTTCTCAGAGAATAACTCAGTGCAAACCAGTTGCTCTGCAAAGTTGTCGTTCTCTCTGGTTTTGGTAACTGAGAGAGAGCCTGAGCAAGTGCTACCCGATAAGGGAGGCACAGTAAGGGAAAGACAACTACAAAAAGTGACTGGTGGCAGGAGAGTGTGTTGGCGACTAGTACGCTGACAGGAGGGTGCGACTCCTTCCAATTCCTTGTGGGACAAGGAGATTGGAGTTCCAGGTGGTCTGTGTGGACTACTTCAGAGGCAGGAGGTTTCTGCCACGCGGAGGACAACTGTCAATCCCGACAGTCCCGGTGAGACTAGGAGCCGTAAGTCCCGGTGCAACCAGGAGCTGCACAGACACTGTCCAAGACCGAAGGTGAAGACCGCGCAAGCCGCGAGGTATTGTCGCCGAGCAAGCCTCAGGACAAGGTATGATTCCACAAACCATCCTTTCCTATTGTATAGACGTTGACGCATTTCCTTCTTCTGGGTTTGGGGAGGAAAATTTTTATTTCCGCTGCCTTATCTGCCTCCCCTAAAACCCAACAGATAGATCATAACACTATGTATTGACTATATATATACATAAGAGTATAGGTGTAACGCCCCATCATTACATATGTATCAACTAATCAATTACATGAAATCTCGGTATATCCCCTAACCCTATATGTCATTTTCATCTTCAACTTATGGTATCAGTTTCACACTAATCATGTGATATCGGTTTCACCACCTTCTCAAGATGTTGAGTTGGCATTAGTATAGAATATCAGTTTATCATCAACCCTAGTGTCAGCCTAAACACATGTACTTGTGTCGGCCTAGACACTCTCATTTATGTCGGCCTAGACACTATTACTTGTGTCAGCCTAGACACTATCAGTTGATATCGGGTTAGGGGTGTATCAGTTTCTAGGATCATGGTTATATGATATCGGGTTAGGCATCATCATATCCCTCATACCCTCACCCATCAAGGTACCAGCCTCACCTATCTTTTAGTGTATCATCTTCACCCTTCTTTAGTACATAACCTTCATCGTACTTTAGTGTAACGTCTTCACCTCACTTTAGTATAACATCTTCACCTCATTTGGGTGTAACACCTTCACCTCACTTGGGTGTATCAACCACACCATGCTCTAAGGTTTAGGCCTCACTATCAAATAGTGTATCGGCCATAGCACAATAGGATATCTGACTCATTATCACCTTGTGTGTTGGTGATGACACTATCACTTGTGTTGCCCATGGCACATAAGTAATTTTAGTCTTGAGGTACTTAAGGTGATATCAGTTTTGAGGTACTTAAGGTGATAGCTATTTTAATCATCTTAAAGCTCCAAACCTTCGTCCATTAACACTCTAGTTCATGGACAACATCCCCATGTATCCATTAGATTCATAAATTCATCATTTAATCATGGGAAAATGAAATTGAGAAGGAATCATCAAGTATTGCATAATCAAAGGTGAATAACAATAGAGTTGAGTTAAAGTTATATAACCAGCCTCAAGATCAACACAAGAGCTTCAAGCTCCAAAGATTCATGTTACCAAAGTTGAATGTGACTTATCAAAAGTCCAAGACTCAATCACAACACTTTTATATGATAGAAGATACCATAGTTAGGAACTTGATGAAGAAGAAATGAAAGAAAGGAACCATGATCCGAGAGGCATAGTCCACCCAAGGTTGAAGATGACCATGGCTTGAAATTAGGCTTGATGCTCAAACTCCTTCTTGTTCCTTAAGATTCTATGGTCATCCACCAATAGAAGGATGATATGAGAGTTGTTTCACTTGTAGGTCAAAAGAGAGGCTTATATAGTTGAGTCTCAAGAGAGAGAGTGTGTGTGTATGTGAGGTGTCACCACCATATGCACTTAGGTGACATGTGTCCATTCATGGTGGCACCATGCAGCCATAACTATCTTGACATTTAAAACTCTTATGGGTAATTCAAGGATGAGATATCAGCCATTGGGTATCTTGCTTGACAAGATATCATAACCCATTATAACTTTTCATGTAAACTGATACAACTTTTCCAAGGAAGTCCTAAACCAATATGCTTCACCTACTTGAGGTTCTTAGCCCAACATGAATACTTCCAAAAAGTTTCTAAACCAATATAGGACCTCCTCTATGGCTTCCAAGCTAATAGGCACTCCCATATATACTTCATAACTCGACACAACCCCATCTAGGGTTCAAGACACTCAACACTCTTTGGCTCTTTCACCACTAAGAGTGTTATTACTTAACCAAGACTCAAACAAGGTGTCCCTACTTTCTATCTTCTTTATATGATTCTAAGAGAGATAAGGGACACCCTAGAGATGGTAAATTGCATGTTAACCTCTTACTTTGGGTAAATTGCAATTTACATCAAAACTAGCACACAAAGCACAAGCATCGTCCATACAAGCTCAACTTGAAACTTAAGCTCTCCACAAGGCACCCCATAGCATCATCCTCTCCCTTATGATGCTAAAGCACTAAGGTAAATTGCACTTTGGTCCAAAACAAGCAAACATTATTCAAATGGGACCAAACTTGAAACATAGGCATGTCACATGTTAGCAAAACACCTCAAAGGATTATATTGAAGTTATAAACATTAAGCAAAACAAACAGGGTTATCCCAAAATTCATGCCAAGGTCCTTACAAATCATAAACCCCTAACAAGGGTTTTGCCCCCTAAATCCCAGGTGAAAGGAGAGGGATATTACTCATGCAACACAACTTCAAACTTTCACATGGGTCCTTGATGTCATGGTGAGGTCATAAGACTTGATCAACACAAGGTTCTTTTATTCATGGTCAACACAGAATCTATCACGTAGGCCACATACTCAACTATCCTTTTCAAAATTGGTGCATAGTCAACTCTTTGTCATAGAAAGATGTCACAAATTCAAGGGAAAGCCACTTTAGAAGTAAAACAAGATATTATATGTATATGTCACCTCAAATGATCTAGATAGGGATTGGAAGCCTTGTTTATCTATCCATAGTCAATGTACAATCCTCCTGAATCCTTTCTTACATGCAATCCTGATAGGAGTACTCCAAGGGATTGTACTCATCCTGATAAACTTTATCCAAGCATATCTTGCAACTGTCTCTTCAACTTATGTGTCCTTGTCAACGTCATCTTATGCGGTGCATAAACCCCTGACATGTGATTTTCATGCTATAGGTTGGGTACCTATAACCAGATTGATTCCAAGGTCAATATTTCTAGGCAGTCAAACACTTAACGTTGTATCAAAAAACAAACCCTCACTCTTATATACAACTGGAACTTCTTGGATACTAGGATTCCTCACCTTGGTATCCTTCATATGTGCCAAGAACACATCACATCCTCATCACATTCACCCTCTGATGCTACTATGAAACCCAAACATATCAGAAGAATCTTTCCAGAATCTTATAAGGTTCATAAAACATCACCATTCATAGATGTCACCATTATGGAATTAAAGCTTATGTGGATTTTACACCTTGACTTACTTTATTAGCACATATTCATCTGTCTTTTTCTTCATACATTTCTTAAAATTACAGCTTCAAGAACGTCTCTTATCATATTCACACTTAGATTTAGGTTTTATGGAGCAATATACTTCTCTTTTAATAACCAAATATTCAAGTTTTAGTAAGTTATGGTGCATTTAGCATCATGATTCCTGATTTGTTTTGCTCTTTAGACTATTCCAAAATGACTACTTGATTAGAGAAATCAAAGAGAAATTAGTCTAAGAGTTCCATACTTACCTTTACTTCAATGTTTGAATACCTGGCCAGGGCACTTAAGTACTGAGATTAGGCAGTATGCACTATATTTTATATAATGTTCTTATCTTAGACACCATCCTAATTCTAGTCCTAGTGTCCCTATAAACTCAACGAACCTATAGCTCTGATACCACCAAATGTGACACCCTTTGCCACACAAAGCGAGATTACCGAAAACTTAAACCACGATCGACCGTTAACAACGGATTATCGAAAATCACAAGAAATTAAAATTGATTTGCAATAATGCCATGAGTTGAGATTTATCACATGTAAGTCAACATTTGGATCTCATTATATATATTCAAAGAGCTACATCATTGTTTTCCAATCAACATGTTACATAAAATAATAGTTCCACATGTATGCACATATCGCCAAGACACACAAGACAAAAACCACATATCGATCATCATGTCTTCAAAACACATCGAGCACACCCCTAAGGACTTGAGTGTATAGGGATGACACATAGGACTCTACTACTAGACACTATCCATATACCATGATCCACCAGGTGTAGTTCCTCTTCATATTATATCCTCAGCTATCCGATATGTAGCTTGGCATGAACATCCACCTAAAAGATATTTAACCAACTGGGTGAGAGAAAAGTCCCAACAAGAGATATAACTCTCCACCAACTCTTTATTATCACAAATAACTAAGTAGATAAATTAACATACTAATCAGGTTGAGTAGAATCAACTAAATGACATATACATCGTGAATAAAGTGAATAGAGCAGTAATATGCACTTACCACTGAGTAGTAGAACTATCAATAATTTAAGAAGGAATACAAAGAACATGTATAACTATTATAAACTAAATGGTATAAAAGCAAGGCATGTCTTCAACCAATGTTCTCGTATTTGATTCTAACCAAATATGCTACATGGAAATTTACGAGTTTATTATGCCCTGAGGATTTGATCCATACCATCGAAATCCAACTGACCACTGCAAAGTTGTAATCAGAGCCATACAAGATCAAGGAAGAGCCGAACTTCAAGATCTTCTCCCTACTCGGTCAGTATGAGTCTGCATCGCAGTGACATATAGTCAATCTGTAAAACAATGACATATAGTCATGTAACTATCCCACCTTGGTACATGTCATGGCACTAGCATCCAAGGTATTCAAACCCCATCACTGAGGTACAACCGCAATTGTCTTCTAATCATATCATGGTATAATCACTGAGACTCGACCACAGTCATTCTCAAAAAGTGGGCTAGGTATGGCCACAACCATCCTCCCAAAATACTTGGTGTCAAGATGACAAACACCCCGCATACTCAACAATATGCACTCTGAGTTTCCCTTAGGAATACTTGTTTCACCATCTAGCAAGTTCTAAAACTAAAGATGGTTCTATGACACATGGCACTACATGATAAGGGTTTCACTTGATTAGTTATCTCCAATTGGGTGATTTAAGGTTGCATCAAACAAGTGGGCAAATAAACCCTAATTCATCTCTAACAAACATTGCTATACAACAACTTCAGAAGATATAAAATGTATGATATATAATTTCTCATCTCAATATCACAGGGCACTATTCATCTGTCAATCAAAAGACTACACTTGTCATCATATTATCATCACATGGTACTATGCATTGCCATTCAAGAGTTTATCACCATCATTACATTATCATGGGATATCAATCCCTCATTTCAATACTAGAGGATATCACCTCAACTAGGCACTAAGCCTCTGCCAGATCACAAGACCCACCTCATCATTCTTGTGATTTGTTGTTATCTCAACATGCCTTATTGAGCATATAGGCATTACTCATGCCAAGCATCACTTGTGCCACATCACATATACTCCATAGCAATCATTAGCTATGACATCCATCACACCATCAAGGTTAACCAAATAAAGGGGGAATATTTCTCAATACACTAAATACTTTTAGGTAAAGCACTCCATGCATCATATGTCCCCTCAATTAAGGTTAATTTTCATGCTTAACCACATAGGATCCCGAGCATCATTTATTTTCCAATCTTCTAATTTTGCTACCTCCCATAAGTTGGGGTGTATGAGGCTATGCATTATTTATAATAACCAAGTCTACACATTCACATATTCATACTTCCCGTGTTCCCTTATCAAGGCTCATAGTCATCACTTAGTATTAGTTAGTCATCTTAATAACACTCACAATATATAATATTCCATTAATCTGTAAGATTAACGTTATGTGAATAAAAGAGAGAGAGAATAGTCTCATGCTTTTTATTCATACACATTCAATAATACGACTGCCCTTAGAATCAGGGTCAGTTCTCTTCACATATAATTGATTTAGGTCTGAACAACATTAGTTAGATATGAATAGATCATCGTGTCATCAACACTAGGTATCACCATTTCATAATTGTATATGTCTATTATCTCATTAAGTTATGTGTGTGTTACAACAATGCATTATGTAAACACGTTGACTATGTACCAACATAATGTTTCATCATTATGTGAACCATATGTTATTACCCTTCACAAGTTATCAACCACATTATCATACTAAGGAATGTCAAACCTTATATTACATAACTAGAGGTTTTTACTTCAAATTATACACAAGGCACTTATTATATCATTAAACTTGTTCATATTATTTCTACACAAAAGCTAACACGCCTTGATTACAACAAGGCTCATCACCACTATCATGTACTCACATAGATGTCTCATTAACCTCTCTCACAAGTTATGTCCATGTAGAAATGAATATAGAAGACACTTATCATGGATTACAATCTTTCACTAAGGTGAGCACATAATTCTTACCATCTTATGATTAGGATTATCATATGGTTACTTTACCATTGAACCCTACTTCTATAACCTCCCACCTTAGTGGAGAGTTTTAGAGCTAAGCATTATAATTAAGGAATGACCATTCATAGACATGACATCCTATATAGATCATCACACTATATATTGACTATATCTATACACAAGGTATAGGTGTAACGGCCCATCGTTACACATGTATCAATATCAATTACATGACATCTCGATCTATCCCCTAACCCTAGTTGTCACTTTCACCTTCAACTTGAGGTATCAGTTTCACACTAATCATGTGATATCGGTTTCACCACCTTCTCAAAATGTTGGATTGGCATTAATATAGGATATCAGTTTATCATCAACCCTAGTGTCGGACTAGATGCATTTACTTGTTTCATCCTAGACAATCTCACTTATGGCAGCCTAGACACTATTACTTGTGTCTGCCTAGACGCTATCAGTTGATATCAGGTTAGGGGTGTATCAGGTTCTAGAATTAGCATTATATGATATCACGTTAGGCATCATCATATCACTCATACCCTCACCCATCAAGGTACTAGACTCACCTATCTTTTGGTGTATCATCTTCACCCTTCTTTGGTGCATCTCCTTCATCATACATTAGTGTAATGTCTTCACCTCACTTTATTATAACATCTTCACCTCATTTGGGTGTAACACCTTCACCCCAATTGGGTGTATTGGCCACACCATGCTCTAGGGTTTCAGCCTCACTATCAAATAGTGTACCAGCCATAGAATACATTAGGGTATCAGACTCATTATCATCTTATGTGTCAGTCATGACACTATCACTTATGTTGCCCATGGCACATAAGTGATATCAGTCTTGAGGTGCTTAAGGTGATACCGGTTTGAGGTGCTTAAGGTGATACTGATTTTTATCATCTTTAAGCTCCAAACTTTTTTCCATTAACACTCTAGTTCATGGACAACATCCCCATGTATCCATTAGATCTCATTGATTTATCATTTAATCAAGGGAAAATGAAATTGAGAAGGAATCCTCAAGTATAGCATAATTAAAGGTGAATAACAATAGAGTTGAGTTAAAGTTATATAACCCACCTCAAGAACAACCCAAGAGCTTCAAGATCCAAAGATTCATGTTACCAAGGTTGAAGGTGACTTATCAAAAGTCCAAGACTCGATCACAACACTTTTATATGATAGAAGATACCATAGTTAGGAACTTCATGAAGAAGAAATGAAAGAAAGGAACTATGATCCGAGAAGCATAGTCCACCCAAGTTTGAAGATGATCATGCCTTCACTTAGGCTTGATGCTCTAACTAATTCCTATTCCTCAAGATTCTATGGTCATCCACTAAGAGAAGGATGATATGAGAGTCAAAATGTTTCACTATTAGGTCAAAAGAGAGTCTTATATAGTTGAGTTTCAAGAGAGTGTGTGTGTATGTGAGGTGTCACCACCATATGCACTTAGGCGACATGTGTCCATGCATGGTGGAACCATGAAACCATAATTATATTGACATTCAAAACTCTTGTGGGTAATTCAAGGATGAGATATCGGCTATTGGGTAGCTTGCTTGACAAAATATCATAACCCAATATCACTTTTCATGTAAACCCATACAACTTTTCCAAGGAAGTCCTAATTCGATATGCTTCACCTACTTGAGGTGCTTTTCCGATATGAATACTTCCAAAAAGTTTCTAAACCGGTATAGGACCTCCTCTATGGCTTCCAAGACGATAGGCACTCCCATATATACTTCATAACTCGACACAACTCCATCTAGGGTTCAAGACACTCAACACTCTTTGGCTCTTTCACCACTAAGAGTGATATTACTTAACCAAGACCCAAACAAGGTGCCCCTACTTTCTCTCCCCTATATATGATGCTAAGAGAGAGAAGGGACACTCTAGAGATGGTAAATTGCATGTTAACCCCTTACTTTGGGTAAATTGCAATTTACATCAAAACTAGCACACAAAGCACAAACATCATCCACATCAACTTGAAACTTAAGCTATCCACAAGGTGCCCCATAGAATCATCCTCTCCCTTATGATGATAAAGCACTAAGGGCACGCTCAACATGTGACATATTGCAAGATAACCAATTCTCTTGGGTAAATTGCACTCTGGTCCAAAACAAGCAAACATTGCTCAAACATTATTCAAACGGGACCAAACTTGAAACATAGGCATGTCACATGTTAGTAAAACACCTCAAAGGATTATATTGAAGTTATAGACAACTTACTCAAGAAAAACAAACAAGGTTATCCCACAACCCAAGTCAGGGTCCTTACATATTGGGTCACACACATATGATACACCGCGAAGAGGAGTTTAATCATGAACTATGATTAAATTGATTGCCAAAGTGTTTGCATATTCAATTGAAGCAACATATCAGCTGAATGGACTCCCACCTAACCGGTTCAAGTGTTGAACTGATCGGTTGGAGTGTCATGTTGATTTGAAATTGATTTGGTGGAGTTCTACCAGAACTAGGGAGTACACTGACCGATTCACTTAGTGAACCGATCTGATCGTGCCACCAACCGACCGATTAGGGTCATTAAATGACCAACTTGTATGGATGAGACAACCAGTTCATGAAGAAAATCGATTGCATCAAGGATTTTTGTTGACTTCATGTTGAGCATTAATTGGATTTGAATTGCCAATTCATATGAGATTGGGAAATATGGAGAAACGACTAATTCACAGAGCAAACCGACTGGATCACATGTCAACTGACCAGTTTGATGCTTTCAGGTTGTGAAAATTCATGATCTTCCAATCCCTTTCCCTCGCAACAGATTGGTAACCTACACCCTAACCCATCCTATAAATAGAGGGGTACAAGGGCTTCCCAGAACACAACTCAATATTCTTTGACAATTGTTGTACTCTCTAGTTGTGGTAACCAATAGAGAGCCCGAGCAGTCCTACCTGCTAAAGGGAGGGATAGTAAGGTAGAAACAATTGTGAGAGATCAAGTTTGTGACTAGTACACCAATGAAAGGGACATCTCCTTCCTGACTATTCTAGTAGAACTACAGGAGTTCTAGGTGGTCCGTGTGGACTACTATAGAGGAGAGGAGGCCGTTGTCTGCCGCTAGGAGGAAAACATCAGACTGCAGTCTATGGTGAAGACCAAGAGTTGCACAAATGTCGTCCAAGTACAACTAGGGGATATGCACTACTACAAGGAGTTGTAGTTGATGGACTTGATCCAGATATAGGTATGAACTCATTAAACCATCCTTCCCATCACATACTAGTTGACACGATCTTTTTGTTCATGGGAAATACGACAATAAAATTTTTGTTTCTGCTACCTAATCTGACGTCATATTTCTCTACATAATGACTACTAGGGTTCATGCGTCAAAAGGTGTAACCAAAACCCTGGCCATTATGCCCCTTTAAATAGCATTAAAAGGCAGTTGGGTTTCTTAAAGAAACTAGGAAACAAACAGGCAGTGACGGATGCATTTAAGCAGCCAATCATAGACATCATGTGAAACGACTATACTAAAAAGAACATTCTAGAAATAATAAACCAACTTACTGATCTTATCTAGACACTTAGTTGGAAATCTAGTTGATCAGTTGGACTAATACTTTCTAGTCAGTTGATTGGACCTTGCAGTTGATCATCTTGTCTAATCTTTCCATTTGATCGAACACCCTATCCAATCAATTGATTGTACTTTCCAATTGATTTTTGGGCTTCCAGAAAATCCATTGATCTAATTTATTACCCAGGTAGCCAATAATCTTGTGTCCAAGAGTATACTCATCTTCCATGTGCATCCTATGCGTGTACCCTATGGACAACACATTACATTGGAGTTATGTTTATTATTGTATTATGACTTTATAAGCAATGGTTGGTATCTAGATACAATTCATTACCACCCAAGTAATTGTATAAGTTGGAGAACAATGTAGACCTGGTGTTATGACTAGTGCTATAGTGATCATATAATCCCTTTGTATCTGATATTCACATTGAATCTGAAGTGTGGAAATGTAATACTCTTAATGTTCAATCTTTGTTCCTTGATCTTGAGTAGACAATGTGAGATACATATAAGCTCAATATAATGCATTGACTCACATGAGCATGGCCATGTGTTTTGTAGTCTCACTCATCAAGTGATCAAGATATTACACCAAAAGTAAGGATAAATTCCATCTACATCACTAACAATAATCCACATGTATCACAATACACCCAATCACCACTTGTAAGACAACCCTTATTTGAGGTTAGGCTAAGTAGTATAAATAACATTGAACAACATGTGATTATTGTAATGAGTTTAGGTCTAAGTACCACAATCACCATTGTCATATTGAGATAGGACTCTAACTACTATTTGTGGTTTCCATGTGCCATACTCAAGTTGGGTCTATCTGTACAGTTATTTATAATAAGTACTTATGTGTTAAAATGATATCCAATATCATGGTCAATGAGACGTAATCATTAGTCAGCAAACATACTAGTCTTAGTGTATTATTTGCATCCTAATTTCCATCCTGTTAGGGACTTATAAAAGAATAAATACTCTTAACATACACATGATTACATGATAGGTCTCAACCCAAGATCACATTTCTTTGAGTCATGCATTCTTAGGAAATTATCATATTAATTTATTATCTCATTTTAACACAAACATAGTAAATGGATTTGTCTTTATTAACAATCACATCAATTACAAAGTGTGATATAATCAACATATGATTGTTTCTCAGGGAATACTACCAACATTATCGGCCAGTAATCATGATTGAATGGAATGTGTCATCGCAGATCACCTTCCCCCCTCTTGGCATTCATCCTAATTACCCCTATGATCACTTTATCTCATTTGTATTAGTAGTTAGGTAGGATGGTGTCCCCAAATGTACCACAGGAAGACGTCAAGGGCATCCATTGGAAGCTAGGTGAGATCCTCATTTAGTTGGATCATTTGGAGAATGATGTTGGCCTCCACAAAATACTCTCGTAGAGTTGTGTCATGCGCATAAAAGATTACTTGAATTGGGTCATTAATCTATTCATTACTCTCCAAGAGCATTCATAGGGTCATAACCATTTTAGTGAAGTCACATCATCGGTGCTCATATTTTATGACATATTTATAGAGACCACATTCGTTGTTGTGCAACAATAACATTCAAAATTTTGACCATGTTTGCTTTCATGTTCATTTGAATCAACATATATAGTAACCATTTTCATGACTCTAAAGAGTTTTCTAATTGTGCACCCTTAACCTACCAAGGAATAATATTTTTTCTTAACCCCAACTTAGAAATTATATACATGGATTGTAGTACAAAATAGTTAGTGTGTTCCTCAAAAAAAAATATGTGGGAATTTGTTTCTAGAATAGTTATGTGTGGATGGTTTTCTTGCTAAATCATTTTGAATTTCAAAATCACCTCATGATAGATGGTTAGCCTTCATGAAGTAGATAAGTCTTGATTGCCTTACTATATTTACTTTCTTTACAAATATTACAAGCATTGTTCAATCTCGTTATATGCATTTCTTCTCATTGAGCTCCTATAGCCTATCTCTAACCAGCCATTATCGTCACCTTGCATGTTCTCATCTATGTTACTCTTTCACTGCCTACTACAAACTTGCGTTGTTTCCTTCTTTGTTCACTTTCTCAAAAATGACCTTAGAAATGATAACTAAAGCCCATGTAATCGTCGCTTTCCTACTATCTATCTCTAACAAATCACTATTGTCTCCTTTAAGCTCTTAAGTGTAGGAGATTTCTAGTTGATCCCTAAGCCAAGTTAGGTTTATCCCACATCAACGTCCACCTTTGAAAACATGTAACTATTCTTTGTATAAAGTTTGGCAATATGGTAATCAATTCAAAATGAATTTTCTAAAATGATGCAAAATTATGGAAATGCAAGAAAAATCTACTACTATATATATCTAAACCATATATCATGATTTTCCACTCATTTCAGTATGTAGCATCACTCATTTGTAATTTTACAATTAGGTATGTAAAGATTTTATTATAGGACTCCCATAACTATCCATAGGTAACCACTATGGTTGTATTAGTGAATTATGGTGGTTTCTCCTTCCACGAGTCTTTTAGCATGGTGGGTTTTGTTGGACATATGTTGCAAGTCATTTGTCTCTTACATCAAAATCAAAGGCCTCCCAGAAAAGATTTCTTTACTAATTAAAGACACTCTGTCATTTTTTCTATCCCCATATGTACACAATAAATTAATTGTATGTTTATCGTTGTGGATTATGTTGAATCTGCATGATTTCCATAACTACCATTGCGTGTGCCCAGTTATTGTTGATTGCTCATCACAAGAAGATGAGAGAAGTTGGGTGTATGAGGAGTGAAATTTATTGTCCCAACTTTCATCTCCTTGTGGTTTCTTATACATCTCAACCACTAGCAACTGAAACATCGATGCATATGTGGTGTAGTTGGTTGCAAAGTTCATGACTTAGATCCTAGGGCAAAGGGATATGTGTAGTGGGAACAACATCTATGGAGCGGTACAGGAGGCCAATAACCTATTTAGAAAAACTCTTCCAATCACCCCTCTGTATGCTCTTAGTCAGTAGTTGAACAAGCATGAACTTTGACTAAGAGTGGTATTTTATGCCAATGTAGAGAAGCAAAGAAGGAAACTTACAAAAAATATGTGTTCATACTTAGTATCGTTGAATATAGATATACTACTACAAATTTAATACTATACATGTGATAGATAGTGCACTTAAAGTGAAATTGACAAAATAGAAAATAAAGATAATATTGCATTACAACACATATATACACAATTAATATGATCAATATATGAAGTCAAACTATATTGTACATATAGAACTAAATAAAAATTGTTGTAAGTGTTATTCTGATTGTATACTACTTTGTCATTTATAAATAATGCATACTAATATATATATAACTACTTGTGCATAAAATTCAATGGATAAAACTAAAAATATATAATATAATATTTAAATATGAATTGACAAATGCAAATAAATAGTAAAATGTTTAAACTAAATTTAAAAACATAATATCAGCATGAAATGATATGATACATGAAAATGTGTACGTACTAATGTATATACATATGTGTATTTCTAATAAATCTTGTGGGCTTAGAGGATGAAGAAGTGGTCATTGTTTTAATCTTATGGGCTAGTAGTCATGGTGAAGAATTAATTTCGATTATATATGCCTAGAAATTGTGTGTGGAATGAAGACACATTTTAGGATGAGTAAATTTCTTTAGATTTATATAATCTGGAAGTGGTTCAGACGCTCAGTCGGGGATCTTATTCAAGTTCTTGGTATAAATAACTTCAAGTAGTACGCCTTATGAATTAGGAATTTTACATGAATTAAATGAGTAGAATTGGAGTCAATTTTGAAGAGATTTTCTTTTATAGAATATTTATGTAGGGGATTGATATTAAATTTTATAATGTTATAATTTTATAGTGACATAGATATTTGGTATAAGAAAATCCCCCAAAAATAATGAACGGAATTGTCTTAGAAGCCTGTTGGACCATGTTCAAACCAATTTTAGCCTTTGTCCTATAAGAAGTGCTTGGCCTAGTGGTATACAATGAGGGATGGAAGGATTTCAATTAGTTTATAAATGGATGTTGGATACATGATTCCAAAATACGGGCATGTAGCATGGTGTCACAATCACTAAACCATGATAAAAAAAACCCACAATTGTGTTCTTTGTCAGATAAAGAATAGGAGATGCAAGGATACCAAACTAAAAAGGAGCAATGTCTGTAAATTCAAAGCTTTCATGGATTCTAAAATGAAAATCATGGTCTTGTGGTAATGATATGTTCTGTTTTCTAGATAGCATCCAAACTTACTCCAACAAGGACTTTAAAACTATTTAGACATAATTTTCACTTCGATATCTAGCAAGAAATTGGGGTAGAACCAATGAGCTCTTAATTGAAGCTACTTAAATATAATGTTAACTTGGATATTTGATAAGAAATTGAAGCAGAGACCGTGACCTCTTGCCATGTATAAGAACATAGAGTTTCTTTGTGACCCTAGCAAACTCATACATTCCCCATACAATACATATTGGATTTAGGTAGATGCACCCTTCTCCAACTAGGTTGCGGTCATATAGAGTGTGCTATAATGATTTGGGATATTTTGAGAGGGAAAAATGACTTCTTAAGGTCTATGGAGGAATGTGAACATTCGTGTAACCAAGTTGAAGATAATTGTTATATGTGAGAAAGAATATCCTCATTTAATACCAAGCTCACTATGAGTGAGTTGTTGTGGAGTGAAAAGGTGTGTGAAGTATATGGGAAAGAGTCACATTTAGTGATGCATCTGAAGAACCAAAAATCCATCCTCAAATCAACCTTGGAGTAGAGCATGGGAGGCTGAATTTTATATCAGTTGTCTCATCCAAAAGGAGTTCAATCATCTTGTATAAGAATTTTATTACCCCAATAGCATTTCATGATTTGCAAGTCCAAAAATGTAAATAAAATTATATTCAAAAAAATATAAATACCTAGCATTATGAGACTAAGAGATGCATTCTCTGCCCCTCTCACATGACTATGATAGAGGTCGAATATCCAGGAGGGTGGTAAACCAAGGTGGTAGTTGGGGTTTGAACTTAGGTCCCTTTATTAGAGGACATTGTGCTTGACCACATGAGCCACTCCTTAACGACTATATATACCTAACATTATATATATATATATATATATATATAGAGAGAGAGAGAGAGAGGGCGTTCATTCATTGCCCGCGCAGGTAGCTACCCGCTCCAAATTGAGTTACTCTTTTTGGAGTTTTTTACTTTTCACATGTAGAGGGTTACTTTATCTCGTAAAGTATTACTTTTCATTCATAAACAATTACATTTGTAACAAATATAACAAATATACAATTACATATTTATTTGTTGTATATTCTGTCCGATTTTACTTTTTGAGTCAAATAGTTACTTTTTGGTCAACATAGTTACTTTTCTGACCAAACAATTACTTTTCAGATGGTACGAGTAGCAAACTACAGGTGACCCGTGTGATTATATTTATATGGGTTGGATGATCACTTACGATAATAGAGTTCAACAAGTTGATAAGATAATTGAAAAAAACGTTGTACAATTATATTTTATTATCTTAAGTTATTAAATAAGTTTCCAATATCTTGTAATCATGTTATACTTTAGATGTTTAAAAAATTATGATTTTATTTATTATACAATTATTTGTTATATTACTAAAAATTGAGAATATTGAGTTTATATATTCAAATAATTGTTTGAGTTGTGTAAACATTGTGTAACTTATGATAACGGAAATGCATCTACTAATATGATTTTGCATATTATTGTTAACTTTTTTAATAAATTGGTGATTCTATTTATGCCATCACTGAGGCTTGAACTTGAGACCTCTTGGTTACAAAGTAAGGATCTGACAACTTGGTTGTCCCATCTTGACATATATTATTTTTAGTTAACACACACTATATATATTGTTAGAGTAGCAAGGTTTGTTATGTGATTTAAATTAGTTATTATGTTTTATATTAATAATTTATGAGTTGCTTTAAAAATAAAATTGTAAATGTGTTTTCAAAGTATATCTGAAATTCATGTTTCATTAAGTACATATAATTCACACTTAAACATATGCATAAATTTATGGATATTACGTGGATTTTATGCACCATTTATTAGTGTAAATGTGTGTTCCAAGTATATTTTTGGATTTTATATACCTTTTATTAGTTAATATACGCCTCATATAGTATCACAACTACTTTAACTTGATTTGAGACCGATGGATTTGATTACATTAGAATAACTTGAGACTCTCAATTGTCGTACTAGAGCTGGAGTACTCCCTCAGAGGCCCAACTATTCTTCCATCCACTCCTATGACTACATTTTAAATAAGATGATCCAACTGACAATGGAATTTAATAAAGCTTGTTACTTACAGTGGCATTAGAAGAGAAAATGGAAATTTAAAAAGTTATACAAAGAATAACTAAAACCTAACTCTAGTTGTGTGACATATAACAAATTCAATATAAGAAATCATGAACATATAAATCCATAAGTATAGTAATCATGGGCATAGCTAAATAAACAAATATTGTTTAGTACATACTAATGTACATACAAGGGTCATATGTATATACAATCGTCAACCAGTAACCATAGTAATACAAGTAGGACTAATGAATATGATACACACAAACAAATCTGAGTATACATAGAATAATGTGAATTGATGATACAACATGAATCATATAGGTTATTCAAAATCAATGAATCAATGAAGCATTAAGACCTAATTCTAAGTAGTTAATCCAAACTCATATGTTAATGTGTCAAAATTAGTCACCTTCACTATATTAGTACACATAATTAGATAGATGAGATACTTAGAATATATATGGCAATAGGTTAACCAAACAACAACTCAAAATATGTAATGTAACCCTAGTTTTTACAAAGTGAATGATGTACATATACATCTAATGTTTCACACCCATCTTTATGAGCATTTTGAACCTAATAAGTAAAATATTGGAAACGTGTACTATATGCATATAGTGAATATATATTGGCTAAAATGCCTGATTCGACATTCATTATAGAACTATTAGCATTCTCAAGTAACTACCTCACATTTATGATATCTATAAGCCTAAAAAGACCTAGGTATTAATTTAAACAAATAGTTTTGGTTAGAAAAAGATAAAATTTATTGACATGTTATAGACCCTAATTCATTTCTAGTCTTCAAATATTGAAAATATTTGTAAAAAGAAAAAATATACATTAATGAGACTTTTTCAAACTATTACTCATCAAATATCAACTTGTCACAAAATTTAAGATTCATGTTAGTTACAATCCTCGTGTTTGGATTGGATAAGATACCATACTTCATACTAAGTGGACAATGGGAAATAACATAAAGTAAATAAGAAAGCAAGTCCTAACACAAAGCTTCAAATATATACATCTCTAATTCCCATTATATTTACTCAAACTTTTTTATTTAATGAATGGTTGGTTTTCTTGTACCTAAAATCACCACTGATTGTTTGATTCCTTATCTTCGGTTATTGTTTAGCCTCATTTTTTCACTTTTAGCATCACTAGAAGGACTTGAAGCTCATAAATGTATTGGTTTTCTCCATGTTTAACTCTTCTGGATGTTTGGATCTTATCCTCTAGATTTGTAGGTACCACCCTTTTGGTTAACTACAATGCTAATTATAAGGATGTTCTAAGTATAAAATCAAACTTCATCTAGCAAATTATTCAATTTAACAAATTTGACTAAAGTTGTGATCAGTTTTTGTTAAAAAAGAAAACTTGTCACATGCACAAAATATCTAATCTTATTGCATTATGTATTATCATTGCTCCAAATTCAACTAGCGTTATTGTGAAACTAGACCACAGACACAACCTACAGTCTTTAAGTTGTAGCCCAAGCAAAAGAGGTAACATCTACTAATTAAGAAAGGATGGTGACCTCAAAAGGACCACATACAGATGTCAAGTTATCATATACTCTCTATCCACATCCACATGTCCATAGCTATTTGGATGAAATCATCGGAACAATGGTCATTATTAATTATGTGTTCATACATACCATATTCAATGTCGTGGGAAAACAACAATTCATAAATTATAACCATGGTTGTCTTTCTTTCGATATGATCAATGAATTATTCAATCCTTATCACAACTCTAGTGAACAGTATAGTTGTGCACCCTAAATGTACTAAGGAATAACATTTTCTTATCAGCCTTCATGTATGTATATGATATAGTGATTGTAATACATACAAATTGTGTTGTTGTTTATAAATGGATGTGTGGGATTTTTTCCAGCAAAAATGTTCTACATTTTAAAACTACCTTCTACTATTAAGTTTACCTCCAAGCTATAAATACGTCTTGTCTTCTTTTCTTTTCCATTTTCTCTCTCAACAAGATTGGAAACAATAACTCAATCCCATAATGATCAATCATTTTCATGTAGATTCTACAATTTATCACTAATAAGTTGTAAGATCACCATGCATTTGCTACTCTCTCTTACATTTCCACTACCAACTACCAATTTTCATGTATTCTTTTTTTTCACTTACTTATAGTGACCCTAGAAACCAAAACTCAAGCACGTGATAATTATCCATTCACCTTTAATTCCTAAGGTCTATGTTTCGCCATCCCTCACCATCCCCTTAAATCTCGTAACTGTAGGAGATTGTTGGTTGCCCTTTAGCTAAGTTACGCTAAATACTATGAAAATGTCCACCTTTGGAAGTGTGGTAACTAATCTTTGTATAATAATGATATTTCAAAGGCTGACTGTACTGTAATAAGTTGAACAAAAAATTAGTAAAAATAAATGAAATCATAACAATGTGGGAGAAAACTACTTACACCAGACTACAAAGTTTAGAGTTTAGCACTCATTTTGGATTGTTCACATTGTTCACTTGTACTTTATTAAGAAAGTAAACTTGTATTATTGAAGATCTCCCACAACAATCTCTAGGAGACCAATATGATTGTGCAATAGTGTAGTATGGTGGTTTCTCTCTCTATTAATTATTTTATGGGGAAGGTTTGTTGCACATGTTTCAAGGTCATTAATTTCCTACATGAACATGGTAGGAAGCCTCCTATCAGAGGTAGACCTACGTTGGGGCTAGGTGAGGCGATGGCATCCTCCATCATTAATTATATATGTGTCACTCTACACCAAGAGAATGCATCATTATTTTGGTCTAACTCGGTTGTTTATGGTTCTGACCAAGTTCACTATATTTGTTTGTGTCACACTATATAAGAACAAGAAAATCAGTTTACAAAGAATACAAAAATACAAATGATTTGTAGATGGTATTGCATACACAGTGGAACTACATGTATAGCAAAAACTAGACCATTATTATTGGAAATAAAATCCCTCATTGTCTTTGGACTGTTGTTGTAACACCCGGGCCTATTGTAACATCCCAGGATTTAAGGCATCGGATAACATGATCTTAAAAGGAATGATTAGACTACTCATATCACCAAGGTGCACCTCCTTTTCCGGGAGCCCATCACTAAAGAACTCCATAGTTAAGCGTGCTCAGTTTGGAGTAGTACTAGGATGGGTGACCAGTCAGGAAGTGGACCCCGGCTTGCACGTGAGTGAGGAAAAAGCGCACAGTTAAGGCTAGTGGTGGTCTGTGGGGCCAATCGTCATTCCTGAAACTCTACTATAGCCTTGGGCAGTAGGCCTGGGCGTTTACAAATGGTATCAGAGCCATAACCCCTCTAGTAGGTGGGGCCCACATGGACATGACATGCCAGTCTTGAGCCGTGCGGTCCAGGCATGTAGGAAAGGGTTGTCCATGGTTGACGTAGCCACCCTTGCGCTGCTATTCCGTGATCGGGAGCTGGGTGTCCATGGGCCATTGTGGGTCGATATTGAAATGGGGAAGAGATTATGAGGCCTTATAGTTGAGCCTTGACGAGGACGTCAAGAGCCTAAGTGGGGGAGATTGTAACATCCTATGATTTGAGGCCTCAGATAACATGATCTTAAAAGGAATGATTGGACTACCCATATCACCAAAGCTATAATAGAGTTTCAGGAATGACGATTGTCCCCACAGACCACCACTAGCCTTAAGTGAGTGCTTTGTAACTGCGTGCTTTGTCCTCACTCACACACATGCCATGATCAACTTCCCGACAGGTCATTTCAAATATCAGTATACTAAAATTCAGAAGGCACATGCAACACACGAACATGACTAATTTGCACTTTTCCACACACAAAATGTATGTCTAGCTCGACATGCTTGGTGCATTGATATCGTACTGGGTTACTAGATAAATAAACGACACTAACATTATCACAATAAACAATAGTGGCACATAGTAAAATGGATTATGAAGCTCAAGTAGAAGATTACAGAGCCAACATGAATCAGAAACAACAATAGCAAAGCCATGGTACTCAGCTTCACGTAGAGGACCAAGAGACCAGATTATCGCCTAGAAAGAAACAATAACCTAAAGTAGAGAGGGGAGAACCAGGAGAACCACCCCAATCAATGTTAGAATAAGTAGTAAGACATTGATAGGAGTAACATATAGACATAGACCATGATCCTAGGTTCCCTAAAGGTAGCATAGGATACAATCTAGAGAACTAAAATGGGGCTCCTGTGGATCATGCATAAAAAGGCACACTTGTTGGATGGCATAAAAAATATCGGGCCTGGTAAATTTAAGATATTGAATGGCACCTGCCAAACCATGATATGGTATAGGATCAGATATAGATGGTCTAGAAGTGTCAGTAAGCTTGGATTGTGTATATACAAGAATAGCAACTAGATTACATGAGGACATGGAAGCACATGCCAATATATTCAGGGAATAATTCTATTAAGACAAAAAAAGACCATAAGCATCATGAGTAATAGAAATACCCAAAAATAATGTGGAGTACTCAGATTTGTCACAGTAAACTCATGTGCAAGAAGATCTATGGTACAATGTAGGGGGATGTCTGGAGAAGTAGTTAAAACAATGTCATCCACATATAACAATAAGTAATTTGTATCTTCACATTTCCAACAAATGAAGAGGGATGAATCACAAGTACTGCTTCAAAATCTCAACCGCTTAATATATGTTGCAAATCTTTGATAACATGCATGATGTGCTTACTTCAGACCATACAACATATTGCATAATAAGCAGACATGTTGAGGATTGGACGAATATGTAAACCTAGGCCATTGGTGCATGTAGAGTGTCTCATTTAAGTCATAGTGTAGGAATGCATTCTTGACATCAAGATGATGAATAGGCTAAAAATGAGAAATTGCAATACTTACGATAGTCTAGATAGTAACAGGATTAACAACATGACTAAAAGTTCACAACCCACCCAACTATTGAGAATTTCTAATGACTACCAAATGTATTTTATAGCTTTGCAGAGAACCATCCCAAATAAACTTGTGATGAAAAAGCCACATACATAGAATAATATTAACATCGGTAGGATGAGGAAACAAGGTCCACGTATTATTCAGTAGTAATGCACAAACTCATCATACGTAGCTGCATTCCAGTTAGGATCATAAAGAACATTCATGGGAGGTTTTAGTATAGGAGAGATCATATTAGTGGGGGATAGTTTGGGTTTGAAGGTTCATAGAAGTGTAGGATTTGTACATCTCATGTTGGGAGCGGGTTTTCATAGAACGTGTGTGGGGATTAGGTGGAAGATGGGAGGATTGTGGTGTGGGTGGAGATAGTGGATCTACTAGTGGCAACAATAGTTGGTTGGATGGGGTTGGAATGTTAATGAGTGGGGGATTTGATGGGATTGGTGGTTGTAGCAAGTGGTGGAGAATGGGTATATGCATGAAATCAGGCTCAAGGAAATTATATGTGGATGTGATGGATTTCAAAGGATCAATGGAAAGAAAGATGTTATCTTCAAAAGTGACATGGTGTGAGATGATAACTTTGTTTGTGGCTAACTCTAAGTAGTGGTATCCATGATGGTTGGTCGGCTAACCAAGAAAGATGTATCAAGTTGAGCAAGGAGCTAACTTTTGTGGAGCCATAGCACTAATATTATGATGGCAAAGACAATCGAAGACATGAAGGTAGTTGTAACATGGATGTTTGAGATAAAGAGAAAATTTAGGAGTATGAAAGGCTAAAACTTTAGAAGGAAGAATGGTGTGTAGGTAGCAAGAAATGTGAAGGGTATCAACCCAGTAGGTGGGAGGGAGGGAGACATGAGAAAGGAGTGTGTGGATAGTATTATTGATACGTCAAATTTGGGGGATGCAAGAGAAGCAAAAAAAAGGCCATGAGTAGCATCAAAGTTGTGAAATTGACAATAATCAAATTCACATCCCATGTCACATTGAAACAATTTTATTTCACATCCAAATTGAGTAACAACAAAGGAACGAATTTGAAGAAATTTAGAGAAAACTTCATATTTATATTTTAATGGGAAAAAATCAGAAAAAATAAGTGCAATCATCTAAAAGTATAAGATAATATCGACAACCATATTTACTTTCAACAGGGGAGATCCACAAAATGCTATGCAGAACATCAAATGAAGTTGTGATAGAGTGATAATCATAAAATGGAAGGCAAACATATTTGCCAACTTGGCATGAATGACATAAATGAGATTGACATTCCTTATTACAAAAAATATAGTGGTTAGGTCAAAGGAGATCTATGACATATCCTCCAGGATGACCAAAATGGTTATGTCAGATGGAGGATGGAGCAACAACACGTGTGATGGAGAAAGAAGAGGAAGGCTTGGGTGTTCTGAATTAGGAAGAGGATAAAGATCCACTGAACTAATGCATGTCATAATAGGCGTCTGCATACCAAGATCCTTCATGGAAAAATCAACTGGTCAAATTCGAGAGAAAATTTATTATCAATGGTAAATTTTCACACAGAGAATGGACTTTTAATTATTTTTGGGACAAGGAAGATGTTTAGAAGGTAAAGAGGTTTGGTTGGTGTTTATAATTTTTGGTGAAAGTTGTTATAACTAGAATGCTACTACCACTTCTGACTAAAATATGACAAGTATGATAATTAACAAATTTATTAATGGTACCTTGATTCGATCTCAAGTGAAAGGTGGTGTTCATATACCAATTTTCATCAGGTTCTTGAAGAGTCAACTCTTTAACTTCAAGAAGGGTCCGACTATGCAAAAATACATCAAAGTAATGTAGCTTTTAAAATATAAAAATCATATCATACATCATTGTAATCATACCACATTATTAATTTTCCATCTAAGAAATATAGTTTTATAATTGGAGTCAGAATGGTGAGAATTATGAATTTATGCTACTTTAAATGATTACGAGCTATCTCATTAGGTAAAAGTTTGATTGAAGTTGATGATGATTTAAAACAAGTCTCAGAGACCGCTTGATTGGTCAAATAGGTTGAACTAATTTTCATAGTTAATTTTTTCCACCTACAAGTGAATGACTTAATTCATTTTTCTATTCTAATGCAAGTAGAGATTCATATGAGTAAGAAAATTAATCATCTCTCATAACAAAAAATGATACATTATGAAAATATATAGTATAATCTAGTCATTGACATCAAGTTGGTGTTTTTAATATGACACAAAAATGTGGGATATTTGATAATTATATGTCGGCTTGGTTCAGATAATAGTTTTCTGGGAATAAAATTAAATCTCTTGAATCTTAATTTTTGGTATTGAAATATTTAACTTGAAAGATTTTTTTGAGCTCATGCTAATCATGCACACCACTATTCAACAAATGAAATTATTTTTTGGCATGCTTATCCTGATGAATTATGTTACATAGATCCTTGAATGTTGTTAGGGGAGAAATTTTAATATAGTTGCATGTTCTTCTTTGCTTCAACATTTCACATTCAACCTCATATCTCTCTATGCCTTAATAAAATTGTGTTTGTCTCCATTTATGGGTTTGTTCCCAGTGGCAAAGCTAGAAAATTAGGTCAGCATGGGCACCATACAGAATTATGGTTCAAATGTAAAATCTTACATGTCTATATATAAGTTACTTTAAATTTTACTTCCAAAATACATAAAAGATGTGATGTTGCAATTTTTTTTGGAGGATACAATATGATATTCATAAGAATATCTAAAGTTTGATTATAATACAACTCAGACAATATCAAATCTACAATTCTACTCTACTAAGAGCCAGTACTCATCTCCGTACAGATTTCTATAATTTTCTAGACTTTGCTCACAATGCATATATATTCTTTAGAGTTCCGTATTTGTTTGGACTATGTATTTAAAACTAACAACCATTGCCTTTTCTATCTTTGTGAACTTTATCTGATAATGCATAGTAACGATAGAGTTTGCTAAATCGAGGCATGTTCTATAGGACGGGTCCTATAAAAATTTGGTAGGATCCAATGAGATTTCGTTATAGAGCATCTTTTGCATTTCTCTCTCCTTATTTTTTTAGGGGGTGGGTTTTAAAGAAGAGTAAGAAGGCAACACTGCATTGTGATTGATTGTCCTATATAATTTCTATAGGACGCGTCCTATACTACCAGCCTGGTTGCTAAATAGAGGACTATCAAGTTTGTTTCCATTCTCTCTATCGTGTATCTTGAGCACATAGCACGAAGCACCCCTCTTGCATCCACTCGAGAACACCCTTTGTTGTTGTGCTCATTTATCACATACAGATTCGGCCATCGAGTTTTGTTGGGGCACTTTATGTTATGTGTAAAGGCCATGGGGATTCTTCATTTGTACCTTCTCTTATGACTTTTAGTGTTCTTTAACTACAATGAGTTTGTATATGAAACCATGTAAAAAATTATGTATTGATGGAGCTAGGGTTGATTACCTCCCAGTTGGATACAACAATAGGACTACACATCCCCAACCATCTTTTGTGAGTACCAAGGATGCCAAATCTTCTCCCACCATATCAATCCATTACTGGCTATTACTTACTAAGAACATTTCTCATAAAGGTTACATGGACGTACATAGACTACTATGCTTTGTTAAATCTGGTATCAACATCGACAACTACACATCAAGGACATAATAGTATTACATGTGGCACCAACATATTCCAACAACTTATATTTGTTTCCTCCACTCCCGTCAAGTCATGGTGAAGATCTACATTGTTTATTATTTCATGAACATTACACACCATGATTTATAAATTAATTTTATCTTAATTCAACCATTACACCTATTGATGAATTCGTTCTTGTAGTATAGTGTGACTGGGGCAACTATAGATGAGGGTTGTGGTATCTATGTACTCAATATAATCCAACCACTACGAAAAAGACAAGAGAAGGTCAATCCTTTGTTTCTTTATTACCATTGAAACAGTTGTGCTTCGATGAAATCATATGTGCTAACAAGATTTGTTCCCTTTATAAATGATCAAACCAATAAAACTGCACAATTGTGACCCAATGCATGGTTATACACACCATAACAAAATGTGCTCCATGTAGTACAATAGAGATGAGAAATGGCCAAGTATCCTACTATGGCTTTTGAGGATGCCATACATGTTTGATGTAGATAAATATTTAAGGAAACATTATGGTGGATGTTTGCTTTCCAACTGATGGTCATTGGTGAAATAATAAAAGAGAACTCATAGAGGAGGAAGAAATGGGAAATGTTTGCAGTGGATTTCTTATGGAGTGTGTGTGAAACAAGTTCAATTCTCATAAATTATTATTATGACAGGAGACTCAAAGGGGCATGCAAAGCAGATATTGAATTATTGGCATTGACGACCATGTTAGACTTGCTAGTAAAATTGCGTAAGCAGTAATAATGTCATTGCAGAAATTGAGAGCCAAACACAGAGATTTGAAGAAGTGAATCTATAGTAAAATGATGAGCAAGAAGGATGCTATGATGATTCTTATATATTATTAATTTTCTGGGTAGTAGATGGCATGTTTTTGTATTTCCTTTTTGTTACAAGTTATTTCCTTTTTACCTTGATGTATATGTGAACTCGAACTCAAAATTGAGGTAGCATAAAAATGTAACTTACAACTACACACCTTTGTTATAGGGAAGTCTAAATGTTTTTTTTTGTTCTCTCAAGAGTTCAATTGTTGATTATATAATGAGTTTCATATTTGATAACTTTTATAAATTGATAATTGACCATAAACTGCCCACATGAGCATCTAAAAACACTAACGACATCAATTATAGGATAAGGTTATGAGGCAGATTGACAAAAAGATAGTGGTTTTTCACATCAATAACTTTCTCCACATGAGAATAATACTACGACCTAATAGTAAATGCATACACCAACGCAAAACATGAGGCATGCAATTTTATTTGATAGTATGGATGCATATCGGCTTATCACCACTTAGTTGCATGACCATAGATGAAAAAATTTCCATGTCTAAGAAAAGAGCCCACCCTTATATATCGGTATGTCATTCAATTCAATTTTATAAAATTGTTAAAAATTTAATAATGTTTCCAACATTTATTAGGCCCTTAAATCAGTTGCATTTAATGAAGCATGTGCCTTTTCTTACTCTTATAATGTTTGCAACTCAATTTTGATTAAAAATTTGTTTGTGTTATTTAGGGGTGATGCATGATCTATATTATATGGTACTCTTTGCTTGTACAAGATGTTAAAAATACTAATAAATGTGTATTACATGGGATATTGTATATCTCTAAGAATTGGTTAACTTTCCATAATTGTGACTAAAAATTGTGAGTTTATGTACAATATATGAGTAAAAATACCTTATAATAATTGAAAAGATATGTATTTAAGGTGTTATTTTTTAGATATTTTGGTCAGAATGTCCTAGAAAGCACAATCACAAATTGTTTACTCCATTTGTTCCCGGTATGATAAATAAAATTTATGATGTATGCTAAAAATAAACATGGTGTTCGATAATACATAGAAATGATTCACAATGAACTAATCTAACAAATTTCCTAGTATTATAAATAAAGAAATAGTATGGGTTTTAGGAATAAGCATTACTATGCAAGCAACCTCAAGATTTTTTAGGTGAGTACTTCATGTAGTTACTATACTAACAAGATCTTCCATTTTTAAGGAATTCCATATAATGAAAACCATAAAGTAATAAAGTTACTTAACAAGTAGAAAAGTTGAATATTAAAATTTATACAAAAAAGGACTAAATGTTTCCTATTTAAAGTTAATCATCTTTATAGTATACCATAAAGGTAGTAACCAATTTTAAAAATATGATAATGATTGTAAAATAATGTAGGTTAAGGATTTAAATGAAAAAAGGCTTTAGTTTAATTTTATGTATGAAAAATAGTTACGTAGCATTAAATATTTTTTACTTATGTTAATTTTTAATTATTTTTTTTGATAATTTAAAAGCCAAAAATACATTTATATAAGTTGAAAAACTAGCAATTATGTCTTCAAATACTCATGAAGTTAAGGGACTCCTTTTATAATCCAGAGATGCACTACTGCTCTGAAGATTTCCAATATTTAAGTAACTATACAATTATGTAATGAATGGCTTCCTGAGCATTACGTTAAACATATAACTAAGTGAAACTTCCAAAAGGTGACACAAAATAATAATGTGAACTCGTTATCTTCTTTTGTAATAACTTAAAGAGCATTACAAGTAACTCCTATACTAATATTTATGTTTATTGATCATTACATTTGATTTGATTACTCATATAACAAGAAGGCATTTTGTAAATACACACTCTAGGAAAGCATATAAGAAAGTGAAGTAAAAATTTAAAATAATATCTTTTGTATTGAAGCTAGTACTTCGACAAATATAAACCTTTTAAGGGTTCCTTAACCTATCATATAAGAATCAAAACTACAAGTAACACGTACTTGGGATTTACCTTATCAATAAAATGACATAGCAATGAGATATAAAATAAAGTAGAAGTCCATTTATATTAAAGAAAAATATGAAACAACATTTATATCACAGAAGACGTCTATCAATATGTACAAGAGATTCCAAATTTCAACTTACTCATTAGAAACTGTGTTTTTATTATATACATATATATAACTCATCAAATATGTTAATTAATGACTAGATAATTATGATTTCATTTGGTAGCATTTTTAGTATATAGAATCACGTGTTCATGATAAGTTTTAGAAAATTGACAAAAAAACTTATGGTTTTTTACCGTGAAAACTTGATGTATCATATATATAGAATTTGTATATTGACGTTTACTAGAACATCTTTGTCTTATGTAAATCAATAATGACAAATGATTATGTTTTTTGATACTATTAAAAATTATAAAATGAATCTTGTTAATATAATAGTTTATTATTTTGTAGAGATTGTACTTAGATTTTCGATACATTTATGTAGGTTTTCTTATCAAGGAAAATGAATACGAGTTGATATTTTTTCTGAACATGTCACCTTAAAAAATGTCAATCGTTACAACCATGTGAAATACATGAGCAAAACTTCTCATTACATTTTCACAAGAAAATACTGGTAATATTAAATCAAAAGTTTTGAAATACTTGACAAAACAAGACAAATATTTATCTTTCAAATTTGTTTTTATCCTTAAACATGAGGTACTTATTAAAATATTTAAAATAATTAGTTTGCATAACTAGATATTATTATTTTACTAGTTTTTCTTTGTTGTTTATATTGAGCATATTACTATCTATAAGAATGGGTATTATAATATTACATTAAAATGAATTAAATTTGTGTTTTCCAGTAACGCTAGATTTTACATATTGCAAAAGTTGAAGATGAAAAATACATGTAGAGGTTTTTTTGTATATATTTTAAAAAAATTGATGTGCATATTGAGTTGAAAATAAAAATAACTATACTACATCCATTTGCCAACACTGATTATGAGAGAATGTTGAAGACTTGATGGATATATTATAGGGACCTTGTGAGGATAGTTCTTATGTGGATATGAAATCTTTGATATCAAATAATGAAGATTATAAGCTTGGATGATATCACGACTATCATTGGTTGTCCTGCCTCCACCTTAAAAAAGGGGGGTTTAAATCCCCACAATAAAACAAAAGTGTTATAGTATGCCTCATATCAACTTCTTTTAAAAGGTTGGTTTAAAGATACTAAAAGCTTCCATAGATCTTAAACACAATCAACTCGGAGGTTTGTTTAAAACAGTATCACACTTCACATATGTGTGCATACCAAAAGTGGAATATATAGATACATATTAAGAAAGATATTAAAGGAAATGTTAGTGTAGTATTGTTATAAGACACTACCTTAATTTAAATTTACATAAAATATGATAAATATCACTTCATAATTATAAGAAAATATTATTTCCATCTAGAAAATACAGATACGATGTTATCTTTTTGTTGTATCATAAATAATTTTTGTAACAAATCCTCAATGAAATTCATTTATTCTTCTTGACTTAAATATGACTTCACATCATTAACAAACAAACTTTTCTTATTAGTAAATGATATTGTTTTACTCTTAGGAAAAAATTTTGTTTTCTTATTTAATATTTAATAAGTGGTGTGTGATTTTTAGGATTTATTTAATGACAATTCATGAACAAAAAATTGAGCATTGCTAAATTACATTTTGAAATTATTTTATATTATGAGATTATTTATTTTTTAATATAAGTAATTAATGTGAGGCTTAATTATTTCAATTTAAAACAGACGTTGAATTGCACTTGCATATGCTAGTGTTTAACTGGGTGACTATAACGAAATGTGTCTTTAATTGTGCATGAATGCCTTTATACCGAGTCTATACTTAAAGGTAAAAATAAAAAACTTTCATGTTACCATTGTATGAGCTTATACAAAATTTACCCTCTAATTCAAAAATATTGAATTTATGTCTACCATACCACAAATTGATGAACGTTATGCAATTTGTATAATAAAAAACTCCAAAATATAAGGTGATAGCTGAGTGATTGATATTTGTTTCTATACCCACAACATCTGAAATAATATGCTTTTTTCTAACCAAATCATCTTCAAGATAAAACTTTTCTTCATTTTTTTTATGACTAGGAACCCCTCTAAGAACAGGCCAATTTGTGACCTACCCTGACAGGTTGAACCCGGGGGACCCCTCCGCCTTCACATTGGGATCACCAAATAAGTCGCATCAGAGACTGGCCGACATGATGGAAAATTCATTCCCAAGCAACGCTTTCAGCGGGGTAAATTTTGACAAATATTAAATTGACAAATATCAAGCCAACAGTACACTTTTTGAGTTATTCCCCAAGTGAAAAAATTCCATCACGTGACATGGCACCCTATGCAATGAATTGTGCAACACAATTTCATCGTTCATAGATGAAACCTCGTAAGTGTTGAAAAATATATGTAGTATTTTAGAATATATTGGGGTAGTCTAATGTATCAAAAATGTATTTAGTAATTATTGTTAGTTGGAAATGGTTCTGGACAAACAACAGACTTCATAGATATGTACCAAAAGTGCCAACCACTAAAGAGGCGTCCTTTGTGGTCTAGTAGAGAACGTGGTTTTCGATTAGTGATGTTTCCAAATATAGCAACAATGGTTATTGAGAGCTAAAATCGATGTTATATGTGAAGAAAAAGAGCATATAACAAGAAGAAGGCAATGGTGATTTGATGAGTATTGTACTTTATGGTTCTGGGCTATAACTAAGACTTGTCATTGAGAATAAGTTAGTTTAATATTTTTCATCCGTTTATTTCATACAAAAATTGGACAATGTTCATTCAGATAGGGCATGATTTCACAATTTAGATAGCATTGTCAAAGGGAGCATGTTGTAGTCAACATAAGTTATAAATAATCACTGGCATTCAGTAGGGCAAGTGTTGACTCATTCATGTATGTGGCTCAGCCACTGCTTGCGCTCATGGACCTTCTAGACTCGATCAATATCAACAACTACAATTGTTTTTAGTTACACTAGAGAAGTGGACTTTTGATTTGTCCCAATGACCTACTTTTCATATTAAGCCAATTTTCGGGTAGGCTAACCTCAAGAATCATGCATTGCTAGTTTTAAATGAAGAGCCACTTATAGGAAGGGTTTGATGAGAAATTATGAATGGAAATTTATTGTGGCATTTTTCTCTTCATTTACAAACTATATTGCTTATTTTTTAAGGTGGAGCGATGGGGAGGCCACATAGGGTGATACTAACCTAGGACAAAGCATGTTAGTAGTTTACAACTAGGTATAATCGAAATGTGTATCTTTGGGAATACTATTTAAGAACAAAATATCAATTGAAAATATGATTATGATGATGCGTATTAAGGGGTAGATCATATAATTTTTTTGCAAGGTTAGCATATTATTACAAGTCTTAATTATGTAATCCTCCCTAAAGGATGGATTGCTTTATTTGAGTGTGACTAATAAAGGTTCGTCTAGTTGATTTATAGGCTGAAGAGAATTTTCCATACTTATTATATTCACCATGGTCCTATAGACTACATAATGTCGCAAGAAATTTTAGCACCAAAACTTGAATTTGAGACATCTCCTTCACCAACATAGAGATTAAGCAATTGGTGTGCCTTATTGGATAATGGTTGATTTTGTTTAGTTCACTTACTATGAGATAAAAGAAAATTGAAAACCCCTAGGTTATGTTTCAAAAGACAAAAATATAGATACAAATACAATGGTTGAATTTTGTTTAAAGAGATACAATTCAAATACAATCGCAGATATATAACATGATGCACACAAAAAACCTCTAGAGCTCATGCAAACCAATATTGTAGCAAAAAGAAGACAAAATGTATTGGTGTTTCTCAACCAACTCATACAAATTGAAACATTTATGTCTATTTATGTGATAGTTATGAAGACAATGTAGTAGTTCAAGAATAGAAACAAATAGACTTCAACGTTCTATCAAAAAAAAAAACTGAAGCCTAACTTTTGGGTGATTCAACCAATTAGCATGACATAGAAAACCGCCATATAAACTAGTAGGCACTATTCATATGCCATAATTGATTAGATCAGCGTGCCAATCTTGCACAAACACCACTCGTAAGGGATTCCAACAGGTTACTCAAATGGATAAAGGAATTCATGTTGAATTTCAAAACACCACTTAAAAAATAGGAAGTCATAATTTCCAACATCAGCCGACGAAATTGCAAAGAGATCCATGCATGCACACATATATTGAAACCAAGTTAACTCCTAATATATATGCATGCTAGAATGTGTAATACTCGCCGTGAAATGCCCTGAACGCTCGGTACTTCTGTTCAGAGATACGGAAATAGACCACCCTATCTTGGCCGAATGCGAGATCAAGGTACGCCGCCGTTTTGAACAACACCTTGGCGCGCACAGGTGCATCCCATGCGCCGGTTGTTGTCTGCTCTACAACCACTTCCTTGATGCAGCCGTCACCCCACCGCCTATGCGAGAGCATGTAGAGAGGAAGAATGTTAATGTGAGACAGTGTGTGGAGAATATGATAGTGGAAAATGTTTACACTACTAACCCTGTGAAGTAACGGTGGATGGTTTCCTCACTAGTGCATGTTCTCACTAGCATTAATATGATAATGGCACGAAACTCCACAGGTCCTGGCTGATAATCCCCTGCGTCGAACGTGCGTGACAATGCATCGTCCAATAGGTCTTCCTTCACGATTTCACGAAGAGTGTCGTCGAAGACCACCCTCCCAGTCTCAGTCATCATCCTCGCTACTCCTCTGAGCACTTTGTCACGGCGGTTGTAGTAGTGAATAAGGGTGTTCTCCCCCACTGGACCACATGCCGACGTCAACGGCGTCAGCTGGGAGCCTTCTGGTTGTGGTGGCACCACCGCGTTTAGTTTGATCGCTTTGAGGATGGTGTCGGCCTCGGCCAAGAACTTTCCCACGTCTTCATCTGATGCATATTGGATTACTTGGATGAGGCTGTAAAATTCTTCACTGCTCTCCAGCCACATCCACAGAGCCATCGCCATCTTCGCAAAGTCATGGGAGCAGTGATTGTTGTTGATGAGGCGTTCATACAGACCACAGTCGTTGTTGTGCAACAACAACAGATCACGGATTGTGGGCATGAATATGATGTCCGTCGATCTCAATCAATGAGTTCTGCAGCCCTTTTCACAACTCCTGGAGCACTATAGTTGTGCACCAACAACCTTCTATAGAATTTTTTTTTTCTCAACTTATACAAAAGGATCATATATATATATATATATATATATATATATATATATATATATATATATATATATATATATATATATATATATATAGTAGTTTAGTATGGACAAATCAGGGTGGTGTTTCAGAATATATGTGGGGGAGGTTTGCTTGCAAATATCGATTTGGATTCTAAAATCACCTTGTGGAGTAAGGCTTATCTCCAAGTAGTAGATAAGTCTTCTCTTCTAATTTCCTTTTCTATTCACTTTCTCAACAAATACTATATACGAATAACTCAAGCCCATAATTACAAATTTCTTTACCTTAAGTTCCTATAGTTTATCTCTAGCCTGTCATTATGGTTACCTTGCATCTCCCACTCTTTGTTACTTTTGCAATACCAACTTTCAACTGGTCTTCTTTCCCTTTCTGTTCACTTAATAATGGGCTTATAATTTACAAACCATAACTCAAGGCCGTGACAATCACCTCCATACCTTTAATTCTTACAATTTATCTCTTGCCATCCATTATCGTCCCCTTAAATCTCTTAAGTTGGGAGTTTGCTAGTTGATCCTCGAGCCAAATTTTGTAAAATCCCACGACAACATTTACCTTTGGAAGAATATATAGTCACTATTCTTGTATATTATTCTTTGTATAGTGATTATCTTTCAAAGTGTGACTGTGGTAATCAATTACAGAAAAAATATAATGAAATGATGATAAATCGTGGGAATGGAAGAAAAGTCTACTACATTCTATTGCTGCACCGGAGATCATAGTTTTCCACTTGTTTTAGTTGGTCATATTGTCTATTTGTAATGTGAATTAATACGAAAGTATATCTTTCATTATAGAAGAGCTCCAATAACAGCCTGTAGAAGATGCCCCCCCTACGATTGTGTAATAATAAATTATGGTGATTTTTCTCTTCATTAATTTTTCTATATAGTGGATATTGTTGGACGTACGTTGCAAGGTCATTGGTCCATTACATAAAATTTTAGGAGGCCTTCTATATTTGAATTGTTACTAAGGAATATACTCTTTGTCTTTGTTTTTGTCCCCACGTTCACGTCCTACTTTAGTGCATGTTTATCTTTTTGGATATATCCAGTCTGCAATATGTATACTTACCGTCAAAAATCATTCATTCCATGTTCCAACTTTTTTTCATTGTTTTCTCTCATGAAGATGAGGGAAGTTGGGCGTACGAGGAATACAAAATTTCATGCTTTATTTTCATCTGGTTATAGTATCCCATGCATTTCAACCATTGGCAACCCAACATTAACCATACACCGTGCAGTTGGTTGGGGGCAAAAGGGAGATAGGGAGTGAGAATAATATATGTGGACTGATATGAAAGGCCAATGATTACATTTTTGAGAATTCTTTCCACCACCCCTCAATGTGTTATTAGTTACACATATCTGAAGCAATGTTCTATTCGGAAGAGGAGAGTGGTTTTACACCACTGGAGATAATAAAATAAAGACATTTTAAAGTAATACCCTTGAAAAAGTAATTGATTGAAGACACAATTTCTTATAGTAATGAACTTATTTGATCAACGACTGATTAATTTCAGACAATGCATGAAGGTAAATCTGAAATGTGCATTATTAATATTATACACAAGGGAAAAACATTATACAAAACAGTCTTATAAAAACATGAATAGCACCCAATGAAACTCCAAATGATGTAAAATTCAACTAAATTATTTACAAGTTTATAAGAATTGATGAAATTTATGTGTTCTTTGGGGAATTTAGTATGACTTATGGTTACACATTCAGAACCATCTTCATAATAGTATGATTAGATGATATATTTGGATTTCTTTTTTTTATGTGTTACTTTTTAATCAGATTTCACGCTTACATATACTGTGAATTAATGGTATACTATTTACCCTAAGATGATTGTTGATCATGATAAGATAGGAAAGATCCTCAAAATAATATGTTTAGATTATTGTTTTATGCATATTTTTGGCCATGAATGACTTCAATATTCAAGAGTGCCTTAAATTTTTTAATATCTATTTATTTCATGCATATTTTTGGCGACTAACAACTTCATGATTCAAAACAGCCTTAAGTGTTTTAATATGTACTTTTCTCAAGACTCATATTTATTTCTAATTATTGAAACCATGATCACCTCATGGCTCAATATAATGTTATAATATTTTATCTTTCTTGTTGATGCTAGGGATAATCCCTAAATATGTTTGGTTACATTAATAATGCATTATGTTTACTTGTCCTCGTCAATGTTTAGTTTTTAATATATAATTATATTTTAACACTGAAGGCAATTCGCTACAATTCCTAATGGGAGCCTATGTACCAAGTTAAAAAAAACCACTTGTGTCAAATCATGTTAAGGAGTTTTTGCATTCAATATATTAGTGACTTAAAAATAAGTAGATTTATATGTAACAATTACGGGCGGCCAACTCAGTCAGCCCCACAACCAGCTAGTGAGCCGATCAACGTGAAAAGGAGACCAAAGTACCCCCAAGAGAAAATCGAAAGGAATAAGTAAAACTGAGGGGAAAAACCAGCCAAAACCATGGGGGATTCATCCCCTTTGTCTCGTTGTCATCGCAGCAAACAAAGGATCTGCTCACATGAGTAAGATTGGGCAAAACCGCAAGACTTGCTAATTTGGCGAAGAGAAAGTGAAGAAAGCATGAACAGGGTCTGACGAACTCATCGGGGTGAACAAAAAAATTTGTTCAGAGGCGACGTGGTGAAGAAGGATATGTCACCCCAAGGTCAGTGTAAAGGATTAGATCGCGGCGGCAACTGAGGGGTCTTCAAGCAAATTGTGATGAGGAAACGAGTGCACGGGAGAAAAAGACAAAACACATACCCCTATTTATAGGTGGGGAGGCGAGAATCAGAGAGTGAGTAGGTCGGCGGAAGGCTTTGAGACACGAGAATTAGGGATTTCCTCATTTCTCAACCAAAAGAGGCAAGTAAGGTATCAAATGGTGTAGATTCCTTTTTGGAGTCTATTGGTGAAGAAATTACTTGATTTCATTTAGTAACGACTGAGAACAACGAATTTGAAAAATCGCAAACCACAGCGGCACTATAACAGCCCGACCGCGTAAGGAAAATGGCTTGAGGGCCGTTTGATCAAAATCTGATGGTCCACAAGGTTTGTGCATAAAAATAAAAATAAAATCGGCCGCACGACATAAATGGAATCCTAAATTGAATTGGAATAAAGTGTGAATGCGTTATTTTCCTCTTTTTCTCTTTCGTCTTTTGAGGGTGTAAGCAAACTCTAAATTGGATAAATTTAACACTCAACCTATTTTTGATATGAGGAATCTAAATATGCAATTAGTTTTATCTTTTGGGAACTTTTATTGTATTAAATAATTAAACTTTATTTTCTCTTTCCTCATGCATTAATGACTTTAAGATTCTCCAAATTTTATGAAACTTCACCCACAAGTCATATTTAATATGTTGGATATGAATTTATCAATAAATCTACATGTTGGAGTTGTTTGTATATTTATTTAATATTTTGAAGGTTCCACACACTTTCTTTCTCCTAATTCCATCTTTTAATCAAACATCTTCCCAATTGAATGAAAATTCACCCAAAGGCTATATTTATTATGTAGAATACGAATCCAATGTTATTTTCCTCTTTTGGAGTCATTTATTATTTTATTTGTTATTTTGGAAAAACTCAGATCTTCTCTTTCCAAATTGAATTAAATTAATTATTTTTATGTGAATAATGTGAAACTTGACTCCTAAAGCAATTGGGACCCAAGGAACATGATTTTTAACTTAGATTCCACTTTTGGGATTTCATTTGATGAGTTATGTCACAATTAATATTTGTGGCCATTATTATCACATTATTTCATTATTATCAATATTGCTTATTCCCGTATGTTCCATAACTTAATATTATCACCAAAAGAGTTATGTATAATTATTAGCACGAATTTTATATGCATTCCTTTATTTGTCTCATATGACATACTTTATGTGTCCATTATTGTCCTAAGAATAAAATGAGAATATTAGGTTACATTAGGATGATTTCTACATGCATTAGCTCATTAGGGTTATATTAAACGCCATTTAGATCTATTTTCAACCTTGTTTGGCTAAGTCCAAAAGGTCGAACTTCTAAGGTAGGGTTTGAGATCTAGTATGTTACAATTTGTGTTTTGCCTAAACAATAGAGTTGTGAGTTGGAAAAGTTCCAACAAAGAGACAATTGTTAATTCTATAAAAGAGGCTGAGTATATCACTACATTGAATGAACCAAAGGAGGTTGTATGGATTAATAAGTTTGTCTTAGAACTTGGGGTTGTTCCAAGCATCAGCGACACAATTGAGCTATATTGTGACAATAATGGACCTATTGCACAATCTAAGAATCCTGTGTCCAGTGAATAAAAAAGCGGATGAAGCGGCCGCTTAAGCGCCCAAGCACATATGTCGCTGTATTTTCATTGAAGCGGGCTGTGAGGCGTTTTGCACTGAAGCGGCCGCTTTTTTCCGCTTTTTCCCGCTTCAGGGCGCTTTTCTGGGTCCGCTTAAGTGGCCGCTTCAGGGCGCTTCACAACATGTTTTCCTGGACTTGCCCAATTTCCTTCTAAATTTAAAAAGAATGAAAACTATGTATTGTAATAGGTGTAACAATCACTTTGGTAATTAGTATCTCTAATTAATTACTTCTGTTTGTACATTATGTACGTCTATATATAAACTATGTACTTCATCTGCCATTTATAGAGTCTGTAATATAATATATAATATTAGTAATAGTTGCAGGATTTCTTTGATGTTTCATCCATGTTCCTTCTATATTTTAATTTACATCATATAATATTAGTAATACATCATGTTTCAGCTGCGGTTGAATTTGCATGATTTTTTTGATATTGCACAATCTCATAAGGTAACCTCCTATAGGAAAGCACATCATCCCATTACATATATACGATTGCTTTTGATGTTGGTTGTTATACAATTTCATCATGTCGGAAGAATCAATACATACCATCATGACACTTGTATATGATTGCATGATTCCATAATGAATAAAATATGCTGCAATGTCACATATTAATCACTGTAAAAACTAATATTATGATTAATTTATTTATTGTAAATTCAGTAGTAATTGCTGCAATGTATCATTCATCAAGACTTAGCCTACATTGTTATATTTAAATTTTAATTGTATGCATTATGATTCTATGACTCTAAAATATACTTACTCAATTTGGAAATTAATCTACTAATTATTCTATTTTATATCACAATTAGTATGGATGAGGGTGAATAATGTTTGGCTAAGACAAGTGATCCAAGGTGGAAGTAATGCACTATTCCAGATCCATCGTGAAGGGAGAAAGTGAAATGCAAATTTGTCTAAATTTTGCTAAGTTCTTTAAAACAATGTGGACCGCTTTTTCAAAAAGCGCCCGCTTTAGTCCGCTTCAAAACCCGCTTCCCGCTTTCCGCTTCATGGGGGCATTCCGCACGCTTCGCGCTTCGCGCTTTCCAAAACCTTGCTCGTGTCACATATTCCAAGCATATACAAAAGCATTTCCATCTCATATGAGAGATCGTATAGCTAGGAGATGTGAAGATTTATATAGTACCAACCGAGATCAATGTGGTTGACCCCTTGACAAAATCACTTTTGCAGCAGAAGCATGATGGTCATGTTAGATCACTTGGAATAAGATGCATGGGTGATTGGCTCTAAGTGCAAGTGGGAGTCTATTGGTATGTATGCCAAGAGATCCAATCATATGATGAGTGTAATGACATAACTTGTAAATGATTTGATTAATAATAAAGGGAAGCTTCTAATTTATTATATTTTATTTAGCTATGAGATAATGAAGTAACAAAATAAATGTCTAGAGAATTATATTACTCAATGATGTATGTCTTCAAGTACGTGACTTGAACAATAATATCATAAAAATGTTAAGAGTATATGCATTGTTTTTATGTCCCTAGTTGGATGTTATTGTGGAAGGTTAATAGACAACAATTAACACATAAGACTAGAGTGTGTGTTGGTTGATGATAGAATACCATCATGATATGTAATATCAAACGAAGAACATAGATACTTGTTAGAGAATAGTGTATTGGACAGACCCGCCATAAGAGTGATACATTGAAACCATAATTGGTAGTCAGAATCATCTCTTATAGTGTTGGTGGTAATTGTGGTTCTTAGACATGAAGTCACTACACTAATCACATGTTGTTCGGTGTATTTTAACATCATCCACCGTAACCTTGAATAAGGGTTGCCATAAAGGTGATGATAGTATGAAATGTGACACATGGGGATGATTCTGAGTGATGTAGATGGAATTTGTCCCTCCTATAGGAGTGTGATATCATGGCCACTTGATTAGCGAGACTGAGAAATGCATGGTCATGAACATGTGAGTCAATATGTGATATTAAGATTACGTATATCTTAGACTGCCTGCTCTGGTACAAGGAACATGGATTGAATCTTGAAGAGGATGACTATTCCATGCCTTAAGTTCAAACTAGATATTAGTGCCAAAGGAACTATACAAACACTGTAACCCCAATCATAAATTGTAAGTTGAAGTTGTTCTCCAACTTTCCATTTACTTGGGTAGCAATGATGTGTAACTAGGTATCACTCTTTGCTTGTGATGTCATAATTGGTTATGGACATTCACTGCCAACATAATATGGGACCTATAGGGTCTCACACATTGGATACACCTAGAAGAGAAGTTTTTATCATGAATGATAATTGAATTGATTACTAAAGTGTTTAGGTATTTGATTCAAGAAACAAATCAATTGACTGAACTCCCAACTAATCGGTTCATGAGATGAAATGACATGTTGGAGTGTCAGGTTGATTGGATATTGCATTGGTTGAATTCTGGTTGAGCTGGGGCGCCAACTGGTCGGTCACATAGTGAACCAACTGATTCGTGGTTGCAAGATGATGTTTCTCAAAGTGAGACTCCCGATTTGTGGTGCAATTGAATTGCATCAAGGATTAGTTCTGATGTCATGTCATGCATTAATTGGATTAGAATTGCCAATTCATGAGATTGGGAACCATGACGAAACGACCGGTTCACTAGGTGAACCGATTGGCTCGCATGCCAACCGATCAGTTTGCCTGGAGAACCGACTGTATCAACGTTTGTAGGTTGCAAATTTCGTGAGATTTTGGTCCCTTTCACTCCCACACAAATTGGGAACCCTGACCCTAACCCCTCCTATAAATAGAGGGGTATTAGGGGCTTTTCATTCACATCAATTACCTCTGACAATTGTTTGACTTCTCTGGTTGTGGTAACCAAGAGAACTTAAGCAAGTCCTACCCGATAAAGGGAGGGATTGTAAGGGAGAACAATTGTGGGGTAGCAAGTTGGTGACTAATACACCAACAAGAGAGATGACTCCTTCATGTCCTCTCTAGTAGGATGACATGAGTTCTAGGGGTCCGTGTAGAATTATCTAGAGGCATGGATACTTTTCCCACTATGGGGACAATGTCATCCTGCTATCCATGGTAAAGACCATAAGTTGTTGCAGACATCATCCTAGTACAACTAGACGATAGTTGTACAACTACAACGACGAGGAGATTGCCACTAGACTTGCTCAAGACCCAAGTATATCCTTTAAACCATCATTTCCATTATATAGTTGTTGACGCGATCTGCTATTTTAATGGGAAATATGGAAGTAAAGTTTTTGTTTCTGCTGCCTATCTGATGACATATTTGCCTATACATTTCTCTTACCGCATTATATATATCAACTACATAGTATAAGAATCAAGGTAAGGGTTATCATACAATGTGATTCGTTGATTAACACTAAAAAATATGCTACTCAGTGGATTACATCTTTAATTAAGCCCTGGGAAGTTTGAGGCAAACCTGTTAACTTCCAACTGACCACTATGAAGTTGTAATTAGTATCATACAAGATCTAGAAGAGCCAGAATCCTAATATCTCTTCCCCTCAGTCAATACGAGTCTGTCATAATGACATATTAGTCAAGCTACAATCAGCCTAGTCCTGCATGGGTACACATGTCGTGACACTAGAAACCAGGGTATATCACCCTATCATTTAAGGTACACCACATCTTCCCTCAATCACATCACATGTATAATTTCATTCATCTGAGGTACGACCTTGACCATTCTCCACAACCTTGGGATCGGGATGAAAAGGATATACCTTCCTTGCAGCCGCATATACTCAAAAATATACGACAATGAGTTTCCTTTATGGAATACTCATTTTTTCTATCCAACATGTCCTGACGCTGGATTAGTTCTATGATACATGTCATTACATGATTACATATTCACTTGATTACTTATTGCTCATTGGGTGAGTTTAGGTTGCATCAATCAAGTTACGCATAGACCCTAAAAGATTTCTATAAAAGTATGGGTGTATAACAACTTCATAAGGCATAACATGTATGAGATACATTCTTTTATTACGTCATCACTGAATAATATTCCATTGCCAAATCTTGAAGAATACTACACTTCCACAAGGACACAACATAACCCACAAGCCATTAAGGCCAAAATAGCATTTATTCTCCTATAAGCACATCATTATCATCTGAGGCTCATATAAGATTTATCATATCACAATGAACTTACCATTTCAGGCTTAGAAAGACTATGAATTAGATATAGGAGTCATGACGTTACCAAGAGTAACATAGAAAAATTACTCCAATCATTATGGATGTAACATTCATTATCACAATCATCATTCAAGGGTATTAGACCATCATTAGATAACCGTTTACAAGAAAGGTTTGATGGTGCATGTTGGATTAGTATTACCTAATCATAACCCATAGTTGATCCATCGATTCACTTAGTACACCTAGAAAATGAGTGGATCATTGAGGCATGTAGTGAGAATATCAAGTCCTTAGTTGCTGCATTACCATTGGTTAATTGATGGATAGCAAAAGCTATTGGTTCTTTTGAGGACTTAGTGAAAATCATTAATTTATCAACTAATCTGAACCATTGTTTGATTAATGTACACAGGTGTACCATCAATTCCTTACGCAGAAGGAAAAATCATTGGTTCTTTTCTAGACTTAGTAAAAAAATCAAAATCTTATACCTAACATATCCATCAATTTATTGAACTACTATGCATTTCATATTTACTTTTTCCGCAATCTCACACACAAATTCAGTTCATTTTGCATTCAATTAGCCTCTATTCATATGTATTTTGCCAGATTATAGTTATTTTTACTTACCGCATGGTGTTGATTGCAGATACACATTTAAAGTGCCAAATTGGAGATAGTCCAACTCAAATCCGACCCCAAGTGAACTTCTCCCCGACTTTCAACTGATTCAGAGTTTATTTCTACAGAAACAGCATTGCACACGGTGTGTCTTATTTAAGACACGACGTGTCCTTTCCCAAAAATCTTTGCAAAATGAAGAACACGATGTGTGGTATTTAACACACGATGTGTGAGTCTCCAGTGGCCTCAATGCAAAAATGCAGAAGAATGCAAACACATCATGTCTGAATTAGGACACAGCTTGTCCTCGGGACCAGAAGGTTGGCTTCAATTTGCTGCCAATGCACACGACGTGTGTTAATTTGAACACGTTGTGTGCCTTTCAACTCAAATGACTCTAGAAGAAAATCACACGGTGTGTCTTATTTAAGACATGTCGTGTACTTCACAGCAGCCACATGACCCAGTGAATCTGCACAACGGGACACGGTATGTCCTCTAACAGACATGTCATGTCACTATCAGTTTCTACATAAATGAGAGCAACTACTCCTCATTTTTAAAGAACAATGCAACCCAATGGGCGGTTATCTCTGGTTATTTTGAAAGTGTCTTTCGTCCAAGAGAAGTTCCAGAGTTAAGGAGGGCAATTTTAGGATAGAAGAATGTGGTTTCTTGGTAAAGAACCTCCATTCTACTTTATTTCTTCTCCATTTCTTTACCGAAGGTGCAGCAGAGCTTTCCCCTCTCACTCAAGCTTTCCGATAGGGAAGATAGTCCAAGTTGGAGCAGCTCTAAGGGTAGAATTTCGTCCTCTAGCCAGATTTCTACTTCTCTTTGGCTACATCTTTAATTCCTTTAGTTTTTTCTTTTCTTAAGCATGCAAAACTCTGAAATTTCTGCATTGTGTTTGTACATTTACATTATGGACAAGTAGAACTCTTTTCTTGGGCATGGGATAGTAACTCCCATGACATTGTTCATGTGAACTCCAAATCTATGTTAATTGCTAGTTAATTTTGCTTTTCCATGGATGCCTATGGTGTTTCTTACTTGTATGTTTGGCTGGCCACTTTTCATACATGTTTTATGCTTACCTTGTGCTTTGGGAGAATGTATGAGGAAGTAAGGAGTAGAATCCATGGAAGTATACTTTTGACCACGGGAGTGGCTTGAGAATATTGAGGGTAAGATTGTGTTTGATACTAAGTATAGACGTGGGAGTGTTATGTCAAGTTGAGAATCATCTCGTGCATTGGGAAATGCACAACGATGACAACCTCCCTGCATGTTAACGCTATTCTTGATTTCGCAAGTCCATATGATATGATGGTATGGTAGTGAAATCTAATGTCCAAGCCCTTTAATTGCTTATTCAAACTATTAACTTTGAGCTTTTGATTTTTCTCATTTTCTATATCTATAAACAACCTGAACTTTGTAACCCGACTTGGATTAATGAAAGATAATAAATTTGCACCTAACTAGCCTAGCTCCTTGTGTTCGACACTTGACTACCTTGACCACGTACACTTGCAGGTAATTAGTGAGTTGAGATCTCTCTTTGTAAAACTCCCAACAAGTTTTTGGCACCGTTTCCAGGGATCTACGATGATTTTTAGTTAGAGTAGACAAGTTAACTAGTAATTGAGACTAAGTCAATATTTCTACATTTCATATCGTGGTATCTCTTAGTTTTTGTGAATCTTACTCAATTTTTGCTATTTAGGGTGCATTCTTCGCTCTAAGAGGGGTCTACAGACATCCATATTTCTGGACCCTAAGATAGAGAGGACCTTTAGTAGTCATAGAAAAGCAAGGAGGGGTGAGAACTCTTCAAATCTGGGGGAATCATGTCTTTCATCAGTGCAATCTTCACCTTCACTGGTCCTCTTCAAGAATCAGATATATAGGGCAACTGTCCACTCAATAATTTTGATGTGCTAGCCGCCATCAATATATGCGGGCTATTGATCATCCTGCAATAGAGGCCAACAACTTCTCCATCAGCCCTACAATCATGCAAATGATCCAACAAAATCATTTCAGGGGAACTCCTTTGGAAGATTCAAATCTTCATAGCGGAGTTTCTACAATACATGAACACTTTTAAGATTAATTGTGTTCCAGTCGAGAGAGTACGCCTACTCTTATTTCCTTTCACTTCGCGAGATCGATCCAAGGCATGGCTCTCCTCACTACCTAAACGTACTATCAAGACCTGGGATGATCTGCTGAATGCTTTTTTGGCTATGTATTTTCCTCCTAGCAAGGCGGCCCAGCTGAATAATCAAATTACAAACTTCAAGCAATAAGAGGGGGAGATGCTTTATGAGACATAGGAGAGGTTTAGGGACCTCCAACGCCTATGCCCTCACCATGGTTTGACAAACGGGCTACTTCTACAAACTTTCTACAACGGGTTGTTCTACAATACCCATATGACAATTGATGATGCTGCAAATGGAGCCTTGATGAACAAGTCATTTAGTGAATCATATGCCATCATTGAAGACATGGCGCTCAATCAGAGCCAATGGAGTTTATAAAGGACCAGTCAGTCATTCTCTTCCTCCAGTTCAAGTAAGAAGCCCAGTGGGAAACATACTGTAGATGATGTAGACTAGATTGCAGCTAATGTTGATGCCTTAACCCAGAAATTTTGAAAGGCTTGCTACTCACTCAATCCAAATAGTCGAGCAAGTATGTGAGGCTTGTCGAACATCTGAGCATAACTCTGCTTATTTCTTTGCACCATAGTTGAATGCCACTGAAGCACCAGAATAAGTCAATGCAATAGGAAATATCAATAATAGACAAGCCTACAATCCCTTTTCTAAAACCTATAACCCAGGATGGAGAGACCATCCTAATTTCTCTTACAGGAACAACAATTTGCAAAACCAGCAGCAAGGCCTCAAGGTCAGAAACCTATGAGCAACTGTCAACCGATGACTGCCAACTGCTAACAATCACTGGGGTACAATTCTAACAACAGCAGGACCCTCAATCAATTTCAGCAAGTCACTCATCCACCGCAAAACCCAAGCTTGGAAAGCCTCCTTGAGACCTTTGTCACCACACAAATCCAGCAAAATGACGAGTTTTGGGCAAATGGCAACATATTAAAAGATGCTATCACACAGTTGTCCTCCAAGGTTGATGGAATTATTACTCACACCAAAATGTTGGAGAATCAGATAGCTCAACAAGCACTAGCCAACCAAGGAACGTCTTCAGGGTCTTTACCCAGTCGACCTGTTATGAATCCCAAGGAGACTTGTAAATCTGTGACCTTGAGAAGTGGAGCAGTCATAGGAGGATCTGCACTGCCATCCAAGAGGAAATTTGTAGAGATTTCTGATACTACTATTAAAGATATTGCTGAAAATCAAAGGAACAAATATGTTGGAAATCTACATCAAGGTGAATCTTATAGCAAGCCAACTACCCCTTTTCCCCACAGGTTTTCTAACACCAAAGATGACATGAAGTTCAACAAATTTATGGACATTCTGAACAAGTTGGATGTAAATCTGCCCCTACTTGAAGTCATAGCTGAAATGCCCTCCTACGCCAAGTTCTTAAAGGATATCCTAATAAAGAAGAGGAGATCTGGATAGGTAGAAATTGTTATGCTTTCTGAAAGGCTAAGCTCCATAATCCAGAATCGTGTGCTAGAGAAATTAGATGATCAAGGTGTCTTTACTCTCCCTTGCAAGATAGGAGACTCCACTTTTGATAAAGGCCTTGTTGACCTTAGAGCTAGCATCAGCTTGATCCGCGTCTCTTTGTGGGAGAAGCTATATTTGGGAGATGTGAAGCCTACATCTATGACAATTCAGCTAACTGACCTCTCAATTAAACACCTGAGGGGAGTCATTGAGTAGGTCCTTGTTCAGATAGGAAAGTTCTTTATTCCATGTGATTATGTGGTCTTAGACATGCATGAAGACCCAACCGATCTGGTCCTTTTTGGTAGAGCTTTCTTACGCACTGTAGGCTGTTTAGTCAATATTAGAGAAGGAAAGCTCACTGTCAGGGTGTGAGATGAGGAACTAGTATTTTTAGTCCATGAAGGCACCCAGCTCCAAGGAATACCTTTGTCTCATTGATACCATCGATACATTTCTTGAAGAGGAAAAGAATTCCGTTGAGACTGACTTAGATGATTTTGAAGAAGATGATGCAAGTACCATTCTCAATGAGGAAAGTCCTGAAACTTTAGAGACTCCACCAAGTGAAGAAGACTCAAAGAAGAATGAAGGAAGCAACACCACAGCTCCAAGCAAATAGGTAGAACTAAAACCCCTCCCATCGGGGTTAAGGTATGCTTTCTTAGGCCCAAACTCTTCTTATCATGTCATTATGAACGTTGAATTGAACAATGATCAAGAAAAAAACTTTTAAATGAGCTTAGAAGCTACAAAGATGTGATACGCTATTCCATTGATGACCTCAAAGGAATTAACCCATCCATTTGCATGCATAGGATAACTTTGGAAGAGAACGCCAAACCATGCATAGACCCCCCAAGGAGACTTAACCAAAACATGATGGAAGTGGTAAAAAGGGAAATCTTAAAACTCAAAGATGCCAAAATCATCTATCCAATAAGTGATAGTCCTTGGGTGAGTCATATACATGGTGTACCTAAGAAATTAGGAACGACTGTAATTAAAGGAGAAAATGATGAATTAATACAAATAAGAATCGTCACCAGGTGGAGAATGTGTATTTATTATAGAAAATTGAATAAAGCCACCAGAAAATATCATTTCCCTTTACTTTTTATTGATTCAATGCTTGAATGACTTGCTCACCACTCCTATTTTTTCTATCTTGACGGGTATAGTGGATTCTTTCATATTCCCATCTACCCACCCGATCAAGAAAAGACCACATTTACTTGCACCTATGGAACTTATCCATATAGGTGGATGCCCTTTGGGCTCTGCAATGCTCCCACTACTTTTCAAAGGTGTATGATGGCCATTTTTTCTGATTACATTGAAAAGATCATTGAAATATTTATGGATGACTTTAGTGTCTACGGAAATTCATTTGATGATTGTTTGTTCAAATCTAACTAAGGTTTTGCAGAGATGCCAACAAGTCAACCTTGTGCTCAATTGAGAGAAATGTCGCTTTATGGTGCAGAATGGTGTTGTTCTAGGACATGTTATTTCAAACAAAGGAATTGAAGTGGATAAAGTTAAAGTGGAGGCTATTGAAAAGATGTCGACTCCAACCAATGTGAAGAAAATTCGTAGCTTTTTGGGCCATGCATGATTCTACATGAGGTTTATTAAGGATTTCTCAAAGATTGCAAGGCCTCTATGTTCTTTGTTGGCAAAATATGTTGAGTTTGTCTTCAATGATGATTGCTAAACTGCCTTCTGAAAGATAAAATATGCTCTAGTTTCAACTCCTATTATCCAACCACCAGATTGGAGTGTTCCCTTTGAAGTGATGTGTGATGCCACTGACTACGCCATAGGAGCAGTCTTAAGACAAAGAAAAGACAACAAACTCCATGTTATACACTATGTAAGTAAGACCCTTGATGAAGCACAAATCAACTATGCTACTACACAGAAGGAGATGCTTGTCATTGTTTATGCATTCAATAAATTCAGATGGTATCTAGTGGGTTCTAAGGTCGTTGTGTATATTGACCACGCTGTAATAAAATACCTTATGAGCAAGAAAGACACCAAACCTCACCTCATCCGCTGGATATTGTTACTATATGAGTTTGACTTAGAATTCAAAGATAAGAAGGGAACTGAGAACAATGTAGCTGACCATCTCTCATGTCTTACTACTAGTATTGAAGACAAAGTTCTTATTGATGACAAGTTGCCCATTGAGAAGTTGTATGCAGTAAACTCTCTTGTTTTTCCATGGTTCACCAATTTTGCAAACTACCTTGCTACCAGATGTTTTCCACCTAATCTCACTTACCAACAAAAGAAGTTCCTTCATGATGTTAAATCCTATTATTGGGACGACCCTCTTTTGTTCAAGAAATGCACAGATGGAATCGTCAGGAGATGTATCCCAAATGAAGAAATTGCTAGTGTGATTTTAGATTGCCATTCCTCTCCCTATGGCGGACACTTTGGAGCGAACAAAACTACAACCAAGATCCTTCAATCTAGTTTTTATTGGCCAAGTTTATTTAGAGACGTACACACATTTTTCAAGGCTTGTAACAATTGCCAAAGAGCTGGAGGAATCTCAAAGAGGGATGAAATGCCATTAAACTAAATTCTAGAACTAGAAGTCTTTGATGTGTGGGATATAGATTTTATGGGCCCCTTTCCATCATCTTGCAGCTACAAATTCATCTTAGTGGCATGTGATTATGTTTCCAAATGGGTGGAGGCAATCCCCACTCAAGCTCTAGATGCAAAATCAGTCATAAAACTATTCCAGAAGATCATCTTCCCCAGATTTGAGTTCTAAGAGCAATAATATCAGACGGTGGCAATCATTTTAATGAAAGGAATTTCAAAAACCTGCTTAGCAAGTATGGAGTGAAGCATAAGGTGTCCATGCCTTATCATCCTCAAACATCAGGTCAAGTGGAAATATCAAATAAGCAACTAAAGGCTATCCTAGAAAAGACAGTCTCCAATTCAAGGAAGGATTGGGCATTGAAGTTAGACAATGCATTATGGGCTTACAGGATAGCTTTTAAAACTCCTATTGGAACGAATCCTTTCAAACTTTTTTACGGTAAATCATGTCATTTACCCATAGAGTTGGAGCACAAGGCACTATGGGCAATCAAATTCCTAAACTATGACCTCAAGAAGGCAAGAGAGAAAAGATTTTTGCAACTCCAAGAGTTAGAGGATCTAAGAATGGATGCTTATGAGAACGCCAAGATTTACAAAGAAATTAAAGACTAAAAGATGGCATGATAAAATAATCAAGGTCAAAGAAGGAGACCAAGTTCTATTGTTCAACTCCAAACTCAAGTTCTTTCCAGGAAAATTACGATCCAAGTGGTCCCGATCGTTCTTAGTCTTACAAGTATTTCCATATGGGACAGTGGAGTTGCAAGGGAAGCAATCAACCTTCAAAGTCAATGGAAAAATATGCAAGCTATACACCGTCAGAGAAGAAATTGACAAGGGAGCCTCTTGCTCCCTCCAAGATGTTTAACCAACAAGTTGAAAAGTCTTACTCTGGACATTAAATGGAAGAACTCGTGGGAGTTGACCCCACATTAGGATAGATTTTTTTTAAAATAGTTTGAGTCAAGGACAATCTTTAATTTCCCAAAATAAACTTGTCATGGATGAATGTAATCATTTAGACACTTATATTTACATCTCATCACTTCTGCAGATGCTGATAAGAAGACAATTTCTACAGAAATTCATACAGACACGACGTGTCTTTATTTGACACACCGTGTCAGTACTCACAGAAGGAACAATCTAAGTAGACTTTCAAAAGGACATGACGTGTCTCTTAATGACATGTCGTGTTGTTATCAGTCAGAAAATGCATGATTACCATCTGGAACATCACACATTGTGTGATAACTAGAACATGACGTGTTCTTCATTCACAAAAATGAGAAACAGGTTTCTGGAATCAAACATATTGTGTCCTTATTCACAAATGTCGTGTCTTTATCAGTGAAGAAATCTATACTTTGTCTTCTACAATCATACATGATGTGTGTTAAAAGGCACACGCCATTTACCTTTCTGGTCAAGTTCTGCTAAAAGGGGGACTACAGTTTCTGCAAGTAGACATGTCGTGTCCTAAAAGAGACACGACGTGTCATTTGAAGAGAAAGGGGGTTTTTAACCCTAACCCCAACTCGTCTCTTTCACCCTCACAACACTCAAACTCTCAAAGAGTCATGTGTCACCATCATGTTCCAGCCGAGCAGCCATGTCCGTCGTGTGAAACTGCCTCTCCATCGTCATCTCCTTTGACCAAATTCCGTCATGGTCACAGCTGTATCCGCCCCGTGAACCTACCTTTCTCTCACTCTCCCTCTCCAAGAAGCGCAGCAGCTTGAGCTAGCCACCACTATTTCTACCGCTGGAAAGCTCAACTCTTGGGAGAGAAAGTGAGATCTCTGTCTCCGCCACCATCCTCACTTCCTCCTCCATCTTTCCTCCAAAGAAGTGACAAAATTGTCTATTTTTTCTAACCAAGCCTAGTGTGCACCTGTCATGTCCATCTTCCTCAATCCTCTGCTCTGCTCTAGGTATACGACGTGTTGCCTAATGCACACGGCGTGTCTACGCTCAAATCTGTCTATGTTTCTACCACCGCGCATGATGTGTCGTAAAGCAAACATGACGTGTCGAAGGTCATTTCAACAACACTCCAAGTAGCAATGGCACCCCTGAAGTAAACTTCCAACCGCAAGCATGGAGCAATCTCTTCCTCAGCCCCGACCTACATCTCTACGACCCAATTTAGGATCACAATAAAGGAGGAGACTACTTACCAGTTCCTCATCTCAAGAAGGGTGCTACCTACACGTTTTGTGTGTGAGCAAACACTTAACGCCCTAGGATTCAAAGATGAAGTCATCGTGCATCTGAAGGAACTCAGACTGCACTACCTATGCTGCTCGGTAACAAATACTTACCCCCACCTCGTATATGAGTTTCTAACTACTCTTACCATAGAGAATAACCCACAGAAGAAGTTGGAACTGTATGCAATCATCTATTTCTATTTACTGGTTCAAGGCTTCAAGCTCACCTTCAGACGTTTCTGTGATGTTTTAGAGTGCCATTATGAAGGGGCACTGAGCTTCCCTCCAGCTTTTGATAGTGATGAATTTTAATTTGAGATCACTAATGAAGACCTTCATGACGCCAAAAAGGCTAGGACATCCACCATTCATAGCCCCATCTTCATATATGTCCACCGCCTTCTCAGCATAGGGGTTTTTGCAAAGAAAGAAACTCAGCGAGTCTACAGAAAACAATATTTATTCTTTCTGTGGGGCATGGTGTATGATTATAAGATCTATGAAGGTTACTACATTCTTACCAGATTGTTGGACATCGAGAAAATGAAGAAGAGAGAATATGGGGATATCATGTGTGGGGGTTTGATTACCCTTATTGCCAGGAAGCTCGAGGTGGACCTAACAGGTCTAGAGGTTGCACCAGGTAGAAACCTGGTAGATATTTAATACCTTCTATCTACATGATTGATCTCTAGAGTTTCCAATGAAGATACCAAGTTCAGACAATTCTTTGATGACGACTAGTACATCGACATTCCAGACTTAGAAAATATCATATTGACTAACAAAGACAATTGGAAGGTAATTCTTACTGGCCCAGATGATGCAGAAGCCCTTGAAGGGCCATAAGCTACTGAGTCACCCCCTATATCTCCACCACCTCCCTCCACAGGCACTCAGACTAAGTATTCTTGGGCGATGCCTGATGCCAGGTATCTTTACGAGTACATGCAGCAGTGGTTTGACCACATCAACGGCCGCCTGGACCTCATGGGTCAGTAGTATTCTATTATGCATGATATGGTCCAGTGCATTGATATGTGGCACATCTCTCAGAGGCGCTATCTAATGCCTCAGCTACACCACATTGTGTCTCAGCTACCACAACCCGAGTCTGCCCCACAACCTATGGATGATGATGATCTTGTCAGCCAGTACTTTCCTGTTGGTCACGGGGGTGTTGGTCCCTCCTACTGATGTCATTCCATGATAGGTACCCAGATACATTTTCTTTGAGTTTGATTGTTGCAGTGAGGACACTGAAAATTTCAAGCTTAGGGGGGATGCAACCGGCCAGTAATGTAGTTGCTTTTGTTGTTTTTGTTTTAGTTCTTTAGTTTAATCTTGTTTTTAAGTAGTTCTGCTTTTCTTTTTCCCTTGGCAAGTTCAATATGATGTGAGGCTCACTTTTTGTAATTAGTTGTTTTGTCACAAGTTTGAAGCATCTTGTCCTCTTGCACACAATTTATCAATTAAAGGAGTTGTTAAAGAGCATGCATGAATCAAATGAAACCCTTTGGCCATCAACATGTGCTTAAGTCTGGTATATACTTGTAGCTTGAACATTCACCTTTCACATCTCTGATTGCTTAAAACATGTAATGGTCTCAAATTTTTATGAGTGAATCAACCTTACAATGTTAATTAGAATACGAGATGCCCTTTCCAAGCTCTTAGTGCATATAGAACTGCTTTTTTAGTAAAAAAATCAAAACAAATGACAAAATCTAACTAATTTTACAATTTTGTTGATTCTCTTGTTGTGGAAAAATTTTAAATTTTTATTGCCTTGTTTCACCCTCATACCCCATAAAAGATGGCCAAGTGTCCACATATCATCCTAGCTTAATGTAAGCCCAATCTGGTAATGATGGTTAGGTGATATGTCTCAAAAAAGGGTAAAACACTCCAACCAGCACTCCATGTGTGCATAAGCCTACATTAGCATCCGAGAGTCGGAACCCGCAATCCATTGCCAAAATAATCTTTTAGGAAAGAAGAAGAGTTCAACTAATATTGTTAATGTTAACTAAGATTTTGTCATTTGTATCCTTAATAGTTGAGATTTTGTGTTGCATATCCACTAACTTTTTGGCATGGTCATCCAAATTCTACTTAGTGTTGTTTAACCGATTTATTCATCTATTTGTGACCACCCCTACTAAACTAAAAATCTTTTTCATGGATGTCTAATTTGAATTGATGTCTATAAGTATAAACAAGTTGATCATGGTTGATGTAGTCCCATACTCATCTTTCTTTTCATTTGATCTATACATGAGATTTGCAAATCCTTCATCTGTGCTCTATGCTCTTTTTGCTTGAGGACAAGCAATAGTTCAAGCTTAGGGGGTTTTGATGTGTGCATTTCATATTGACTTTTTCCACAATCTCACACACAAATTCAGTTCATTTTGCATTCCATTAGCCTATATTCATATTTATCTTGCCACATTTTAGTTATTTTACTTACCGCATGATGTTGATTGCAAATACACATTTAAAGTGCCAAATTGGAGATAGTCCAACTCAAATCTGACCCCAAATGGACTTCTCCCCCACTTGCAGCTGATTCAGAGTTTATTTCTTTAGAAACAGCATTGCACACGGCGTGTCTTATTTTAAGACACGACGTGTCCTTTCCCAAAAATCTTCACAGAATGAAGAACATGCCATGTGGTATTTAACACACAACGTGTGACGGCCCCAGTGCCAAAATGCAAAAGAACGCAAACACATGGTGTCTGAATTAGGACACAGTGGGTCCTCGGGACCAGAAGGTTGGCTTCAACTTGCTTCCAACACACATGGCGTGTGTTAATTTGAATACTCTGTGTGCCTTTTGCCAAAAATGACTCTAGAAGAAAATCACACAATGTGTCTTATGTAAGAGACGTTGTGTACTTCGCAGCAGTAGCATGACCCTGCAAAATTGCACAACGGGACACGTCATGTCCTCTAACAGACACATCATGTCACTATCAGATCCTACAAAAATGAGAGCAACCACTCCTCATTTTTAAATACCAATGCAACCCAATGGGTGGTTATCTCTGGTCATTTTGAAATTTTCTTTCATCCAAGAGAAGTTCCAGAGCTAAGGAGGGTGATTTTGGAGTAGAAGAAGGTGGTTTCTTGGCAAAGAGCCTCCATTCTACTTCATTTCTTCTCCATTTCTTCACCAAAGGTGCAGCAGAGCTTTCCTCTCTCACTCAAGCTTTTTGGTAGGGAAGATTGTATGAGTTGGAGTAGATCCAAGGGTGGAATTTCATCCTCTAGCTAGAGTTCTACTTCCCTTTGGCTACATCTTTGGTTCCTTTAGCTTTTTCTTCTCTAAAGCATGTAAAACTCTGAAATTTTTGCATTGTGTCTGAACATTTACATTATGGACAAGTAGAAATCTTTTCTTGGGCAGGGGATAGTAACTCCCATGCCATTGTTCGTGTGAACTCAAAATTTATGTTTATTGTTAGTTAATTTTGCTTTTCCATGGATGCCTATGGTATTTCTTTCTTGTATGTTTGGCTGGCCACTTTTCATTCATGTTTTATGCTTACCTTGTGCTTTGGGAGAATCTATGAGGAAGTAAGGAGTAGAATCCATGGCAGTATGCTCTTAACCACGGGAGTGGCTTGAGAATGTTGAGGGTAAGGTTGTTTTTTATACTAAGCATAGACGTAGGAGTGTTATGTCAAGTTGAGAATCATCTTGTGACATTAGGAAATGTATGACGATGACAACCTCTGTGCATGTTAACAGTAATCTTGATTTTGTAAGTCCATATGATATGATGGTATGGTAGTGAAATCTAATGTCCAAGTCCTTTAATTGCTTATTCAACCTTTTAACTTTGAGCTTTTGCTTTTGCTCATCTTCTATGTCTGTAAAAAACCAGAGCTTTGTAACCCGACTTGGATTAATAAAAGTTAACAAATTTGCACCTTATTACCCTAGCTCCTTGTGTTCGACATTCGACTACCTTGACCCCGTACACTTGCGGATAATTAGTGAGTTGAGATCTCTCTTTGTAAAACTTCCAACGACTACTTAGCCAAGTCCATCAGATCTATGTTGTACTTAACCAAAAGAGGACCATCGAATCGTTTTAGAGGCTTAGTTAAAATCAGTTCATGCATCTAGTATGCTCATCAGTTCATGGAAATACATAACCAATAATAAGATCATCAGATTATTTGGATACTTTGCCAAAAACAAACTCATTGGATTACATGTAGGCAAGACCATCAAATCTTTTTAGAGACTTGACCAAAATCAGTTCATGCATCTAGTATGCTCACCAGATCATGGAAATACATAGCGAATAATAAGAGCACCATATTATTAATCAAGTAGAATTAGTGGTATTCATATGAAGTATAGACATTGTTATCTTATTGTAAACATGTCCATCGAATTTGGTGTTGAGGGACACCATCGTTTCATTACATAATGAAATCAACAAGGTAAATATATACTAGACAAACCATCAGTTCCTTCACCATAGTGGAAATTAGTTCTCTTTCATTTTAAGAATTACCCTCATTTCATCTTCTTCAAGAAGACAAATGGTTCATATCCATGAAAGGAGAGAGTATTATACATATGATCAAAATCTAGGCTAACATCATACAACTATTTTGCATGTATATAAAATAGTTTAAAAAGGATCATCTTTACCATATCAACTATGTTCTAGAGTATGACCTATATAAAGCAAACTAAGTTCAAGCTAGAAAATGGGATGAGGATATATAACTCACCTCCAGGTAAGTGATGAAGATCCAAACAAAAAGAAAGCCCAAAGAGAGAGGATGAAATCCTAACTTGCATGCCTCAAGCTCCAAAATAGCTCATTTCCACAAGATCAAGGTGAAACTAGGGCAAACAGAGAAGAAAAGGGATCTTCATTCACATATACATAACCTCTCTTCAAAAGAAATTAGGTTTTTCTCCAAGGAAGAAGAAAGGAGAGAGAGAACAACAAGAAATAAGATAGAGATGAAGAACATACTAGGTTGGATCAAGAGCTAGGTTAGTAACCTTTAAAACACTAAAGCAACTTGCATGTGAGCTCCACATAAGTTCTGATCTCCACGAGATTTCTTTCGCCACCCAACATCTAGGGGTCGAGCATCTCTAGCACAAAAAAAGAGAAAGGTGCAAAGAGTTCCTTTAGGAAGGATGGAAGGTGTATATAGACTTTATATGAGAGAGAAGGAGGTAGGTTGAGGTGTCAAAACATGCATGTCATGTGTCAAAAAGTCAAAGTTAGTCCTTATTCATGCATGCAAAAGTTCCATTGGATCTTTACTAAGGTTTCTCATTGGTGTTCATCTCTTAATGAACTCATAAAGGTGAGTCATTAGTAAAACCATTGATCATTTCACTATACTTAGCCATTTTGCCAAAACTGACCACTCTTTGGATAATGTACTTAATCTAGAATGTCCACCCATTTTAGGGTATGAAGGACAAGTCATAGGACCCTCAACCACGAGAACCCTTGAGATCTTTCATCCACTAGGTCATACTATCAAATCTTTCACAAACTTAGAAAAATCATCAACATACTTGGGTGAAAACCCTAGATTTCCAACCTACAAAGGGAGGATCAACAAATTGATGGTGCATATCGGTATCCCTAGGTGCAACTACAACAAACACTACGAAGAGTACTATTGTAAAAGAGTGAAACTAACCCTTTACTAAAAAATTGAAGAATCAAACCTTCATTTCCAACATAATCAAAAGGTATGTTGAAATGGGTGTAAAATTTACAGATCTTTATATGTATGGTATACAAAAAACCAAAGAGTATTGCAGCGGAATATAATTTCATGACTATAATCAATTTTATAAAAGTGTACATCATCATTCTCCCATATAGGGTTTACAACAACAGAAGTATCTAGATAGAGGGAAGTCTAAACTACTTCAAGTCTTGTCTCCAAAGAAACATGTCTAAGAGCTAGGTCCATGCCAAAGCTAAGTTTTCCTTGATCTTGTTCAACTCCTTGATCTAACCCTGGGTGGTTGGGAAAGCACCCAGTAAAAGGGAAAGAAAACAAGGTATGTGTTAATAATATGAACAAGAAACAAAGATAAGAACAATAATGAAACATAAGGATATAAATTCATCATAATATGAGAGGGCCAAGAGAATGAGGCATAAACTAAAGATTCTTTCCATAACAAATAAATAATAAGAAGTAGCATGCATGATATTAATTGGACTACATTAACTAAGTAAGGTTGAGGCACCTACTAGATCTCAACCAAATAGATGAGGGGAGATTAATCACATTCCCAATCACCTACCAAATATTTTATATTGGGGAGAAATAACACATTCCCCATGGGGAAAGTAAACACATTCCCCAAGATGAAATAACACATGCCCTAAACTATGGGTGCTTGTGCATAAGTACCACTACTATAGCTAAATAGCCAAATAAACCATCATGCTCAAGAAATAGTAAAGTGGCAAGATAAATCATCATATAATTGCAACATGGCAGTGGGGTTCCGAGACACAAGAAATAATATATCAAATCTGATTTTGAGGCAATTAGAACAAGAGAAATAATAATAAAGGAAATAGGGTTCAAGTAATGCCTCATTCAGGAAAATAGGGTTTGGATTACAAATTTCCCAACTTAGGGTGTAAGAATGCACATACCTCTCATATTGAATTCATTTATCCACTTTCGCCACTTTTAGATGATCCAATATCAACTTTTCCTATTTTCAATATATAATCATGTATTAGGGTTCATTATGTACACTAATGTAAAGAAAACCCTACTTTTTGGACTTTTCGCATAAAACTCCAATTTACACTCTTGAAATCATCACCATTGATCTAGTTAGGTTCTCTTGATTAAGAAAACATATAGTTTTTGTCTATTTTAGAATTATGATGATTAAAGTGCATTGATCTAGTTACACTCTTTATTTAATTATTTAACTTTACACTCTTTATTTAATTATTTAAATTTTTCTCTTTCCTTATTTGAGGATGCAAATGACCTCCAAAATTAATGAAATTTGATACCCAACCTATTTTAGATATGAAGAATCTGAATATGCAATTAGATTTGCCTTTTGAAAGACTTTTACTATTTTATTTAAGCAAATCCTATTTTCTCTTTTCTCATTCATTAACAACTCTAGGATTCTTCAAAAATAATGAAACTTCAGCCATAAGTCATATGAAATGTGGTGGATATGAATTTGTCATTATTTCCATTTGTTGGTGTTGTTTATTATTTTAATTAATGATTTTAAGGTTTTGCACACTTTCTCTCTCCTAAATTCACCTTCTCATTGAATATTTTCCAAATTGAGTGAAAATTGAACCAAAGGCATATTTTAACATGTAGAGCACGAATTTGGCATTCTTTTATTTTTTTTGAAGAATTTATTATTTTATTTAATACATTTAAATTTTATCACTTATTTCATCCTTTTAATTAATTAGAGACATCTAGAAACTTTATAAAATTATGAAACTTGGCATATGAACAATAATAAACGTGAGGAACGTGATTTTACCGTTAGTTAATTTTTTCATCATATTATTTAATATTTTTGGTCTTTAAATGATTTTCTCTCTCCTAGATAAAATAAAATATTTAAGATTAAAATAGATGAAATTCACACATAGACTAATTTTGACATGTAGATTGCAATTTATGACTTGTTTATACTTTTGAAGTCATTTAATAAGTTATTTAATAATTTGGACAAAAACTCATATTTTCCTATTCCAATTAATGCAAAGATAATTATTAATTTTCCAAAATTGTGAAACTTGTCATTCAAGCAAACTCAAACCCAAGGAAAATGAATCTCAAGTTATTTTTAACCAATTAGTCTTTTTTTTATGAATTTTAACCCATTATCCATGATTACCAATATTTCCCATATTAATTAATTCAATATCGCATTAACATATTTAAAGCAACATCATTCATTCCTTTTTCTCTTCCTTGCTCCATAAGGCTAAGGAATGATCTAGAACAAATATACTTTATTAATATGTCACATGAGTGGTATATTTGCATATTAGACCCTTATTAAAAATATTTACTGAGGTATTTGTGCATAAACACATATGTTGGCAATAATAATGAACAAATGTTCACAAAACCATTATTATTTCCACAAATTAAACATAAAGGCCAAAAAAGGATAGAAATGAAAGGAAAAGTATGGGAAGAGGGTCAAAAAGATAATATGTCCAAGTTTCGGTATGTTACAACACTCCACCCCTTAAAGAGGATTTTGTCCCCGAATTTTCAAGCAAATAGGGAAGGGTGAGTGTGCAACATCCCATCTCAAAACAAACCAAAACTTCCACCAACAACTCCTCATAGGTCGAGTTCTCAAGGATCACCTAGGGTTCCACTAATAAGATTTCTTTGATGAGATTTAACATTATTAATATTTTTGGCTCATTATCATTATATTTATTAGGATATCACATTATCATAATTATTCTTTTAATTATATACAATTATATTCTCTTTGTTTCTAAAAGAATTATATTTCATTATTATGTAAGAAACCATATATATTTCTTATTTATCTCGTTAGGGATTTTAAGCACAGTTAGGGTTTACTAAATTATCTCAATATACTTGATCATTATTTTTAATAATTTGGAATTAGACTCCATTATGATCATACTACCACTATGTTGAATTATAACATATTATTGTGCATGAAATAAGACATTTTATCCAATTTGTTATTAAGTCTACAATAGTCCAATTAATGTCACATTAATTACGTTTATCTGTATTAAACATATATACATTACCTTTCTAACTCACATTAATGTCATCATTAATAATTTTCTCATATTTATTCACTTATTGATATTGATTACGCACATTTATGTGAATCCAATTACTCATTAACCATATTTGAGTCATTAGGTGGATATTAGTGAATAAGGTGAAACATATTACATATTAATGAATTGATTCACATATCGTCATAATTAGGTGATTAATTAGGTGTGTATTAGAGAACAAAGCAATATGCATTATATATTGACAACTTAATTAATCTATGATTAGGTTATTATATAACATTTATGTATATCAAGGTATATTATTTGATTATGACACCCAATGTCACTAATGTATCATTAATGAGATTAAGGATGCATAGGTTAAGGTTAGATGATTACAACTTAAGATTCAGGTTAATATGATCACTATATTTTACTTAGCATGTATTAAGTCCAAGATTAGGCTACAATTATATTGCTCTTCGTATCATTAGGGTTTATTGGTTTATGACATAATTAGCATCATGCTTATTCATTATTAGTATTAATATGTGAATTATTCATATTATGTGCATTAAGTATTCATTAGGATTCAAACATATGAACTATTCATTAGATGATCAATATAAGTTTATTGGTATATAAACAAGCATGATAGGTTATAACTATAACGTTTTTGGTCAAAACAAGGGATACAAGCACACTAACCTCCTAATCATGGACTTAGGGTTCTAAAGCCACATAGTTAGATCTCGATATGACACAAGGCTCCATCCCTCATAAAAAGGATTTTGTCCTCAAAATATAACTACCCAACAACAAAAAACTACTCCCCACCCCTTAAAAGGTTTGACCTACTAAGACAAACTAAATTATAGGTAAAAGGGTGAGTCTAACTAAACCATGTATAAGATCCATCATGCTTCCATTCTGACAGCTTACTAAACACCAAACTTCAAAGTCTAGGTTTTAGGGTTAAAATGACCAAACATGTGGTCCTAAGGGAACTATATCGGGTATCCATCCTCAAAACAAGTCACAACAACTGAAAGAATAGGTCACCACATAAGGTTCCCAGCGATATCCAATAAAGATGTCTAAGGTTACTATTGCCTAAAAGCATACTATTTTGTACATTCCGTATCAGCTCAGGCCAGGCATGTATCATATGGATCTGGGAGTCCTCGTAAACCAAGATAGTGGCGCGGCAGAAAATATTTCTAGCCTCCATACCCAGATCCTTTCTAGACACCTTTGCTTTCAACTTCAAATCCTAGTAGCTGCCTAAAGGCAAATCTAAACAACCTCAAGTTACTATGGCTACTTATGCATGTTTTACTTGTAAATATTTAAGGGGGCTAATTTTAATGTGAGACTCATAGGATCCTAAATCAACCTTTCATCATACAAAGATCAACTCTAGGGCAGACATGTCACTTAAAGGGAAACTATACAAGTTAAGGTTCCTAACTAGGGAGATAAAATTGAAATAGTTAGATTCCGACTACCATGGGCTCTGAGACCATGTTGTAAAAGAGTGAAACCACCCCATTACTAAAAATTTGAAGAATCAAACCTCCATTCCCAATATAATCAAAATATATGTTGAAACGGGTGTAAAATTTTCAAATCTTTATATGTATGGTATACAAAAGACCAAAGAGTATTGTAGCAGAATATAATTCCATGACTATAATCAATTTTATAAAAGTGTACATCATCATTCTCCCATATAGGGTTTACAATAACAAAAGTATCTAGATAGAGGGAAGTCTAAACTACTTCAAGTCTTATCTCCAAACCAACATCTCCAAGAGCTAGGTCCATGCCAAAAGCTAAGTTCTTCTTGATCTTGTTCAACTCCTTGATCTAACCTTGGGTGGTTGGGAAAGTACCCAGCAAAAGGAAAAGAAAACAAGGTATGTGTTAATAATATGAACAAGAAACAAAGATAAGAACAATAATGAAACATAAGGATATAAATTCATCATAAGATGAGAGGGCCACGAGAATGAGGCATAAACAAAAGATTCTTTCCATAACAAATAGATAATAAGAAGTAGCATGCATGATATTAATTGGACTACATTAACTAAGTAAGGTTGAGGCACCTACCGTACCTCAACCAAATATATGAGGGGAGAGTAATCACATTCCCAGTCACCTATCAAATATTTTATATTGGGGAGAAATAACAAATTCTCCAGGGGGAGAGTAAACACATTTTCCAGGGTGAAATAACACATGCCCTAAACTATGGGTGGTTGTACATAAGTACCACTACTATAGCTAAATAGCCAAATAAACCATCATGCTCAAGAAATACTAAAGTGGAAAGATAAATCATCATATAATTACAACATGGCAGTTGGATTCCGAGACACAAGAAATAATATATCAAATCTGATTTTGAGACAATTAGAACAAGAGAAATAATAATAAAGCAAATAGGGTTCAAGTAATGCCTCATTAAGGAAAATAGGGTTTGGATTACAAATTTCCCAACTTAGGGTGTAAGAATGCACATACCTCTCATATTGAATTTATTTATCAACTTTCACCACTTTTATATGATCCAAGATCAACTTTCATATTTTCAATATATAATCACGTATTAGGGTTCATTATGCACACTAATATAAAGAATATCCTACTTTTTTGTATTTTCGCATAAAACTCTAATTTACACTATTGAAATCATCACTATTGATCTAGTTAGGTTCTACTAATTAAGAAAATATATAATTTTTGTCTATTTTGGAGTTATGATGATTAAAGTATTATTTTGGTGATTTTTATGTATTAAATTTATTTTTAGAAAACACCTTTCGGAAAAAAAACTCAAAAGCAAGCCTCAAAAATATTTTTATTAGAAATCTTACATTTTCCTATTCCAAAACATATTTTACTTTAATTTTTAGACAAGCGAGTCAAAAGATATGATTTTTAGAAGTTGGACCAATCAGAAATTGACACATCATCAAACTGAGCGAGAGAGGGTGAGCGTGTTGAGTTGGCCCAATAGCTGATGGTCAACTCGGTAGTCCCACTGCCATCTCAGCAACCGGATAAGAGAGTAAAAGACTTGAAAGGATGACTTTGCCCTAGGTGAAGAAAAAGAAAGAAAATTCAAACGAGGGGTGAAATCGGGAAAACACCTGAGGATCATCCCCTTCCTACCGCTCGTGCCATGGATGTGTGAGCAGCAAGCCGAGGCTATCGGAGTTTTGGGCAAATCCACAAATCACAATCGTTCTTCAAAACAAACATATGAAAATGAAACCCAAGGTTTCACAAACTAACCGGAGCCATCAATTTTGGGTGTGGGTGCCTCCGAGAGCACGGGAGAAGAGTCGCAAGCTTAGAGAAGAAACTCGATCGGTGGCAGCCCAAAATGCAACTGACAAAGAAATTGAGAGAAGAGGAAGGCTTAGCGGAGGGTGACGAACATCTAGGGAGTGGTATATATAGGTGAGGAAGAGAGATATGGCGAGGAGGGAAGTGGCCAGATTGCTTGAAGAGCAAGCATTTGGGGTTTCCTAAATACTTGATAAATTCATGCAAATATTAGACCAAACGGTGTATAATCAAATTTGCAATCCAACACAACTTGTTTCGCATAGTTTCGTTTAAAAATGAGAGAGATATGCCATCTGAAAATCACAAAATCGTTAATGTATTATTGTTCATGGAAATGCAAGGTTAGAGATGACTCATACACCATTGGATCGCGATCCAACAGTCACGATAGCACGTGCATCGGTGACATTTAATCACTTGCCAAATCCAACTCGGACTAAAGTTCTTTATTTAATTATTTAAATTTTTCTCTTTCCTTATTCGAGGATGCAAATGACCTCCAAAATTAATGAAATTTGATACCCAAACTATTTTGGACATGAGGAATACGAATATATAATTAGATTTGCCTTTTGAAGACTTTTACTATTTAATTTAAGCAAATCTTATTTTCTCTTTCCTCATGTATTAATAACTCTAGGATTCTTCAAAATAATGAAACTTCATCCATAAGTCATATTAAGTGTGGTGGATACAAATTTGTCATTATTTCCATTTGTTGGTGTTGTTAATTATTTTAATTAATGATTTTAAGGTTTTGCACACTTTCTCTTTCCTAAATTCACCTTCTCATGAAATATATTTTCCATATTGAGTGAAAATTGAACCAAAGTTATATTTTAACATGTAGAACACGAATTTGGCATTCTTTTTTTTGAAAAATTTTATTATTTTATTTAATACATTTAAATTATATCACTTATTTCATCCTTTTAATTAATTAGAGGCATCTAGAAACTTTATAAAATTATGAAACTTGGCCTATAAGCAATAGTAAACATGAGGAACATGATTTTAATATTAATTAATTTTTTTCAACAAATTATTTAATATGTTTGGTCTTTAAATGATTTTCTCTCTCGTAGATAAAATAAAATAATTAAGATGGTCCAAATTAGATGAAAATTCACACATAGACTAATTTTGACATGTAGATTACGAATTTGTGGTTTGTTTCCACTTTTGAAGTCATTTTATAATTTATTTAATAATTTGGAGAAAAACTCATATTTTCCAATTCCAATTAATGCAAAGATAATTATAAATTTTTCAAAATTGTGAAACTTGTCATTCCAGCAAACTCAAACCCAAGAAAAATGAATCTCAAGTTACTTTTAACCAATTAGTCTTTATTTTATGAATTTTAGCCCATTATCCATTATTACCAATATTTCCCATATTAATTAATTCAATATCACATTAACATATTTAAAGCAGCATTATTCATTCCTTTTTCTCTTCCTTGCTCCATTAGGCTAAGGAATGATCTAGAATGAATATATTTTATTAATATGTCACATGAGTGGTAAATTTGCATATTAGACCCTTATTAAAAATATTTACTAAGGTAGTGCATAAACTCATATGTTGGCAATAATAATGAACAAATATTCACCAAACCACTAATATTTCCACAAATTAAACATAAAGGCCAAAAAGGATAGAAATGAAAGGAAAAGTATGGGAAGAGGGTCAAAAAGATAATATGTCCAAGTTTTAGTATGTTACAAATATGAAGCTTATCATGTATGATTGAAAATTACATATAAAACCCTAAAATTATGTAAGTTGCATAAAAGCCCTTCTAAGCACGTAAATTGCAATACTCAATCAAACAATGTCCAAACTAGATCAAACTTGAAACTTAGCTTTGTCGCATAAGGTTCGAATAAGATTTTAAACACCCAATTAGATTGAGCAAGCATGTTTATCCATTAAGAACGGTCAGGGGTCTTACAACCATAAACCCATAACAGAGGATTTTGCCTCTAAAATACTAAGCAAACAAGGACAACTACTTTCTCTGCATCTCATCCTCTAACTCCCATGTTGCTTCCTTCACACAATAGTGATGACACAAAACATTCACTAAGGTTGTGTCCTTCTTCCTCCATTTCTGTACACGCCTATCAAGGATCAACACAGGACCCTCCACATAAGATACATCCCCATTCAACTCAACCTCTATTGGTTGTATCGTTTGCTCTGTATCTGGGTGACGCTTCCTCAGCATAATTAAATTGAAAGGCATAGTGTAATTTGTGCAACTCTAGTGGAAACTCTAATTTGTACACCACCTTCCCAACACATGCCACGATAGGGTAAGGTCCCATAAATCTAGGAGCTAGCATACCCTTCTTACCAAACCTTAGCACACCTTTCCAAGGGGAAACCTTGAGATACGCGTGGTCTCCAACTTGGAACTCTAGCAGCCTATGAAAATTATCCGCATAAGAATGTTGTCTGTCCTGAGCTACCTTCAACTATTGTTGGATCACTTTGATCTTCTTATAAGTTTGTTGTACTAACTCAAGACCCAAAAGTTGATACTCACCTATCTCATACCAACAAAAGGGTGACTGACAATGTCTCCCATACAATGCTTCATATGATTCCATGTCTATACTTTTCTGATAGCTGTTTTTGTAGGCAAACTCAATCAAACTCAGGTGAATGTCCCAACTGCCAAGAAACTACATAACACATGCTCACAAGAGGTCTTCTAACATCTGGATGGTCCTTTCTAACTAACCATCTTTCTGTGGGTAAAAAGTTGTACTGAACCTCAACTGTGTCCTCAAAGCTATATGCAGATGTTCTGAAAACATGCTCATGAATTGAGGAACTCAATCAGATATTATTCTAACTATAATATTATGAAGATGCACTATCTCATCAATGTAGACCTGTGCTAACTTTTCTAATGTATAAGTTGTCTTGATTGGAAGAAAGTGAGTTGAATTTTTCAATTAGTCAACTATCACCCAAATGGTATCATGACCCTTGGATGTTCTTGGGAGACCAACCACAAAGTATGTGGTTATATGATCTCATTTCTACTATGATATTGGCAAGGGTTGCAATGTCCCAGTAGGCTCATGATGCTCTGCCTTGACTTGCTGACAGACTAGACATTTGGCAACAAACTTTTATACATCAAACTTTAGACCTGGACACCTATACAAATTCTTCAGATTATGATACATATTTTTACTACAAGGATGCAGCACGTACATCAAGGAATGAGCCTCCTCAAGTACCGTCTCCCTCAGGCCATCAACATCTGGAGCCACTGTTCTGTTAAGGAAGCATATTTCCCCATCATCTAACTCATGAAACCCATCATGCTCCCCACTACCAAACTCTAATTTGACATTCTATAACATAGTATCACCTTTTTGTGCATATCTGGTCTATTGTATCAACCTCGGTTTGACTTGCAATTGTGGTAACAATCCTACCAACAGTGATACTTCAAAATGTACATTCATCTGCTGCAAAGACACTAGCATGTCCTACTTGTGACACACAATGGAATGCAACTTTGCTTTATCTACAGATGATGATGAAGATGAATTCCTTCTTAGAGCATCAACCACTATATTCTCCTTTCCTAGATGATATTATGTTGTGCAGTCATAATCTTTGATCAACTCCATCCATCTTCTATGTCTCATGTTCAGCTCCTACTTTGAGAAGATATACTGAAGATTCTTGTTATCTATGAAGATCTGGAACTTCTCCCCATATAGGTAGTGCCTCCAAATGTTTGGGGCAAGGACCACTATGGCTAACTCTAGGTCATGTATTGGACAGTTCTCTTTGTGTTTTGTAAGATTTTGTGAAGAAAAAGAAATCACATTCTTGTCCTACATCTACACACATCCCAATCCATTCTCTGAAGTGTCACAGAATATTATGTAGCATTTCCCTTATTATGACAGCACTAACGCTGGAGCACTTGTCAAAATCTCCTTTAATAGCTGAAAAAATGTTGACACTTGCCATCCTGGATAAAAGGAACACTCTTCCTTGTCAACTTGGTTAGGGGTAACACTACAATGCTAAAATTATTAATGAATCTCCTATAGTAACATGCAAGACCTAGGCAGCTTCAGAACTCAGTTAGTGTCTAAGGTTTCTCCCATTCCAGCACAGACTCTACCTTCTTTAGGTCTACACAAAAATCCTTAGCAGATATAATATGACCAAGAAACGGCACTTCATTCAACTAAAATTTGCACTTGTTGAACTTAGCGTAGAGTCGCTACTTCCTCAACCATTCCAATGTTTGGCAAAGATGTTGCTCTTACTGTTGACTATCCCTAGAGTATATCAGAATATCATCAATGAACACTACCACAAACTGATCTAGACACGGTCTGAACACCCTGTTTATCGATTCCATGAAATTTGTTAATGTATTGGTAAGCCCAAATGGCATATCCACAAACTCATAATGACCATACCTAGTCCTAGAAGCAGTCTTAGGTATGTCATCTACCTTGATCCTCAATTGGTGATAATACGACCTCAAGTCTATATTAGAGAACATTGTAGCACCTTATAGCTAATCGTACAAACCATCAATCCTCAGCAGTGGGTACTTGTTCTTTACTGTGACCTTGTTCCACTGTAGGTAATATATGCAAAGCCTCATAGAACCATCCTTCTTCACAAACAACACTAGAACATCCCAAGGAGAAGTGTTGGGCCATATAAATCTCTTCTCTGACAACTCCTACAACTATTTTTTTAATTCATGCATCTCAGCTAGTGCCATCCTATAAGGTGCCTAGGTTGTGGGTAGTGTTCCAAGAACTAGGTTGATCTCAAAATCAATCTCTCGAGGTGTAACATAATGAAACTCATCTGGAAAAACATCCTCAAACTCTCACACTATAGGCACTTCTTAGTTACTAGGTTTCCTCACCTTGGTATCCACAACATGTGCCAATAAAGCCTGACACCCTTGTCTCATCAGCTTCTCTACTATCATAGCTGACACCAAACATGTAGAAAGAATCTCCCTATCTCCTTGGAAAGTCTAAAAGATATTTTCATCATAGAACGTCGCAACCTTGGAACTACATTCCAAATGCAACCATGTACTTATCCAAGGTATCCATCACCAGGATCACCTCAAATCTGTGCATGTCAAGTGGCATGAGATCCACTTCAATGTTGCGTACCAAGAAAGAAAGAACGCAAGATGGACACACTTTCGGTGACTCAGTGAAACCAACTAAAGAAGTTTCTAGCAAGAGGCTATATGACCTACTACAAATAGGTAGATTATAACTATTTTTACCTCTCTGATTATGAATGAGTGTTTCGCACCCAGGTCAACTAAAATAGACACAAAAGAAGAAGCAGATAAGTTAGAATGAAAAAGTTCCATCCGACTTGTCATGACTACTCCTTACATCAGTTTGATTCATGGCATAGAATCTAGTCATCAGCTATTGTCATCCTCATCCTCGACCAGATGGTCCAGATGACCCTGTCTGTGATGCATGACCAGGTCCTCTACCACCACCGCTATTGTACAATTGTTGTTGTGAGCCCTGTTGACTTTGCTTTGGTTACTATCTCACCTCCTCATCCTTCATAGGGCACAAACACCTCACATGCATGACTTTTCCATACTCAAAACACATCCTAGAATCATACTTCGGCCTAGACTGTCCTGTCACAAATACTAACACTAAACTTTGCCTTTGATGGTGGAAAGTTGCAACTTTTTCCTTTAATAGGGGATCACTAGGTCGTACCCATGATCTTGGATCAGAAAAGGTTGACCTCTGTTGTGACTACTGATATTACAACATCTTCCTATTGGATTCCATGTAGGCAAGACCATCAAATCTTGTTAGAGACTTAACTACAATTAGTTCACGCATCTAGTATGCTCACCGGTTCATGGAAATACATAACCAATAATAAGATCATCAAATTATTAATCAAGTAAGGTTAATGGTCTTCATACTAAGTAAACCAATTATTATCTTATTCTAAACATGTCCACTAGAATAGGTGTTAAGGAAGACCATTGTTTCATTACTGAGTGAAATCAGTAAGGTGTACATATACTAGACAAATACTAGTTCCTTCACTATAATGGTAATCACTTCTCCTTCTTTTTAAGTGTTACCCTCATTTCATTTTCTTCAAGACCAATAGTTCATATCCATGAAAGGAGAGAGTATATACATATGATAAAAAATATAGTTTAACATCGCACAACTATTTCGCATGTATACAAAATAGTTTAAAAAGGATCATCTTTACCATATCAACTATGCTCTAGAGTATGGTCTATATAAAGCAAGTGAAGCACAAGACAGAAAATGGGATGAAGGTTATATGACTTGCCTATAGGTAGGTGATGAAGATCCAAACAAGAAAATACCTCAAAGAGATAGGATGAAACCTAACTTGCATGCACCAAGCTCCAAAACAACTCCTTTCCACAAGATCAAGGTGAAACTAGGGCAAAGGGAGAAGAAAAGCATATCTTCGTCAACATATACATAACCACTCTTTAAAAGAAACTAGGTTTCATCCAAGGAATAAGAAAGGAGAGAGAGAACAACAAGAAATAAGACAAAGATAAAGAACTTACTCAGTTGGACCAAGAGCTAGGTTAGGAACCTTCAAAACCCAAAAGTTGCTTGATCAAAACCCTAAAGCAACTTGCATGAAAGCTCCACCTAAGTTCAAGTCTCCAAGAGCCTTATTTGGCTGCATAGAATCTAGGATTCAAGCCTCTCTAGCACACAAAGAAGTGGAAGGTACAAAGAGCTCGTTCTGGAAGGAAGGAAGGTGTATATATACTTTAGATGAGAAAGGAGGTAGGTTGAGGTGTCAAAACATGCATGAATAAGTTCCATTGGATCTTTACTAAGGTTTCTTAGTGTTTCATGCCTTAGTGAACTCATAAAGGTGAGTCATCAGTGAACCCATCGATTCTTTCTCTATACTTAGCCATTTTGCCAAAATTGACCACTCATCAGATCATGCACTTCATCTAGAACATCCATTGGTTCTAAGATATCAAGGATAAGATACAGTACCCTCAACTACAAGAATGACCCTTCATATCTTTCCTCCGCTAAGTAATACCATTGAATCTTTCACACACTTAGAAAAATCATCAACATACTTGGGGTGAAAATCCTAGATTTTCAACCTACCAAGGGAGGATCAACAAATTGATGGTGCATCTAGGCATCCCTAGGTGCAACTATATTAAACATTATGAAAAGTAATATGAATCCTATCATGCATGATCGAAAATTATAGATAAAACTGTAGAATTGGGTAAATTGCATAAAAGCCCTTATAAGCATATAAATTGCAAAACTTAATCAAACATTGTACAAACTGGACCAAACTTGAAACTTAGCTTTTCCACATGATATCAAATCATGACTTAAGATTTGATTAAGATTTTAAGCAGCAAATTAGATTAAGTAGGCATGTTTACTTATTAAGAAAGGTTAGGGGTCTTACAATTGAGTCCCAATGGACACCATTTTTAAGAATTATCTTGTCAAAATAACTTATCAAGAACTAGTATTTATCACAAAATTTGAGTTGGTTTGATTAACAAAATCTGCAAGAATGAAAATAACTAGATTGAGGTTCTAGTGTCAATGGAGGGAAACATTAGGGTGGAACTAGGTTTTACCACCACTACTCAAATCTACACATTCATTCAAATCCAAATGGGTATGAAGAGATAACTTGAGTGATGCAAGCTTTCCCTTCGATGTTAGAAACTTGCATGAGTAGATATCCCAATAAGATCAATGTCTCTTTACTTATATATCCTATATCTACTACTCCAAAAACTTCCCATCAAAAGTTCTCATCAGGGCATCAACCAAAGCTAGTCGATATTCAAATCTCAAATATTGAAGTTTTGTAGTATAAGATTATAATAAGTCATGTAAATTGGGTGATAAATCCTTAAGACACACAATAAACAATTAGCAATGAATCAAATGAGTTCATACAAGCATCCAAACATCAATGAAATTGCAAGAAATGGGTAGTGGGGCTAATCCACACACCCGTTGAAAAGACTAATCCCTCAACATGGCGAGACAAAAATAACTAGTAGAGGAAGAGGATACGATCATGGTCATGATGGTAGAAGAAGTAGATCGACATGGTGTGCTACAATAGACTTCCTTCATTATCTCTCTTTCAGGTTTTAAACCCTGCGTGTGGTTGAAGAAGTGATAGGTTTTCTTTACAATTTGTCACATCAATTATGTTCCTTAGATGTTTTCTCATCATGCTTGAGCTTTTTGAGCCATGGGGTGCCTAGTTGAACCTTTGTCTGGAGGTGTGTTCTTCAAGGGTATTTTAGGGTTTACCCCTTTATGGATGAGCTACCTTTAGGAGCTATCAACCAATGTTTTATTTGGTTGGCTTACAAAACCAACAAACAATGTCTAAGCAGGTCTTCATGAATGGCAGAGCATCTGCTTATGTGTCTGCTTGTATATCCATAATAGTTTAAGGCCATTGACAAATGGAGAGCTACTAGAACACCTCAAGTTTTTTTTTCTTTATCCTAGTTCTATTGTGGAGGACCTATCCAAGGAATAAGAAGGTGTGGATCTTCTTGGTAGAAGCATATAGGGTTACAATTTGCTTCCTTTAGGGTTTATAAAGCTCCTTCTTGATGATCTTGACCTAAACGATTAAGTATCCCCTTCTTTCCTTCATTTCTTTCTCTGTTCTTCTTCCTTAGACCTTCCTACAGGTCAACGCCATGACCATCCATGGTGGAATACCACCTAGATCCCTAAACACCCCATCACCATGCTCTTTTGCTAGGGTTTACACCTCTAAAGTGGACATGGTGCTTCTTGCTCAAGATAGGATCTTTGTTTGGAGAAACCAACGTCTCTAAGCTCGAGAACTTTGCTACTGGGATCTGATCTCCTTCCTAGAGGCAAGTTTTATAACTTTCTCCACATTTATTTCTTACCATAAGCTTGCTAACTCATGTTCTTACTTAAAAATGATGATCTAATCTTGTAGAAGCCATGCTTGACTAGGGTTTTGATTTTTATGGTGTCCCCTATTCTATTTTCAGATCTAAATGAACTTGTAAACATGTACATGTTCTTTCTAAGGTAAAGGAAGACTTGGATCAGGTTGGTTGACAACCGATGGTGCTAAGCGCCTATCAACTGATGGTCAATATTAGGGTTTAAAGCTGATTTCTTTTATGAACACATGACCCGATGGTGGTACCATTGCAACAATCGATGGTGTTGTCTCCATGACAACTGATGGTGGTGACCAAGGGTGTCAAATGATGGTGACAACCGATTGCCACCTCTTAGGTCAGGTTTTGGCTCGATTAGAAGCTTAATGATCAACAACTAAATACCCTAATGATGATATCAATCAATGGTGACATTAGCTTAATATCTGATGGTAATTAATGAATATAGTGTTGATCTAACAATTAATGGTGACTCCATGGTCACAACCAATGGTGGATCAGGTCTCCACAACCAATGATGAGTTAAGGATGTACTTGTAGCATCAATTAAGCCCTAAATCAATGGTTTCTTGGGTCACTTGATACAATGGTTGGACCTATACTTGAATTGATGGTTTTAGCATATGAACTTGACCCAATGGTTAAGATCTAATGCTTCTTCATCCAATAAATTGGAATGGTGCCTAATGTAATATGTTGGTCCTATTAATGTGATTTAGATGGTTTCCTTTATATGATAAACTTAAGGATCTTACTTGTTGACAATGGATGGATTATTTTAAACGAAAAATTGATTATGGGTTTTATCGTACTCTCAATGGAATTCTTTATGTTGTTAATCAAGGGATGTCTAGAGTTAGATGGTGATTCTTTCTAGAGTACAACTCAATGACTTCGTAGGTGGTTTGTTAAAGGTCTTTACTTATGTAAATGACCAATGGTTGTACCTTCTCAACATTTAGTAGTTAGATGTTGATGCCTTAATATTCCTATGGTCTTGAATGAAGCCTATAGTGTAATGTTATGACTGTAATTAGGAGAATTTGATGGTTCAATGCTTTAAACTTGTAGTCTTACATTTGCCCTCGTATGATTATAATTGATAATTATCATAATGAATTAATTAGTAACCCTATTGAGGTATAGCTTGTTATACCTAGTCTTAATATAACCAAATGATGGTAAGTGGTTATGAATAGTCCTTGAATGACGAATGCAATCATGGAGTACTCTCTTAATGTGGTTGAACCCTAGTATTCTATAACTTGATGATTACACCTTGAGTTATTTGTAAAGCCATGCTTGAGTGTGGTATGGAATGTGGTGGTGATGCTTCACCTTATGCATCCACGATCAAATGGGGATGCCATAAGTAGGGTTTGGGTATGAATGTTGATTTGTAACAATCAAAGTAACTTATGTTGTTGAACCTAACCCTAATATTAATAGATGATGGAAGTTAATAATATGATCCTTCCTCTAATGTTTAATACGATGATGGAATATCCTTCCTAATGGTTTATTGCAACTCTAATGTGTTAATTAGTGGTCATCATAGCTTTGTGATTATGCTTTATTATGATAAAATTGTACATTGTTAGTGGATGATGACCAATCATATAACTTCCTTATATGTTGATATAATAAAGGAATGCTCTTAATGCTAAGATAACCATGCCATGTTATCCTGTAAACATATTTTAGTTATTTATTTCAACATCATGCTAAGCTTGTGCATCACATGAGTGGTGATGTTTATTGAGCCTTGTTAAAAGGCATGGAAAGATGATGATGAACTTGTAGGGAATGGTATGATGGTCTTAGTGACCTTTGGGCATGGTTGAGCCCTGAATGAGGTGTAATCCTTATATGATAACAAGGGTTGATACCGTTTGATGTTGTGATAAGAATTTATATCATGTGATAGTTTGGTGACAAGTGTAGTCTCATGAAAGGCAATGAATAGTACCATGTGATGATGATGTAATGACAAGTATAGTATTTTGATTTGGTAGGTGAATAATGCCTTGTGATGTTAAGATGAGAGATTATGTTTCACACATTTTATATCTAATGAAGTTGTTATACTTATATGCTTTTTTGAAGTGAATTAGGGTTTGTATGTCCATTTGTTTGATGCAACCTTAATTCACCCAATTGTCATAACTAATCAAGTGAAATTCTAATCATGTAGTGCCATGTGCCATAGATCCATATGAGAGTCAGAACTTGCCAGATGGTGAAATGAGTATTCCTAAGGGAAACTTAGAGTGCATACTATTGAGTATGTGGGGTGCTTGTCATCCTGAATCCAAGTGTTTAGGGAGGATAACTATCGTCATACCTAGACCTTAGTTTGATAACAATTGTGTTAGTGTCTCAGTGATTATATATGTGATGAGATTGGAGGACAACTGCAGTGTACCTCGAATGGTAGGGTATGCGTACCCACCTCCTTTCACTAGTGTTGTGACTTGTATCAAGGACAGACTAGGATGTTAGCATCTTGACCTTATGTGTCATTGTGGCATACCTATACTGACTAGGAGCTGAGAAGATCTTAGGAGTCCAGCACTTCCTAGATATTGTATGTCACTAATTTTGACTTAGTAGTGGTCAGTTGGATTTTGAGTGGTATCCTCAAATTCCTCAAGGCTTAATGAAAGATATAATACAGCCATGTAGCAAATCTGTTTAGGGTTATGCACGATGCTTCACATTGGATGATAATCCTTGTTTAATTCTCTTTACATAGAGATGGTGTCTAGTGCATTAAGAGATAATAGATATGCTTATGTTGTAAATATGCTTATGTTGTAGTTGAGTACATACAGTAGCCATTCTTATGTTAATAGATATATTTCTACTGCTAGCTATACTTATCATGATAGTTACCACATGTTGTTAACTATGTCTATATTGTTAGCCATGTCTCTATTAGTTAGAGATGTTGTAATTGTTATTTATGCCTTTATAACTAGAGATGTTTAAATTGTCAATCATGTTTATGTAGATAGAAGTGCTTATATTGTTAGTTCTACTTTGATGTGGATCTTCTTAATGTAATAGACATGCTAATCCTATTAGCTATGGTTATGCTTTTGAGCTTGTTCATGATGTTAGAGATGTTCATGCTATTATACTCATTATACAGTTAACAAGGATATGAGAATAGTTTGGCTAATGATGATAAGTTGTAATCTGCTCCTTTATGTATCTTTTTTAGCATATCATTTGCTATGTTTATTTGTTTGACATACTCAGTTTCCTCAAACTATTTAATTACTTAAACTAATGTAATCAATACGCATTGTTGGAGATTATATCTCTTGTTGGGACATGGGTCTCACTCCATGGGTCACCACATCTTCTTAGGTGAATAGCCGCATCAGCAACAGACCCATGGCATCTATGAGGAGCTTAGTGTTGAAAAAATGAGAAGGTTGGTAGTTGTCTAGTGCGCCCTAGAGTCGTCCTTGTACTCTCAGGTCTGGGTTAAAAGTTTGTATATGATGTTACGATTGATTCGAGCTTTCAATAGCATGATGATGTTTGTATATGAGGAATATGCGGATAGTGTTCCTTTGTAAAGTTTATGTTGTAGCTGAGGCTATAGAGCATTTGTAAGAGATTTGGCATTATATGAAATAAAGAAAGTTGTTGGGATTTTAAGTAAGTGCTTCTAAAAAATTGGGAAGTGTTGAAATTGGTTTTAATTTACCCTATTTTTTAGGGTTTGTATTCAATTAATGAGTAATCATGCTTTGTGTTTTAGTAGTCTCGTTTAGTGTAATAGGTTCTCACAAGTAGGTGGATGGACAATGGTTTTGTGAAGAGAACAATCATCTTGAAGTTGGAGGTTGATGGATATGGATTTGTGGTGGTTGACGAAAGTAGCCAAGTCTAGAGGTCGATCACACTAACTAGGTCTACGGTCTCTAGACTTTGGTCCTAATCTCGACATCGGCCTTTTGACTTGTTTGTCTCTAAAATTTGAGATGCCTTGAAATGATGCCCTTGGGGCTTATTTATAAGATTGTGGCTATAGGTCCCTCCCATCGATGTCAAACACAACTTTCAACCATTGGTGCTGACCAACGGATGTCATCGTGTCGGCTACAGACTGATGATTGATGTATTATGTTGGTCGATGGAGAGAGTGGGTCGATGGCTCATTGACCTTGATCACAGATGGGTCTGGATGTTGAGATTTTGTATGTCGACCAGGGAGGTCAATGAGGTTCTAACTCATTGCTGGTATTTTGAAGGTCAATAGGAAGGTCGATCAATAGGTTGATTTTAGCCTTAGACACAACAATTGTTGATTGGTATGTCTTCTGCAAATGCTCAAAATCTATTTCTATCTGAGGCACTACCCTACACCCCATGAGGGGCATCCTCCTCTTGACTCCCACCCACTGAAGGGTAGCGAGACCCCCTAGGCATACTTTTTGTAGAGTGATAAGATTCAAAACATGGAATGTGAATAAAAAATTTATCAAATTCCTACAAGTTAGCATAAAACCCTAAGTAGATCATAGAAAAGCTATTTCTAGTAAAAATGAAGAGACTTAAATGCTAAAATAAATCAAGAATGGAACTAAATTCGGGATTAATATGCATCCATCAACTATATATAGTAGGATGGGCACATAATGCAATATTACCTAAAAGATCTCTACCCCTTGTGGTGCCTGCTCAATAGAGAGTCCTTCAACCAGGAGAGTGCCATCCTTGATGACATCAACATTCAAGAAAGTCAGAGCACCAGTTCAACTTTTAGCGTGGGCCATGCTATCAGTGTCACCACTATATTTCTAGGCTATACTCATATCCTAATAGAGCGATTCAACCTAAGGGGACTCAACACTTGATTAACCTCCCATACTTAAAGGCAAACCATGCCATCCACTCTAGTGTCCAGACATGTACATGTTATCTTATACTTAGGGAGACCACTATTCAGCTCGAGCTCCCCCACCATGCTAGGTTTGCAGTAGCGACCCTCTATTATGAGTTGTAGAACCTACCAGCCCAGATTCAAAGTTCCTCTGTGAGAACTTGGTTCCATAGGTCACCATCCCAGAGCACACAACCCACCACCGGAGCATCTCTCTAGATGAAAACAATGACAAGATTGACCCTCCTCTCCTTCTCCACCACAATGCACTAGGAGACACATTATTGAGGATGCATGTCTTGATCGGCTTTATGGCTTTTACGAGATCCTACATCAACTAAACCACATTTAGCAATCCCAACAATGCATGGAGCATGAACAATAGTTCTAGGGTCACCAATTCAATAATTTTTATCTTACGCAACGATCTCATGAGTCTTAGCATGTTGAATGTGGCCACTATGCCTCCACTAGAACATCCTATTTGGATTATGGGACCTACTAGGCTTATCCTAACACCAACTCCCAGTATTGGGGACACTACTACTATGAGACTCCCTCCTCATCTGCTCCTCCCCCAAACTCACTGTCCACCACCACCTCCAAAAGCTCATGGAGATGGATAGCCACCTTATCAATTTTTTCTCCTCCATATCGAGCCTAATCTATCATTTTCTTAGCATTTCCATCATTTTCTAATTGCTTGCATGTAGTTTTGGTATGCTTTTGTTCTCCCATTATGAGATTAGACCCTTATCTAGTCAGTGGGATGAATACATATGTGTTGTATCAATTTACCCTGTTGAATGCAGTAAATCTTTATTACAATCAGTTTACAAACTACCGTGATTAGAACTCACCATGTCACCTAGGATCTCAAATTAGCATCACTCCTTGGAAATGTTTGGAAGCATTCTTGAATTGATAGGAATAAAAAAAATCTCTTTATTCAAAACTATGGAATAACTTGTCATATCTCTTGTATGTTGTTGGTAATAGGAAAGTTTGAACTAATGCAATGATGTTCCTAAAGAAACAATTTCAAAATGTAAGATGCACATGGTCAGACTTTTCTACTATTTCTTCCACCATCTTCGTACCCCCTCATCTTGCCTAAAAAAAGTTATGCAAAACTCCAAGTTCGGGGTGGCATGACCCCCGCCCCACTTACTACTTCTCCCATATCCCTTGTCAATTTAGCAGGGCTGTACCACTAAGAAAAGATGACAAAGCACACATAAAAATGTAGTCAATGTAATCACAAAAAAAGAATAAAATATCTCCAATGGAATGGAGGAGATACCACCTCCCTCCATACCTCATTTACTCTATTTTATACCTAGGGGAATCCAAACAACCCTAAAAATCCACTCAAAACCATGCTCCTGTGCAGAATTTGCAAAAAAAATGTGGGGTGTCAAGAAAAATGAACACGTACTACAACAAAGGGCACTATTAACCCACACTTTTCTTTATGACTAAAACAACGTGGCATTATTTCATGTAAGTACACTTTCTAATATTTTTCAAGTGTTTGCAAAATAGTTTGTTTCTAGGACTCTTCAGTCCCATCTCAACCAGTCTCTCGACTCCCTTCATGCCCTCTTTCCCATGCAAAATGGGTGCTTCCCTCCCCTTTCTAGTTCCGTCCCACTCGGGGATCTCTTTACTCATCACCACCCTCTTTCCCAATCTCCTCCACTCATGCTAATCCCCTTATCTCCACTGATGGGTTTGCAATATCTAGCCCTTCTGTATCAAACAATCATCCCACCCCACCTGAAAGTTCTCTCCCTAAAATTTTACCCCCCTTCTATGTTGGAGCTCTCTTGATTAGGTTACCAAATTTTCTTCCAAATTGTAGAGACAACGACGCTCCTTGCTTGTTATCTCATCTCTTCATCCGATCAGCAGCCAAGGCGTCGGATGTGGATAAGGTAGACTGAAAATCCCCTCTTCTTCTACCTTGTAGATCATGAATCGTGAATGAATATTGTCTTCTTGCCCCTTGTCTTTGCTCACAAAAGTTTGGTAGGTCGTTCTGAAGAAACTAGACTCTTTTACATTTTGTTCCGGACAGTTTCCATGTCTTTTGGTTCTTCTTCCTGTTGCACTTCCTCTGATTTGCAATACATTTTTTTTCTAGATATTTTTTTCATATTTTTAACTATTCTTTCTGTTGCTATTCCTCTGATTTTTATCCTTCCTTTTTTCCATCTTTCTTCCTTCTTATTTTTTAGTTTTATTCCAGTTGTCAAAACAAGGAGAGGTTTAACTATATATGGTTTCATCCACTCCATTCTCTAGATTGTGTGTTATCCGTTGAATAATTCACATTGCCATATACACCTCCATTTTAAGCTCCATTATCTTATTATATATGCCTATGTATCTTTATTTTTTTCCTTTTCTCATACATTGCATCTACGTTGATTGCAATTTACATCGCGGAGAGACCAAATACCAAATCCTCACATAAAAGTTAATGAAATCTGATTATATGCATTCCAATATAGTAGAAGATCCAATGGATCAAGTAGACAATACATGTTGTTGGATCTGAATGCAAACATAGAAGGACATTGTTCGTGGATGTTCGTAGATATATAACTGATCAGACCTTGACATCAAATAGTGATCAAATTCTTTAAAACTTACATCATTCCTAACATTTTGACCATTTTCTTAATTAGTTTAGTTTGATTTTTGTATTATGTATGGGTTACAACAAACCAACCAAATGGTGGGCATTTTCCTCAAGAACTCAATATTCAAACCAATCATTTGAATTTATTATTCTGGAACTAAAATTGAGTTCTAGAGTTCCTTATAGAACTATAGATACCCCAAACCAACCAGAACCTAAATAGAAGTCATGGGATGGTATGTGACTCTACCCGTGATCTTTATAGTGGACTCCAAGAAGAATGTTTGAATTGGCCATTGGGAAAAGGATTAATGTATAAGAAACAACTCTGACTTATCCATACAAAAAGGTTTTTTATATTATTCGATTCCATGATTTAGAATTTTCCCATCTATTTATATCGTTGTCACATATCTATTGTGTCATTTAACATTAATTTCTTATCCTTATTTAATGTTCATTTAATACTACATATTATGTTAGATATATACTCTATTACGGCACTTGAAGAAAAAGGCTAATTGATAACTACAAAGATGTGCTTTATATAGAATGTTATTTGTCTTAAAAGTGAAATATTTTCATCTTTTTACATGTTCATCTTATGTAAACAGCTAATACATTATTTTTTTGTCTAATATCTTAGGGAAGTGATGCCCTCCCAATAGAGATCCACCCTCTAGCCATACTAACACTCTCTTTTCTCATAATACATACAAGAAATCCATATTTCGTTTCTTGATCCTCTGAGACATGTTTTTTAATTTTCAATAATTAAAACGTGGGAATGGGGGTTGTGTGGTGAAACCTACAACTTATGGTCACCTACCTGATGTGCCTATGTCACCAACAATGTTTTGTTATTTCAAAAAGGTAACATGTTCGTTGGCATGTTATTTTACCAATGATTCTTGGTTCAAAACTAATCACTAAATTAAATAAATTATAATTAGGTAAAAAGAGGAGTGGTAAAGGTTTAAAAATTTGTTGGAGGGGGTAAGATGGAAAAAAGTGAAGGATGACAATAGAAAGGTTGGGCCTATCTTCTAGAAGGACTGAATGCATAGGCTAACAACTTGCATTGATTAGGACATCCAGGGGAAATTATGCCACCCCTTTCATATTTGGTTATCTATTTATTTTGAGGAATCACATGTGATATGTGATTAATATATTAAGTGTACAAGACTATGTCCACCTATATTTTCATTTTTCTTTTGCTTGGGATTTTTTTGGGGGTTATTGGTTAATTAACATTTAACTCCTCAACATAACATGTTTCACCATCACCTAACATTTTATTTTAAAAAATTAAAATGTTCATCAACATTTTAGTTTACCACGATGCTTGGTTCAAAGTTTATCACTATATTAAATTAATTATAATTCAAAGAAAGCAAGTAATGTAGAGATAAAGTGGGATAAGAATAGTTCCAATTTTTTTTAGCATTAGGTAAAAAAAGAAGGTATGGTAAAGGGCTAAAAAACTGTTGGAGGGGAGATGGAAAAAAGTGAAGGGTGACAATTGAAAGGTGTATATTCTAGAAGGACAGAATGTGTATGCAAATACCTTTTTTGCATTTATGTTGGAAGGACACACTTTTTATTCAATGAATTAAGAAGAGTGGCATTTCTACAAAAATTAACATGTTTACAATACATTTTCTTACCCCCTTCTCAGATTTGAGCCAATTTATAGTAAAGGATGTGTGCTATCAGTCGGAAAGGAAACCCAAATATTCTAATATACTATTCTTACAATCATTACAGGGGAGATCCAAGGCTGTTTGAACTCATATGTTTACATATCTTGCCTTACCCCTTGGTAGATTTAGCAACAAATATTTTGAGGTGAGGGAATACATATGTGGAGGTCAATGATTATAGTTTGTTTACACATAAATGTTTGAAAAAAATCATATACGCGATCTCTAAAGAATCAACTATCAGAACTTCCACAGATCCTATATTAATTTACTATATATAACCTGATTTGGATGATGTTGTCATTGGATGTATCGGAATTGGTTTAGAAAAATTGTTGGATCAAAATAGTGTGTTCATAATTAAAGAAATTGCTAAATTATTAAAAACATGGTGAATGATTAATGCCATGCAGGATGTTATTCGTTTCAAAAAGAATCTGACTTATCTCCATCAATTTGTGAAGAATGTGCAACAAAGACATCCATCCATTTTAGTGAGTCGATCATATTTTTAGGAAATTTAGATATTCAGAATAGATAGTAGATGGATGGCATCTTATACAAAAAAAATTTCATGATTTACTATATAAAGACACAATAATGACTAGTGATATAAGAGATGGATAGGTGTATGTTGCATGTGTTCTTTCATCTATATTTTTTATAGGTATGGACAATGACCAATTTTGACTTTGATTTTTCTTAGTTTGTTTACATATAAATGTTTGAAAATATTCATGTGTGAGATCTCTAAAGAATCAATAGTGAGAACTTCCACAAATCCTATATGAATTTACTATATATAACCTAGTTTGTATGATGCAACCATTATATGATCAAAATAGTGTGTTTATAATTAAAGAAATTGGTAAATTATTAAAAACATAGAGAATGGTTGATGCCTAGTAGGATGTATTTCATTTCAAAAACAAATCTGACTTGTCCCCATAAATGAATGGAGAATGTGCAACAAAGACATCCATCTATTTTTAGGGACTCGATCATATTTTGTAGGAGATTTACATATTCATAATAGATAGTAGATGGATGTCATCTTATACAAAAATCCTTCCATGATTTACTATATAAAGATACAATAATGAGTAGTGATGTAAGAGATGGATAGGTGTATGTTGCATGTGTTATTTTGACTTTATAAATTATGTAGAATGATTTTAATTATATTTCATCATGTAGGTTTCGTGAATTGTGAATTTTGAATTGAATCATAAATATCCAGGAACTGGTTTATGATCCATTTCTTTTTTTACAACTGTATTAGTTGTAATACAAACTGAGTGACTCCTCATTAATAACCAAAAGAAAACTAATTGATAGATCATTGTTTCTTCTTTAAAGATGCATGAAATGAATCTTCTAGGGAGGGACATGCCTCCCTTAAGTTAATCATAAGAGAAAATTAAATCCAATTATCATATAGTAAAAAATATACAAATAAAGTGGGAGGAGAAAGGGTCTAATGTTGAACATTAGCTATTGAGTGAAGATATGATAGAAAGGGCTAAACTATTGGTGGGGGAAAATGGCAAGAAGAGAAGGTTGATAAGGAAAAGGCTAGGTGTTTCCACAAGGAGGACCAAATGCATAGGATAATAATAACTTTGCTTTGAGTTAGGGAAAATAAGAAAAAATGTGCCATACCCCTCTTTGTAGTTGGTTAGCTTTTTCTATTACTAGTCATGCTTGATTCATTACAAGTAACAAAATTAAATGAATTGTTATTTATAGAAAGTAAGAAATCTAGAGATAAAGTAGGAGGCAAAAATGTCCATTATTTTAACATTAGCTATTGAGAGAAGGCATGATATAAAGGGATACAAAATTATTGGAGGGGGATGATGGAAAAAATAAAATGGTAACAATATAAAGGCTAGGTGTATCTGCATAGAAGGACTCTATGCATGTGAGAGCAACAACTTTGTATTGAGGTAGGACAGCCAAGGGAAACTATGCCACCTCTCTTTTTTTATTAGTTCTCCACTTACCTTATATATGGTTCTATGACTATGTGGCATAGATAAGATAAATTTTTATACATCTTAGTCTTATGAAGAATAGTTAAATACTTAATATACATGTAAAATTTGTGAAATACTTCTTGCTTCGAGATTCAAAACAATTTAAATGCTCATATATTTTTCTCATGTACGCTCCCTTGCATCATGACAAATTTTTTTTAATAAAATTCTTTCACTTACAACATTACCTCGACAGAGTTTATTTGCATTGATACCGTAAAGGCATGCTTAGGTGGTTGCCTAGGTGTCAAGATGCCCCAAGCTATTTGAGAAATATATAGTATTTTCTCTCTTAGGTTATATTCTCAATCCCAAATATATGTATTACATTACTATTTATGTTCAATATATTCTAACCATGGATCCATTTTAGAAGCCCCATTATTCCATTTTGTTGGCCTTTATACATTCAACATCAAATTTTCAGATTTTTCTTTAAACTATGTTTTGTTATACATATAATTTCATTGTTGGGCTTTGTCTTAACATTTACCTTGAGGCGGAACTGTGACGTTGATGTATATACCTATACATATATTGACATAATATATATAAGCAAAAATACTTGTAATACCACAAAACATATGATTATAATATAAAATAGTTGGCCTGAAATAAATAGACCACCTTATTATGATCATGCTACGTATGATCATGAAGTCATTTATTTCTACACTCTTATTATATGATTATGTTATTATAATAAATAATAATCTAGGGTTTTTATTGGTACAAACTAAGCTAAAATAGCCTAGAAAATTATGCATATGCCACACACAAATATATGCATGATTTATTTTCGATTTATTACTTTATTTTAGTTTTTCTAAACAGTTTAAACATTATTATGCTATTTTTTGTAAATTCAATTTACAGAATGTGAGAAATATAAAGTATTTTTTTCTGTTATGTAGATTTAGCCTTCACAATTTTTCAACTTAGACAAGTGTTGGATTGAACAACCCATTGGTTCTGAAGCTTATATTAAGGAAATGTATCAATTTCTTAATTATGCGAAGATGGGAATGGAAGACGGGAACATAGTATGTCCATGCAAGAAATGTAAGGTTGGAAGGAAAAAGGAGTTTCAAATAGATGAGGTGGAAAAACATATTCTTTTCCATGTATTTTTTAGATATTATAAAAAGTGGATTTTCCACGGTTTGGAGACTCTTTTTGAGAACCTTGTTGAAGATCGACAAACTACAAACAATGAACAACCTAGTAATCATGAAGACAATACTATAGGCCTAGATGATATGGAAGGATTGATTATGGACTTATTAGGTGAAAATGTTACTTATGTGGGAGATACATCAATTGGGCAAGCTGATGAAGAGAGCACGTCATGTCATAATCCTAATCTAGGGGCCAATAGTTCTCATAATGTTGTAGATGACATGAATTTTAGAAAGCTAGTAGAACTTTCTAAGCAAGAGTTCTATCCTGGATGTACAAATTTCTCAACCCTCTCATTTCTTTTACATCTATTCAATTTGAAATGTATGTTTCATTATCCAGATAAATCTTTAACGCAACTTTTCGAGCTTCTACTAGCTGCCTTTCCACAGCTGACCATGTTCCCTTCTTCTTATTATGAATCTAAGAAATTGATTAAGGAGTTAGGACTTGGATATGATGCTTTTCCAAATGATTGTATGTTGTATTGGGGTGAAAATTCAAACAAGATTAGATGCACTATATGTCAAACCCCTAGGTGGGAAAGACAAACATTAAATTTTTGAGATGAAAATGTAAAAGGTATCACAATGCCTAAAGGTCCTCCAGCAAAGGTTATGAAGTATTTTTCATTAATTCCAAGATTGAAAAGGGTGTACAAGTCCTCAAAGATAACATATGATATGATATGGCATGAGAAAGATCGAGTGAATGACGGAAAAATCAGACACCCTATTTAGATGCACTATCATGGAAAGATTTTGACATAATGTATCCAAATTTGTCTTCACACCCTCATAGATTCAATCCATATGGTATGCAGAATACCAAATATAGTACATGGCCAGTTATTCTACGTGTTAATAACTTGCCCCCATGGCTATGTATGAAACCATACTCCTTAATTCTATCTCTAATAATTCCTAGAAAATATTGCCCAGGGAATAATATTGATGTATATATGCAACTGTACTCCTTGATTTTATCTCTCATAATTCCTGGAAAATCTGGCCCAGGGAATAATATTGATGTATATATGCAACTGTTGCTGCATGAGTTGAAGATATTATGGGAAGGTGTTGATGCATTTGATGCTTATGTTGGAGAGAATTTTAAGTTGCGAGCATCTTTAATTATATCATCAGTGACTTTCCCGCTTATGCTATGCTATCAGACTGGAACACCAATGGATACAATGTGTGTCTATGTTGTGTTGAATCCACTCATTCATGTCGATGTGGGTCAAAAATTTGTTGTGGGGCGCATTGTAGGTAGCTACCAGATAACCATCCATTTTGTTCACAAAGTAATTTATCTGATGGGACAAAGGAATATGCTCATCCCCCAACTCATATGTCTGGAAGTGATGTTCTAAGAGCACAAAAACAACTTAGATTTTAATATGGAAAGACTATTAGAAAGATTAGTAAGAAGAGAGGAAGAAGACCAAGGGATGCTTCCAATAGTAGCATTGTTATGGATAAAAATATTGACAAAGACATGGGGCTTTGGAAAAAAGAAGCATATTCTTTGATTTGCCATATTGGGAATATCATCGTGTACACCACAACCTTGATGTCATGTACATTGAGAAAAATGTATGTGAAAATGTGTTCGTAACACTTTTGAATGTAGAGGGGGAAATGTAAATATGATGAAAATGTTTGAAAATTTCTTGAGGATAAAAATATAAGACAACATCTTTGGCTCTAACATCAATAAGAGGAAGCTTTTTAATGTCTCTAGTTCCGTATTGTATGTCTTCTAAAGAAAAGGAATGCTTTCTAAGTGTCTTATCTAAGTTTAAAGTTCCTGATGGATATGCATTCAATGTTTCATGATGAGTTTATTTTAAGCAAAAAAAGCTAATAAATCTCAAAAGCTGCAACCACCATATCATAATGCAAGATATTCTTACTATTGCTTTACGGGCATCTCGTGCAACTCAAGTTGTTGAGATGTTGTCAGATTTGTCTTCTTCTTCAAGTCATTGTGCTCTACATGTATTGGTTTGGATGAGCTAGATGAGTTGCAAACAAGAATTGTGGAAACATTTTGTCATCTAGAGATATAATTTCTTCCTCCTTTCTTCACCATTATGGTTCATCTCTTAGTCCATTTAGTTGATCAAGTCAAACTTGGAGGATCGGTTCAGTATGCTTGGATGTATCCTATATAGAGGTTAGAAATTATGGTGATATTTTATTAATGATGGTAAAATCATTATAGTATCTCGCTCGACCAGAGGGTTCTATTGCAGAGGGTTATATTCTGGAAGGGACCATTACCATATTTTCCAAATGCATGGAAGGTATACTGAAACAATATCTAATAGACCTAAACAAAATGATGACAAATTTTCAAATAAGGCTATGTACTTGTTCAATTATGGTGGATGTCGTGTTGGGGCTAAAAAAGTAATTTCTATTGATGAAAGAAGTGTAGAACAAGCACATCGCTATGTTCTACTTTATTGTGATGACAATATGAAGGATCTTAAAGAGTAATATGTATTCATGGACCTCTCTCTTCATTAATAGAAAATTGATAGTTGAGCTTACTTCTAGTATTGTTGTAGGAAATTCTTACACAAGAAAAAGATGAGAGTCTACAAAAAGGAATTAGATTTCATCAATCATTAGAAGCTAAGATATTTTCTAGAAGATTTTCTTACATTGCTTCATTCCTGTGTATTTGATACATGATCACTGAATTTAAGGGTTGAATTCAAAACCAATTATTGTAGCTAATATATTTTTCTACCTCATAGGTACCTCATATTGATGTGAGTAACAACGAAGGAGTGTTGAAACGATCCTTAGCTCATGGCTTTAATGTGTATGCTAAAAGTCTTAAGGGCTTTATAATTAATGGATACAAGTTTCACACATTAGATTGGGAAAGATATCGAAAGGCACAGAGTTCTGGAGTCATGGTCGAAGCTGATGGAGATTCATACTAGGGAAAACTCACTGATATATATGAATTGGATTATTATGGAACTCAGAAAGTTGTGATTTTTCGGTGTGGTTGGGTAGATATCACTTTGCCAAGGGTGTTGAATAATGAAAAAAACAACCATTCTTGTGTCAAATTCTCTAGGCCAATGCACATTGGAAGATCAATAAAAGATGATCCATTTACTTTTTCATCCCAAGCGAAGCAAGTTTTCTATATAGAGGATGAGATAGAAAAATCATGGCTACATGTAGTTTAACATAGGATTAGAGATTCTTATGATATAGTCATTGTCCCCGCATTAGATGACGATGGTAGTGACATAGAATAATTTTTTGTAGTTCAAAAATTTTGATATGTCCTATGAATTATTTTTTTCTGCTAAAAACTTTGATAGATTATGTTTTTCTCATATGGTTGTTATATAATCTAGTATTTTTCCTTTTTCTACATAACCTTTTGCCTACAATAAATATCTAAGCATTTTCAAGCATCGTATATCAACTGATAAGAAAATCTTAATTATCCTTATCCTCTCAAATCCTATCCAGATTAGATCAATTGGCTATAGTTGCAGATGCTCAAATTATGAGTATTCCCTCAAAATTTGAATTTTTCTTATTCCCTCAGTATATTCCCTGCCATTTCATATACTTCCCGTGTCTATAACGTCTAATGTTACTACTACATTGTACTTATTCTTAGGTGTTCACTCATTAACAACAACAATGTGGCGACGTAGACGAACTACTGCAACTTCCATTCCCAGTGATCCAAGTACAAATGATCATGGCAACACATCCTCACCACGTCAAGATAGAAATCATAATGATGAAATGGAGGATTCACATCCTGTATTAGATCACTCTCAAGATAATGCATGGAATGAAAACATTTCCATTGAGGATGGAAATTATAGGTGAGTATTTCATGCTATTGTGTTTCTATTAGTGTTCTTATCCATTGTTGATGAAAATGAAGGTTGATGAAGTTTAAATAATGTTGTAGATTCTGATGGAAATGTTGGAATAAAGAAAGGTCAAGTTCATCTTATGCAAGTATGTGTTCTAGAGACATTTGAATTTGTTGTTAACTTCAACAAATATAATCAACCAATTGGGAAAGGTGGACATCTGCTAGTAAAATTTCTTGGTGAGATGGCCAAACGAGGAACTCTATGTCCTATAGGTGAAATCAGATGGCATATTTCCATAAGTCCTTCAAACTTGAGATTTTGAGTTTAACTCGGGTAAGCTATTAGCCTTTTTCAGTTAGAAAGTCATCTCATCTTTTTTATTATTCTTAAGAAAGTATATAATTTTGTACAAGTATCTAAAAAGGAACAAACATGTAAGAATTAAAAACTAACTAGTTTATACTTCCATTACACATTTAGAATGAAAAAAAAATCCAATTCAGCTTTGTGGAGAATAAAGATCTCTCACAATCTCCAACAATGGCAGTTTCCAATTCAAAAACATAGGGAATCCATGTCAGCAAACAATTTTTTTGTGTTGAAACTAAAGAGGATTTAAAATAATAAAAAAACTCAATTTTAGAAGGTTTCTATAATTTTAATACATGCACATATTTTTAAATACATTTTTTACTTAATTTGGAGTTATTTTGCTGAAATAGAGTAACTTCCATATTTCGGAGGACTTCCAAATTGATAACAAGATCCTAGTACATGTCAATGGAAAATGGAAAGCCTATAGGCATAAATGGAAAACTCGGTACTTGGAACCTAACAAAATAGAAGAACAAGTTGCAAGCAAAGTCTCGAAAAAAGTGATTAGAGAACAGTGGATACGCTTGGTGAGCTATTGGTTTTCTTATAAAGGCAAGGTAAGTTTGATTGTTTTACTAATATTGGTTGGCATATTTATATTAACTACTTATACTATAAAGTAACATGATTCATATGAATGTTTTTGTGTTTTAGAAACTTTCATCAATAGGAAAGAGAGAACATGCTCCAAAAGCTAATTACCATACTATAGGATCCAAAAGCTTTGCCCAAAAAAAGTTTGAATTTGTGAGATATCATATTATGAATTTGCATCTTAGAAACTTAACCTGATAAAATAATTTAATTGATATCTTAGGTATTTTTATAGGAGAAAAGTGAGAATAGAGAGCCTAGCATCTTGTAAGTTTGGAAGATCACTCACAAAAGAAAGTATGGAAGGTTTGTGGAAAACATAAACATCTAGGAATTTGTGGTTTGTAAATATTTTTATTTGGTTTATTTCTTTGCATAAACTCAATTTGATTTTGAAAATATTATGTAGTAACAAATGGTTATGTCGATGTGTTTTATATAGGAAACTGTCAAGAATTGGTTGATGAACATGTTGTTCAGAACCCTGAATTGCCCAAAGCATCAATAGAAAATGTTGCTTTCAATGAGCTAATGTATGACGAAAATAATTCTAGTCAATGAGTGGTGGGGTATGGATGTGGAGTGTTAAGAAGTCAAGTATTTGGATTGGAAGCTGACTTAAGAAAATCCCATTCAGTTGGTGATTCTCTAACTATAATAGCTATTGCAGAGAAAAAGACTGAACATTTGAGGAACGCATTTGAAATGTGCAGTCCCAACTTTGTCGTATGACTTATGCGCTTGCTAGGAATGGAATTGTACTTGATGATTATGTTACAAGGGATGAATGTGGAAGAAACATGCCTAATGAAGAAGTAAGAACTCATTTTTTATTCTTGGTACAAATGGCAAACTATGCTATCTAGAAATCATCCTTGTAGGATGATTTCTATACTTCTTAGAAGTTATTACTATTGTTGGGCTACTATTTTTTGTGTTCCATATGACTTCATGTCATGATGAATCTATTATTATGTCCCCTATTTTTATTCAACAGATTTGTTCCACATTGTAGGTTTTTACACATGCATGTACTGGACAGGGAATTGCAGGCAGAATCCACAACAGATCATGACCTACAGTTTGAATTCAAAGAATATCATATAGTGAATAGATATTTGTTTGAGTGAAGCATTTCTTTAAAATTGTTGTTTCTTTCTATGAACAGATTGTTTTTTTGTAACCTGATAGTCGTGTATTCATATTTGTTTTCTCATTATATGTAATACATATGACCAGATTTGAATATGACATTTATTTGTTTCATTAATATGTCAATATCCCTTGATTGAGATGACTCAATTGAGATTATATTGAATATTTGAGTGTGTCAGTTCAACACTCACTCCTTCTTACTACTCATGCAATGTCAATGTTCAACCTCACCTTGGGCTACCTTGCAGCGGGGATCATGAATATGGTTGACAAAATTTTATGTTTCTTATTCCCTTGACCCATCATCATTGTAGTAGGGCATACTGAGATAGATCGATCCAGAGGTCATCTACCCCCTCATGAATAATTTCCTCCTCTAATCATCTAGATACATGTTGTCCTTTTTTCTCAAGTTTCTTCTTAGTTGCTTATGAAAGCTCCATATGATGGGTATCTACTACTTAATTCATCAATTGAATCATCCTATTTCGTAAGAATTTGTAATGCTACAAAATTTCTTATATATTTATCCTAGACAAATCTACAGTTGGTATAATTCATGTACTACAGATGATTAAGCTCCCAATTGGAAACTCAAATCATATTAGATTTTTACTTCCTTTTTATATCTTATTGGCCCTTTTAAATATTTTCTCCCTCCAACCCCTCCCTTTGTGTCTTTGACAATGTCGGCACCACTAGGATTTACTTGTACCAGGGGCGCCAATGGGTGTTTGTCAACAAAGAGATGAGGATATGTTGCTCTAGCAGCAACAATAACATTATAAGTAGGTGCAGCTCCTCGACCTCAATCTTGTGACACGATAGTAGCACAGTAAGTACATCACCATGGGATGTGCTCCGTGCAAATGTTTCATACACCAAGTATGTGAGCATATGAATTTTCTTATGTTTCTAATGACATGCCATATTGTATATTAATGTTTAGCTATTTGGTCTATTGCTTTGTGCATGTAGAGTCCCAATGTTGCTCCTATTTCAGCCTCTAAAGTTTCATACCATGGGACCTAGATGATGGTGGAGGGTGGTGTGATCCTACTCAAGGCCACACACTAGCCAACTATAGGTGACTAGATGCAACCCTAAGGGAAAATACACAGATCTCTCAAAATTTATATATGGACCTAGTCCAACACACTAGATCAACTAATCACACGTATTTGTAAGTGTATGGGGTCGTGTTGTAGTATATCCAAGTGGCAAGATTAGGGTCGATTCTCAGGGAGAGGGGGCACTACAGCTAAGTTTAATGTAGTTATGTTCCTAAAGTGGAGACTAGGATTAAGGGTTGATTGGTTTTGATTTGGTTAAAGTAAGCAAGAAGGCAAGTAAAGGCAATATGAAACCTAGATTATCAAAGACCCTAGATTACCCTAAGCGATTAAGTCTAAGAAACTAGGTTAAGCAATTAACTAAACAAGAGCAAGATCAACTACACTATACTAGCAAAGTAATTAACATGAAGATCTAATCTAAGCACTGGAGCTAGCACAAACCTAAGTTAACCCTAACTAGCAAGACTAAGCAATTAACTAGGATGAACAAAGGCAATTAAGGTAAGCTAGCATAAACAAGCTAAGAAGGCAAGTTGAGTTTTAAACAATAAGATTGGATAGGTGGGCTGTTTGGGAATGAAACAATGATATTAGTTGGGGGAAGTTATTTAACAAGTAAGGTTCTCATTAGAAATCTAGATTACCAAACCAAACAATAAGGTAGGTGCTACTAGAATGTACCCTACACTACTAGTTGAAGATTAGGGTTAGGTGTAATTCTAGTAGGATTTACCAAATCTAGGTTACTAGGGTAAGTGGTATTAGGCAATTGAGGGCTAAGGGTAGAAATGGGAGTAGAGATGAGGATATATTACCTCATGCTACTAGCCATCTAACCTTTAGTAAACCCTAGGCAATCACATCAATCCCACTTACGCTAGCTACTTAGATCTCACACCAAGTTGTAGGAGAAGGGATATGTATGTGGGAATAAAAGGGACTAGCTAGGGATCCACTATTTGGACCTAGGAGTCATGCCTAAGATTGCCACATACATTTCAATTCCCCTAGAGACAAGGTGTCAAAACGCACCATCAAACAAGCAATTCATGATTAAAAGCATAAATCACAAGCAAGATAAAGGCAATTGAGATACAAGCATGGAGCAATCATCATAGATAAAAATGAGTTCATTACAAGCTAATTTCCCCCCAACATGGTATCAAAGTCATATTTTGACCCCAAACAACCCACCACTAGGGGCTTAACCAAACATAATCATGCAAAAGAGAAAACAAAAGAGGAGGAAGAGGAGGGAATCCATGGAGATCAAAGTAGACTCTTCTCCTTCACCTCCTAGCTACTGGGGGACGACTTGTCTCCTCTAAGGGGGATGATGGGCATGAAAATGGAGGGGATTATGATAGAAAACCTAGAAAAGTAGGTTTCTATGGTGGGAATGAGGTGGAAATGGTGGGTGGAGAGCATAAATACAAGGAGAATGCAATGAATGCTCTAGAGTGGGTGGAGAGGAGTAATGGCAGCTAACCTAGTGTTGTGGCTGCCACCCATATATATATAGGTGGTGGTGGAAGGACTAGGGCAACTGGGGATAAATTGGGAATGAAAATGTAGAAAATGTTAGGGTTCAGGTGGCAGAATGGTCGTGTTGGGTAGCACGGCCATGGTGGTGGTGGTGGAATGGCTGTGGCGGTGGAGAACGACTGTTCTGAGGAAGTGGGAAAATCACAGATTGAGGTGGTAATATGGAGGCTGGTAGCACGGCTGTGTTGGGCAGCACATCCATGGTGGAGGCTAGGTAGAACGGTTGTGCTGGGTAGCACGAGTGTGGTGAGTGAGTTAGAGGTGAGTTTGTTCCCTTCAGCATGCCCATTTTGGCTTCTGGTAGCACGATCGTTCTGGGGGCTTCATGGCACGGCCGTGCTGGGTAGCACGGTTGTGGTGGTGATGTTGTTGTAGCTTTGCAATTTCGGGATTTTCTCTGTAACTTTGGCATTTGATCAGTACGACTGTTCCTTGGCACCACATTCGTGCTGAGGTCTTCAACAGCAAATCCTATTTCAATCTTCATGATCAATGGACTTCTTTGCTTGATGTTGATCCTTGACCATTAGGGGTAGCTTGAGGGAACTTTGGGGCCTTCTTTGGACCCCTCCATGAGTGGAGGAACCCTAGAACTCCTTCCTTCTCTCTCAATCATCCAAATCATGGTCCAAGTACATGAAAAGTATGCAAAGAACGTCCATAAGTGCATTTGACAATAATAAGCATATTGGGGGGAATAACATGTAATCTAAGAGATATAGATGTGATTGAAATGCAATATGACATAAGACGAAGCCCTAAAATAGGGCTGAATCAGAGGGCACCAAAGCAAATTCTATTATCAGCAAGTGAAGTCCATATTAGGGTTGATTTTTATGTTGACCCAAGGTGGGGATATCATCTACAACCAGCTCTTCATCTAGAATGGTTCACAATGTCAAAAATCTGTAGGATCTAGAATGGTACAATTTAGCTACTAGAGATGATCAAGCTCCCAATTGGAAACTCAAAGCATATCAGGTTTGTACTTCCTTTTCATATCTTGTTGGTCTTTTTAAACATTTTCTCCCTCCAACCCCTCCCTTTGTGTCTTTGAAAATGCCATCACCACTAGGATTTACTTGCAGTAGGGGCACCAATGGGTGTTCATCAATAGGGAGATGAGTATGTGTTTCTCTAGTAGCAACAACAACATTATAAGTAGGTGCAACTCCTCAACCTCAATCTTGTGATCACTGCACTAGCACAATATGTACATCACCACGGGATGTGCTCTGTGCAAACATTTCATACATCAAGTGTGGGAGCATATAAATTTTCTTATGTTTCTAATGACATGCCATATTGTATATTAATGTTTAGCTATTTGGTTTGTTGCTTTGTGCATGCAACGTCCCAATGTTGCTCCTATTTCAACATAAAAAATTTCATACCATGGGGCCTATATGATGGTAGAGGGCACCAAATCAAATTCTATCATCAACAAGTGAAGTCCATATTGGGTTTAATTTTTATATTGACCTGGGGTGGGGATATCATCTATGGCCAGCTATTCATCTAGAATGGTTCACAATGTCAAATATTTGCAGGATCTAGAATGGTACAATTCAGGTACTAGAGATGATCAAGCTCCCAATTGGAAACTCAAAGCATATCAGACTTGTACTTCCTTTTCATATCTTGTTGGTCTTTTTATATATTTGCTCCCTCCGACCCCTCCCTTTGTGTCTTTGACAATGCCATCACCACTAGAATTTACTTGCATCAGGCGCACCAATGGGTGTTCGTCAATAGAGAGATGAGTATATGGTACTCTAGCAGCAACAACAACATTATATGTAGGTGTAGCTCCTTGACCTTAGTTTTGTGACACGACAGTAGCACAGTATGTACATTATCATGGGATGTGATCCATGCAAATGTTTCATACACCAAGTATGTGAGCATATGAATTTTCTTATGTTTCTAATGACATGCCATATTGTATATTACTATTTAGATATTTGGTCTATTGCTTTGTGCATGCAGTGTCCCAATGTTGCTCCTATTTCAACCTCAAAAGTTTCATACCATGGGACCTATATAGTGGTGGAGGGAACCAAATAAAATTGTATTATTAGCAAGTCAAGTCCAAATTAGGGTTGATTTTTATGTTCACCCGGGGTGGGGATATAATCTACATCCAACTCTTCATCTAGAATGGTTCACAATGTCAAATATTTGCATGATCTAGAATGGTACAATTCAGGTACTAGAGATGATCAAACTCCTAATTGGAAACTCAAAGTATACCAGATTTGTACTTCCTTTTCATATCTTTTGGTCATTTTAAATATTAAACTTTTTACTCATATGTATCAGGGGGTTCAATTGCTTATTTATTATTCTCCTACATTTTCCCCCTTTTATGGCATGCTCTGCGGAGTCTGGATGTAATAGGTGGAAGCCCTCCTTTTTAGAAAAGATGAAGACATCTACTATGCAACGGGGCACACGAATTTTGGGCAGGCATTCTATGGTGGACATCCAAGTGCAGGGTGTACACACTCTAGGATATCTCTACTCCAACATCAAACATTGTTGATGGTTGATTTGTTGTACCTTTATCATGTTGTGATATCCTTTTTTGATGTTTAGATCTCTCTTGCTATAACATCCCTGACCTGGGTTTAGGTCTAACCCTATTTGTTTGGCTTAAATAAGTTGCTTATAACTTTAATATAATTCTCTAAAGAGTTTTGTTATCAGGGGACAAACTTATGTTTCAAGTTTGGTCATGTTTGAGCAATGTTCTCTTATTTTGGACCAAAATACAATTTACCCAAGATGAGGGGTTACATTGCAAAATGTCACATGTTGAAAATACCTCATGTGTTTTAGCATCATAAGAGATATAATGATGGTAAGGGGCGGCTTGTAGAAAGCCTAAGTTTAAAGTTTGAGCTTGTTTGAATAATGTTAGTGACTTGTGTACCAATTTTGGTACAAGTTGTAATTTACCCAAAATGTAGGGTTGATATGCAAATTACCACCTCTAGAGTGTCCCTACTTCCTCCTAATATCATCTAGAGGAGATAGAAATAAGGAGACATCATGTTTGAATCATATTTGTGTGATGGTACTCTTGGTGATGAATAGACCACGAAAGGGTTGAATGTGAAACCCTAATTTGAATTGTATCGGGTTGTAGAGTCCATATGAGAGTGCCTATCGGCCAAAGAGCCATAGAGGGAGTCTCATATCGGTTTGTGAACTCTTGGCATTGTCCATGACGTTCTAAGAACATCAAGGAGGTGAAGTGTATCGGTTTACAACTTCCTTGGAAAAGTTGTATCGGGCTATGAATAAAGTGTGGTGATTGAGTTGAGATATCTTATCCAACAAGATAAGTGATGGATGAAATATCATCTCTAGATTATCCTCAAGTGTTTTGCATGTCAATATAAATATGAGTGCATGCATGTACACGTGTCAACCATGCATGGACATGTGGCACCTAGCAGCCTTAAAATGATGACATCTTATATACACTCTCTTTCATGAGCATCAACTATATATACCATTCCCTTCACCTATTAGTGAAATTTTCGAAATTTACCACACCCTTGCTCTTAGATATCGTGAATAGTGTCTTGGTATCATGCATAGGTGAAAGGGTATTGTGCATAGAGCCTTGTTATCCGCCATAGCAAGGTGATATCGACCAAGTGAAGGGATATCGACCACAAGTGAGGGATATCGGCCACAAGTGGTGAGGTATCGTGCATAGTGCTGAGGATCTCAAGCCTTAACCCTAAGAGGAGTTGTGAAGATCATCTTCAAACATTGGGAATGTGAATATTTGGATCTTGGATCTTTTAAGTTGTTCTTGAGGCGGGTTATATAACTTAAACCCAATCATGTTATTATTTACCATCAATCGTGCCATATTTGATGATCTACTTTCAATTTGAATTTGCTTGCATAATTGATGAATCCATGAGTTATATTAGTGACATAGGACTGTTGTCCATGAACTAGAATAGTAAGAATAAGATTCTAGAGGTTGATGATGATGACATCATCATGGTCCAACCCGATATTGGGTTGAAGCACCTCTAACCCGATATGATGAGGTGAACATACCACTATCACGATACAATGAGGATGCATATATCTTATACACAATATGATGATGAAGTATATACCTTGTGCACGATATGGTGTCAAGCATACAGCATGTGCATGATATGAGGTCAAGTATACACCTTATGCACGGCATGGAGTCAAGTATACACCTCTAACCTGATATGACAAACCCTAGATGAGGAGTAAACCGATATGGTAATATGAACACACCAGTAGCACAATATGCTAATGATTTTATACCTCATGGATGATATGAGTGACACATACACACATCTTGTACATGATATGGGGTCAAGCACACACCTTATACACGATATGGTGTTGAGTATATACCCTAACCCGATATGGTGTTGAAACCCAACATGGTATTGTGAAACCTGATATGCATTGGAACCCCACACCCCTATCGATTTGTACACTTGAGCTAGTTGAGACTAATCAGTTGTCTAGACTATCACTCATCACATGATGAAGAGTAGGATGATATCATGAAGGTTTTGCTTGGATATGAGCATAAGGGTCAAACCCGATATGCAAACCCTAAAGATTGAGTAACCCGATATGGATGCATGATATGGAGATAAGGATATATCTCATGCACGATATGGTGATGAGGATACACCTCTATACCCAATATGGAAGAATACCTACACCTCTATACCTGATATGGAGGAAGCACCTCAATCTAATACACCTGATTGAGTGACACATGCAGTATGATGTGTCAAATGATACATTAAGACAAAGAGTTTAATGCATTTTGATAAATATGGGCCAATGTATCTTGAGAGAAGGATTGAGCCAACCTAATGGAATATGGTGTAATCAACATTCTAGTGAGGGTGTAAGAGAAAATTATACTTGTACAATAATCATGTAATGAGCATACATTGATACTCCTAATATTTTTGGAGTATGAATTAGGGTTTTGATTCTTGATGAACATACTGGAAACCCTAATCGATTAATAAAAGGGAAACACTAACCCTAATGATGGGAAGGTTGTATTTCTCTTGTATTGCATGGTAATGATAGGTATTAATTTGATATTGATGTTATCATGAAATACTATCCATGCTGGTATTATGAGATAATGAGCATAGCTAAGTATGAGCTATGATGTTTCATATAATACATATTATATGGGTCTTGTAAGTCATGTGAAATACTTGTACAACAATTATAATGTTTATATAGGTCTTATGACCTAGATATGAATGTTTCCTAGTTAGAGGTGACAAGATGATTATAAAAGTCTCATGATCTAGAAATTGATGTAAGAGATGGCAATGTTCAAAATAAACTAGCTAGGGAAATGGGAACCCTGTAACATCATAATAATAATAATAATAACAATAATAATAATAAATGGTAATAATAATAATAATGAAATCTTAGTCATACATGCTTTATGGTTATAGCCAAATAAGGGTTATAGTGTTTTGAATATGCTAAAATGAGATATGAGGAATACTTGTAACACATAAAGGATGTAAATGGGTATGATGGCTTGACTGAGGCATAATGCTTAGTAAAGGTAATGTGGTATTCAATAATGAGTTCAAGGGATTGATATCCCATAATGAAAGTGAAAGGGAAACATAAAGGTATCCCAACTACTATGGAATCCTTAGCAATATGGCCATGATCTCACATGATTGGTATAATCCAATACCTGGCTATGATCTCACAAGATTGGTATAATCCAATACCTGGCTGAAATCTCACATGATTGGTATAATCCAATACCTATTTCTAATCTCACAGGATTGGTATAATCCAATACATGGATGTAATCTCACAAGATTGGTATAATCCAATACCTGGTTGTAATCTCACAGGATTGGTATAATCCAATACATGGTTGTAATCTCACAAGATAGGTATAATCCAATACATGATTGTAATCTCACAAGATTGGTATAATCCAATATCTGGATAGAACATACTCACAAGATTGGTATAATCAAATACCTGGCTAGAACATACTCATAGGATTGGTATAATCCAATACCTGGCTAGTAGATTGGCTGAGGCCAACAACTAGAAATGAGAATGATTCATGGATATCATACCATGATAATATTATCACAAGATAAGTTTAAGATGTTGGTATAATATGAGTGATGAACAATACACATGTCCTTCATATTCCTTATAAAGAGCATAGATGATTTACTACTCTGTCACAGACAGTTGCAATGCTTTGAAAAGATGAGAATGTTCTAATCTGCTTATCAATAGTGATTAATCTTGTTTATTAATATAAGAGAACCCCTGCTTAGTTTTATACTATTTACTTGTGATAATAACATTGTTGGCGAAGAGTTATATCTCTTGCTGAGACAATTGTCTCACCCCGTAGGATCCATAATTTTTAGGTGGACGTACACGAGGAGGTAGAGACCGTTCTGTAGAGGAAGGACAACAACAACAGTAACAGCTCAGGTTGAGTGTATTGTACTGTCTGTCGTGTCTTGTAGATAGAAGTCCTATGTGTCGTCTCTGTACTCTCAGGTCCTTGGATTTAGTACGTGATGGTTTTATGAACGATATGATATTTTGTCTTGATTGCCTCGAAGTTTTTATGTTGCTTGTGTATACGTTTGGGCAAAGCAACTGTTATATGTTATCCTCGAGATGAGATGGTACAAAGTATGTAGAATGTGAACCATGATGTATATAAAGTTTGGTTCTTTAAGAGTTTTTCTGGAAATGGATCTCTTTGAAAAATGGTTTTAGTTTTAAGTGATTTTGTTAATCCGTTGCTTATGATTATTCTGCAATTATTATTGGTGGCGATTTGGCTTGATTTGATGTCGGGTCGTCACAAAGTTTTGGTATCATAGCTTAAGGTTTGCTGAGTCTAAAGAGTCATAGGACTAAGGTGTTGAGTCTATTCTAGCGTCCTCCAGTATATCTTATAGTGACTTTTGCTTATGCAGAAGGAGGGATATAGCTTAAAGATGTCTGGAGAACATGAGGAACACGTTGTTGGGAGTAATGTTGTTGCACCAGTAAGAGGTGCAAGGGATCATGCAAGAGAGGAATCAATACCTGAGAATCCCCATTTTGAGGAAGCTATGCTAGAAAACCCAGCTTTTCATGCTCTGTTTGGCAATTCATGACCATAATAATGCATATTATAGACCGGATGCCAGCACCATCACCTAGGGCACCAGTTCCCAATGAGGGACATGGGTATGGTAAGACCTTTGAACGATTATGCCGTATAGGAGCTATAGAATATGTTGGAACAACTGACCCAACAGATGTTGATTTGTGGCTCACTGAGTTAGAAAAGGCTTTTAAAATCCTTAGTATCCTAGACGATGACAAAGTCAAACACACCATTTACCTTTTGAAAGGAGTGCTAGCCACTGGTGGGCCATAGAAGAGGTAAAAAGAAATGATGAAGAGGTTGTTTGGGAGGAATTTTGTCAAGAATTCGTCAATAAGTATTTTCCACAAACATACTTAGATGAAAAGATCTCACAATTTGAGATCGTTCGGCAAGGAACCATGTCAATTGATGAATATGAGGCTAGGTTTATGGAACTTTTGCAGTTTTGTCCTCAAATGGCTGCTACTGAGTAGGAGAGGATGTGACGTTTTGAGAAAGGATTGAATGCTAAGGTGTCTATCTCGGAATCCGCAATAGAGAGTAGAGAGAGATTCACCACATTCGTGGAATCTGTATGGAGGATAGAAAGGTCTATGACAAAGAAACATGAGGCAAACCTCAAAAGGAGGTCTACATAGTCACAGGAACATTGCATTGGTGGTACTAAACAAACAAAGTTTTCGGTAACACCGGTTCAACAACAATTTAGTACACCAATGCAGTGGTCACCAAGTAGGGTCTGAGCTTGCCATAAATGTGTACAGATATGACATCTGAGGTGGTAGTGTCCAAGGAGAAATAATGAGGTGACCCAACACCCAAGGCATAATCTACAACACTCACAAGGACCACAGTTTAGTGGAGCAGAAGGACGAGGATGAAGACAAGTGTCGCAGTTTGGTCCATCTACTTCTGGTAGTAGAGGATAAAGATGACAACATGTAACAACTAGACTCCATGCGTTGAGTCAGTCGAGACACGAGATAACCCATAAGAGGTAACATGTCAGATAGAACTTTTCATTCTAAATTATCTTTCCTTTTCTTCTCTCTGCCTACTCATTATAAGAAAAGGATAGTTGTTGTTAAAAAAATCATTTGGTTAGTCCCTTGGGGACACAAGAAGAAATGAAGAGGACTAGAATATATGTTTAGTCCAATATTTTCTTATATGTTTCAAAATTTCTCTCATCATGTAGAAAGGGAAGAGATGTAAAAGAAACACCCAGAGAAAATTAGAGATACTAAGTAGTAAAATTTAAAGAGATGTTAAAAGTAAGAAACATAATATAAAACAAAATACATACTACGTAATTTTAGTTCTTCCATACCCTAGCCAGGTATTCAACTATTGAAGGTAAGTATGATACTCTTAGATTTCTATCTTTCTGGTTACTCTGATCAAATAGTCATTTTGAGACAATCTAAAGAACATAATGAAGTAGGAGATGTGGCACATATATTTCTACCACATCCTAATTGTTATATGAAGGAATCTAAGTTAATCACAGATCAACTTATAAACAAAAGAAGATGTTTAGTATAATGTATATCGTGGTCTGAGGACCTAGAGGTAATAGTTACCTGATGAGAGATGACAATGTTCAGTGATGAACTAAGGTTTTGAATACCCATATCTAGTAATCATGATGATGATAATGCTAAGGGATGATGACATGTAATCATCTTTATAATTCCTAAGCCGATGGCAAGGAACCTAAGAGGAAATAAGATTGAATGGCACATGAACAGTTGAAAGTTCATGCAATACTCAAAGAAGGTGATAATCTCTTTTTTGTATAAACAACCCTGGATAATGATGGGGTGATAAAAAGGACTATGTTTCCTTGTGTTCTTTCCTTTCAGGGACATGACAATCAAGTAAGTTTTATGACACTTGATGTGCATGGATTAGAAGTAATCTATAGAAGGATACTTTGAAAAGTATCAGCTAGTCCTGGATTTTGGTTCCAAGACAAAGTATATGTGATAAGTAATATGTTTGGTTGTGGTAATAACAATAGAGGATGGAAATGATAAGGATGTGATGTGTTTTTGACACATGTAACTAATACCAAGGTAAGGAATTCTAGTGTCCAAGAAGTTTTAAAGGTATGAGATGGTGAGGACATGACTCCTAATAAGATGATTATCGCTTGGTTACCTAGAAAGATCAACTTTGAGATTTGTTTGGTTACATACGATAATATGGACATCATGTGATAGGTTTTATGCTCTACATAAACACAACATCGATAAGGATGTATTAATTGAAGGAACAATTGTAGAATCATCATGGGAAAAGTTTATCAAGCTAAGATAACTTCTTAGAATATCCCTAACTAGATCTGTTAAGGCAACTTATACATATAATATCTAGAATCACCTCTGAGATAATTCTTCTTAATAAGCAACCCCTCCTTATGACAAGAAAATAAATAGCTAACCAGATGGTTGGTTCTAGTCATAAGTAAGTTTAGAGTTGTTTCAATAGATTAAAGTGGCATAACAGAAGTATGATAAGACTTGTAGTCCCAAAGGGGTGACAGAACATAACTCTAGTCTTTCCTTGGAGGAGAAATGCAAAACTAAGTGAGGGGTATGGAAAACTTTCAAGATAAAGAATCTTATTACATAAAATATGTAATTTGAGAAAGGTGACAAAGCAATGAGGTTTGACACCCGAATTATTCAAAATATGTATAGTACTTTTCTGACTAAGAAAGTGTTGCCTGACATAGGATTGACACTACAGTCATTAATGAAAAGGACAGTTGAGTATGTGTCTTATATGACAGACTCTATGATGATCTTGTATGGAATAACGTTATGCTGGTCAAAGCTCTATGGCATCTCCATGACATCAAGATGTTATGATATATGAATAACAATTGCCTTCCTTCATCTGGGATTTCGGGGACAAAATCCTTGTTAGGGGTTTATAACTTATAACATCCCTGACCTAGGTTTAGGGATAATCATGTTTTTTTGGCTTAAATAAGTTGCTTAGAACTTTAATATAATTCTCTAAAGAGTTTTGGTATCAGGTGACAAACTTATGTTTCAAGTTTGGTCCTGTTTGAATAACGTTTGAGCAATGTTCTCTTATTTTGGACCAAAATGCAATATACCCAAGATGAGGGGTTATATTGCAAAATGTCACATGTTGACCATACCTCATGTATTTTAGCATCATAAGAGAGATAATGATGCTAAGGGCGGCTTGTGGAAAGCCTAAGTTCCAAGTTTGAGCTTGTTTGAATAATGTTAGTGACTTGTGTACCAATTTTGGTACAAGTTGCAATTTACTCAAAATGTAGGGTTGATATGCAAATTACCACCTCTAGAGTGTCCCTACTTCCTCCTAGTATCATAGAGAGGATATAAAGAAGGAGACACCATGCTTGAATCATATTTGTGTGATAGTACTCTTGGTGATGAAAAGACCAAGAAAGGGTTGAATGTGAAACCCTAATTTGAATTGTATCGGGTTGTAGAGTCCATATGAGAGTGCCTATCGACCAAAGAGCCATAGAGGGAGTCTCATATCGGTTTGTAAACTCTTGTCCTTGTCCGTGACGTGCTAAGAACCTTAAGGAGGTGAAGTATATCGGTTTACAACTTCCTTGTAAAAGTTGTATCAGGTTGTGAATAAAGTGGCGATTGAGTTGAGATATCTTATCCATCAAGATAAGTGATGGCCAAAATATCATCTCTAGATTATCCTAAAGTGTTTTGCATGTCAAGATAAATATGAGTGCATGCATGTACACGTGTCAACCATGCATGAACACGTGGCAGCTAGTAGCTTTAAAATGATGACACCTCATATACACTCTCTTTCATGAGCATCAACTATATATACCATTCCTTTCACCTATTACCACCCCCTTGCTCTTAGATATCGTGCATAGTATCTTGGTATCATGCATAGGTGAAGGGGTATTGTGCATAGAGCCTTGGTATCGACCATAGCAAGGTGATATCAGCCAAGTGAAGGGATATCAGCCACAAGTGAGGGATATCGGCCACAAGTGGTGAGGTATCATTCATAGTGCTAAGGAGCTCAAGCCTTAACCCTATGAGGAGTTGTGAATATCATCTTCAACCATTGGGAAAGTGAAGCTTTGGATCTTGGAGTTTTTAAGTTGTTCTTGAGGCGGGTTGTATAACTTAAACCCAATCATGTTATTATTTACCATCAATCTTGTCATATTTGATGATCTACTTTCAATTTGAATTTGCTTGCATAATTGATGAATCCATGAGTTCTATTAGTGACATAGGACTATTTTCCATGAAATAGAATAGTAAGAACAAGATTCTAGAGGTTGATGATGATGACATCATCATGGTCCAACCCAATATTGGGTTGAAGCACCTCAAACCCGATATGGTGAGGTGAGCATAGCACTATCACGATACAATGAGGATGCATATATCTTATACATGATATGATGATGAAGTATATACCTTGTGCACGATATGGTGTCAATCATACACCATGTGCATGATATGAGGTCAAGTATACACCTTATGCACGACATGGAGTTAAGTATACACCTCTAACACGATGTGACAAACCCTAGATGATGAGTAAACCGATCTGGTAATATGAACACACCACTAACACAATATGTTGATGAGTTTATACCTCATGGATGATATGAGTGACACATACACACATCTTGTGCACGATATGGGGTCAAGCACACAACTTATACACGATATGGTGTTGAGTATATACCCTAGCTCGATATGGTGTTGAAACCCAACATGGTATTGTGAAACCTGATATGCATGGGAACCCCACACCCCTATTAGTTTGTACACTTGAGCTAGTTGAGACTAATCAGTTGTCTAGCCTATCACTCATCACATGATGAAGGGTAGGATGATACCATGAAGGTTTTTATGGGATATGAGCATAAGGGTCAAACCCGATATGCATACCCTAAAGGTTGAGTAACCCGATATGGATGAACGATATGGAAATAAGGATATATCTCATGCACGATATGGTGACGAGGATACACCTCTATACCTGATATAGAAGCATACCTACACCTCTATACCGGATATGGAGGAAGCACCTCAATCTAATACACTTGATTGAGTGACACATGTAGTATGATATGTCAAATGATACATTAAGACAAAGAGTTTAATGCATTTTGATAAATATAGGCCAATGTACCTTGAGAGAAGGATTGAGCCAACCTAATGGAATATGATGTAATCAACATCCTAGTGAGCAACGATGTGGCATCCTTCATGGATGTGCAGGTGTGGCTTGTCACCCCTGGCGCTTGGTGCTCTCTGCTGTCGCGGTTTGGGTCGCCCTCAAGCTGATCGACGAAATGCCTCGTCGTAGTCATGTGCCTCATGCTCTGGGTGGCGTCTCTGCTACAGCTGGATTGGAACACCTTCAAGGTGTTCGACGAAATGCCTCGATGCATTCAGGTGCATCACGAGGGGTTGGGCTTAAGAGGGGGTAGAATCCTCTTCTCTTCTTCTTTGTCCATGTTGTTGCTGCGTGCAGGAAACGCCTTTTGGGTGTTTGTGTTTGTTGCTGTGTAAACAACTTCCACCAAAGATCAAGGACCATTGTAGGTTAGCAACTTGGTTGTGTGACAGGATGTTAGCTCGAAGAATCTCCCTAATCTTGGCACAGTACCACAATTTGTGGGTACTTTTAATAGATAGTTGGTGATGTGCTAAGCATGAAGGAGTGAATTGGAGATGACCTTTCCATCCCAAACTTTGTTGTTAAAACGCGCTGGTTATTGCTTCTCATGTAGCTTGTTCAGCCTCTTACTGATCTGATGCTAGGGGTTCCTTTTTTGGGTGATTCGCCCATCTAGAAACTTGGAGTTGGATAGCTAAGAAGGTCAGAAACTTCATGACTAGCTACAGGAAGGAATGCTAGTGTTTGTTCTATGTCAAGTTGCTATTACTATTTGTGGGTACGCTTAATGCATGTAATAGTGGCTTGTAGTAGTCTTCTTCTGGTAGGACCGCCTGGACCTAGCTTGTTTAGTTAGATTAGTTTTCTTAGTTTTATTTTTTGCCTAGAAATCTTGTGTGTCCCCCTGCATGGGGATTTTGACCCTTGAATGAGCTTTTTTAGCTCCTGTTGATGTAATGGGGTACTTAGTGCCCAAAGTTTTTGGTATTAATAGTAACACACTTTTTGACTGACAAAAAAAAACATCCTAGTGAGGGTGAAAGGGAAAATTATACTTGTACAATAATCATGTAATGAGTATACATTGATACTCCTAATATTTGTGGAATATGAATTAGGGTTTTTATTCTTGATGAACGTACTGGAAACCCTAATCGGTTAATAAAAGGGAGACCCTAACCCTAATGATGGGAATGTTGTATTTCTCTTGTATTGCATGGTAATGATAGGTATTTGATATTGATGGTATCATGAAATACTAACCATGCTGGTATCATGAGATAATGAGCATAGCTAAGTATGAGCTATGATGTTTCATATAATACATATTATATGGGTCTTGTAAGTCATGTGAAATACTTGTACAACAAGTATAATGTTTATATAGGTCTTATGACCTAGAGATGAATGTTGCCTAGTGAGAGGTGACAAGATGATTATAAAAGTCTCATGATCTAGAAATTGATGTAAGAGATGGCAATGTTCAAAATAAACTAGGGAAATGGGAACCCTGTAACATAATAATAATAATAATAATAATAGTAATAATAATAATAAACAATAGTAATAATAATAATAATAATAATAATGAAATCTTGGTCATACAAGCTTTATGGTTATAGCCAAATAAGGGCTATAGTGTTTGAATATGCTAAAATGAGATATGAGGAATACTTATAACACATAAAGGATGTAAATGGGTATGATGGCTTGACCGAGGCATAATGCCTAGTAAAGGTGACGTGGTATTCAATAATGAGTTTAAGGGATTGATATCCCATAATGAAAGTGAAAGGGAAACATAAAGGTATCCCAACGATTATGGAATCCTTAGAAATATGGCCATGATCTCATAGGATTGGTATAATCCAATACCTGGCTATGATCTCACATGATTGGTATAATCCAATACCTGGTTGTAATCTCACATGATTGGTATAATCTAATACCTAGCTCTAATCTCACTAGATTGGTATAATCCGATACCTGGCTTTAATCTCACAGGATTGGTATAATCTCACAGGATCCAATACCTGGTTGTAATCTCACATGATTGGTATAATCCAATACCTGGCTGTAATATCACATGATTGGTATAATCCAATACCTGACTGTAATCTCACATGATTGGTATAATCCAATACCTGGCTGTAATCTCACTGGATTGGTATAATCCAATACCTGGTTAGAACATACTCACATGATTGGTATAATCTAATACCTGGCTAGAACATACTCACAAGATTGGTATAATCCAATACTTGGCTAGCAGATTGGTTGAGGCCAACAACTAGAAATGAGAATGATTCATGTATATCATACCATGATAATATTATCACAAGATAAGTTTAAGATGTTGGTATAATATGAGTGGTAAACGATACACATGTCCTTCATATTCCTTATAAAGTGCATAGATGATTTACTGCTCTATCATAGACAATTGCAATGCTTTGAAAGATGAGAATGTTCTAATATGCTTATCAACAATGATTAATTTTGTCTATTAATATAAAAGAACCTCTGCTCAATTTTATACTGTTTACTTGTGATAATAACATTGTTGGCAGAGAGTTATATCTCTCGCTGAGACAATTGTCTCACCCCGTGGGATCCACAATTTTTAGGTAGATGTGCATGAGGAGGTAGAGACCGTTCTACAGAGGAAGGACAACAACAACAGGGACAACAGTAATAGCTCAGGTTGAGTGTATTGTCTTTCGTGTCTTGTAGATAGAAGTCCTATGTGTCGTCTATGTACTCTCAGGTCCTTGGATTTAGTACGTGATGGTTTTATGAATGATCTGAGATTTTGGCTTGATTGCCTCTAAGGTTTTATGTTGCTTGTGTATAGGTTTTAAAAAAGCAACTGTTATATGTTATCCTCGATATGAGATGGTACAAAGTATGTACAATGTGAACCATGATGTATATAAAGTTTGGTTCTTTAAGAGTTTTCCTGGAAATGGATTTCTTTGCGAAATGGTTTTAATTTTTAGTGATTTTGTTAATCTGTTGCTTATGATTATTCCACAATTATTATTGGTGGCAATTTGGCTTGATTTGATGTCGGGTCGTCACACTTGCAATCTAATCTAATGTATTTTTGATTTTCTAATATGAGAATTTGATTGTTGATGGGGGCAACAACTACATATAGGATGGTTGTCTCTTTGATGTTAGGAAATTGGCATTGAATGTACTAAAAATCTTGTTTGAAATCATGAAAGGATCCATATTAGAGATCAAGATCTCTGCCACGTTGCATAGAGAAATATATGTGCTCTGGTGGGGTTCTTCTTGGAGAATAACAACCTCACCTTAGTCTATAACCACTTTTCAAGGGGTAATCTTAGATTAAACCTTGAATTCTTACCTCTGATCATCTAGATGCATGTTGTTGTCTATTTTAAATTTATATGTACTTATTGCAGCTCATTTTGCAAATGTAGGATCAACCTAGGGTGAACTTAACCACATCTGGCAAACAATTTGTTTCCTGATAAAGTCCTTTTATCTTTATAGATGGACTTTTCATGCAACTTATTGTCATGCTCCTATTCTCCTTTCTTTAATATGCTTCTTACATGTGTTATTTTATTAGTTATATCCTTTGATCTTTACTTTTTTACTATTCAGCATGTACCTAGCCATAATGTGTATCTGTTATTAGATATCATTCCTATGCCTAAAAGGAGCCCAATTACTCCAGAACAGACTAAACAATGAAATTTCTCTAAAGATGGACATGTTGAATCTATAGGTACACAACTTGTTTGTGCATGGTCTGGTGGCTATTTGTTTTTTCATGTATTGTAGCATCATCAAGTCTTCATTTTTAGTGCACTAAGCCATCATCACTTTTCCATTCAGGTGTCTTCTGCGCTTCAATAGAGATGTGATATGATTCCTACACTATCAAATTTATGGTGAGTGTCTAATCCCATTACACATCATAACCAAGTATAGTGAGGTTTGAGAACCTCACTATCCGTCATGAGCAAGGGGCACTAATGGGCGTTCGTCAATAGGGAGATGAGGATATGCTGCTCTAGCAGCAACAACAACATTATTAGTAGGTGTAGCTCCTCAACCTCAATCTTGTAACATGACAATAGCATAAAATGCACATCACCATGAGATGTGCTCTGTGCAAACGTTTCATACACCAAGTACGCGGGCATATGGATTTTCTTTATGTTTCTAATGAATGCCATATTGTATACTAATATTTAGCTATTTGATATGTTGATGTGTGCATGCAGGGTCCCATTCTTGCTCCTATTTCAGCCTCAACAACTGCGTACCATGGGACCTAGATGATGGTGAAGGGCACCGAAGCAAATTCTATTATCAGCAAGTGAAGTCCATATTGTTGTTGACTTTTATTTTGACCCGGGGTGGGGATATCATCTACATCCAGCTCTTCATCTACAATGGTTTACAATGTCAAATATTTGCAGGATCTAAGTTCAGTGCTCAACAATTTCTGTTGGGTAACTAATGGTCCAATTCAACTTGTCGAACTGAATCCCAACTTGTAGTAGAGAAGTCAAGGATGAAAGCCACCAAAGCCTTCCTTTCTATCCACCTCATCAGGCTTTGAGATAGGATACATGTCTACACTTAGGGATGTAAATGGGAACGGGTAGACCCACGGACCCGCAAATCCGGACCCTTAAAAAACTCATCATGGGTCTAATTTTTATACCTGCATACCCTTGGACCCGCATATAAGCAGGTCCAATAATGGGTATGCTTGCACCCAGACCCGCTAGACCCGTGTACCCGCTATACATAAGTAACTACTTAAATAATATGTTATATATATCATACTTTAGTGGTATAACTAATATAATTATTGAAATTATATCTCACTCTGACCACAATAAGATTGAGACTAGTTATATGATTAATAATTAACTATTCTAGTTACAATAATGAACATCATATGTGAACTTAAAATCAAAATGTCTACTAATTTACATTACTTTCTACATAGGTTAAATGTTATGATTATGGCTTATAAATATGTAAATAATGAACTCAATTAATGGTAATGTATAAAACATATCATTATCTAATATAACTATTGCATGTTAATATACTATATAATAACAATATCTTGTTGTATTAAAATATATATAACATAGTCATTTCTCTTACATAAAGAATATGATGTTTTATAGATCTGCTTACCTGCATACCCGCTATTATTGCGGGTACATGTATGATGTGGGTCCAGGTTTTGTATTATGCGGGTCTAGAACCAGAACCGGACCCGCTAAATTAGATGTGTATGGGTATAGCCAGAACCGCACCGTACCTGCACCGTTTACACCCCTATCTACATTTGCAATATCCAAATGTATATCTAATATTTTCATTTACAATAGCATGGATACAACTCAAGTAATTGCCCATAATTTCAAGGTTTTGTTGCTCATCAATGAATGCTCCAGAAGATTGACAAATGGATGTATGCACAACCCAGCAACATCTTCTCAATCTATAGATCAACTACTGATAGTATCTAGCGACTCACTTGGAGAAATGTGGATGTGTTTCACCACTTTTATATCAGATCGTGTAACATGTACACTTAGATCCAAACTCAAAGTTGTTGTAACTGTTGTACAAACATGTGACGATGGATGTGAATATTGTATTTATTTATTGAAATAAATAAAATAAATGTGATGTACAATGCAAAAGATGTTTGAATGTTTGCTATGTCTGTTGAATGTTATATGCAGTTCTTGAATTCTCATCCTAATTAATCTTGTGATTGAGTTAACATGACATGATAGGTTGTTGGCTAGGTATGGATATACACATAGTAAAATACATAGAGCTCCCTAAGAAACCTTGAAAGGAGCTCTTTTGGATGATTTGACAAGGATCCACAAACGCCAGGATCAACCGATTGCTAGGGAGCTTGAGCTTATGAAGTTGTTCGAAAGGACATTTTCCATATATCCTCATCTAACTAGTTTGTTTTCAACGAGTTTTGTCTATCTATGTTTCTACGCAGGTTATGGGTGCAAGCCCAAACCCCCGAGATTCCCATATTATTGATTGATCTAAGTTTAATCACCTTACTTGCAATCCTCATTCTATGCTTAACATAATTCTCTTTTATTTTGTTCTTAGTATAATTCTCTTTATTCCTATTCTTAGCATAACATTTTATCATTCCTTATTCTTAACCTAATTCTCTCATTCAAATTGGAATTTAATTTATGTTCAAAGTTTCTTTTTATTTAGGGATATTGAGTTAAAACATTCCTTAAAAAGTTGTCCCACTAGTCGATACCTTCTGTACTAAAGAATATTAACCAACTTTTCATAAGGCTATAGACCCTATCTGCTGAAAGGTAGACTTGAGTTTGTTGTTGTCTTAGAGACATATATACTATCAGGTTTGGATGGTGAGAGCACACCGTGACGACATCCGCTTGGTTGGGTATGAGTCAAGATGATTAATGGCAAATATTAAGATGGAAAGTCATTTGTGTACAACCGTTATCTTGTTTCATGTACATCTACCATTTACTTTTTTCCATGTTGCAAAATGATTTGTATATGTGTTGCCTTGTGTAGTTACTATATCTGCTTAATATCTTTAACTGATTTGAAAAACAAAAAATTAGTATTTAGCCTACTTGAAAATTTATCTGCTCACTTGGACACTGGCTAACGAGAAGCCAAGTCGTCAGCTATCCAACCCTCCTCTATGACAAAGTGACTTCACTTCTAGGTGAAGATATGCTAGATTTGTGGTCTAGACGTTCTTCTGCTGAGTTCACCTACGGACGTTTGTGTTCAATGGTAGAATGATCTTTTGTATGCACAACAATTTGAATATAGGCTGGAACTTCTTAAGTATCTATAGTGAGAATTTTGCATATGCAGTTTCATGCCATGTAAATATTTATTGGCTTAAAGTGTAAGTTGTAACTTTGCTTTTTATGAATGTTGGACCTAATCACCTCGTTATATGGGATCTCCACTTCGCTTGTTTTTTTCATGCTAAACGATACGCTGACACAGTTATGCAAAACCAAATCATCAAATTACCTAAAATCTTTGAACAAAGTTGAAAAGGTTTTTTTAGAGGCCACCGGAAGAACCAGCTTCCGAGCCAAATGTTGTCCACCTCGCCCCTTGCTGGCTTTCTGCCCCTGCACAACATTGCTTCCACCTCATTCTCGCACTGCACACCGTCCCTACAACAGCGGCAAACTTCTCCATTTCTCATCAATCATACCGGACGATTTTCTCCAAAGACAATGATGCCGGCTACACCTGTCACTGGTAACCCGCCGCCGGATACACGCCTCACCAGTTTCCGCTGCTTGGAGGGTATATGCGAGCTCGTTGATTCAGGGACCTATAAGGTAAACGCCTTCGTCTTTCCCTATCGATCAATTTCTGTTCCAGTATAGTAGACGTTCTAATTCCCGCTTGGCGCGCCCATAAGTCATCCTATTCTATGTCTCCAACCATAGCAACAGTTCCACCATTCCAGTATCCCAGCGGCTCCTTTGTTGACCATTCTAAGGATATGCTTTTTTTTTTTCTCACTCTTACACGGCACCGTTGCCCACAAGAAAGGGCGGTACGAATACGACCTTTCCGCTTCCTTCAAGCCATGTTGATCAGTAAGGACGGTGGAGGCGCCGCATGGATTTTCCGTACTGTCAGTTGACTAACGATTGTGTTTTCAAGGTCAATATTTGTTTCCAGATGAGATGCTGAATTCACTAATGAACTATTAATAAAAATAATCATGCATTGAAGGAAAAAAAATCAAAATAGACGTGTTAGTGGTATATAATGGCCTATATAGACGAGTTTGGAACAAATTTATAGACGAGTTTGGGAGAGAGAAAGGGTTGAAGACGCCGTTCTGAATGCCGTCTTCATTCCTATTGACCCACAGCGGCCCCGCCCAACGACTAGCTGGGGTGCCCGCGCCACGTGGCGACCCAGCAGTGAAGACGCCGGTCAGAATGGCGTCTTCACTGTGGGGCCGCCCCGTGGCGCGGCCACCCCAGCTAGCTGTTGGCGCGGCCGACCGCTAACGGTCGTTTTTTTGGCCGTTTTCCCCTTCTACCACCCTAGTTTCTCCTATATAAACCCCCCTTCTCTTCTCATTTTCACACTCCGATTCTCTCATTCTCTTCTCATTTCACACACCAATTCTATCATTTTCTTTCTCATTCTCTCATCCAACAAGGTTATTTGGTATTTTCTTCTTCAATCAAGAAAATTCTATTGAGCTTGGGAGTGAATCTTGATCAACAATATTTCTTCTCTTCTTTCTTTTATTAAGTGGACATCTCTTCTCAACTAAGTAAGTTTTCTTTCTTTATTATTATTTTATATTGTGTACTCATAATAACAAAATTAGATCTATTGTCTAATGCAAAAAGTGATTGGTATTTTGAACTAAATTTGTTAATTCACACAATTGCCCATGTTAATGCAATTAATTGTTATATTATTGATAATAATGAATTTAGAATTCAAGATTATAATGGGTTAAATTTAACTAATTTGGGACTCTTAGACTAAGTCTTCATTTTCTTCATTATATAGTTCTCATCTATTATTTCTTCTATAGAATCTTGCTCTCCATAACAAACTTTATTTAATCCATAGAAAACTATGATTATCTTGTGAATGATATATATTTGTGTGTGATCCACCCAGGGACGGGCATCTTGAATCCTCTATCTCATGACTTTTTTTAGGATTTAACATGTGATTTGGGATCAGATGTTAACCTGTGACGGTTGGTTACACATAAGTAAAAATGTCTTGTGTAGAAACTAAAGGAGTTGTTTATTCAGTGAGTAAAAAGGTTTACAGGGTACTCTCTTATATAGCTACAGAGAGCAGAAACACATATACAAGCGAGCAATATGGGACTAATACAATAAAGCAATAGGAGGAAAAACACAGCAGAATAAGAAAATAACACATTATTCTATACTCCCCCTCAAGCTGGAGCGTAGATCTCGAATAAGCCCAGCTTGTCAATCAGAGTCTGGAAGCGAGCTTTAGGTAGAACTTTGGTGAAGATGTCTGCAAGTTGCTTCTCAGTGCTGAGGTATGGAGTGCAGATATGTCCAGACAGAACTTTCTCCCTGACGAAGTGGCAATCAACCTCAATATGTTTTGTTCTTTCATGAAAGGTGCGGTTGCTCGCAATGAAAATGGAAGCCTTATTGTCGCAGAACATAGGAATGGGGCTAGAATAGGTGATATCAAACTCATTCAGAAGACCACGGACCCACAGGAGCTCACATGCAGTATGAGCCATGGCTCTATATTCTGCCTCTGCACTAGATCGGGCAACAACTGTTTGCTTTTTGCTGCGCCATGTAACCAGATTTCCTCCCACAAAGGTGCAATATCCATATGTAGATTTCCTGTCAGATCGACTTCCTGCATAGTCAGAATTAGAGAATTCAGATAAATTGCAATGACCATGCTTTTTGTACAGAAGCCCTTTCCCTGGAGAGCTTTTGAGATATCATAAGATGTGACAAATAGCATCCCAGTGACATTGTCGGGGTTTATCAAGATACCGACTTATGAATCCTACAGCAGCAGCCAAGTCAGCTCTAGTAACAGTCAAATAGATAAGTTTGCCCACTAGTCTCCTGAACTGTTGATGATCAACATAAGGAGGAGAAGTATCATTATCCCAATCCATATTGGGATCCAGAGGAGTGTTGGCTGGCTTGCAACCCAACATGCCTGTCTCCTGCAAAAGGTCAAGAACATATTTCCTCTGTGACAGGCATAGTCCTGCAGAAGATCTAGCAACTTCAATGTCTAGAAAATATCGTAGTTTCCCTAGGTCTTTGGTGATGAAGTGTTGTGCTAAATACTTTTTGGTTGCCTGTATCCATGCACTATCACTGCCAGATAGGACAATATCATCAACATACACAATAAGGATGACTAGCCCTGCTGCAGTTTTACGAATAAATACAGAATGATCAAATTGTGAACGCCGAAAGCCAAAGGTAATTAAGATCTGACTGAGCATGTCAAACCATGCACGTGGGCTTTGTTTCAGACCATAGATTGCCTTTCTTAGTTTACAGATTTTAGAAGCAGACTCCCCCTGAGCAACAAATCCCGGAGGTTGCTCCATGTAGACCTCCTCCTGTAGATCTCCATATAGAAAGGCGTTTTTGACATCAAGTTGAAACAGAGGCCAGTCTTTATTCACAGCAATAGATATTAGAATACGAACAGAATTTAAACGTGCAACTGGAGAAAAAGTTTCAAAATAATCAACTCCATAGGTTTGAGTATATCCTTTCGCAACCAATCGGGCTTTCAGGCGTTCAATGGTACCATCCGATTGATATTTAATAGTAAAAATCCAGCGGCAACCAACAATATGGCATGAAGAGGGACGATCAACCAGATCCCATGTCTGTTGATCACAAAGTGCATGCATTTCCTGCTCCATAGCATGTTTCCAGGCAGGATGGCGAAGTGCCTCTTCGGCTGATTTAGGAATTGTCACAACAGACAAAACAGAATGAAACAAGCAAAGCTACCACAGAGATTGTCAGATGAACAAAAATTACTGATAGGATGTTGAGTACATGAGCGAACACCTTTCCTTAAACTTATAGGAAGATCCAGGTCAGAAAATACCTCAGTGGATGGTGGATCAACCGCAGACGCAAGATTTGGTTCGGCCGAGGCTTCAGAAGCATTGTTCTTTGACCGACGCCGATAGACTTGCAATGGGCGTTCTTGAGGCACATTAGAAGCTGGTAATTCCTTAACAACTAAAGGTAATGGTGTGGTAGCCATAATATCAGCCGACAATTTGTCGCCAACAGTAGAATAGTAAGGCATATGCTCAAAAAAGGTCACATCCGCACTAACAAACCACTGTTTTTAACAGGATCAAAATAGCGGTAGCCTTTCTGAGTACGGGAATATCCCAGAAACACACATTTGACTGAGCGAGCATCAAGTTTGGTGAGGCCAGGACGAAGATGTTTTACAAAACAAGTACTCCCAAAAATGCGAGGAGGCAGAGAAAATAAGGGTTTATCAGGAAACAAAATGGTGTACGTGACCTGATTTTTCAAAACAGAAGAAGGCATGCGATTGATAAGATAGCATGCCGTAGAGACAGCTTCAGGCCAGAAGTGATGGGGTACTTTGTAGTGTATGAGAAGGGTGCGAGCAACCTTAAGAAGGTGACAGTTTTTTCTTTCAGCAACGCCATTTTGTTGAGGGGTGTAAGGGCAAGTGGACTGATGTATGGTTCCTTGGGCAGCACAAAACGATGTAACAGATTGTTGCATGAATTCCAATGCATTATCAGTACGAAAGATTTTAATAGGTCGATTAAATTGAGTGTGAATTTCAACAAAGAAGGTGCGAATAGTATCTAACACAGTATCCCGACCTTTAAGCAAAAACAACCATGTGGTGCGAGAATAATCATCAATAAAGGTCATAAAATATTTCACACCCGAGTGACTGGAAACAGAGCACGGTCCCCAAATATCAACATGAACCAGGTCAAAAATTTCTTTAGAAGCAATAACTTTCTTCGCAGGAAAAACAGACCGAGTATGTTTGCCCAAAACACAAGTTTCACAGGAAAAATTATTCTCAGATAAAGTAGGAAATAAATGCTTTAATTTGGCAGCAGATGGATGGCCCAGGCAAAAGTGCCACTGTAATCCCGTCACTAAAGTAGATAAATAGCCGCAGCAGTAGGACCATCTAGATAGTACATCCCATCTGGTCCTTCACGACCCGAACCAATCCTCGTCTTCGTGCGGAGATCCTTCAAAATACAACCAGAAGGATCAAATTTAATAGAGCACTTGAGTTGTTTAATCATCTTACTGACTGACAATAAATTAACAGGAAACTTTGGAATATATAAAACAGAATTCAAGTGCAATTTTGGTGAAAGCGGAATGGTGCCAGTGCCATGAACAACAGTTTTAGAACCATTTGCAGCAGTAACAAATGATATAGGAGTAGTTTTATGGAGACTCGAAAAAAGATGAAGATCACCAGCCATATGAGTGGATGCACCTGAGTCAATGCACCACTATTTGTTACCAGATGATGGAGAGGCAAGCATGGCAGAGGCTCCTAGTGTAGACGAGGATGGCATCTGTGCGAGACGTTCCTGGAACATCTTCTCAAACTCCGAACGTAACCAGTCTGTGTTAGTTGGAGCAACAGGTGTGTCAGGGGTAGATTCGGCAGCAGTTTCTGTAGCAGCCTAGTTAGCCCAAGCTGGCTTGCCGTGCTTAATCCAGCAACAATCTTCAGTATGATTGTCCCGGCCACACCAATTGCAGTAGCGAGGGCCGGGAGCAGTACCACGTCCAGGAGTAGATGTGCCTCGACCTCCTGAAGAAGGAGGGCGACTGCAACGGCCACGGCCGCGACCACGACCACGGCCAGAATCAGCAGAGCGAGCAATAAGCGCAGGATGCTCAACAACAGGTGTAGGTGTCATGGACGGCAGGCGTTGGACACGTTTCAGAACATCGCGAAGGGTTGGCAGCGGGTCACTTGATAGGATCTGGTTAACCACTCCAGAAAAGGAGGCAGGAAGAGCAGCAAAAAATTGCACTAGTTGCAGTTCGTTGCGCTGCTTCTGAGCAATTTTGATGTCCGCCGTCAAAGGGTGGTAGAGTTCAAACTCATTCCATAGAGCCGAGCATTGATTGTAGAAGTCATCAATGGAAGTATCAGTAGAGAACTCCTTCGCCAGAGTCTTGAAAATTTCAAATACACGTTTGGGATTCTCCTGATGAGAATAGACATGGGACGGTTGATCGCACATAGCCTTAGCATCATGAAGACAGAGAAGAGATTGGCTGATGCGAGGCTCGATACTATTGAGGATCCAAGACATGACGCCGGAATCATCCTTGGACCATTGGGCATAGCTTTGTCTGGTTTTGTCATCCGAATCAGCAGTAGGAACAGCAGGAGGTTCTGCCGTAAGGTGGTGATACCATCCTTGTGCTTTGCCATATAGAACAAATGACGCCGACCAGAGATGGTAGTTGGAGCCGCCGTCGAGCTTCACCGTGGTGACACATAGGGAGCGCAGAGGCTCAGGGAAGGCCATAGCAGAGGCAGGAGTCAGTGCAGTAGCAGAGTAGAGACCCTCAAAGGGCAGATAGCAGCAGCAGGGATCTGACGCGTTAGATCAGAAAACCCGTATCGGGCAGAATATGCATAGAGAAACCTATGCCGTCATGAGGAAAACTCAACGTTCCTTCATGAGGCGCAGACAGATAGAATGGAGAGACGAAAGGACTCTCAACTTAGCCGGCCAGTGGATGTCCGAACATAGATCCGAAGAGCACCCGGACGTAGATGGAGACGGGAGGTAAAAACCAGTGGCAGCCGGCCGAAAGGCTAGAAGCTTGGAGGAGGAAGGATGTTGCGGGTGGAGTGGGTGGTTGAGGCGGCGGTGGGAGGAGAGGAGGCGGTGGGGAGGGAGGGAGGACGGAGGAGGGCGGCGGCGGTGGGGGTGGAAGGAGGGAGAGGCGGCGACGGGAGGGGAGGGAGGGCCGGGCGGCGACGGCCCGGGGGGGCTGTCGTCGGCGGGGTGGGGGGGATGCTCACGTCATGGGTGGGAAAAAAGAACCTGCTCTCGATACCATGTAGAAACTAAAGGAGTTGTTAATTCAGTGAGTAAAAAGGTTTACATGGTACTCTCTTATATAGCTACAGAGAGCAGAGACACATATACAAGCGAGCAATATGAGACTAATACAATATAGCAGTAGGAGGAAAAACACAGCAGAATAAGAAAATAACACATTATTCTATATCTTGCATTGAATAATCATATTAAATAATTAATCTTTGGGTTACTCTTATAGAGATCAAGAAATTTTTGACCTGGTTCATGTTGATATTTGGGGACCGTGCTCTGTTTCCAGTCACTCGGGTGTGAAATATTTTAGAGGAATTCTATCTTCTCATCTTTTCATTATTAGGAATTCACCAATATTGAGAAAAAGACACATAAGCTTCTCATCTACATTCTTTCATTGTGTGATCAAAGACTATTACTTTCTCTATTTTGGGTTACTAGGACAAAAAGGTACAACTAAAATATACAAAAAAAAAGAAAATACATCGGTTTTGCTTCATATCTTGTAAAAAGTACATTTAGTTACTCATTTAATATAAATAAAAAATTATTTGTTGATTTTATTCAAAAATCTGACGTATCTCTAAATATTTATAAAGAGGAAAATTGCCTCTTATCCTCCTACTGTGGTGCTTCATTACAATGGACAATTCTTGAATGGTGGCTCTTATTGTGGTGGATCATATAGACCTATCATATTGTCTAATTTGCATACCTTAGCCGAATTGAAATCTTACATTCACAACCTACTAGAAATTGATCCGATGAGATTCTCTATACGCTTGACCTATCTATTTCCTTCAAATCAATTTATGCCTATTCAACTAATGGATGAGGAAAGCTATAGAACCATGTTGAGTTTCTTTTATGGTCGTCACGTGGATGTCTATCTTGAGACAATTTCTGTACACAATCAAGTAGATTTTCCTTCAAATATGCCCTTCTCAACTGGTAGTGGATATCAGGCGAACCTAGTGAGCCAAGTTCAATCTACCAATGTAAACACCTTTCCTATGGTAGATGAAGCTGGACCATCCGAGCTCTTAGCCCCTGTTTGGTTCCGGATGCGATCCGGATTTTGCCCTGTCGTCTTGCGCCACGTCGGCGTAACTCGGTCCGGGTTGGGCAAAAATGTTGTTTGGTTCGCAACCCCATTCGACCCCCGTTTTGGGATAATGGAATCCCATAATCCGGACAAACCCAGTCCTGGTAGAGGCGGGATTGCAAATCCCAGTCCGGGTTAACGCCCCCGACACCCCCTCGACCCCGACTCCCTCGCGCCCCTCCCTCTCCCTCTCACGCCTCTCCCTCTCCCTCTCGACCCTCTCCCTCTCGCCCCTCTCCTTCGCTACAGTCTCCCCTCTCCCTCTACCTGCTACCGGCTCACTGTTGGTCCGTGAGTTAAAGCGAGGTCTGCTACCTCGAGCAACTCGCGGATGGAGGGCAGCAGTCGTCGGGCGGAGCGTCCGCGTGGTGATTCAAGGGGAGGCGGAACAGATACCCAGGGTGTTGGGGGGAGAACTCCTATCCACAGGTGCAGGAAGCGACCATCAATGCCACAAGAGCGATGTGTGCTTTCTAATGAAGTGTTATCTGAATTCACACAGGTGTACGCAAAGGTTCACGAGTTAGGCACATGTGTGGCCACCAGAGCCTTTGAAAAAGAAGAGTTTGCAACGATTTTGCAATATTTCAATGACACTTTCCCCGATACCCCTAGCTCTGTTTTTACAACACTTGTGAACGCCATAAAGGAGTCAACAAACCGCAACATCTACCTCGGCCTTACACATACACCTCACAAAATAACAATATGGTTGCAAGACCTTTGGGAAAGGTCCCAAGGCGGTAGTGCAACACCACTACCTTCAATGCCATCCTCTTTTGTGCCATCTCTGCAATGATTTGTTTCGCAATCCCTGTTACCCAACGTCAACAGCACATCAAGTATGCCATCCGTGTGGTATATTGGAACCAATGCTGCTGGCCCTTCAACATCATAAGTGGGAACTTTATTTTTCCATTATGTTTTGTATGTTTGAGGACATCGATTTCAATTTGCTTTATTGTTGTAATAATTAATTTCCCGTACAAACATTTGAGGTCAAGAATGCTTTGAAAAAGATGAAAATGAGAAAGGCATGCGGACCAGACAATATTCCCATTGATGTATGGAAGAGTATGGGGGATGAGGGAGTTACATGGTTAACAAATTTCTTTAACAAGATCATGAAGACCAAGAAGATGCCGGATGAGTGGAGAAATAGTATTATAGTCCCAATCTACAAGAACAAAGGTGACGTTCAGAGCTGTACAAACTATAGAGGTATCAAGCTGATGAGTCACACGATGAAGCTTTGGGAGAGGATTATTGAGCAGAGGTTAAGATCTATAACGCAGGTATCAAACAACCAATTTGGTTTCATGCCTGGAAGATCAACAACAAATGCTCATTTTCTGATAAGGAGGCTTATGGAGAAGTATAGACAAAGCAAAAGAGATCTTCATATGGTGTTTATCGATCTAGAGAAGGCTTATGATCGAGTACCCAGAGAAGTGTTATGGATGGTTTTGAAGAAAAAGGGTGTGCATATCCAATACATTGACGTGATCAAAGACATGTATGATAGCTCTACTGCAAGTGTCAAGACTCTTGGAGGAGAGACACCAACTTTTCCTATTACAGTTGGGGTACACCAAGGATCCACACTCAACCCATATCTATTCGTTCTGGTTATGGATGAGTTAACAAAGAATGTTCAGGATGATATTCCTTGGTGTATGTTATTTGCTGATGATATTGTTTTGATTGACGAAACAAAAGATGGATTGAATGATAAAGTTGAATGTTGGAGAAAGGCATTGGAATCAAATGGATTGATGATTAGCAGGAGCAAAACTGAGTATATGCATTGCAATTTGAGCCAATCTCGCAGTGTGAATGATGGAGCCAAGTTGGACGGAGTAGATATACCAAAATGTGACAAATTTCGTTACTTAGGTTCTATTATTCAAATAGACGGGGATGTCCAAAATGATGTTTGTCACCGGATCACTGCAGGATGGTTGAAATGGAGGAGTGCAACTGGAGTTTTATGCGATCAGAAGATCCCTCTCAGGTTAAAAAGTAAGTTTTATAGAACAACTATACGACCAGCCATGCTCTATGGGAGTGAATGTTGGGCGGTGAAGAAACAAGGTCTCAACAAGATGAACGTGGCTGAGATGCGTATGCTGAGATGGATGTGTGGGAAGACAAGAAAAGATCATTTGAGAAATGACTATATCAGGAATAAAGTGGGGGTGGCGAGCATTGAGGACAAGTTGTGTGAGGGCCGACTCAGATGGTACGGACATGTGCAACGTAGACCTACTAGTGCGCCTATACGAAGCAATGCTATTGAGCCAAACACTATAAATAGAAGAAGAGGAAGGCCTAAATTAACATGGGATGAGCTTATAAAGAGAGATTTTGAATCTCTACATCTCAATCAGAATATGGCCCATGATAGAGCTGAATGGAAACGAAGGATCCATGTAGCCGACCCCAACATAGTTGGGATTGAGGCTTAGATGATGATGATGATGATGACAAACATTTGTTTCCCGTACAATCTAATTCGTATGTAATGTTGATGCCGTTTTTTTTCCTGTCAAATCTTTCATATTATGTTGAAGTTGTTATTCTTTTTATTGTAGTCATCATGTCAACGTTGTTATCATTTTAATTGTAGGCATTATGTCTGCCAGTGATCATACACAATCAATTGACCTCCTCACAAACATTTTAGATATCTTGTCTGGTCCAGCAAATCACATTGCTGATGCAATAGCTGAGTCAATAGCGAACTCCATCATGGACGACATTTCCAATGATGCCGACAGACCACCTACAATACCTAGGTTAGTTAGCATTAGGAGTGGCCACCAAAAGGTGTTAGAAATCATAACCGGCCATGAACAAAGGGCTTATGACCTATACCGAATGCGACCACATACTATAATGACCCTTGTGGACAAGCTTGAGAGTCGTGGCTTGTTACAAAGTACTAGAGGCGTCTCATCAGTTGAGGCTGTATGCTACTTCCTACAGATGGTTGGCTATTGCCATACAAATGGTGTTTTGGCTGAGAACTACATTCACTCTAGTGAGACCATAAGTAGAAAGTTCAACGAAGTGTTGGACGGGGTGTGTGCGTTGTCCCATGACTATATTGTCATTCAAACCGCATCGACAAGCACAACAACACATTGTCGTATATTGGACAGCCCAAGTTTCTACCCTTACTTCAAGGTAATAGTTATCCCTTAGAATTTATAATCATTTTCAATTACTTTGTATGTTTACAACCGATTTTGGTGTTATAGAATGCCATCGGGGCAATTGACGGAACACACATCCCAGTCTTGGTCAAACGCGACAAGCAAAATCGTTACCGAGACAGAAAAGGAAATGTCTCTCTGAATGTCATGGCTGTAGTAGACTTCTCGATGGAGTTTACATATGTCCTTACTGGGTGGGAGGGCTCGACTACTGACAAAAGGGTTCTACAAGCAGCAACGGCCACGGGCGGGTTTAAAGTTCCGCCAAAAAAGTTTTACTTAGTTGATGCAGGGTATGCCAACACTCGTCAGTTTCTTGCACCTTATCGCAACACAGCTTACCATATTTCTGAGTACCGAGGAAACAGACAATCATACAACAACAAGAAGGAGATGTTCAACCACCGCCACACTCAATTACGTAATGCTGTAGAAAGAACATTCAGTGTGCTGAGGAGGCGGTTTGCCTACCTTAAAAAGAGGGCAACATATCCTATACATTCGCAGTGTCGCCTCGTAATGGCTTGTGTATCCACAATTTTATACGTCGCCAGAATGATGGTGACACTATGATGGATGAACTCCCAAAAAATAGTTCAACATCTGCCGTCCCACCCAATGGGGTCGACCTGAGTTCGCTACAACAAACAACTCCGGCCGATGCAAGGGAGGGTGATGTATTACGTGAAACAATTTCTAATTTCATTTGGGATACTCGTTGACCTTACTTTGTACTTGTCATCATTTCTGTAGCGTATGAGAACTCATCAATCACGTGACATGTTCCTTAAAATGTTTGTTTCATAAAATGTTTTATGGCTCCTAATTAAAAATGTCACATTATGTTTCATTAGGTTGTCTTCAAATGGAGAATGGAATGTCTTCCTGTCCATGCGGCCTACAATGCACAATACGAGTGTACATGGATGCTGCGGATGCGACAAATGGATGGTTTGAAGACAACAACCCCTACAGACCATATTTTACATGTGGTAGTGGTCTTGTTCCGGCTAGATGTCATATGAGGTTGCCCACGCAGTGTGTACAACCTACAGTGGCCACACTTACTGCAGTTAGGGATGCGATGCTAGCACAACTTGCATAGGCACGCAACGAACACAAGCAATGGTCAGAACACTGTGACTTTGTCTGTTCAACAAGAGCAGACACCGATAGGCTAGAACAAGAAATTTCAACTCTGCGGAAGAGGCGCCAATATCTTCGCCAATGATTTCACATCACGAGCGATAAGGACTCTTCAACAGAGGAAGATGGATACAATACATCATAGAACAATCAACTAAGCCTTGTATTACGATCTATCTAAATTAACTTCACTTCTATGTTTGAACAATCAACTAGGCCTATTGAAATGTTCTGCAAATTATATTTGAAATCTATGTTCAGAACCCGACATTATTTTACTAATCCTCAACTATGTTTTAGATTTCGATGAATCCATCTGAAGTTCCGAGGTGTGATTGTGGGCTAGATGCAGCCTTGCGGCTTAACACAGAGGATGCAGGGTTATATGACTTTGGCATTCTGAGTGAAAGATCGGGCGAAATGTATTACATATGTCCTTCTCGTGAAGTGCGATAGTAAATACATAAATAATAGGTTGCCCTTGTGTAGGCTGCACATTCGTTGTCATTAACTTGAACTTGATAATACATTTTAGGGAAAAGATCGATGCAGATACTTCCATTGGGCAGTCGATCTCCCCCTAACAACTGATTCTTTGAAAGCTGAGATTATGTTACTAACTGTCGAGTGCAAGTCATTATGGGGCCAGGCGATGAACATGAAGGACTTTGTTGAAATCCATCACAACTACGATGATATATACACCAACAAAAAGTATGAGTATGAGGTTCTACAAAGCTCCGTTGCCAGTCTGGAGGAAGATTGTAGTCTTCTTTTGGACATTCCTTCACCTCCAATGACGCCATAACGTTGAATGGCAGAGCTACATTTAGATTGTCTTCTTGATTTAGATTGTCTACCATTGGATGTTATTAACATTATAATCTTTCTTAATTCATCCACTAATATAAACATTGTATTACATTATAAGGTTGCTGTTTTTTTATCTTAATGTTGTTGAATGTTTTATGGAGGGTGTATGTTATTTATCATAATGTTGCTGAATGTTCTTTAAAACCAAATAATCATATTATGTCCCCTTAATTGTGATATACACCCTTACTTCTGAAATATTTTACTTATAGAATCTGTAATATGGCTGGGCATCCAACGACACCATATGTTATGTGGTGTACAGAGCTTGATATGGATCTCAGAGGTATGATGAGAAACCAATTTGAAATGGGGAGATGTGTGAATGGAGTACATACTGCACAGGCTTGGTGGGAGACATGGCGTGACTTCCGAAACATAACAGGGGGGGCTTAAATATCTTTGAGTGAGTTGCAAATGCGATAGCAATACATCAGAAGAGAGTTCATAAGAGAAAATCTTTTCATTTTGGGAGACCCTCCCCCGCCATTGGCCGTGCAACACGCCATTCAACGTAACTTTGTGACGACTCGTCGCACTTACCCACCTGGAATTGCTGAATACCTTAACACTGACGAATGAAACAAACAACTACATTACACGGTGAAACAAACGAATGAAGTTGTAACATATTTGCTCGATATTGTATTTGTTTGTGTTTGCTTCGCAACATTTAGTTGCAAAACTTATGTGTTACATTAGTTTGTTGCTACCATCATTTGATCAAACTTCTACTTTACTCTTATGTTTAGAATACTTACATCACGTTCAAACTTGTTTTTAGCTAAGTTTGCTTGCAACATTTATTTGTATACATTATTGTCATAGTTAGTTTACTATTATCGTTATTTGCTCATACTTATATTTATTTATTAAATTTAGATGTCGACATCGCATTCAAAGTCAAGGGTAAAGTTTGAAAAAATATTGATGTCTCCGTCAAAGATACAAAAATATGTTGAAGAAAACCTTGTCTGCAAAAAAAAAATGATGTGAGGATACACATGAGGAGGGCAAATATGGGAGCCAGGAACAAGGCAAGGATGGGGTCAGTCATTCTGTTCGTCATCTGCCATTGTTGTTTGATTGGCCAAAAGACGACATCAAACAACAATCCAAGCATCCGTTGCAGGGAGCCTGTCCTGTGTCATGGGACGAGTACGATGACACCCTAAAGTGGGCCGACTGGGATGGTCCTACCTGGGATCATTATAAATCATCCTCCACATCGAAGACTGTCCACCACAGTGGCTGGTCACCATCTTAGCATGTGTATGGGTGTCTATGTCTAGGTCCAGGGCATGCGTCTCCTTTTTTGTCCCTCTCCCTTGTATGCTCACGACGTATTTGTCCGGGAACCAAATATGTTATTATCAGTTTTTTTGTTTGTTTAAGTTCTGATGAAAACGTTAATATCTTTGCTTTTGTACTTGTACGTAATTTATGTTATATTAGGACAATTTCAATTATCTTGTCAGTTTCTAATTACTGGATCAAATATGTACAACAATACATATATACAACTTGAAAATGCCATGCAAGACAACTGTAAAGTTTAATTTATTTTAAATCAACACGTAAAAATGAGCATACTCATCTCTTATTTTCACTTTACTAAATAACAAAAATAACACCCACAAAATACAAATAAATATTTGTATTTTGTTAATTTTGAACTTATATTGAAGTAGCATCATAACTACACATTCTTTGTACTTGTTAAAACAGCTCTGCAAGAACATGACAGAATAAGCAGATCCTGACTAGGTTGCCAAACAAAATCAGACTGAATCCAGACTGGTAGCCAAACAGAATCAGACTGAATCCAGACTCAAATCAGACCAGCTGACTATAATAAGACTGGGTTGCCAAACAGAATCAGATTGGTTTGCCAAACAGAATCAGACTGGATCCTGACTAACCCCGTCTAATCCAGTCCAGACTACAGAATCCCAGTCTGGAACCAAATAGGGGCTTAGATTCTTCATCAGAGTCGGATCCTGGTGTCGAGTCTGATTAAAGTACTCAAACGGAAATGGAAGACCATGATTTTCCTGGCGTTGAATCTGATGATGAATTGGTGAATGATGATGGTATGAATGATCCGCCCTGGATCAATATGTAAACCCCAACAGTCCAGATGCCTTAAGCACAATGCTAGGATTTTTTGAAGATGACTGGGTTGCCAATAGCACTGATCATAGTTACTAAGCTTTTCAGGATGATGATTGGGTTGATCAATTTAATCAACCATTCATGAGACGAAACGACCCTACATCAACACATGAACTTCATAAGGGTGCAATTTTTGAATCAACATCATCTTTAATTGAAAAAATTCAAAAGTGGTCCATGAAGAACAATGTACAATATTGTACTAAGCGTTCAATGAAAACAGAACTTGTTGTATGTCTACTTAACAGTGTTTCAAAAAGCGGTATGCGTTATGCGTTCGGAGAGGTCACCTTGTAGAGTATATGCGGTATGCGGGAGTATATGCGGAAGTATATGCGGTTTTGGATTTTTTAATTAATTATTATGTATATATATATTAATCAGGATTTACATATTGTATTTGTGCAATCGTGTATCTAAATAGTACAATTACAAGAATAATGGATGCAATTATGCAAATATGCAATCATCACAACTTAAATAAATACAAACATGCACTATAATCTATATTTAAACAAACATAGATGAATATAAATGTATAAAAGAAGAAATCAGAATATCTCTAACTAAAAATCGGGGTGTAATCGGCCTTGTATGCGGCCGTACAACCGATTATGCGTCTTGGTCTGCTTTTTGGAGGGATTTCCATTATGCGTTTTTTGGAGGTCCGCACCTTGTATGCGGCCGCATAGATCGATTTTTAAAACACTGCTACTTAAGAATGAGTGCTCTTGGGAGTTGAGTGCTTGTGCCTCTAAAAGGGAAGGTGGTTTGTGGAAGATCACAAAATATCATGATAAACACATTTGCTGCAATCCAATCTTGAATGAGGATCATCACCAATGCACCTCAACTTTTATTGCCAAGATGATTATGCCAATATTATCTGCGAGATTGGATATGAGCACTAGAGAAATACGTGACAAGGTGAATGCAGAACTACACTTGGGTATTTCATATTGAAAGGCATGTCATGCACATAGGAAAGCAATCTCTAAAATCTTTGGTGACTGGGAGGAATCCTACTATGATTTACTTCGCTTCTTGAGTTGCATGATCCAATATATCCCTGGCTCAGTATATGCATACCAACATTGTGATGATGGCACTAGATTCTTTCGGGTGTTCTGGGCTTTCAGACCTTGCATTTCAGGATGGGCACATTGTCGTCCAATTTTTAGTGTTGATGACACATTTCTTACTGAAAAATACAAGGGCACTCTTCTAATTGCACTTGGATATGATGCTGAAGGTGGAATATATCCTCTGGCCTATGCTATTGTTGAGAAGGAAAATCTTGATTCATGGGAGTGGTTCTTTAAAACCCTTTCTGAGAGGATCCCAAGTGTGCTTGGACGTCTTAACTTGTGCATTATTTCAGATAGGATGTGTGGCATCACCAGGGCTATTAAAAAAATTCTACCACTTGCAGTTCGACGACATTGTTTTCGCCATTTTTGTGCCAACTTTCATACCAAATTCAAATGCAAGGAATTATATAATATTATGGGTTTTGCAGCTTATGCAACTGTAGAAATCATATTTAATGTACACATGGACAAAATCAAGGAACTAAATCCAGATGCTTATAAGTGGCTAGTAGATGCAAATCTTGTTAGATGGGCACTTTCTTGTGATTGAGGATATAGATGTGTGATTATGACAAATAATCATGCAGAGTGCATTAATGGGGTCTTAAAAAATTCGAGGAACCTTCCAATACAAGCCTTGATTTTATACACTTATTATCGGGTGGTCACCATGTTCTTGAACATGCGCAACATAGCTGAAGCATGGAAAAAAAAGAATCAACGTTTCATTATAAGTTGCAAAGACAAATTAAAAGAATTTGGAGATAAAACAACGACTTTACGGGTTACAATACAAGTAAACAATTTTGAATTTGTTGTTAGTGATATTGAAGGAAACAGTTATACTTGTGAGATACGTAACGACACACGAATCCGATATACTTGTGGAATCTCTCAACTATATTATGTGCCATGTTCCCATTTGATTGCAGCTGGTCATACAATTCGATTGAAATATCATACTCTTATGAGCAAGTGGTTTTACACCAAGAGTTACCATGGGGCATACAGAGAAACTTTCAGTGGTATACCTGACAGGAGATATTGGCCGCAATTTGATGAAAATGTAGGCATTGTCCCTCTTTTACCATCAAAAGAGTCGAGACCTCGAGGTAGACTAAGAATTAGGAGGCGAAAAAATAATATGGATCTTGATCCTAACATGGCTCGTACAAATGCACAAAATGTGGACAGTTTGGATACAACCGTGGATCTTGTGCTAGAAGAATGTAGAATCAATGTAATAGTTTGTTTATTTTCCTAAATGTAATAGTTTGTTTTCCTCAATGTAATGGTTTGTTTTCCTCAATGTAATAGTTTGTTTTCCTCGGTGTAATAGTGTGTTTCACTCAATGTAATAGTTTGTTTTCCTCAATGTAATGATTTGTTTATCTCAATTTAATAGTTTATTTTCCTCAGTGTAATAGTGTGTTTCACTCAATGTAATAGTTTGTTTTCCTTAATGTAATAGTTTGTTTTTCTCAATGTAATAATTCATTTTCCTCAATAAAATATTTTATTTTCACCAATGTGTAATATACTTTGTTGGCTTTTGAAATTTAGTAGACATGGCACAAAGAAGGATGCTCCCTTTGCGACCTTCTCAGCATATAAGAGACTTGGAAATGTGGCATGTTCAGGATGAAAGAGTCAAGCATTACATTGGTTTAGCTGGTTTTGGTCATGTCACTACCCTTACATCCATACGTCTAGATGCATCTTTGATAACTTCACTTGTGCACCGTTGGAATCCTTCCACAAACACATTTCATTTTCCAATTGGTGAAATAACAATTACATTACATGATGTAGCAGTTCTTTTGGGTTTACGGGTAGATGGTGGAGTCGTCATAGGATGCTATCCGATAGGTACACATGATGGTCAATTTGCATCTTGGAGTGATCTTTGTGATTACTATTTAGGTACTCATCCAGGTGGGAGGATAATTGGACAAGTATCCTTGGGATGGTTACGATCAACATTTTCAACTATTAACTTAGACCATGCCAATGAACAAGTAAGATGTAGATATACTGCTGCTTATTTGCTATATTTTGTAGGGTCATTCCTTCTTCCCAACAGTACTGGGAATGATGTCCATCTACGATTCTTACCTCTTGTAGCAGATTTTGAGAAATGTAAGCACCTCTCTTGGGGTAGTGCAGTCCTAGTATGGTTGTATAAAGAGTTATATAAGGCAACCACTCGTATATCTGAGGCAGACTCTCGTATAGCTGGTTGTCTAGTGTTGTTATAACTATGGTCAATGGTAACACATTCATGTAGGTCGTCCTAGACACAGAGGGTTATGTGTAGCCACAAGGAGCTCCGTTAGGCTACAAGTAGTAACTAAATAAAGTGTTGTTATTATTTCATGACACTTACATCTCCATGATGATAATCATGATTTTTTATCAATCAAATAGGTGGAACCACTTGATGATACACGAATCTATTCCGACATCTGATGTCAAAACATATGATAATGAAATTGATGTATAACAACCAAATCAGGCAATAAAATGTTTAATATATTACCATATTTGAGCTATGTTTTCATGTTTTATTTATTTAATAATCATTCTTTTGGTATAGGTGATTTGGAGACCGTACAATGATAATATATTGTCCATGTTGCCAACAATTTGTACTGAAGGAAGACCATTAGGGCTGGCACGTGGTCCAATGATCTGTTACAACATTATTGAGTGACATTTACCTGATAGAGTTTTTACCCAATTTGGAGTTCATGATCAACCACCACCACAACCAGTTCCAGAATATGATAGAGTTGATGGGAGGGGATGCCCTGCAGTAGACTGGTTAAGTTTCTACTCTACAGAAGTGCAACTTTGGAATGACATATATTCACACTTAGTTCAGTTACCTGACGCATTTGGTACACAACAACGATATTCCTGGTATCAACCACAATATCTTGTTGATCGTCCTGTAGAACCTCCATCACAATATTATCCTAGAGGTTATGTTGAACAAGAAAATGTAAGTAATGCATGTTCTTCCCAATTTTTATTATATTCTATGTTTACTTATTATGAAGTTGTTGATTTGAATAGATCCAGACACAACTACACATTAGAGAGGTCCTGTTGCAACAAAGAGATCGTGATAGCTGGGAAAGGGCACGTGATGGCATCTTGGATATACATATGGCATATATTCAACAACTTCCTCCTCATCAACAAGCACAATTTTTTACTACACATTCATCCCCACATATGGACACCCCAACAACTTCAGTTGCACCATCAACTTGTCATCCTCCTTCGACTTCACAAGGTAACACTAATCTTCCATTTATAAATTCAGGTAATATTTATTTCTAAAAATATTTATGAGTTCATATAGCTAATGTAGAGTTAATGTATGTATTCAGAATTTCACTCAACCAGAAATTAGCCAACCAAGATTCACTCAGTCAGGAATCAGTGAACAGTTCACCCAGCGTGAATTCACTCAGTCAGGGATCAGTGAACAATTCACCCAACATGGATTCACTCAACCAGGGATCCGTGAACAATTCATTCGACATGGATTCACTCAACCAGGCACTCAGGAGGGGCCTAGCCAGGTAGAGTACAACCATCCAGACTATTTGAGCCAGTATGCCCAGTTGTTATTCAACACCACACCGAGTGATACTTTCATTACAAACCTATTTTCGTATCCGTTTCCACCTCCGCCAGACTACCAAGGGTAGTTCATTGATGATACACATAATCACTATGTATTGTGCACAATATCGTGTAATTTTATCTTAATGTAATTGTACAACATATAAGTTTGTCAATATTATGGGAGAGCAGGACAAATTATATTTTCTCATAACTTTTTCTCACCATAAAACAAATTCCTTGAGATAAGATTCTTCATTAGATAAGATGAAATTAATTCAAATACATGAACTACCAAACAATATTAAAATTACAAAATGAACTAATAAAAGAGAAATATTATAATATATTAGTTACTGCATTTGATTCAATATCTTATCTAGAGGTTCATAAAATGGCCACATTTGATGTACAACTCGATGTATCTCTGGATGTGATACGGCTAACTGGTTTTTAAGTTGTGCATTGATTGGCATTGCTTTCTGTTTCGTGTGATCCCAATACCAACCAGGTAGCTCAAGAAGTTGTTCATACATGTGAAACATTTATTTTAAAAATTGCCAATGAAATTTTGCTTGTTCTTTTGTCACCATAAAACCTAGCTTTTTATAGAACAAATCTGGTACGTCATTCCAGTCATCATCCAATAGAGTTTGAGGAGTCATTTTTCCCTGTAGGCACTTTGTAGCTATTATTTGGATTAACTCTACAGACACGTGAAATATCCATGTCCTTCGATGAGCCATCTATAAAAAATAACAAATAATAATTTACAAATAAGAGTCCTAAATTAGTTATATTTAACCCATTATAATCTTGAATTCTAAATTCATTCTTATCAATAATTTAACAATTAATTGCATTAACATGGGCAATTGTGTGAATTAACAAATGTAGTTCAAAATACTAATCACTTTTTGCATTAGACAATAAATCTAATTATGTTGTTATGAGTACACAATATAAAATAATAATAAAGAAAAAAAACTTAGTTGAGAAGAGATGTCCACTTAATAAAAGAAAGAAGAGAAGAAATATTGCTAATCAAGATTCACTCCCAAACTCAATAACATTTTCTTGATTGAAGAAGAAAATACCAAATAATCTTGTTGGATGAGAGAATGAGAAGCAAATGATAGAATTGGTGTGTGGAATGAGAAGAAAATGAGAGAATTGGTGTGTGAAAATGAGAAGAGAATGGGGGGTTTATATAGGAGAAACTAGGGTGGTGAAAGGAAAAAAAACGGCCAAAAAAAATAACTGTTGGCGATCGGCCGCGCCACGTGGCGGCCCCGCAGTGAAGACGCCATTCTGACCGGCGTCTTCACTGTTGGGTCGCCACGTGGCGCAGGCACCCCAACTAGTCGTTGGGCGGGGCCGCTACTTTGTTTTCTCTAGGCTAATAGGAATGAAGACGCCATTCAGAACGACGTCTTCAACCCTTTCTCCCAAACTCGTCTACCCTGGTTGGCGCGGCCGATCGGTAACGGTTATTTTTTTTGACCCTTTTTGACCCTTTCACCACCCTAGTTTCTCCTACATAAACCCCCCATTCTCTTCTCATTTTCACACACCAATTCTCTCATTCTCTTCTCATTCCACACACCAATTCTATCATATTTCTTCTCATTCTCTCCTCCAACAAGGTTATTTGGTATTTTCTTCTTCAATCAATAAAATTCTATTGAGTTTGGGAGTGAATCTTGATTAGCAATATTTATTCTCTTCTTTCTTTTATTAAGTGGACATCTCTTCTCAACTAAGTAAGTTTTTTTTTCTTTATTATTATTTTATATTGTGTACTCATAACAACATAATTAGATCTATTGTCTAATGCAAAAAGTGATTAGTATTTTGAACTACATTTGTTAATTCACACAATTGTCCATGTTAATGCATATAATTGTTAAATTATTGATAAGAATGAATTTAGATTTCAAGATTATAATGGGTTAAATTTAACTAATTTAGGACTCTTATTTGTAAATTATTATTTGTTATTTTTTATAGATGGCTCATCGAAGGACATGGACATTTCACATGTCTGTAGAGTTAATCTAAATAATAGCTACAAAGTGCCTACAGGGAAAAATGACTCATCAAACTCTATTGGATGATGACTGGAATGACGTACCAGATTTGTTGTACAATAAGCTAGGCTTTATGGTGGCAAAAGAACAAGCAAAATTTCATTGGCAATTTTTAAAGCAAATGTTTCACATGTATGAACAACTTCTTGAGCTACTTGGTTGGTATTGGGATCACACGAAACAGAAAGCAATGCCAATCAATGCACAAGTTAAAAACTAGTTAGCCGTATCACATCCAGAGATACATCGAGTCGTACATCAAATGTGGCCATTTTATGAACCTCTAGATGAGATATTGAATCAAATGCAATAACTAATATATTGTAATATTTCTCTTTTAGTAGTTCATGTTGTAATTTTAATATTGTTTTGTAGTTCATGTATATGAATTAATTTCATCTTATCTAATGAAAAATCTTATCTCAAGGAATTTGTTTTATGGTGAGAAAAAGTTATGAGAAAATATAATTTGTCCTGCTCTCTCAATATTGACAAACTTATATGTTGTACAATTACGTTAAGATAAAATTACACGACATTGTACACAATACATAGTGATTATGTGTATCATCAATGAACTATCCTTGGTAGTCTGGTGGAGGTGGAAACAGATACAAAAATAGGTATATAATGAAAGTATCACTCGATGTGGTGCTGGATAACAACTGGGCATACTGGCTCAAATAGTCTGGTTGGTTGTACTCTTCCTGGCCAGGCCCCTCCTGATTGCCTGGTTGAGTGAATCCATGTTGAATGAATTGTTCACTGATCGCTGGTTGAGTGAATCCTTGTTGGGTGAATTGTTCACTGATCCTTGACTGAGTGAATCCATGCTGGGTGAACTGTTCACTGATTCCTGACTGAGTGAATCGTGGTTGGCTAATCTCTGGCTGAGTGAAACCTGAATACATACATTAACTCTACATTAGCTATATGAACTCATAAATATTTTTAGAAATAAATATTACCTAAATTTATAAATGAAAGATTAGTGTTACCTTGTGAAGTCGTAGGAGGATGACAAGTTGATGGTGCAACTGAAGTTGTTGGGGTGTCCATATGTGGGGATGAATGTGTAGTAAAAAATTGTGCTTGTTGATGATGAGGAAGTTGTTGAATATATGCCATCTGTATATCCAAGATGCCATCACGTGCCCTTTCCCAGCTATCACGATCTCTTTGCTGTAACATGACCTCTCTAATTTGTAGTTGTGTCTGGATCTATTCAAATTAACAACTTCATAATAAGTAAGCATAGAATATAATAAAAGTTGGAAAGAACATGCATTACTTACATTTTCTCGTTCAACATAATCTCTAGGATAATATTGTGATGGAGGTTCTACAGGACGATCAACAAGATATTGTGGTTGATACCAGGAATATCGTTGTTGCAGGTAACTGAAGTAAGTGTGAATGTCTGCCATTCAAAGTTGCACTTCCGTAGAGTAGAAACTCAACCAGTCTATTGTAGGGCGTCCCCTCCCATCAACTCTATCATATTCTGGAACTGGTTGTGGTGGTGGTTGATCATGAACTCCAAATTGGGTAAAAACTCTATCAGGTAAATGCCACTCAATAATGTTGTAACAGATCATTGGAACACGTGCCAGCCACAATGGTCTTCCTTCAGTACAAATTATTGGCAACATGGACAATATACTATCATTGTACGGTCTCCAAATCACCTATACCAAAAGAATGATTAATAAATAAATAAAACATGAAAACATAGCTCAAATATGGTAGTATATTAAACACGTTAATTACCTGATTTTGTTGTTGTACATCAATTTCATTATCATATGTTTTGACATCAGATGTCGGAATAGATTCGCGTATCAAATGGTTCCGCCTATTTGACTGATAAAAAATCATGATTATCATCATGGAGATGTAAGTGTCATATGAAATAATAACAACACTTTATTTAGTTACTACCTGTAGCCTAACGGAGCTCCTTGTGGCCACACATAACCCTCTGGAATTGTAGCTTGTCCAGGACGACCTACTTGAATGTGTTCCCATGACCATAGTTATAACAACACTAGACAACCAACTGTACGAGAGTCTGCCTCAGATATACGAGTGGTTGCCTTATACAACTCTCTATACAACCATGCTTGGACTGTACTACCCCAAGAGAGGTGCCCACATTTCTCAAAATCTGCTACAAGAGATAAGAATCGTAGATGGACATCATTCCCAATACTGTTGGGAAGAAGGAATGACCCTACAAAATATAGTAAATAAGCAACAGTATATGTACATCTTACTTGTTCAATGGCACGGTCTAAGTTAATAGTTGAAAATGTTCATCGTAACCATCCCAAGGATAATTGTCCATTGTCCAGTTATCCTCCCACCTGGATGAGTACCTAAATAGTAATCACAAAGATCACTCCAAGATGTAAATTGACCATCATGTGTACCTATCGGATTGCGTCCTATGATGGCTCCACAGTCTACCCGTAATTAACCCAAAAGAACTGCTACATCCTGTAATGTAATTGTCATTTCACCAATTGGAAAATGAAATGTGTTTGTGGAAGGATTCCAATGGTGCACAAGTGACGTTATCAAAGATGCATCTAGACGTATGGATGTAAGGGTACTGACATGACCAAAACCAGCTAAACCAATGTAATGTTTGACTCTTTCATCTTGAACAGGCCACATTTCCAAGTCTCTTATATGCTGAGAAGGTCGCAAAGGGAGCATCCTTCTTTGTGCCATGTCTACTAAATTTCAAAAGGCAACAAAGTATATTACACATTGGTGAAAATAAAATATTTTATTGAGGAAAATGAATTATTACATTGAGGAAAACAAACTATTACATTGAGGAAAACAAACTATTACATTGAGTGAAACACACTATTACACCGAGGAAAACAAACTATTACATTGGGAAAAACAAACCATTATATTGAGGAAAACAAACTATTACATTTAGGAAAATAAACAAACTATTACATTAATTCTACATTCTTCTAGCACAAGATCTGCGGTTGTGTCCTAATTGTCCACATTTTGTGATTTTGTACGAGCCATGATTAGGATCAAGATCCATATTATTTTTTCGCCTCCTAATTCTTGGTCTACTTCGAGGTCTCGACTCTTTTGGTGGTAAAAGAGGGACAATGCCTACATTTTCATCAAATTGCGGCCAATATCTCCTGTCAGGTATACCACTGAAAGTTTCTTTTTATGCCCCATGGTAACTCTCAGTGTAAAACCACTTGCTCACAAGAGTATGACATTTCAATCGAATTGTACGACCAGCTGCAATCAAATAGGAACATGACACATAATATAGTTGAGCGATTCCACAAGTACATCTGATTCGTGTGCCGTTACGTATCTCACAAGTAAAACTGTTTCCTTCAATATCACTAACAACAAATTCAAAATTGTTTACTTGTATTGTAACCCGTAAAGTCGTTGCTTTATCTCCAAATTCTTTTAATTTGTCTTTGCAACTTATAACGAAACGTTGATTCTTTTTTTCCATGCTTCAGCTATGTTGCGCCCGTTCAAGAACATGGCGACCACCCGATAATAAGTGCATAAAATCAAGGCTTGTATTGGAAGGTTCCTCGCATTTTTTAAGACCCTGTTAATGCACTCCGCATGATTATTTGTCATAATCACACATCTATATTCTTGATCACAAGAAAGTGCCCATCTAACAGGATTTGCATCTACTAGCCACTTATAAGCATATGGATTTAGTTCCTTGATTTTGTCCATGTGTCCATTAAATATGATTTCTTCAGTTGCATAAGCTGTAAAACCCATAATATTATATAATTCCTTGCATTTGAATTTGGTATGAAAGTTGGCACGAAGATGGCGAAAAAAATGTCGTCGAACTGCAAGTGGTAGAATTTTTTTAACAGCCCTGGTGATGCCACACATCCTATCTGAAATAATGCACAAGTTAAGACGTCCAAGCACACTTGGGATCCTCTCAGAAAGGGTTTTAAAGAACCACTCCCATGAATCAAGATTTTCCTTCTCAACAATAGCATAGGCCAGAGGATATATTCCACCTTCAGCATCATATCCAGTTGCAATTAGAAGAGTGCCCTTGTATTTTCCAGTAAGAAATGTGCCATCAACACTAAAAATTGGACGACAATGTGCCCATCCTGAAATGCAAGGTCTGAAAGCCCAGAACACCCGAAAGAATCTAGTGCCATCATCACAATGTTGGTATGCATATACTGAGCCAGGGATATATTGGATCATGCAACTCAAGAAGCGAAGTAAATCATAGTAGGATTCCTCCCAGTCACCAAAGACTTTAGAAATTGCTTTCCTCCGTGCATGACATGCCTTTCTATATGAAATACCCAAGTGTAGTTCTGCATTCTCCTTGTCACATATTTCTCTAGTGCTCATATCCAATCTCGCAGATAATATTGGCATAATCATCTTGGCAATAAAAGTTGAGGTGCATTGGTGATGATCCTCATTCAAGATTGGATTGCAGCAAATGTGTTCATCATGATATTTTGTGATCTTCCACAAACCACCTTCCCTTTTAGAGGCACAAGCACTCAACTTCCAAGAGCACTCATTCTTAAGTAGACATACAACAAGTTCTGTTTTCACTGAACGCTTAGTACAATATTGTACATTGTTCTTCATGGACCACTTTTGAATTTTTTCAATTATAGATGATTTTGATTCAAAAATTGCACCCTTATGAAGTTCATGTGTTGATGTAGGGTCGTTTCGTCTCATGAATGGTTGATTAAATTCATCAACCCAATCATCATCCTGAAAAGCTTGATAACTATGATCAGTGCTATTGGCAACCCAGTCATCTTCAAAAAATCCTGGCATTGTGCTTAAAGCATCTGAACTGTTGGGGCCTGTTTGGAAACGGACTGGGATGGGATTGGGGCTTGTCTTATTAGGCCACGTCTGCGCCACATCAGCAAATCCAGTCCCGATCCAGTCCGGTTTTGCACTTGCGCGTTTGGCTAGAATTCCCGTTTCGAGATTCCGTAATCCCAAATGCTGGACTATCTCAGTCCTGCCAGCAGCAGGATTAGGAATCCCAGTCCGGATTAGGCTCTGTCTTTTGTGTATTTTGTTTTATATAGCAGACTGAAAAACACAAGTTACGAGGCCAGCCGGATTGGTTTGCCAAACGGGGCCAAGTGGGGAACCCCAATCCCAATCCGGATGATGACTGGACTAATCCCAGCCCGGATTTCATAATCCCAATAATCCCAGTCCATTCCCAAACAGGGCCTTGGGGTTTACATATTGATCCAGGGCAGGATCATTCATACCATCATCATTCACCAATTCATCATCATATTCAACGCCAGGAAAATCATGGTCTTCCATTTCCGTTTGAGTACTTTCATCAGACTCGACACCAGGATCCGACTCTGATGAAGAATCTAAGCCCCTGTTTGGTTCCGGACTAGGATTCTGTAGGCTGGATTGGATTAGACGGGGTTAGTCAGGATCCAATCTAATTCTGTTTGACAAACCAGTCTGATTCTGTTTGGCAACTTAGTCTGATTATAGTCAGCTGGTCTGATTTGAGTCTGGATTTAGTCTGATTTTGTTTGGCAACCTAGTCAGGATCTGCTTATTCTGTCATGTTCTTGCAGAACTGTTTTAACAAGTACAAAGAATGTGTAGCTATGAAGCCACTTCAATATAAGTTCAAAATTAATAAAATACAAATATTTATTTGTATTTAGTGGGTGTTATTTTTGTTATTTAATAAAGTGAAAATAAGAGATGAGTATGCTCATTTTTACGTGTTGATTTAAAATAAATTAAACTTTACAGTTGTCTTGCATGGCATTTTCATTTTGTATATATGTATTGTTGTACATATTTGATCCAGTAATTGGAAACTGACAAATTAATTGAAATTGTCCTAATATAACATAAATTACGCACAAGTACAAAAGCAAAGATATTAACATTTTCATCAAAACTTAAACAAACAAAAAAACTGATAATAACATATTTGGTTCCCGGGCAAATACGTCGTGAACATACAAGGGAGAGGGACAAAAAAGGAGAGGCATGCCCTGGACCTAGACAAAGAAGCGCAAAGCGGGAAGTGTGCGAATTGACCCTTTTAAAGCGGGAAGCGGAAAGCGGGCTTTAAAGCGGACTAAAGCGGGCGGTTTTTGAAAAAGCGGACTGCATTGTTTTAAAAAACGTAGAAAACTTTTGGTGACCGTCGTACTGATAACATATTATTTATCAAGCATCTAAATGAAATTTCATTACATCAGAATGACTTTTACATATGAAAAAGGGTCCTATTTACAAAAATAAATTGTTACAAGCTAAAAACACTCGAACATCATAAAACCACATAGTCCTCGCTCAACAATCAAGTATCATACTAGTACTATGTACTTAATATCGTTTCAACAGCTGGGCTTAGAAATTATCATTTAGTAAAAAAATTTGGAGGTAGTAGTAGTTAAATACTAGTACTCTGTACAAATATTGTTGACTGAGTAAGGTAGTCTTCAACAAAATATAAATAGATGCACATTTAAATAGTAATAAAGAGAAATGCATGACAATATATAGTAGAATCAAGATAATTAGATATTACTCAGTAAATCCTAAAGAGCAATAAACTACTAGACTTAGTATATAATAAACAATATAACAAATTTTACTACCTTATTTTGTTACAGTCTATAGATGATTGTGTAAAGTTTTTGTACAAGTATACAAAATAGCTGACTACTAATTTGTTAGTGGTAATAAACTACATTAAACATACATGCCAATATCATACTTAGTAAATCATAAAGAACAATAAGTTACTGCACTAAGTACATAATTGACAATATAACAATATTTTACAACATCATTTTGTTACAGTCCACAGATGGTTGTGCAAAGGTTTTCTACAAGAATACGAAATGTCAGACTATTAGAGTATCAACGGTAATAAATAACATTAAATATACATGATAATATCATATACACACTTGACAGTACAAAGTACTAGTCTAGCTGTACAGAGTCTACAAACAGCAGTAACAAAGTAAAGATAAATGCTAATTACTAATATTTCTTACACCTTTTGAGATACAACAGCTGGAGCATCACATCTCCCAAAAGTAGTGCTTTCATTTTTCTATAGATTCGGTGAGTGATTGGGCCACTCCAACAATATTTGTCGTGAAGCGCCCTGAAGCGGTCGCTTAAGCGGGGCTGAAATTGCGGCCTGAAGCGGCAAAAAGCGGGAAAAAGCGGCCGCTTCAGTAAAAAACGCTTCAAAGCCCGCTTCAGCTAAAATTACAACGGGACATAGGCTTGACCGCTTAAGCGGCCGCTTTACCCGCTTTTTAAATCACTGAAATGCAAGGCTGTAGAGTGCAGACACATTAAGGAGTTCTTCAATGTGAATAGGAATCTGGTGGGACTGTCGAGAACCATAAATCGAACTTTGTCCATCCCACGAGAAAAAAAATTCTCAGTAAATCTTTTAGAGCAATATCAATGTTTGTCAATAGTTGTCTTTGTTAGGATAACATTTTGGGATATAGATTACTGATTTAGATGAATTGGGTTTGATTCAATCTACTTTAGACATCGAAAATATGTCAAATTGATTCAAACAATTGCATTAATGAGTTTAGACAAGCCTTCTTGGTGATGTTAAACCCCAAGATTGTTATTATATGATATAACTAATTATTGTGTTTGGGAAAGACCTGTAAATTGGAGTTAAGAGGCTGAGTTGGTGGGGATACTTGAGAGGCGAGTAAGAGGAACTGGGCTTCAGGGTGAGGTAGATGCTGAAGTGGAGAAAGAAAGTGATTTAGAGCTTTATGTGTTTTTGATGCATATATAGAATGTTAATATATCTCTTTATATTATGTTATTTGTAATTTCTATATATTGCTGGACCTCTATGTAATTTCTCTAGTTCTATTAATAAAAGGGTGAGTGGTCTTGAACCCTCACACAAGCTGCATTGCAAGCAGCCTTGCAACTTACGTTCACATGGTACCAGAGCAAGGTTGCTCCTAGGGTTCCATCTAGGGTACCGCCTTCCCCTCTCTCCTTTGCGCCGCCGCCGCCGGGCAGCAGCACCGCAACGCCGCCCGGGCAACAGCCGCCGGGCCACACCGCGGTGCCCCGCTAGCAGCAGGCGCTGCCGCTTAGGAGGGCAGCAGCCGCCGCCGGCCCAAGGGGCAGCCGCCGCCACCGATCTTGTAGCCGCAACAGCCTCCGGTCAGGGTAGTAACATAGCCACCGACTCCCGGTAGGCCACCGCCCGTCAGTAGCCCCGGTTCCTCCAGTTGACCTCGAAGGTAGAGTCTACGTAAGACGGCTCGTTAAAACTCATACCGGAGGCTCCGTCCGTACGTAGCAAATTCCTAATCACATCTCCTCCATGTGTGATTAGGGAATTTTTTGATTGGGGGCTGTGGATGCGTTAGAAACACATCTAATTTTCTGATGTGACATGTATCTCTCTGTCACTCTCTACTCTTTTATGACGTGTATCTCTCCGTCACTCTATCTATCTGTTAAATCATGGAGGACATCAAGGCATCTACTATCTACAACGAGATGTCGCCTATCCCCTCCTTCAAGCTTAACGGGAAAAATTATCTCTTGTTGATGAATGCTGTCCATACAGTGTTAGAATCCCGAGATAAAGCACGACATGTTGATTCTGATCTTCCTGCTTCTACTGATAAAGGCTATGCTGAATGGAAACGTCATAATAGTATGGTGACGACCTGACTCTGGGGGAGCATGAAACCTGCTATTGCTGCTAGGTTCATGTTCTATACTACTGCCAAAGGCATATGGGATGCTGTGAAGAAGTATTAGTCTTCGTCAGTTTATGATATATGATCGACTCTTCGTTGAACGATAGGGAGACAAGCCTTTAGAAGAATATTTCGGAGTGATCCAAGGTATTGCTCAGGAGCTGAGCTTCTATCATCCTGTGACTGTCCAAGAACAAGTCAAAGACAGAGATGACTTGATTACTGCAAAGTTTCTATTAGGTCTAAATTTGTCTTGCAGTTCGGCCCGTAGTGTCATCCTCGCTTCTGACAAACTACCCAGCCTGAAAGAAGCTTACTCGAGAATTCTACTATCAAATTTTGAACCTGTTGATTCTACAACATTCTCGCCTTCTGGAGATTCTCATGCATCTGTAGCTGCTATAGTTCGAGGAGGCCGTACAGGTATGGGACGAGGACGTGGAGCACGTACCAAGTGCACTTTCTATGACAAACCTGGACACACTGTTGAGAAGTGCTGGAAGAAGCATGGAAGACCTGCTGCACCACCTATGGGAACAACAAACTATGCAAGTACTGCTGAGTCTTCTGAGCCATCTGCATCAAGTTCTGGTTCTTCTGGCATCACACTCATAAAGGAAGAATATGATAGATTTATTCTGACTACACAACATATGAGTGTGGGACTTCTTCTTCCTTTGCAAATATGACTTCTACCACTGGTAATCAGGTTACTTCTCTACTGGCTTCTGGTTCAACTTCTTCATGGGTGGTTGATTCTGGAGCATCACAACATATGATCGGTATGAGATTACTTCACTCCATTGACTCACATATTCCTCACAAATCTGTGACCATAGCAGATGGTTCAGTGAGGAGAGTGTTAGCAAGTGGATCTGTTTCTCTGACTCCTAAAATTAATCTTAAATCGGTTCACTATGTGCCTGTATTTCCTTTTAATCTTCACTCTGTTACAAAATTAGTTGATACTGTGAACTATACAGTGACGTTTGTGCCTTCTTGCTTTGTATTACAAGATCTCAAAAGTATGAGGACGATTGGTGGGGGGCCTAGGAAAGATGATCTCTACCTCTTCCACAGTGACAGTCTGCCTCACCAAGTATCTGCTCCTGCTTCGACTATCCTTTTGACCGGTTCTCCCTTACTGCGGCACTACAGATTTGGACATTCGTCGTTGGAGAGCTGGAGAAAGTTAGAACCTGAGTTATCCCAAGTGTCTTCATTAAAGTGTCAGTCCTGTCAATTGGGAAAACATCATAGACTGTCTTATCCCAGTCGTGTCAATAAATGGGGATCTTGTCCCTTTGAGTTAGTCCACAGTGATGTTTGGGGTCCTATAAAGACCAATAGTTATAATGGTTTTTGCTTTATTTCCTTTGTGGATGATTTTTCTCGCATAACATGGATTTATTTATTAAAGAGTCGAGAGTCTGTGTTATCATTGTCAAAGCATTTTCATCAAGAAATAAAAGTTCATTTTGATTGTAATATTAAATTTCTTCAATCTGATAATGCCTTGGAATATGTTCAAACTGCTATGGCTGATTTTTGCATATCTGTTGGGATGATTCATCCTACGTCTTGTCCTCACACTCCTCAACAAAATGGAGTAACTGAGCGTAAAAATTGTCATCTTCTTGATATTACCAGGACTATTATGTTTCAATCCAATGTCCCTAAGAGGTTCTGGTCTGATGCTTTACTTACTGCCTGTTTCCTGATCCACAGGCAACCCTCTTCGGCGCTTCAAGGACGTACTCCTTTTTCTGTCTTACGTCCAAAAGATCAACCTTTCCTTGTTCCTCTCAGAGTGTTTGGGTGTACTTCATTTGTCCACAATTTTGATCCTAAGGCTGATAAATTATCCCCTAGGTCTATTAGGACTCTCTTTCTTGGGTACTCCAACACTAGCTGTTAAAGAGTCTATATTAGCCTATTTAGTTAATAGGTGAATAAGTTAGTGGGCTTTTGTATCTCAACCCGTTTAGATTACTTGCGTCCTAAGTCTTAGGGCGTCTCCCCTCTCCTATATAAAGAAAAGGGCGTCCAGTCTTGTATTCACCCCATTGTATTCAATAATCTTATTTTCTACATGGTATCAGAGCGGTGAACAGTAACTCCGACGGTGAACAGTGCACGACGTGAACAGTGCACGACGTGGACAATAATTCCTGCGTGAACAAAACGACATAGTGAACAATAATTCCTGTGTGAATAGAGCGTGTTCGCCCCTGAGGGAAACCTAGCCGCCACCCCTCCTCCCTCTCCTTTCCGGCGCGCACGCAGCCCTAGCCGCCGCCGCTCGTCTCTTCCAGAGAGCAACCGAGGGGGAGAGCCCCCGCCTGCAGGGCGGCCGCCGCCGCTGCCATGGCTTAGGCCGGCTGCCCGCCGAACATATCCCAACCTCCATGGCTTCTCCTTCTCCTTAAGATCTGATTTTATTTCCGTACGCCGGCGCTATCCATCCCGGCTATCTCCAATTTATCTGTCATCTCCCGACGCTATTAGCCACCATCAAGCCGTCGTCGACAACAGCAGATAACGTCACTATCAGTCACACCGCCACATCACACCTCCGCTGCATCCTCCTGCATCCGGTGCAAGCGTCGCGGCCAACAGCAGAGCCGCTGGTTCCCAACAACAATATTGCTGTCGCTGTTGGCCTCAACCATCAGTGGAGCCGCAACCGCCGTTGACCAGGACGCCGACCGCTGCTGCCTGCCAATGCACCACCCATGCCTGCCGACCGTACGCCCGACGTAGTCAGCGCACAGCAGCAGCGCGATCGCCGCCAATCAGCAGCGACAACCGCAACCAGTAACAACCATCCTGTTGCTGCCAATCACGTCGCTACCGGCCGCTGCAATCATCGCCATCATTGTGTGTCTGTTCACTACAGTGTTGCTGCCTCATTTAAGAGCAACCGTATCCCCAACCAAAGATCACACTCTTCAGTCAACGTTGCCATCATCCAGGCCCCCTGGCTTCTACTCCATCCTACTGCTGCTGACATCCATTATCCATTGCCATCGTTGTTGAGTCCTTGTTGTTGCTGCCCCAACTCCATCACCTATCCCTGGCTAAAGCACTCCCCCATATTCAATCATGCCATCAACACCTAATCAGTATTGTCTTCTCCCAAGTATGAGTGACGTCCTCTATATTTTTTATTGCCCCCAACTTCTCTATTCGGATCCTTAATCTGTCATATCTTTGCTAATCGGTCATATCTTTAGCATATTCTCTCCGGTTATCGGTTTCATTCTCCACATATTACACATCTCCATATCACAAAATCCTCTCAAATCCGCCGATTCCTTTCCCACCCACCCATATCATGCGTATCCCTTTCCATAGTGTGGGGGGGTCATATATCCATTTCTCCACACCAAACACTCACTCTCGTCGTATTTGGTGTGCGGGGGGGGATAGAGAGGAGAGGAAGAGATGAGAAGAGAGAGAGCATGCATGAGTATGTATGAGAGAGAGAGAGTATGAGAAGAAGATGATATATGTATTCAGACTATATATGTTCCAGACAATTATATTCATGGAGCTTCGCATTGTTCAGCACATCCGTTCTCTATTTCCAGACAACAATGAAGGATCTTCATTCAACATCAACACCAAGCTATCCGCGTTTGTACCGCGTTATGTACGTCAGGTGTTGATGGGGTACTTCTTCAGCTGTATTTACATGAGATAGATGGGTGCTTCTTCAGACTTCTCAGAAGCTCGGCAATTTCAAGCCTGCCAAGTCTACATCTACAAGGTTGATAGTTCATCCAGAGATATCTTCATCGAGCTACTTCATCATGTCTTCTCCGAGATGCATCTGTTCTTACGACATCGCCTTCCGCTGATCTACTTGGGACTTTCCTTGATGGATAATATCTCCTTTCCTGTCAAGCCCCCAAGGTTCATGCGTCAGAGTTATGGCACCTGCATCGTATCACTAGCATATCGTCCGTTCGTGTTCGTGCCACGTTATGCACGTCTTCCTAGACAATTTGAAAATTCCGCTACTGCTACATCGACACTGTGTATCCGCGTTCGTGCCGCGTTAAGTACGTATTCCAGTGAAGTTGTCGTAGTCGTGGTATTGATGATCGTCTGCTCCAAGTGGCGAATTACTGCTGTAGTATTCAGGTTCCATTTCAGATGTTCTTCATTCCAGATGCACTCTAAAAGACCTTCATCAAAGCTCGAGGATCTCCAGCCTGTAGAATACAATTTCAAAGCAAAGAGGCACCATCGTATGATTTAGGGGGAGTATTGTTTAAGGGGGAGTATCAATCTTTTGTATGGGGAGTGATATTTATCTTTTTAATCTTTCATTTATCATTTCTTTTATCGAGTCTTGTAACCTCCAAGCTTTGGACATGTGTTTCACCCATGCTCCAACTTGAGGGGGAGTGTTAGAGAGTCTATATTAGCCTATTTAGTTAATAGGTGAATAAGTTAGCGGGCTTTTGTATCTCAGCCCGTTTAGATTACTTGCGTCCTAAGTCGTAGGGGGTCTCCCCTCTCCTATATAAAGAAGAGGGCGTCCAGTCTTGTATTCTCCCCATTGCATTCAATAATCTTATTTTCTACACTAGCAAAGGATACAAGTGCTATTGTCCCAGTCTTCGCCGTATGTTTGTGTTTCGGGATGTAACTTTACATGAATCCACACCATATTTCTCTAGTATTCCCACTAAGGGGGAGTAATTGTGTGAAAGTGAGAGAGTGCCACCATCAAAGATCGGTGAGAGAGTGCTACCTATCATTCATGACTATACTGTTATTCAAGAAGAGCAGCCAGCAGGTGATACATTAATTCAACAATATCAACATGTTTATAGCAGACGAGGCAGGCATGATCCAGAGGAGGTAGCGACTCCAGTCTCTGAGCCTTCCCCTTCTTCCTCTACTCAAGAGATTTATGAAGAACCATCTGACCTTGATGTTCCCTTTGCTGTTCGCAAAAGTACTCGTTCCTGTACTATTCGACACCCTATTGCAAATGTGTGTTGTTTGCCGAAATTATCCAAGTAGGCCCGGTCATGTGCTCTTGGGATTGATTCTGTGGTTATTCCAAGAACTCATCTTGATGCTATGAAGGATACTGGCTGGAAACAGGCGATGCATATGGAAATGTCTGCTCTTCTATAAAACAACACCTGGGATCTTATTGACTTACCTCTAGGAAAAAATGTTGTGGGCTGCAGATGGGTATTCACAGTAAAACATAATCCAGATGGTTCAGTTGAGAGGTTGAAGGCTAGACTGGTGGCAAAGGGTTATACTCAGACATATGGAGTTGATTTCTTTGAGACCTTTTCACCACTGGCTCATCTGAATTCAGTGCAGATTCTTATTTCTCTGGCTACTACCTTTGACTGACCTCTATTTCAGCTTGATGTCAAGAATGCCTTTCTTCATTGTGATCTACAAGAAGAGGTGTACATGGAGCAACCTCCTGGTTTTGTTGCTCAGGGGGAGTGTCAGAAGGTGTGTAGATTGAAGAAAGCCTTCTACGGGTTGAAACAATCTCCTAGAGCTTGGTTTGACAAGTTTAGTGATGTTGTGCTAAAGATGGGCTTCTCTCGTTCTGTGACCGATCACTCCTTATTTTATTCTAACTCTTCTGTTGGATCCATCATTATTGCTGTATATGTTGTTGATATAGTTATCACTGGCAGCGATTCTACAGGCATATCATGTGTGAAGGAAGGATTGCAGAGACACTTTCATACAAAGGATCTGGGCAAACTGAGATATTTTCTGGGCATTGAAGTACTTAGATCTCATGCAGGTACTTATTCGTCTTAGAGGAAATATGTGTTGGATTTACTGAAGGAAGTTGGCATGAGTGAATCCAAGCTGGTGTCTACTCCTATGGACTATCATGTGAAGGAGATGACTGATTATACTGATTATCCAGATCCAGGTTACTACAGGAAAATTGTTAGGAAGCTGATATACCTGACAGTTACTCGCCCTGATATATCTTTTGCTGTAGCAGTGATTTAAAAAGCGGGTGAAGCGGCCGCTTAAGCGGTCAAGCCTATGTCCCGTTGTAATTTTAGCTGAAGCGGGCTTTGAAGCGTTTTTGACTGAAGTAGCCGCTTTTTCCCGCTTTTTGCCGCTTCAGGCCGCAATTTCAGCCCCGCTTAAGCGACCGCTTCAGGGCGCTTCACGACAAATATTGCTGGAGTGGCCCAATCACTCGCCAAATCTCTATCCTCACCCTTGTAACATCACTTTATTCCTTACCTCCAAATTTTTCCAAGCAATCCAATCTCCTAAAACCACAAAGCACAAAATTCTATATTCCCTATCAAAAACAAATATCATATCTTGTTTCTAAATCAAGACTTTGTAGAAAAACATGTTTCATCTTACTTTTTCTTTGACACTCTCACTTTTATTAGCACTACTTTTGGGAGATGTGATGCTCCAGCTGTTGTATCTCAAAAGGTGTAAGAAAGTTTAGTAATTAGCATTTATCTTTACTTTGTTACTGCTGTTTGTACACTCTGTAAAGCTAGACTAATACTTTGTACTGTCAAGTGTGTATATGATATTATCATGTATATTGAATGTTATTTATTACCGCTGATACTCTAATAGTCTGACATTTAGTATTCTTGTAGAAAACCTTTGCACAACCATATGTGGACTGTAACAAAATGATGTTGTAAAATATTGTTATATTGTCAATTATGTACTTAGTGCAATAACTTATTGTTCTTTATGATTTACTAAGTATGATATTGGCATGTATGTTTAATGTAGTTTATTACCACTGACAAATTAATAGTCAACCATTTTGTATACTTGTACAAAAACTTTGCACAACCATCTATAGACTGTAACAAAATAAGGTAGTAAAATTTGTTATATTGTTTATTATATACTAAGTCTAGTAGTTTATTGCTCTTTAGGATTTACTGAGTAATATCTAATTATCTTGATTCTACTATATATTGTCATGCATTTCTCTTGAATACTGTTTAAATGTGCATCTATTTATATTATGTCGAAGACTACCTTACTCAGTCAACAATATTTGTACAGAGTACTAGTATTTAACTACCACTACCTCCAAATTTTTTTACTAAATGATAATTTCTAAGCCCAGCTGTTGAAACAATATTAAGTACATAGTATAGTATGATACTTGATTGTTGAGCGAGGACTATGCAGTTTTATGATGTCGAGTGTTTTTAGCTTGTAACAATTTATTTTTGTAAATAGGACCCTTTTTCATATGTAAAAGTCATTATGATGTAATGAAATTTCATTTAGATGCTTGATTAATGATATGTTAGCAGTACGACGGTCATCAAAAGTTTTCTACATTTTTTAAAACAATGCAGACCGCTTTTTCAAAAAGCGTCCGCTTTAAAGCCCGCTTTCCGCTTCCCGCTTCAAAAGGGTCAATCCGCATGCTTCCCGCTTCCCGCTTTCCAAAACCTAGGCTGTAGGTGTGGTGAGTCAACATATGAGCTCACCACAACAGTCGCACTGGATGGCAGTTTGCCGTATTCTGAGATATCTGAAGGGTGCACCCGGTAAGGGGATCACCTACTATAGACCCAAGACTTCTGTGTCTACTCTTGTTCTTACTGGTTATGCAGATGCAGACTGGACTGATAATCTGAATGACAGGAGGTCTACTTCTGGGTATTGCACGTTTCTAGGAAATCACCTTATCACCTGGAAAAGTAAAAAGCAGAATGTTGTGGCTAGATCAAGCACGGAAGCTGAGTATCGAGCAATGGCTCATGCCTATTGCGAGTTGCAGTGGGTTCAATCTGTACTTTCTGAGTTAAAGATTTCTGTTTCGTCTCCCATAGAGCTCAGATGTGACAATCAGGCTGCTATCTACATTGCCAATAATCCAGTCTTCCATGAGCGTACTAAACATATAGAGGTTGAGTGCCACTTCATCAGAGATCAGATCAAAAATGGCAAGGTGGTGACTCCGCATGTCAAATCTGAAGATCAATTTGCAGATGTCCTCACAAAGCCATTGAGTCCAACAACATTTCAGAGCTTTTGCAACAAGCTGGGCATACTCGATGTGTACGCTCCAGCTTGAGGGGGAGTGTTAATATATCTCTTTATATTCTATTATTTGTAATTTCTATATATTGCTGGTCCTCTATGTAATTTCTCCAGTTCTATTAATAAAAGGGTGAGTGGTCTTGAACCCTCACACAAGCTGCATTGCAAGCAATCTTGCAACTTACGTTCACATAGAACATATGTTGGAAGGCCAAGGATCATTTTGGATTACTGATATGCACAATTTGCCAATTAAAGCTATTGATATGTGATCATTCTTATTATATTTTTAGTATTTTAGGTATGGCTACTCGACCAGTTTGGAGTTCTTCATGATGGGAAACAACCTTATCCTGGAGCTATTTCAGCTTGTATGCACTTATTTCTTCTTCTTCTTCTATTTCATATCACCATCACTTTTATAAGCTCGACTTTACTCAAGGAGAATGACGAAATTGTTTCATTGTTTGTGACAGTACAAAACCTTGCCAGCAAGGGTGCAAAGTTGGTAATTATTAGCAATTCTTCTCGGCGTTCATTTGTTACAATTGATAAGATGAGGAAATTAGGATTTGATCCTTCTCTTTTCCTCGGTGCTGTTACAAGTGGGGAGTTAACACATCAGTATCTTCAGAGGTTAGTCAAGTTAAAATTTCCCTTCCAATATTCTTTCCAACCATGTCTGTATAAGTGCGACAATACCTGGTAATACTATCAAAACGAAAACTTAAAAGGTTTGGCATGCTATTTTTGTATAGATGTTACTGTGATCTTTTGTTTTGACATCATAATATATAGTGATTGATATGAAAATGATAATTTACAGTTATGAAGTTTCCGTTATCTTACATGTCATCTTACGTGAGTGACGACCTGAACAATGTGACAAGATTAACAAACTTGTATTGATGGTTCCGGGAGATAACAAACCCAACCCTCTGCACTAGGTCGAATGTGCGTAGGATCGCTTAGCCATGCGTCATAATTAGAAAAACGAGCACCATGGAAGTACATACCACTCAGCCAAAGAAAAATAATGAAGAGTTGACCGAAATGAGCACTAAATACTTTTCAAGAGATCTCCTCCAAATCATTGGTATGACTATCGAAATCGTGAGCATCAGCACTCTCTCTTTGGGCAGGCAGGGCAATGGACACTGCACTGCATATTTTGCTTAGTTTCCCTCTCTTGAAAAGTCTGTTCTAATGTTGCCAAATTTCTTTTGCACCTCTTTTTATTAGTAACTGAATTGATTATACAGGCATAGGAGGAGCTTCTTTGGTTGACTCGGATAACATCATTTTGCTCTTTGTTAATTAGCTACCATTGTTTGGCCAGATACTTGATGCTTTTATGCCTTGCTATGCCCAACGTTTTTAGGATGATAATGTCTGCTCACATATGGAATGCATCTATTCCTTTTTTCACGAGACAAATTGCATCCAATAAACTGGGTTATCCATTAGGTCAATTTTGACTGGAAATATCTATACATTGCCAAAAAAACCCCCAAGAGAACTTAGTGACTTCCTTCATGGAGAAGTTGGAGCGTTATTCTGCATCTTCAAGTTAAAAAGGGTTGTAAAACAATGGTTACTAGAAATAGTGACTTTATATACCATTGTGATTACAAGACCCTTATATGGATCATGGACGAACAAATAGAGAACGACTATTGCAAACAAAGTTCCCAAGTGATACAATGTTCCATAGGTACATTATAGGATTGAACATATACAGGTAAGTCCATAATCCACATATACTCCAATACTCCCCTTGAGCTGGAATATATATAATGTGCATAACCATTTTGCCACACATAATTCAAAACAAAGATGGGTTAAGTGGCTTTAGGAAGACATCAAGTTTCTGAAAAGTGACAATCAACTCTAATAAGATCTCCATACACTCATGAAAAACTGGATTATTTGCAACCTGAATCGCGAGCTGGTTGTCACATAATAGAGTGATTGGATGATAAACAAAGGAGTTTAGCTAATCCAAGATATATTTACCCGCTGCAATTCACAATATTGTGTGGGCCATCTCCCGAATTGATCTCATTGCTTTTCTTAAGAGCCACACTGGACCATTTCTTATTTTTCCAAGTTTCCTAGTGTCAGCCCAAAAATATGCAATGTCCAGATGTTCGCCTATCAGTAGTTTCACCGACCTGATCCATATTAGCAAGGCTCACAAGCTGTAATCTTTTCTAAGCCCCATGAGTTTTGCTCTTCTTAGAGCATTCTCTACATACTTCAAAATTCTACAGACAACAACAGTCCATTGAGTTTTCGTAGGGAAACTGGGGAAGTCACAAACTGGATGACTGTCCCAATTGCATAGGATATATAATGACGAGTGACTGTGAAATATATAGTTTTCGCACAATTTTTTACTTGAGTGTATGATCATGGTAGCCCTCCATCCTTTTATATAGGTTTAACATTTCGGAGTGATAGTCCTTGGGCGTTTACTCATGCTTAGCATTGATCATCCCTGTCTCCTTAAGAAGGTTTATGACACGTTTCATCTGAAACAGTTTGATTCCCGTAGCCGATCTCAAGACTTAAATGCCCATGAAATATTACAGTGGACCCGAATCCCTGGTGAGGAAGCGAGCATGCACCCCCACTTTTAACTTAGAAATCCTGATATGATTGTTTCCTATAATCGCAATATAATCGACTGCCAGAACGACCACCCCTCTTTGAGATGGTGAATAGTAAAGAGAATAGTTGGAAGTGAAACACATATATCCCAGTACCTCAACAACTTTACTTAAGTTGTCAAACGAAGCACGCCATGATTGTTTCAGCCCATAACAGTATTCTTTAATTTGCAAACTTTCGTTTAACTACTGAGATAAGAAGACAGACGGAGTTTAATGGGCCATTGGGGAGAATGTTTCAATGAAGGTCACACCATAATTTTGAGTGAATCCTTTTGCGACAATCCTTGCTTTAGTCGATCAATGTATCCAGCTGGATTTTTCTTGACAGCGTAGACCCTTTTGAAGATACACTGTTTTAACAAGCGCTCACTTAGGCATCCACGACCCTGTGTGCTTAGTTTTGGTCTTAGGCACTTGGTAGGCTAGGCGGTTGCCATTAGGTGCCTGTGTTTTTTCCGCCTCTGGGGAGAATGTTTAATGGGCCATTGGGGAGAATGTTTCAATGAAGGTCACACCATAATTTTGAGTGAATCCTTTTGCGACAATCCTTGCTTTAGTCGATCAACGTATCCAGCCGGATTTTTCTTGACAGCGTAGACCCTTTTGAAGATACACTGTTTTAACAAGCGCTCACTTAGGCATCCAAGACCATGTGTGCTTAGTTTTGGTCTTAGGCACTTGGTAGGCTAGGCGGTTGCCATTAGGTGCCTGTGTTTTTTCCGCCTAGGCACTTAATAGCCCACTTAGTGGGTCTGTTTTTTGCTGCTCAGTCTGCTTTGCAATCCGCTCATAGGGTTGTGGGGTGCTGTCATCTCTGTTTGTTTGGAAAAGAATACAAGCCTCTTGAGTAAGTAGTTTGTACTTTGTACCTTGTACCCAGACTAGAATACACTCGAGTGTACAGATCGCACGTTACACTCAAGTGGTGTTTACATTTCAAGACTATTTTTTTGTAAAATGTAAACCATTGATCTTCATTGTCATACTATAATTAGTTTACATATAAATTGTGAGCTCATTTAGATGAGTATAAGCCACTTATCCGAGGGCAAAATAATCGACACATGAAACTAATTTGAAATGCATAATTTTTGTGGTCTTTATAACATGACCTATAAATGTCCAAATGGGCTCAAATTTTATATATGAGCTATTCACAAGATGTTTAAGAAGATCAATGGATTAGATTAAAAAAAATATTCCATCATGAAAAACTAGTGTATTCTAGCTTGACTCTTCTCTCTCTCTCTCTCTCTCTCTATATATATATATATATATATATATATTGCAACGAAGTAAACCTGCCAGCCAGCGTCTGTCAGTAATGGATCCGTCTCCTTATCTTTACTCACTGGCAATGCATGCCCCCACTTTCTCTTTTTCTCTCTTCATCAAATATTTCACAATTCTTCTCGTCACCTGCTACTCCCTCTTCCAATTTTCCTCCCTGGTATATATCTTCCCTTCCTCCCGTGGTCACCACCATTGTTCACTTTCTACCTCCCAGCATGGGTTCTAATCCCTCGTCTCCCAGAACAGCCTTTGCCTCTATGCCCAGTGACCCTCCCACACCTCTTCGGTCTCCTTCAATGGCTCTCATAACCTTGCCACTGCTTCCATCGACCCAACACTGACTTGCATGGTTTCCCATGCCTAGGTTGATTTGTGCCAACTATAAAGTGGGGGGAAAGCTGGTGGAAACCACCTTACCATCATTACCAACGTGGAAAGCTAGAGTGCCACGCCTCCGATGTGGCCTACACCGTGCATTTTTTAATGTAGAGAAAATTCCTCCTCCTTTAAGTTGTTCACTGGTGGAGTGATGAGAAGATGGTAGAAATAAACGACAAATGAAGGTTCCTCATAAGGCCGCCAAGAGTGAGAATGAGAATCGGAAGTTGGAGTAGTCCGCAGTTTGCAGTATGGGAAAATGTCAAAGCAGGTGATGTATCACTTGAGAGTTGTAACAAAGATATTGGCCACATTATTTGTTTGAAAACTTACGTATTATTGATGAGACAAGAGGCATTTCATTTGGATATGGATAGGATGTTAATCACCTGTTGTGTTCAGATCTTTTTGACAAACTTCACCACCTGCTGAACTGCTGGTAGCATCGAGCGAGGCATGACGTTACTTTTCATTACAGAATTTCAAATTTCTATAAGTTAGATGGTAGGTAAGAGCTGAACGGTGGAGCAGATGACAAAATTAAAATCGAGCTAAAGCAAGAAACCAAGATGGCCATGCCTCATGTTAATTGTTTTAATGTTCCAATTTGATTCTTTCCTGATGTTTTGTAAGATAGAAGTTTATACAGAGACTGCTAACGATGTGTCGTGTATATGGAATCGACGGAGAGTACTTGATAATAGGTGTAATTTCCACCCATGTTTTTGAAATCAGATAATATGAGTGCTATACATAGTTCTGTAGAAGAAACAAGGTGTTATTTTTAGTGTTATAGCAAACATGATTTGCAGTAAAAATATTGTTCTGGGTGTACGTAGATGGCAGTGAAAGAAGAATGAAAATTCAAACATCGGTAAAATAGTATATTGGTGAGTGTGTTTTATAAACTAATTTCCTGTACAAAGAATAGATGGCAATTGAGCATTCACAAACATCATGAGTTGTCCAATTTGCAGATACATACAAAGATTCATATCCAGATGGCTAACAATTCTGATATACCAAAACTTATAGACACTGAAGATTTAAGCCGTTTCTCTTTCAGAACCTTTGGTGTAATTCAATTTATACACATTAAGATTATAAAATTAACAGGCCCATCCCGAGCTATGAGCATCCAGAATGTGAAGATAATTTTGAATGTTAGTTGTACTACATGGAGAATATAAAGAGCAATATTCTGTCATTGTTCTTCCTCAACGGCTGCCATGTGCAGGAGCACACCTCACAAGCATGCCAACAATGAATGTCACAGAGGCTATAGTGTCGACCTGGGTAGGAAGCGCATGGTTGGCAGCCATAGCTTCTGCATGCTGCATTGAAGCTGAATGTTGCATGCTATTCCCATTTGAAGCTGAATGTTGCATGCCATTCCCATTTGCTGGCATTGAACCTGAACGTTGGAGTGGATCTCCCATCACAGCTTGACCCAAGCTTCGGCAAGCTTCAAGTATCCCTAAGGGCTGGTTTGGTACGGTGTAAACGGAAAGCATTGAATTTAAACCCATTGATTTTAGACAAACTTTTTGTTTGGCTGGCAACCGTGAAAACCAACTCAGGGAGTTTATACGCACGGTCAGCCCAACTTTTCACTGAAAATCCTCACAGAGGTACCACACTTGAAAAGGGGGGAGTCGGATGTGGAAGTTGTTTCAACCGTCTTTTTCTGGATTCTAATAGGCTTAGAAGAGGCAGATGAAGTGCTTGCATGGGAGATATCAAAGGGCTCACCCCGCTTAACGCGGGCATGTGCTATCTGCCTTGGTGTACAAGAGAGTAACCAAACAAAAACAAACAAATTCATACAGTTCGTATAGCACCCTACCAAATGCAGCATATTTAGTTTAAACTCATTGTTTTAAGGTGTTTTACTTTTTAAATCACAATTTATGTTCTAACCACACCCAGCCAAACATGACCTAACTACAGTTTCCTTGGCAATATGATTGCAGTATGGCGCTTGATTAGACTTTCTCTAACTACAGATTGTTGTGTCGAGGTCGAGTTGTAAATAAAGATCAAGGAAACTTCCTAGGATCGTAGGGAGACCATGTTCGACTCCGTACGAAATCTTGGCGCCACACTTCGGCCACAACAACCAAGAATGAAGAGAAGCGCTGGCTCCTTTGTTTTCACGACCTCCATGAAGCAGTGGAATCATCTCTCATAGTTTGCATGGTGGACCATGTTTTCAGTCCATCATAATGGCAGCTATTCAGAAATCTGAACAAGAAGGTCTGGTAATGGATGGAGCAATGACAGATGCACCAGGAGAGGTTCGATGCTTGCTGCAGCGCCTGGAATGTTGAGGAACGCCACACATGTGAGAACCCAAGAGCCCACAAAAATCGCCAGGCTTTTATCGTCAAGGCTCAGTGCAACGTCGGAGGATCCGAGAAACGCAACGAGTGCTCTGATCTGGAGAAGCGGCTAGCAGAACAGAACAAACACTCTCATCTCACCGTCTTACTGGATAGAGGGACGACAGGGTGGTGCAGGTTGAGCTGCTGCTTCTCCTTGGCTATTTCTTCACCTTTGCAGGTCACAGCGGCGAGAGGGTTTCACATGGAAGGGTAGAGGAGAGAGGGAGGAAGGAAAAGATCTGACGAGGAGGGTAGGTGATTTGGGGAGAAAAAATGACAGAATTGTAAACAATAAATCTTTGTATGAGTCAAGGAGAGGAGATTTGTGGAGGGCTGTGTACCAGAATGTGCAGACTGAGAACGACGTTTGTAGAAACACAAGCAGCCATCACCGTCACATTTTCTTTGAAACTTAATGAGACCAATGGATGTAGATCTAAGGGTTGAAAACTTGGTTGTATAGAGGGCTTGGTACTCTAGGGCTTGATACCCTTCTATATACTAGCGGGATGCACGTGCTAAGCACGTGAATTCCAACTAAAAAACTCATCAACTAAACTGTCATATTATATATAACCATTAATTTTGTACACCGTAATTGATATTTTCATAAATCTATGTTTGTGTTTAAATCACAATGTATACATTAATTTAGTAAGTGACTACTATTACAATCTACTAAAGTTATTTTTATAGATTGCTGGAGTTTGTCCTACCAGATGTATCATACTAATATATACATTAATTTTACACTTAACTCCAATTTGATACATAAGTGACTCGAAAAGTATACGTACATACAACACACAAAAATGAGTGCTCATCAAATTGGCGATAACCATTATATTATCGAGTTGCAAATACGTAAAAGTCCTAAGAAAATTACGCATGTGTCGCTATCAAAATTATATATGATATCCTTATTATTCAAGTCTCTTTATAAATAATAGATATTTAATAATCACGATAGTTTACATACAACATAACAAAATAACTTCCCAAAAGAATGTATGTTGACTTCCTCCACCCTGTGCGTATGATTGTTAAAATTACCCCTGCTCCTTAAGGTATACAGTAAGTACTCATAAATTCTCTAAAAAAATTGATTAATTACCAACTAACTCCTTCCTGTCAGTGGGATTACAAAAATTAATCAAATAAATTCGACTACTTGAATACTTGATATACCACTTTTACAATAAAAAAACAAAATCAAACTATTTGAATAAGAATTGCACATTTTGAGATATGACTATTTATAGGCACATGTCTGGTCCAAGGATTATTAAGATGAAATGCACCTGATAAAACTAATACACATGTTAATTACGTACCACTTAACCTTGTAAACATGCGAATCTCGAACAAACAACTCAATCAAGTTTAAGAATATGATTTGTGCACTGCCCAAACTAATAGTTGTACACCGTCATAGCTATAACCTGGCGTTTCTCTAAATTTGGTGGGAATATGTAACTCTATCGAAATGATAGCTCCACAATACACGTTTTGCCTTACGTTCGTGACAGTAGAAAAGACAGGCAAAGACATGCGAGCAAGCCTGTGAATAACCGAGCTACGGAGGAAACAACTTTAATATAATACGATTCGGTAAGTGCGGAGGAAACAACTTTAATATAATACGATTCGGTAAGTGCGGAGGAAACAACTTTAATATAATGAGATTCGGTAAGTTAGCAGGTGAACCGCACAAAGCATCTGCTATCACTGAAACGTGTAGCTAGCAGGTGAACCACACATAGCAGCTGCTGAACCAGAGAAACGTGTAGCTAGACCGACTGGTGAAACCGGCTCTTCTTATAGGAAAGGTAGATATATGTGTGTATATATATGTATATATATATATATATATATTTATATATGTGTGTGTATATATATATATGTGTGTGTGTGTGTGTGTGTGTGATTTTGTGTGTGTGTGTGTGTGTGTATATATATATATGTATGTATATGTATGTGTATATATATATATGTATATGTATATATGTATATGTATATGTATATGTATATATGTATGTATATGTATATATATGTATATATGTATATATATGTGTATATATATATGTATGTATATATATATATATATATATATATATATATATATATATATATATATATATATATATATATATATATATATATATATATATATATATATATATATATAAAAGAAATAAAGATCGTATATTCATATATAAATGCCATTTATATGTGATCTTGCATGTTTACCATTAAATAAAGATTATCAATTCTACTACTGTTTTATGTAATTACACGAACAGATTACCAGTTATATAATGTATCATAGATGACATAACTTACTGATCTAGGATTAATTAGTAATCAAGTATTGTATGGTTGATAGTATACTGATTACTAGTTAAATGGTATGCAATTTACTAATAACATAACAAAAGTATACTAGTTATATGTATATAGTACACTAATACTGATTGCTAATTATATACTATACTGTTTATGTAAGTATTGGATTATACTTGCTGTACATTATTATTAAGTATAGAAATACATTAATTAACTAATAATCTCATAATGTAGTACTAATAATAACATAATTACATATCATACTACTACCTTACCAAGCATAATTAGTTTTAGAACTAAGGAAATGTCTTGATTTTACGGCCTGTTTGGTTGGGTATATTCGATGCCAATGTGAATTAGCAATGCTTTTACATTGCAAAATCACATTTTGAGCCCAACGTCACCCAACCAAACTAGCCCTTCCATATGTCTAGAAGTTGAGAATACATGAATACTTTGTAAAGGGTGGTGGACGCTTGAGCAGCTACAATGTCTTGTCAGCTTGCCTCTCTTTTCGTGCTATATAAAGTGTTGATATATTTCAAGGAATGAAATATCGACGATATCGCCGGTATACCGGTCGAAATATCGATACCGACGCCATCGGGTATCGGTTTGAGCAAGTCTACCGCTGGTACCGCAAATATCGGTATACCGTGGACTTACCGCTAAATACCGCCACTTACCGCCGAAAACCGAGGGTTACCGCTGCAAAAAGCCCAACTTGCGGGCGATATAAGCGGTATGCCGCCCGACATGCCGATATTTGCGAACCTGTTGCTTGCTGCTGCTGTTTGAGTGGAGTTTCTTGGAGATTAGAGGCGATTTCTTTCCTTGGAGCTCGAATCAGCCCCGATCAAGGTATGTTTTCTTAATTTCTTTCATTTCTCATCTTCTCTAACCCCTCCCCTCTCTATTTTCTTCTATTTTCACCATAGAACTTCTCCAAATTCTCTAAATACACCCAAAATCTAGATCTACTCCTAAAAACTTAGGATTAATGCTATTTAACAATAGATCTATGATTAATTTATGTAGATATACTAATGTATCACTATATCTACTACAATTAATTAATATTATCACATAATTTCACTAATTAATATAAAATTCGTAATAATACAATAAGTACTATTAATAATAGGTATCTAACTTAGGTTTAGTAGAAAAAGTTGTACCAAATACTAATATGAACAAATACAAACAAAAATATACTACAAATAAATATATTTTTCATTTATTAAAATACTGAAAATAAAAAATGCATTTTTTTGTTTTTTCTACAGATTTATGTGTGTTAGTGTAATATAAGATGGAATGAGTAATTTGTAACACATCACTTGCCTTAATACTAGATAAATGACAGATTTTTTATTTTTAAAATAATTTCAGACTTTTTTTTATTTATTTAACCCTTTTTTCTTGTTAATAAAAATCTTAAAAAATATTGTGTTTGCTTCTATAGATACATGTAACATTTATACAGTTAAAGTATTGTTTTTTGTTCTATAATACATAAAATAGAATAATTTCTTCATTTCTTGCAACTTAATGGGTTATTAATTTCATACACCTAATTTTTGTTTGTCTTTGTCTTTTTGCAGTGTTGACTTTTGATTTGAGAAGATGTCTTCAAGCGATGGTGAGGGTGTTGGGGCCGGTAATGTTGGAGCTAAGGATGTGGATTTTGCACGGAATCACTGCACGCCTGTTGAGGGGAGAAAGATAATTTGCAATTACTGCAAGAAGACACTTGGTGGAGGGGGGATTACTAGATTTAAACGTCACATTACTGGTGGTGACAAAAATGTGGCAATGTGCCAAAGGTGTCCCAAAAGTGTTAGAGATGATTTCAAGAAACTGATGGGCGCAAAGAAACAAAAACAACATAAGATGAAGGAGGTTGAAAGGGCTTATACAGATACATTATTTGATGTTAGGCCCACAGGTTCTTCTGCTGAATTAGAGATTATTCACGTCGTATGTATAGACGTGCTATTAGAGATTCTCGTAGAAGTGAGTGGGAAAGGGAGGAGGCAGCTCGAATTACAAGGAGGTATGGGCCATCTGGTGCAGGTGGAGGCAGTGGGACTGCACATATTCCTGTTGTTGACCTAGATGACGACGATGAAGACCGAGCTGGTTATGGTAAAAGGAAGAAAGGAGGCATTGATACACTTTTCCGTTCTGCAAGTGTGAGATTGAAGAATGTTGATGAACCAGGGGTTAGGAAGCCTGAGGCTAGGCAAAAAAGCCTCAAAGCAATGTTTACTGGTGCAAAAGAAAAGGTTGGTAAGGCAATGGGTAAGTTCTTCTTTGCTCATGGTATACCTGCACATGTTGCAACTGAACCCTATCTGCAGCATATGGTAGATGTGATAGGGGAGTCTGGTAGGGGCATCAAGGGCCCCACTTCATATGAATTAATGAACAAGTATCTTCCACTAGAGAAGAAGGATCTACAAGCATGGATTTCAGACCAAAAACACATGTGGGCTGAATATGGCGTCACACTTATGTGTGATGGGTGGACTAGTGGAAATAGAAGACAAATTATCAACTTTCTTGCATATTGTCGTGGGTCCACAATTTTTCTAGATTCTGTTGATACTTCAGGTGAGGTCAGGAACCACAGATACCTAAAGAAATTAATGACGACATACATGAAGCAAATTGGTGTAGAGATTGTGGTGCAGATTGTTATTGATAATGCTACTGCCTTTAAGAAGGCCGACGAGAGTTTAATGAAGAAATATCCGGTCTACTGGACAACATGTGCTGCCCACTGCATAGATCTCATTCTGAAGGACATGGGATCAATTAATTTCATCAAATCTGTTGTCATTGATGGTAGGTTGATAACGGGATTCATCTACAACCATTCTTTTCTGCTAAATGCCATGAGGCGACCTGAGTACTGTGGTGGTGATCTTATTAGAACAGGGGCAACTAGATTTGCAACAAATTTTCTTGCCTTACAATCGTTAAAGTCCAAAAAGGATGGACTTAGGAGGCTCTTCAATGGAGTGGAGTGGACCTCCATGAAGGAGCACAACACCCCTATTGGCAGAAGAATTGAGGAGTTGATTGCTAGCCGACCTTTTTGGGATAAGGTTACTAGAGTGCTGAAAATAATGGAACCCATTGTCAAAGTATTGAGGCTTGTAGATGGTGAAAAAACTGCAACAATGCCTTTCCTTTATGATGCAATGACCTCAATGGTGGACAATATCAAAGAAGCAGCTCCTAGGTCCAATGAGCAATACATAAAAATTTATGAGAATCGTTGGACAAATATGCTTTTGCATCCATTGCATAAAGCAGGTATATGATTCTCTCAATGACTCAATTATATTCTAACTTCTAAGTTATTGGTCTAATTCATACTTGTCTACAATAAAATGTCAATCTAATTTCCTTATTTATATTTGTGACAGCTTACTATTTGAATTCGAGGTTTCAATACTCACGAACACTAGGCTTGAATGCGACTCTAATGAATGCAGTGAGAGAAGTCACTAACAGGTTCATTACCTCTCCAGAAGAGCGATTGCTAGTACTGGAAGAGGTATATAACTATATGACTTAGTTACATTCTTTATTTCTCATTATTCTTTCCTTTGATTTCATCATCTTAATATCGTATATATTATTTTTGCAGTTGCGCCAGTTTCGTGAAAGCACTGGATGCTTTGGCCATCCAAATGCGGTTGCTGACCGTGATGCAGGTGATCCTTGTGAGTGGTGGGTTTGGAATGGAACATGTGTCATTTAAGAAAAGTGGCTATTCACATCCTTTCTCAAACAACATCTGCAAGGGGTTGTGAAAGAAACTGGAGCACTTTCAATCTGATACACTCCAAGAGCAATACGTGATGCCAACTACAAGGAAGTGGATTTTGCTGTTGTCCATGATCCCATTGACACCGCATATACTTTTAATACTGAAAGACGTAGAGGACTGGAGGATAATTCAGAAAATCCTTTAGAGGAATGGATGAATGAGATAGGCCGTCCTGTTCTTGATAGTTTAGATGGACGTCCAGATCCATATATCTGGAGGATAATTCAGAAAATCCTTTAGAGGAATGGATGAATGAGATAGGCCGTCCTGTTCTTGATAGTTTAGATGGACGTCCAGATCCATATATAGAAGAGCAATTTGATGCAAATAATGGTGATGATATTATTATTGATGCCCCACCTGAAAGACTTGATCCTGAAGCTGCACATGTCGATACTGATATGGAAATCAATAGAGAAGTGGAAGAACAATTAGGTAGCTCAGATTCTTCTTCTACATCTGGTTCTAAATCTAAGTCTGATGATGGCGGCAATGATGGTGATAATCGCAGCCAACACTCTCCAGAATATCCTCCAGCCGTTGATCCTCAAAATGATGACCGACCTTACATTAGTCATAATGTTACTAGGGCTGCACCTCCACAAGAACAGGGAAATCCCATGGCTGAAAAAAGATTTCAAAGAAGAAAAACTCGAACTGGGAAAGATTACAGCGGTGCATATCATAGCCAAAGTGATCATCATTCTGATCTTGCTGATTCAATGGATAACATGAGCATATCTGACTCTCAATCTCAACAATCATTCAGAGATATGTTATTTGGGCAGACACTTCCATACCCATCTCAGCCCCAACATGGGTATCCTGGATATCATGTTGAACCACCACCAAGATTACAATTAGAACTTGGACCTGGTATGGGATATCACGAAGCATACTCTGTCCGTAGCCCTTATGGATGCTTTCGGGTGAACACCGAAGCATACTCTGGTGATGGAGGTCAAACATGGAGTGGTGGGCATACTACAATTTATCCTATTGCCGGTTATCCATTACAACCTCAAGCTCCTCAAACATGGGCTCCTCCTGCTTCTACAACTACTCAACCTCAAGCTCCTCGAGCAAGGGCACCTCCACCTGCTTCTACAGCTACTCAACCTCAAGCTCCTCGAGCAAGGGCACCTCCACCTGCTTCTACTCAACCTCCCTCTATTTCAGCAACAAAGGAAAAATATCTAAAAGATTTGGAAGAACATTTTCCGAAGTTTGGGATGATGCAGTTTGCCAATCCTGAAGTGTATGAGGAACATGTTGTTTCATACAACAAGTCTTACAGAAGTTACATGACATGGGAGCAATATGTGGAGCATATGAACAACATATTGTATAGAGAACCAGCGCGCCACTCAACATACAACTGATGTGAGTTAGTAATTTACTACGCTGTTATATGTTTGTTGTAAATTGAATATTATTGCATAAGTGTGTTAACATGAGTTTATAGATTGTGCTCATAAAATTTTAGATCTTAATTCTTGCATTTTGCCATCGATATCTTTCATCGAAATCTCCAAAAAAAGGACATATTCCTTAACTCACACATGATTGACCCCCCCCCCCCACATACCCAATATAGAATTTTATTGCATACAACGTTGCATCTAGGTGTTGAGACCACGCCTGTAAAATTTCATGATTTAATTCGTTCATTTTGGCATCGGTATGGCTAGGATTGCATCTGTCGATATTTCCGTCGGTATACCTGTAAATATCTATACCCAAGCTGTCGAAACGACGTCGGTATCGGTCATTGAATTCCTTGATATATTTACTATTCCTGTTATTGTCTTTAGTGTTTTATCACATATCTCTTGTGTTTAGACTATACCTTTATCTCTTGGATTATCAAAGAGATAGCACTATATTTCCTTCGATGTAGAAAATACACAAAATTCTTCTCATTGTATCAAGAGCACGTTATGATACTCCCTAATTCCCCGCTTCCTTTTTCTTTTCACCCGCCCGCAAACCCCCCACCCCTCCCGCTCAATGCTCCCTGCCCCACCGCCCGCTCTTTCCCCTGCGCTCGACTCCGCTGCCCACCTGTGCGCTGTCCTCCTTCTCTAACCAGCTGTTTGACTGACTCCATCCCAGCTTAGTCACCCGTTCCCCTCCCCGACGTCGACTATCACTACCTGACATCAACCCCCGCTGCCCGAGCCCAGCCGCACAACCACCCGCCGTCAGTCTGCTAGCCGCCACCCGCTAACCGCCGCTCTTGGGATACCAACTGGGATGATGACTCCTCACCTCCTTACGAGGATAACCAACAATATGGTAGATTAGTTGGTAAGCTTATATATCTGACTGTTACTCGAGATGATATATCTTCTGCAATGGGATTGGTTAGTAGATATCTGGGTAAACCTAGACAATGCCACTGGGATGCCATGTGTCATGTTCTGAAGTATCTGAAATATTTGACTGTTACTCGAGCTGATATATCTTCTGCAATGGGATTGGTTAGTAGATATCTGGGTAAACCTAGACAATGCCACTTGGATGCTGTGTGTCATGTTCTGAAGTATCTGATGAATTCTCTAAGAAAGGGCTTATGATACAAAAGAAACGGGCATTATAAAACCACAAGATTTTCCAATATTGATTATGCAGGCAACATGATAGATCATAGATCTACATCTGGGTACTGTACCTTTGTTGGGGGTAATCTTGTTACATGGCACAACAGGAAATAGACTGTTGTTGCCTCTTCTAGGCTGAGGCTGAGTATAGAGCCATTGCTCATACTACTTTGATCTGTTGTGGGTTTGTGGTCTTCTGAAGGAGTTTGACATATACGATCCTAATCCTATTCCTATGAATTGTGACAATAAAGACAACAATCCAACATTTCATGAACGCACCAAGCATATTGAGGTGGATTCCCATTTTTTCAGGGAAGCTGTTTTGTCTAGAAGCATCTCGACTCCATACACATACTTCTGATCAAGTAGCAGATATCTTCACTAAGCTGCTTCCTAAAACCAGATTCGCTGCCATGGTGGAAAATTTGCGCATGATTGATATCTATGCTCTAGCTTGAGGGGGAGTGTTGATATATTTACTGTTCCTGTTTTGTCTTTAGTGTTTTATCCCATATCTCTTGTGTTTAGATTTTACCTTTATCTCTTGGATTATAAAAGAGATAGCATTGTATTTCATTCGATATAGAAAATACACAACATTCTTCTCATAAAGCATCGATGGTGTCATTGTGTAGGAGAGCTTCCATTTTAAGACCCATAGCATGAGTCCAACCCTCACCCTATAATGTATCCAATGGATGATGATGGTGTCCAAAGCCAAGGCAAAGTTTTTAATTGAAAGAGTGTGTTTGACAATAGCATGTGATTTAAGATAATGAATGGTTGCACAAGGAAAAACTAACATCAAGATTATTGGCGTACTTCTTGAGTGTTCTAAGATGGGCGTCACTTGTGACTCAAAGAACCTCTTCACGAGTTGATAACTGTTTATAGCATTTTTGATAAACATGACCAAAAGTAGTAATGGTTTCAGGTGCATATGAATTGTGGAGTGACAATCTCAAAGAGAAGTTTGTGAAGAAGAGTGGGTAAAGCTGTTGCTGTTGTTGGTGTAGTGTACTTTTGTGGACTAACAACTCTTATCACTGCAAAAGGGAACAAACTAATGAAGATGAGCATTAGTAGTTACAAATACCTAACACAAAGAGGGACAATAACACGTGTCCCCTCTGCGCTGAGTAGCCCAAGAAGATGGTTTGAATAGATTGAGGTGTTCATAGTCACAAAATTCTCCAAAATTTTGAAATGTTCGCATATAAATCACAATTTCTTGATGTGCCAAATGGTACACCCAATTTTGCAAGAAACTCGTACTATTCTCGAATTCTAAAAATTATTCACGAATTTTACGAATTATCTCAAATTTCACGAATTGGTCTCGAATTTCACGAACTATGCATTTATGATATAAGAACATTTCATATTATCTCAACGTATGGAACATTGAGATCTCTGCTCAGCTTTCTTGGTACTATATTCAAATGATCAGACATTTTGACGACTTTAAAAGCCTTATCAGTTACAAAATCGGAAATGGAGAAAATACCTGGTTGTGGCATGATCCGTGGACTCCTCAAAATAAATTCCTTAGGGATTGCATTGGTTCCAAGGAGATCATTAGATCTGGTCTGCCTCTGTCTAGCAAAGTTAGTTCTATTGTGTCTGGTACTCAGTGGTATTTCTCCTCATCTAGATTGCATAATGTTATGATTAACTTCCTTGCTGGTATTCCAAATCCTACTGGTGGAGAGGATGATATTCTGATTTGTAATGAAGTCAAGGTGAATCTGAAACTGATTTGGAGCTTTATCAGGGAGAAAGGAATTACTGATCCTGTGTTTTCTTGGATTTCAAAGTTTAATTGTCCCAAAAGATTTCGCATTACTGCTTGGAAAGTTGCTCATGGAAGATTATCTACTACTGACTATGCGAGAAGAAGGGGGATCTCTACTCCCATCTTACTGTTTTCTGTGTAAATGTGACATTGAGAATATCCAACATATCATTTTTGAATGTTCTTATACTCTTTCTATTTGGAGATGTACTTTTGAAGATAAGTTCATTCATCTCATCCCAAGTAAGGAGGATCTTACTGCTTTGGTGAGTAAACCTGATCATCTTATGGGTGTCACCATTATGCATTTTGTCTGGTTGAAGAGAAATTTCAGAGTGCATGATAACAAGTTCATGGAGTCCTCTCTGCTCTGGCGTTTAGTGAAGTCTACTGTCAAGTAGCTGCTTGGTTAGCTCTGATGATTGCAGCTCTATCCTTTCCTGTCTTGATGATCTTGAACTTATTTGGTTCTGATCACCTTCTTACACATTTTTGTGTTTTCTTTTCTTATATTCTTCTCTACCGTTTGCTGGCAATGTATAGCTAACTTGGTGAGATTGTTCTCACAAGTATTTCCTTTCTTGCATTTGTACAAAAATACAATTAAAGCAATACAGGTTTTGATTCACAAGAAAAAAATGTGTTTATCATTAATATTAATGTATATATATGTATATTTGTATGTATATATACACATATATTGCAGTTCCAAATTTTATCTGGTTTCCCCCCAAAATTGACTGAACTTTTACTGAATATTTGTCAAATTTAGCCTAGTTTTCCGCATAATTCCCAAATGCCGAATTGTACAACCTCGGCGAAGGAATCTTGAATCTCGAATTTGTGACTACTGAGGTGATAATTTATCAATTCAAGGATTGAAATTATGAATAAATTATGAATATATATATATATATATATATATGTATATATATCTATATCTATATCTATATATATATGTATATATATATCTATCTCTCTCTCTCTCTCTCTCTCTCTCTCTCTTATATATATATATATATATATATATATATATATATATATATATATATAAAAGCCTAGAAACGCCTTGCCCTTCACCTAGGCTCCTAGGCGGACTAGGTCTCCATGGCCAACACCCGACTGCTCAACCGCCTAGACGACTTTGGGCAGACAAAAAAACATAGATAAAGAGAGAACATACATTAGGTAGGACGTAGCATTGAGAAAGGATTCTCACCCTAAAGGATGGTTGGGGGTTGGTGATTATGAGATACAATGTAGTAAGACTCCAATTGAACTGATATTGTTTTTTAACATGAGAATGTAGGAATAAATTCAAGACAATATCAAGTTAATGGCAATTTTTGTGTAATGCCACACCATTATGTTGAGCTGCATGGGCACATGATTGCTTGTGTACCATCCCAACAGACATGCACATCACTTGCTAAATATATTTAAGAATACTATATATAAGAAGGGTTTTAAAGTTATCATCAAATTGAAAGAATTATTGACGAAGTTGTTCGATGATAGGAAGAACCTACTCTTGATTTCTTTAAACAAATCCATGTCATTTTTGTATAGTAATGAATTAAAAAAAATAAAGTAACAAATTCCATTATAGTTAATACAAATCCAGACATCACTATGAATCGCAGAAAGTGATCATGTAGATAAATTTAGTTGATTAAGCAAGGTAATTGATGTAGCACATCCCACATAATTGCATGTCATCGACATTGGCAACTCCCTTGAGGGCCATAGTCACCCAGATAGCCCACATTAGGTTTTTTTTTAATCAATTTCAACCAATTTTGCTATTTTAAAGATTTATTTGTGATTTCAAGGACTTATTTGTGAGTTCCATCTTTTGGTTTTATAATTTTTATTGTACGTTTGTTATTTGATTATAATCTTAGCTAGGCAAATGCTTGCAAATGTCACCTCACTTAGGGCTTATAAATATCAGCCTTGGGGTATCCGTCTAGGTAGAGTTTTGTTTACAAACTTTTGTTTCCTGGAATTAGTTTGTTGTCTGTTAGCATTAGAGGCCAAAGCCTGAACCCTAGGTCTAGTTGCAGGACACCCCTCACCCACAATTTTTTTGCTAAACCCTATGTCTAACAATGATCCTATGAAAGTAGAATAATTCTTCTTCAATGCTTCAACAATATGCCGCCACATACCGTCCTTTCCCTCACCGTCCTCAATTTCCCCTCACTCTCTTGATCTTCTTCTTCTTCCAACCAATCTCCCTTTTGACATTCATCCTTCTTGTCTGACATTAGGAAACCACTCCTTTGATCTTCTTCTCTCTCAATTTCTTTTCCTTCATGTGTCTGATCGTGCTACAATACTGTACTATAGCACCCCAACTAGAAGTGGAGGCACCACCTTTACCTCTGGCCAAATAGCGACCAACCCAACCTTTTCCCCTGCCCTTGGGGTTTGGGCGACCAATTGTTGAGGGATTGGGCTATCTGCCAACGTTAAAGGCATAGTTTTGACCCTTCCTGCTATAGTACCTGTCTAAAGAGAAGTTTCGCATCAGCACTGCCTGCGACCCAATAGGATTTTTTTGCAGGGGGAACAACATCCCAAGAGGCACCTTGCCGCCCTCCACGTCTCATGAGGGTCTCTGCTTGGTCTCGGAAAGTAAAGGGTGGCACCTAAAGCTCCTTGTGGTGGCTGATCTCTGGGACACAAGCTGTTATTATACCATACCAATAGGACATTGGTCATTGTTTTCCTCCTACAATTTCTTTCCTTCACTCTCTCCACCTAAAGCTGTATTGGGTCATGTGCAACAACCTTGACTACTTTGAAACTGCAATGATAGGTATGTAATTTTCCCACACAGACAAACTTGGATTTTGGAATTCTGCATTTTTTCCAAACTTCATTGACACACCACGGTGCGTAACATGGACTTCAATGCCAAGATGACTAAGTGTTATAGTCGTTTGAAAATGTGAAGATTGCAAAGATCAAAGGCTGTGGTGACCAATTGGACTAAACATGTTAACCTTCTTGTTCTTGTATGGTAGCTAGACTAATGATGAGAAAATAGACAACAGTACAAGTGTTCGCCTCATCTTCACCAACAAGCAAACACAAACCCATGCCAATTGCTAGATCGATACTTCCACGACACAAGAGACCCCATCCTCTTCTAAAGTTGGATGTACAACATCAAAGCCCTCGTATGGCAGTAGTTAGCTGAAAAGCGATGTTTGTTGTTTGCCAAGGCGAAGTTGCGAGGTACCACACTCGTTTGATGGCACTGACTTGTGCCATTGACCATCATGCATACTAGGAAATACATGAAGGTAGGCATGTATTCCTTTATCACAACCAACCATAAGCATTGACTTTGCCTCAAGATCTTTGATTTGGAGCAAGGAATATATTCAGCCGAGTACGCCACACGTGTAATGACTTGGTGTACAAATCTAAGGTCACTTGGGACTATCAAATGACAATCACAACGTATTATCATGACCTCCTTGCATCCCTTGCTATAACACGCCCAACCTTAAGCATTTGCAACATGGACAAAATTGTTCATGTCGTGGCAAAGATAGAGCATGAGCATAAGTATCGACTTTCTAGGAGAGTCCACTACTGGATTGTAGCTTGTGTCTATCCTAACCATTAATACTACTTCAGCTATTTAGGCCACTCCCCGGTCATCGTCAGAGGTTGCATTGATGCCAAAAAGGTGCATTTCCTCTCTTGTTAGGGCTACAAACACTGCTCCAACCAGTGTTCTAGTCACATGTTGACTGTGATATCAGATAGGAAGAAGGCAGATGATGAGAAGTACAAGGATGTGCACCCATGCTATGAGTCCAATGTCAAAGAGTTATGACTTTAAGGATCCGACATGTCAAGTCTTTAAAATCTAAGGACACCCACTTGGACAAGCTTCCTTGAGTTGACCCCAACGTGGTAGAGGTTCATCTTGCTCAGTTGAGGGGGAGCTAGTATTGATATCTTGCATATTTGACTCGTAATCAAGCTTGGCATTCCCACTGAGGGCCTTCATCAATCAATTAGCCTATATCAGGCTTTTTAATTAATTTTGTAAGAAGAAATGAATGAGGAAGAAGACGGAAACACCGATCACATGTCGGCTGCAAGATGCAGCAAACGTGAGTAGGGCTTGAGCCTACACACTTGTATATATGTATTAGGGTAAGTACATGAGGTACAAAGAGAGAAAAACAATAAAAAATAAATTCCATAAGTAAAATAGATCTGCCGCTGGTTTGCCGTTCCGCCGCTGTGCCGGTGTCAATACCATCGACTTGAGTGTCGATGGCATCGACGGAATATTGTCTTGCGCCTGAACCAATCTCGATACTATCGACATGTGTGTCGATAGTATCGACCGGGATGCAACTTGCTTCATCTTGAACCTGAACTGATCTCGATACTATCGACAGAATGTCGATAGTATCGACCGGGATGCAGGTTGCTTCACAAATTTCAATCAGTTTTGCTATTTTTATACAATGTTACTTCAACGTTGAAGGTTAACATGATAATTATACCATCATATTGCATCTCTTTGAAGCATAATTAATAAGATTCATCAATTCTAGATTCAAATGTATCAAATGTTTAAATTATGCCATCACTAAATTTGTGCGATTATACACTATTTGATGGCTAATGTTGTATATCTTCAAACATCTAATAGTAATAGGTTTTAGATTAGCAAAAAACATGAGTTTGGTTAAACTGTGCATCTAAAAATGGGTCAAGATAGGCAATTTTTTTTCTAAAACTTCAATCCGATGATTAATGTAGTCGAACCTCCTAATTTGACTTGGTTAAACTTCTTAGCAAATTTGGGCGATGTTGTCAAAGTTGAATTTAAACATGGTGTTTCGTCACAACTTCCACAAAGTCGTAGTGAACGTGAAGTTGGAGACCAACATGGCGAAGTTCATGCCTGAGTCTCTTTTCACTTATTTGCTTGGTAGCATACTTGTGATTTTGCTCATGTTTTCCATTTAAAATGGTAAATAAAAAATGGTATAAGTATGTGTCACTTCCGTTAAAAATGTTTATTTTGATGTTAAGAAAAACAACCACTACATATATTTGACTACGGTTCCTCTAGATTTAAGCTAGATCTCAGTTCCGTCTATTTTCGGTTGAAGCTTCCAGCTTTTATCTACAATGCCCACACATATAGCTCATATGGTTGATACATTTTTTATGTAGAATCATACTTATCATCGTGTGATGGTAAATTGGTATTGCATATTATAGGGTTTAAATTCTCTATATAGTTGCTTTGCATCTTATAGATGTAGTTTGTAACTTGTTAACCATGCGTACTAGTGTTTAAGAGTCCACTTACATAGAGAGTAGGGAATATGGAGTTGTGTATTTGTGATTTTGTGTCACGAAAACTTGTAATATACGAATTCACATATGAAAACCTTTTCATCAAATTTCACCATTTCCTTAGAAAAAAAACGTCGAAGTTTTGTCGCAGTTTGTGTCTAAACTTTTTCGGAACCTCAAAGTTTCCACAAAGTTCCACTCCTACTCCTGACAAAGTCGAAACAGAGTAGATGTCATGTATCATGGTTTAAAAAACCAGGATTGGAAAAAGGATGAGATGGGACAAGTGAAATGGTATCAGATATACGCCAAATCGTGTAAACAAGTGGTAGATCTAGTAGAGGAGGGGTAGATCTACTACCTTGTAGCTCAAAAACAAAGAAATAACTAAGAAATATGTTTACCTCAAGCTCAAGAATCTCTTAAATTTCCAAGTCTTCATTGTGTGTAGCAACAACAGTGGACTTGTCAATGTTGACATTAACGACGATGTGGAATCAAACTATAGTTCGGGCTAGTATCATCGACAATGGATTGGCATGGGCCAAAATAGGGGACAAGGAGGATCTAGAAGTTATCCGATGTTGAGGCTTGTTGGCATAAAATATATCAACCAACATGCTCTAATTGGTTTCTTGCAGCTAGCAAGTTATTGGAAACTCATTTTCTTAGAACTCCAAATTAGTTTTGGAAACTTGCATTCAATGTGTTTTTATGTGGTTAGTTAATTGTAGATGTGAATGAAAAAGTCACAATGTTGGTCAACATGTATTGTTGTCACAAATTAGTCAAAAAATTCTCCAAAATTCTGAACTCTTAGCAATTTTTCTTATGCAACGACTGCTATGCTTGAATTTTGCAAGAAGCATGGACTATTTCCATTATTTTACAAACTATTCACGAATTACAACTAAATTTCACAATTTGTTCTAGAAATTTACTAATGATTTGTTACTCATATTGTCGTCATCCAAGCCTCAATACCAGCCATGTTGGGTTCAAATACACAGATCCTTCTTCTCCAATCAGTCCTGTTGATGAGTCATAGTCTGATCAAGATGTAGAGACTTAAAATATCTCCCTATAAACTCTTTCCAAATCAATTTAGGCATGTCTGTCTTTTCATTATGCTCGACTTAATAGTATTGCTTTGGATATGCATGTTTGGCGGTCTGCTTTGCTCATGTCCATACCTTCTCAAAAGACCCTCACATATTTCGTCTTTAATACTACCCACTACCACATAGTTCCTGATACAATTATATATCAAGCGATCTTTTCTTGTCTTTCCACACATTTGTCTTAGAATATGCATTTTTTTGCCACAATCGTCTTGTTGAGACTGTGTTTATTCACCATCCAATATTTACTTTCAGACGGCATAGTTGGTCGTATAACTGTTCTATAAAACTTACATTTTAGTCTAAGAGGAATATTTTGGTCACCTACTACAATTGCACTCCATTTCAACCGTCTTGTTCTGATCCTATGCAAACATCAACTCGAACATCACCATCAATATGAATAATAGAGTCCAATAACCAATTTAAGTACATTCTTGTAAGTCCACTCAATCCAACTTCGCCTAACCATTTATTATTCTAGACTAGCTGAAATTGCGCTGTGTGTACTCTATTTTGGCTTTACTGATCCTAAATCCACTAGACTCTAAACACATTTTTCCAAAGTTTAACTTTATCATTCTTTCTTTCTTGAGTTTCATTAATCAACACAATATCATCAATAAATAACATGTACCTAGGAGTATCATCTAGAACATGCTTTGTCAACTCATACTAACAAGAACACTAGATATTGTCTTGATACGATCCTTGATGTACCCCATGATAGGAAACCTTGACGCCTCTCCTCTAGGAGTCCTAACAATTATAATTGAACTATCATACATGTCTTGAAGCAAGTTATTGTATTGGATTGGCACACCCTTTTTCTCCAAAACCCTCCACAACACTTATTTAAGTACTTGATCACAAGCCTTTTTCATACCAATAAAAAATGTGATGGTCTCTTAACTCCATAAGCTTCCTTATAAAAAAATAGCATCTCTTATGGTCTTCCAGACATGAAACCAAACTAGTTGACTCTAATATCTACATTAAATGTTTAAGCCTTTGCTCAATAATCCTCTCCAACATGACTCATACCTTTGTAGTTTGTGTAGCTTTGAACGCGAACTATGGTACTTTTTTTCCAGTCATTCTACACTTTCTTGGTCTTCATAATCTTATTAAAGAAAGTTATTAACCACATAGCTCCTACATTCCCCATGCTCTTCCAAACATCAATAGGAATACCGTCTGGCCCGCATGCCTTTTCTATTTTCATCTTTTTCAAAGCATTCTTGATCTCAGATAGTGAAACTGCTCATCCTCATGTGTAAGTGACATCACTTGTATTCATGTCATACGAGTTTTTACATTATTCAGAGTATCATCATTGTAGAACTTATGAAAGTTGTATTTCCAGTGGTTCTTAATAAAATCATTGTTTACCAATACTTTACCATCTTCAATTTTGATGCATTTTACTTGACTCAAGTCTATGTCTTTCTTTTCTGTTATATGAGTCATTATATATATATATTTCATTTCTTTAGTGTCCAACTTCTTACATATCTCTTTGAAGTATCTAAATTTGGCCTCTTGAACAACTTCTTTCTTTCCTAGCTTGTATTTTTCAAGGGTTGCATCATCTTGAGATTCAGGCAAGCTCCTATAAATCTCCCTTTTGAGTTTAATAGCCTTCTGCATTTCATCATTCCATCACCAAGACTATTTCTATTTTTGTCCACACCGTTTGCACTCTCCCAAAGCCTCTTTGGCAATTCTTGATATGTAGCATCTCATATAGTGCAACATGATGTTAGATCAAGTGCAAGTTCGAAGTACTCTCTTTGATAAGTTATCTATAAATGTCAATTTCTTTATTCCTTTAAGTTTCCACCATTTGAGCATTTTATTTCGGTTTCTATTATCTTTTGTTCACCTTCAATTTAATATCCCAAACCACTAACCTTTGTTGGGGTGGCGAGTTTTTTGCCAGGGGGTCGTTATACGATCCTTGTATACTTTTCGATCCACTTGCCCAAAATAGGAAGTAATGCATATTTACAATTTTGCCCACTCTTAAAAGTAATCATACGAGAATCTCTTTTATTGAACTTGGTATTTACCAAAATAATATCATTAGCAACTAAAAGATCTAATATCCTCTGTTCTCCATTTCTTTTTCGATATCCAAACCACCATGAACCCCTCATAGCCACCATTGTTACTCCTCAATGACCATTTAAATCACTATCAATAATGATCTTCTCCTCTATCAATATTCTTGTGACAACCCACCATGGTAAACGAGATTACTCAAAACTGAAAACACAATCAATCACTAATTAACCATATATCCAGAAAAGAGGATAAGGAAAAACCAAATAAATTTTCTTAAACATGTCCAAGAATATCTACATATAGGTCCAACATCTTGCATAAAAACACATACCATACCAGGCATTTATACAACTGTCCAGTGGTCTCAACCACAACCTATATACAAAAGATATTGTCCAAATGCTTACATCATATACAAACATCAACATACTGCCAAAACTTGAGTCAATATACCTTGACTACAAAAATTCCCCGCTCGGACCTGAGAGTACAGGGACGACTCTAGGACACACTAAAACTAGCCAACCTTCTGCTCCTACTGATCTCCAAGCTGCTCCTCGCTACCACGGGTCTGACGATGCTGTTGACAATCACCTAAAATGATGTGGTGACCAACAAGGTGAGACCTATGTCCCAGCGAGAGATATAACTCTCAACAACGTTTATTGATTTCAACAGATTATGTAATTAAACATATAAGGCAAATAAATTTTACAGAATTGAGAGATTAACATAGAATTTCCAGGGAACAGACAGGGCTAACATCATATGAATAGTTGCTTTCTCTTACCACTTTATATATATCAACTAAACATTACAAGAAACAAGGCAAGGGTTATCATCCAAAGTAAGTCGCTTCTTAACCCTAATAGTTATACCACACAGTTGGATTATATCTTTTATCAAGCCCAGGGGAGTTACATGCATACCACTCAAATTTCCAACTGACCACCGCAAAGTCGCAATCAATTCCGTACAAGATCTAGGAGAGCCGGAATCCTAAAATCTCTTCCCCTCGGTCAGTACGAGTCCGCCGCAGTGACATCAATCAAGCTACAATCAGCCTAGTCCGTCCTTGTTATACTGGCCACGACACTAGAAACCAGGGTATTCAACCCTATCCGAGGTACAACCGTAGTTGTCCTCAATCACATCACATATACATTTTCAATCATCTGAGATATGGCCTCGACCGTTCTCCATAACCTTGGGTCAGGATGACAAGGATATATCCTCGCCGCACCGCATATACTGAACAATATATGACTCTGAGTTTTCCTTCTGGAATACTCGTTTTACTATTAAGCAAATCCTGACACTGGAATAGCTCTACGACACATGGCACTACATGATTAGTGTTTCACTTGATTAATTATTGCCAATTGGGTGAGTTTAGGCTGCATCAATCAGGTTTCATACGAACCCTAAAAGATATCTACAAAACTGTTGGTATATAACAACTCCAGAAGATATAAAATGTATGAAACATATTCTTTATCACAATATAACATGGTTCTAATCCCTTGTCTATCATAAAGAGGATCACACCTCTACTAGGGCTCAAGTCATACCCAAAGGTCATTTAAACCATTCACATTACCTCCGGCAAGGACATCATTATCTTTCAACACTTTTGTAGAGGGTTCCACAAATCATCAACACACTTGTAGTATACAAATTTAGCATAAGATTTCATCAAACATAAGAGATATGATGATTACAAAGGTAACATAGTAGGGTTACCATAACACATTAGAGTATCCCTTCCTCATAACAACATTGGGGGAAGGTAGATATATTAGACCATCATCACTTAATTATTATTAATAAGATTTCGTAAGGTGGATTGGATTGATATTGCAAATCAACACTCGTAAGTAATCCATTGGTTTGTACACACACTTAGGCAAAAACGAAACTCTTATACCTAGCATCCCCATTGGATCATGGATGCACTTAGCCGAAACACAACCATAAAATCATGGATGCACTTAGTCAAGAACAAGCCATCAAATCATGAATTTCAACAAAACCATCAGTCTCCATATAGGGCCAAACCATCGAATCATACACCTAGCGAAGCCATTGGTTCCTGAACTTAGTTGACTAATCATCTCATAGAGTAGTAGAGCCATCGGTTCTGAGCATTGAGTAAACCATCGATTGTGAGAGATAGGCAGGCCATTGGTTGTGAGAGGTATGTAAGCCATCAATTGTGTTGTGAGAGATAGACAAACCATCAATCGTGAACAACAAGCAACCTATCAGTTGTGAACCATAGGAAAACCATCGGAATCAAGTGCTAGAAGGACCATCGTTTGACAAGCTAGGTAAACCATCGTTTGTCAAACTAGCTACGATTTCACCTAGAAACGAAGGTTTTTACTTAGTGTAGAAGATATGATTTCACCTAGCCTCAGAACTGATGGTTTCACTAGCTTTTACAAATGATGGTTTGACTTATCTTGACAAATGATGGTTTCACCTAGTGTTGACAAACAATGGTCTAACTCATCTACTTGATGAAAGCATCGACTTAGGCATCAAGTATGACCATCGATTCTTTGAATGAAGAGCAACCATCCTTTGTAATGCTCAAGGAAAACTGTCAAATCAACAACTAAGGGTAAACCATCGAATCATCATGAGTTACACCATCGATTCATGTTTCAAGAGAGAAATCAATATATTAAGCTTAAGAAGAAACCATTGTTTCACACTTCAAGGAAACCATCGTTTTAAGGAGACAAAACCATCGACTTCCAAAAACATGCAAAGGTTTAGATATCATACTTTACAAGAAGATCGTACACAAGATCTAGAGGTAGTTTATCTACACAAGTACTTCTACATAAGCTCAAACCCTACTCAAAGGATAATCTTTCTACTTGTTACTACGTTTTTAGGGCAAAATCTACATATGGCAAGTTAAGAGTAAGCAAGAAACGTGAAGAAAGATATAGAACTCACCTCAAGGAGGGTGAAGGTGGTTCAAATAGCAAGGTAGCTTGAAAGAGAGAAGAGAAACCCTAACTTTAGCACTCCAAACGCTCCAAGCTAGCTCCCTTCTTCAAGAACAAGGAAGACCTAGGTCAAAAGAGAAGAAAGAAGATGTTCTTCAACCACAAGCTCAAGTTCTACCAAGAACACCAATGTTTCATCCAAGGGAGAAGAGGGCAGCAAGGAAAACAAAGGTAAGGAAGATGATCTTGTTTAGGTCAAGATATTAGGTTAGGAAACTCCAAACGTCCCTAGAGAGGGTAGATCCAAACCCTAGAGCACATGCAACCAAGCTTGACCTAGCTTCATCCTCTACAACTCTTCTCCTTCCACCAAGCAAGAGGGTTGGACCTCTCAAGCAACAAGAAAAAGATGAAGGTGTGTAAATAGATCGTTTTAGTGAAAGAAGGGGGTATATGAAGCTAGGATGAAAGAGGAAGGTGGGTTGCGGTGTGAAAGCATGCATGCCATGTGTCTAAAGGCCGAAACCTCCCATCCATGCAAATAGGTCTACCATCTGTTTGTGATGCTAGGGGGACCATCAATTGTCAATCCTAGGAGCACCATCAAGTTCTAGCATCAAAGGGACCATTAAATCACGCCCCTTACTAGCCACACAAGCAAACCCTAAACCACCATCGGTTGGCACTCCACATGGAAAACCATCGACGTTGGTGCCTCAAGAGGATCCCACTCTCTCATAGTAGAACCATCAGATCCCAATCTTAAAAAGGTTAGCCATCGAGTTGGGACACTTAGCTGAGAAACCCTAGGTCTCAACCCTAAGGTAGATAACACCCCACATCCGATGGTGCATCTAGGTGCCCAAAGATGCAACTATATCAAACATGTTATGAACACTTATGAAGCACAAGATACATGTGAAAAGTATAGACAAAAACCTAGTTATGAGAAAATTGCATAAAAGTCCATATAAGCACATAAATTGCAAAACGTACTCAAACAATGTCCAAACTGGACCAAACTTGAAACTTTGCTTTGTCACATGATATCAGAGCACGCTTTAGGGTATGATTAAGGTTTTAAGCACCCAATTAAGATAAGCAATCAAGTTTAACCATAAAGCTAGGCCAGGGGTTTTACAATTCCTTGCATCAACTCATCCATGATATCCCAAAAACATTCTTAGCCTCTTTGCTAAGGCCAACTTGGTGTCATAAACACAAATAATTTTAGGAACCTTTCCTCTAGAATGATCCTAATAACTATGATTCTATCACCCATCCTTGTGATCTTATGATCATCATCCTTAAAAATCTTATCCACAATAAATCTCATGCCATTTCTACTTTTCTCAATTCATGTATATTAGATATGTACACTAGTGTCTCCAATCTCTCTACATCGTTCCGCTATCCACTTGGTTTCCTTCAAGCGAACCATATTGACTTTTCTTCTAATCATGGTATCCTCTATCTCCAAAGACTAGCCAAGACCCCACCCATAGTTGTCAAGGCGGCTAATTGGTCACCTGCTCTGATTGGGTGACCAGTTCACTAGTCGCCGACTAGTCTACTAGTTGGGCGCCAAGTCGTAGGTGTAATATTTGTATAATATTAATTATTTACATATAGGTATATGTGACACACTATGCAAACCTGCTAATGTAAGCATGTATCCAAGTATAAAATTAATCTAGATTTATAAAATAATGTTATAAGACACCTCAAACGATTTTCCATGAAGACTATTTGTTGAATTGCTGCAGCTAAAATTAATGCAAATGCAATTGCTATTTAGAACAAACAATGGTAAATGAAAAACACAAACCATCGGGATAGGGAGTGGGGGAATTAGAATTGCAACAAAAAAACCTTACGGTTCCTGGGCCCAGGCTGACTAAGCGTCTGCCCAGGCTTGGTTTGGGCCGACTGTTCATGCCAGTCGACTGACTAGCCGACCAGTCAGCTTAGGCTGGCACCAAGCCAAAGCCCATTTGTGGGCAGTTGGCTAGTCAAACCCCCTCTGGCGACCAGTTGACTAGTTAGCCGACTCAACAACTATGACCCTGTTCTTACTCTTTTATTTTGAACTTGCTTCTAGATCTGCCTTTGTTTAAAATGTTGCCCTTGCCCAATTTTTTGTTACATCCGAACAATCATGCGGTGGCACAAACTTCTTTACCCACACCCGTCTAAGGTGTGGAAACTCTTAGTTGTCTTTCAACACTGTTGTATTGAAACTCTTACATATTTACTAGTGCATCCGGGCGCTGATGCAACATGTCATGGTAGGGACGCTCCAACGAAGTTTTTTTGTAAGGATCCATATCATAAAAAGAGTGACAGTGTTATGGTTGGCTGTTAGCCTATGATCAACCCTCCTTTGCGCGAGCTCGGGACCGACTACTTTTGTGCAAGATGTATGGGATGTATGCGCAGTTAGTAATGACTTGTTACCATAATAAGAAAATGCTATATGATTCAACATTTGGGATTAGAGAATCAGTATGCAAATCATGTGTATACATATAATTATAGAATAATGTGTATATCTTGTGTATATCCATGTGTATGTAATCTTTGTATATATACACACATATTGTATTGTCCGTACTTTATCCGATTTTCCATATTTTACCAAAAATTTATTGAATTTTTGACTTTTAATTTTTTTTTTTGCATGATTCCCAAATAAGAGTTTCTCAACCTCGTTAATTGAACCCGAATTCCGAATATTTGACTATGTTAGAAAATATGGTGAAAGTCTTTGGATTTGCTACTGATAAAAAATAGAATAAGATATCATTATGTTTGTAGTTAGTCCAAAACTCATTTTACACTTGTTTTAGTAAGGAGCTGTAAAACTGTTTTTTATACATACTCACAGACAACATAAGTCAGGAGAACTTGAGTTCCTGGCTTACATAAAACCAATCACGGAAAACTTAAAATGGAACTTGAATTCTCAAGTTTTTCGGGCCAATATGACAAAGCAATCAGATTCCTAATTGCACGTTGTCAACATGTATTCCAACGATGATTGTAAGCATAAAAAAACATTGTCCCGAAATTTGTTTGTGCGGCCACATATGCTCTTGCTTATGTCTATGCTGCCAAACTACCACACCCAACATTGCTAATAACTCATGGTTCACATATGTGACTGTTCGGCCGACTAAGCATCTGATTAAACTTCACTTTTCAAAAATCCTACTACTTGCACTCTTGCATGCATGCATGTATATATGTATGTATGTATATATATATATATATATATATATATATATATATATATATATACATGTATGTATGTATGTATGTGTATATGTAAATATATATATTTACATATACACATACATACATATATATATATATATGTATGTATGTGTATATGTAAATATATATATTTACATATATATATATATATATATATATATATATATATATATATATATATATATATATATATATATATATATATATATATATGTGTGTGTGTGTGTGTGTGTGTGTGTGTGTGTGTGTGTGTGTGTGTGGATATTGTTGGAAATATGTAATAAACAATATTTCACAACGTGTTTGGTACAAGAGAAACCCTCCCTACATATAGGTGAGGTGGACAATCCCAGTTCAGACTGATCTCTATTGGACCTACTTACTTATTACACTCTGACATCATTGGGCTTATACACGTAGGCCCATATGACATACAATTTATTACTCCTTTTACTTCTGATAGTATATACAATTAATTAGATGTTTAGATATATAGTCATATATATTTATATATTTAATATCTATAACACCCATTTGTATATGACTATATTCATATGTTTCCTTTTGATACATTTACTCACACTTGTAAAATATACCTACAAATACACACATTCCACACATATATTTGTATATGCTTATGTTTATATATGATATAACTATATATATACACACATACTCAACACGTGTATACTTGTATGTATATGTTTCAATATTTACACATATATTAAACGCATATTCCAAAAGTATGTATGCCCATATAAACATAGCATACATGTATGTTAAATTGTTTAAATTGAAATGTATATCTTCTAATATTTAAATACGCTATTTTATATTACTTTACGGTTATATGTAATTAATTCAAAAATAAACCCAAAACCACATATACTCCCACATACCACACACACTCCCACATACCACACATACTCCAAGCGATACCCTCTTTGTCATGTCAGACAAACAAAGTCACACAAAAAAGGATGATGCTTTTCTTTAACGTGACAAGGGAGAATTGCAATTGATTGGATGAAAGGGCTTTTCTTTGGGGGTTGGTGAATAGCAGGATAACCATTCTAGGAAGGCTTAGAGTATCCGTTTAGTGATCGAGCTGATTGCTAGAGTGGCATCTATGTGAATGGAACAGGGAACTTTTTGTAGCCAAACTGAAATTCGACTTTACCTTGACAAAGCCTTGCTTTTTGCATGTTTTGGGGATATTGCTAGTGCAACCGTGACTTTCTATAAAAGCAATCAAGTTTCTCTTCTGACTTTGTTTCTATTTTCATTAATGGAAAAATTGATTGGCATGCCGTAATTAGAAAAGATGTTGCAGCATAAGTCCTAACTGGTTAACTTTAATGTATTAATTAATACGAATCCCCACATCTTCTTTTAGGAAGATACTCTAAGTAAAGTGCCAATTTGGCGTTATATTCTTCAAAACTTAGAATGAGGACACATCATGCAAAGTTCAAAGATTTATTCAACTATTTTTGCAGGAGAGATGATCCCTGGTTTGCTAAATTGGGAAGATCGTGCATACACATGACGTGGAGTGATCGAGGAGCAATATCTCTTGAGGTGTAGGACCCCTCCTCTAGACAACTTTCTGTTTCCTGAGCTGTTTATTGTTTTTAGTATCTTGTGCATATGTACTTTAGTGCCTTCAGCATTTTTTGACTACATTTTTTTCTTTAGCCTTGTAATAATTCATCCTTAATTCCAATATAATATTAATTTCCTCATTTAATTGTTAGCCTTATTTCATTTGAGTCGGGATATGAAATGATGTAGTTGATTTTTTGATAAGGTGTTAACTCTTTTAGCATGTTAACCAAGTCCTCTCTACCATAGCTATCTAGACGGCTAGGCGGTGACCTCTAGGATTTTGGGGCCTAGTTGCCTAGGTGGGCTAGGCGTTCTATTATTTTTCCAATTTAATTATAGTTTAGATTTTTACAAATATATTAGATAGGTCTACATCGACCTGTCAGATGGGTAGGTGGGTTGGATTTGGGTCATTGCGTGTGTTTCACTGGTGCATGTAAAAAAGTGCCCAATTATAAATGGTGGAATAAAAGCAAATCAAAACCCGACCAAACAGGTTGCATATTGACCTACGGGTGCCCATGTAAAATGTGTTCATTAAAATAGACGTTGCTAGCTATATGTGATAAACAAAAATAATAGCAATTTGCTATTCTTTTTGATGTCAAACATAGGAAAAAGTGTGCAAACAACTACTTTGTTTGACCCAACACAATGCGTTAACTCTCGATTGATTTTAGTGTGAAATTGGAAAAGGAGTGCATGTAAAAAAGTACCCAATTATATATGGTGGAATAAAAGCAAATCAAAACCCGACCCAACGGGCTGCATATCGACCTACGGGTGGCCATGTAAAATGTGTTCAATAAAATAGACGTTGCTAGTTATATGTTGTAAACAAAAATAAAGCAATTTGCTATTCTTTTTGATGTCAAACATAGGAAAAAAGTGCAACCAACTACTTTGTTTGATGCCAAACACAACGCTTTAACTGTCGATTGATTTTAATGTGAAACTGGAAAAAGGACATGAACTAGCTTCTGTATTTTGATGTACAACTGGAAAAAAAATAGAAATGATGTATTCACTGAAATGCTTTACAAACAGCATTATATCGTGTTATTTAACATTAGACATTCCTGATATAACAAGTACATTGTGAATGTCTACTGAACAAAACAAATTAAAAAGAATAGAATTGTTGTGATTAAACATGTTCAAAGTGCACACTACCTGCTCATTAACATAAATATTAATATAGAACATAACCATGTTGCTTCTGTTAGCATAAATAACAAGAAGGGATAAATGGATAATCATGTCCATTCTTAAACACACACACAACTGCGATGGATATACTTGCATAAGCACTTTAGCTACTGGATAGACGTGTGACATTTCTTAATAGTCATACATGATTTATACTTATAATAATATAGTTATTTTAGTTTACTGGGTCACCCGCAACACCTGCGAAGTAACCGGGTGGATACGGGTTTGGGCGATTTTAAGTGGGTGCAAGTTTCATCACCTAAACTCGACATGGATGCCTACAAATTTTGACCCAATTTTACAAGTTTAGGTATATATGTTTATTTTCATTTTTTTTAACTTAATCATAAATTTACCTAGATCTTTTTCTTCTTCTTCTTCATCATTATCATCTAAGCCTCAATCCCAACCATGTTGATGTTAGCTAGATGGATCCTTCTTATCCAATCAGCTCTATTATGGGTCATACTCTGGTCTAGATGTAAAGATTCAAAATGTCTCTTTATAAACTCTTCCCAAGTTAATTTATGTCTGCCTTTGCTTCTTTTAGTTGCGTTTGACTCAACAACCTTGCTTTGAATAGGTGCATTTGTCGGTCTGCGCTACATGTCCATACCATCTTAGACAACCTTCACACAACTTATTCTCGATGCTCACCACCCCCTTTGTTTCGAATAAGTCATTCCTCAAACGATCTTTTCTTGTCTTCGTCACACATCCATCTCAGCATACGCATTTCGGCCACACTTATCTTGTTGAGACCTTGTTTCTTCACTGCCCAACATTCATTCTCATATAGCATGGATGGCCATATAACTGTTCTATATAATTTTCTCTTTAATCTGAGAGGGATCGTTTGGCCACATACTACTCTAGTTGAACTCCTCCACTTCAACCATCCTAAACATCATCTTGAACCTCACTCCCCCTTTCAATAATAGAACTCAAGTAACGAAAGTTAGTTCACATATGGGTACATCCATTCTATCCAACTTGACCCCGCCATTCATAATTCTAGATTTACTAAAATTTTAATGCATTTGTTCAGTTTTGCTTCCACTGATTAAAAATCCATTAGATTCTGACGCATTTCTCCAAAGTTCAACTTTATCATTCAATATTTCTTTTCTTTCATCAATCAACACAATATCATCATCAAGTAACATGCACCAAGGGATATTATCTTGAACATCCTTTGTCAACTCATGTATAACAAGACAAATAGATATGTGCTGAGTGCCGATCCTTGATGTATCCCAAAGTTGATAGGAAAAGTTTGTCTCTCCTCTAGGAGTCCTAACACTTACAGTTGAGGCCTTATACATGTATTTAATCAGGTCAATGTATTGGATAGACACACCCTTTTTATGCAAAGCCCTTCACATCACTTCTTTGGGTACTCGATCATAAGCCTTTTCCAGATAAATAAACTCCATATGAAGATTTTCTCTGTACTTTTACATAAGCCTCCTTATCAGAAAAATAGCATTAGTTGTTAATCTTCCCAACATAAAACCAAACTGGTTGTTTGAAACCTGTATTATTGATCTTAGCCTTTGCTCAATAATCCTCTCACACAGCTCCATAGTGTGACTCATCAACTTGATACCTCTGTAGTTTGTGCGGCTCTGAACATCTCCTTTGTTCTTATAGATCGGGACTATAGTACTATTTCTCCATCATCCGACATTTTCTTTGTCTTCATAGTCTTGTTAAAGAAATTTGTTAACTACATAGCTCCTCCATCTCCCATACTCTTTCATACATGAATGAGAATACCATCTGGACTACATGCCTTTTTCATTTTCATCTTTTCAGAGCACTCTTAACCTCAGACAGTAAAACTCATCATGTGTAAGTGATATCTCTTGCATTCATGTCACCCGAGTCTCTTACATTATTCACAATATCTCCGTTGAAAAGCTTATGGAAGTAGTTGTCCATTGGTTCTTAATATCATCATCCTTCACCAATACTCTGCCATCTTCATTATTGATGCACTTTACTTGACTAAGTCTCTTCCTTTCCTTTCTCTTATACAAGCCATTTTATAAATATCCTTTTCTCCTTCTCTAGTGTCCAATTTCTTATGTCTCTCAAAGTATCCTGACCTTGCCTCGTAAACTGTCTTCTTAGCATCTTTCTTTGCTTGTTTGTATCTCTGAAGAGTTGCATCATCTCTAGATTTGGGCAAATTCGTATTAGATCTTTTGAGTTTGATTAATAGCCTTTTGTACTTCATCATTTTCACCACGAAGTCTCTTTTTGTGGAGGCCCACACCCTTTGGACTCTCTCAAAACCTTTTTTGCAAGCTTTGTTATGCAGGAGCTCATACTTTGCCACACAGAGTTAACATCAGACTTCAAGTTCCAAGTTCTCTCCTTGATAAGTTTATCATAAAATGTCAATTTCTTTTCTCCTTTAAAATTCCACCACTCGATCCTTCTATCTTGGCTTCTGTCATGCTTACCTTTTTTGACCTTAAACCACCAGCCTATGTTGGGTGGTTAGTTCTTCCCCAGGGATCACTTTACAATCCTTGCATGTTTTTTGATCCAACTGTCTGGTAAGGAAGTAATCATTTTGGCTACAATTGTGCCTACTCTTGAAAATAATAAACTGAGGCTCTCTTTTCTTGAAATGTGTATATGCTAAGATCATATCATTAACAACTGCAAATCTAAAATCCTCTCTCCTTCTCCATTTCTACTAGTATATCCAAAACCTCCATGAACTCTCTCATATCCAATATTGCTACTCCCCACATGACCATTTATGTCACTTCCAATAACGATCTTCTCCTCTATCAAGACTCCTTGCATTAGCTCATCCCTGTTATCTCAAAAATCCTTCTTTGCCTCCTCACTAAGGCCAACTTGGGGGGCATAAGCGCTAATAATATTAAAAATCTTTCTCCCAAGAACAACCTTGATAGCTATGATTTTATTACCCATCCGTGTGATCTTGACGACATCATCGTATAACATCTTATCAACGATAATTCCAACACTATTTCTAAGTATGTCAATACCAATGTTTTAAAAAAAGTTAAGCGGTAATCGTGCGGACAGCACCTTGTAACTGGTTAAGCGGTAAGCGGCCGATTAAGCGGCCGATTTTTTAAAAAACGGGTTTTAATTTTCTATATAATTTTATACAAAATTACATATATATGTATATAAATACTAATACTCTTTGAAACTTTTATATATATCTAAAGATTCTAAACACTCTACCCAACAGTAAAAACACCCAATTAGCTTATAAGATAGCTATAAGACAATAATTATAGCCATAATATAATAAATAATAGATTTGACATAGATAAAATACCCCACATACATGATTCAGAAATATTTTTGCATCACATGTTTACATAGTTAAGCAGTAAACAATAGACTCATTATTGGATACCTTTCTAACTTATTGTTATATGTGCATATCATCAATTAGTCATACATTACAGCAGTACAATTAACTAAAGTATGCATTCTAAAATTAGATAATAGTTACATATATTTTACTTGTATAAATTACACTTTACAACAGTACCCTATTATCCCAACTTGCATACAGTAAACAATAGACTCATTATTGGATACCTTTCTAACTTATTGTTATATGTGCATATCATCAATTAGTCATACATTTCAGCAGTACAATTAACTAAAGTATGCATTCTAAAATTAGATAATAGTTACATTACATATATTTTACTTGTATAAATTACACTTTACAACAGTACCCTATTATCCCAACTTGCATACAAGTATGCATTCTATTAGACTAGGCTTATCATGGGATATTTAAGTTTAATATATTATAGTCAGTAATACTTGGGACCATATAGTTTATATAAAGTTACAGGTGTACAGCAAAATTAAAAAAAAACGGACAAAAAACGGCCAAAAAGCGGGAAAAAAACGGGCAAAAAAACGGGTGAAAAACGGGAAAAAACGGCCGATTAATTACAAAAATATTAAACGGCGATTTTGCCAAAAATCGAACGGCTGGGCCATTGGGCCGATTAAACGGCCGTTTAATCGGGTGCTCAGCCCGTTTTTCATTTCACTGGTCAATACCTATATACCAAATTTTGTACCCTATGTCTCCAATCTCTTTGCATCGTTCCCCTGTCCACTTGGTTTCCTGCAAGCTAACAATGTTAAGTTTTCTTCTAATCATGGTATCCACTATCTCCTAAAACTTGTCTGTCAAATTGTCCATATTCCAAGATCCCACTCTAATCCATTTTTGTTGAACTTGCTTCTTTACAGGTCTCCGTCGAAAATGTTGCCCTTGCACATTTTTCACTACATCCGGGCAACGATGCAACAAGACTAGTTTCTTTACCCACACCCATCTCGGGTATGGAAACCCTTGTTTTTTCTTTTAACACAACTGGGTGCTGCTGTGCTGAAACCCTTGCATATTTTTCACTGCACCTGGGTGCCGATGCAACACGTCGCTAGATAGGGACACTCCAATAATTTTTTTATAAGGATCCATGTCATAAAAAAAGTAGCAAAATTTTATGGCTGGCTGTCCACCTACCACCACCCTCCTCCTTTACCTGGCTTGGGACCAACTACATTTGCATAGAGTGTAAGAAAACACAGACAAAGTTAAATTTACCTAGACCTTATTTGCCATAAATTAGATCTAATGTATTGACCTAATTTAGCCAAATAAAACCTAAAATGACCTGAATGAGGTATAGACAAACCTAATTTAGCCCTCAAAATGACCTTACATGACCTACTTTGATAAAATTTGGACTTGACCTAATTTGCTGCCAAAATTGGGCTTATGCACCCAGACTTGGACACCTCCACATCCTAGCCCCCCCTAGGCGTGCCTTGGGATGGGGGTTGATATGTGTGCTCTATGCTGAAACATGGATATACCCACATGTCTCGTAAAGTGTGTGGTCACTTCACTAGAAATTAGGTTTACCTAGATCTTAATTGCCATAAACAATAAGTCTTAGGGTCATAATACACTTTCTTTTGGAATAATTAAAGGAAAACATGATATCTAGACTGGTAGATTTGTCATACTTTTGAACGATAAGCAGTATTTCTGTTTATTTACGTTGGTGTCCTTTATTGGTGTATTACTTGACGCGTCTTATAATCATTTAAGGATCACTGTAAGTTTGAGAATACATTAGTTCTTTTTAAATATAATTGACTAATTGATTTCCATCTAGGGATTAGATTTGCATGTGGTGAACAATGTGGAAGATGCTGATTTTATTCTGGCTCATGGAACCGAGGCAATTGGTCTTCCATCTGGAGATTCTCTTCCCATCAGTCTTGATGGTTTGGAGAACATACTTGTTGCTTGTTCTCGGAAGGACATACCCATGGTAGTTGCTAACCCTGATTATGTCACTGTAGAGGCCAGAGAATTGCGTGTTATGCCCGGTAAGCAAGTTACATGTTCTTTTTAGACATAAAGGTTCAGCAACTCTTTGCTATATGGTTATTAAAAATGGCAGTTCTTCAAAACTAAGATAATACCTTGTTGTAGGATAATCAATTGGCATGGGCTATGACTATACGATTCTTTTTAATGATAGTTGATCCCAGTGTTTTAAAAAGCGTGCTAGGCGGCTGCTTAAGCGGCACAAGGTCTATGCCGATTAAAATGCACTCCAAGCGGGCGTTGAGCGGATTTGAGTTAATCGGCCGCTTTTAATCCGCTTTGGCCGCTTTTCCCCCGCTTTCTTCCCGCTTTTTTCTGCTTTTTCCCAATTCTGATATTTTATATAGTAACATTAATGTCAGTAATGTAGTTGATATTTTATATGAGTGTATACTTATATGTTTATATTAAGTGAATTTGAATATATAGTTAGCTGCTGATTTAATGTATTCTTAGCTACTGATTTAATATTCATTCTATATTAAATGAATATGAAATATGGTTAGCTGCTGATTTAATATGTTCTTAGCTACGGATTTAATATATGACTGTATACTTATATGTTTATATTGAATGAATATGATTATATAGTTAGTTGCTGATTTATTCTGTTCTTAGCTACTGATTTAATATTCATTATATATTAACTGAACATGAATATATAGTTAGCTACTGATTTAATATGTTCTTAGTATCAATTTTAGAGGTATACATAGGTTAAATTATGTAAAACATTCACAAATCATAATATCATTTATGTATATTATGTGTATAAACTGCTAAAAATATTAGAAAAGTTAAGCACCCGCTTTTTAAAAAAGGTCTTGTCCGCTCGCTTCCCGCTTCGCGCTTTTTAAAACATTGGTTGATCCATCACGGAGTATTTCGTATATTTATAATCCAACTTTTGTTTGGCAGTTTCTCTGCATAAACGATCTTATTGTTGTTTCTACTACTACTACTACTATTGTTGCTGCTTTTGCTACTGCCTATCATTATTTCCAATTTTTTTATTACAAATTACTTGGAATATTTCTAGACTAAAAGCTAGAAATTTATACATTCCTTTAATTCAAAGACTTATTTGGATAGAGTTATAGTCTCTGAATGATCCTATATTTGTAATAAATATATATGATAGGTAAAAAGTCTCTTAGTAACTGAGAACAAAAGTAGATGGCAACCTTTTTATTAGCTATAAACAGACATGAATGACAACCCTCTTGTGATTGGGTGTTGACTACCCAAGGAATTAATGTCATGGGAAACCAAATATTGCAACTAAGCACTCAAATAACTTTGAAGTATGACAAACTGTAAAGAGTAGTGATTCTTTTTACTTGATGATAAACAAGATACATCCTACATGCTTATATAGGAATGAGGGAGAAAGACAACTCCTTAATATGCAATGTGGAACTAAACAAGCTTAAGTTAAGCTAAGCATATTAGGCCCATTAGGATAGATATCTATAATGCTCAACTTGTTCACCAAAGTAGAAAAAGTTTCTTTTTCAAAAGTTTAGTTAAAAGATTAACTATCTGTTCCGTAGACTTGTAAAGAGACTGCAAACAGTCTTTGACTGTACAACCTCCCAAACAAAAGTGACAATCAACGACGATGTGTTTTGCCATCCCAGGTGTTGGTTGCAATAAAGATGGCTGCAACTCCATCGCCATAAAATGGCATAGGTGTGGATGATGATAGTCGAAGGCTCATAGAGGAATGCCTCGACCCACATCATTTCACCTGTAATTTGAGCCATCACCCAAATTCAACTTCAATGCTAGATTGACCTCTGAAGAATAATGCCACACTGTTGAATTTGGGTTCATTCTTGGGCCTATATGATGTGTGATTTCCTCGCTCATTGCCAATTGATTTTTAGTTGAATACCCACACTTCAATGGTATTTGAGCGGGCCCCACAAACCAAGTGTGAGGAAAGTCCACACCCTATTCAAAAAACACATGCAAGCTCGCGAAAGAAGTGGTTGTACGTGAGGGCTTGTTGAGAACAATCCCACATCGTTGAATACGAGGTTATACCTAGTCTCATAAAGTGTGTGGTCACTTCACTGATTGCCAAATGGTTTTGAGTTGAATACCCACACTTTCATTAATCACTGCTTGTTGTTGCTGTGTCATGTGAGTAATATATGGCCAACAAGACAAAATCCTGAAGTTGACTTCCTAATTCGAATTCCTAGCATTGTTCGAATAAAAAAATCAAATTTATAGTTTCCATGTTTATGGTAACATAGACCTTACCTAAGGCGCTTTGAGATAGTGCAAATACGATCACTACATCTCGATGAATCTATCGTGTTATGTCAAATTATTGACATGGAAAGTTACAAAAAGTCATCATCTCAAGGACCATTGTCATCTAGTGGTGTGTCAATTGGTTCTGCCAAGTGCATTTCCTCTGGGCTAGTCTGACAACAAAAGAGGTACATGCAACTTCAATTCCAAGGAAGTATCTCATGTTCCCTTGATCTTTCGTGACAAAGTATATGGACTAGTACTACTTAGTTACTTGAATACCAACCTAGTCACTCTTAGAAAGAATGATATCATCAACATATATAAGTAAGAGAACAATGTCTGTTGTGCTTTCTTTTAATAGAATGATCAACATGTAATTAATAAAAACTCAATTTGAGCGGAATTTGCCTCAACTTATCAAAGCAAGCTCCGAGACTCTGTTATAGGCCATAAATAGCTTTGCATACGCGACATACCTTGGAACACGTTCTTGATCAACAAAACTGAGAAATTGCTCCTGAAGAATTAGTTACGCTCAATTCCTCATATGGAAAGACATTTTTTACATACAAGTTGTTAGAGAGGCCAATCAAAATTAACATTACTGATCAAGAGATGAAAAGAATTTAACCTAGCAACTAGAGAGGTCTCAAAATAGTCAAAAGAATATGTCAGAGTATATCCTTTGGCCACAAGTTTGGCCTTGAGGCGATTAATAGTGCCATGGGGATAATATTTGACAAACAAGACTCGGCGGCAACACTTAGCTTGCAGTTGATTGGGGGTCAACCACATCTCAAGTGTGCATGCCAGTTAGGGTTGTGCTCTATTCTTCCTTAGCCTCGTGCCAACCATTGTATGATAGGGATTCAAAAGCATTCTTAGGAACTGCAATAGAAAAAAGAGCAGTAGCAAAGCATGAGAACAAACTATTTAGATGGTTATGAGAGTAGTCGTTGGAAATATCATACGAGGCACATGTACTCTTGCCTTTCAGGTCAACCATAGAATTATTCAAGCAAGAGAAAATATAATTAAGAATTGAAGTACCCTGACTTTCAAGGTGTGGACCTTCTGGAAGATTGAGTGATTTGGTGGCTGAACTCTAGAGTGTTGCCCCATGGGTAGACAAAATATAGTTCTTGTACAGATGCATGTAGACATTCAATATATCTCTCCTCAAAATAGAATCGTGAGAGTACATCTACTAGATAAAGGCAAAAATGAAGGAAATGATAATGGCAATGTTAGAATAAAAAGCAAGTGAATGGATAAAACAAATATATGACATTTGTATTGAGATATATTGCTGTACTTTTATTCCTGTTTCTTATTGTTACTTATCCTATAACATGGGCCATTGTATAAACATGCCCATTAGAATTTTTTGTTTGCTTTCGTGTACAACCTCCTCCTATTTATAGGAGTGAGTCTTCTCTTTTCTAAGATATAGAAAGACAACACACTTTCATGTGGTATCAGAACTGATATCCTAGCCCTGATCCTCCAGTTGCCCCTGCCTTCTCTCTCTCTCTCTCTCTCCCCCTCCATTAGCCGCCGTCGCCGCTAGGATCCTCCGTCTTCACTGTCGCTGCTGATCACACCTAAGAGCATCTACTCCCCTCTCTAACCTTATCCTCTTCTCCAACAAGAGGATCTGTAGACATGGCCGACGGTCTTTCCAATGGTCTTATGCCCTGAAGACTATTTAAGCAAATCTGTGTGGTCATCGTGACCACCTATTATAGGGCTCTATCCATCTCATGATTTTATGATCGGATCTATCTAACATATCACTCTTCTTCTTGCTGAACCATAGTGTTTGCCATCTATTTTGGGTCCTTTTGTAACCTTTCTGCTGGTTCTGCACGACGTGGACACATTGTGTATCTGTCTGACACGCCGTGTATCTTCGGTGAACTACTTATTGCTCTTGCTAGATAACGCCCTGCATGACGTGGACACGCCATATCTTTTTCTACACACACAGTGTGTTTTCGGCGAACCACTCACTGTTGCCGCCAGACACATCGTATCTCTCGCTGCACACGCCGTGTCTATACTACATGTTGTTGATGCTATTTATTTCACACGTTGTCGCCTTATCAACAGGACGTGTTACTGCTTCTGGACATCTCTGTTAATTTTGCACACGACGTGTCTGTCTCTTGATCAACTGCTTCTGAACCACTCACTATTTATTTCACACGTTGTGTCGCCTTATCAACAGGACGTGTTCCTGATACTGAAGACTTCTGTCAACTGTGCACACATCGTGTCGATTTCCTGACACGCCGTGTCCTGCATCTGTCGACTTCTGTCAACTACTACTATTCTATACTTTGGAATTATGGCTTCATCTTCTCTTGAAACCTTTGGGACACATGCTAGATGTGTAACTTCTGTCAAGTTCAACGGAGCCAATTATATTTTATGGGCATGATCCTTTCAAATTTATGCTCACTCCTCGGGCAAGCTTGAGCATCTCACAGAACTTCCTCCTCCTAAAGATGATATGACTGACAAAAAGAAGGCCGAGTATAAGAAATGGGTAGAGTGTGACTCTCAAGTCCTCTCTTAGATTCTAAATAGTTGTGAATCTCATGTATCCACCAATCTTCTTTTTACTGACACTGCCAAGGAAGCTTGGGATCATATTGCTCAGATCTATTTGAGTAAGGGAAATGCCTCCCGAGTTTTGAAACTCTATAAACGCCTACATTCTCCAAGACTTGACGAGGCTACATTGTTTGCTTCACACTTTGATACCTTCAAAGGTATTTAGGGAGTGCTCACACTCCCACCATCCACTATCCACTGATCTCTCTAAACTACGAAAACAAGATGAAGTCCAACTATGCCAGTTTTTGACATCCTTGTCCCCCCAGCTATGAAGCTGTCTGTCAACAAATCCTAGCATTTGAACCATTACCCATGCTAGACGATGTTTATCTTCGGAAATCTCGCTCGGTGTCTTCTACTACCACAGAAGAGCCTGCTGCTCTAGTTGTTGCTGGATGAGGATGTGGTAATTCTACTCGTGGATGGGGCACATGTCTCAATAATGGTGGAAAAGGGCCTCCTCTTACTCAGTCTCATGGAAGAGGATCCTCTCCTCTTCAATCTCAGTACTGCAACTTCTGTAAGCGAACAAATCATACCGAAGACAAATGTTGGAAGAAGCATGGAAAGCCAGAATGGGAAAACCAAGTCTCCATTATTGATGCTGATGGAGAACTTCATATGCCTCTAGTGGTGTGCTATTTCTAAGATGGTAACACTAAGTTCGTTTGATCCTGCTTCTGCTGTTACTACCACGCCTCAGGCAGACATCGCTTAACACGCATGCCATCCTTCTTATCTTCAAGCATCTTCTTCTTTGAAAAAAGAAGATTTAATTGTTGATTCATGTGCTATAGCTTATATGACCGGTAATAAAAATCTCTTCACTTATCTAAAGAAATCCACCTATCATTCTCCTGTGCGTCTGGCTGATGGATCTATTTCTCAGGTCACTGGAATAGGGGATGTTAATAACACTCTTCTTAAATCTGTTCTGTTTGTGCCCAAATTTCCATTTGAACTTGATGTCTGTCAGTTAAATTACAAAGTCTTTAAATTGCAGTATACCTTTCTTTCCTTACACTGTGTGACTGTGTCCATGCAGGATCTCAAGACGAAGAAGACGATTGGTGGGGGATATGAAGGTAGAGATGGTTTGTACTATCTACGGACCTTGTCATCTTCGCCTGCTACAACTCTTATGGCCCAGTCTACCTCTCTTTATCAATGGCATCTGAGGTTTGTTCATCCTTCTACTATTAAGTTGAAGCCTTTATTTCCTAGTTTTTTGTCTGAAAACTTTACATGTCAATCTTGTCAACTTAGAAAACATCATCGATCTGTGTTTTCTCCTCGTTGTGATAGCAAGAGTCCAAGTTTGTTTTATTTAATTCACTCTGATGTCTGGGGACCATGTCGCATTGGCAATCGTACTGGTGTGCGATATTTTGTAACCTGTATTGAAGATTGATCTTGTGCCACTTGGCTTTATTTTTTTAAAGACCGTTATGAAATTCAAGATGTTTTCTCCAACTTCTTGAATGAAATAAGGACTCAATTTTCTGCTATCCCTAAGTTTGTTCGCACTAATAATGCTTTTGAATATGTGCAACACGGTTTTAAAAAACTTTCTATCTGTAAAGGAATTATTCATCAAACCTCTTGTCCACAACAAAATGGTGTAGCTGAAAGGAAAAACCAACATCTTCTTGTTGTAGCTCGCAGTCTTCTGTTTAAAATGAATGTTCCTAAGTTTTATTGGGCTGATGCCATTCTTTTAGCCAACCACCTCATCAACCGGATGCCGCCTTCTATCTTAAAAAATAAAATACCGTACCAACTCCTCTACCCTCATGAACCAATATTTGCCCTACCACTAAAGGTTTTTGGCTGCCTATGTTTTGTTCACAATCACCAACCTGGGCGTGATAAATTGTCTCCACGAGCTTTTCGCTGTTGTTTCCTTGGCTATTCTCGTACACAAAAAGGGTATCAATGTTTTGATCCTGTTGCATGTCGATTGTATGTCAGTGCAGATGTCACCTTCTTTGATGATACATCGTTCTTAGTAAATTACTTACCAATGTGTCACTTCCTAATGTACCACTTCCACGTGTACCTTCCTTGAACGAATCTTCTATCCCTTTTCTGAAAGTGTATGAGCGACGAAACAAAATGCCTCCACCTACAATATCCCCTACTATGACCTCTTCTACGACTGACGATCCACCACAAGATGATGGTAATCCTACTGCCTCTGTTCCTATTTTTGATTTGGACATTCCTATTGCATTATGGAGAGGACAACGATCTATTGCCAAATATTGTATTTCTCAACACGTTCCTACAAACCATCTCAATGCTTTCATGGCTCAATTACTGTTGCTTTATCTACTATTTCTATCCCAAAGAATGTTCAGGAGGCACTTCTACGCTCTGGATGGACACATGCTATGGAAGAGATGGATGCCCTTCGCTCCCGAGGGACATGAGAACTTGTTGACCTGCCTACGGGTAGCAATCCTGTTGGTCGTCGTTGGGTGTATACCGTTAAATATCTACCAGATGGGACAGTTGAACGTTTGAAGGCTAGACTGGTTGCTAAAGGATACAAGAATCTGCAGTTGACCACTTTGAAACCTTTTCTCCAGTAGCTCGTATTAATTCTGCCCGCGTTCTTATTTCTGTTGCCGTCAATCAAGGATGGCATTTGCATCAGCTAGATGTCAAGAATGCCTTTCTATATGGTGATTTGCAGGAGACTGTGTATATGTCCCAACCTCTAGGTTCTGCTACTAAGGGGGAGCAATCTGGGAAAGTTTCTCCTTAAGAAGGCTATTTATGGTCTCAAGCAGAGCCCTCGAGCATGGTTTGACAAATTCTCCCTTATACTACACAAATTTGATTTCACACGGTCTCAGTGTGATCAATCTGTTTTTATCAAGACCACTTCAGGAATTATTATTCTCATTCTTTATGTAGATGATATCATCTTGTCTGGTTGTGATGACACATGGATTGCTGATACAAAGAACTATCTTATGAAATACTTTGTAACCAAAGACCTTGGCCGTCTTCGATATTTTCTTGGCATTGAGGTAGCACACAACAAAAGTGGAGTATCTCTATCACAGAGGAAGTATACTCTTGACATACTGACTGAAACTGGAATGTTGGGGTGTCGACCTGCAGTCTCACTTATGGATCAACCACATGATTTTTGGGTCGAGTCCACTCCACACTTAGAAAATAAGTATTGCTACAAGCGGTTGACTGGCAAACTTTTGTATCTCACTGTTACTAGACCAGACATATGCTTTGCTGTGCGAGTTCTTAGTCGGTTTATGGATTGCCTTGGCAATGTCACTGGGATGCTGCATGTCATGTCCTGAAATATTTGAAGAATGCTCCTGGACAGGGACTATTTTATAACGAAATGGACAACTTGATGTCATTGGATATTCTGATGTTGATTATGCATGGTGTAAGTTTGATAGGAGATCCACTTCTAGTTATTGTACCTTCGTAGGAGGTAATCTAGTTACTTGGAGAAGAAACAAAATGTTTTTGCTTGATCTAGTGCAGAGTTTGAGTATCGTGCAATGACACATACCACTTGTGAACTATTATGGATTAAATCTATTATTGCAGACTTTGGATTCCCTATCACTTATGCTATCCCGATTTATTGTGATAATCGTGCTGCTACCTTCATCGCTAGTAACCTTGTTTTTCATGAGAGGACCAAGCATATTGAAGTCGACTGCCCTCCGAGATGTAATACTGAATAAGAAGATTGCTACTCCTTTTCTGCCATCACATGAGCAAACTGCAGATATATTTATAAGAAAAGCAAATCGAGAAACCGTAGGGTTACACAATGTGTGCACCCAATATATATATAAGTGGAGCAATTACACAAAGGTCCATATATGAAAAGTAAAATAACAAACAAAATATATAAAGACATTATTTAACACTCCCCCTCAAGTTGGAGCATAGATATCAATCATGCCCAACTTGTCCATAAGAGAGCTAAAATGTTTCTTTGCCAACAACTTTGTAAAAATATCAGCAACTTGATCCTCTGAGCGGGTAAATGGAGTGCAGATCCGACCAAACAAGATAGTTTCTCTGATAAAATGGCAGTCAACTTCAATGTACTTTGTGCACTCATGATACACATGATTATTAGCAATGAAGATGGCGGCTTTATTGTCACAATACATAGGGATAGCCGTAGAAGACTCCACATCAAAGTCTTTCAAAAGAGATTGTACCCATAAAAGTTCACAAGCAGTGTGGGCCATAGCCCTGTACTCAGTCTCAGCACTGGATCTAGCAACAACATTTTGCTTTTTGCTCCTCCAAGTGACAAGATTTCCACCAACATAAGTGCAATAGCCTGAAGTAGATTTTTCTGTCAATCTTACTTCCAGCATAATCAGAGTCAGAATAACCTTCAAGCGAACAATGCCCATGCTTTCTATAACAGAGGCCTTTGCCAGGAGATTTCTTAAGGTATCTCAGAATATTACAAAGGGCATCCCAATGGCACTGTCTAGGCTTATCAAGATACCTGCTAAGAAGACCAATACCAGTAGAGATATAAGCTCTAGTAACAGTCAGATAAATCATCTTACCATATTTTTTATTGTCCGAAAATATAGGAGATGCTTCATCATCTCAATTCACATTGGGATCCAGAGGGGTATCAACAGGACGGGCTCCAAGCATCCCAGTCTCCTGTAAAAGATCAAGCACATACTTCCTTTGAGATAAGACAAGAGCACTAGCAGTTCTGGACACCTCAATGCCCAAAAAATATCGCAGCTTTCCCAAGTCTTTAGTAGCAAAATGCTTGCAAAAGTGTGTTTTAGTAGCCTGAATTTCAATAACATTGATGCCAGACAGAATGATATCAACATAAACAATCAGAATCACAATACCAGACGACGTCTTTTTAGTAAAGACAGAGTGATCAACATGTGATCTCAGAAATCCAAAGGTAGTGAGTATCTTGCTCAATTTGTCAAACCATGCCCGAGGACTCTGCTTGAGTCCATAAATAGATTTTTTTAGATGGCAAACCTTGTGTGATTCCCCCTGAGCAACAAACCCAGGTGGTTGCTCTATATAAACCACCTCTTGAAGATCACCATACAGAAAAGCATTTTTAACATCCAGCTGAGTAAGTGGCCAATCCAAGTTGACAACAACATAAAGAAGTACTCGGACTGAATTAAGTTTTGCAATAGGAGAGAAAGTCTCAAAATAATCAATACCGTAGGTTTGAGTGAACCCTTTTGCCACCAGGCGTGCCTTCAGACGTTCCACAGTTCCATTAGGTTGATACTTCACAGCATAAACCCATCTGCAGCCAACATGCTTGCAGTCAGGAGGTGGATCCACCAACTCCCAAGTTTCTCTATCAGCAAGGGCAGTCATTTCCTCTGTCATAGCATGAACTTTGTAAAGCATCATGTATATTCTTAGGAACAACAATAGCAGATAGAGCAACAACGAAATTACTGACATGAATACTCAGATGTGCAGTAGAAACATGATTAGCAATATTATGAGAGGTACAAGAACGAGTGCCTTTCCTGAGAGCAATAGGGGGGAAGCGGCGGGCCGACGGCGGGGAGAGAGAGAAGGGAAGGGAGGAGAAGGGGAGAGAGAGAGGCGGCGCCCAGTTACGCCTACTCTGGTACAGTGAGAAAAGCAAATTGAGAAACCGTAGGGTTACACAATGTGTGCACCCGATCTATATATAAGTGGAGCAATTACACAAAGGTCCATATAGAAAAGTAAAATAACAAACATAATATATAAAGACATTATTTAACAATTTACAAAGCCTCTCTCTGGCAAGAGAGTTGCGGAGCTGTGCTGCAAGTTGGGCATGATTGACATCTATGCTCTAACTTGAGGGAGAGTATTGAGATATATTGCTGCACTTTTATTTCTTGTTTCTTATTGTTACTTATCCTGTAACATGGGCCTTTGTCTATCCAGCCTTGGCTGTAGCTAATGGAGAAGCTTCGCACATGGCTCCGCCTGCAGCCTCATGGCCTGCAATATCTCTAGAGCCGCGCCAGAGCCTGGTATCATCTCCTCTGCTATGGCCAAGTCCTATGGTAGTCGGTCATCATCTTGTCGCTGCTGAAATTCAGCAGCAACATCAAAACAACCATCGTAGCCATCATCCAAGCCCCTGGGCTTCTGCTCCATCCTGTTGCCGTTGGCATCCATTATCTATTGCCATCATTGTTGAGTCCTCGCTGTTGCCGCCATCAACTATCCCTGGCCAAATCACTCCACCATATTCAACCATGCCATCACCCCCTAATCAGTTTGTCTTCTCCCAAGTATGAGTGACGTCCTCCTCTATATTGTTTTTACTGCCCCCAACTGACTTCCCTATCTCTATTGATATTCAGATCCTTACTCATATCTATCTTTGGCTAATCAGATCCATTTTTAGCCTAATTAGATTTTTTTTCCAGGACACCCCCCCAGATTTGTTGCCCTAATGGGTCAAACGAATCCCCTTTTCGGGTTGGGATTAGATCCATTTAATTTTTCTACCCAGATCTTACATTGACCCATTTAGCATATTCTCTCCGGTTATCAGTTTCCATTCTCCACATGCTACCCATCTCCATATCACAAAATCCTCTCAAATCCACCAATTTCTTTCCCACCCACCCATATCATGTGTGTATCCCTTTTCCATAGTGGGGGGGTTCATATATCCATTTCTCCACACCAAATACTCACCCTCGTCGTATTTGGTGTGCGGGGGGGGATTAGAGAGGAGAGGAAGAGATGAGAAGAGAGAGAGCATGAGAGAGTGTGTGAGAGTATGTATGAGAGAGAATATGAGAAGAAATGATATATGTATTTAGGCTACATATTCCATGTTATCTTCATGGAGCTTCGTTCAGCACACCTGTTCTCCACTTTCAGACAACATTATCACTCTTGCTGCATTCTTAAGAAACAGATGGGTGCTTCTTCAGACTTCTCAAAAGCTCAACAGTTTCTAGCCTCTGACAAGGTTGATTCATCCAGATTTGTCTTCACCGAGTTGCTTCATCATGTCTTCTCCGAGTTGCATCTGTTCTTACGACATCGCCTTCTGCTGATCTACTTGAGACTTTCCTTGATGAATGATCTCCTTTCCCGTTAAGCCCCTAAGGTTCATGCGCTAGAGTTATGGCACCTGCATCGTATCATCATCACATCGTCCGTTCGTGTTCGTGCCACGTTATGCACGTCTTCTCAGACGCTTTGAAGACACCACTACTGCTACATCGTCATTGGAGATCCGTGTTCGTGCCGCGTTAAGTACGTATTCCAGTGAAGATGTCGTAGTCATGGTATTGAGGATCGTCTACTCCAAGTGGTGAATTCCTGCTGTAGTATCAGGTTCCATTCTTCAAATGTTCTTCATTCCAGATGCACTTCAAAAGAGTTTCTTCAAACCTTGAAAACCTCTAGCTCGCAGAATACAAGTCCAAAAAGAAGAGAGGCGTCATCATATGATTCAGGGGGAGTAGTGTTTAAAGGGGAGTATCAAATTTTGTATGGGGAGTGATATTTATCTTTCTTTCATTTATCATCTCTTTTATCATTTTATCGAGTCCTGTAACGTGTTTAAAGGGGAGTATCAAATTTTGTATGGGGAGTGATATTTATCTTTCTTTCATTTATCATCTCTTTTATCATTTTATCGAGTCCTGTAACTCCAAGCTTGGACATGTGTTTCACCCATGATCCAGCTTGAGGGGGAGTGTTAGAGATTATATATTAGCCTATTTAGCTAATAGGTTAATTAGTTATTGGGCCTTTAGTGTCTCGGGCCGTTTAGATGTCTCGAGTCTCAAGTATCAGGGTTTCTCCCTGGCTCCTATATATAGGACAGGGTTGTATCTCTTTTATTCATCAAATCAATACATCTTATTATTTCTCACAACCAATAATATGAGAAGTGGCACCAGAGTCAATAACCCATTTATGTTTACCAGACTGTGCAAGAGGAGCAGATTGCGTCAGAAGAGCAGAATTGCCATCAGTGGAAGTCTCAACAGAGGAGGCCAAGCGTGCTTGAAGCAATTTCTCAACTTCAGATCGGATCCAATCAACAGATGGTGGGGCAGATGTAGAAGTAGAGTTGTCAGGCTGGTCTGAAGAAACCTGATTTGCCCAGGCATGTTTGCCGTGCTTGATCCAGCAACGATCTTCGGTATGATTGTTGCGCTTGCAAAAATTGCAGTAACGTGGTTCAGTTGAGAAGTCAAAGCCAGAGGAGTACGAACCACGACCAGCTTCAGGAGTTGAGCGACCTCGACCACGACCACGACCACGACCACGACCGTTGCCACGTCCACGTCCACGAAAGGAATCACCAGAACGAATAGCAACATCAACATTATCAGACAGTTCAGGAGTTGCCTGAGAGACAGAAGGCAGGCGCTGCACACGTTTTAGAACGTCACGTAAGGTGGGCAACAGATCATTGGAGAGAATCTGATCAACTACACCTGCAAAGGAGGGTGGTAGGCCAACTAGGAATTGAACGAGTTGGAGTTCATTACGTTGTCTTTGTGCTTCCTTAATATCTAAAGATAGCGGATGATAAACCTCAAACTCATCCCAGAGGGCACTACACTGATTGTAGTAATCTTCAATAGCATTTGAGTAGAATACTCCTTGGCCAGGTGTTTGAAAATGTCAAACACCTTGGGATTCTGTTGATGAGAATAGACGTGGGATAGTTGATCTCACATATCCTTAGCCATGCGCAGACACAAAAGGGATTGGCTGATTTTGGGTTCAGCGTTGTTGACCATCCAGGTCATAACTCCTGAGTCGTCCTTATACCACACGTCATACGCTTGTTTAGTCTTGTCATTAGTAGTAGCAGTCGGTTCCTCCGGACCTTTAGTAGAAAGATGGGAATAACGCCCCTGAGCTTATACATAGAGTTCAAAGGAGGCTGTCCAGGTGTGATAATTGGAGCCGTCCAACTTGGTAGTCGTCACATAGAGATTGCGAAGCGGATCTGAGGATGCCATGAGGAGTCACAGAATGCAGGACGACAAGGTAGACATGAATGACTAGCAGGAGTCAGGTAGCAGACAACAGACAGATTAGCAGGCACGTAGCAGCAACAAACACATAACTGACGAACGCAACAGATACCCGTACACGGGCAGAAGATAGCAGAAGGAGATTTGATGCATCAAATCCCAGAAACCCACAATTGGGCAGCAATAGATATAGAAAACCTACGCCAACATGGAGGAAAAACTTACTCCACCATGAGGCGTAGGTAGAGAGAAACGAGAGCCGATTAAGCCTTCAATGTGCTATAACTGGAAAATTACTGAAGAAGTACCAAGGCGAGCCGGAAGAGAAAAGAGTGGTGGTGGTGGTGGCTAGACAGAGGAAAGGATGGTGGGTGAAGAAACAGATAGGGGGAAAGAGGATGGATGGGAGAGAGAGGACAACAACATGTGCTGGCGTGGGGGGGCGACATCGGTGGGGAGTGGGAAGGGGTTGGCGATGGCTCTGGGAGAGGGAGGGGCGGGCGGGCGACTGTGGGAGAGGGAGGAGTGGTGGCTGTGGGAAGGGAGGGAGGTAGAGGCGGCGGGAGGGGATGGAGCAGGTGGAGGTGGCGGGCGGCGCTGCGGGCTGTGGGTGCAACGACGGGTGGTGGCGGCGGAGTGGGAGGAAGGAGGGAGGAGAGAGAGGGTGGCGGCTAGGGTTTAGGGATGCGGGTGATTAGGGTTGAGATGGGAGGGTCTCAAGATGGATCACGCCTGATACCATCTAAAATCTAAAGATGGTTTGCATTAGATGATCAAAACACTTACATGAGACTCTCTTATATAGGAGAGAGTAAGAATAATCTAGAAACATGAATATTCTAGAATAAGGATGAAAAAGGCTAATGGGCTAATAAACACATGCCCATAACACAAATAATAAAGGTAAAATAAAGCCATAAACATATATATACTAATAGATCCTATCAAGTATGTGAGAGCATGCATATTGCTCACTAGTGAAGAGTGCAGATGCCGACCCTTTTGATGCAATCAAAGGCACAATCCACTGGAGTTGGTGTGCAATGGGCCTAGCAAAGGGCATCTATTTGCAAATGTGGCAATGGGTGATGACACATATCCAGAGACATGACGACAAGAAGTAGCAAGACATGCCCATGTGCGGACGCATGATGGAAGGCTGCAATTTATGAGACTAGAGATGATTGATTGCAGTTGGCAAATGATCGACAAGGGACACCCCCCCCCCCCCCCCCCCCCCCCCACACACACACACACAAAAAAAAAAGACCCTTATATGACTTTACGATAAGGATGGATGAAAAATTTGTTGAAAGATGCCAAAGATATGGTCGATTGGGTTGAGAGCAACAACAATGCAATCATGACTTGTAGGTAAACAAGGTTAGGACTCGACAAAAAGGTCAGTAGCGAGGCTCAAAGGAGATTTTGGAGGTGAGGATGAAGGGTTTGGAGCATAATCCCTATGCATAGTGGTGCGCCGACGCTGACTAAACCCATGCATCAGTTTGTTTTGGAAACAAGGGGCTGTTCCAACCAATTCTCAAAAAAACACAATTACACAATATTTGATGACAATTGGAAGATTCTTTTATTCAATATTCAACCTTGTTTTATTCTTTTTTGCTTGAGCTGCCCTAGTATGTATCTTCTTGTGGTTGAGGCCGTGTATTTAGGCAACACACATCACTGAATCCTTATCAATGAAATGGATGAATCCATAATGCACTGAAAAAGGTACTATCCCTAAAAGGGTAAAAGGCGTAGCCTAGGGCTTCTTATATCATGTGGCAATGAGAAGATTACATCGTATGTTCAAGTTCATTTTTCACCTTAAGGTGAGGTTGAATCAAGTAGATACCCTGAATTTATGACAACCAACCGACATGATTTATGGAGTTTGAGTGCGAAAAGTAGGATACACTTATATTGTTAGTCCATGCTTTAGAGGAGGGACATGGAGGAAGGCCGTATGCTTTGGTGCGACTTCCCTTGGATGTTGTTAATACTCTTTCGATTTCACAAGATGTCTTTATCATGTTACAAGCTTGGCATGGCCTACAAGCTGCCAACTCAGTAGAGTAAGGGTGGATGGTTGGTGGCAAGAGCACAACCTTCTGGTTGCCAAGGTTAGTCCTGAAAGACGTTCTTTGATACCACATCTAAAAGATTAGGAGAAAGAACTCAAGAAGCATTGTTTCATAGCCTCAAATAGAGAGGGTGATGGGAAGGACCACGCCAACGGAAAAATATAGAAGACCCGGCGTAGGGGAGAGAGAACGCTGAGAAGGAGAAAATACATGACCGTACCCTAGAGGTTTAGGGTTTTGCTATGATACCAATGGAACACATCAGGAAGAATGGAGACCAAGGATGACAGACAATTGCAATTTTCAATTCTTATTCAATTGCTTGGGACAAGGCCCCAAGGCTGGCATTTATAACAAAACGTGAAACCCTAATCCTGAGGCAATTGATAATATTGACACATAAATCATAAAACAAAACTTAAAATAAATCAAAAGAAATTCAACTAACTACAGTAACTAGATAATTTGCACTCAGGTCCCTACATATTAAAGTAACACAATAAATCTAAACAGCCTGCTTTCATCCGACATCAGTAATTGGACCCCCCAACAACTGAATTGTGTTATACCTTTATGTTGTAGTAACTAGTAAGTAAACAACTTGCCTCCGGTCCTCTACTATATATTATACTTGTCACTGAACCCCTTCATCTATGGGCACTGTTTGAGGTTGGAAACTGCTATTTCCAGAAAGCTTTATCTCTAATCACAGTAAGCCTAGTTGTTTGGCTGTACCATGGAATAGGACGTCGACTTCGACGGGTGTGGAAGTGAGAGTTTGTGGAAACATCGAGCAAACTTCGAGGATTTTTATGATTAAATTTCAACGAAACTTTGACAAATTTAAAGCTGTAAATAGCGATATCATGATGAAAATCAATACATTTCATCAAATCTAGCTAAATGAACACAATAAATGTTTATATATAACCGTGCATATAGTTTTTCATACGTAGAAAAACACAGATGCTTGCATATGGTTCAAGAGGTTTGACTCTGTGCTGACTTCAACAAGCATGGAAGTGGAAGTTTGTGAGAAACTTGAGTGAACTTTGAGGAAGTTGTGGGCTAAGACTTTGATGCAAAACAAGCTAAAAGATAGTGAGATTGTGAGAGAATTTGGCATAAATCATTTAATTTTCTAAAAGTATAATCCACCTATAATCTTGCATATAAAATGTTTAGAACTTAAATCTGTTCTATATATGTGGTGTTCTATATCTGTAGAAATCCCAATCGGATCACCTAACATGAGTTTACTTCCAAATACGTCAATTTGCGAAGAGGAAAAAAAAGAGAGGTGAAAATGGTATTAATATTAGGTCTACTCCAAATTTTGTAAACTTGTGGAAGGTCTAGCAGAGGAATAAACCTATCATTACTCACTAGTTAAAAACCAAGAAAATGTCATCTCAATGTCAAAAACTGTTTCCTACAAGTTTAATAGCAGAGACCGCTAATGTAGTTTGAATGTTGGAATCAAATCATGTGGCTTATGCAACATATAGGTTTTGATATGATTTACCTTTCTATCATCTAAATGATTGTCTTGGAGCTACAATTGAAATATTCAATTCTTTTTACACCAGGTACTCTGGGGGCTAAATATGAAGAACTTGGTGGTAAAGTTGTAAAGATGGGGAAACCCGACAAGGTAAAGGATTGTTTTCGAATTTGAACTACTCAAGATGATGCCTGCTCTTTTCATGTTTACATGCTTAATAATGTGAAGTAAACAAGTGAAAAAGTAATAGTTGGATGACTGCCACTGAATTAGTGGTTTAGTAAATCATGAACTTGTTTAAGTATACAATTTTCTGCTCTTAAATATCTAAGAAAGCTACAACTCCACTATGCGTTCTTTTGTAACAAACAGGTTGTAGTTATGTAAACAATAAATAAAAGTGGCTCAAGTACAAAAAACACAATCATTAATCTCTTCTTTAGTCTTCTAGTAAGGTGGCATTTCCTCAACACAAATAATGTGACCTGAACTGTATTCAGACTGGACATTGATCCATTATCTTAGGATCATGACTCATCTATGGCCCAATAGCGGCATATTGGATTAGGGTCTAGGTTTGCACTTAAGATTGGATCAGAAAATCAAATGAAGATTATTGATAGCATAACATATCATACACTGAAAAGGGTAATTAATTGATGGTATATATACATTGTCCTTTCTTGATTCTTGTAGAGGCCTCCACGACACCCTCCCTCTTGAGGGTTGTTAGCAGTGTGCGCAAGTTTTAATATTTGTAAACTCGAACACTATCCCGTAAGTATACGGGTGCGTGTAGTATTATCGAGGTCGTCCAAGGAGCAGGGTATTGTTAGGCGCAAGTGTATTAAACTTCATTAATCTAGATCTTTTTAACAAGATGGGTTTTTTTTAGTTAACTAAGAAATCAAAAGGAAAAATTAGAACATATATCATTTGTATTAAGGATCAAATTAGATTGGGGATTCTTGAGAATAAGGTTTCACATCATATCATAACATGAAGAACAACTATGATCGAAAATGCTAGAAATGACACAAGGGAGGTTGGTATCCTACACCCACCTCTCGGTAGTGTAGAACAGTCCTAACTTTGTATACCACTCCCGTGGATATACTAAGATTCAGACTACAAACCTTTGCCCCCCTACACATCCTTGCCACTCCCGTGGTCAAGGTAATGCATCTAAAGCACATCTCCTTACTCTTATGCATATCTTCCCAGATTATATAAAGAGTAGAAATCATACATACCAAGTGGCCAACAACGCATGTAAGAAGAATTAAACACCGATGAACCTTAGAACAGTAAAACAACTAGCATTTTTATGAAATTCGTGTTCAACAAAGTTATGACATGGGAGTAACCCCCCCCCCCCAAACATGCCCAAAAAGAAGAGATCTACTCGTCCATGGTATAGAAAGTAGATACAAGTAGTAGAAAGTAGTGCTAGACATCATAATAGAAAGAAATAAACTTGGATGTCCGTGGAAGAAGGAAGATAGACTTGTAACTCCGGTCAAGGAGTCACAAATTTGTCCTTGTTGTTAGGACACTCTCCAGAAAGCTTCACGCCAGAGTAGAGAGAAGAGGAGACAGAGACCTGTTGTAATTGTTGGAGAAGAAGGAAGAAGAAGTTTCCCTCCCGGGAAACCAACTTTTCTCCAACCAACTCTCCTTGGCTCTCCCTTACTTGAGTCCCGCTCCAAATGGTCCCAAATAGACCGTGATAATTGTCCCAAGACGGCTTGGAGTCGTATATATGAGTGTGAGGTAGTTAAATTCGCGTTTGAGTGAAATCTGCAGGTCACACGGCGCACGACATGTTTTCTATGAAAACTGAAGTCTGGATGAAGTTCTGAAAAGTTACAAGACGTGTCTTTAATAAGACACGACGTGTCTCTAGTGAGACAACGGGTTGCTGCAAATCTGAGAGTTCTGGGTTCAATTTCTGGACTGCGACACGGGGTGTCTTTAATAAGACACGACGTGTCTTTATCAGTTTCAGCAACATTGATTTTCTGAATGTCTAGATGATTGGAGAATGTGTTGATGGATTTTATGATGGCATTTTCTCCTCATTTTGATGTCAAATTGTTGTACCTACAAACCAAACCATAGAGCAAGTAAAGACAACAATAAAGTGGAAAATCTAGCATGATTAAGAGTGGTTATTAGGTGAAAATGATTTGGAAATCAACCAAAAGTGGTCTAAAAGATGATAAAAAATACGCATATCAAATCCCCCTAAGCTTAAACCATTGCTTGTCCTCAAGCAAAAACAACATAGAAATACAAATGAAGGAATTGTCAAGTTCATGCATAGATCAAATGAAACGAAAGATGTGTATAAGACCAAACCAACCATGATCAACAAGTTTATACTCATAGCCGTTAATTCAACTTAAACACCCAAGAAAGAGATTTTTAGTTCTGCAGGGCTGGTCACAATTAAATGAATGAATCAATCAAACAACACTAAGTAGAATTTGAATGACAATCCAAACAATTAGTGGATGTGCAACTCAAACTCTCAGCTATCAAAGATACAAATGATGAGATCTTAGTTAAAATTAACAATTTTAGTTGTACTCTCCTTTCCCAAAAATGATATGACAATGGATTACGGGTTCTGACATTCGGCTGCTAATGTAGGCTTATGCACACGTGGAGTGCCGGTTGGAGTATTTTACCCTCTCTTAAGACATACCACCTAACCATCGTGGCCAGATCGGACTTACACTAGACTAGCATGATATGTGGGCGGTTAGCCATCTTTTATGGGGTATGAGGGTGAAATAAGGCAAAGACATTTTAATTTTTTTTCACAATATAAGTGAGTCAACTAAATTGCAACATTTGCTAGATTTCATTCATTTGTTTTGAAAAATTTTCACTGAAAGAGTGGTTGAAAATGCACTAAGCTTGACAAGGGCATCCCATATTCTAAATGATATTGTAAAGTTGATTTACTCACAAAAATTAAAACCATTACATGTTTTAACCAATCAAGGATGTGAAAGATGAATGTTCAGGCTAGAACCATAAACCAGAGTTAAGCACATGTTGATGACTAAAAGATTCCATTTGATTAATGCATGCCTTTTACAATTTCTACAAGTGATATTTCTCAACAAAAGAGGACAATCAATTTGGCACAGAAATCATTCAATCCACTTATATAAGATAAGCCTCATGTCATACTGGATTTGCCACAAGAACAAAAACTAAAACAAGAGCTAACAAAAAGATGATAAAAGGAAGATAAAACTACACTACTGGCCGATTGCTCCCCCTAAGCTTGAAATCTGCAGTGTCCTCACTGTAGAAATAAAACAAGGAGAATAGTAATCGTGTACCTCATCATGGTGGAGGGCCTGTGCTCTGATTTGAGGCTGAGAATTGTTGCGCCATAGATCTACGCCTCTTTGTCAATGTATTTTTGATTTGAGATAAAGATGGACACTTATGATTTGCAATAGAAAGTCTTTTGAATAACAATGTTGTCCGTCCCTTCATTATCCTCATCAAAGTAATCAAAATTGGATTCAAAGAGAATTTTCTCATCGCCAAGTAATCTGTCAAATATGTGTTAAAAGGGGAACCTGGCTTGTTTGAGACATCATCATGTGGAGTAAGAATTGCATATTTCTCCCTTAGAGCTTCAGTTTCAATATCTTCATTGATGTCAAAAGCTTCATATGATGTCTTCATACTTGTCAAAGCGCTCGCCTAGGCGACCGCTTAAGTGGCAAGGTGTCCCAGGGCTGCACTTAGGCGATGACTCTTTATTTATAATGCTATAGTACCCAATTTTGTGGGTCTGGTTGTATATTCACTTATTTTAATGTTTAACATGGCTACACCAAAGTTCAAAATTAATAGTGTTGCCTATTTTATGTTCAAAATATCACTTTTAATTGGATCTAATACTATTTTTTACCTGGATCTAATACTCTTAATACACATCTTTTGGTTTTTCTTATTTTGCACCTTCAATTCAGATTGTATTCAGTAGCTATGCTATGATGGACATTATACATTGCTTAATACTTGTAGCTATGTATGGCAATAAATATATATTTACTTGTTGATAACTCTCTTACATTCTTTACAATAAATCTTTTCTTGTTCTTGACATTATTGTTAATGGTAATATATAGAAATGTAATCGGTTATTTTGTTATACAATAATATATATATATATATATATATATATATATATATATATATGGGGAGATCAACCATAAATATGTATATAACTAGAGATATAACTATAAAATGTTTGTATATGAATGGGGAATGTTCATGAAAACCGTGACACATGGATAAATACAGAAAATATATACATAAATTAATTTTCTAAAGGTCGCTTAGGCAACAATTAGTCGCGCCTAGTCGCAAGGCGTTCGGCTGGAACGCCGTGTCACCTTGACGCCTTGACAAGTATGGATGTCTTCTTTGATGGCAAAAGAGGTTCCCTTATAACAAATCCACTCCCAAAAGATATTGTGTTTGTGGTTGTAGAATCCATCTCCGGTTGAATAAGAAAGGAGCGTAAAGTAGTTGTTTGGTTGGAGAATGCTTGTCGAGCAATTTGATTTTCTAACTTTTGTACATCAATGGAAATTCCATCCAGCTTAGAAGAAAGTTGAAAAATAGCATCCTTTAGCAGCTCCCTTTGTTGACGAAGCTCATCATTTTGTTGAATTTGAGTTGAGACAAAGGTCTCAAGCATGGACTCCAAACTCGGCTTGGGCTGCAAATGTTGTTGTTGCTGGATGAAATTGCAGCTGACATTGTTGTTGAACTCCGATATCTCTTCAAATTGTGATGGTGTGACAAAACATGAAGGAGTGTGTCGTGCTGCTCCACATGCATCACAAACTAGGAAGCACAGATACAGATACGTATCCGATACATGTACGGGTACAAATACAGGGATACGACAATTTTCAAAAATATAGGATACGGGTACGTCATGGATACGACAATGTTTTGATATTTGTTTTAATATTTTCAAAATAAACAATATATTTATTTTAAAAATAGATGAAGACAATCAAATTTCATTCAAAAATCACAATATTTCTAAAGAAAATGGAAACCAATACCATAATATCAAACAATGATTTAAAATGGGGTCTTTCATGCATATTAATGTGAGACAGAAGTTACAAAAAGACATGATAATAACATATTCTAAAGCTTATTCATTTCATGTATCATGTAATGTTGTGTTGTAAAGTGAGTTGTCACCTGTGATACCAAACTATCTTCTTTCATGTATGGCTAGCTACTATGAAGCACAGATATAAATACAGAAATAGATACGTGTACGGTACGGGGATATCCAATTTATAAAAATATAAGATACAAGTACATGGATACAACAATTTGTCCAATGTTTATTTTAAAATTTTGACAGAAAATACCAATTTCATTCTCAAATCACAATACAATAGGGGGAGTCTAGAGTTGGAAGTCACATGGCTTTGGAATTTTGAGGGATCACACGAGTGGGGTGCTCTCTTGGCTGCTAAATGGGTTGGTTGTATCCTAGCTCTATTGAGGTCATATCCTGCTAAGAAAAAAAGGAATACAACTTGAGAAGTATTTGGTATGTATTAGAGTATCTAGGGAGTATTTTTATCAAATATGCATTCAGTACTGGTAGGACACCTATTTTGGAGTATCGGTGCTTGGAAGTTCTTTAAAAAGTGAAATCCAAAAAAACAGACGAGGTACAAACAATAAAGAGAAGGAAAATTGGCATTTAGCAAGAGGAATGGTGACTAACCTTGAACTACTCAAGGAAGCAACTATGACAATCTTTCTGCAAGCTACTACTTAGTAGAGAGGGTTCAGACATGAGCTGGTGTCAAATGCTAATCAAGCAATGCCATGCCCAGATTTTTTTCTAATTTTTACCAACTGGATACGGCTTGGATACGGATGGATACAGATTAGGAGTATCCGATACGTATCCAGGAGTATCCACGGAGTATTGGTATCCAATACGTATCGGATACGGGTACGACATCTGTTTTGGAGTATCCGTGCTTCATAGATCACAAATTACTTCAGCGGCTTGCTTTCCAAAAACAGAGCTTGATGAAGGTTGGCTGCTCCAGTTAGGACTTCACTGGCAATTATTAAGTGTCACGTCTTCAATAATGTCATTAGCGTCCCTGTATGATTTTTTCATTAAAGCACCATTTGCAACAACATCAATAGATATCCTCGTATTGTAGAATAAACCATTATAGAAAGTTTGCAATAGAAGCCATTTGCTTAAAACCATGGTGTGGACAAAGACGTTGAAGGTCTTTGAACCTTTCCCATGTGTCATATAAGGTCTCTCCATGCCTTTGCGAAAAATTGATGAGCTGAATCCTCAATTGTCCGGTCTTGCTTAATGGAAAGTATTTGGCTAAGAAAACTTTGAGGAGTTCGTCCCAACTATTGACGGAGTTTCTTGGCAAAGAATAGAGCCACGCCTTGGCTCTGTCTCTCAAAGAGAAGGGGAAAAGAAGAAGACAAACTGCATCAATAGGAACACCATCTATCTTGAAAGTGTTTGCAAAAATTCAGCAATGTGGATGTTTGGATCCTCCATTGGCGTCCCTCCAAACTGGTTCTGCTGTATCATCTGTATAATTGTGGGGCTGATAGAAAAGTCATTTGCTGGGATAATGATAGCGCCATTGATATTTGTAGCAGCTGGAATAATGAAATCCCTTAGGGGACGATCATCTTCCATGATTTGTTCTTCTTGTTGGGCTGGCGAGGATGGTGGATGTTGGTGATGATGGTTGTGAGTCCTCCAAATATGATTGAGGTTCACTCCTTGCTTTTTGAAGGTTGCTAATAGTGTGCTCAGTTTTGAGGTCTAGAAATGTGGAAGTTTCAAGACTACTTTTAGATCGCCTCATATAGTCCCGCAAGTAAAGAAGGCGAGTGAAGTACAAGAAAGAAAATGGAAGATACAAAAATAAGATAATGATGATGATTATGATGGAAAGAATGATGGTGGATATGACAGGTGGTGGGGTGATCTAGTCTCGTTTACAATTCAACACTTCTTACTCTAACAAAAATACCAATGCTCCCTGGCAACGACGGTAAAAACTTGTTAGCAGTGTGCACAAGTTTTAATATTTGTAAACTCGAACACTACCCCGCAAGTATACGAGTGCATGTAGTATTATCGAGGTCGTCCAAGGAGCAAGATATTGTTAGGCGCAAGCGTATTAAACTTCAACAATCTTGATCTTTTTAACAAGAAAGGTTTTGTTTAGTTAACTAAGAAATCAAAAGGAAATAAACTAGAATAGATATCACTTGTATTAAGGATCAAATGAGATTGGGGATTCTTGAGAATAAAGTTTCACATCCATATCATAACATGAAGAACAACGATGATCAAAAGTGCTAGAAATGACACAAGAGAGGTTTGTATCCTACACCCACATCCCGGTAGTGTAGTACAGTCCTAACTTTGTATACCACTCCTGTGGATATACTAAGATTTGGACTACAAACCTTTGCTCCCCTACACATCCCAGCCACTCTCGCGGTCAAGGTAATGCAGCTAAAGTACAACCCTTACTCTTATGCATATCTTCCCAGATTATACAAAGAGTAGAAATCATACATACCAAGTGGCCAATAAAGCATGTAAGAAGAATTAAACACCGATGGACCTTAGAACAATGAAACGACTAGCATTATATATGAAATTCGTGTTCAACAAAGTTATGACATGGGAGTTACTCCCCCAAGCCCAAGAACAAGAGATCTACTCGTCGATGGCTATAGAAAGTAGATACAAGCAGTAGAAAGTAGTGCTAGACATCATAATAGAAGGAAATAAATTTGGATGTCCGTGGAAGAAGGAAGATAGACTTGGAACTCCGGTCAAGGAGTCACAAATCCGTCCTTGATGCTAGGAAACTCTCCAAAAAGCTTCACGTAGGAGTAGAGAGAATGGAACGGCGAAGATCACTGCTGCAATTGTTGGAGAAGAAGGAAGAATAAGTTTTCCTCCTGATAAACCCACTTTTCTCCCTTGAAATGCCTCCAACTCTCCTTGGCTCTCCCTTGTTTGAGTCCTGCTCCAAATTATCCGAAATAGGCCGTGATAACTGTTCTAAGACGGTTTGAGGTCGTATATATAAGCATGAGGTAGTTAAATTCGCGTTTGAGTGAAATCTACAGGTCACATGGTGTCTTTTATAAGACACGACATGTCTAGAAGTCTGGATCGAGTTCTGGAGAGTTACAAGACGTGTCTTTATTAAGACACGACGTGTCTTTACTAAGACACGCCGTGTCTCTAGTAAGACACATCGTGTTGCTGCAAATCTGGGAGTTCTGGGTTCAGTTTCTGGACTGCAACACGGGGTGTCTTTAATAAGACACAACATGTCATTATTAAGACACGAGGTGTCTTAATTAAGACAAATGGTGTCTTTATCAGTTTCAACAACATTGAATTTCTGAATGTCTAGATGATTGGGGAATGTGTTGATGGATTTTATGATGACCTTTTCTCTTTATTTTGATGCCAAATTGTTGTACCTACAAACCAAACCATAGAGCAAGTAAAGACAACAACAAGGTGGAACATCTAACATGATTAAGAGTGATTATTGAGTGAAAATGATTTGAAAGTGCAACTAAAAATGGTATAAAAAATGATATAAAATTCGCATATCAAGGGTTCCAACTAAACTCTCGTCTTGCGAGGGGACAAAGACGGGCTCCCTCCCTAGGCACGTCACATTGTTCATTGTTAATTGGACAACTCTTAATGTGCTAATGGTCTAAGGGTAACAAACAATGAATTAATGATATGAAGTTGTCAAATAATAACCCAGCCTTGGACAGAACGTGATTCATACCTGAACTTTTAGGGGTAGGGTCTGGGCCCCTTGACCCAGGCCTGGCCTTGCCATTCATAGAGTCAAAACAACATTCGAGAAAAAAGAAAGAGAATTATTGATCACTCTGCAACTTACTGAAGCTTTGACAGGCAGCACAAATCACAGAAAGATCCATATACTGAAACTCAATGGTTGGTGTTAGACTTTAACTTTGTGTTGTTCACACTATTTAACGTGCCGCAAATTACTTTCTGCTTATTGAAGGCTATTTCTGTCATGAAGAGAATAATGGATAATTTTAATTATAAATCCACATGATATTTGAGTCCGTATTTCTAGAAATTGATCTGTAATCTATCAAAATATATTAATTGAATATGAACATAAATTAGAGTGATCCATGTCCTATGTGTTGTGTGCGTGGCTGTGTGTGCGTGGGTGTGCATGTGCGCACGTGTTGGTGTGCATGTGTGTGAGTGTGTATTTCTGTCATGAAGAGAATAATGGATAATTTTAATTATAAATCCACATGATATTTGAGTCCGTATTTCTAGAAATTGATCTGTAATCTATCAAAATATATTAATTGAATATGAACATAAATTAGAGTGATCCATGTCCTATGTGTTGTGTGCGTGGCTGTGTGTGCGTGGGTGTGCATGTGCGCACGTGTTGGTGTGCATGTGTGTGAGTGTGTATGCATGCGCTTGCGTGTCATGTGCATGCGTGCATGCATGTATACTGGTGTGCATGTGTGTATGCATGTGCTTGCGTGTCATGTGCATGCGTGCATGTATGTATATTGGTATGCATGTGTGTATGCGTGTGTCAGTATGCGTGTGCATGTGCACTCATATTTGTGTAACGGGGTACGCTAGGATATTCAGGGGTCAATGCTGTTGTCTTTGACAACGTTGAGGGACATTTATGCTAAATGTTTTGAGGATAGGCATGGATTAACTTTTGGTTCAATAATTCACCCTAATTTTGCATGATTTACTTCCATTTGCATACTTCTAATGTTAGATTTCTTCTCGTCACAGTTACTGGATTGGTTTTATTCTACTATACAATCTAAGGAATTCCAGTGTCTTTGCAGTTCATAATCTGTGAGTTGAATGTGAATCTTTTTCTCATGATGCAGTTGTGCTTTTGTTCTAAACTATATTTCAACTAGGTAATATATAAATCGGCAATGGCCTTAGCTGGAATCGACAATCCCTCTGATTGTATCGCTGTTGGTGACTCTTTACACCATGATATTAGTGGTGCAAATGAAGCTGGAATTGAGTCTATATTCGTGACATGTGGAATCCATTCTAAAGAACTTGGTATACAAGGATATGAGGATACTGCTGATCTTAATGCGGTTCAAAATCTAGCGAAAAAGTACAGTGCGGAACCAACTTACATTCTCCGTTCATTTATATGGTAACTACTTCAAGGGCAGGTACGTTGACATTTGGATCGTTCTAGTACATAATTGGTTCTACATGTTTGGTACTGTTGGTATTCATAATATACTATTAACTGCTATACTAATGGTCATACAAGTTCAATTTTGGACAAATTTTAGTGTTTCCTTGATGGGCTAAAAAAAGAAGCAAATTTTTAATCATATTTTTACGAAGCCAATGACATCAGAGACTATATACATTAAACAAAAGACTGACAGAACAGTCTTTTAAGAGGTAACTAGGCTTTAGAGAGTAGGCCAAAATCAGCAGGCTGTGGTTGTGCTACTATAGACATCGCGATCTTAACACACAACGATCCTGCACTCACTATTATATTGATACACGCACAATGCAGTTACAATGACACTGGCACCCGTAGTCACAAATTTAGTATTCAGTTTACGTTCGATTAAGCTGAAAAATTCAGAGTGGGGCAATTATACGGGAAATTTGGGTAAAAACAGTCAACATATGGTAGAAACGCGGTCAACGATTTCCGAAAAAATTAGAAATAACATCGGAGGATGTATACACATATTGCATACATGTATATGTATATATATGTTTATACATGTATATGTATATATATGTTTTGCGCACGCACACAGACGCGCTCACACACACACACACACACACTTGAGTGTATTTGAAGTAGAATACACTCAAATAGTTTTTTATGATGCAACCTTTTTTTTCAAAAATCTAATCCGTTGATCTTCTTAAACATCTTGTGAATAACTCATATATAAAATTTGAGCCCATTTGGACATTTATAACTCACGTTATGAAGATCATAAAATTATACATTTCAAATCAGCTTCGTGCATCGATTTTGTTGCCCTCGAATGAGTGACTTCACAGTCATCCATTGTGATAAAAAATTGTAAATAGCCTAATTATAGTATGACAATGAAGATCATTGGTTTACATTTTGCAAAAAATAGTGTTGATATGCAAACACCACTTGAGTGTAGCGTGCGATCTGTACACACGAGTGTATTATAGCCTGACTCTCTCTCTCTATATATATATATATATATATAAACTATTGCATATATATATATTATATATATAATTATATATATAAAATTTGAGCTCCTTTGGACACTTATAGGTTATGTTATAAAGACCACAAAAATTATGCATTTCAAATTAGTTTCGTACGTCGATTTTGTTGCCCTAAGATGAGTGACTTATACTCATCCAAATGAATTATAGTATAACAATAAAGGTCAATGGTTTACATTTTGCAAAAAAATAGTCTTAATATGCAAACACCACCCGAGTGTAGCGTGCGATCTGTACACTCGAGTGTATTCTAGCCTGACTATATATATATATATATATATATATATATATATATATATAGTCAGGCTAGAATACACTCGAGTGTACAAATTACGCCGTACACCTCAATGGTGTTTGTCTATATGTATGTATGTATGTATATAGTTAGGCTAGAATACACTCGGAGTGTATAGATTACGCCGTACACCTCAATGTATGTATATAGTCAGCCTAGATTACACTCGGAGTGTATAGATTACGCCGTACACCTCAATGTATGTATGTATGTATATAGTCAGGCTAGAATACACTCGGAGTGTATAGATTACGCCGTACATCTCAATGGTGTTTGCCTATCTAGACCTTGTCTTTCCAAAATCCAATCCATTGATCTTCATGATGGTTACAATAATAATAGACCACATACAAAATTTGAGCTCATTTGGATGAGTATAAGTCACTCATCCAAGGACAACAAAATCGGCGCACAAAACTAATTTGAAATGCGTGATTCTTACCTCCTTTAGATGCACGACCTATAAGTATCCAAATGAGCTAAAATTTATTATATAATATGTTCTTAAGATATTTAAGAATATCAACAATTTAGAATTTTCAAAAAGTTACTACATCTTTAAAAATGACTGAGGTGTACGGTGCCTTCGGTACACTTGAGTGTACACTAGCCTGACTCTCTCTTTCTCTCTCTCTCTCTCTCTCTCTCTCTATATATATATATATATATATATATACATGCTAGAATACACTCGAGTGTACGAATCACACGAATACACTCAAGTGTGTTTGCATATCAAGACTATTTTTTGGAAAATGTAAACCGTTGATCTTCACCGTCATACTATAACTAGGCTACATACAAATTTTGAGCACATTTGGATGAGTGTAAGTCACTCATCCAAGGGCAACAAAATCGATGCGCGAAACTAATTTGAAATGTATAATTTTTGCGGTCTTCATAACATGAGCTATACATATCCAAATGTGCTCAAATTTTGCGTATGAGTTGTTCACAAGATGTTTAAGAAGATCAACGGATTAGATTTAAAAAAAATTATTGCATCATGAAAAACTACTTGAGTGCATTCTGCTTCGGATACACTCGAGTGTATTCTAGCCTGACTCTCTCTCTCTCTCTCTCTATATATATATATATATATATATATATATATATATATATATATATAGAGAGAGAGAGAGAGAGAGAGAGTCAGGCTAGAATACACTCGAGTGTACGGATCGCACGAATACACTCAAGTGTGTTTGCATATCAAGACTATTTTTTGCAAAATGTAAACCGTTGATCTTCACCGTCATACTATAACTAGGCTACATACAAATTTTGAACCCATTTGGATGAGTGTAAGTCACTCATCCAAGGGCAACAAAATCAACGCGCGAAACTAATTTGAAATGCATAATTTTTGCGGTCTTCATAACATGAGCTATACATATCCAAATGTGCTCAAATTTTGTGTATGAGTCGTTCACAAGATGTTTAAGAAGATCCACGGATTAGATTTTCAAAAAAAATATTGCATCATGGAAAACTGCTTGAGTGTATTCTGCTCCGGATACACTCGAGTGTATTCTAGCCTGACTCTCTCTCTCTCTCTCTCTCTCTATATATATATATATATATATATATTGCATACATATACATCCCAGTTGCCGCCTTGATTTACCACCCTCCCGGGCGTTTGACCTCTGCCACGGGCGTGGGAGAGGGGGGAATCTTTCTCTCTTAATCCCATATATTACATACACACATGTCTTTACATATACACACATATGAACTCAAACTAAGTTTTGAGTCTTAATCAGTAGTACAGGCAAAGAACGTATAAAACGGAAAAAAAATAGATGAATAATTTGCAAATAATACAGGAAAAAAAACGTAAGATTCGGGACTGGCAACACTCAACCGTTTCATATGTCTAGGGAAAAAATCATGTTTATAAAGCAGTGTTTTAAAAAGCGTCCTAGGCAGCCGCTTAATCACCACAAGGTGATCGCTGATTAAAATGTGCCATAAGCGCCGCTTGAGTGGATTTGAGAAAAGCGGTCGCTTTTTGCCCGCTTAACCCGCTTTTTCTCACTTTTTCCCGCTTTTTCCCTATTTTTTTCCCGCTTTTAAAAACAAACTGCTGTAAGCATATAACATTAAGTACATTATATACCCAATTAGTATTGACTATAATATATTAAAGTAGCATATATGAAATGTTCTATGATATACCTAGTTCTAATTTAGAATGCATACTTTGTAAGCTGTAATGATATGGTACTTTTGTGATGTATCCAAGTATATTATAGGTAACTATTATCTAATTTAGAATGTATACTTTGATACTGTTGTAATGTATGATCATTTGATGATGTGCAAATGTAACAACACGTTTGTAAGCTAGCTATGATAGGTTTAATGCATACTGTTTAACTATGTAAACATGTGATGCAAAATTGTTGTTGCATCTTGTGTATACACTTATTATTTTATGTGTAGGGTGCTTTATCTATGACAAGTATATTGTTTACTATATTATATAGATACAATCATTCTTGTATAGTTGTGTTATAAACTATTTGGGTGTTTTATATTGTCTTGTACAATGTTTAGATATGTATAAAAAATTCAAAAATATAGTATTTATATACATATGTATGTAATTTTGCATAAAAGTTTATAGGAACTGAAAATCCACTTTCCTAAAAAGCGCCCGCTTAATCGCCCTCCTGGCCATTAATCGGCTACAAGGTCTCGTCCGCATGCTTTCCGCTTCACGCTTTTTAAAACCTTGTTATAAAGTGACTTTTTCAAAAAGCAAAATTGTAATGCGCTTGGGCAAGGGGACGCTTGTTTGATGTGCATGGAGGGTGGGTTTGCGAATGTTTTGCAAAGTTTTGGGGAAGTCAAAGGTAGTTTTCGGGATGAGGTGACATGGTAGGTACTAAATGGCAGGTAGGTGGTAGGTGTGGAGAGAGAATGAGAGAGGAAAAGAGAGAAATTTGTTTGCTTATAACTTTAATACGTAATAAGTTTTTTAACGAAATAAAAATCGTTAGATTCCTTACGAAACATACATTCAAAAAAAATAATGTTGATATACTTGTAAGGAAAAATAATATGAAATATTAAAACCAGTAATGTATACATTACTAATAAATAAAAAAGAGGAAATTTGTTTCTCTTATGACTTTCAATCTGTAACGAATCTTTTGACAAAATAAAACTATTTTAAAAAATACATTCTAACAAGACTAATGTTGATATACTTTTGAGAAAAAATTAAGCACACCATTTTAAAATTTATGTTAAGTAGGCACACTACATTACATGTTGGCACTTTACATTCTAAACTGGGTGAACTACAGTAATATTTGGTTAAATTAAAAAAAAAATTTGGTGCATTCATATTATATGGAAATAGAAGATTGAATGCTTTAGGCGCGTAACATAAAATACATTTGTATATGATGCACTTTACATTAATTTAAGCATATTTAGGCGCATTTACAGTAAATTAAGTGCGATGACACCTGTTTTGGGCGCTTTAGCCAATAGATTGGGCATATATAATGTATGCATTAGCATAAAAAATATGTGCATGTCCAAAAACTATGGATGCTTTAGTACAACACTTTTGGGTGTTTTAATATTACTTTTAGGCTCTTTAACCCCACTTTTGGGCACACTGACCTATAAATTGGACTCATAAAAGTAAACTAGACTCAACTATGACGATATATGTGTCTGTTAATACAAAAATATGCGCATTACATCAAATAAGAGGCGTTATAACACCACTTTTGGGTGTTTTGGCCTATAAATTAGGCGAGAAAATATTAAGTGTATTTATATATTATGTGCTTTACATTAATTTACGCGCAGTTACAGTAAATTAGGCGCCATAACACATGTTTTGGAGCTTAGCCAATAAAGTAGGCACATACAATGGATGCTTCAGTACAAAAAATATGAACATGTCCAAAAATTATGAATGCTTTAGCACAACACTTTAGAACGCTTAATACCACTTTTAAGCCTTTAACCCACTTTTTGGTGCATTGACCCATAACATTAGGCCCATAATTGTAAATCAGGCTTAACTACGAAATTACATGCGTGCGCATTAATTCAAAACTAAACACACTACATCAAACAATAGACGTCGTAACACTACTTTTGGGTGTTTTGGCTTATAAATTAGATGTGTAACATTAAACTAGACGTCTGATTTACAATTATGGGCGCTTTACCCAATAAACTAGACATATACAATGGATGTTTTGGCAAAAAAAAGCATGCGTCCACAAATTATGAATGTTTTAGCACAACACTTTTGGGTGTATTACCACCATTTTTGGATGCTTTAACCCTATTATTAGGGGCATTGACCTATGAATTAGATGCATAACAACGAATTGAGCTCAACTGCGACAATACATGCACGCCCATTAATATAAAATTAGGCGCACTACATCAAGCTACATCAAACAATAGAAACTGTAACATCACTATGCATTACTCTATTATTGGGTGCATCGTTATATACAATGAATGTTTTTTTACACTAAGAGTAGATGCATTACCACCAATATTAGGCGCACTACTACTCGTAGTGGACGCATTACCCCATTAATGTGCTTTTCATTATAAGAAATTGGCTATGCAAAGAATGTGCACATTACACTAAGAGTAGGTTCATTACCACCAATGTTAGGCACATTGGGCGCGTTACCCTATTATTGGGCACATCATTATAGAAATTGGGATATACAATCAATGTGCGTGTTACACTAAAAGTAGGTGCATTACCACCAATACTAGGTGAATTACTGCTCATATTGGGTCATTACCCCATTATTGGGCGCTTCCAATATCAGGCACATTACTACTCATATTAGGCGCATTACCCCAATGCATATTTTTTTTCTTTTCAAAATGATATCAACATTAGATGCTTTGAATTTTTTTACTAGGAATCTAATGTTGTTTATTTTGTCAAAATTAATTATATCTGTAATATATCTGTAATTTATTAGAATGCCTGTAATTAAATCTGTAATTTATTGCAAATTTAATTGAATTAATTATATTTTCCATTATGGATTGAAAATTACAAGCAAAAATTTTCTCTCTTGTTTACTTTATCCTGAGAGGATAGTGGGAAAAGAGAGAGAGACTGAAAGAGGGAGAAAAAAAAAGAACAGAAGGAGTAGGTGGGTAGAGCCCACGTGTGGTTAGGAGGTGGTTTTAGATAGGGGCGTCAAAAAATTGGTTTCGGGTTGGTACTGAGTCGGACAACAACCGGCTTGATACAAAATAGCTCAACCTAGAATCGACCCGGAACCAAATATTTTACAGTGTAGAATGTCCAAAATTGAACCCGATTTCATAGTGTAACCTGGAATCGAATATAGAACATATATCTTTGTTAATTATGCATGGTATGTAGTAATTTGAATATGATAAGGACTTGTTTTTTTTCCTAAAATTTTCAACACGGATTGACAAATCACTACCCAAAATTGACCCGGTTTCAATTCCGACATCGATATCCAAATCCAAAACCAACTCGGATCATAAAATCCAAATCCAAAACTAAATATTTCCGGGTCGGGATTGGGTTCACTGAGTTTGAATATAATTTGACAGTCCTAGTTTCGGACCACGTCAAATGCGCATCCAACCCTCCCCGGCGTCACCAAAAGTAAGTCCTTGTGACTAAGTGACACCGACACACAATGCACGTACAATGACACGGACACCAAGGATCAGGGTGTTGATTCTGATGCTATTCTATAGGTTTTGTAATTGTATTTACACATAAAATGGAAATTTCACCAGATAATTTCCTGACCATTTTCATGCCAACATAACCACTTCAGGAATGAAATTTTGCAGATCTATTCTATATTTATGACCACACTTTTGAAGCAAGAATTTGCATATATTGCATATCTTGGTTAGGTTGATGTGTGTATGAAACAAAGGACAGATTTAACATTTATATATGAAGATATAACTCAATATTTCAAGTTATTTAAAGTTAAAAATGTTATAATATCTTTGGTTCTTATGGTTGTGACGGTTATAAAACAAAAATAAGATGTAGTAGATACCATCGTTTGTAAGTAAAGTGGTCTGCCTTGTCACTATTGAACCCACATACTCGAGGCAATTGATGTGGTTAATTTATTTTGACTAACTGATGTCATTCTTGTGCATTTGATTTTAGGTAATGATATGCAATCTGTATGCTTGGGGAATGACATGCCTTAGAATTCCAGTTTTTGGATGATATTATGCCTACTTGATGTGGTTGACTAACTGATGGCGTTCTTGTGCATTTGATTCTGGGTAGCCATATGCGATCTGTATGCTTGGGGAGCGACATGCCTTATAATTCCAGTTTTTGGATGATATTCTCTATATGCCCTTCCTTGATCATCATTATGTCCCGAGCTTGGTTGTGAAAGAGGCTAAAAGGCGCTCGAGTAGTGAAATAGTCATTGGTTCCGTATATGCCATATGCAAGTTACGTTTTCTCACTGATATTTGTATGATAATAAGAGGAGTAGGGAGCATCCTCCATGTGGTCCTTGAATGCCCCCATTGACCCCCTTATCTACGTGATTCACGTGTCAGACAATAATTTCTTTAGTTTGTGGCCTGAATCCATATCCACCATGCCTTATTCTTATGGGCGTGTATCGATAACCAGAAAATTGTAAACAAAAGATGCAAAATCTATCATGGTTATGTTCTCATTTGATTTAACTACGCTAGAAAATGTATCGCTTCGATAGTAACAAACAAGAGTTGCGAGAGCTTGGAAATTTTGGTGCTGCACATTAATATTTATGTAACAGTAATCTTTTCCCTCCTTGCCCGATGCATGCATGGATAATCATCATCATCACACCACCTCGTCTGTTTAGAATGTTTTTCCCGAGTCACCATCTACACTGTTGTTATCATGACCGTACACACATGTAGAAGATAAGGATTTTTTTTCTTTGTCTAGCAAGACAAACCTCTCTAATTCACTTTTTGGTCTCTGTCACCTATGGCATGTTCATATTTTTGTTGTAGTTTATCCGATGGACTTTGGTGTCCCATTTACGGATGAGCATTGACTCGGGTCATACCGAATTTTGCCAATATACCGTATCTAAACCCATATTGATAAACATGTTGCTGGTGGGGTCTAGGATCGGATAGCGTTTGAACCCGACCCAAGCAACAGAGTTGAGTTTTGGGTCGAGATCGCCCAGTCCAGATAACATATAATGATGACGGTCAAGATCATCCGACCCAGATAACATATAATGATGATGGTAATTTTATACATACACGTCTCATCATATTATTAATAGAGTCTGAATACCTACACCGGCTCATACATGTAACCTGTATGCATCCGTAAATCTACTACGCTTGCAGCTTGCAAAGATAATTTCATTGATAAAAAGAGTAAAAGTTAGACTAGACATGCTTTAAAGTAACATGCATATCCATGTATTTATGAGATGTCATTGAAATAATCCAACCTTTTATGGAACTTATGCGACTTTTTGTTGATTGGGAAATGCATATTTCATTTGAATGAATGATCTACAAATGTCCGATTAAGATTGTTTTTGGAACACATTTAATGTGGTGAATACGCCTTATTTATAAAGTTATATCATATGGGTGCGTTGAAAAAATGTACCCTAGCCTATTTTTCTTTTAGTCTTATTAATATGACCAACTAAATGTACTTTACATCAACTCAATTTGGTAAGTTTGTAGTCAAATGTATCTTACAAAGATACATTCCAGTATGTATATTTAATGAATTTGGGTATATGGATTTTTAAATATGAGTTTACCTTGGCCTTGCCCCTCAACCAATTTGTAAAAAAAATTCGGCAATTTTTTTTTGGTTTGGCACTCTTACGGAAATCATATGGACTAGGTCTGGTTCGGACTATGCAGGTCAGGATGTGGGTCGTATCGGTGTGGACCCATTTTGATGCTTATCCCTACTCTCATTATTTGTCAAATCATTTTATTATGCAAAGCCAAAAACACCTTCAAGAATAGGGAGTGGCTTGGTTAGCTGGTCGTTTGAAATTGGAGCAAATCATAATCTATCTAGGGCTTTGTCATCATATAAGTGAAGCCGTTGTTAATGGGTTGTGAAATAAAGAGAGACCACTTTTTAGAATGTCTAGCCCACAACCTTATACTATAATGTGAACAAACAACATCTTTGAAGGATGGAACATTGGGCTTGTCTCTTATTTGAATCTATGATCTTTTACATCCCTTGTTCTAGATGGCCCTTTAACTAGTTGTCTCTTCTCATCTATGTACAACTAATCATTTTAAACATATCCTTTACAATGACCTGACTCATGTACTCAGTCAAAATATATGAGATTTACTTGATCCATTGCAAAGATGTTATGTTTCCTTGAGGTGATATGAAGTTAGTTTTCAATATCAACTTTTGATTATACTTGAAATCATGAGTGGGTGTGGTTCAGTTCGGTTGGATTTTACTATTCAAATTGTAAACTAAATGTACATGTTGGTTTTTGAATTTTTCAAACTGAATCAAACCATGAACTAGTAAAAACAAAAGCAAACCTAATTGTTTATCCTTAGTTTGTTTTCAAATTGTTACCTAAGAAGTGATAAAGTTGTTTATTAAACTTGTACAAAAATCTAACAATCCGTTCTTATATTTAGCAATCAAACTAAAATGATAAATTAACTTTCAAATAAACATTATTTAGCACTGGTTATTGTAAGAAAATATGTACTAAATATGTGCTGACATAGTCCAACTAACTGCAAATCATATATGCATGTATTATACCACATATTTAATTTAGTTCTTTTGAAACACAATTTATCAAGAACTAGGCATACAATATAACATAATCAATTTTGATATTATATAATAATATTCAAATTTATATTTTTACATAATATTATTATACATGCTATCAATATGTATAAATACATATCAGTTTAGTTTTGTTTGGTTAAAGTGCACCTTGAAACCGAATCAAATCATTGTTTGATTTGGTTAATGATTTAAAAAATTTGGAACCAAATCAAGCCATTCACCCTCCTGAAACCAAATCGAACTGATTGGTTTAGTTGGTTTCTATGGACTTATTCAGTTTAATGCTCGCCCCTACTTCAAATGATTTCTTCGGAGATAATAAGTTTCTTACATGTCACATTCAAATAATTATGAATAAAATACATTAACATCAAGATCATATAATATGAATTATACTAGATAATTATAAAACAAAAGTCGTAATGTGTAATGGATGTGGTAGAATCTTCTTCTGACAATCCTTCATGTTCTCTAAGTAGCGTTGATCATGTTTAAGGGATGATTTCTTCTCTCTCCATTGTTTCTTAGCTTCCTTATAACTAACACTTTGCTGACTTATACATCTACTGAATGCTTCACTTTGAATGCTTATTTTGCAATAATGTGCTTATCCCCCACCCAAAAGTTGTCATATTTACTCATTCTTCTATTAGAATTCCTAATTTCGTATGTTGTCTTCATCATATGTTACTTGACATGATACCATCCCATGTTCAAACAAAGGTAATTGACATGATACATATCCTTGTTTTTTTGTGTGGAAAATTTCAATGAGTGCTTGTAAATAAAGACTGAAATTAAGTTAGCCCTTTCTTTATATGAGCCCAGTTTTCTGTCTTTCAAGATGAAGTTTTGCAATATTTGGCTCAAGGGGGAAATGAGATGAGTTCTTTGATAAAAATGGTACCAACCTCTTTGAAGTTGGTATTATCACATGTAGCTAGCTCCACAACATGTTATATGCCAATGTGCTAGAAATGTATCATCAACTATCCTCAATGTATTTGTGATCCCAAGCCTAATAAAGAGGCATTTATTTATTATCTATTCTATCAAGAAACAAGATGACTCCACTAAGTAGGTAAACAAGTCAATTGACTATTCCACCCCACCCATCAAACACGAGTATGGACTGATGTTTTGTCCACATTATTTGCTTTTCAATCAACATTATCTCTTTCTTTTTTCCAAGAGTGTATATGTTCATTCATATGCAATATGGTGTTGATGTTTTCACTTGATTACCCTATGACATCAATTTATGTCACATATACAACTCAAACTTTACATTAATTTAGACGCCATGGCCATAGAAAATTTTCTCAACAGCTTTTCCTATCTTCTCTACATCAGTAAAAATTATGTGAAATGCTTTGTTGCACTTTAACTTTTTGATCCCCAACTCATCATGATGTACCGCCATCAAGTCACATTACGCCAAAATATATCTCCATAGCGCATTAAGGGGAGGCCTCTCAATGGGCCATGCTTTGTCGACATGAACTGCTCCGAGTTTTATAAAATGACCATCACCCAATCTGAAATTACCGGACCCGAAGCCGAATGACCGGACTTGGCCTGAACAGCCTGGGTTCAACATCTATAACTGGTTCTCTTTTGAAAATTTGCTAAATGCTCATCTTGTGATTTGCTACAAGTTCCTATAGGCAGACATCCTCGTAGAAGATATTTACTCATTCAATTTCTGCAGAACGGGGTATATCGATAATCAATTTTGCAGGGTAAGTTTGCACCTTGAAATTATGTTACTAACTAGTAATAACTATTAGAGCATACAATAGTCCATGGTTTGAGCCTATTGACGGGCTAGCAAATGGAAAGTAACATACACATTAAAATTCAATCAAGAAAACATTTGTCTTGACATGTTTGCATCACATCTACCATCAGCGTAGCACTATTTCTTTCAAAACGTAACTTATGTTTACTGATTCTAATCTAAGATTCTGAAAACAAGATATGACTATCTTGTTCACGGAGCTTTAAAAATCAATTGGGTTGCATACACAAATTTGATTATTTAAACAAGAATAAAAGTTTGACATAACACGGCATTACACAAAATAAAAACTACTGAAAATGAATGCCAACTTTCATTCAATACACAAGATTATACAACACAAATAATTAGACATGTTCACGGATCTTCACAACTAGGGAACTTTGCCTTCTTTTATGAGATTTGTAGCTTCATTATGTGAAACAGTCAGGTCTTCACTCATAATTTGCAAAATACAATTTTGGCATGCCATTACAACATAATTATGAGAAATAACCACTATGATGTAACTACAAAGTGATAAATTAAATACTAGTTGGTTAACATACAAGTGATAACGAAACATCTCTAAATGTTTCGCTTCTCTACATTACTTCTGAAACAAACGTAGTATCAAAGTATCAGGTTTACTATTTTACTTTCAAAAGGACGCCAATAAACTTAAGTCCTTCCAAATAGGCACGACAACATCAAGTAGACTAATGACATTGCGGATGGATAGATAATGTAAATATGTGACATTACTTGAGAAAATGATATTAAGATACTTAATATAATCTTGCCAAGGTGATTGAATTGTGTTACAACATTATATTTCACAAAAGGTTGTCCATCATTTTTTTATTATAACTATTCTCATTTCTTTTAACATAACCAAGACCACTTGTACCTGCATGACCATTGTGAGAAGATGTTGTTCAAGATACTTATACTATCAAAAAATCTATCTAAAGATCTCTTCAATTTTTCAATTTCCTTTGAAAGAAATAATGAATCTTTATTCATATACTTGTACTTTGCTTAGTTTTAAGATTTCATTCATGCATCTTATCTTAAAATTAGTGTTGAATTAGGTTTTCCTTATTTTATGCATTTTTGTGAGTTTTGATTGAAACTCATGATTTTCGTTGCATGTTAAGATCAAAGGAATAGAGTGACCCTTGCATTCCCTAACAAAACTCATGTGAAAGTGATTCAACACCAAGACATGACTCCTTAATTCCAAGCATTACAGTGTTGCATGTAGCTCACTTGCTAAAAACTAAAAATATTCACATACCCAACTGATCATTTTTGCATCTTCTATCATTCGATTATAGCGATCCATCTATAAAAAAACCAAGGGGTGAGCTGATCAACTAGCTTAATTATCTAGTTATCTGAACCCATCAGAGACGATTATAATTCAACAAGGTTGTCAACTGACTAATTGGCACCATCAACCTATATCATTATAGTGTGCCATAGAAGATTGAATGGTTCACCCAACAGATCGGCTAAGCTCCATGATAGAAGTATGAATCAACTCTTAACTGGCTGTCAAACTTAATCATATGATTAGTTGGGATGAGAAATACACAACTATCTACAAGTGAGATGACTGGATAGACATTGAGTCGATCAACTCACATTGCCATCAAGACAAAATGAATACATGGTTTCAACCATTTATCCCACATGTAGATGGGACCAACATCAATCACATATAAGTGATTGACATAATAATAAAGGACGATACACCCCGTCTATATGCTCTCACATTTGACTCTACTCCAAGGAACTATGAAGAAGGAGAAGCCGTGGCAATTGTTTGTGGTGTTCACTTGCTTCTTTGTTGGAATTCCACCGCCTTTGAATTGGTTGCTAACCATGACTTCTATCCTTCTCCATCTCATGATGGCGATTCTCTCTCCCACTTTCCTTTTTGATCTTGACATTGCCATGAACATCAAGTACATCCTCTCACTAGGGTGCGGGGAGTACCCTGTTATCACGTTTGTTATTTCTTTTATTACATCTTCATTTGTATGAAATATATACATTATAAATCAATCATTTCCATCTTTCAATATTGTTTGTCCATCATATTGATTATCTATCTATTTTTGTTAATGAGAAATTTGAGACCATAGTCAAAGATATCATTTTTTAGAGGAAATTTAAAAAAACTTCTAGGTAACAAGACATCAAGCCCGCTGTCTCTCTAGAACCCGCTCTGCCCTCTCTCTAGAACCCCCGACGGCGTCCGCTGGGGGGAGGAAGCGCGGCTTCAGCGCTTTCCTCCCCCTGGTGTTCATCGTCTTTAGCTAGGTCTCTGTCTGTGGGCACCTGCGGCTGTAGCGAAAGGGAGTGGTTGCTCGTCCGAGGAAGATCCTGGCTAGGCTGAGGGGAAGGCGTGATGGTAGCTTAGATTGGATCCGGTCGTTTTGCGGCATCGTCGACCTAGTCGACCCCTGTCCGTTAATAGGGACGGACGGGGAGAAGCCGCTGCCCTGGTTCTGGTTTATGGCTCGACCGTCATCCCGATCCTTTTCCCTTTACCGAGAGCCGAGATCTGGCCTAAGGTCATGTGTTGCGGAGGCCAACGGGGGTGTCAGCGGAAGCTGGCGCCGTCGTCTCTCCCTTGACAGCGCCGTAAGGGTTATCTGTGACCTTGTGCTGCTACGTTGCCGCGATGAAGTTAGGGGGGTCTTCTCCTCCTTCGTTCGCACCTGCTCTCCGGTGTTTGAGGTGCTCCTCCGGCTCGGCGGGTTTGTACCTCTGCACCCTTGGTGGCGGGAGGCCTTATACTCGCTGTGCGGCTGATAATCACTGGGCGACGAGGGCTTGTCTTCCCCAACAAACAGATCTGCTGGGAGTGGTGGCTGGTTCTGCCCTGCGGCAGTGTTACCCTCCAGGCTCGATGGGGTTCCTCCCCCAGGCTCTGGCGGCGTCCTCCTCGCCTGCAGGTTTCCTTTGAGGGTCTTCTGGGTGCCGATCGATTCCTCGAGCTGGATTCCTGTGTTTTTTCTCCTGCTACCTGTTGGCCGCCTTTTAATTGCTCGACGAAATGCTCCTATGCAAACAGGGGCCTCGAGCTCTTGAGTGGCGGGTTCTAGTTGCTGCGAGGAAGAACACTTTCAACGTGTTCGTTCCTTATGCTCTTCGGAGCATGTTTCTTGGTCAAGCTTTCAGCAAGGAGCTGCTGGGGTCAGTCCATTCAGTCTGACTTTCCTTCCTTTGCTGGGTTTTGGAACACCTCTAAGGTGTTGACGAGCAGCCTCTTCGTAAGAAGTTGGTTGCAGTTCCTATTGCAGGACATCAACAATTTGCTTGCATGGTTTCAGATGTTTGGTGTTCCTCTAATTGTTGGCATAGGACCACATATTGTGGGTGTTGCTATTAAACAGTTGGTTCCATGTCAAGAATGAAAGGTTTGCTTCGAACTTCTTAGGCTTGCAGCTCTCTGTCGGTGGAATGTGATGGTTCAGATGACCTGAGAAGATCTGAAGCTAGTGATGCTGTTAGGTAGGATACTTGGTGGATGTCATATTGTAATATGTAGTTACTCTTTGTGGGTGGGCTTAAGGCATGTATCTGTAGGTTGTAATAAATCGTTCTCCTGGGTGGAATGCCTGGTCTTTAGTCTTGTTAGTTTGTTGCTCTTCTCAGAGACTGTTATCTGCTGGTCTAGTGTAATACCCCTTGCTAGGGGTTTATGGTCCTTGGTCAAGCTTTTAGCTCCTTGTGATGTAATGGGGTACTCTGTGCCCAAAGTTTTTGGTATTATAGTAACACGTTTTTTGACCAACAAAAAAAAAACAAGACATCAAGCCTAGGGTAATATCCATTGGTTGTAAATCCTCATTTCAAAATGACTGGATTTTATGGCCTCAATAGTTGCTTTTGGTGATGTAGTGAGAGAGATAGTGAACAAGGTGGTTGCGTTTGATGATACTGTAACACCCTACTTTTTTATACATGTCACTGAGTAGAAGCAATCTAATTCAAGGGGGTGTCACAAAAGGCTAATCTTTGCAATTTGAATAAATGGAACACTTGCATTGAATGAAATTAGATTCATATATAGTTCTTTTAAGAGTGTGAAGCAACCTGTATCTAAGTCGATACCATCGACATCCTGTCGATGGTATCGAGATCTGTCCAGGTTCATGATGGAGCAAGCCGCACCTTGGTCGATACTATCGACACACATGTCGATAGTATCGAGATTGGTTCAGGCGCAAGAGAATACACCGTCGATACCATCGACACAAGTCGATGGTATCGACACCGGCACAGCGGCGGAACAGTAAACCGGCGGCTGACCTATTTTTGTTATAAAATGTTATTTTTATTTGTTTTCTCTTCTTGTATCTCATGTACTCTACCCTAATGTATAAATACAAGTGTGTAGGCTCTAACCCTACTCACGTTTGCTGCACATAGCAGCCGACATGTAATCGGTGTTCTTCATCTTCTTCCTCCGTCATTCTCAACATGGTATCAGAGCTGTAACTTCGACCGGTCCATCGCCTCTTCTCCAAGCGCCGCCTACCCTTCTTCTTCTCCACAGGGCGCCGCCACACCTTCTCTCCACAAGGCGCCACCGCAGCAACTTCTTCTCCACAAGCCGCCGCCGCAGCAACCGGTAGAGCTGTTGTTCTCCGGTTTGAAGATCTCCGGTTGATTAAACGGCCACCTAAAGCCCAAACCGGAGGTCTCGTCTCTTCCAAAGTGCCTTCCTAATCACATCTCCTTCATGTGTGATTAGGAACCTCTCTCTTGAAGGCTGTTGATGCGTCAGTAACGCATCCTCTATCTTGTTTCAGTTGTGACGTGTATCTCTCCGTCACGGGACGCGTATCTATCCGTCCACTCAACTTTTTGTTTTGTGACGTGTATCACCCCGTCACACATATCCCAGCTGCATCATGGAGAACAAGACCTATTATGAGGTCTCGCCTATTCCTATCAAGCTTAATGGGAAGAATTTTTTGCTATGGATGAATGCGGTTCATACTGTCTTGGAATCGCGCGATCGAGCAAAGTTTGTTGATTCTGCACCTCTCACTAGCACTGACCAAGACTATGCCGAGTGGAAACGTCTTGACAGCCTAGTGAAGACTTGGCTATGGGGTAGCATGGAACCGTCTATTGCTTCTAGGTTCATGTTCTACTCCACCGCTAAGGAGATTTGGGATGCCGTCAAGCAACACTATGCTCAAGAGAAGAATGCTCTTCGCCAGTTTATGATCTATGATCGTCTGTTTGCGGAAAAACAAGGTGATAGATCACTTGAAGAGTATTTCGGTGTGATTCAAGCTATCTCTCAGGAGTTGAGCTACTATCATCCAGTGAAGGTTGCTGAGCAGATTAAGGATAGAGATGATCTTGTCACTGCCAAATTTCTATCTGGCCTTAGCTCCTCATTTGGTTCAGCAAGAAGTGTGATACTTGCATCTGATAAATTACCGAGCCTTGCAGAAGCCTTCTCTAGGATTCAACAGTCCACCTTTGAGTCCGTTGGTCCTACTCCTATTGTTCCTTCTGGAGATTCTCATGCCTCTATTGCTGCAGCAGTTCGCGGAGGACGACCTGCATCTACTTCATCTGACAGACCTGGCTTGGGCAGAGGACGTGGGACTCGCCCTAGATGTACTTTTTGTGACAAACCCGGGCACTCTGTCGAGAAATGCTGGAAGAAACATGGGAGACCTGCAGCCCCACCTGTTGGAGCTGCCAATTGTGCTACTTCAGATTCTACTACTGCGAGCTCGAGTTCCTCTGGCATCACACTTACTCAGGAGGAATATGACAGATTCATTCAGGCCACTCAACATTTGAATATGGGCGCCTCATCTGCTTCTACAGCACATCTTGCATCTACAGCGGGTAATCAGGCTACCTCTTTTATGGCTTCCGGATCCGCAACTCCCTGGGTGGTCGACTCTGGTGCCTCCCAGCACATGACTGGTATGAGGCGATTGCTCCGCACACTTGACTCATATATTCCTCACCCCTCTGTCACCTTGGCAGATGGTTCTGTGAGGAAGGTGGTAGCTAGTGGTTCTGTGTCCCTTACACCAGATATTGATTTGAAATCTGTCCATTTTGTACCTGATTTTCCATTCAATTTGCTTTCTGTTGCCAAGTTGATTGACACTATGAACTGCACAGTAACTTTCGGGCCATCTTGTTTTGTTTTACAGGATCTCAAGAGTTTGAAGATGATTGGTGGGGGGCCTAGGAAAGGTGATCTCTACCTCTTTCCTGGTGATTATCTACCTCGCCATCCACCTCCTGCTCCAGTTTCCTCCGCCATGCTGAGTAGTTCCCCCTTGTTGTGGCATTGTAGATATGGCCATCCTTCCTTAGAAAGCTTGAAGAAATTGGAACCCGATCTAGCTCATGTGTCCTCATTAGAGTGTCAGTCCTGTCAGTTGGGCAAACACCATCGGTTGTCTTATCCTGTTCGTGTCAATAATCGGGCTTCTAGTCCGTTTGAGTTAGTCCACAGTGATGTATGGGGTCCTGTTAAAAACCAGAGTTATAATGGTTTTAGCTATTTCATTTCTTTTGTGGATGATTACTCTCGCATGACATGGATTTATCTTTTAAAAAGTCGTGAATCTGTGCTTTCCATTATCAAACATTTTCATAAACAAATTCAAGTTCAATTTCACTGCAATATTAAAATTTTTCAATCTGATAATGCCCTTGAGTACGTTCAGAAAGCAATGCATGAGTTTTGCAGTTCAGTTGGTATGATTCATCAAACCTCTTGTCCTCACACTCCTATGCAGAATGGTGTTGCTGAGCGAAAGAATCGCCATCTCTTGGATATCACTAGGTCTATCATGTTTGAATCCAATGTGCCTAAACGTTTCTGGTCTGAGGCTCTTCTCACTGCCTATTTTTTGATTAATCGGCAGCCCTCTTCTGTTTTGCATGGGCGCACTCCCTTTTCTGTCTTACGCCCTATGGATAAACCGTTTCATGTTTCGCTTCGAGTTTTTGGTTGTACATCCTTCGTTCATAACTTTGATCCCAAACAAGACAAACTCTCTCCTAGGTCCTTGAAAACCTTGTTTCTTGGTTACTCTGGTACGAGTAAAGGTTACAAGTGTTATTGCCCGAGTTTGCGTCGTATGTTTGTTTCTAAGGATGTCACCTTTCATGAAACCAGTCCATATTTTGCACATGCTATGAGCAAGGGGGAGCAATTGAGTGAGGGAGTGCCACCCGTAATTCAAAGTGAGGGAGTGCCACCTATCATTGTTGAGGACATACCGCATGATCCACCTACCATTCAACCCTATAACCAGGTTTATCACAGGCGAGGTAGACAGGATCCAGATGAGGTAGCGGCACAAGTCCATGAGCCTTCTTCGTCATCTTCTACTCAAGAGATTCCTGCAGAAGCTTCTGACCTTGATCTTCCTATTGCTGTCCGAAAAGGTATACGTTCATGTACTATTCGACATCCCATATCGAATGTCTGTTGTTTGTCACACTTATCTACACAGGCTCGTGCATTTGCTGTTGGGATGGACTCCATTAAGATACCACGAAACCACTTAGAGGCTCTGAAGGACAGTGGCTGGCAGCAGGCAATGCAGGTGGAACTCTCTGCTTTGATTGACAATGGCACATGGGATCTTGTTACTTTACCTGCGGGCAAGAAAGTTGTGGGTTGTAGATGGGTCTTTACCGTCAAACACAACCCTGATGGATCGATTGAGCGGTTGAAGGCCAGATTGGTAGCTAAAGGCTACACACAGACATATGGAGTGGACTTCTTTGAGACCTTCTCTCCAGTTGCTCGTCTCAATTCTGTGCGGATCCTTATATCTCTAGCTACTACCTTTGATTGGCCTCTTTTCCAGCTGGATGTCAAGAACGCCTTTCTTCATGGAGATCTTCAGGAAGAGGTGTACATGGAGCAACCACCCGGTTTTGTTGCTCAGGGGGAGTGTCAGAAAGTTTGCAGATTGAAGAAGGCTATCTATGGGTTAAAGCAATCTCCTCGAGCTTGGTTTGACAAGTTCAGTACTGTTGTGTTACAGATGGGCTTCTCTCGTTCCATGACTGATCACTCTCTATTTTATTCAAATTCTTCTGGTGGGTCCATCATTATTGCTGTCTATGTTGATGATATTGTGATTACTGGCAGCGATTCTACAGGCATATCACGTGTGAAGGAAGGACTACAACATCACTTTCACACGAAGGACCTGGGGAAGATGAGATACTTTCTAGGGATTGAGGTTCTTAGATCCCATGCAGGTATAAATCTCTCCCAGAGGAAATATGTTCTTGACTTGCTACAGGAAACGAGTATGACTGATTCTAAGCCCGTATCCACTCCTATGGATTATCACATCAAGGAGGTAGACGATGATACTGAATATTCAGATCCAGGTCATTACAGGAGAATAGTTGGGAAGTTGATTTACCTAACTGTCACAAGACCTGATATTTCTTTTGCTGTTAGAGTAGTAAGTCAACATATGTGCACACCACGACAGTCGCATTGGACAGCTGTATGCAGGATTCTGAGATATCTGAAAAGTGCTCCTGGGAAGGGGATCACTTACTATAAACCAAAGAGTTCCTCATCACCTTTGTCTCTTACAGGTTATGCGGATGCAGATTGGGCTGGAAATCAAGTTGATAGACGATCTACTTCTGGTTACTGCACCTTTCTTGGTGACCATTTGATCACATGGAAAAGCAAGAAACAACATGTGGTAGCGCGATCCAGTACTGAAGCTGAGTACCGTGCTATGGCACATGCATGCTGTGAATTACAATGGGTCAAATCTATCCTATTCGAGTTAAAGATTTTGATTCAATCTCCCATGATACTCAAGTGTGACAATCAATCTGCTATACACATCGCCAGGAATCCTGTCTTTCATGAACGTACAAAGCATATAGAAGTTGACTGTCACTTCATCAGAGATCAGATAAAGAATGGCAATATTGTGACGCCATATGTCAAGTCTGAGGATCAATTAGCTGACATCTTAACAAAGCCATTGGGTCCAGCAGTATTCCAGAATTTATGTGGCAAGCTGGGTATTCACAATGTGTACACTCCAGCTTGAGGGGGAGTGTGAAGCAACCTGTATCTAAGTCGATACCATCGACATCCTGTCGATGGTATCGAGATCTGTCCAGGTTCATGATGGAGCAAGCCGCACCTTGGTCGATACTATCGACACACATGTCGATAGTATCGAGATTGGTTCAGGCGCAAGAGAATACACCGTCGATACCATCGACACAAGTCGATGGTATCGACACCGGCACAGCGGCGGAACAGTAAACCGGCGGCTGACCTATTTTTGTTATAAAATGTTATTTTTATTTGTTTTCTCTTCTTGTATCTCATGTACTCTACCCTAATGTATAAATACAAGTGTGTAGGCTCTAACCCTACTCACGTTTGCTGCACATAGCAGCCGACATGTAATCGGTGTTCTTCATCTTCTTCCTCCGTCATTCTCAACAAAGAGAAAACTACATCATGTTCATACATAAAATCTAATCTATTTGGTGACATGACTAAACATAATAAAAATATGCCTAAACTCTGGATCGTCTTGGTAAATGGCAACCCACTAGGCTCTGGTTGGAAAACTCCTAGTCCTTTGTTTGTTCTTTTGTTCTTTAGTTGCTCCAAAACCTGCGGACATTGCGTCCCCAGCCATGCATTGGAAAAAAATCATTAGATAAGTGGCATGAATATTATAAAGGATTGAAATGATAAAATATTCTTGCACATTATAAGTATAAAACTAACATCAAGTTATGAGTAAAATCTGAAACATACTATCTCTTTATTTCTATAACTTAATAGTTCTGCTCTATCTTTTATGGAGACCTGTACTCTGGGTCTCATGACCTACACCAAAGGGCCTAGGTCATAAGATATCTTATCTAAATCTCTCTCATCATACTTATGGATAGATTATAAACATGCTCTAAACTAAGGTATCTTATATTTATGATTTTTATCTGGTTGGGGCCACCATTATACGATAAGTCCTCCGTTGACACCGAAGTATCTTCTATGGTACAATACACCCTCTATTGGCACAATGTGCGCTCTATTGACACCAAAGTGTCCTCTATGGTGCAATGCACCCTATGTTGGCACGACATGCCCACTGTGACTGACACAATGTCCTTTGAATCATCCCGAGACTCTTTGGTGAGGACTTATCATATAATGTATTAATGTTTTGGTGTCATTTTCTATCTTTGTTCTTAGTTTCTTATCTTCAAATCTTAATCTCGTATCTATGAATCTGCTCTCAAATTCTATCTCTTAATCACTTGACTATAAATCTTCTGAATTTCTATCTCTGAATATGTTCTTAATTTCTCTCTAAATCTGATCTATTATCTCTTTATCTGTATCTTTGTCCTTTAATTCTAAACTGAACCTAACTCTAGATCTAAAATCTAATATTCATATTATCTGATAAATCTATATCTAAAGCTTTATTACAATATGAGGACCTAACATAATGTTATGTCATATTTTTGACATCTGACTTAAAGGCTTAAGAAAATAATCTAATTTGAATATAGGGATACCATATATGTGAAAATAACTTAAGTACCAAATATCTCAAATATGATTTATGACAAGATAACTCAATACTTTTTAAGGTCTCATCAGATCCGATCTCAACACGAATCTTAACGCACCCATGTGAGCTTAAATATTAAAGCAATATGTACTTGTATCCTTACTCTTATGACTTGAATCATGAGTCTTAGTAGAATCTTACTTTGTGACTCAACCATTACTAGTATATCCTAATCTTGTAACATTATATTGAACTCTATTCTCAATACACTCTAATCATAGTATAATTTTTTTATATTCAAATGAGCTTATATCTTAAACCTTGAATATTAAAATAGGAATCTTATAAATTATTTTCTTGCAACTTAATCATAACTTAATGCCTCATAATCTGACAATATCATCATAAACCAAAGTTACAATATATTCTAATTCCAATAGTACCTTTATCTTGAAAATTGGACCATGTCTTAATATGCTCAAGACTCATATTCTCACATCATACTTAATTTTTAGATAGTAATCATTTAAGGAATCCAAATAACTCCTAATTCTTAGGTCTCTACATATATAATAAATCTTAATAGCATCTTTACTTAGAATCTTATTATATGGTTACACATACATATATGAGAAATCTTAATAGCATATGTATACTTAGAATCTTAATACATGGTTATAGCACATAACCATGGAAGTACGGTAATCTTACTTGCATTTCTAATATTGTAATTTTGAACATTCATATGAAACAATACTATCAAACATGACAGACATATATCCTTTTGTCCATTTTAAATCATGAACAGTAAGCATCCCATGACACATCTCTAATTAAGGTATTAAGTATATGAAATTCTAAAATCATAAAGCACATAAATTCTTGCTTGCATATCTTGACTTAGAATTTTTGGATATGAAGGTCTCAATTAATAAGCATGTATATACACTAGATTGTTAAACATAAATACACATGGGCATGAACCACTTACCTTTCATTTAGAGAAGACCCTTATGCTCTCCTTAGGTTGAAGAATCTTGGTCACATTCTTGGGGTTCAATGAACCCTAAACATCTTGTCCATAATATTGAATAGACCCACTTCTTCTTGATTCATCACTTCAAACCCTAATTCTAACTCCTTAGAAAACTAGAGTTCAGGAAAGGGAAAGCGACTCTAAACCTAGAAATTCGAGTTCCACAAGTATTTTCTCAAAACTTTATGATAATCCACTGATTTTATACTAGTTTCCAAATAATGGCCCAATCAAAATTCACTGGCATGGTCGTGAGGTGGGACCGATTCTGAGGTGGACCAATCAAAACCTACCAACTAGCACGAGGGTCTCGACCCAGAGAATCTGTGGTCAAACAAAAGAGGCAACAAAAAACCCAAAATGCCCTTGCAAAGCCTATTGATTGATTAACAACATGGGACTATGGTCATTCCATGACCTGGGTTTTTGCTCCTGTTCGTGCCATGGCGAGGCACCTTGACTGGAGTCTGAAGCTCCAATCTATGCTAAGATACATGGCCGACTCTGGGCAACTGAGGCTCGCATTGGCCCCTCCCATCAGGTTGAAGCCAAGGACCCCAGGTGGAGGTCAGGAGGTGCACTACTACACATGCTGAGCTCCGATAGAGATCGAGAAGTGACCAGAAAACCAAAGTGAGGAATCAACATGGAATAGGGCCTGGAAGACACATGGGAGTTTGTGAGAGTTAGGTGAAGTCAGAGCAACCACCGCGAGAAGGGGAGGATCAGTGTGTCCCTGGAAGGCATTAGAGGAAGTGAGAAATAGGGGAAAGGGGGCAAAAGACTGAAGCCATGAAAACCAGACTAGAGTGCACCTTTTCAAGGCAGGAAAACAATCGCGGAGGCAAACACAATCCATCGAAGGCGTTTGCGTGGTTGAAGGGGCACCAGAGTGGCTGAAACAGTGAACGATGGTGAGGTCCTAAAGCTCAGCTATAGGACCCTACAATTGAGGCCAAAGAAAAGCAAACAGGCAAAAGGAAAAGATGGGTGATGGTTTATAGATGCTCATTAGGTAACCCAATTATAGAGAAAACGGTGCTGAGGGCTATGATGCGGCGGCATTGGCCGAAGGTGGAAGATGAGTAGGTAGGGATATTTTGAGGCTCAAAGGGTGAAATTGCCCAAGAAGGAGGAACCTGTCAGGCTTAAGGGTAATTTTCAATCCATTTTGCAGGTGTGCGATGGCTCGGATTGCCGTCTGCAACTTGGAGGTGGCGAGATGGGAAAGCCCAAAATTGGGCGTTTTGCCGACGGACTGAGAGGGGAGATGATTAATAGCTCATTATGTTTGGGAAGGAGAGACGAATTCAGTGGTGAATAAAATTCGTGAAATGATAGAGGATCGAGGGAGAGAGAGATCAAGGGAAGCAACACTGCAAAACAACTCCCTGGCTCGCAAAAAAAGCAGAGGAAGGGGATGACTTTTAAACCGTTAGATCTTAGGTGATTAAATGAAGGTCGTCGGATGGTACAATTTAAAGGTATTAACGTGTGATAGATAAAAATAACCGAACATAGGTCTTATTCATTGTGTTAAATGGACATTTAATCATAATCTCATTCAAACCATATGAAACCTTTCCTATTTAAATGGGAGGGTCAAACAAAGTCAAAATGCTACCAAATTTGGACCACATGTCCAACAAGGAGTCTAGATTCTTCCTATACACTTAGATTTACATTTTGTCCATTGTATGTCCATTAATAAATTAAAAGCCATTATCTTGACTTGTGTACATAAACAATTAAATAAGGTGTATTATTTCTTCATAATAGTTCCTTTTGACTTCATAGTGAGTATCTTCTTAAGATTTAATTTATACCCCTTATATGCATTAATACTTTCTTAGAGGAGAGAGAAAAATGAAGGGGAACTACTATTTATCAACTTGAATTAATTAAATCATATAATGCACATATGAAACATAAAATATCATTGAGTCTCATTTTAAGTTTTCTTATTTCATTTTCATATAAGGATTACCATCTTATGGTCTTTTAACATTTAAACCCCAACTATTATTATATAGGAAAAACTACATTTTATGTTCTAAATTATTTTTGAAAATTGGGATGTGACATATACAAAAATTTCCCATCAAAACTTGGCATTATTTTTAGGGGCAACACAATTTTTGATTAATTTAACTCAACTAACACTTAACAAAAAACTTCTTTTACTATTGATATTATTGAGAATCCACTTGAATTTTATTTTAGTTCAACCAATTTGACCCATAGTTAATTATTATCCTTATCATGTTTCATCTCTAGTCCATGTTATGCTCTTCTAGTATCAACTCATCACCACACCTTGATCTTGCGATCATAATAACCTCTTGTGTGAATACATGGGAATAGGGCAATAATAGCAGAAGAAGACATGCGACACAAGATTGAAGCCACCTTGACAAGTTAGAGAGAGTTGTACCTGAAGAGACATTGGCAATACAGGAGGCCAAAAGACAAACATTGAGTTTTCAATTCCAAAGGTTGTAGATGTCCTCCACCCAATTATTCATCCAACAATTACAACACCAAATTTTGAGAGAAAGACACAATGGGTGCATATGATGCAAATTAACAACTTCATATGTAGGGTTGAGGAGGACACAGTCGATCATATGTAGAAGTTCATGGACCTTTGTACTATGAGAAAGTAGGGAAAAGCACCAACCATCAAGTTGTGGCTGTTTTACTATTCTCTCACTAACAACTACAGGATCTAGTGGGGCGATTGTGCCGACGGCGGCGGAAGTGAGAGTCCCAGTCACGGTGGCGGAAGTGAGTGTCGCAGTCTCGATGGCAGAAGTGAGAGTCCCAATCACAGTGGCAGTTGATCCGGAGAATGTGAAGAAGACCAGTGGTCCAGGGAAATCTTCGGCATGTAAATAGAAAACTCCATCGATCCGAGTTGCAACAGAAGCCAAATCTTTGTCCGACCTGGTTTCGAATGCTAAGAGTTTGAGTAACACGATGCTTTCCAAAACTGACATACAACTCTCTGAAGGGAAACTACTGTACTCCAAGTTGATAGCGGAACACAACACAAGCAAGTGGAACCAGACGACAACATGGTACATTGTGGGATTAGATCCGCATTGGCCGTCTCTAGTCAGGTACCTCACCCACATCTGGAAGGTGAAAGGTTCCTTGGAAATAAGATCGAGAGGTAACAGTTGCTTCATTTTGATGTTTGCGAACGATGATGATCTTGCAACGACCATTGAAGGAGGTCCTTGGTTCATTTCTGGAAAACCGATGTTCATTAAGAAATGGGAGCGTGGTGAGCCCATGGAGAAGCAGAAACTCTCTGAGATTCCAATTTGGCTTAAGATACGGGATCTTCCACTGGATCTTTGGGATGAAAAAATGTTCAACTACATCGGGTCTTACCTTGAGAAACCAATTCAGGTTGACAATCTCATAGCTAACTTCACTCGTCTTGAGTATGCTAGGATCCAAGTGCTCATTCATGTCAACTTTGAATTTCCGAAAGAATTAACAATACAAAGTGATGATGGCCAATCTGATACAATCCTGTTTGAATATGAGTGGCTTCCTACCAAATGCAAGGAGTGTGGGAACTTTGGCCATGAAATAGGGTTGTGTTCAGATTCTCACAAGATACCTGTTCGACCTCGAGCCCAAATGAACAAAGGGAAACAAATTTGGGTACCGAAAGGTAAAACGCCTAACGACGAAGATGCTGATGAATTTATTGACGCTGTAGAAGAGTTAAGCACTTCCATCTCTGGTCAGATAGTGATAACGTACAATTCGTCAGTTCCTGAGGTAGAGTCTGGGAGAGACTAGTCTGCTACGAGCGCTCTAATTCCCTCTGGAAGTGCTGATAAAAATCTGGTCAGGGACACGAAGAGCAACAACAAACTGCATGTGCAATACACTGATAAGCTAATCACTCCCTCGACCTCTCCGAACACGGGTTGGGAAACTAGAAGAAGTAAGTCGAAGACTGCTCCAAGGGTTGTATCGAAAGAAGCATCAAGCCCAGTGGTTACATCTCTTAATAGATACTCTCCGCTTTCAAATTTTGAAGGAATAGACAATACTCTAAAGGACCCTGCGGGTGATGAAGATCCCTCCAGTGAAGAGCTCCAACCCAGTAAAGTACTGGGATCAAATCGTTCCAATGGATGACACGAACTTGAACATTATCTCCTGGAATGTCAGGGGGCTCAATATTAAAGCCCCCAGAATCCAGGGAGAAATAATAAGGCTGAATCCTCAATTGGTGGTTCTCAATGAAATAAAAGTAAGAGAGAAAAAGATTACGAAGATGATGAAAAAGTTCTTTCCCCAGTATTCATGGTGTTCTAATCATAAGTCACACATTTTGGGGAGAGTTATGGTCATGTGGAAAACTGATGATTGTACTGTCACCAAGTTAGATGAATCTGATCAACACATTCATGCCAATGTTTCTACTGAGAATGGCACCTTTGTTATTACTTCTATGTACGGGCATAATGGAGACTATGATCGATGCAATCTTTGGTCTCATATTGCTGCCATTTCTAAAACCAATAATCTTCCCTGGATTATTATAGGTGATTACAACGCTGTTAGAAAAGAGAGTGAGAAGATTGGAAAGGAACCCCCTACCAAGAAATCTATGGAAGATTTTAATAATTGTGTTATGAATTGCAGGCTCTATGATCTTAATTTGAATGGTCCCGAGTTCTCGTGGGATAATCATCGGGAGGGTGAAAACTTTGGCACTTCCTTGCTTGATAGAATTCTTTATAATGATGAGTTCTTGAATTCTTTTCCTCACTTTAGTGGTTATCTTTTATCGAACACGATTAGTGATCACAAGATCCTCAACCTTCACATTGGGAGTAAGAAGAAAATCTGTAGTCCATTCAGATTCATAAATGCTTGGACTAGTAGAGAGGAGTATGACTCTATTTTAAAAGAGGTCTGGCTGCAAGATATCTATGGTTTTCCGTTATATATTGTCTATGCGAAGTTGAGGATGTTGAGGAAAGCCCTTGGGGCATGGAATAGAAATTTTGTTGGTGACTTAAGTGAGAATGCTCGTATTCTAGATTTCAAAGCTCTACAAGACCAAAAAGCCCTAGACATGAACCCCAGAAGCACGAGTCTTCAAAGCAATGCTATCACTTGTAGAAAAGAAGCCAACACTGCTCTACATTTGGAGGAGTCCATCATGCGTCAAAAGTCTAGGATTCAATGGCTCAAAGAGGGTGACTCTAATACGAGGTTTTTTTATAACTCTATCAAAGTGATAAGACAAAGGAATCATATTAAAGCTCTGGAAATTGATGGGAGGCTGAGCATGAATCTGAATGTAATAAAAGACAACATTCAACAGTACTATTATAATATCTTTAACTCTGGACATAAAGCTGATTTGTCGAATATTGACTATCTCAATCTTCCTAAGATGGATGACACCCACATGCTTCGTCTTGATAGAGTTATCACTATGGAGGAAATCACTGATGTCTTTAATAATCTCAACATTGATAAGAGTCCCGGCCCTGATGGGTTCAACGGGTGGTTTTTTAAAGAAAGTTGGAAAGTGGTCAAGGAGGATGTGATCAACAGTATTCTTCATTTCTTCAACACTGGAAAATTCCTGAAAGAGGTCAATAAGACTTTTATTATTCTTATACCGAAGTCTAAAGACTCCCATATTTTGAAGAATTGGAGACACATTGCTCTTTGCAATGTGATTCTCAAAGCTATTGCTAAGATCCTTTGTAATAGACTGAAGTTAGTCATGCCTACTATTGTGAGTCACAATCAATGTGCCTTCATTCAAGGCAGAAGCATTCGTGACGCCATTCTCCTATCTAATGAACTCATTCACGATTTCAATAGGAAAAGTGGGAAACATAAAATGTTCATCAAACTTGATATTTCCAAAGCGTACGACTCAGTTTCTTGGGAGGCTCTTTTCAAGATTATCAAGATTATGGGTTTCCATATGTGTTGGAGTGTTTGGCTGAAGGAGATGTTCCATATTACCTCTTATGAGATTCTTATCAATGGGGAACCACATACCACCTTCACTCCGAGCAATGGGGTTAGGCAGGGCGATCCCCTTGCTCCCTACCTGTTTGTTCTTGTTATGCAGGTGTTCACCCAACTAATGGAGAGAGAGGTCAGGAATGGAGAGCTTATTCCTCTTAAGGCTTCAAATAATCTTGATGTTTCTCATCTTATATTTGCCAATGACCTTATGGTGTTTTTGGAGGCTAATGAGAAGAATGCTTTCTGTTTGAAAAGAATTCTGGAAGAATTCCATAGTATTACTGGGCTGAAGATGAATATTGAGAAAAGCTCAGTGATATTTAGCAGTGGAGAAAACAAAAATCTGATTTGTAGCATCCTTGGCATTAATGAAGGTGAACTTGGTCAGAAATATCTTGGAATTCCCCTTTTTGTTGGAAATCTATCGAGAAGATATTGTAGCCCCTTAATTGATAAGATTAAGAGTAGACTCGAAGGATGGAAAGCTAAGAAACTCTCTATGGCAGGTAGAATTGAGATTGATAACTCTACCTTGTCTATGATCCACTTATATTGGACTTCAACTTTTCCTCTCCCTTGTTCTGTCGTTGATGAGATTGAAAGAATCACTAGAAATTTTATATGGGGCTCTTCTGAAGTTAAAAATTCGATCCACCTTATCAAATGGGATAAGCTTACCAAACCTAAGAAAGAAGGTGGGATTGGTTTAAGGCCTGTTAGAGAGATGAATCGAGCTGGTCTCATCCTTCAAGCTTGGAATATTGCTACTAAAGCTGATTCTCTGTGGATTAAATGGATCCACGAAAAGTACTTTACTAAGAAATCTTTTTGGTTGGCTAATGAGAACAATAACTATTCATGGCACCTAAACAAAATCATTAGAGAGAGAGACTCCTTAAAAAGCTTTATTGACTTCACCATTGGAGATGGAAAAAAGATCTCTTTCTGGGGTGATCCTTGGATTACAGGGAATCACTTCATCTAAGAAATCCTTGGGAGTCAGAGTTTACTTAAAATTGGGGCTGCCCAGGACTACAAGCTGAGTCAATTCATCTCTAATGGTGTGTGGAAGGTTGTTGATGACAGATTGCACAAGGAATTAAACAGACTTATGCTAAGTACACCGAATCCTAAGATGGGGGCATATCCTATCTTGCTTGATGGTAAAGATAGTATCAAGGTTGTTCAAAAATAAAGGGCCTCCTCTCGATTATTTTGTTTGCATTTGGAAGCTCAAGGTTCCCAAAAGATTTCAATTTCATGCGTGGAAAATTGCACATGGCAGGCTTCTCACTACTGACTATATAAGAAGAATTGGCATCTGCACCCCTTCCTTCTATTTCCTTTGTAAGAATAGCATAAAGGATATGATGCACTGTCAATTTCTCTATTCTTTTTCTGTTAACATCTGGAAAGAAGTTGCAAATTTCACTGGGTTAAGCATCCCTACCAATTTTGAAGACCTTGTGGGGTTTAACGATAGGAGGCATCATTGTCTTACTATGTGTACCATGCACTAGATATGGAGGGAGAGAAATAACAGAGTACACGACAATCTGGAAATCAAGTGGCCTAAACTTTGAGACTTGATTCTAAATGACTTTTGTGTTTTCACTGACTGACATGCTTTGTTGGGATGGATGTTTCTCTTGGCGTGTTGCTGTGCACTTTGCATCTGATAGAGGTTCTGCTGGGCTCTTCTTCCAATTTCCTTTTTGCAGTAGGGGTTTCTTTGAAGACTGCAGAAGACGATATAGGTTCTGTTACAACTCTTTCAAGGCGTGTTGTTGTGCACTTTGCAGCTGATAGAGGTTCTGCTGGGCTCATCTTCCATTTTCCACCTACTGTAAGGATTTCTTTGAAGACTGATGAAGACGATATAGGTTCTGCTGCAGTTCATTCAAGGTTCTTGAGATCTATCTAACAACTGGTTTCTTTTGGTGTAGCTGTACAGTTTCATTTTTCAGGTTTCTTAGTTGGGGTTTCTGTATAGTTTTTCCCTTCTTTTTTGTACATATCAAATTCCAAAATAGCAATACAAGGGAGCTTTCATACAAAAAAAAACTCCAGGATCTAGTTTATTAAATCATTGGAAGATGAAAACATCATTGTGTGGGAGGAGCTGTAGAACAAGTTCGTCAAAACTTTTTATCCACTTTCACTTACCTTAAAAATCAAAGGAAGATAAATCAGTTTACTCAACTTCTAAGAGAATCCTTATAACATGCTTGGGAAAGGTATGATGAATTACTATGAAAATGTCCTCATCATGGCATATCCGCTATGACACTTATTATGAATTTCTACAGATTAGACAATAATATCAAGAAGTACTGTCATACCTCTTCCAGAAGAAATTTCATGAGACAATATTTTTGCAACGTGTGGAAGATTGTTAGTGTGAGAGAAGAAAATTTGGACAAATGGGGAAAATCAGGCTAGTGGGGAGTTTGAAGGTTGCAATAGCATATGGCAGGTCAGACTCAAAGAGAACTGCATAAACATTTAAGCATCTGTCATTGAAGCAAGACAACCTAGAGTCCTCATTCCAGAGATATTGGCAGAGTAGGCCACCCCCTCAATAACCAGAGGTGGTCCAGGAGGTCTACCATGTATACAAGGTGAAGGTCACATTTATATAGAGTGCATATATCTCTATCACGATACAATGAATATGCATAAGCCAGAATTCAATAATGACACAATTGAGGAAGTTAATGCCAACAATTCCATCCCAAGGCTGGGGGTACTACAACCCCAACATGCAAAGAATCATCTTAGATTTCAATATGTAAATTAGTAGGAACCAATAACTCTCAAAACATGATATGAGGAAATTATTAGAGCCAAGTTTGGAGTCCTTTGGTCTTTAGAATAACTACATGTAGATCACCTTCAACCAAGGGAAATATAGAAACAATTACAATTAAGAAATCCATAATCTCAACCAAGAGCATCAATTTTGAAATGTAAATCAAAGTCTTCAGTTCCATTGTGAAGATCCATCTAGACTCCATTAAAATTTTCTTATAGTTCAGAAAGTGCACACTTAATTTATGAAGATGTATATGAACTAGAACTTTACATCTTCGACCTCTAGTAGGGTCATTTGCTGGACAACCAGTTTTTTTTGTTTAGAGCATTAGGAACAACTAAAGGTAGTGACGAAAAATTTGGGGTCCATACTACCATAACACATCCTTAGTCACATGGATAATGATGATTGATGAAGATGATGACACTGAGGTCAGCCAATGCACAATGGCATTAGACACAATGATTGGTACTACAAAACAAGATAGAATAAATAATTTAGAAAAAGCAACGGAAGCTACATTAAGCAAATGTGTAGCCATCGTTCCTATCTAGAAGCCACACCTGCCTTCTTAGAGACATATAACACATACACAACTTGATTCTAGGTTTATATAGTTCAAAGAAAAATATGAAGAGTTGCATCTTGACATCCCCTTCCTTGATGCCTTGGTAGAGACTCAGTCTTGCTCCAAATTTTCAAGGCATTCCTTCCTCTCAGGTACACTATAAAGAGTATGAAACTATGAAGCTGATGAAAACTTCATTGGATAAAATTTAGTACTAGATGATGTGCCAGCTTAAGGACATGGGGTCATTTAGTATCACCTACTTCATTGGTGATTCCAATTTCCAAAGAGGCATAGGTGACCTGGGTGCAGGCATCTCCATCATGCCTCACAACTTATACAAAAGGCTTGAATTCACTAATTTACTGCTACCATGGTGGTGATTCAACTTACAAACTCCTCTATCACTACCCACATGGGAATTGTGAAGGATGTTCATGTGAGCATGGGGAACAAATTGTATGTCCCATGGATTTCATATTGATGAACATCAAGCAAGATGTATACTCTCATATTTGGTCATCCATGTAACATACCCAAATATAGGTATATGACATTTCTCTCTCTCTCATGCCTTCTTGATTGTAATAAGGTTACATCTCTCTTCCCATTTTTTAGATTATATTAGGATAAGTTGGAGTCAAGTAGTGTAACGTATTAGTAAATATCATTTTATATATGCACTTTTAGGATAAATAAACTAATTAATTTCACTAGTAAGGCTGGATGTAAAAATACACCAATTAAATAGTTATCGACCTTATTTTGACACACTAGAATTTTCCTAGGGTCAAAAGATGAAGGGAAATAAAGAAATATGAAATATCACAATTGATCAATTAAGTGAAATAAATTCCTTAAGTGGAATGGATACACCTAGAAGTTTTAGGATATAGTATAAAATGTGTTCAAAGGTAAAATTGATGTTAAAATCAGATTCCTTACACCTAATTAGCCTACCTAGAACTTTTCAAGTCAATTGGGTTATAATTATTCCCTAAAATGTAGTATGACCTAAGTTTAATTGTTAAAATTCAATTCACCAAATTTAATTCCCTAACTGCTGTTTGGTTTCTCTATCACATGACCAAGACATGCATCATTTATCTATCCATTGGTTCTCAACATGTTCTTGATGGAGCATACAACTACCGTGCCATCTCCTTCCCATGATTTGATGTGTAATGCATCTGTGTGTTTGATTTTCCAACTATAATTTATTCCTCCTTAGTGAATGTTTTCACATGATTACTTCACTGTTGGGATCCCCTTGTTGTTCAGTTTCAGTTGATCTATTACTCAAGATGTGGGGTTAGCAATTTGTGAAATGCCTGATCTTTTCCCTACTACTTTTTACAAATGCCTTGATACCCCACCATCCTAATTCTCAATACTACTTAACCACATAGAAAGCTCTGAGCTACCCTCTTCTTCCTTATCCCCTAACCAATTTCACCTAGTACTATCCAACTCATCTCGTCGACACCAATCTTCTTCTCCAAAAACCTTCACCCTCCATTGTGTTACATACCACTTCAATCCAATTTCCTTCATGGTTAATACCCTCAACTCCCCTCTTCTTGTTTCCACTTTCACTTTCATATGTATTTTATTGGTTTGGGTTCTAAATCTTTTTCTTTCATGCCCTTGTTAGATATAGATTCTTCTCTCTCCTATGGCCTTTAAACTCAAACATGAAATAGTTAAGTGTGCTGTGATCCTGTGTACCAATTGGGAATGTCTCCTCCACGAGGAAGCCATGAGAGAGATCCCACCTCTAAGGATTGAGCTCTAGGAGAGATGATGCAATCATGGCCATAGGAGAGGGAGTGAGGAAACAACCCCTATGAATTTCAACCCCTACCCTCAGTGGTATTTATCTTATGGTTTGTCCCTTAGGGGCATAAGGGTATTTGACCTCTTGCATGTGAAAATTAGAAATCAAGTATATGCCATGGTAGACCCGATTAGTTAATAATTGCATGTAAGGTCATAGCGGTCAATTTGCCAATTTTCCTCTATTACATATATATAAATTGATGTAATTTGTAAAATTCAAAATAGATGACTGTCTAATAAAAAATCATATATATATATATATATATTTGAAATTAGAAAAATGCTCCCAATTTATTAGTGTGGTTTTCAAAGTTTGTCAAGAGTTCGATGAAATGTCTTTTCTAAATTTAGTTAATTATGTAAATCATTGTTAAGCCATGTACTTTAATATTACAATTTGGGGTTGAAGTCATGACCTTTGAACCTTAGGAATAGTATTGGATACCTAGACTACTATGCAATATGTGCAAACCTCTATTTTTTGGGGGTTGAATCCAAGTGACAAAGAGATGGATCTCAGTTGATCGTGGAAGCAAGGATACTTTTCCACTTACGATACCCCATTGTGCATTTAAGTAGTCTGCAATTCTCTATTTTGTTTGAGAATTATGACAACTAAAACTTTATTTCTTATAACGAGGCATTTCCCCCTCCTATATGATGCATATTATCATTACTTTTTGAATATTTTGATTGATTAACTTGTAAGATTCTGATTATCATATGCTTGATAAATATTCTTTTATCTTGGCTCTATGACCCACCTTCTATGCTATTTGAATACTTGAATTTAAAATGACTAGATAATCCCTCTTGTCACTCTATTAGATATACTGATATTTACACTAAGTTACCTATGATAGTGATGCTTATGCATAACCATATACAGTTGGACATTCTTTTCTGTCCATGGTGTGCTTTTTCCACACTTTTACATACAAGGATGTGCACATTTTGTCAATGATGTGTGTTTTTCACCCAACGTTTGGCCAATGATCCTATGGTATCATGTCCATAATACAAGTATCTTTAGTCTTCTTTATATATGCATGCAAAAATTTATGTTTTTGTGTTATTGTAAAGGGGTTTTATGGCAAGAATCTTATTCTTAACCATTGATCTCATGCAAAGTTATGCCTCATTCTTTTGATGAACTTTTATTGAACTTCCTATATGCATTTAGAACCCCCTTCTGCATGGGACACCCTCTGTTGTACTTGAAATCCTTGTAAAGCCCAAATACTATTATTTGTGCATATGGATAATAAACTCTGACACATAGCTTTTCCTTATCTGTTTCTGGGTGGTGTTCCCCATCTACTCAAATGTAGAGCAGCCTACTAACTAAGTGTTTGAGGAGTAGAGATTTGAGAATTCGTTCAGGTTTAGTTCGTGGAGAGAGTCTCTAAGATGTCTAGGTTTATCTATGCAACAAATATATCTAGTATTGGTAGTTTCATTATGTTATTCTTTTATGTCCTTATGGACTAAGTTGATGAACAATCTTTAATGCTTGTAATAGTCTAGTTTATATTTCTACTACTATAATTCTTTCTATCTATGTCTGTACAATTTTGATAATTACTATGAACCCCTTGATTTTAGTTATTTGTTGATTCATGTGTTGGGTTAGTAAATTAAGGAGTGGACCCATTGTCAGGTACTACTCCTTATAATATGAGATTAGAGCATATCGGTTGGTAAACTAAATATCTCAAAAATATATTGTTAGGTTTCTCATTATTATTCACCATTTTTAATAGAAATGATATTTTGACGGTATGGACCTTGGATCTTCCTGGTCCCCACTGACTGCTTGAACTACAATATCCCACAAAACCCGTATTATGTAATGTTTGGTTAAATCCTCCTATAATGACCCTAGATTCACAAGTCACACATGGGGCCCAACCCCTTAACACTACAATCACCTCTACTTTTTGGTATCCCTATCAAGCAAGAGTTGGGTTTTCTTCTTCAACTTATCATCAATGCCATGGTGGGGATGAACTATGTTTAAGAAGTTCAAACATTAGTGGTACAACATATTCTTCTTTCCTGGAAATCGCTCTCATCAACCTATTTATATCTAAGAAGATGGATGAGTCAGACCTTATCCTCCTCAACATGATGAATTTTGATGTTAAAGATGGATTCATTGAAGAAGTATGATATGGGTTTTTTCTATGGAGAGAATAAGGTTAGTTTGATGCACATTTGATGATGAACATTAGTGTATCAAAGGTAGAAAGTGGGATGACCAAAAAATGTTATTTCAGCTCTTAAGGCAGAGAAACTCATCTCGCATGGCTATAAAGCCTACGTTGATTCGTCCGTTCTTAATCTTTCTCCACCCAACCTATACAAAATCAAAATGGTTTAGGACTTCCTTGATGTTTTCCTTGATGAGTTTATTAAACTTCCTCCCACATGTAAAGTTGAACATTCTATTGACCCCCTACTAGGCATGTCTGCCATCTTTAGTCCACCATACACATGTCACATGAAGAACCAAAAATATTAAGAAGCAACCACAATATCTTATGGATATGTGTTTATTATGCCTTAGTGTCTTTCTTTAGGTACCTCCAATTCTATTTTTATATAATAAAGATGGCTCTATGTGGATGTCCATGGAATACTCTATGTTTAATCAAGTTACCATAAAGAACCACTACTCCTTGTCATGCATCAATATTTTGTTTGATGAGATCTTCCACCGTATTTTTGAAGGTTGATCTATGCAGCAGCTATTATCATATGTGAAAGTAGGATGACAATATATTGAGGAGGGACACGTTATGGACACTATAAGTTTGTAGGTATGCCATTTGGTTTAACTAATGTCTCGACAACCTTCATGGATATGATAAGTTAAGTCATTTGACCCTATCTTAACAACTTTGTGGTTTTATTGATTGAAGATGTACTTATGTACTATAATTAGTTAATCAATATTGTGATCATATATAGATCATTCTTTAATATCTGCAAGAGAACCAATTAATGTGAAGTTTTCAAAGTGCAAAATTTGGTCCACAGAAGAAATGCTTCTGGGGCACATGATCTAACTGGGTTACATTGCCATCGATTCATCCAAAATTGAAGCATCTATGATGTGAAAATCCCTACAAATCCCTCCAAGATAAAATTTTTTCTAGCCCTTGATAGATAATATAGAAGGTTCTTGTAGATGTTTTTAGAGTTGGCTCTCCCCATGACAAAGTTGACATACAAGGAAACAAAATTTATATGGATACCTGAGTGCGTCTAAAGTTTTATGGAGTTGAAGAGGTTCTTAACTTATGCCACTGTACTTTCTATAGACACTTCTAAGCAAGGTTTGGGTCACGTCCTTACACAAGAAGTACAAGTGATCGCTTACACCTCATGCTAGTTGAAGCCAAATGAAGAGACCAAGCAAACTAACAATTTAGAGCTAGTTGCCATAGTTCATGATCTAAATATATGGCAACACTACTTGTACATAGTATAGTTTGAAGTTCTCTTTGATTAAGAAAAAAATCACGACACCTGATGGAATAGAAAGATCTGAACATGTGATAGAGGATATGGATGTAGTACCTCGAGGAATGTGCCTTCACCATCAGATACCAATATAACAAGTCCAATGTTGTTTCTGACGCTCTAAGTAGGAAGAAAGACATGATTTGTTCCTCTATGGTGTTCCTTATGGAGGATCTCAGAGGATGCCCGCGGTTGGAGACCTAACTTATTAGGTAGTTTTGATGATTTAATTGTACAAAATATGATAGTGACATGGCTAGACTGTCTATCACTCTCTCCCAAATTTCTGAAGTTGTTACAACACATTTAACCATCCTTGATCTTGATGAGATGAAGCTAATGACCGAGAAGACACAATGTCAATTTTCTTTTGAAGTGTAAATGATGTTTGTTTTTTCATGGGTTGGGGATCCTAATGTTGACGACTTGAGTTAGACATAATTAAGTGAAGGCGAAGGGTCTAAAAAACGATTCATCCTAGTATGATCAAGATATAGAAGAACCTAGAACATGGTTTATAGTGAAGAAATATGAAGAGAGATATATCCATGTTTGTGGCAACGTGTTTGACATGCTTGCAAGTGAATATCTAACATCAATGATCTGGTGTCTTCTCCATCTATTCAGAGATATTGGAATTGAAGTGGGAGGAAATCACTATGGATTTTGTGTTTGACTTTTTAAGGTCAAAGAGTGATTACAATATAGTATGGGTTATTTTTTATCACCTAACCAAGTCAACCCACTTTGGCCCTTCAAGAGCATATGTAAGGTTTCTAACATGGCATAATTATACGTGGACTACATTGTTCACCTACGCGGAGTTCCTAAGTTGATAGTTAGAGAGCATGATTCTTGAAATTTACATCATGCTTGTGAAATAAGATACATGATGAGATGGGCTTTAGCTCATGCTTCAACAAGGCTTATTACCCACAGACACATGGTGTACCACTTGACATTTTATGAAACAAAAAATTATACGCGGAAGTGAAAAAACACATATAGTATAATAAATCATAGGGAAAACATCACTTTTGGATCAAAGTAATGTTCAACAATGATAAAGTTTGAAGTATAATACATCTCCCCACATCAATTGAAAGGAAAACAAATAATAAAATCCTAATCAAGAAGGACCACCTAAGATAATGATGTCCCATAGTGATAGACATCCTCAAGATATATAAACTATGACTCTTCAACATACTCCTCGAATTACTACTCACCACTATGTACATCTCATACATAGATATGCACAAAGGAAAGGTACATGATTAGATTAAGTGGAATTGGATTCTACTACAAGAATAAGTATGATGAAAGAACATGGAAAATAAATAGAAAGTAGCACATATTTTATTTGCACACTTTTTCTTAGTGTAGACACCATTGTAAAACAAGTGCTCTCTAAAATGGCGTCGCTATACTTCTGAAATGGAGTGTCTGCTCCTCTAAATTGACATTGTATACCTCTAAATGGCACCAAGGTGTCTCCAAATTGACATTTCTACTCCTGAAAATTGGAATGGCTACATCTCTGAACTGGCATTGTGTGCCTTTGATTTGTTTCAGGAGTACTAGTGAGGACTTATGATATAATGTATTATATAAAGTTTCTTATATTATATATATTAAGTTTGAGTTACTAATTTTGAATATGGAATTATTTCATACTGGAATTGAGTACTTATGAATTATTTAGCAATTGTATATGAATCTAAATCTAAATCTAAATCTAAATTTGAATATATGATAAAATATTTTCTAATTAGATGATGTACTAAAACACTTAATATTGAGAAATGGAATCTTATTATTCCAAAATTCTTATGGTTGATGATATGCAAGATAACAGTACTGAAAGGCCATAGTGAACACATTGTAAATATCACATTATACAAATATGTGAATCTAATTGTAGTTATACTACTGCTTAAGGAACATTAAAGAAATAATAATTTAGACCAATCATCCAAATATGATAACTAGACAATAATTCAAAGGCATGGTCCACTTACCTATAAAAAAACCAAGTCCTATCCAAGACTGCTCCAAAATTTGGATCTAACCTGCTACGAAAAAACCAATGATTTTATCAGATACATATCCTTATTTTTTGGTCAATATCTTTAGGGCCATTAGGGTGTCCTTCATGTGATTATCACATACATTTGTATGTGTCTATATCAAGGTGTATTAATGTTAGATAATCTATAGTCAGTTTAGTGTAGCATATAGGAATGCGAGTTACTCTTTTTTGTGTAATAGTTAAAATGACACTTGGGTTCTTAGTTTGTATACTAAAAAATATAACATGGGTTAACTATTTGTTGATCTCAATATCATCTTATATGTTTCACAAGATTTCCCTACAACATAATTTCTTTATAAAGATAGTGGTATGCCTTATTATTATATATAGTAACTACTTATCCTCAAATAGAGTGATTAGGGTATTGATTTTCTTGTTAGGTCAAATCAATAGGTTCTCAATTCATACTTATTTTTTGAAACAAAGGTAAGGAGTTAGACACTTCTAACTCCCATTACTTGCAGTCTAATCCTCCCCACCGCTAGAGACATTATTGACATTGAGGCTGCTACTTTGATGCTGAGGTTGGGGAAAAAGAAACTCAATTTCAAGGTTTTAGAAATCCTAAAATGACCCACTATCATGAATAAGTGTTTCTTCTAGATTTCATTGATACGATGAAACATGTACAACATGAGACACCCACCTTAGATGACCCTCTAGAGACATCACTTATTAAGATGAGGGCCTATGATTAGGCTAGTGCACATGTGGAACAATTTCTTCTTCACATGTGTAACATAGAGAAGATCCTAAGGTAGAAAGAAGAATTGAAATATATCTCTTATGTTGAAAAATGGTCAAAGCATCCATAAATCTAGATATTAGTCCTTTAATTGAGTAGCTGAAGTACATCTTCATAGATGAAGTGAAAGTGCATCTAGTGATCATGAGTGCATATGTAACAAACGCAAACTTTAGAAGTTTTAGATTGAAATAATAAGAATACAATAATATAGTAACAAAGTTGAGTAATGAGTGAAATGGTATGATTTTGATTCATAATTTTGAGCTTAACGACTTTGATTGAATCTTTAACTCAATAAAATGGAGTATTATTGAGATAAATTTACAAACATACTAAGATAATGTCTTAATTGAGGTACTTATGGAAAATCAAGCCTAACTAGTAGAATTGCGAACATTGTGAAGCTTTCAGATTCATTAGAGGTCCTATGTTTCAAACATCATCTCTAGAACCAAAATAAATCCTAATTGGACTATTTTGAGTTTAAGTATAGGTCCTTGGGATATAAATTAAAATATAGTATTTTGTTCCTTCACTAAATAATCATAATATTGTTAATGCTTTTGTAAATGGATTTTGAGATAATAGACTAAATTCCAAAAGATTCCAAGTTGGTTAATAACCTGAACAATTAATTATTGAATTATCTTTATAATAGCTTGAGAATCAAGTATCAGATAACAAAAGAAAGTTATTTTAGTTTGGTCTTTTGTGTAAGGCTAGATAATTACAGATAAATGACTATCCTAAAATTTGAGATAAATCCAAGGAATAGAGTGGATTAGGAATATACCTATTGAATTGAGGTTTTACTTAAAAGGGAAAATTTAATAGTTGACAGAGTTCACCCCAAACATGGACAATGGATCTAGGCACAACTATATGATAGGGAGTCTACTCCCTCACCAACTTTGTCTCTCCTAATAGACTTATAGATTTCTCCTAACTCTTGGTCTCTCTCTCCCTCTTTAGACCATATCTCATTGTAATTATCGTGCCTTTGGCTATGGTGGATTCAATGACCATAACCAATCCCAATATTACCATTATCACTATAAATTTAGATAATTCCCGAACCCCAGACAATCTACAAGATTAGGGTTGATGAGTGAAAATGCTCCTCATAGCCTCAGGCCCATATAGAGACCCTTGTGGATCCCTGTTGACTCCCACAAAACAAACCTACATGCAATTGTTACCATTAGTGCTTGAGATCCGTCCCCTATGTCCAACTTCTTCTGCTTATAGCTCCTCATTAGACCTATAAATGGATATCCTAAATTTGCACATTCGATCTAAATTCGAGTTCACAATTTTGCAAAGAATCTAATATCTATAGAATTTTGATCAATTTTAGATATCAGATTTCAAATCCAAAATTTTAAGGTCGGATATCAGATATTGTTGTATCTATTCTTAAAAATTACAAATTTGACAAATATAAACATGTATTTTAAATATATATTATTTTCTATATAGAAATATGAAAATATAGATATTTTATCATACAATTTAATGTAATATCAATATATAGTTTATATGTCTATTAGTATTAGTTGTATGATTTTTAGTTCAGATCAGATATTTATTTGGACTCAAATGTTACTCGTACGAATCATATTTAAAAATTAAGATACAATATCTGTTGGATATCAGATCAGATATCATATTGAATTTTTTTCCAGATTCATATATCAGATATAGAAATATCCATTTCATACTCGATAAGTTTATAGGTCTACTCCTTGACAGAGTCCCAGCTTAGGAAACCACATAACCTTGCAAATGGTAGAAACTCACTGCCAAATATTAAACAAGCTTCTGCGACCATCAACACACCCAAAACTCTGATTACTTGGAGTACATCTTGTTTGGATTGTATAAAACTTAAAGTTCTTGGATTAATATTTCTTGTATACTTCATAATAAGCAATACATGATTATTTATAAATTATTGATCACATCAAATTTCAAGGATTTCACATGCTTTCTTGATGTTTGAGTCATAAATATAAACTGCTCAATTGTTTTGATTCATGTATAAGTAAAGCGTCCTACATGTTTTAGATATGAATATATTAATTTCTTGAACCCAATATTAAACCTTATACATGTGATTTAGGGAACACTCCTTCTCAAGTAAGTCAGATATTGGAGTAAAGAATGGATACATCGAAGGTGATTAGAAAAGTATGGTTAGAAAATTATGCTGAGAATATAAGTTATTTTATTGTAAATAATTAATTTGTATGCGATGTATGTTTCTAATTATACATGAACGTGCTTGTACCCATACACAATATAGATATACTTATTGCGTATTTTTTGGTCAAAATTTTAGGTTAGCTAGTTAATTACGAAGATTGAAGAAATGGATTCTGAGGAGAATGCATTAAGAGATATTAAAACTAAAGACACTTGAATGATTAGATAAATAAATTCAATATTAACTTATTGTAGATTTTGCTTCCTTTTATAAGTTCTATAAACTGCTTTGAGGAGGCTCTTTTTCCCAAATTTTTTATTGACAATGTTGTAATTTGAAATTATTAGATATTGTTGGTTATATATTAATTTTGGATCCTAGAAAAAATAAAGTGTCGATTCTTGTCTCCTTAGTTGCCTTCAATGAGAGATAACAGGAGGCGTCATCACCCTACATAAGAATAAAATAAGGATAAAATCCAAATAAGATTGGGTAACAAGGACTAGTCACCAATATTAGGTTCTATTGTTTCAAATGCGCAAGTATGTACGGTAGAAACAGTCATGCAGGAACATAAAGTACACAATGGTTATGCATATATGTAAAACAAAGAAGACCAATATCTATGTAATGAAACAAGTAAGACACAAAACTCTCTTTATATGTACAACAAATAAGACCAATATCTATGTAAGGAAACAAGTGAGACACAAAACTCTCTTTTAGCAGGGGTGTTGAAACTTGTTGTGGAACACCCCCAGTGGGAAAAAAAGACTCTTTGAGAAGATGAAGCCTATGGTTCCATGATATATGGTTAAATAGCCTAACCTCTTAAAAAAAAACTAAAAGAACACCCTTGAATATACCCTCCTCTAGAAAAATGATTTGACCAAAGTTATTTTTGGTTTTAAAGATTGAAGATAACTTTGGACGTCCTAGTAGGACATAATCTTGAAGGATTATATGTGTGATAGATACGAGACATCTAAGGCCTTACCTCTACCTTGTCATATAAGTTAGATTTAGTGATTGAAAAATGATTTCAACATATATAATTATGTAAAAACCATGGTTGGTGAAATCTCAAGGTAAACATGTAATGAAAAGTTCATATATTTTAAGGAAATTCATAAATGTGAATCTAAGAAATATAGATTCCTTGTACAACATGAGTCATAAGACATAGAATCGTGATCACCATGTAGATCCTTATTCTAAAACAAAACATAAGAAATGATTATGACTAATACAATATAAAATCTTAGTTAACCCTAGGCAGGGTAGATCCCTAAGTCAACCTTAGGGCCAAGTAGGGAAGCTATAGTGGTACATGAGACCCAAGGAGCGAGGAGAAAATCACTCGATAAGTACATAAAAAATACATCAATGAGTACTTGAGTCCCATGGGGTTAGGAGAAGGCCACTCCACGAGTACATGAAAGCCGAGGGGTCAAGCGAAAGACAATTTGTGCATACATGAGGCCGTTGGGGTCAAGAGAAGGTCACTTAATAGGTACCTATACCCCTAGATATGTTAAGGGAATGACTAAAGGACAATGATACATGATATGTAAATACATATAAGGACTTGTGTTGTATCTTTTGAAGTAAATTTGTCAGGTAAGTTGTGTCCAAAATCAAGAACCCTGGTACAATGAATTTTGTCCTTGGGTTAATGAATTCATAGGATTAAGAAAGATATTCATGTACCAGGGTCACTTTTCAAAGATGGCTCAACCTAATTTATAATTTGTAGCAGAATATGTGGAGGCATCATCTCTGCACTCAAAACAAGACTGTAACCAAATATTTGTTTCATCTTAGTTTAGGTGAAAGAGGTTGGTTAAACACATTTGATACACATAAGGGAATGACTATTTGGATCTAGAATTAATGATATAACTTATAGAGGTTTAAGCTCACCTTCTCATCAACATAGTTAAAATATGACCACTATGTGCTTGAGACCTAAGTGACAGTATAATCACCAAGTTATAATGTAATGCAATAAATGAGATGTAGAATCACACTTTGAATAGTGATGGTTCAAACTTTAGTTTATAGATATAATTAATTTCACCTTAATAAAATTTATTAATAATGATTTATATGCAACCTTTCCAAGGTGGGTTGCTAGCCCAATAATGTGGGATGCTAATAAAGTTGTCATCACCTTAAACCATTTTATTTTTCATTTTATGTCATTTACTTGAAAATGTCACTTTTTAAATTTAGGGGAAAAAATCCTTTTAAGGAGGTGTGAATGCGAAAACCTCAAACTATAGAAGTTCTATATTTAATAAAAAGGAATTTAAGAATATTATGTTGAGAATCAAAGGTGAGTAAGTTAAATAGTGTGACTCTTATTAATCATTTTGAGTAAAGAGTTAAATAGTATGACTTTTATTAATGATTTTGAGCTTATAACTTTGTTTGAGTCTTTCATTTAAGCAAATGGAGTACGATCGAGGTTAATTTACAAATATACAAAGATAAGACCTAAATGATTTACTTTTGGTGAATCAATCTTGAAAAGGGAATTGAGAATATTGTGATACTTTGGATTCATAAGAGGAATTAGATTTGAACCACTGTCTATAGAACCCAATATAAACCTATACTAGACTATTGTAAGTTTACAAATAGGTCTTTGGGGTATAAATTGAGAATTTAGTAGTTATTGTCTTCAATAAATACCAATTATATTTTTAGTGGTTTGGTGAATGGATTTTGAGATCATACGCAAAGTTCCAACAGATTCCAAGTTGGTTAATAACCTATATAATTAATTAGTAAATTATCTCTCTAATATGTTGAGAATTAAGTTTCATATAACTAAAGTAGTTATTTTTTTTCTTCTTTTCCATAAGGATATACAATTAGTAAATAGATCTATCCCCAATTTAAAAGAAATACAATATATGACGTGACCTAGGTAAATATTTCTTTGAACTGAGATTTTATTTTAAAGGAAAAGAAAAAACAATAGTTGACAGAGTCCACCCTAGACCCAGACATCAGATCTAGATAAAACTGTAACCTAGGGAGTCTCCTTCCTTGCCAGATCTATCTCCCCAAGGATTTAGAGAGTCTGATAAACTCCCGATATTTCTCCCTCTATGGACAATATTTCCCCACGATTATTACGCCTTTGGCTCTGGTAGATAGCAAAGTCACAACTAATCTTTATATTACCATTATCACCGTGAATTTGAATAATTCCCAAACCCCATATAATCCATGAGATTAGGTCTGATAAAAAATGATAATCCTCACTACATCAGACCTATATAACAACCCATGTGGATCCCTCACACTCCAAGACAAAAAACCTACCCACAACTCTGCCCATTAGTGCCCTGAGACTTGTCCCCTATTTGTAGCTTCTTCTTAGAGATCCTTGTCAAAGTCCTGCTCAGGCCACCACACAACCTTGTGAGTTGTGGATCACCACCAGACCTCAAAAGATTCTATGATCAACAACACACCCAAAACTTTATTTGACTTGGAGTACATCTTGTTTGGATTGTATTAAACTTGAAGTATTAGGAAAAATAATGGTTGTATACTTCACTATCAAAGCTATGTGGTTAGTTTCTTTTAATAATCATTCATATCAACTTAGAGGATTTTTGGATGTTTGTGCATAAATACAAACTACTTGATTGTTTCAACTCATGGAAAACTATAATACCCTATATGTATTACATATGAATACATAAATTTCTAGAACCCAACATTGAACATCATAAGGGTGGTTCAGGGAATAATCCCTCTCAAGAAATGCCAATGCTGGATAGACAAATGGATACACCAGAGGTGATAAGACAAGTAAGCGTTAAAAAATTGAATTGAAAATGCAAGTTTTTATAACAAGTATTTGATTGGTATGCAATGTATGTTGTCAATCATATATACACAAATTTTCTTGTACACACGTACCTATACGAAAATATATTGACCACTTGTTTGTTTGTCAACATTTAGGTTAGCTAGTTAATATTATTGAAGAAATGGAATGTGAGGAGAACATGTCACGAGATATTATAGTTAAAGACACCTAGAGGATGAGATTATCAAATTGAGTATTCCCTTATTGTAGTTTCCTCTTCTTTTTGGAGATTTATGAAAATTCCTTAAAGTAGGTTCCTTTTCCCAATTCTTCTATCAACGATGTAATGATTTGAAATTATGAAATGTTAATGGTTATTAATTAAATTTGGATCCTAGATAAATAGTGTGTCAATCCTTGTCTCCTTAGTTTCCTACAATGAGAGATAACATGAGGAGGGGCCATCATAGCGAGCTTCACAATTGAGAATGAGATATAAAGAAAGGGATACAAAATGGCATATATGAATGGGCTTAGCTAATCCTTGTGCATGCATAGAATAAAATGGTATATAACTACAAGAACTTCAACAAGCACCATCACCGGTAAAATTAAAAAGTGAAATAGGTAGTTCATAAGGAAGTCTTAAAGCTACCAATGTTGATATCCATATACGGAATTCTGGATGGGATCATCTATCCCATTTATGACTCGCCTTGGGTCAGCTGTATACAGTTTGTGCACAAGAAAGGGGGAACCACTATTGTCTATGATGATAAAAATGAGTTGACTGCCACCCATAATGTAACAAGGTGGCACATGCTTATTGATTTTTGGAATCTCAACAAGGAAACTTGGAAGTACCATTTCTTGATCAAGTCCTAGAGAGATTGACTCAAATAGGTTATTTTGCTATTTGGATTAGTACTCAGGAATCCATCTGATACCCATCCATCCCAATGACTAGGAAAATAAAACATTCCCAGTGACATTTCCTTATTATTGGATGCCTTCAAATTATTCAATGTGTCAACCATTTTCAAAAGTTTCATGTCTTCTACGTTTTCTTGATATCCAAAAATAGTGATGGAAGTATTCATAATTATTTTATATCTGTGGAGACTCTTTTGATGCATGCCTCACCACCTGACTTTGGTTCTTGTGAGTTGCAAAGAAGCACATCTGGTTCTTAATTGAAAAAAATGCCACTTCATGGAAAAGAGGGCATTGTTCTAGGACACCATGTGAGATCTATATGGATATAAGTAGATTGAGAAAGAATAAAAATGATTTTCATGATAGCCCCTCAATCCACATTCATAGACGTCCGAGAATCTCTAGGCTATGCAGGCATCTACAGGAGGTTCATCTGCAACTTCAACAATATTTCCAAGCTTCTCACAATTTTTCTTTCATAATTTACTGACTTTATCTTTGTTGTTTTGTACATTAAGAGATACATCATTCAAAAGGAATCTCACATTTATAACCATGTCATTATGCCCCCATATTGGTATCTTCCTTTTGAGATCATGTACAATGCTAGAGATTATTCCATATGAGTAGTTTTGGGGTTGCGTGCCAACAAAAAGAATATGTCATTTATTTGCACCAACAAACACTAGACAAAACACAAAGAAGTTATGCTACCACAAATAGGATATTCTTTCCATTGTATACACGTTAATTGTTTTTCCTCCTATTTGATAGGCTCGTAGGTGATAGTCCACACCAACCAAACTGCCATCAAGTATCTCCCAAGAAAGATATAAAGCCAAGGTTGATCAAATGGATCCTATTTATACAATAGTTTGATATGGAGATTTCAAACAAAAGGGAAGTGAGAATGTAGTTTTTTCCATCTCAACCAGATCCAGTTTTAAGACATGATTAGGTTGTACTGAATGACTCTTATCCATATGCATGCATACATTGTGCGGTTCTTGGTTGGTGGCATTCTTCATCCATATTTTATAGGGAACACAAAGAATAAGTTCATATCTGACATTTAGCTCTACTATTGGAATGAGCCATAATATCTTCTTTATTCTTAGATCATTCTACCATAGGTGCATATCTGAAGAGGAGGCACCCCTCAATCTAGAGAAGTGTCATTTAGGCCCAACCAGAGGCCACATGAGCTCCAATAAGACACATCAAAGGTCTTATAATGTAATTTTGTTTGGCCTTCAATCTTCAAGGACACCCACAACTTTGTTAAAGCTAGTTATCAATGTCAAAGGACCATAAACATATCAAAGAGGGATGATATGCCCCTCAACTCTAATAATAAGTTGAAATCTTTGATGTGTGGGATTGTACTACATGAGTTCATGCCCTTCCTTCTTTGGGCTCTCTTACATTCATGTCATTTTTTACTACAAATCCAAGTGGGTGGAGGCCATACAACCATTTAAAGTGACTGCAATCAAGTCCTTTAATTGTTTGAAGATATTATCTTCCCTTACTTTAGAGTTTCCAACACTATTATATCTTGTGGGGGCTCCCACTTTCTTGAGCGCAACTTTGAAGCACTTCTCCAGAATTATAGTGTCTCAAACCATGTTGCTAATCCATATCAGCCATAGTAGTGGAAGAATGAAGATCTGAAATGTCAAATTAAAGCTATCCCGAATAAGATAGTGAACAAGATAGAAAATGGTGGGTTAACAAGTTGAATGATGCACTATGCGCCTACAAAACTTCCTATAAGACTTCAACTGACACTACAACCTTCTGATGGATACTTAGGAAATCATGTCATCTCCATATGGAACCAAAGAATATTGGTGGGCCATAAAGAAGCTAATTCTAGTCTTAATGCAACATGTTACCCACATGCAACTACTATGGCAAGAACTAGAGGAGCTATGGCTGACTGTGCATGGAAATGCACACATTACATAAATGGCATTAAGACCAACTGAAGAGAGAAGATATGTAAGTTGGAGACCAATTGATATTGCACAACTCCCATCTCTGACTCTTTCGAGGTAAATTAAGGAGCAGATGGTTGATGTGTACATCATAAAGATTATTTTTTTCCATGGTACAATTGAAATTTAAAAAGAGAAGATTAGTGAAATCAAAGTCAATGGGAAACAACTCAAGCAATACTTAACAATGGCTGACATGAGAGCAGATCATCCACTCATGCACCAACCACTCCCATCTGAGACGTGAGAAATAAGTATCTAGCCAATAACATAAAACAAGGCACATTTCAAGAGGCAACCTGATCATATTTACTTTTCTTAAATTTAAAATTTTAGATTAGTTGCATCCTTGTTTAGTCATCTTCATCCCATCCATTAGATAGTGCATTTCTTAATCAAGATCCTAACATATTATTTTATTTTAGGTGGAAGATACAATAGATGGAATGATTTTGAACTTCACAACATGCAAACCGATCACTTGGGTCTCCTAGCCAATCAACTGGTCCAAGCAAGGAGCGATTAGATCGAAGGAATGAAAATTTCTAGTTGACTCACTCATTATGTGAATAGATTGACTGGCTTATTTGATTGTCATAGGATGTCATATAAGCATAGTCAGTTGGTTGACTACACTAGGGTCATCTTGCATGCATGTTTATCAACCATCAAGGCATCCCATATGATTGTCTCACTCGATGAGACATTTGATTGACATACATAAAGTACCCCAAAGGTAAGACCTAGCCGATCGGTTCACACCACTAGTCAATAGGTTGGGAAGTCCATAAGTTATTGATTCAACATTCTTTCAATGAATATTTCAACTGATGAGATGGCCTAACAAACCAACTAAATGACAAATGTGGGGACTTTACACAAGTTCAAGGGAGGCCAATTTGCCTCCACTCAAGGAAAATTGACCACCTGGCCTTACTCATTTCACAAAGGAGACTGGACACCATCTGCCTCAGCTCAAGAAAGCTACTATCTGAGTGACCCACCAACTATTTCCACTTATAGTTGTGCCAAAGTATATCAACAATGTTGCACTCACCCTCCAGTATCAACATGTACACCATCTCCACCATCTCCTCATCCTTCTTCCTCACGTCCATGACCTCCTCCCCTAATTATATGGCTACTAACCACACACGCAAAGCTAATTCTCACAAATCCCCCCATTATCACCGCCACCACCTACTCCATAAATCCTACCAGAAAATCCCCCATTGATTCCACCACCACCTCTATCTCCTCCTCCTTGCATGACATCAAGAGAGTCAACTGTATTGTAATCACAAGACAATCATCTTCTGAATGCCTCGTCCGACAGACCCAGTGTGTGAGTTGCTTGTCTCAACCATTACCCAGCCAATCATCTACTTAGATGACCATCTCACATCCCTAATCAACTTAACTTTACCACCTCCACAACCAGTACTTGGTGATAATGGTGCACATATAAGAGATGGTCTCCAACTCTGTAGATAAAGTCAAGAGTATTCTCCAAGTCCATGTTAAGGACGATTTGAAGGAGTCCTCCCCCACATGCTTGAAGTCAACAAACCCTACCAACCATAGGTGAATAATTATTAGTGAATGCAAGAATATAGATAGTCCCATATTAGGGAGATAACTCCTTACTATGAAGTCGAGTTGAATGATGCAATCTTTTCATATGGAGAAGGTAGAGACATGGACTGAATGCAGAGTGTAAAGAAACATCAAGAAGACATTCTATGAGTGGCAGGGCAATCTTCCATGAACCACACTCCAATCCAACGTGCTGGTCCACCCCACAACTGAGAATAAATGAAAATCACAACCATGCCCATACAAATTTAAATTGTATAAGGCACTCGGTCCTAGAAAGTAAATGAGCTTCATGACCACATAGTAGATAGAGAATTACAAATGGATGGCCCCACTCATATTTTAGCTTTTGCAGTGGCATGTGTAGATATAATACTAAAAATAGGATTCAAAAGTGAATTAGAGGAGGACATGAATTGATCACACCTCTAAACTATTTTCTTTATAGTTCATGCCTTCTCTCACAACTAGCTCTAGAATTCATGGTCTTGTTAGCCTAGATCAAGGTGAAGATCACACATTGAAATAAAATTTCTAAATATTTACAGAGGAGTATAAGTTGGAGGGCAAGGACCTCACTACCATCCTTTTGGACGTTCATGATGAGTGGTTGAATCAATTTGATGACAATGAACACTAATGAGAGTACTCTACGTACATAAATGTGAAGCTTTGAGACAAAATTTCTATTACACTTCATTCATTTTCCAACAAATCTCAAGCAAGTTCTACTCATAATTCGGCATTGAGGTACTAAAAAAGTATTATTGCCTACACTATTTTGATGCAGGATACCACATAGGATGTTGTCAGATGAATAATTTATATTGTATGTGGTGATATTTTGTGAGAGAAACTTTCAACTAGGGATTGTTGTTAATTAACTAGTCTCATCTTATTGTGCATCCAACATCTTCTTCCTCGTTCACTAGTAGCAGGATGGTCATTGTTGTAGACACCTACTTGGACTATATACACATCCAGATTGAAGCTATGACGGGTTAACATACTTATCAACATCAATAATCTACAATCTACTAGCTTCATCTACATGATAAAAGGAGGATTGTATTTGTTTTTCTTTAAAGGACAATACAAGGTATATAGCTATAAGTAAGACTATCACACAACCCTGTTCGTCCTAGGTGACCAATATTCATAATGATAACCATTAAATATGTGATCTTGAAGAGGATGAGGCTTTCTTCCACACATATAGATATCATCATAGTGATGAACCCGAATCTATTAACTAGTATGATTTAGAATCTCCTACTAACTCTCATGATTATGAAACTACATCACCCTTTTTAAAACACAAGGAAGATGGAAAGGGAGGTAAGAGGAAGCAACAAAAAATTGAAGGTTTCTACTTATTATACTTGTAGTCAAGCAAAGAAGTATGAAGAAAAACACTTGGAGCTTAACTATTTGGAGGATTTAGGTGTACAAGATTTATAAAGTTTGTATCTTGATACATGATACTACTTATTAGGACTTGGAATTTTCTACCTTTTGCAGAAGTTGTAATTGAAAAAGATTATTAACTATAATATTCTAACTAGATAAATTTTGTTGCATATTTACCATTAAGTCCTTTTGGACATAAACCATTGAGTTATGACACCATGATATGAACACCATTAAATTTATGAATCAAGTGACTCTTTAATATAAAAGTTGGTAAATAATATTTCATCTACCTATTTATTGCTTCATAAAGTCACATAAGAATTTTAAAAGTGAATTTGAAATTGGTTTGAAGTCTTATTATCCAATTTAATGGATTTAATTTAGTGTAACTTTAGGAGCAAGCCATGGAAATGCAAATTGTCAGATTAATTACCATTTTTCCCTATGAGTAGATGAGAGTATAATAAGCCACTCATAAAATATCAAGGAAAAACATTTGCAAGGTAATTCCTTTTTAGCTAAAAGAAAATAAAAAATCAACACAATTATCTATTGTACCTTGACTTATTACTATAGGGATTTAATTCCTTACTCCCATATATACCATAGGGGACCCAGACCCTTTGATCATAGATCTATGTCTTTTCGTCTCCTACCTTGGTTCAGGGAGGGAAAGCACACATGATAACACTTCCCATATTCCATGACCCCTCTCCCTGTCCATTCATCCCATTCCCCCCAAAGAAAAAAGAAAACATTATCAATTAAATCTTGCATCCTCCCATTTCCATTGACCCCCTTAATTGCAAGGAAAGATGGAAAATAGTCGAATCACGTTCCTCTCTCTTCCCAATAGAGTGCTTGACCATAGAGGGGAATTGTAATGACCCTACCTCCCGGTAACCCCCAGTTAAGGGAGACAAAAATGTCAGAGCTGTTATCCCAATTAACAAGATCAATGGTTCGACAAATAATCAATAATAATTACTAAATTCTACCCAAACTATACTAAAAAGCTGGAATAAAATAAAATTTTGCATACCTTTTAAAAACTTGGATATCTAACTTCTATCCATGACTGGAATCTACTCTAACTAATCCTCCTTGTACTTAGATTCTTATTTTCACAATGTATCACTTTAATGGTTGTCCTTTTCAACTTGTACCTAAATTGCCGACAAACAAAACGTCAGTCAGCATAAATGAATATGCCGGTATGTGGGAGAATCAATAATCATGCAATTAACTGTAAAAACATATTGCAAGCAATTATGGTTTAGCAGGCAAACTTTACATCTTAAACATAACTACTCAATCCATACATACCCTAACCTCTGCGCTAGTCCCTGTAGTGGACATGGATACTACCTCTCGTATGGTAGATCCTAACTAACCCCCATGATCCTACCTAACAGGTAGATCAATACCTAGGGTTGAAGAGTTACATGTCACTACCCATAGGTAGCCCAATCACTAACTCATGATATGTTGGAGAGTCACATGACACTACCCGTAGGTAGCCCAATCTCTGACTCACGATAACCTGATGGTCCTAACTAGCAGGTAGACCATGTACTAGGTCATGTCTTTCATCATTAGAAAAGCCACAGAGGAGGACCATGATATGAGCTAGTTAGGTATACATATTTCAGGTGATAATCACAATCACTTTATAGTTGCATGAAATAAAAGTCATTCAATCAGTTATTTTCAAGCAACCGATAAAACATCCGGGAATTGTCGTGAAACTAAAGCGATTAACCATAAGTGTAACCACATACCTGATCTAGAGAAAGTTGATGTCCAAGCAATATATTCAAGAACAATCAAACAAGCAATCAACAATATCCTAAAAATATTGCATAACATCCAAGTGTTATTATTTTGTTCAAAACATTCTCAAGATTGACTTGGCTGCTACCTTAGGATTTCTAGGCCAACTTTAGGGTTTTAACCTCCATTATGCATTTATCACTTTTAATGCTCTTTTAGTTCACACACCCTAATTTCAACATCACATGAAAAATTGAATGTCAATTAAGTCTATTATGCCTCTTTTACACTAAAACTATGATCTTTATCCTTTTAAGTCATGACACGATCATTAAGGCCAATTATCACCTTTGGTTTCTTCCGGATCAACAACTCATAATTTATTATGGTCTAATTTACATATGAACTCTTTTTATCATTAATTCCATATTTATCCATTAGAAAACCCTAATTACCAAATTAAGGGTATTTATCCACAATTAGAAACTTTCATACTTGAATTAGATTAGAATAATCATATCTCAGCTTTATTCATGGATTTGAACACATTTAAATCCATTAAGGTTCATAATTACCGAATTTAGGGTTTCAAGGCCCATTAAAGCTTATTTATGTACATAGAACCTTAAATTAATCAAACTATGCATAATCATTATCCTTTTAGATCTAATGTGTCCTTTTATAATCAACATGTTAATGTCAACTTTAAACATCCATATAACCCTTCCCAATTCATTAGTCATCAAAGATTAGGGTTTTTCATTAGTTAAACCATTAAAGATAGCATCTTTGTATACTTTTCTAATTGTAAGAGGAAACAAGATCTAAATCTATTTTTAATGGATTCCTCGCATTTTTCTGAGCAAAATTCATATATTATATGCATCCATCTGAGATATCATTAATTAGTTATGATTTTTGCAAGAATTACTTACTTGGACCAATGGCAGGCTGCCACATCAGCCTTACCCATGCAACGTGGCCGATTTAGAAACATAACAATTTGTCGCTTTTGCCCTCGCGTAAGTGGCCATCCCTTCAGCACGCGGAGGGGAAAAACTATCCAAATCTCCTAGGTCGTCTTCTACCTCACGACACACGTAGCGGCCGCCGAGGGTGGCTCTTCGCGGGGCTGCCCCCTCCTCCCCAGGGCACGAAGGTCGCCGCCAGCCACCGCCCTAGCTCCGCCGCACCCTTGTGCACATGGGGAACCTCCAAATCACGGCCAAGATGGCCGGTCTCAAGCACGCCAAGCCTACAGCGTGTGACTGCTCTTACAGCCGTGCTGCTACTGCTACACATGGGTTAGGGCACGGTGATGATGGCCAAGCTTCTCTCTGACATCGTGGGGCAACATGCTTCTATTGTGATGACTTCACGACTCCTCGCTACTCCAAAGATCACATTACCCCCTTGGTTAGGGTTTTAAATGAAAATAAGAAAGAAAGAGAGAGTGGGTTGCATGGGATCCTCTTAGACTCGGGCCAAAGGGTTTACCCTTATATAGAGGAGGGTAGCAATGTCCTAGCTTTCCTATCCATGAGGAAAACAAGTCCCTCATCAACCATGACAACCACACTTTCCTTATTTAATATATAACTCCTCTCTTTTATTTATTAAAAGATGTCCTTTTCTATTCACGACCCTTGGTTATTAAGGAATCCAAAATTTACCTCTTTTATGTTCCTTGTGCTTGGCTTTTAATCCATTGACCACAAAATTCTACTTTCTTAAAGCCAATATTATCTCTTTTTGATAATATCAAAAAGTCATTAATCACATTATCCTCTTATTTTGTATTATTTGTATTGTCTCTTTCTTCTTCTCCATTGGGACTCCTTCGACCCCAAGAAATCCTAAGATTTTGAAATTCCTTTTTAAGGATGCTTGTTATCCTTCTAGATGCATCTACACCCATTATTTCTCATTATCTTACTTATTTCTTTATTAAAAGATTTCTTTTCAAGGATTTCTCTTTATCCTTTATTCCCTTTTTCCTCTTTTCCTATTTCTTCCATTATGACTCACATATACACAAAAATTATTCAATTGTGGCCATTAATGCCACTTTCTAGATATTTCTATACATTTCTCATAAATGTATTACTTAAAAATCCATTATCTTTTATCTTTCTCTATTATTTGAACTTTTCTTCTTTTCTTTTCTTTTATATCCATTATTGGATTAACATAATAATAGGAATCACAAAATTCCTATCCAAAGGGATATTTGCAAAGAAATCCATCCTTTGAAGCAAAGCATACAACCTTTTCAATTAAGTACATATTCATAAAATCATTACATTTCAATAATGCAATATTGAGGTTGTAATAGGAATAATACTTAACCAAGCCTATATAAAGGCATGGGAAGCACCTATATACCTAGTATGATTGCACTCTATAGATAATTAACCCCCATGTACTATGCACCTCCACTCCAATATGCTTCTTTTTCTCCGAAAACCAACACACTCATTAACAAACTAGACCATTTACATTAGCCCAGAGCTTCATGAGGTCTCCACAAGGACAACCAAAACCTCAATTAGTTGTCTCTCATTTGGGGAGGAGTCATCCCCAATCTCACTATCTTCCTGTTCCAACCCAGACAATGACAAGCAATCCCACTCACCCCTAGGCACTGTGAATGCCACCACTGAGCCCCCAGACACCATGCTGACCTACCCTGATTAAGGTCGATCTTTGGAGCAAGGTGATTCTCTTCTTCTTCTACTTTAAGACCATGAACATCCAACCTATTTGCAACCTACCTTGTCCATCCCAGGCATTGTCGAAGGCCTTGTCATGTCTAGTTGAGCTTGGAGAACGTAGACATGGATTCAACCATCACTTCCAAGCCCTGAGGCCAAGAGTCATCCCTCCAATTGACCTTGACCATGATATGATAGAGCATGTACGAGAGCCACATATGGGACACTAGTCCTTTGGGGAAAATGACTCATTCGCCCATCAAAGGCATGAAATCCAATTCACATTACAAGGGAAGGGGATTCATTTCCCATTGGTTCAAAGTTGGATCCCACCTTTTAGATGATAGGCTTTATTGTTATGTAGCCCTCCTAATTCCTAGATTCACTTTATTTTATAATCATTTTAAGAAAATATTTATAAATCAGAACATAATGTTGGTAAATGTCATTTTAATCATAAAAATGAGTACAACTCAAAAAAAATAGTTTCATAATAAAATTTCATTCTACAAAATTACTTTTGGGTTCCCTCTTAATATGTATTATTAAGTGTAGAACCCTGGTTTGATAATTATGAAGACTTATCATGTCACCAAATGATGACATCCTGAATGCACTCCATCTTTAGTGTGAAAAATGGAAATAAGGTCCAACATGATGATTTGGGGTTTTTAACATTAAATTAAGGATCCATGAAGTAAAACCCTCCTTGAAAACCTTAACCATAACTAAGACCCCAGTCTAACCTCAAAACCTAGCTAAGGACTTTTGAGAAAGTTAATAACACCTATGTGTTGCTCATTGTTTTTCTGATTACATATCATTTCCACTTAAGCCACAAGTTTTTTGGGCATCATTCCTCATATGGAAAAGGTACATGGGTCAAATTATGAACAATTGATTTTAACCTTACTTCATAATGATTCACGAATGTTTCCTTGAGGTTTGTGCATTATATCTGAGCTGCTTGGTTAAATCAATTTCTGCAACCCTTAAAGTACTATGTGTTGACTCAAGGTTAACTAAGTCAATGTTGACTCAAGTCTAAATTGTCCAAACCCTAGTTTTGATGATTACTAACCATTCCATTTAGTTGTGTCTAATGCTTCTACTTGAGTGATTTTAGACTAGGTATAGACACAATCCAAATGCCCTAACTTGCGTATCCTAAGTTGGAGAAAAGACAAGTCAAATTCATGTAGGTGCACATTTTTGGAATATGATGTAAATCCATTAGAATCATGTTGTAAACCACTTGCAATGATTGTATGACTTGTTATTAAACTTATAAAAAATCAGGGACACTTAATTACAATCTTTGATCACTCAAAAATCATTTCGTAAAATTCATCACAGGCTGTCGGTCGGTCGAGATACAAACATGACCGATCAGTGATGGATTTTTGGAAATGAAGAGAATCGGTCGAGTTGACCCTTCACAGAACATGACCAATCGATTGTTCAGCCAAAACATATTTTTGGGTGTCGGTCAAGTTTTCCTCATACAACTCGACTGATCACTTGAAAATCTACTTTGTCGGGTAGTGATCGGTTGAGTTATCTTTATTGAAACTCAACCAAATGCACTGTATAGAAAACACAAAAAAGGTGAATCAGACCGTTGGAGTGTTTTTAGGACCCAAAATAGATCCATTGAAAGTTGTAAAATGGCTACATTTCATCCTTAAGTGTTCCCACTTGATAGAAGGCATCCTCAACTACAAATAGGACCCCTTGGGCTTCATCCCATGGTTAGATAAGCACTATGAAGGTCCATATCTATAGTTGAGCACTTCCTTCTACTCTTTAATTGGTAGTCTTACTAGTTCATGCTTGCCTAGTTACTTGCTCAATTCATTTCTTAGTTAATTGTCTTGAATTTCATATGTTGGTCTTCTAAAGAGTAGCTAGTGTCTCTTGTGCTTGCTTTGTCTAGTTAGTGATAGTTTATGCCTTTGATTGCTCTCCTTACCTTAATTGCTAATCTCATGTACTCTCTTACTCCTGTTTACTTAGTTGTTTTCCTTGTTAGCTAAAACTACTTGTCTAACCCTAGACTGTGCTTTAGGAACCTAGATAACTTAACTTTGCTCTAGTGCCCCCATCTCTTCCTGTGGATTGACCCCTAACTTGCTACCTTCCTATACTATGATACAAACCCATACGATTGTGGGTGTGTGTTTGATTATGTAGAAGTATGTCATCCATTAGGGTCTTATATATATTGAAAGATCTTTTTGTGTGTGCCTTAGGGTAGGCACATCAAGCTATCTCTAGAAAATAAATAGTGTGACATTCCAGTAACCATAAACAACATCTCAACTGCTTCTAAGATGGTGTTTGAAGTACATTGTTATAACCTCAATTTCTCAAGTAAAGAAAAATGTAATTCTCTTTTAAAGAATAAATGGAATCTATTTCTTTGATTTGTGATGGATTTCGTGTTAAATGGCCTTGATTGATTGATATTGGGCTTTGTTGGCCATTAAGCCCAATTGAAAAGAAAAGAGAAATAAAAAGGAAAATGATTTAATTAATAAAAGGGAAATATGAGAAGTAGACATTTAAAAGAGGATAAAGGCAAATAGCAATTCCCCAATATGGGAATCCATGACTTTAGTATTTCTTGAGGTCCAAGGGACCCAAAATAATAAGATAATGGCAAAGGGAAAAGAATTACTAATTAATTTTGTATTAATTAATGGATATCTTGGGAGAGAAGGAAGCCTTCTCATCCATTGTAATTTGTTTCCCAAATTTCGTACACAACTATATAAGGTAAAGACAAACGTTCCCTTAAAATTTGAGATAAAGAGGAGTTATGATTTAGGAGATATGAATTTGTCAAGTTATCTCCAAAATAAAGGATTAATTTGGCAATTGAAAAAGGTATTTCCCTTTTTGGATGATCGCGTGCATTGAGGACGTTGGATCTCGATCCAACGCTGATCGCTTATTGTCTAAGTCCCAAAGGGACTGGGACTCTGCGATTTACAGGAGGGACTTTCCCTCTCGAATTTCTCACGATCTAGGGAGAGTGTGAAGCAACGGTTGCTTCCTTTGGATTCAGGAGAGGAAACCGCAGAGGATAATCCCGAGTTTTTCGAGGGTTGGCCGCCTATTGGGGAAACACCCAAATCTCGTGAGCCTGCTTCCCACCCTATTTATAGGGGACGATGATGGAGGGTATTAGCACATCATTTTGCTACCCCAAACGCTACGGCGGAGCACAAACTTTGTCCATGTGCCTTCAATTTCCCCGATCACCCTGACCTGATATCTCGACGCATCAGCAAACCTCGCCGGAGTCCGGTGAGTAGGAGGGAGTTGCATAGCATTCACAATAAGAAATTGGACCCCTAGTCATGTTCGAAGGAGGGAAGCAAAGCTCCCTGACCAATCACCTTGCTCGTAGGTGGCTAGAATCCCAAAGTCAACTACAGAGTTGACCCTCACAGCTACAACGTGAACACGAGGTTGAAGAAGGAGGAGTTCGCGTGAATTTACCAAGGTGCCCTTCACCCCCTTCTATCGCGTTAAGGTTATTTTAGTCTTTCGTGTGTCTTTGATCTCTAAGTTAGGCACGTGCGTCCATGGTCGTTGGATCCTCAGTGGACCAGCGGACCACAGATCGAACGGTCATCGTTTTTCTGAAATTAGTAATTAAATCGATAAAAGGGGGTTTCTTATAAAAATCATAACTCTTGCTAGAAAAATCGTATGGGAAAAGTATATACATGAAAAGTGATCAGAAAAATATGACGAATAAATTAAAAATGGTTTGGAAGCCTAAATTAGTATAATTTTGTAAAAATGTATATTTTTATGGAAAAAGGTGTTAATTTGTGGTTAGAAACCCTAATTAATGATTAAGGGTAGTTTTGATGTAGCAAAAAGGTTGATTCAGTCATTATTAACTTGTTTAGTGATAAAAATGAATCTTGATCTATTTTGAAGACGAAATTGCAAGAATTAGGGTTTTCAACATAATATTGTAATTAATACCCTTAGAAACCCTAAGTGAGGGAAAAAGGGAAGAAAAGATATAATTAATTTGCAAAATAGGGTTTTGTGGTCCAGACATGATCTTAGGATTTTAATGAAAAATAAGATAATATAATTAGGATTTGATGGATATTTTGATAAAAATAAAGTAAAAGTGGTAAGAAGGAAGTGAAACTCTAATTATGGTCAAAACCCTAAAAAGGGCTAGTAACCCTAGGACACGAATAGGCCTATTAGACTTGGATACCATGATAGAGAATATTGGATGTATATTTCAGGGCCGAGTTGTGTGCTTGCTTGCTTGATTCTGGATTACTTGCTTGTTTGGATTAATTCTGCATTCAAGACAGCTTGACAGGTATGTGGTTAATTACGATTAATCACATTAGTTTTCATGAAGGTTTTCCAGATGGTTAATCACATTGAATGCAACTTAACTGTTTGGATGTTCATACTTGCAAAATCATAAAGTCACTATGGTTATCACAAATATAAATACATGTATATTCTCACACCTACATGCCACCCTGATGGAAGATGCAATAAAGGTCAGGCCCAAGGGGGTAGACCAATGGGCACCATGAGAGGTGACCCCAGACACCAAGCTCGGGAATGAGAAGGTGGTCTATGTTGCATGACTATGGGGCACCATGAGAGGTGGCCCCCAGGCACCAAGCTTGGGATTCAGAAGGTGGCCTTAAGTCATTGGCAAAAGAGAAACCCTAGAGGGGTATACCAGGGTTAGGGCAAAAGCGGTGGAGAATGATACATTGAAAATGTAAATTGGTTTGCTAATTACCCTAATTGTGATAATTAAACTGTTAGCCATATTTGTGAAATTTTGGTTGTTCCCACATACCAGAATATTCTTATATGCTGATCGACGTTTTATTTGTCTGCGTTTTAGGTACAATAATTGAAAGAACAAACACTAAGTGAAACATTGTGGAAATAAGAAATAAAGTGCAAGGAGGATTAGATAGAATGAATCCAGGCTGTAGATAGAGTAGCTTACCAAAGTTTTAAAAAGGTATGCAAGGTTTTATTTTATACCAGTTTTCAGTTTAGTTGGTAAAATTTGATAATTGTTAATGATTTTTTGTCGAACCTTTGATCCTGTTAATTGGGATAATGGCTCTGACCTTCTGGTCTCCCTTAATTGGGGGTTACCGGGAGGTGGGGTTGTTACAATTGGTATTAGAGCATGGGTTCCTCATTTAATCTGTAATAATTATTAAATTTTACAAACTCTGTAGAACCCATGGGGGTTATTAGAGGAATTTCCGAAAGACAGAGGTGTCTAGAAAAGGATAATGCCCGGGGGCTGGCAAGATTTTCCTCCGCACCGCTAGTCGGAATACGAGGACTCCCGAATCCGTGTGACTGCCTGGACAAAGTCTCAGGATTTGACTCAAAATAAGATACCTTTAGGACTCACTCATCATGTTCATCCCTTCTCAACTTAAATGCTGTTAAGGATTATAAGGATTAGGGTTTTCTCTCTTTTCCTCACCCTCTTGACGTATGGGTAAGGTTGATAAGGTTTAAGGAATCCTCCACCAAATTAATAAAAGGCATGTAAATAAGATGTCATGGACATAAGCTTAATAGATTAAGCGTAAAAGAATAGATACATGCTTAGGTTGTATGACATAAGTTGTCATGCCCTCAGGAGAAACCTGAGGCTAGATCTTCTTGTCAGGAGGATTAGTAAAGAGAGAGTTAGTCTTGGAGGTAGAGATCTCCATTTCAAGTAGAGACCTGGCACATCCTCTGGATGATGTTAACCCTAACCCTAAGTGTTAGTTAGAGAGAGATGACATGATGAGTTAGATGTCATGATAGACTAGGCATGAGGATGGACATGCTTTTGGATGCCCATATGAGCCATGAGAGGTTGGACGACCTAGTACCTTTGGCAATCCAACCTTGTGAAGGTTCGTGCATGTTAGAGTGAAGGATAGCTCCTTCAATGTTGAGGTTAGAGAAGGACCTATAGAAACCCTACAAGATTATGCAAGTAGGGCATAACATGCACCCATAATATGACAATAGTGTGAGAAGTATGTCGAAACCTTGACCAAGAGAGTATGTTGGATAGCTGATGAGATAAGCATAAGGAGTTGTGGATAACCTTGAGCAAACATAAGTTGAACCTAGGCTTCACCCACGTAGAGGTATGTTTGTGAGCTTGATCCATCTTCATGGAGAGAGGACCTTTAGTATAAGGCTGGTTGTGGAGTTATCTCTAGAGAGAGATACCAGGACCCAAGCAAGAAGGTTGGAAGCCTAGACACTAAGATGTGAGGAAAAGTTGGGAGTTGAGAATGATGCGACCTAAGTGGATAATAGTGGTTGCCTCATGCTGACTATATCTTGGTTGCCATTAGAAGAACCAAACCCTAGAGAGAGGATGATACTGATGGTACCTCCGTACCTAAGGTATAGATGAGAAGAAGAGTTCCTTTAACCATGAAGAGGTTTGGTAATAGGTTGTGAGGCCTTGTACCCTGTTGATTGTCCTTGAGGAGGACTCAACTCTACAGTGTTGCTTGAATAAAAGGATCGTGGGAAACACATGACATACCTTGGACATGCTTGGTTTGTGGTTAAAGGTTGAGCGTGCAGTTGGACAGATGTGGCATAAAGAAGGTTCTTAGGCCTAAGAGAGGGGAAGTGATGTACCTGATGTTCAAGATGAGATTTGAGTTTCTATAGATTCGAGCATGATAATCCTCATGGTTAGAGGAGAGGGAACCCCTTGAGTTTAAGGTATGTTTGATGAACCCCTCACAGCTAAGTTGATGACATGGGAAGGTATGGTCGTGATCCAGTGTTGAGGAAAGAGAACAAGTATGATCTAGCATGGTTTAGTAGCTCCTGGGTTAAGGATGCTCATGTGAGTATAAACCTTAGGGATGTTTGTGACCTTGTTGTCAAGAGTTGTAGTTTCCTCCCATCCCGGGAGAGGAACCTTTTGGTAGGGTGTGTACCAGTTTGTGGGTTTTGTGGAAACCTAAAGAGGTCTCATAGGATTGTGAAAAGCTAAGTGAAAAGTACATGGTATGAGAATGAACCTGTAGACCCATAGATAATCATCTCTAAGTGCATGTGGATGTGTTACCATGGAGGTAACCGGTATGGGGCCCGACCAAGGTAGGAAGGTTGCCATGACCCCTATGAAAGGATGGGAGTCAGCCATGAATGCAGAGAGAGATGATGAAGGCTTGGGTAAGGTTCTAAGCTGGACATGTACTATGCTAGAATCCTAAGTCTATCCTAGGGTCAGGTAGGGATAAGACCGTTGGAAGTAGGAGTTGCCTAATTCCCTAGTTGCACATGACCATAGGGTCAGGAGGTAACAACTGTCATTGTCTGAGGGCCATGGGCTAGGAGATTGATCACCTTCATGAACTCATGGGACCCAAAGGGCAGATGAGTAGGGCACTCTTTGATGCATGAGGGAAGAGGGATGAACCCAAAAGTGTTGACACCCTATAGACCTAGAGGAGATGACCAAGGATTGTGTGTGGACCCAAGTAGGTTCGGAACTAGTTTTCCATGGAAGTAACTTTGATATCAAGATAATTGTGATATAGAGGCATAAGTTGCATGTTTCAACTTTGATTTGAAAGTATACTGGAAATGTGGGATGTACCATCTCTACTCTTGGAACAAGAAGAACTTTGTGTTTGAACGGCCGCCAAATGCTTATTTCCTCTTGTTATGGGAGTGAGAGATGGGACAGTACGCATGCCATACCCCAAGCGTAAAGATGATGTGAGTTGGAACGTTGCTATGATGAATGAGGACATAGATGATAACGTGCCTTTATTGAGTGAATGATACATGGATAGGTACAAACGATAAGAGTATTAAGGTAATCATCTTGTGAGAATGTTTTATCATGAACTATGTGGAAATTGCAAGTGATACAAGGTTGAGTTTGATAACCAGGAGGATGAGCTCAGAGTGTTCTGATGAAGATAGACTTAGAGTTTGAGATGAGATGATAAGTGGAATACATGGAAGTGTATGTCTTCAACACTACCTAATACCTAAGGATGTGAAGTGGTAATGGATGCACTGGTTGAGATATGGCTACCGAGTTTGGCTAGAGACTAGAAGAGGTTGTTAGGATAACCCTAAGTTTGGAAAGAAGATAGGTTTGGCTAACCCTCAGATGCAACGATACCGATTGATCAAGTTAGTAGTTGTTTGGTTAGCCAACCTAGGCCTTGATGCCATAAAAGGATGGTGGTAGAGACTCAAATACACTCCTCTGGAAAAGAAGGCAATGAAACCCCGATTAGAGTGGTTTAGGGTTTTTGAGGAATCAATCTTGAGGAATCATGACATATAGGAGGTCATGATTTAAGATCACCATACACCATGGTACTATGAAGTTAGTAAGTGACAGTAGTACTTTGGATGCCTACGATGAAGTTGCATGTGGTATGTTGCCATGCATGACAAGAGGTGAAGGATGAACAATAGTAACCCAGTGATTTGATATAAAGGATAAAGAGTCCCCGAGAGGGAATGGGAGTTCATCACTATGAATGTTGTGGTAAATCTCCCCTAAGACCAAGGAGGGTCAAGACGCAATATGGGTTATGGTAGATCACCTTACCTAGATGACATGAGAAGAAAGGAAACTGTCAAGAGACAGTTTTGATTGAGCTACATATGAGAGAGAGATGGTTCAACTACACCATGATGCGAGTTAAAATGTTCTTGAGTATGATCTAAAGGTTTACTTCCATGCGGTGGAAGTAGGTACATGAAGAAATCGATATTAGTACCGCTTATCACCCCTAACTGATGGATAGAACGATCCAGACTAGAGGGTCTGATGAGAGCATGTGTGCTCATTTAAGGTGATACATGGGGGGCAGTTCTTTCCCTATGAGAGATGTGATGATAACCACCTTAGCCAGTATCAGGATATAAGAATCTCTGTAAGGGAGGTTGTGTCGAGCACCACTTTATTAAGATGATGTTGGTGAATGGACCTCGCGAAGGTCAGATAAGGACCATAGTGTGTGTAGATGAAGTCACTTTGATCATGCAATGGCTGAAAGAGAGCCCAGAGGCGACATGAGTCGTGAGCTGATGCAAAGCAGACTGACATGCAGTTCAGTGTGGGAGAGTATGTGACGTGAAAATCTGACCCCTTTAAGTTATAACTAAGAGAGCTGAGTCCTGGTTGCATGGTCCATTTGAGATGGATTGGTGGAGATGGTTGTGTTTAGCCTTACCCCTCAGGATAACATGATGTGACATGTGTTCCATGAATGCAATCTAGAGCACTATGTGAGGTACCCAAGCCATGTGCTGAGCCCTGAACCTATTCAGCTTTATGAGAGGCTGAAATGTCCTGAGTCACCTATGAGGGTACGATATGCCAAGGTAAGAAAGGACTCAGATGGAAGAATATGAGATGATGAAGGTTCTTGGGAAGCACCATGGAAAGGGTGAGGCCACATGGGAGCCATGATGGACATAAGGAAAGGCTTATCCTGATTTGTTTGTTTGCTTGATGAAATTTTGAGGGAAAAATTCCTATAAGGAGGGGAGGATGTTATAACCTCAATTTCCCAAGTATGTAAAGAAAAATGTAATTCTCTTTTAAAGAATAAATGGAATCAATTTCTTTGATTTGTGATGGATTTCGTGTGAAATGGCCTTGATTGATTGATATTGGGCTTTGTTGGCCATTAAGCCCAATTGAAAAGAAAAGAGAAATAAAAAGGAAAAGGATTTTAATTAATAAAAGGGAAATATGAGAAGTAGACATTTAAAAGAGGATAAAGGCAAATAGATATTCCCCAATATGGAAATTCGTGCCTTTAGTATTTCTTGAGGTCCAAGGGACCCAAAATAACAAGATAATGGCAAAGGGAAAAGAATTACTAATTAATTTTGTATTAATTAATGGATATCTTGGGAGAGAAGGAGACCTTCTCATCCACTATAATTTGTTTCCCAAATTTCGTACATAGCTAGATAAGGTAAAGACAAACGTTACCTTAAAATTTGAGATAAAGAGGAGTTATGGTTTAGGAGATATGAATTTCTCAAGTTATCTCCAAAATAAAGGATTAATTTGGCAATTGAAAAAGGTATTTCCCTTTTTGGATGATCGCGTGCATTGAGGACCGTTGGATCTCGATCCAACGCTGATTTCTTATCGTCTAATTTCCACAGGGACTAGGACTCTGTGATTTATAGGAGGGACTTTCCCTCTCGAATTTCTCCCGATCTAGGGAGAGTGCGAAGCAGCAGTTGCTTCCTTTGGATTCAGGAGAGGAAACCGCAGAGGATAATCCCGAGTTTGTCGAGGGTTGGCCGCCTATTGGGGAAACACCCAAATCTCACGAGCCTGCTTCCCACCCTATATATAGGGGACGGTGATGGAGGGTATCAACACATCATTTTGTAGCCCAAACGCTGTGGTGGAGCACGAGCTTTGTCCCAGTGCCTTCAATTTCCCCGATCACCCTGACCTGATATCTCGACGCATCAACAAACCTCGCCGGAGTCCGACGAGTAGGAGGGAGTTGCAGAGCATTCACGGCAAGCAATTGGACCCCTGGTCATGTTCGACGAAGGGAGGCGAAGCTCCCTGACCAATCAGCTTGCTCGCAGGTGGCCAGCATCCTGAAGTCAACTGCGGAGTTGACCCTCACAGCTACAACGCGAACACGAGGTTGAAGAAGGAGGAGTTCACACAAATTTACCAAGGTGCCCTTCGCCCCCTTCTACCGTGCTAAGGCTATTTTAGTCTTTCGTGTGTCTTTGATCGCTAAGTTAGGTGCGCGTGTCCATGGTCGTTGGATCCTCAGTGGACCAGTGGACCACGGATCAGACGGCCATCATTTTTCCGAAATTAGTAATTAAATCGATAAAAGGGGTTTTCTTATAAAAATCATACCTCTTGCTAGAAAACTCGGATGGGAAAAGTATATACATGAAAAGTGATCAGAAAAATATGAGGAATAAATTAAAAATGGTTTGGAAGCCTAAATCTGTATACTTTTGTAAAAATGTATATTTTGATGGAAAAAGGTGTTAATTTGTGGTTAGAAACCCTAATTAATGATTAAGGGTAGTTTTGATGTAGCAAAAAGGTTGATTTGGTCATTATTAACTTGTTTAGTGATAAAAATGAATCTTGATCTGTTTTGAAGACGAAATTGCAAGAATTAGGGGTTTCAACCTAATATTGTAATAAATACCCTTAGAAACCCTAAGTGAGGGAAAAAGGGTAGAAAAGATATAATTAATTCGAAAATTAGGGTTTTGTGGTCCAAACCTGATCTTAGGATCTTAGTGAAAAATAAGATAAGATAATTAGGATTTGATGGATATTTTGATAAAAATAAAGTAAAAGTGGTAAGAAGGAAGTGAAGCCCTAATTATGGTCAAAACCCTAAAAAGGGCTAGTAACCCTAGGATACGAATAGGCCTATTAGACTTGGATACCATGATCCATGATAGAGAATATTGTATGTATATTTTAGGGCCAAATTGTGTGCTTGCTTGCTTGATTCTGGATTACTTGCTTGTTTGGATTAATTCTGCATTCAAGACAGCTTGACAGGTATGTGGTTAATTACAATTAATCACATTAGTTTTCCCGAAGGTTTTTCGGATGCACATTGAAAATGTAAATTAGTTTGCTAATTACCCTAATTGTGATAATTAAATTGGTAGCCATATTTGTGAAATTTTGGTTGTTCCCACATACCGGCATATTCTTATATGCTGACTGACATTTTGTTTGTCGACGTTTTAGGTACAACAATTGAAAGAACAAACAGTAAAGTGACACATTGTGGAAATAAGAAATAAAGTGCAAGGAGGATTAGATAGAATGAATCCAGGCTATGGATAGAGTAGCTTACCAAAGTTTTTAAAAGGTATGCAAGGTTTTATTTTATACCAGGTTTCAGTTTAGTTGGTAAAATTTGATAATTGTTATTGATTATTTGTTGAACCTTTGATCCTATTAGTTGGGATAATGGCTCTGACCTTCTGGTCTCCCTTAATTGGGGGTTACCGGGAGGCGGGGTCGTTACAACATAGGTTCCTTTTTTAAGAAATATGAGGAAGTACTTTCTGACATGGTAGGATGTCATCCACTAGTGCACAAGTACGGTGAAGGAGATGAAGATAGAGGGGATCTGGTGGGATAGACTATGGATGAGTCGCTAAAATTAGTAGATAATCTTGGTTCCTTGCTCTATCTCAGCAACGTCCCAGCCAATGTTGATGAAGGGCACCAATGCACAAGCACAATGAAGAGATGAAGATGGATGGATCCGATGGGAAGGATATTATTGAAGTCCTTAAAATCAGTAGATAGTCTTGGTTCCTTGCTCTATTTCCCTAGAAACGTCCCAGCCAACATTGATGTGGAGCACCAATCTGCAAGAACGATGAAGGAGATGACTGAGGGCATCAAGAGGGCGAGGCTGCAGTGGAAGTCCTTTGAACAAATAGATAACCATGGTTCCTTGTAGTGTCTTAGTGGATTGTCATTCAATATTCCTTAGGAAATTCATTTTTCAATTGTTTAATAGGTAATGGGGGAGAGTTAAGGGGTCGGGGATAGATGGTGGTTTGTTGGGTTTGTTGGTACTTCAATCGAAGAGAGGGAGAGAGAGAAAGAGAACTTTATAGGTGTTAATTGGGTTTCATTTGAAGATAGAGATATGGCATTAATGGGGTTGATTGGTTAGGGGAAAGTAGAGAGAGTGGGGTACTTGTTGGACTTTAGTTTTGAGACTTTGACTGATTGGTTGTAGTTTGAATTATTAGAAAGAGTGGATGATTTTTAGGATCACATGGATAAATGATATGGGACTTTTAGTAAGGAGAAATCAGTTTGAAGAGAACAAGACAATAGTCAAGATGGGGGAGATGGAGGGTTAGTTTTGAGGGAGAATGAGCAATCACACAGGGGGGTCTGATTGGAAAGAAAAAATAAGATGAAAAATAGTAAGGAAATGGAATAAATTATGATAAGAGAGATTGTCAAGGAGATTATAGGATTTTGAATTCCTACATTCTAATTAACAAGAGATTTTTTGAAGAAAAAAAATCAAATTCGGATTAGTGAAAATACTAAAACAAACTCTCTCTTTCTATAGTGTATATATATATATATATATATATATATATATATATATATATATATATATAGAGAGAGAGAGAGAGAGAGAGAGAGAGAGAGAGAGAGAGAGTGAAAGGTCAGAATACACTCGAGTGTACCATAGACAGAATACACTCAAGTTGTTTCCATCGTGCATCATTTATTTTGAAAACTAAGGCATTGATCTTTTTAAATATCTTATGAACATACTACATATAAGATTTGAGGTCATTCAGACACTTATAGGGCATGCATATAAAGGCAAAAAAAAATAATTCAATTCAAGTTAGTTTTAAGCATCAATTATTTTTGCCATTGGATATTAGCTTAGAAGATTTCATATGAGCTCAAATTTTGCATGTTTCCTATAATTATTGTAACAACAAATATCAATGGTTTGGATTTACCAAAAAAAGGTCTATATATGTAAAGACCACTTGAGTGAAATGGGTGATATTAATAGTCAAAGGGTAATCTAGCACACACACACACACACACACACACACACACACATATATATATATATATATATATATATATATATATATATCAACACACCATCACACACTTATATACATATATATGTATATGTGTATATTAATATATATATATATATATATATATATATATATATATATATATTAATATTTATATATACATATATATACAACACACATATAACCCATCGTCTACCCTACGGTGCTGTGGAGACTAGGTAGGCGATCATCCGATGACATGATGAAAATGTCAGAGGATTCCCCCTCTCATGTCCACAATGCCACAAACACCACCCCTCAACAACCCGACGCTACCAGAAAACCCACCTTGGACACCCCTCCGCCTCACATCCAGAACCCTAGACCATAAGGGGAAGACGCAGAAAGGAGAGAGTAGAGTCTTAGACTCAGATACTCTGAACAAAGAAGAATAATTCCAAATCATAGTTCCCAGAGTGAAGAATGGAGGATGGCTACATCTATGTTTTATTGGAGGTGGAGGATATTGATTGCATGAAAATTATTTGGGAATACACTATTCTAGCGTACTACCTGGGTAAGAGGCCATTTCTTCCTCACTTAAACATGTGGATCCAAGGAACCTGGAGATCTAAGGGAGAGTAGGAGTTGATTTTGAAAAAGAAGGACATCTTCTTGGTGCAATTTTCCAATAACAAAGACAAGCATGCGTCTCTGGAGGTAGGTCCTCAATGGTTTGGTCAGCAATTTGTGGTGACAAAGGCCTATCACATGGTGATGAGTTGTAATGTGACATTCTATCCCCAGTGCCAGTCTAGATTGGGATACCATCGATCAGGAGAACATGGACAAGAAATGTTTTTGGACTCATTGCTATAGGTGGGGCAAGTCCTATACATAGACGACCATTCCTTGAACAAAGTTGAGAAGGCAGTGAGGGTGTTGATCAACCTAAGTGTGGAGATGACTTGCAAACATGGTCTGGCTCATGGTAAAAAGTAGGCAAGCTATCCATGTGAAGATCATGCATGTGCATTTCCCACCGAAGTGCATTGGATGCAAAGCTTTTTCAAAAGTGACAAGAATTATGATAAGACAAAGACGTCGATTAAAACAAAGGACACCTAGGCACACAAAATGAGGATGATCTGCAAGAAATTCACTAAACAAGAAGTGTCGACTAAAGAAATGATGTTGATAACATTTCCACCCCAGAGAGTAGTTTGACTGTATCAAGTGACAACCAAATATTGGTTGAAGAAAAGGAGAAAACTCTCAATGGGAGAGTGAACCAATTAGAACATGAGGAGGGAGATTTCACCTCATCCACAAAGAGGAAAAGCATTGAGAAGACTGGTATCCCAAAACATAGAGGAGTTGAGTCTATACAGGACACAAAGAACAACTTTGGTGCACTAAGAGACCCCGACAAAGAAGAAGAGGAGCTAGTATATCAAAGAGACATGGAGGAAATGAAAAAGAATAGAAAGAGGGAGCCCCTGAGGGTATAAGGTAACAAACAAAAATTGTTAATATATCCATATTAGTATGGAATATTAAATGGTGTGTGATAGGACTAAGAACAAGGAGATATGCAATTTGATTGCATCCAGTGGTGTATCGGTGAGTGAAATGGTTGAAACCAAAATAAAAAGATAGAATAAGAAGAATACTTATATATGTTTGAATGGGGCTAGAAATTTATATCAAATTTGTACTGTGATGAATTGGCAAGAGTGTGTGTGGCATAGAATCCCAATGTATGGTAGACATGAGTTGCATGAGTTAGATCAGGAAATTAATATTGATTGTAGAAAAATAGTGGCCTTACAATATTTGTATGATAATAGTGTACACTCATAATGATGCAAAGAGGATGCAAGAATTATGGCATGATTTGATTGAGTTATTTAGGTGTACTTATATTCCTTGGTAGGTGATAGGTCAATTCAATAATGTAAGGCTCCATGTTGATAAGAGAGGGGCAGACCAATAATGAATAATGTGATTGATGCATTTCATCAAGCCATGATAAAGTTGGCTTGTTTTAATTTCCAATGACAAGAGGAGAAATTTTCACGTGGAACAATGAGAGGAAACATGAGGATAGGGCCAACAAATTATATAGAGATTCTATGAATTGAATGGATGCATTTATTTACAAAGGTGTAGGTGAAGGTAGAAGGCTCTGATTTGAGTGACCATACACTAATCCTAGTACAGATCATAGAGCATAGATAAAATAAGAAACCTTTCATATTCCTAAACAACTAGCCAAGCTAGAAATTATTTTATGAAGTCATAAAAGAATGTTGGGATACAGAGTTGATGGGAAACCCCATGTATATTTTTGCACAAAAATTTACATTCACCAAAGATTCTCTAAAGAGATGGGAAAGGAAGAAGTTCATATTCCTAATTTACTTGATGAAACTAAGAAATAAAGTGCACTAGCTAGGGAAAAATGCTCTTGGATCCCCTGATAGAAGAGATGACAAAAGAAGATGTTCAAGTTAATGTAGATTTTTCTTATCTAAAGAAAGTTGAAGAGAAGATTTTTTGGCAAATGAGTAGGGGAAATGGATGGATGATGGGGACAATAATATCAAGCTCTACTACTCTACATTGAAAACAAGAGATCAACCAACATAATCTCTAAACTATTGAGATGCATAATATGTCATAGTTTCTCAAAATGATCTAAAAGGTTTAACTTGATAATTAAGGTTTCACCTAGTGTCTAATGTGGATTAATAGCCTAAAATATGTTGTGATGGAATTATGGTTTGATGCCCCTATTCCTTATCTAAAACTTGAGACCACCCTAAACTCTAGATTAGGGTTCGAGTATGGTTCAATATAATTAATGTGATGGTGACACCTTAGGTTTTACATACAAGTAGTTTTAATGTTGATTGCTTGGATTCATCTTTGTTGATTGGATTAACTGAACGAACTTGAAGCATATTCTACATGATAAAATGCATCGTTCTACAATAGGTATGTGGTTACAATTATGACTACCCTCAATATAGTTTGTCAGTGTTTTCTGAGGTTTTATCAAGGATTGATTAAATAAATTGTTGAGTGTTTATTTACCTTATGTTTAATTATAATGCCACTATGAGTATAACATAAATTTTGATATCATATTATGAACCCTAGTCTAATGAGTATCAGGGGTTGAGCATAGTAGCCCTAGAAGGGACAATGATAATGCTCAAGATAATATATCTTGTAAAGGCCAGAATATGTAAAGAAAATGTCAGTTCTCATTTGTAATATTTGATGCTTTATATGTGATTATCTAATTTGCACACATTTTGGTTGCACCCCACATACAAAGTACAACAATATGTTGATGGCATTTTGTTTGTCAGTGTTTTAGATATATGATACACATGATGAATAAAATGAAATATATTGAAGGTATTAAAGATATACCAAGGAGGATTAGATACATGAGCTTTTCTTCTTTCTATATATTAGTTTCATGAGGTATTTCATTCTATATTTTGTAAAACATAGTTTAAATTAATGGAAATCATTTAGTATTATACATTATTTTCTAAATGTGGATCCTTGGGAATATAGTTAATGGGTCTCAACTTGAAGGTCTTCCTTAACTGGTGGATGCTGAAAGTGAGGTCGTTATAGCTTTGCTTGCACTTTGAGCTTCAAACTGTATATCCATGGAAATATTTTTTTATCTTGACCCTTGGCCACTAGGGGTGGCTTGGGGGAGTTCTTGGACCTTATTTGGGCCCCTCCATGGGTGGATAAAGCCTAGGATCCTCCTCCTTCTCTCCTACCTATCCAACACATAGTCCATGTACCTTAAAACATGCAAAGAATGCCCATATCTGCATTGGATAGAAGACCAATTATTAGGGGATATAGATTGCATTCTAACATGTCTAAATATGATTGAAATGCAAGAAATAACAAGATGGATCCTTGAAATAGGGTTGATCAATAAGATATTTCTACACTCTATCAATCTAGCATGTTTTGAAACCCTATTTTATACATTCAAACTCTACAATTATTCAATCATTTTAAATTAGTGTTTATGAATATGGACTTGTATACATGCCTCATTACTAATCACATTTTAGGTGTTTAGAGCCCAAGATCGAGGCTTGACTTAGAAGTTATTCATAAGGTAAATGTCCATGCTATTGCACATATTTATCATGGTTGATTGTATTGTTAATGATACATTAAGCACAAGATTATATCTTCATGAAGATTTAAGTCATTTCAATCAATTCCTATATTACTCATGTCTTAATGGTTGCTATAATTTATAGTTAATATTACCACATCCAATGAAATTATGTTTATGACCATGTAAGTGAAAAGTTTTGATGTGCTCATGCTTAAGAGGGAGAAATCCCTTCATGTGCCAAGAGGGAGGAATCCCATCATGTTTAAGATTAAAGTTTAAGATCATGTTCTTGTCGAGATTAAGAACCATGTTAAGATAAATGATTAAGTTTTATATTCTGTCTCAACTATGTACCTCACAAGGTCATTATTGGATTCCTAGAAATCATGGGATTTACTAGCATTCCTTAAGTGGGTGATAAATAGATATGCATATAATTCTTGTTTAGTTCTCATTGTTAAGAAAATATTGCAAGATTTCTTAATTTAATTATGAATTCAAAACTTTTCTTAATGTCAAGTATAGTTACTTTACTTATTTTATAACATGCCCAATACCATTTATTGGTTTGATTTTCCTTTTGAATGGTTTGGGAGGTGATGTCCCAAGGTTATGGGGCAAGTGAAGAATAGAATTACAATTGGGGACTAGGAGACTTTGAATCTTAACTTGGTGGGGCCATCTACCAAGATGATCCTATCTTTTAGATATATTTAACACTATGCCTTAATTATGTTATCCAAGTTGACTTAGTACATTTAGATTTCAAAATGAACAATTGTGCTTTTTCTATCCATGAACTATGTATGAATCTAATTCATATAAATGAATAGTAATTATTTATTTATTTTCAATGTTCATCATATTTTTTATGTTCTACCAACTCCAAGCACCCCGTGTTATGGAAAACATGAGGAATACTTCTATTTCCATGTGTAAACTTGAAGGGTGTCATAATGTGATTGTGACTTGGTTCTTGTGTTGATTTTGGCCAATAATAATATTGTACCAACAATTTTCCCATAAATATATTTTACTTATGATACTATATCCAATATATGTTATATGGAATTTTATCATTGATTTCTTGATCAAGTCACAATTAGAGAGGTATTAGGTGTTAAAGAAATACAAACTAACAGAGAGACACTTAATTGAGTGCAAAACCTTGGACATAAGACCTTGGTGTAGGATTATGTCTAAGATAAATGAAAAAAATAGCTATTATTCAAGGTACAATCTAAGACTCTTATGATTGTTAGTAAAACAATGATTTGAGGGTATTATATGATAAACCATAGATATCTTGATGTCGATGACTAAAATATTTTCAAGGGGTGAAGGGTTGTATCATACTGAATTTTGGATGCTTGTAATAATTTAGAAATGGTAATAATGTTACCTAAACATGAAACCAATTACAAAATGGTCCTTCATTCGAACTCTCATTCAATCATTTTGATCAATTCTCATTCCCTTTGATATTAATTAGCCTCCATGTGAAATTATTGTGTTTAAATAAGTTTATTTCCTCACTTGAAAAATGTTTACAAACTAGTTTTTGAAATGTATTTTCATGAGCCACTTTGGCATCATTTAGTGCAATTTCAAATTCTTTTGCTCAACTACTTCAATTTGGACTTATATTCCAATAATAAACCTACTCTATCACTATTGGATTTAGAATGAATATAAAATAATTTTTATAGTTATGGATATGAATTTTGGGATGATTAATAAGAGAACTTTTTGTTTCCTAAATAATCTTAAAGTAGACAATTAGTAGTTTTGGGAATATTTATGGCAAGTATAAAAGATATAGAGAGATTTTCATCATAATTAGACCTTTAAACAAGGAGTTATAGAAATTGTAAGTAATTAGCAAGTAGGGAGTAATGACTGAATAAATAGGCTTTACATGTTGGTTTGTGAGGTACTTAAAACCTGCATCTCCCTCCTTTATGTTGGCAGTCGGCAACAATGAAAGTCCACAGTTCCCTTTTTCTAGAATCTAGAAATGCCAATTGGTATCACAATGCTCCATGACCCCACCTTCCTTCCCTCTACCTTAAAGGTTTCTTCATGGGTAGTCTTTAACCCAAGATATTATGCTTCCTGTAACAACTTCTCTATTGGATGTAAAAATGGAAGTACAACTAGTTAACACCTTTAAAACCTCCATGAAAGTGTGAGACCATCCATTTCTTCATACACCACTCCTCCTCTTCAGCCAACACCTCTATCAAACCTAGTAACACCCCTTGTACTTTATATCTCCATCGACCCCAATCACACATCATCTGACCTAACACAGTAGTCTTCAATGCACCCTTCAATATTCTTCCTGAAATTCAAGACTGAACACCTCAAACCTCCATCATCCCCTAACCCCCTCAACTTCTACAAGATTTCCAATAGCAAAAATCCACAATCACGACCTCCAAGACAAAGTGAAAAATGCTGGAAATAATAGATTGTCTCTAGTCACCTTGCTAAATCATAGACTCTGACCTACCACCAATATTAGTCTTGTTTCCACCTACACGATAGCTATTGAGAACTCCACTAATTGAGAAGGATGAGACACTAAAAGATCAATCATTCACTACTAATGAGTTTTTAATTAGAGTATTGACTTCAGGGATTGTGCCAAAACTTGTAGTAGTAGCAATATGTTAAGAAGGACTCTTGTGGAAAAATGAAGCTATGTCACCATCCAAGCTTCTGCCTTATGACCCTAGCCATCAAAGGCTTGTCAAAAACGCCCAGTCCCAATCATAGCACCCACTTCCCCGTTAGAAACTTTGTAATATAAAATTGAATCTTCTGAATGAAACAAAAATGACAATGAGATCACCAATAAATACTTGATGATTGATATCATGCTTAGATCATAACAATGTAGTCAACCTGAATAATATTAATCTTGGGATTAGTGAATTGGAGATAGCCTATAGTTATATCTCTCAATTCATGTATAACTATATCTATCTAGTCATATATTAGGAAAGATACTTCAGAAGGTAAATATATTAGAATGATCAATTAGATGAGAAATCTAAGAAAATACTACCTAGAGTATTAAGTGAGATTTGCATATACGTATAACGTATTCACTTATAAACATGTCAAAATAATATGTATAGGTCTGTGAATTATGTAAACATACATCTATCACTCCAGCCTACCACACTTCTAATCATAAAAATCAGTAAAACAAAAGTATTGTCCAGGAGGATTTAGCTTTTTATAATGGGCAAGAAGTATGTAATCACTAGTCATAGTGGTTGGTAAAGATTGATGATTGCATAACATATGATATACACATAAAAAAATTAATTAGATATGCATTCTTATCTAGGTTGTAGGTTAGATGACATTTCAAGGAAGATATGAGCACCAAAGTTAGCTGTAATAGATATTATAATATCTAGTCGACTAAATCAACCTAATGATATTAGTATCAATATTAGTGAGTTGTTAATTTGTTCTGTAATAAGTAGTTCTAGGTACAGATCATACCATTTTATATATTAGAATGCCTTAGTGTACCAAAAATTAATCAAACACAAGTATGGAATTTCAGTAATAGGTTTGTAAATACATTCATGTGTTTATAGTATGTATGAAGTATATTGAACTCCATACATGAATAATATGATATATAAAAGGCATTCTCATTATATAGACATATGTTGGTGTCTAAATAATTATAGAGTTATGTAGCTTGATTATACCCTAGATATATGCATATGTTTAATTGATTTATTTTAGTATATAAATAAGTATTGATATATTATATGATTTGACTTTTTGAATGACTTTCGCTCTTAATATAAATCAGACTATATATGAAGTAACCTGATTTAGTAGAACCATATTTGTTGAGAAATAAGATGGGTGAAATATATATATATATATATATATGTATATATATATATATATATATATATATATATATATATATATATATATATATATATATATATATGTGTGTGTGTGTGTGTGTGTGTGTGTGTGCGTGTGTGTGTATGTGTGTGTGTGTGTTTGTTTATGTGTGTGTGTGCGTGCATGCGTATGCGCATGCATCAATATTCGAGTTAATTTTATGAACAAAGGATATTATGGTAAAATTCATTGTTATGCAACCTTGATAAGATGTACACAATTCAACTAGAGAAACCTATAAATGATAATAATGGAAACTATAAATAACACTCCACAATCGATAACCCCAGTCACATATAAATATAACATGCAAATGTATTTGAATAACACATTATTCCAAGCTAGTAGTAATCCTTTTTCACATTGCACTTGTACATCCTTTGTGATTAGTTCTTTGGACTCTATTCATGTAATATTCAGATTTACTTGCCTTTGCTTCAAGGTATGGAATTGCTATATTAGTTTGGAAAACTTATTTCCCCTTGAATGCATGCATGATTATAGTTAGGATAACTTGAATTTGTTTCTAAATCCTATCCTTTCTCTTTAAAAGCATCCAAAAATTTTATTCTTAAAAAAGTAGCACATTGTTTAAAGTCAAAAGCGCAAGATGGTGTCCACTGGTATATGTGGAACTATGTTTCCACAACTCTGTAAAGAGAAAGGATAGATGGTCTCTCAATACATAGGAAATTCAGTTGGTGCATTTTTGTTCTTCATAGGAGAGAACACATGGCTTCCCCAACAAAACATGTATTGGCATATGTTATTTGTTGAAGAATTTGAATTACTAATCTTGAGTTTTGAAATGGAAAACTTATCGTATAAAGAACCCTTCTTCTATTTGAAACTTACCTACCTTATTTGATTCCTTGCATATTATCATAAAAAAATTCTTACTAGACAATTTCATACTTGTTTACTTTCCAAATTTTGGTTTTGCACTAGTCAATTCACTGACCCACCATTTTCTATTTTGGTCCATTTGTGGTTTTATTCCCCATGTGGATTCATGGACCGCTGATCAATACAATACTTAGAAGAGACATGCAAGAGATGTCCTATGATGATGCAATACTCTAGATCGGTTAGGATTTTTCATGTATATCTAGTGTAAACTTACATATACTCTCATTTATGTATGATGTAAAGATTGTTGATTTGTTTTGAAAGAGAATTATGTAAAAAATTCATCAAAAAGATCGACTTATTACATAATACCAAGAAAGACATCCTTCATCATCAAATGGAGATTATTTTTCTACCAAGTCCCTTTTGTCCTCAAAAGTTTACGAGACTGCTATCAAAGGGTAATGGTCACCCTTTTCTCTGACATGATGAACAAGAAGTGGATGACTATGTGTATAATATGATTTCCAAATCATAAACAATCAGAGATCACATCACTCATCTAGAGAATCTCTTCCAACTACTAAGAATATTCTCATTTTGATAAGTATGGCAAAATGTACCTTCATATTTGTATCTCATAACACCATAGACTACATTATCTACCAAAAAGGAATACAATCTGACCCGGGAAAGGTTTGTGCCATACATAAGTGACTTTGTTGAAGATAGAAAAGAAGGTATGAGGCCTTACCATTTGTCTCCATTTCATCAGGTGTTTTTCTGCAAAGATCACACCCATATGTGAGTCAATCTTCAAGCTACTCAAAAAGAGATCGAACTTTGTATGGAATCAACAATGTGAATAGTTTCTACAAATCATAAAGATTGCCTCGATAATGCATAAAATGGCAAGTGTTTTTATTTGAACATGGAATCACTTATCTATCCAAAAAGGTCCTTAAGACTCAAGATTTAGCAGATCATCTAGAAGACCTCCCCCTACCTAATTAACAAATGCACGAGTATGAGTTCCTTAAAAAAGACATCCAAACAATCAGTTGACTAGACATCATTATCCCCTCAAATACATGAAAAAGTTGTCAATCTCAAAGGAGATGGGATCAAAGTGGTTCTCTAAGATACACATGTCACACTTGAATATGGACAAAATAATAGGGTTTGGTTTTAGTGTGAATGTGGTTATAACATACAAACTCTACGTATCTAGCCTAGTCCTCTCTTACATTGTGAATTTCTAGTAAATAGGGTCCTTGTAACTTCCTGAATTATAGTATATTAGATTTGTATAAATCCAAAAATAATAAGCAATAACCATCGTATTTAAGAATTAACTATAATTAACTAGGATAATGGTACAATTTCATGCAGGTTCTATAATTTACCATCAAATATACTTTAGTATGAAAAACCAATTCTATAGAATTTTTCAATGATTATATGAGAGAAAGAAGTGTCAAAAAGAAAATTTGGGAAGTAATGGACTAAAGTAAGTGATAAATACATTAAAAGATTAAATCACCTTCCAAGAATGGATTTATGTATTTAAGAGTATAAAAATTGGAAATGAGTTATATAATTAGATTTACCCCTTCTTAATTAGCTTAAACACCAATGTTCAAATTAGTGGGACAAATATTTGGAAATTGAAACAAATAGATCTAATAACAAACAAGAGTAAGATTGAGAAATTTATGGAAATATGTAATGACATATATTTCCGTCTTGAGTTGATAATCCAAAGAGCATCATAATTGCCAAATATGATGTCTTAGTAAGGACCATAATAATATTTATTTAGTAAATACTAATATAGTCATATATATATTTATTTACTATATGATCACATAATAAGAAACAAATGTTAGATTCAGATTCTATGGGTTCTATTCAGTCTATATGTCATTTTCATAATAAATGGGCAATATTAGTGGCCTTAAATAAGTTATAAAGGAAAACAACAAGATAATTCTACAAGATCCTAATATATTAATTAATATTCCTAAAGTGGAAATTGATATGGAAACCAAACTCTAGATACTTTGATTAGTCTATGCATCAAGTTTGATCCTGATTGGATTATGGTATCTAATCTAGTTGTATTAGTAAAGAAGGGGTGTAGAAAATTGCAATATAAGAAAACTAGTCCATTCAATCACTTGATTTAACTTGTTTCCATGCTATAGTTGACGGTTTTAGATTTTTATTATATACTCACTTGTCTTGGAACTTGTATCATGATATAATGCCAGATGATCATCGACTACCTTGGGTAATAAATTCAATCACTATCATAGTGCAAGGCCAACTCCCTCATAGATTTTCTCCCTCCATGTACCTTATCTACATGAAATTTTTTTCCCTTTTTCTTTGAGAGACAATTTTGCATAGGTTAACCTCTCAATTTATCATTAGAACCCCATAAATAGAGAAATAACAAATCTCTTGATCTCAATTTTTCTTCATCAACAACTAGTTGACAATAAATTATGTAGGGGTCTATATACATAGCAAGCTTGCAAAAGTCATGTTAGCTAGATTCTCATCTACCCTTTTCCTTCCTTAATCTAAGGATTATATGATTGGACTCCCCTTCTTGAGTTCATGTACAACCTCAGGGCTCCAAATCGGGAAAACCACACGTCATATCCTTCGACCAACTAATCTTAGGTAGACCATCTTCCTACCTTCATAAACCTTTTCCCCACTTTGCACACCAATGTGTTTTTCCTTACTGAACCTTCTCAGACTCATTTTTTTGTCCATAAATATGATTTTGAGAGTTAGATCATGGGATATTATCTTAATATAGATAGTATATGGAATGATTTTCCAAGTCTAGCCAAAGGTGTGAAACACCTTAGATCAAGGATCAATCAAGTAATTTTGGTTCCCAATTCTTCCACATGCTCTATATCTCTTAATAGGGAAAATAACTTATTGTGAATCGAGGTCATTTTCACAGCAATTTATCATTTGTTGACCCAATGTGTTTCATCCAAAGTCAACCCTTAGGATACACAAAGGTGTCCCCACTACTTCCAGTGTCGACCGTTGGAGGTAGTAGCAACACTATAGCAAGCTTTTCTTGCTTGCCTCAGTGAGGGTCACCGAGAATTCCTATGGTGCAATTTATAGAGAATCATATACTTGAAACCTCCCTTGTCTTATTTGATCATGTCACACCATATCAAGCCATTTTGGTTCTTTCCATCAATTCTCTCTTGATGCAGCCAAGTTATAGTTTGGATGCATCCATGCCCACTTGTCTAGTTTCTATAGGGTCACCTCAGTTGGGGTACCACCTTTGTATGAGTATAAAGAATTATAAAGGAGATTTTTATTTTTTAATGGACAAATTTTGTAAAATTCACAATATCCCAACCATAAATAAAAAATGTAGCAAAATATGTTTTGGAATAGCTAGGATTTCTTCTACATGATATTGATCATCTTTTTATCCAATTCAACAATAATAAAAATGTCAAATTTAGGGTTTACTTATTTAATGTAATTTATCCATAAATCTATGTAATTGTTCAATAGGTGAATCAAGACCTTGTTTTGGACCTAAGATTTGGAGACAAATAATGATTCAATTTTATTTGTTAGGTTTGTTTCTTTCTTTCATTTATAATTGGGCAATCAACTACTTCCTTCACCCTTGATCTATTTGATTTTTGAAACCTAAATATTCTTAACGAAGCTTATTCCTTGAATTGATCTTATTGAAAAATCCTTTTTTATATTTATTTCTCTCTCTCATAAAGCACTAAAATGGTTTGATCTTTATTTATGGGTTTGTTGACCCCAATTATTATTATATGGATGCTCTCATCCATCATATTTGTATTTATTTTCTTATCCTTTTACTATGTATTATGTAGTGACTTATAGGTATAATGTAATATGTGAGTTTTTATGTGGATGTGTAAATTCTCACACCTTATAGTTGTGAAACTGTATTAATACATGCAAATGAATTCAAAAGAGCATATTTGTACCTTGTTTTTCTTAGATCATATGTGCATCTTTTACTGCTCACCCCATATGGATTTCCATTTTTCCTTCTCACCCCCTATTTTTGGTGGATGTGTTATTTTATACCTACATTTTTTTATATATTTATAGTATTTTCCCATGCAGAACACATGGATTCTTTGATTGTGTTTGTTATTAAAGAAATTGGCAAGTTATGTTATGAACTCTAAATGATGGATCACCTTTTTATTAATCACTTTCTTGTGATTTTTGCTTTTGACATCAATATGGAAAATGCCATATCCATTTTTTTATTGGGATCCTTGATATATTACTTGATTTCCTATTCATTATTATTGTCAAATTCCCTACTATGTGCACACACAATTTTTCTCCACTTCTCTTCTTTTGTGGGGTTTGCTTGAAACCCCTTAAGAAAAGGGGACATTGGAAGGAAAACTAAGTTAAAAAGTTCCTATTCATGTGTAGTTGGTGTTTCTTTGGAGATAAAGGCGAAGTAATTGGATTACCCTTTACATCCAGGATTAGTGATATAGCTTATCCAAACAAGCAAGCAAATATAGATCCAAACATTAAATCTTTATGTATATACATTCTAAAGTGTCACCATATGTCCTAAATTAGGGTTTAGGGTTGTCTCGGGCTTGGAAAAGCATGATTCATTATAATTATTGGTCCATATTAGTCAGTACGTGAAACCCTATTAATAGATCTAACATATCAATGTATTATATACACCTATTTCATATTATGTGCATTGATTCACAGCAAGTTATTATATTTGGTTTCAAAACCCTAATTTTTCATATGTATCATTATTGATCGAGAAATCCTAATTACTCCTCCTCATCATCAACTTCATCATCATATTGGGTTCTTATTAATATCATATTATATCTCAAATAAAGGGATTCAATATATTCAACATATTAATATTCAAATGTATGGTTTCCATGCATTAATCATCATATAAACATGTATTATCTATATTTTTGAACTAGTATCAGATTTAGGCATTTAAACTAGGTTTATTACATACCTCTTGTTCTCCTAATTGATTATATATAAAATTTACCTATACTTAAATTATTCTAGAATTTTTTATGCAATAAATAAATTTTACCTTGGTTTAAAATATATCGATTGTTGGATATTCTTCGTGTGTTCAGGATCAATCCAAGCAACAACTTCTAGTATCTGGGGTACCATCCAAACCAGGCCCCGTGTATCTATATCCGGGTTGGGTGCAACCCACACAGCCCTTATTGGGCTTGACCCAATCTCTGTCTGGATGAGGGAGGGAAGCGCAACACTCACCCCCTCATCCCCATGCTTGTTATGTGCAAGGGCTATTGCATGTGGTTTGATACCCTATTTGCATATAAGAATAGAGTTGTGGCCACCTTCTCTTATTCACAAATAGGACTTTTCTGAACTCCTTCATTTCTACTTTGAGGGATTCTACATTGAGGACTCACACCTTTGTGGCAGCCTAGCATCTCTCATAGCCACTGTGCCAAGGCCGGTTGGTGGAGGTTACCTACATGATAGCCATGGATGTAGGAGAAAGGGGATTTTATCTTTGGATACCCAAACATGTTGGACACATAAGGGAAATGTTGAGGTCATACTACAAATATGTTTCCACTAAGATGTCGAGGCAAAAGGATGACTTTCTCCTAGGTCAATAAAATAGGGTGAAGAAGGTTTGGCAAGAAGGGAGTTAGTCTCACTATATATATAACCTTACTAGTAATTGATGAATCACTATTCATCATGATGTTCAATCACCTTTTTGGGACCAATTCGATTGAATACTTTCATATTTATCTCCTAAATCTCACAAAATGCAATCTTTCTTAAATAATCCAATTATTAAGAATATTTACTAGATTTATATTGATTTTGTGCAGGTCTTGATAACGTTCAATCATCATATGGAATTCACTTAAGATCCTCTCAACTTTGGTCTTGACCAATCGGTCTTGACCAAATGGTTTTCCCTAATGGTCTACTCATGCAGTTTTGACCTCTCGATCTCAGACATTCACCTACACGGTCCTCCTTTCACTACTCTACCTAAACGGTCTCAAGACTGTATAGCACCTAACGGTTTCAAAACCGTTTGGACCAAGGACCGTTGGATGTTGAAGACCGATCGGAGGCCATCGGTCCTCAAGACCATTTGGACGACGAAGATGTTTGGATCCAAGACCGTTTGGATTTGAGACCGTTTGGACGATGAAGACCATTTGGAACATAGACCATTTGGATGAAGACCATTTGGACACTCAAGCAAAGACCGATGAAGAGCAAGACCGTTCAACCCCATGACTGTTTGGAGGCCATCGGTCCTCAAAACTATTTGGATCCAAAACCGTTTGGAACCAAGACCAGTTGGAAAATCAAGATCATTCAGAGCAAGACCGTTTGGGTCAGTTCAGTCTTCAAGACCGTTTGGTCAACAATTGCTCTCAAGACCGTTTGGCCGTCAAATGGTCTCCAAAACTATTTGGAACCTCTCAGTTTTCAAACCATTCAAGATGATCATTTGCTGAAGACTGTATGATCATAGATTCCCAAAACCATTTGGCCACTAAACAGTTTCCAAAAATGTTAGGATCCTCACGGTCTCCAGACCGTTCAAGAAAATTGTTACTCCAAATCATTTGGAAGAAGTTCAAAGGAAAAATGTGAGGGTCGAACCCAAGCATATAAATAGGACCCTAAGGGTCCTCATTTTGGGCATCGAGTGGGGATGCCAAGAGGCTGCCTTATCATAGGTTCGGTCCACACCCATCCACGCCATCGCTATTCCACCTGCTCCTCTTGTTGTTGAGCAAGGAGAAGATAAGAGAAGGAGCTCTGCCATGTCTGCCTTGGTGGTTCTTCCTCCTCGTCCGAATCTGCCTCGACACAACATAGAAGACCGCATCATCTTCATCGAGCTATGACTACCTTCTTCATCATGCTCATGGCAGAATCTTCCCTCTCTCTTATTCTTCTTGTTTCTTACATCATGAGCGAGTAGTACCTTTTCACTGGGGTGCAGGGACTAACCCTGCTACCCATGCTTTCATGTATTTTCATTTAACATTCCAAGGCAATGCATATAACTCTTCATTTTGTTGTTAATCGTTAAATGTTTGTAGATTGGCTACCTACTTGCTTTCATCTTGTTCTTCCCTATGTAGTGAGAAATTCTATATGTAGGATGAAATGTCAATTAATGAGGTAGACTCCCAAACTAGAAATAGAATGGGATTCCTTGAGGTAGTAAGTGTATGATCCGTGAGGGGACGAGCCAGCTAGCCTACGGTGACGCTTTTGTGGCCTAAACATCCCTTAGGGAGGGCCACAACCTTAGTTGGATTTTGTATCTTGTTTGTTAATTGTCGATGTTTGCTTGTAGATTAATCACCTACTTGCTTATCGATTAGTACGGTTGACTCCCATACTAGAAATAGAATGAGATTCCTAGAGGTCGTAAGTATATGATCCATGAGGGGACGAGCCATCTAGCTTACAATGATGCTTCTTTGGTCTAAACATCCCTCAGGGAGGACCTCAACCTCAATTCGATTTTGTATCTTCAGAACCGTAAGTGTATGATCCGGATGGCGACGATACATCTGATGCCTAAGGGGATGCTTATGCGAACCTAAACATCCCTCAGGGAGGGTTCGTAGAAGTTCTATTTGGATAGTTATATCTTGCCTGGATGTTTGATGTTTGGATGTGTTTGCATGTGTAGTGGTGGTGTTACAACCCCAAATTTTGGGTTCATTTGGTGAGAAATGTAATTTCTCATAATAAAGGTAACTGAACAAAAAAAATGATATAATTTGTTTTGAATAAATGGATTTTGTTTACAATAGCCTTGATGATTGTGTTGTGGGCTTTATTGGCTATTGGGCCCAATAACAAGGAAATTCAATAATAAATGAATAATTGAGTTTTTGAGAAAAGAAAGATGTGGAAACCTCTGGAAGGCAAAAGAATGCAATCCAAGGATGGATTTCGTGCCTCTTGTGATTCCTTGGGTTCCAAGGAGTCCAAAGTTGCAAAAAAAAGGTAATAAGAAAAGAAAAGATTAATTAAGTATTTCTTTATTAAGAAATAAATTGAAAAAAATGATGAAATGTGGAAAATAAGTGAAAAGAGGGATAATTGAGTAATCCTTGGTGGAATTTCGTATCCCAAGGATTCTTAATGTTAAAAGGAATACCAATGAGGAAAATAAAAGAGAAATAAAGAGAAATCTTCAAAAAGAGATATTTTAATGAGAAATAAACAAGATAATGTGAAATAATGCATATTGATGCATGTAGAAGGATAATGAGTTTCCTTAAAAAGGAATTTCGAATTATTTGAGTTTCTTGGGATCTAAGGAGTCCCAATGAAGAAAGAGGAAAGAGAAAATACCAAAATTGCAAAATAAGAGAATAATGTAATACATTATTAATGGATTTTGTGGTATTGCTAGAAAGAAAGTAATTTCTATTAAAGGAAAATAGGATTTCATGATTAATGGATTAAAAAGCAAGTCAAAGAGAATAAGGGAGAATATTTTCGTATTTCTAAAAATCTAATGAATATGTTGTTTTTAAGAAGATGATAATGAGAGAGAAACTTACTTAATAGTAAAGGAAGCACTTTCCTTTTTGGAAGAGGGCTTGTTTGCTTCGAGGGAAAGCCTAATGGGGCATGGATACTCACCCTTATATATAGGGTAGGGACCTGGTTCGAGTTAAGGAGAGAGAGAGAGAATCCCACGCATCCTTTCCTCTTATCCTACTACCTTCGTACAAACCCTAGTCTACGGAGTAGTTCTAAACCCCGGAGCATGAGGAGCTGCGATGTCATTAGGATGGAGGCATGGCGTTTCCCAACAACCTAAGGACGATCAACTCCCTCCCCAAGTGCTCGACCTCACACAAACCACCCAGCAGGTTGCATGTTTAGCCAAATGGCACAGGCTGGGTGCTCTAGGAATGACCGCCTTGGCCGCAACCTGAAGGCGCCTCATGTGCAACAAGGCACAGCGGAGGCAAATCACCTTCTTCCGTCGAGGACCTCGGACCAGGGAGGAAGAGGTAACTCGCACATGGCTGTAGGGTTGGCCGTTTGTTGCGGGCTGAGTACGCCTGAACCAAACCAACTTGAACGCGAGCCAGGAGGCGCCCTGTGTTCCTGGGTGTGCGGCGGACCTAGAAGAAGGGTTGGCGGCAACCCTCGTGCCTTGGGGAAGGAGGAGTAACCCTGCAGAGGGCTGCATTTGGTGGCATCCGCGGAGTCCAGAGCTAGAAGATGACCTAAAGTTGATTGGACGGTTTTGCCCTTCGCGGGCTGAAGCAACGACTGACTTAACCAAGGGTATAACCGTAATTCAGTTATGTTTCCTAAAGCAATCACTTTGCATAAGATGGTTGACGTGGCGCCTCCCTATTGGGCAAGTAAGTGTTTTTTTTGTAAAATTCATATCTAAAAATCGGTAGCTCAGATTAGCACACATAAAATACGAAAGTTGCTCAAACAAATGAGAGGAATCCAATAAAAATGTATATAGAAGCTAATTCCCATTGTAATTCGAAAAGTAGTATAAGTTATTAACTTTAACATAATGATGATTAAGAAACCCTATTTTGAAGTGTATAATGTGATTAGTAGGGTTTAATTTATTGGTTAAAGTTGATAACTAGCCTGTTAATGATAAAAAGGAACATTAGGAATAAAAGGGATGAACTTTGCATATAATTATTTAATTTAGAGTTTATGTGCATAAATAGGCTTTAATGGGCCTTGAAATCGTAATGTTGGTCATTAGGACTACTAATGGCTTTAATTATTCGATTTCATGTATAGAACTGAGTTTTCATGGTTATAAGCTATTTTGAGCATTAAAGTTCCTAAATTGTGGATAAATAACCTTAATATAGAAATTAGGGGTTTTGAATGAATAAAGAATAGAATTAATGGCAAATCGAGTTCATATGTGAATTGGACCATAATGAACTATGAATTGATGATAAATGTGTATAATGATCTTGTCATGGATTAAAGGGATAACAATTGTAGCTTTAATGTAAAATAGGCTTAATGGACTTATTTAATGGTTAATTATGCCTTTAATCTGGAATTGAGGATTAGATGTTGAAATAATTAAGGTTGGTGATTAATTGCGTTAAATTAGGGTTTGAAATAGTAAAAGATGAAGGGAAAACCTAATTGCAATAGAAACCCTAAAAGTGAATTAGAAACCCTAGGAAGCGAGCTAGGTTTAATGGATCTTGATGACATGAATAATAAAAAGGGAATTACGTGGTTATTTCAGGATCTTGTTGAAAATGCTTGCTTGCTTGGATTCTTATTTGCATGTATATTTCTGTTCAAATCACCAGATCAGGTATGTGGTTAATTATGAAAAACTGCCTTAGTTTCCCGAGGATTTTCCAGATGGTTAATCGCATTGAATGCAAATTATTAGTTTGGATGATCATACTTGCAAACTATAAAGTCATTATGATTATCACATTAATAACAGAAGTATGGATTCTCGCACTTACATGCCACCCTGATGGATGATGCCAAAGGTCAGGCCCAGATGGGTAGACCAATGGATACCTTGAGTGGTGACCCCAGGCACCAAGCTTGGGAATGAGAAGGTGGCCTATGATATTACATGACTAGTGGGAACCATGAGTGGTGACCCCTAGGCACCAAGCTCAGGATTGAGAAGGTGGCCTTAAATCATTGGCAAAGGAAACCCTAAGGTGGGTATGCCAGGGTTAGGGCAAAAGCGGTGGAAAATGTCATACTGAAAAGTGTAAATTGGCTTGTTAATTAACTTGATTGTGATAATTAGATTGTTATCCTTATGTGCAAATTTTTGGTTGTTCCCACATACCAGTATATTTCGATATACTGACCGACATTTTGTTTGTCGGCGTTTTAGGAACAACAATTGAAAGAACAAACAGTAAAGTGACACATTGTGGAAATAAGAAATAAAGTGCAAGGAGGATTAGATAGAATAAGTCAAGCTCTGAATAGATAGATTTCCAAAGTTTTCAAAGATAAGTAAAGTTTTAATTTTATACCAAATTCCAGTTAGTTGGTAGAATTTCATAATTATTATTGATTATTTGTCGAACCTTTGATCCTGTTAATTGAATAACGACTCTGACCTTTGGGTCTCCCTTAATTGGGGGTTACTGGGAGGCGGGGTCGTTACAATTGGTATCAGAGCATAGGTTCCTCACTTAATCCTTAATAATTATTAAATTTTACAAATTATGTAGAAACCAAGGGAGTTATTAGAGGATTATCTGAAAGACAGAGGTGTCTAGAAAAGGATCACGACCAGGGGCTAGAAATATTTTCCTCTACACCGCTAGTCAGAATACGAGGACTCCCGGATCCGTGTGACTGCCTGGCCAAAGTCTTAGGGTATGATTCAAAATAAGATACCTTTAGGACTCTCTCATCTTGTTCATCCCTTCTCAACTCGAATTCTATTAAGGACCTTAAGGATTAGGGTTTTCTCTCTTCTCCTCACCCTCTTGAGGTATGGGTAAGGTTGATAAGGATTAAGGAATCCTCCACCAAATTAATAAAAAGCATGTAAATAAGATGTCATGGACATAAGCTTAATAAAGTAAGCGTAAAAGAATAGATACATGCTTAGGTCATATGACATAAGTTGTCATTGCCCTCAGGAGAGACCTGAGGCTAGACCTTCTTGTCAGGAGGATGAGTAGAGAAAGTGAGTCTTGGAGGTAGAGATCTCCATTAAAGTAGAGACCCAACACATCCTTTAAGGATGATGTTAACCCTAACCCTAAGTGGAGGTTAGAGAGAGAGATGACATGATGAGTTAGATGACATGGTTGACTGGGTGTTTGGATAGATATGCTTTTGGATTGCCATACGAGCCATGAGAGGTTGGATGACCTAGCACCTTTGGAAAACCAACCCTGGGAAGCGTCGAGCATGTTTGAGCGAAGGATAGCTCCTTCATGGATGAAGTTAGAGAAGAACCTATAGAACCCTATGGGCTTATGAAAGTAGGGTATAGCTTGCACCCAGAGTACGTCAGTAGTGTTGACAGTGGGATGAAACCATGTACAAGGAATCATGATGGATGTCTTATGGGATAAACATAAAGAGCTAAGGATAATCTTGAGCCAAACATGAGTTGAGCAAAGGCTTCACCCATGTAGGGATATGGTGGTAAGCTTGATCCAACTTCATGTAGTGAGGCTGGATGTGGAGTTAGATCTAGAGAGAGAAAGCAGGACCCAAGCAAGAAGGTTGGAAGCTTAGATTCTGAGACATGAGGAACAGTGGGGAGTTGAGGATGATGCGACCTAAGTGGATGATAGTGGTTGCCTTATGCTTGATCCCTGGAGGCTGATGATATCTTGGTTGCATCTAGAGGAACCAAACCCTAGAAAGAGGATGATGCTTCTAGTACCTATGGTATAAGTGATTACCTGCTGGATGAGATAAAGAGTGATTTAGACCCTGAGGAGGTTTAAGTAACCAGTTGTGAGGCTTTATACCTAGTTGGTTGTCCTGAAAGAGGACTCAAATCCGAAGTGTTGCTCGAGTAGAAGGATCGTGGAAGTACATGCCATACCTTGGACATGCTTGATTTGTGGTTAAGAGATTGAGCATGCAGTCGAACACCCAAAGGTGAACCTAGGGTTCCTAGCCCTAAGAGGGGAAGCAGTGTATCCAATGCTCATGATGAGATTTGAGTCTCTATAGTTTCGAGCATGGTACTCATGTGTAGAGGTAAAGGAAATTCCTTACGTTAAGGGTATGTTTGATGAACCCCTTACAACTAAGTTGGTCTACTGATGAGGATGAAAACAAGTATAACCTATCATGGTTTCGTAGGTGTCTGCTTGTGCCTTAGTAGCTTGCTAGGGCTAAGCATGCTCATGTGTATGTATACCCTAAACATAAGGACGTTTGTGATTGTTGTTATCAAGGTATAGTTTCCTCCCATCTTGGGAGAGGGACCCTTTTGTAGGGTGTATACCAATTTTGTTGAGCTTTCAGAGGATCTTAAGAAGCTAAGTGAAGAGTACATGGCATGAGAATGAACCTGTAGACCCATAGATAACCATCTCTAAGTGCATGTGGATGTGTTACCATGGAGGTAACCGGCATGGGGCCTGACCAAGGTAGGCAGGTTGCCATGACCCCTATGAAGGGATGAAAGTCAGTCGAGAATGCATAGAGAGATGATGAAGGCTTGGGTAAGGTTCTAAGTTGGACATGTACTATAATAGAATCTCAAGTATGTCCTAGGGTCAGGTAGGGATAAGATTGATGGAAGAAGGAGTTGCCTAATTCCCTAGTTGCACATGACCATAGGGTCGGAAGGTAACAACTGTCATTGTCTAATGGCCATGGGTTAGGAGATTGATCACCTTCATGAACTCATGGGACCCAAAGGGCAGATGAGTAGGGCACTCTCTGATGCATGAGGGAAGAGGGATGACCCCAAAAGTGCTGGCACCCTATAGACCCAGAGGAGATGACCAAGGATTGTGTGTAAACCCCAGTAGGTTCGAGACCAGTTTTCCATGGAAGTAACTTTGATATCATGATGTTTGTGATGTAGAGACATAAGTTTCACGTTTCAACTTAGAGTTGAATGTGTACTGCCGATGTGGATGTATCATCTCTACTCTTGGAACAGGAAGAACTTTGTGTTTGGATGGCCGCCAAATGCTTATTTCCTCTTATTATGAGAGGGAGAGATGGGACAGTATGCATGCCATACACCAAGGATAAAAGATGATGCGAGTTGGAATGTTGCTACAAGGTATGAGGATAGAGATGATAACATACATTGGTGGAATGAATGATACATGGACAGGTACAAATGATAAAAGTATTAAGATAATCACCTTGTAAGGATGTTCCTAGTAGAAGCTTTGTGGAATTTGCAAGTTATACAAGGTTGAGTTTGATCACCAGGTGGATGAGCTCAGAGTTTCTTGATGAAGATAAACTTAGAGTTTGAGATGAGATGATAAGAATAATACATGGAAGTGTATGTTACCTAACACCTAAGGATAGGAAGTGGTAATGAATGCTCTGGTTGAGATATAGTGCCTAGTTTAGCTGGAAGCTAGAAGAAGTCGAGGTTGTTAGGCTAACCTTAAGTTGAGAAAAGGAGATAAATTTGGATAACACTCAGATATAACGAGATCTGTTGAACATGATTAGTGGTTGTTTGGATAGCCAATCTAGTCCGTGATAAAATGAAAGGATGGTTGTCGAACCTCAGATGTACTTCTTTGGAAAGGAAAGTGATAAAACCCTATTGAGAGTGGTTTAGTGTTTTTGAGGAATCCACCTTGAGGAATCATGACATACATGAGATAATGGTTTTAAGATCACCAAACACCGTGAAACTAAAAATATGGTAAGTGATAGTGGAACTTTGGATGCTTAAAACAAAGTTGCATGTAGCATGTGGCCATGCAAGCTAGGAGGCGAAGGACGAACACCAGTAACCCAATACATGGATATAAAGTATAAAGAATTCCCGAAAGGGAATGGGAGTTCTTCATTGTGGATGTTGTGAGTCTCCCATGGACCAAGGCCACCCTTAGTAGCTTGCTAGGGCTAAGCATGCTCATGTGTATGTATACCCTAAACATAAGGACGTTTGTGATTGTTGTTATCAAGGTATAGTTTCCTCCCATCTTGGGAGAGGGACCCTTTTGTAGGGTGTATACCAGTTTTGTTGAGGTTTTAGAGGATCTTGAGAAGCTAAGTGAAGATTACATGGCATGAGAATGAACATGTAGACCCATAGATAAGCATCTCTAAGTGCATGTGGATGTGTTACCATGGAGGTAACCGATATGGGGCCTGACCAAGGTAGGCAGGTTGCCATGACCCCTATGAAGGGATGAAAGTCAATCGAGAATGCATAGAGAGATGATGAAGGCTTGGGTAAGGTTCTAAGTTGGACATGTACTATAATAGAATCTCAAGTCTATCCTAGGGTCATGTAGGGATAAGACTGATGGAAGAAGGAGTTGCCTAATTCCCTAGTTGCACATGACCATAGGGTCGGGAGGTAACAACTATCATTGTCTGAGGGCCATGGGTTAGGAGATTGATCACCTTCATGAACTCATGGGACCCAAAGGGCAGATGAGTAGGGCACTCTGTGATGCATGAGGGAAGAGGGATGACCCCAAAAGTGCTGGCACCCTATAGACCCAGAGGAGATGACCAAGGATTGTGTGTAAACCCCAATAGGTTCGAGACTAGTTTTCCATGGAAGTAACTTTGATATCATGATGTTTATGATGTAGAGACATAAGTTGCACGTTTCAACTTAGAATTGAAGGTGTACTGGCAATGTGGATGTATCATCTCTACTCTTGGAACAAGAAGAACTTTGTGTTTGGACGGCCGCCAAATGCTTATTTCCTCTTGTTATGAGAGGGAGAGATGGGACAATATGCATACCATACACCAAGGATAAAATATGATGCGATTTGGAATGTTGCTACAAGGTATGAGGATAGAGATGATAACATACCTTGGTGGAATGAATGATACATGGACAGGTACAAACGATAAAAGTATTAAGATAATCACCTTGTAAGGATGTTCCTAGTAGAAGCTTTGTGGAATTTGCAAGTTATACAAGGTTTAGTTTGATCACCAGGTGGATGCGCTCAGAGTTTCTTGGTGAAGATAAACTTAGAGTTTGAGATGAGATGATAAGAATAATACATGGAGGTGTATGTTACCTAACACCTAAGGATAAGAAGTGGTAATGAATGCTCTGGTTGAGATATAGTGCCTAGTTTAGCTGGAAGCTAGAAGAAGTCGAGGTTGTTAGGCTAACCTTAAGATGAGAAAAGGAGATAAATTTGGATAACACTTAGATATAACGAGATCTGTTGAACATGATTAGTGGTTGTTTGGATAGCCAGCCTAGTCCGTGATAAAATGAAAGGATGGTTGTCGAACCTCAGATGTACTTCTTTGGAAAGGAAAGTGATAAAACCCTATTGAGAGTGGTTTAGTGTTTTCAAGGAATCCACCTTGAGGAATCATGACATATAGGAGATCATAGTTTTAAGATCACCAAACACCGTGAAACTACAAATATGGTAAGTGATAGTGGCACTTTGGATGCTTAAAACAAATTTGCATGTAGCATGTGGCCATGCAAGCTAGGAGGCGAAGGACGAACACCAGTAACCCAGTACATGGATATAAAGTATAAAGAATTCCCAAAAGGGAATGGGAGTTCTTCATTGTGGATGTTGTGAGTCTCCCATGGACCAAGGCCACCCTTAGTAGCTTGCTAGGGCTAAGCATGCTCATGTGTATGTATACCCTAAACATAAGGACGTTTGTGATTGTTGTTATCAAGGTATAGTTTCCTCCCATCTTGGGAGAGGGACCCTTTTGTAGGGTGTATACCACTTTTGTTGAGGTTTTAGAGGATCTTGAGAAGCTAAGTGAATATTACATGGAACGAGAATGAACCTGTAGACCCATAGATAAGCATCTCTAAGTGCATGTGGATGTGTTACCATGGAGGTAACCGATATGGGGCCTGACCAAGGTAGGCAGGTTGCCATGACCCCTATGAAGGGATGAAAGTCAGTCGAGAATGCATAGAGAGATGATGAAGGCTTGGGTAAGGTTCTAAGTTGGACATGTACTATAATAGAATCTCAAGTCTGTCCTAGGGTCAGATAGGGATAAGATTGATGGAAGAAGGAGTTGCCTAATTCCCTAGTTGCACATGACCATAGGGTCGGGAGGTAACAACTATCATTGTCTGAGGGCCATGGGTTAGGAGATTGATCACCTTCATGAACTCATGGGACCCAAAGGACAGATGAGTAGGGCACTCTCTGATGCATGAGGGAAGAGGGATGACCCCAAAAGTGCTGGCACCCTATAGACCCAGAGGAGATGACCAAGGATTGTGTGTAAACCCCAGTAGGTTCGAGACTAGTTTTCCATGGAAGTAACTTTGATATCATGATGTTTGTGATGTAGAGACATAAGTTGCACGTTTCAACTAAGAATTGAAGGTGTACTGGAGATGTGGATGTATCATCTCTACTCTTGGAACAGGAAGAACTTTGTGTTTGGACGACCGCCAAATGCTTATTTCCTCTTGTTATGAGAGGGAGAGATGGGACAATATGCATGCCATACACCAAGGATAAAAGATGATGCGATTTGGAATGTTGCTACAAGGTATGAGGATAGAGATGATAACATACCTTGGTGGAATGAATGATACATGGACAGGTACAAACGATAAAAGTATTAAGATAATCACCTTGTAAGGATGTTCCTAGTAGAAGCTTTGTGGAATTTGCAAGTTATACAAGGTTGAGTTTGATCACCAGGTGGATGAGCTCAGAGTTTCTTGATGAAGATAAACTTAGAGTTTGAGATGAGATGATAAGAATAATACATGGAGGTGTATGTTACCTAACACCTAAGGATAAGAAGTGGTAATGAATGCTCTGGTTGAGATATAGTGCCTAGTTTAGCTGGAAGAAAGGAGATAAATTTGGATAACACTTAGATATAATGAGATCTGTTGAACATGATTAGTGGTTGTTTGGATAGCCAGCCTAGTCCATGATAAAATGAAAGGATGGTTGTCGAACCTCAGATGTACTTCTTTGGAAAGGAAAGTGATAAAACCCTATTGAGAGTGGTTTAGTGTTTTCGAGGAATCCACCTTGAGGAATCATGACATACAGGAGATCATGGTTTTAAGATCACCAAACACCGTGAAACTACAAAGATGGTAAGTGATAGTGGCACTTTGGATGCTTTAAACAAAGTTGCATGTAGCATGTGGCCATGCAAGCTAGGAGGCGAAGGACGTACACCAGTAACCCAGTACATGGATATAAAGTATAAAGAATTCCCGAAAGGGAATGGGAGTTCTTCATTGTGGATGTTGTGAGTCTCCCATGGACCAAGGAAGGTCGAGATCCAATATGGGTTATGGTAGATCGCTTTACCTAGATGAAATGAGGAAGGAAGAGTACTATCATGGGACAGATTCAGTTGAACTACTTAAGAGAGAAATATGGTTCAACTACACCATGATGCGAGTTGAAAAGTTCTTGGGTATGACCAAGGTTCACTTCCATGAGGTGGAAGTGGATACATGAAGAACTCGATGATAGTACAGTTTATCACCCCATACTAATGGACAGTATGATCTAGACTAGAGGGTCTGATGAGAGCATGTGTGCTCATTCAGGGTGATACATAGAGACAGTTCTTAAGATGTGATGTTAACCACCATAGCCTTTATCGGGATGCAAGAAGTTCTAAAGGGAGGTTGTGTCGGTCACCACTTCATTAAGATGATGTCGGTGAAGGAGGCCTCATGAATGTCAGAAAAGAACCACAGTGTGTGTAGATGAGTCACTTTGATCGTGCAATGGCTGAGAGAGGGCCCAGTGGTGACATGAGTCCCGAGATGATGCAAAGCAGACTGACATGCAGTTCACTGTGGGAGAATATGCGATGTGAATATCTGACCCCTCTAAGCTACAGCTAAGAAAGCTGAGTCCCCGATATATGGGTCCATTTGAGATGGATTGGTGGAGATGGTTGTGTTTAGCCTTGCCCCTCAGGATAACATGATGTGTAATGTGTTCCATGAGTCCGATCTAGAGCACTATGTGAGGTACCCAAGCCATGTCCCGAGCCTTGAACCTATTCAGCTTTTTAGAGGCTGAAATGTCCTGAGTCACCTATGAGGGTATGATATACCAAGGTAAGAAAGAACTCAAATGGAAGAATATGAGATGATGAAGGTTCTTGGGAAGCACCATGGAAAGGGTGATGCCACATGGGAGCCCTGATGGACGTATGAAAGGCTTATCCTGAACTGTTTGTTTGCTTGATGGAATTTTGAGGGCACAATTCTTATAAGAGGGGAAGGATGTTACAACCCCAAATTTTGGGTTCATTTGGTGAGAAATGTAATTTCTCATAATAAAGGTAAATGAACAAAAAAATGATATAATTTTTTTTGAATAAATGTTTTTGTTTACAATAGCCTTGATGATTGTGTTGTGGGCTTTATTGGCTATTGGGCCCAATAACAAGGAAATTCAATTAATAAATGAATAATTGAGTTTTTGAGAAAAGAAAGATGTGGAAACCTCTGGAAGGAAAAAGAATGCAATCCAAGAATGGATTTCGTGCCTCTTGGGATTCCTTGGGTTCCAAGGAGTCCAAAGTTGCAAAAAAAAGGCAATAAGAAAAGAAAAGATTAATTAAGTATTTCTTTATTAAGAAATAAATTGAAAACAATGATGAAATGTGGAAGATAAGTGAAAAGAGGGATAATTGAGTAATCCTTGGTGAAATTTCGTATCCCAAGGATTCCTAATGTTAAAAGCAATACTAATGAGGAAAATAAAAGAGAAATAAAGAGAAATCTTCAAAAAGGGATATTTTAATGAGAAATAAACAAGATAATGTGAAATAATGCATATTGATGCATGTAGAAGGATAATGAGTATTCCTTAAAAAGGAATTTTGAATTATTTGAGTTTCTTGGGATCCAAGGAGTCCTAATGAAGAAAGAGGAAAGAGAAAATACCAAAATTGCAAAATAAGAGAATAATATAATACATTATTAATGGATTTTGTGGTATTGCTAGAAAGAAAGTAATTTCTATTAAAGGAAAATAGGATTTTGTGATTAATGGATTAAAAAGCAAGTCAAAGAGAAGAAGGGAGAATATTTTTGTATTTCTAAAAATCTAATGAATATGTTTTTTTAAGAAGATGATAATGAGAGAGAAACTTGCTTAATAGTAAAGGAAGCACTTTCCTTTTTAGAAGAGGGCTTGTTTGCTTCGAGGGCAAGCCTAATGGGTCATGGATACTCACCCTTATATATAGGGTAGGGACCTGGTTCGAGTTAAGGAGAGAGAGAGAGAATCCCACACATCCTTTCCTCTTCTCCTACTACCTTCGTACAAACCCTAGTCTACGGAGTAGTTCTAAACCCCAGAGCATGAAGAGCTGCGGTGTCATTAGGATGGAGGCCTGACGTTTCCCAACAACCTAAGGACGATCGACTCCCTCCCCAAGTGCTCGACCTCGCGTAAACCACGCAGCAGGTTGCATGTTTAGCCAAATGGTGCAGGCTGGGCGCTCTAGGAATGACCGCCTTGGCCGCAACCTGAAGGCGCCTCGTGTGCAGCAAGGCACAACGGAGGCAAAGCACCTTCTTCCAGCGAGGACCTCGGCCCAGGGAGGAAGAGGTAACCCGTGCATGGCTGCAGGGTTGGCCGTTTGTTGCGGGCTAAGTACGCCTGAACCAAACCACATTGAACGCGAGCGAGGAGGCGCCCTGTGTTCCTGGGTGTGCGGCGGAGCTAGAAGAAGGGTTGGCAGCAACCCTCCTACCTCGGGGAAGGAGGAGTAACCCTACAGAGGGCTGCGTTTGGCGGCAGCCGCGGAGTGCAGAGCTAGAAGATGACCTAAAGTCGATTGGACGGTTTTTCCCTTCGTAGGCTGAAGCAGTGGCTGACTTAACTAAGGGTATAACCATAATTCAGTTATGTTTCCTAAAGCAATCTCTTTGCATGAGATGGGTGACGTGGCACCTCCCTATTGGTCTAGTAAGTGTTTTTTTTGTAAAATTCATATCTAAAAATTGGTAGCTCAGATTAGCACGCATAAAATATGAAAGTTTCTCAGAAAAACGAGAGGAATCTAATAAAAATGCATATAGAAGCTAATTCCTCTTGTAATTCGAAAAGTAGTATAAGTTATTAACTTTAATGTAATGATGATTAAGAAACCCTATTTTGATGTGTTTAATGTGATTAGTAGGGTTTAATTGATGGTTAAAGTTGATAACTATCCTTTTAATGATAAAAAGGAACATTAGGAACAAAAGGGATGAACTTTGCATATAATTATTTAATTTAGAGTTTATGTGCATAAATAGGCTTTAATGGGCCTTAAAACCCTAATGTTGGTAATTAGGACTACTAATGGCTTTAATTATTCGATTTCATGTATAGAACTGAGTTTTCATGGTTATAAGCTATTTTGAGCGTTAAAGTTCCTAATTTGTAGATAAATAACCTTAATATAGAAATTAGGGTTTTTGAATGAATAAAGAATAGAATTAATGGCAAATCGAGTTCATATGTGAATTGGACCATAATGAACTATGAATTGATGATAAATGTGTATAATGATCTTGTCATGGATTCAAAGGGATAAAAATTGTAGCTTTAATGTAAAATAGGCTTAATGGACTTATTTAATGGTTAATTATGCCTTTAATCTAGAATTGAGGATTAGATGTTGAAATAATTAAGGTTAGTGATTAATTGTGTTAAATTAGGGTTTGAAATAGTAAAAGATGAAGGGAAACCTTAATTGCAATAGAAACCCTAAAAGTGAATTAGAAACCCTAGGAAGCGAGCTAGGTTTAATGGATCTTGATGACATGCATAATAAAAAGGGAATTACGTGGTTATTTCAGGATCTTGTTGAAAATGCTTGCTTGCTTGGATTCTTATTTGCATGGATATTTTTGTTCAAATCGTCAGATCAGGTATGTGGTTAATTATGAATAACCGCCTTAGTTTCTCGAGGATTTTCTGGATGGTTAATCACATTGAATGCAAATTATCAGTTTGGATGATCATACTTGCAAACTATAAAGTCACTATGATTATCACATTAATAATAGAAGTATGGATTCTCGCACTTACATTCCACCCTGATGGATGATGCCAAAGGTCAGGCCCAGATGGGTAGACCAATGGACACCTTGAGTGGTGACCCCAGACACCAAGCTCGGGAATGAGAAGGTGGCCTATGATATTGCATGACTAGTGGGCACCATGAGTGGTGACCCCAGGCACCAAGCTCGGGATTGAGAAGGTGGCCTTAAGTCATTGGCAAAGGAAACCCTAAAGTGGGTATGCCAGGGTTAGGGCAAAAGTGGTGGAGAATGTCATACTGAAAAGTGTAAATTGGCTTGTTAATTAACTTGATTGTGATGATTAGATTGTTATCCTTATGTGCAAATTTTTGGTTGTTCCCACATACCAGTATATTTCAATATACTGACCGATGTTTTGTTTGTCGACGTTTTAGGAACATCAATTGAAAGAACAAACAGTAAAGTGACACATTGTGGAAATAAGAAATAAAGCGCAAGGAGGATTAGATAGAATAATTCAAGCTTTGGATAGATAGATTTCTAAAGTTTTCAAACGTAAGTAAAGTTTTAATTTTATACCAAATTCCAGTTAGTTAGTAGAATTTCATAATTATTATTGATTATTTGTCGAACCTTTGATCCTATTAATTGAATAACGGCTCTAACCTTCGGGTCTCCCTTAATTGGGGGTTACCGGGAGGCGGGGTCGTTACAGGTGGTGAAACCCAAGACCATCCCAGTGATTCCATATCATTAATCTAGATCAACTTTAATTCTACTCTTTACTTTCCTGTACTTAGTTTAATTAACCTCAAAATCAACCAATCGTTCTAAATATTAGTCTTACTTGAGTTAGATTCGACTAACGATGATTCTTAAAAATGTTGTCTCTTAGGATTCGATCCTTAACTATACTGTGATAAGATCCGTTCGCTTGCGGGTGGTATTATTGCACAAGTTTTTGGTAAAAGCTCATGGATTTCAACCCCGAGTGGATTTGTTAGTGCGATAATATTACACGTCAAATTTTGGTGCCGTTGCCGGGGACAACATAATCAGTTAGTTAAATCTAGTTCTTTTAAGGCGAATCTAGAATTTTTCTTTTCTTTTGAAACAATTGATGATCCACTTGAATTCATTTCTACTCCATCAATCTCACTTTTGAAAAATCTTTTCTTCTCAGGTACCCCAAAGACTAGTGCATGCACTACTTAAATAGTCTGGGACTTTCTGCTAGTTTTGATCTGGAGATTGACAGAACCTTTCATCGTCAAAATAGAGAGAATCAAGTAAGAATGGCTCAAGGGGAGGAAATAGCCCGAAGAGTAGCTCAGGCCATTAATGCACATAGAGAAAGGCTCATGCAAGAAGCCAGGACAGCAGTTCAAGAAGAAATTCAAGCAGCACAGGCAGCAACGCGAGCAGAAGAACTGCAAAAGGATTTTAGGGAGTTCTCAATCCCTAAAGCTACTGATGTACATCACCCAGTTCAACCTCCTCCCATCAACGCTCCCAATTTTGAGATACGAGCACATTGGATCACCTTGCTTCAAAACAACCCGTTCTATGGTAAGCAAGGAGAGGATAGTCAGGAACATCTTTTGAGGTTTATCAATATATGTGCTATGACAAAGAAAAATGGAGTCTCAGACAATGCTATCCGACTCCATCTCTTCAAGTATTCTCTCACTGATAGAGATATAAGTTGGTACAATTCCTTGCAAAGCGAACCCATCACCACTTGGGAACAACTCCAAAATGTTTTTCTAGAAAAAAATTACCCTCCCCCTCTCACTTATGAAATTAGGGGAAGAATAACAAATTTCATTCAAGTCCCTGGAGAAACTCTTGATGAAGCATGGGAAAGATATAAAGAGCTTCTGCGCAAGTGTCCACACCATGGAATTCCTAAGAAACAACTCATTGAAATCTTCTATAGGGGTGTAGACAATGATATCAAGAGGTTTTTGGATTCCTCATCTGGAGGAAATTTCATACGTCAAAGTTACGACAACGCATGGAGAGTCGTCACCCTTAGAGATGAAAATCAAGCTTATTGGGGAAGATCTGTAGGTAAAGGAGTATTGAAAGTAGCTATGGCTGAAGCTACTCCTGAGTACAAGTCTATCGCTGAAACCCTAAAGCTCTTAGTTGCCAAGCAATACCATATTGAATCATCCCTTGCTGCAATTGGAAGAGGATGTTCACCCCCTCAACAACAAGAACAGATTAAGTCTGCTTCACTGTTCTGTGAAGCATGTAAAGGTACTGATCATTCCACTTTAGCATGCAATGTTCTCTATGATGTTGTTCTAAGAAACGCATGTGGACAAGGAGATAATAGTCAAATGCAAAATCTGAATGCTATCAACACCATCCCTGGTCAAGGATATTACAATCTGAATCAGAATAGGAACCATCCTGGCTTTCAATATGGAAATCCTTTAGGAGTGGAGAACTCACGACAACTTGGTTCAAACAACCAACAACGATGCCCACCGGGATTCCAGTATAATCAACAACAGAATTTTGGGAATCAAGGAAACTTCAGGGGTAATTTTTAGAATAGGAACTTCAACAATTATCAAAACAATTCTCTGTTTCAGAATCCCAACCAAGTCACTTACCAGAATCAACAACAAGGGAAACATGCCAGTATTGTCTCTCCATAGGACAAACTAACGACAATTGAGAAGATGTTGCAATCACAACAGATAATGATAGCTAACCAGCAAACCCATCAGAAGGCTATTGAATCTCAACTAGCTCAGCTTGCAGCTAGCATGAAGCCACCTGCTGGAGCCTTTGTTGGCCAACCTGAGAACAACATTAAGCATCCAGAACAACTAAAGGTTGTCACAACTAGGTCAGGAAAATATTATTTCGATCCTCCCATCAAGACACATGTGGATATTATAGACGAGGATGACTCTGTGATTGTACAAGACTCTACAACTCCTGAGTCTCAACCAAAAGAACCAATAACTGCTGATAGAACAGACAAGGAAAGTTTTGAGAAACCTATTGATGAATAAATAGAAACACCATATCCAGAGGTGCCTGTATACAATCCTTGTATACCTTTCCTTGCTCGTCTAAGGCAAACAAAGATTGATACCCATTTCAACAAGTTCAAGGAAGCTATGAAAAAGCTTCATGTTAATATACCCTTTTTAGATGCTTTGGTTGAGATACCAGCCTGGACAAAGTATGTGAAGTCACTTCTAACAAGGAAATACATAACTAAAGAATATGACATAGTGAAGTTAGAAATGACTACTTCCGACATTATCCAAAGCAAGATGCCCAAGAAGCAGAAAGACCTAGGATCATTTGGATTTTGTGCCATATCAGTGACTCTTTGTGTAAGAAAGGACTGGAAGATCTTGGTGCTAGCATCTCCATCATGCCACTCAGCCTTTGTAAAAGGCTAGGGTTTGCTGAACTTCTCCCAACTAGCATGACCATAAAACTCGCAGACAATTCGATAAAATGTCTATTAGGAATCCTCGAAGATGTCCCGATCAAGGTAGGCAAAGATTCCTATGTTCCATATGACTTTGTCATCATGGACATAAAGGAAGATGCTAGATACCCTCTCATATTTGGATGTTCGTTCCTTGCCACTGCAAGAGATCTTATTGATGTTGAGGTAGGAACCCTATTGCTCAGACTTGGTAAAGAAATTCTCGAATTCAAATTTTTTGAAAGTATGTGAAGATCAAGCATGCAAGAAGAAGTCTACTTAATTAATTGCATAGAGCAGATGTCACTCCTTATGCAAGGGGATTATGAACAAGAAGATCCTTTAGGAATAGCTCTAACTAAACCAGATGCAGCTAGTTCAACTGATGAACAAGTGAAAAGTTGTGTTCTCAACCTTGACACTACTAAAGAAGATCCTAAAGCCAAAATTGAGGAACTTAAAGCTGTAAATGTTATCGAAGAAACATGTGAAAAGCCACAAACCCCTGAAATGAAACCACTACCCGAGGGATTGCAATACATGTTTTTAGATGACCTCAAGGTCTGCCCAGTCATCATAAATTCTAATTTAATAGCAGAATCAGAAGATACACTCTTGACAGAATTAAAGGAAAGAAGAAAGGCCATTGGTTATAAGATGAATGATCTTACTGGGGTTAGTCAAGTACTGTGTATGCACAAAATCCCCATGGAGGAAAAACACAAGCCGACTGTTGAACATCAAAGGAAGCTAAATCCAAATATGAAAGAAGTAGTCTGCCTTGAAGTTATAAAGTTGCTCAAGATAGGTATTATCTACCCGATCTCCGATTCGCCGTGGGCCAGTCTAGTGCATGTTTTCCCAAAGAAGGGCGAAACTACTGTGATACATAATGAAAATAATGAACTCATCCCCACTCGAACAGTCATAGGATGGAGGATGTGTATTGATTATAGGAAGATGAACAAGGCAACTCGAAAGGATCATTTCCCAATGCCTTTTCTTGATCAAGTCTTCGAAAGATTGGCTCACTAAGCATATATTTTTTATCTTGACGGTTACTCGGGATTCTATCAAATACCCATACATCCATATGATCAAGAGAAAATGACTTTTACGTACCCATTTGGAACATATGCTTTTAGAAGGATGCCGTTCAGACTCTATAATGCGCCTGCAACTTTCCAACATTGCATGGCATCTATATTCGCTGGTCTCACCAAAGCTATCATGGAAGTTTTTATGGATGATTTTTCTGTATATGGAGATTCATATGATTCGTGCCTAAAGAACCTCTCCCTTGTCCTCGAACGGTGTGAAGAAGCACACCTTGTGTTAAATTGGGAGAAGTGTCACTTTATGGTAAAAGAGGGAATTGTCCTTGGCCATAGGGTCAGTAATCGAGGAATTGAAGTAGACAAGGCAAAGATTGAAGTAATTTCCAAGCTCTCTATCCCTACGAATGTAAAGGAGGTTTGTGCATTCCTAGGGAATGTGGGCTTTTACAGATGGTTTATAAAGGACTTCTGAAAGATAACCAAGCCGATGACGAATATGTTACTAAAGGATGCTAAATTCAATTTCGACGGAGAATGTGTCAAAAGTTTCAACAATCTAAAGCTTACTCTTACAACAACACCCATCATTAGAGCTCCTGATTGGGATCACCCATTAGAAGTTATGTGTGATGCCAGTAATTATGTTGTGGGTGCTATTCTAGGACAGTGTATAGAGAAGAAACATTATGTGATCTACTATGCATCGAAAACCCTCGATGAAGCTCAGAGGAATTATGCAACTACTGAGAAAGAACTTCTTACAGTCGTGTATGCCTTTAACAAGTTCAGATCCTACCTCATAGGTTCAAAAGTCATTGTCTACACAGATCCCGCAGCTATCCGTTACCTCCTAGTGAAGAAAAATGCAAAACCCAGGTTGATAAGATGGATTCTCCTACTACAAGAATTTGATCTAGAGATAAGAGATAAAAAGGGTACATAGAATGTTGTGGCTGACCATCTCAGTCACATCCACACTCTAGAAACTGAGAAAATCCCAATTAATGATTCTCTTCCGGATGACCAATTAATGAAAATTTTAGAAGCTACACCTTGGTACTCAGACTATGTAAATTACCTCGCCGTTGGTATCATCCATCCTGAATGCATCGGAAATGCACTGAAGAAATTCATGCATGATGTGAAACAGTATCACTGGGATGATCCATACCTTTTCAAGCTCTGTGTTGATGGACTTTACAGACGATGTATCACTGAGGAAGAAGCCAAACTCATTTTAGAGCAATGTCACTCTGGCCCAATTGGAGGCCATATGAGTTCTAAGAAAACGGCTATAAAGGTTTTGCAATGTGGATTCTTTTGGCCAACCATATCCAAAGATTCCTACAACTTTGTTCTATCATGTGACTAATGTCAAAGAATAGGTAACATTACGAAGAGAGATGAGATGCCACTTAAGTTGGGGTAAGAAATCAAGATATTTGATGTTTGGGGTGTGGACTACATGGGTCCTTTCCCATCTTCTCATGGATTTTCCTACATCCTAGTGGTAGTGGATTACATCTCAAAATGTGTCGAAGCCATACCAACCATCAGTAGTGATTCCAAACATGTCATCAAAATGTTCAAGGATATCATTTTTCCTTGATTCGGAGTCCCATGCACTGTGATCTCTGACGGAGGTTCTCATTTCCTGGAAAGAAGCTTTGAAGCATTGCTGAGGAAATATGGAGCAACTCACAAGGTAGCCTCACCCTATCATCCACAAACTAGCAGACAGGTAGAGGTTTCTAACCATCAACTCAAGGCTATTTTGGAAAAGATAGTAGGCCACAATCAAAAAGATTGGTCAGTGAAAATCAATGACACATTGTGGGCCTACCGAACTGCTTTTAAAACTCCTCTTAGAACTACACCATTTTGATTGATCTATGGAAAGTCTTGCCACCTAGATGTAGAACTGGAACACAAAGCATGGTGGGCAATAAAACAGCTAAATTTTGACATGAAGAAAGCATGCCAAGCCAAGATTCTGCAACTCCAGGAGCTGGAAGAACTCTGTATGATAGCTTATGAGAATGTATGAATCTATAAAGAACGCATGAAACTTTGGCAAGATGGTCATCTAAAAAGAAAGGACATTCAAGTCGGAGACCAAGTTCTTCTGTTCAATTCCAGACTGAGGTTATTCCCAGGAAAACTCCGTTCTCACTGGTCTGGACCTTACATTGTCAAGAGCATCTACCCACATGGTGCTTTCTCTTTATGGAGTGAAAAGTCAAGAAAATTTGTGGCAAATGGTCAACGATTGAAGATATATTTTACCTCAACTAACATAAGCACTGAAGCAATGCTGGAACTCACCAATCCAATGGATCCACCGTAAAGTTGAAGGAATCAAGTCAAGCCACCGACATAAAACAAAGTCGCTTATTGGGAGGCAACCCGATAAATAAATTCATATTTAGTTTTAATTTTGAATTAGGAATTTTTCTTAATTTTTTTTAATTTTTAATCAAATTTCCATTCTGATTTATCTTCATTTTTTAGATTTTCAGATGGAGGATGCACGCTGATTGGAAATCAACCACATCTGGTGGTCTAACTAGCATGAATTTTCCCCTCCATCTCAGATTTAGAGTTTGCTCAAGACGAGCAAAATTCTAAGTTCGAGGTGGAGGGTGGGTGGTACGTACTCCACTTTCCACCTTCACCTATCCAAATCAGACTTAAGATTTCATCATTGCATTTTTGACCAACATTTTCAAAAAATTTAAAAGTTTTCAGAAGAAATTTGCACAGATACGGGATGAAGTTTTGATGCATTTGAATCATTATACCCTCCTCATTCGAAGAAAATCCTCAACATGACCACTTTCTGAAACTAACCTTTTAATTGAAATCATCATGAGAAGCTTATGAATCCTAACATCATGATCTTTATGCAAAAATGGCAAGTGTCTGTTAAATTGATAGGGATCAAACATGTTGTACTTCTTAACTGACTAGTGGAACAATAACATGGAATTCCTATCGGATCCTCATCAAGTCATTATTTGAGCAGAGTATGATAAAGAGAAAAACCTGGTGCACTGAATTGTAAATCAAGTTGCATTCTGATCTGAACTCTCTTCTACACTTCTTCTATCATCTTCGTATCCCTCCGTCCATAAAAAACGAAAATAGCCAAAATAGTGCCAAACCCTAAGTTCGGGGTGGCACACCACCTTTTTCTATATCCGCTTCTTCCATACCCCTCGCTGATAAATAGGGGCATACCACCAAGATAAGATGCCAAAGTGCACACAAAAAGAACTGAAATTTCAAGTCGAATAGAGGGGAGATTCTCAGAAAAACAATGCAATCAATGAAATTGTAAAGAATATAATAAAAATCTCGAGTCGAATAGAGGAGAGATTTATTTCTTCCTTCCATACCACCCTTCACTCCCTTTTCTACCTAAAGGCACAATAAATACCTCCACTACCCTGAAATACACCAATGTCAGATCAGATGCACACTTGTTGTTCTGTGGGTATCTCTAGACTCTTACGAAACTCTTTGACATGCATGTTGTTGGAAAAAGTGAGGAGGCAGTGAAATTGGAAAGCAAACTCAGGAATGAAGATATGGTAAGATGTGTTCAGTGGTCTCAGGAAGTTAAGATACTTAGTCATACTGAGCAAAAAGGAAAACAATCGTGATGTGAAGAGGAGGCAATCACATGATCAGAAAGTATTCATTTGGCGACTATTTCAGATTTTGTGTTACTCGAGGATGAGCAACATTTATGTTCGGGGTATTTTGATGAATCACTATTCATCATGATGTTCAGTCACCTTTTTGGGACCAATTCGATTCAATACTTTTGATTTCATCTCCTAAATCTCACAAAATGCAATCTTTCTTAACTGATCCAATTATTAAGAATATTTACTAGATTTATATTGATTTTTTGTAGGTCTAGATAATGTTCAATCATCATATGGAATTCACTTAAGATCCTCTCAACTTTGGTCTTGACCAAACGGTTTGCCCTAACGGTCTACTCATGCGGTTTTGACCTCTCGGTCTCAGACATTCACCTACACGGTCCTCCTTTTACTACTCTACCTAAATAGTCTCAAGACCGTATAGTTCCTAACGGTTTCAAAACCATTTGGACCAAGGACCGTTTGGATGTTGAAGATCGATCAGAGGCCATCGATCCTCAAGACCATTTAGACGACAAATATGTTTGGATCCAAGATCATTTGGATCTAAGACCGTTTGGATCCAAGACCATTTGGATGAAGACCATTTGGATGACGAAGACCTTTTGGAACCAAGACCGTTTGGATGAAGACCGTTTAGACACTCAAGCAAAAACCTGTAACATCCCTGACCTGGGTTAAACTTTAACCCTAGGTGTTTTGATCAAGAAAGGTGATTAAATGCTTAATCGCATCTTGTGAAAAGTAATTAGGGCTCAAGAGGAACTTATGTTGCAACTCTAGCCCTTTTGAACATTGTTGAAATCGATGTTTTGCTTGTTTTGGACTAAAGTGCAAATTACCCAAGTTGAGGGGTTTAAGTGCAAATTGTGCATGATAATATGTTCCTCATGTGTTGAAGCATCATGAGAGTAAAGATGATTCTGAGGTATGGCTTTTGGAAGCCTGAATACCAAGAAAGAGCTGATAAAGCAATGTATGTGCATGAAAACCTAGTTTTGGTGTAATGTGCAATTTACCCAAAACCCAGGGTGCATTATGTAAATTACCACTTCAATAAGGTCCATAATGTTTCTTGGAATCATGTAGATCAAATAAAATGAGAGGGACGCCTCATTTGAATTAAGTTGGAGGAGAGGGAATCTTGATATTAAAATAATCAAGATTTAATCCTAATTGAAACCCTAATTTGATTTAGGGCAAAAATAAATGTATTAATTAAAGGGCCTTCAACCAAAATTAAAATGGTTGGGTTCAGATGTGTGTGTGACGTACTTGAGCCTTGAAAGGACCACGAAAATATCCAAGGGAGTGGATAACTCACACACAATTTTATAAGAAAAAGAAATATCCACTCACATATGGATATTAATATAATATGAATTGAGGTGCTTAATTTGCTTTTCTTTAAATCATGGATAATTGAGAGGAATAATAGGAAAACAAGATATCCTCGTCCCTAAGGAAGATGAGGGGGAAGAGGCGGCCACATTTTTAGGATTAAATGAATTTTTGCAAAGCATATTCTCTCTCATTGAATTTTTATAAAAGAACCTTTTACAAGCCAAATGGAAGGCTTTTTCGACACCACTTCTTATCCTTGCTTGGGAAACGACCAAGGGAGCTTGGGAGGATCAGGAGGACGACCCCCAACCTGTTGGTAAGGTTCTTGATCCATTTCACCTTGATTCCATGGTGGAAATCGAAAATAAATTATGGATTTCTTCCTATTTAGATCTCCTCTTCAATTCTTTTTTTTTGGTCAGTTCCTCTTCAATTCTAACCATTCCTTTTCACTCAAACCTTGAGGACGATCCTTGGAATGGTGAAAGGAGTTGCATCCACCATTGTTTCCGTGGACATGGAGATTTGGAGCTCAATGGGAGGCGGGTTTTATAACTTGAAACCCTAACTTTGTTATTGCATTCAATTCCCCATCAAATAATGATCATTTCTTTATTTACAATTATTGATTTGGTTGATTGATGCAACTTCCATGGAAATCACAGCAGGTTTCGTGGGTCTAGAGCTTGATGATGATGAGATAATCATAATCACACACCTCCCCAAATATCTAGACCAAACGGTTTCAATCAAATGTCCAAACGGTTTGTGTTTTGGGAGCAAATAGTTTCAAACCGTTTGGAATGAGACAGTTTCACTAAACCGCATAGAAGAAAATGATTTAAGACCGTTTGGTGATGTTGACCAGGGTTGACCGTTTGGAGACTTGTTCATAATGATATAGGTTAATGACCCACCAATTATTATTGATTAACTCCAATTGGTTCATGAGTTGAAGGTCCATCAATCACCTAAACCCTAATCGGGTTGAGTGTTGATTTCATAAGTGATTGAGTTTGAAATTTGGGTTGATTGAGCCAAACGGTTTCAAAACCATTTGGGAATCACCCAAACGGCCTCAAGACCGTTTGTAGGTCAACCAAGACCGTTTGTAGGTCTAGGGTTGAGTATGGTTAAGTATTTGAAGATCCAAACATATGGTATAAACCGTAATCGGCTAAGTGCTGATTTTGTAATTGAATGAGTTGATGCTTTGGGTTGATTGACCCAAACGGTTTCAAAACCATTTGGGGATCACCCAAACGGTCACCCAAGACCATTTGGAGGTCTAGGGTTAAGTTTGGTCAAGTGTTTGAAGGTCCAAAGATACCAAATTGAAATACAATTAAGTGCTGATTTGGTGACCAATCCTAGGATCCAAACCCTAATTGAATGATATGGTTAATGATGATATGATGGGAAAACGGTCTCAAGACCATTTGGAGGTCATCCAAACGATCCCAAGACCGTTTGGGGGTCACTCAAGACCGTTTGGAGGTCTAGGGTTGACTGTGGTTAGGTGTTTGAAGATCTAAAGGTACTAAGTTGAAGTGCAATCAAATGCTAATTCGGTGATCAATCCAATGATCCAAACTTTGATTGATTGACTTGGATTTTGATGTTGACATGGGAAAACGGTCTCATGACCATTTGGAGGTCATCTAAATGACCTCAAGACTGTTTGGGGTCAGGTCATGCCCAATTTGGATGATGGTCCAATGGTTTTAAAGTAACTAGTTTCACATTGGTTAATGTTGAAGGATCATCGATTCCAAACCCTAATCCAATTGATTCAAACCCTGATTGATGATCAATTGAGGGTCAATTGAGGGTCAAATCAGTTGAAGTTTGACCTATTTAACTTAAATTGAAGTATGGTGATAGGTCCAATTGATGATTGGATACATGAATTCAATGATTGAAGGAACCAACATTGGAAACCCTATTTTAATCAGTTAGTCAAATCTAGTTCATTTAAGACTAATTTAGGATTTTGCTTTTTCTTTTGACACAATCGACCATCTATGGTTAATCCACTTGGACACCTATTGTAATTGAAGATCCAATTGGTCAATTCAATTGGATACCTTATGTATTGGAGGTCCAATGTAATTGAATCTCTTGAGAATTAAGATGATGAATGATCCATTGATCCAATGATGATTAGTAATGACAATTAATGAAGGTACAAGGTTGAAACCCTAATAGTACCTAAGTGATTAGTGACAATTAAGGGATGAACCCTAATTGCTTATCGGAACAATGAGGTGGTACTCTATGTTAATCATAGTTGTATGTACTTGATTGAAGGGTTGATATGACCTTATCAAGTTGAGAAGATGATAGCATGAGGTTCACACATGAATATGATTCATGAGGCGATTAAGGGTATGATTCTTAAGCAAAGAGATCATGAAACCCTAGTCATGAACATAAACCCTAATTGATAGGGCTATTGAACTCTAACCCTAATTGAGGGCAATTCTGAATAAAACCCTAATCCAGGGTGAGGATGTAACCCTAATCTAGGGTAATGATATATGAAACTCCAATTTAGGGAAATGAGATGTAAACCCCTAACTGGAGATGAATAGTAGACCCAAGCTGTGGTTAACCATAGTGAAAACCTTAATTGAGGTTGATTCCATGTGAATCCCTAATTGAGGTTGATTCAATGTGAAACCTTAATTGAGGTTCATTCCATGTGAATCCCTAATTGAGGTTGATTCAATGTGAAACCTTAATTGAGGTTGATTTCAATGTGAATCCCTAATTGAAGTTGATTCCATGAGAAACCCTAATTGAGGGTGATCCCATGAGAAATCCCTAGTTGGAACGAATAGTAAACATTAAGTATAGACAAATAGTTGTGGAAGCCTAATGAAGGGTGATACTATATGAAATCCTAACTCTAATGAAGTATGATAGCATGTGAAATCCCAAAGCCCTAATAAAAGGTAAAGGTATGTGAAAGCCTGATTGAAGTTATAATACATGAATCCTTAATCTTGAACAATATGATGACAACCCAGAACCCTAATAATAAAATAGTGGGTAAAACCTTATAAGGGTGAAATATCATAAATGGTTGATTATAGGCAAGCTTATTGTAAGCAATGCCTTAACCTGAGATGAGTTCATATCATTAAAGATAATTGGACCATTCTTATGTGTAACCTATCCACTTCATGGTAAGAGTGACAGGTTAGTGGATGGAAGGATTAAGATGGGAAATACCTTAATCCAAGATAAGCTAATAACTTAAGAAAGTTGGAAGTAATGAGGTAAGTGATACGTCAAGATATGAAAGACTTCATAGTTAGCATCTCAAAGTTGATATACTTTGATAACTATGAAATCCTAATGTGAGATGGGAAATCTTAACCCTAAATTGGGTAAGGGGACATGAGAGATCATACTATGATATGAATAGTAAGCCCTAACCCTATTGAGGGAATAGAGGTGTTACTATTGTATTACATGAAGTAATATGTTATCATTGCGTAGTGAGAGGTGACAAGAAGTTTAATGGACTTGTGAGACATGGTTAAATGTTGCCTAGTGAGAGGTGACAAGATGCTTTATGGGATTTATGAGCCATGAGAGCAATTATGGCATAGTGAGAGGTACCAAAATGATTATAAAAGTTTACTATAAGAAAGGATAATGTTTTAATAAACTTAATTAGAGGAACAACTGTATTCAATAAAGAATGTGTAAAGCTATGTAGGCTAACATCAGGGTTCAAAGCCTAAAGTAGTATGTGATGATCAATGATGAGTTAAAGGAATTAAATTCCATGAACTATGAAATCAGGATTGGTTAGAGTCCAATGCCTGGATGTGAAATCAGGATTGGTTAGAGTCCAATGCCTGGCTGTGAAATCAGGATTGGTTAGAGTCCAATGCCTGGCTGTGAAATCAGGATTGGTTAAAGTCCAATGCCTGGATATGTAATCAGATTTGGTTAAAGTCCAATACATGACAGAGGTGTAATGCCTGTAATCAGGATTGGTTAAAGTCCAATGCCTGTCTGTGAAATCAGGATTGGTTAGAGTCCAATGCATGGCTGTGAAATCAGGATTGGTTAGAGTCCAATGACTGGCTGTGAAATCAGGATTGGTTAAAGTCCAATGTCAGGCTGTGTAATCAGGTTTGGTTAAAGTCCAATACCTAGCAGAGGTGTAATGCCTGTAATCAGGATTGGCTAAAATCCAATGCCTGGCTGTGAAATCAGGATTGGTATTGTCCAATGCCTGGCGGTGTAATCAGGTTTGGGAGAGTCCAATACCTGGTAGAGGCTAAATGCCTATAGTGATAACACATGATTGGTAATAACCCAATGCCTGTAATGATTGTGGGCTCTGATCTCCAAACCACGATATAAACACGATTTAAACTTAGCGGAAGCGATTCAATTAGCAGCGAAATACCAAAAATCAGCGGAAATTAAAACTTTTTGAGATAAAGCATTGAAACCATAAAACTTCCTTCATAAAAGGAGATAAACTGTTTACATCTCAGATAATTACTTCTTGAGTAATTATATACAACATGATACAAAATCTTAAGAACTCATAACCAAAATCTCAGACCAAAAGACTCCAAGACCTGAGAGTACAAAGGACACATAGGACTGACTCTAACTACACCACATGGTAGGCTAAATCTCCACCTGAGATTTTACTGCTACTCCTGGTGCTGCTGCTGCTAGGACTGGTCACCTGTAGACCTGTTCCTCCATCTTCGACGTCCACCTAAAAAGTTGAAGTCTACGGGGTGAGACAATTTTACATAATTGTCCCAGCGAGAGTTATAACTCTCCGCCAGAAGCTTTATTATAGTACCTTAAAGAATAACTTAAGCAGTAAAAGCTTCAAAGTATTCAACATCAGATTTAATTAGTAAGCATGAGTTCAACAATTATGAAACATGAAGACATTTGCACTATACCGTGTAGCATCAATCAATCAACTCATAGTTATCTCTAACAGGTATGCTATGCTGTGGATTATGTTTTTCAAACATTATTTTTATGCCCTGTGGAGATGAGGTTTACCACTCATCCTCCAACCAATCACTGCTAAGTGCCTTGGTATCATACTAGGTCATCGAAAGAGCCGGATTCTCATGACCTTCACCTTCCTCCGTCAGTAAGAGGATTACTTGTAGGACATCTCGTGCCTCTACTATAATATCTTACCAGGGTAATCTGGTCCTTCGCTATTTTAGAGTTATAGTGGCGTTCTGTACTCTCTTCGTCATCAGGAGATTTCATGTTTATCTTCCACTGATACGGATATCTGTGCTTTCTTCGTCATCAGGAGGTTTCATGTTTACCATCCACTGATACGGTATAGGATTGTAGTGAAGGATTGATGGATTACACATCTACATCAAACACCTACACTAGGATGTAAGGTTCTACACATCCATATACCCCACATACTCAAAAGTATGTGATCCAGGAGTTCCCTTAGGAAAACCTGTTTCACCATCATTTGATCTCTGACAATGATTGATCTATGATCAGGGCTCTACATTACACTTGATTAGTTAGGTACATTCAGTATCATCATACATTGTTCTTCAAACAATAACATTAGTATAACAGCTATGAAATGAGAATACTAAATGTAACAAGCCTAACTCTCATCAATCATCATATCTCAATACATTTATCACAAGTCATCTCTAAAGCATGACCTTGATGGTAATTATGGCTCTCACAGCCCATTTTAATCCATAAGTTGCCATTGACAATGCATCAGGATAAATCACTATTCATAAAGCTAAAGCATGCTTTCAATGAATATAGTTTCATAATCCATACCTGGATATGATCATCATCTCATGACAACCTACATGGTTAATTCAACTGATAACAGTAAACAATTCATTCTAGAAGTTACACTTTCAAACTCTTAGAAGAGTCAAGTTCCCCAATAATCATCAATCTGGGTTTACTATTCACAAAACATGTCCTCACCCTAGAATTAGGGTTTACTATTCACCTCATGGCGAATTGAACTCATAACATCATCATGTATGAGAAACATCATCATTAAAGCTCCTAGAATAGATTAAGATTCACTAAACATCATAATTAGGGTTTCCATGATCTCACATAGGTGGATCATACCCTAATCATGCACATTCATGTGTATTGAAGGTACTTTACTTAAGTTTCCACTATAAAAGGGTACTTTCTCTCTCTTATGATACTTTCTCTCTCCTCTTACTATTAGATGGTGATAACACCACTCTAGATCAGGTTGGGTTAAGTCCTCATTGACTAGCATAAGCTAAAACATCATTAACATGTGATTAGGGTTTTATTAGAAAAAGGTATTACTCAATTAAACCCCTCAAGGGTATTTTGGTAATTTACCTCATGATCACCATCATGGGTCAATTCATTAATAACTTAGTCCCTTAATGTTCTAAGCTACCATTAGGGTTTAGATTAGATCACCATTGAACAAATTACAACTTCAAGTGATTATATATAATTAACCTTGAAAACCTCCAAACGGTTTCAACCTTCAACTACCAAACGGTTTGAAACCGTTTGGGCGCGTTGACTGTTTGCTAGGTTTGACTCCAAGACCGCATGACCTCAAGGTCATTTGCCCAAACCGTTTGGGTGCGTTGACCGTTTGGAAAGGTTGAATTTCCAAACCGTTTGAGCTTATGCGGTTTGAAACCGTTTGATCAACTTGTCTTGAGATCGATTGGTCCAAACGACCTTGAGATCATTTGAGCCCAAACGGTCTTGAGACCGTTTGGATCCAAATGGTCTTGAGACCGTTTGGTCCAAATGGGCTCAAACCGTTTGGACCTCCAACATGGTTCAAAAGTTACAAATGTTTATGATTAAGTATGTTGAAGCCCTCACTTGGCCAAAGCCATGTTAACCACTTATAAATTGAGTCAAAAAGGATGAGCCTCAAGCAATTGGACACCAAATTAACCCTCAATTGAAAGCCAATTAGGGTTAAGTCCATCTCAATTAGAGTTTCAAATCGGATGGTCATCAATATTCAACAATGTGAATCAATTCAAGGTTGAACCTATCAATTGACCTCCAATTGGGCCCAAACTTGGCCCAAACGGTCTTGAGATCATTTGGATGACCTCCAAACGGTCTTGAGACCGTTTTCCCAAGAATTCGTCAAAATCTAAGTTGATTTGACAGGGGTTGAATCTTAATTAAGTCACAAATCAGCAATTTGATTATTTCAATAACCCATTGTAATTGGGCTCTCAATTGATCAAATTACCTTAACCCTAGACCTCCAAACGGTCTTGGGTTGACACCAAACGGTCTTGAGACCGTTTGGATGAGTTCCAAACGGTCTTGAGACCGTTTGCCCATCCAATCTTTGGACTCTAGTGAAAATTCATCAAGGTTTGATCTATTGAGTTGATCATCACATCAATACTTAATTGCAATATGATTTGGTACCTTTGGACCTTTAATTGGTCAACTATACTTGACCCCAGACCTCTAAACGGTCTTGGGTGATCCCCAAACGGTCTTGAGACCGTTTGGATGATTCCCCAAACGGTCTTGAGACCGTTTGGGCTAACCAACCCAAAATCACTAATTAACTCATTGGAATTTCAGCACTGATTTCAATTAGGGTTTGCCCTATTGATTAGCCTTCAACTCATGACTCATTTGGAATTAAGCCATCAAATTTGGTGAGTCATTAATCAACATTATTATGAACAGTAATCCCAAATGGTCAACGCTTGGTCAACCATCTTAAACGGTCTTTAGACCGTTTGCCCAAAAAAGGAAAATTAAACAGATTGAAAATCAGAACTTAATTCAATCGGATTTGCTAATTGATTTGCTTATATCTCACGATTCCTTTGGAGTTAACCCCTCAAATTTTGTGGGTGATCAGCCTACATAATTAGGAACAGGATTCCCATACGGTCGTCGCTTAGTCAACTGGACCAAACGGTCTTGGAGACCGTTTGCCTCTATGCGACCCTGAAACCGTTTGCCCACCAAACGGTTGTGCAAACCGCATGGGCAATTGGTTAGGACCGTTTAGTAAAGTGGAAATCCGTGGATAAGCATAGGAATTAACGCCCTTATCTTCTACCTCAAGAACAGAAGCAGTTCTTCACGATTTTACTTGCAAGGATGCAAGGGAAGATAGGAAAGAAGAAGAACTAGCAACTATATGCATAGAAAAAGATGTATAATCAAAGCATAAGGTTTAGAGTTATAAAACCCGCCTAAAGGTTGTTCCTTGAGCTCCAAGCTTCCAAGATTCAGGTATTTAATGGCGTCTTTGAGCTCCACAGGTCGGCCAAGGTGAATTCTCCAAGGAAAAGTTGGAAAGGAATGGCTAGAAAGATAAAGCTAGGTGAGCTAGCCATGAATTCAACCTTGAAATCGAGTTTCCTCCATGAATTCAAGCAAAAGGGATGATCCAAACTTACCTTGAACTCCCTGGTCGTTCTCCTATGCTCCAAAGCTCTGACTTAGTTGGTGTGAGCAAGGGGGATAAGTGAGGGAATGAAAGAAACGTTCCTTTGCTTGCAAAGGAAGTGATATATATATATATATATATATATATATATATATATATATATATATATATATATATATATATATATATATATATATATATATATATATATATATATTGGGTGAAATTTCTCCATAAAGCTTCTACTTTATCCCATTTCTCATTTAAGTCCTTCCTTTCTTCTTTGTTCGTCCCTATCCCTTATTTATAAGGACAAACTCCTTCTAAGGTCAAGAATTGAAGGCAAAGAGGATCAACCCATCACTAAAGCATACACATAAAAGGGCTATTATACATACACCTTGATTATTCAATCACAAAGGTGTTCTTTATTATATGATTATTCAAATGAAGTGCCCTCTTCTTCATTTCTACTCTAAATGATGATAAAAGTTATAAAAGATATTTTAGATGATGTATTTTACAAGTTTCACCCCTCAAATTGGGTAAATTGCACTTTACACCAATTTAGGGTTTTCAAGTACAGGGGTTGCTTCCACAGATGTACCTTGGTGCTCAAGCTTGGGAAATCCCTCAAACTTCATCATAAACATCCTCATGATGTCTCAACATCAGAGGAACATCTCAACATGTGCAATTTGCAAGTTAATCCCTTAACTGGGTAATTTGCACATAGATCCCTGTATTACAAAACAATGCTACAACTTTATATATAAAGGAGCAAAATTGAAATATATGTTTCTGAGGAACTTAATTACATGTCCAAAGTTAATCACAAGGATTTAATTACATATTTAGGCAAAACACCTAGGGTTAGTTCATAACCCAGGTCAGGGATGTTACAAATTATCCATCCCTTACAAGGATTTCGTCCCCGAAATCGATAAAACGTATTAAGAGAAAAGGGCAGGGTATTTCCTTCTCATCTCATCCTCTAGTTCCCAAGTGGCTTCTTCAACACCACGGTGGTTCCAGAGGACTTTCACTAGGCTTAAATCTTTCTTCTTTAACTTTTTAATTCTGTTATCAAGGATTGACACTGGTCCTTCCTCATAAGATATATCATCATTCAATTCTACCTCCATAGGTTGTAGAATTGACTCAGTGTCTGGGTGACATTTCTTTAGCATAGAAATGTGAAACACAGGATGTAACCTCTGTAACTCTGGTGGCAGCTCTAGTTTATAGGCTATTTTTCCAATCCGTTCAATGATTGGATAAGGCCCCATAAATCTAGGAGCTAACTTCCCTTTCTTTCCAAAACGAAGGACTCCTTTCCAAGGAGAGACCTTGAGATACACTTTGTCTCCAACCTCGAACTCTAAGGGTCTACGACGCTTGTCAGCATAAGATTTCTGCCTATCTTGTGCAGTCTTAATCTGTTGCTGTATTACCTTAATCTTTTCTGTAGTTTGTTGCACAAGATCAGGTCCTAACAACTGATGCTCACCAGTCTCATACCAACACAAGGGTGATCTACAACGTCTACCATACAAGGCTTCATAAGGTGCCATATCAAGACTATGCTGATAGCTATTGTTATAGGCAAACTCTATCAAGCTTAGGTGTAGATCCCAACTTCCGGTAAACTGGAGAACACATGTTCTCAACAGGTCTTCCAAGGTTTGTATGGTCCTTTCCGACTGTCCATCAGTCTGTGGATGAAAGGCCATACTAAACCTTAACTGGGTGCCTAAAGCATTATGAAGTCATTCCCAAAAACGACTTGTAAACTGAGGACCTCTGTCAGAAACTATAGTGACAGGAACTCCGTGTAAACGCACTATCTCTTGAACATATAACTGTGATAACCTTTCAGTAGAATAGGTTGTTTTGACAGGTAAGAAATGTGCTGTCTTAGTCAACCTATCTACAACTACCCAAATGGAGTCATGTCCTTTGCTTGTCCTGGGTAGGCCAACAACAAAGTCCATGGTCACATGGTCCCACTTCCACTGTGGTATGGGTAAAGGTTGCATTGTTCCTGCAGGATTCTGGTGTTCAGCTTTAACTTGCTGACACACAGGACACCTCAGAACAAATTCTGCAACATCCTTCTTCATTCCAGGCCACCAATACATATCTTTGAAGTTTCAATACATCTTGGTGCTCCCTGGATGCATGGCATACATCGAAGAATGAGCTTCTTCCAGGACTAACTTCCTCAAGTTGTCCACATCCGGCACTATCATCCTCCCATGATAACATGCTACATGATCATCTGAATCATGGAAACTATCTCGCTTCTCATTTCCATACTCTGATCTAATCTGCTGAACTACAACATCAACATGTTGTGCGTCCTTAATCTGCTCTCTTAGGGTAGGTTTAATATGCATCTCAGCCATCAACCCGGCTAACAATGACACCTTCAACTGTACATTGTCTTGCCTCAAAGCGATAAGCATATCCCTTCTAGAGCATACTAAAGAGTTTAGTTGTGCCCTTTCCATGGTTGATGTTGCTGATTTCCTACTCAAGGCATCAGCAACCACATTAGCCTTCCCTGGATAGTAATCAATCGTACAATCGTAGTCCTTGATTAATTCCATCCAGCGGCATTGTCTCATATTGAGCTCATGCTGAGAGAAGATGTACTTAAGGTTCTTATGGTCAGTGAAAATCTGAAACGTCTCTCCATAAAGATAATGCCTCCAGATTTTCAAGGCATGAACTACATCAGCTAACTCCAGATCATGTGTCGGATAATTCTCTTCGTGTTTCTTAAGCTGTCGAGAAGCAAAAGAAATTACTTATTTATCCTGCATGAACACACACCCTAGTCCATTCTTAGAAGCATCACAGAAAACTATATATCCTTTGCCTTGCTCAGGTAGTACAAGTATGGGTGCACTTGTCAACTTCTCCTTCAACAGTTGGAAATATTGCTGACACTTATCACTCCAAACAAAAGGAACATCTTTCCGGGTCAACTTAGTCAAGGGTAAGGCTATGGAAGTGAAATTCTTAATGAACCTTCAATAATAGCCTGCTAACCCCAAGAAGCTTCGAATCTCTGTCGGCGTCTTCCGTTGTTCCCACTGTAGAACAGATTCTACCTTTGTAGGGTCAACACAAATTCCCGATGCAGATATCACATGTCCAAGAAAAGATACCTCCGGCAGCCAGAACTCACACTTGCTAAACTTAGCATACAGCTTGTGTTCTCTTAGCAAGGTCAAAGCTTGGCGAAGATGCTGCTCATGCTGCTGAGCATCCTTACCATAGATCAGAATGTCATCTGTAAAAACGACAACACACTGATCAAGGAAGGGTCGAAAAACTCTATTCATGAGTTCCATGAATGCAGCTGGTGCATTGGTTAGTCCAAACGACATAACCGTGAACTCATAGTGACCATATCTTGTCCTAAAAGCAGACTTGGATATGTCACTATCCTTAATACAGAGTTGATGATATCCAGATCTCAGGTCTATCTTTGAGAAGATGGTTGCACCACGCAACTGGTCAAAGAGATCATCAATCCTCGACAGAGGGTACTTGTTCTTTATTGTTACTTTATTAAGTTGTCTGTAGTCAATGCACAATCGCATTGACCCATCTTTCTTTTTAACAAACAAGACCGGAGAACCCCAAGGTGAAGTGCTCAGTCGGATAAAACCCTTCTCAAGTAACTCTTGAAGCTGTTTCTTGAGTTCTGTCATCTCGGCAGGCACCATCCTATACGGTGTCTGAGCTATGGGTTTTGTATCTGGGACCAAATTGATCTCAAAATCAATCTCCTGAGGTGGTGGTATACCAGGAAGTTCTTCAGGAAACACATCCTCGAATTCCCTGACTATGGGAACTTCAGTAGGTTTGGAACTTTCCTTGGTAACATCTACCACATGGGCCAAGAATGCATAACATCCTTGCCTCAACAGCTTATCAGCAACCATAGCTGATATAAGACAGGTGGGCAGAATCTTTCTTTCACCTTGAAAGATCCATGTGTTGCCTTCATCAACAAACACAGCCAACTTGGATTCAGAATCCAAGACAACTCTATACCTTTCTAAGGTATCCATCCCGAGGATTATATCAAATCCTTGCATATCAAGTGGTATAAGGTCCACTTGAATGCAATGATTAGAAAAGAAGAGGATGCAGGGAGAACATACCTCCTACAAAACGGCAGACCCACTCAACGGAGTCTCTAACAATAAACTATCTGCCCTATGACTAACCGTCATATTGCAGTTACGAATCACTCTCCGAGTGATAAAAGAGTGCGTAGCACCCGGGTCAATCAGAACAGATACAACACAGGATGTAGACATATCAGAATATAAAAGTTCCATCTGACCTGCCACTACCCGTGGATTGACCACTGCTTCAGGTGGGTTCATAGCATAGAACCTTGCTGTCGCCTGGTGTTGAGGTGGTGCTGATGATCCAGCTTGAGACGCTTGTCCACGTCCTCGAGCTGCTCCTTGAGATTGCCTTCTCTGAGATCCCTGTTGACTCTGCCTCTGAGGTTGTGTCACACTGATAGGCCTAGATCGGCAGTCCTTCATCAAGTGTCCCACCTTCCCACAGTTGTAGCAACTTCTTTCCATTTGTTGTGGTCTTGGTGGTCCAGTAACTGACATTGATGCAGAACTGTGAGTCTCTTGTTGAGGTAGGCTTCGTCCCCTGCCTCTACTTGGTGACCACTGAGTTTGGGAACTTGATCTGGGTGGTGGAGGGTTAGGTGTAGAGAATCTCAGTTTCTTGGAATCCCTAGATGAAGAACCTTGGAACTGTGGATATCTTTTCTGGGTTTGCCTCATCTCAACCACAGATCTCTCTATCCTTCGGACTGACTCAACGAAGGTAGAGAATCTCTCTCGGTTTTCTAAGGCAGACACAGGGGTTGATATATCAACATTCAAACCCTTCTCGAATCTCCTGATTCTTTCCTCTTCTGTGGCAGCCATGTGCGGACAAAACCACAACAACTCCATGAATTTAGCTTCATATTCGCTAATGTTCATCATGCCCTGCCTCAATCTCTCAAACTGAGAGATCTTCTCATCTAGGAAGGTCTTTGGAAAATATCTATTGATAAATTCCTGACGAAACTCTTCCCACGAGAACTCTATCCCAGGTCTCTTCTGCTCTTCCATGTTCCACCAGTGACCAGCACTGCCTTTGAGAAGATAGACAACATGTCTAACCTTCTCAGCCTCTGGGATATTAAGAATCTTGAAAGCCTTCTCCAACTCTATTAACCATAGATCAGCATCTGCGGGGTCAGCAGTCCCAAAGTACTCGGTAGCTCCGACACGATGAAGTCACTCGAACGTCTTACCGATACCTTTTCCTTCAGGCTGGGCAGGTGCCGTAGGTGCAGGCATGGGCATCTTGTTAGTTATGTGTGTCATGGCAGTCATAAACTGCCCAAACATCGTCTGAACTGCTGGGTTACCCATATCAGCTGGGTCAAACTGGGGTGGTTCAGGTGCAGGCTGTTCTATTTCTGGAACCCTTGCACCGCCTCGAGGTACACTAGCACTACTCTCTGCCACGTACTCATCATGTGGCGCTGCCATCCTTATGTATCTTCTTCTCCTGAGGAGCAGAAGATTCTATTAGATAAGGAAGAGATACTAAGGATAGACTCGACATCCTAAGTCCTATGCCTCTGTAGACTCAACGAACCTAGAGCTCTGATACCACTAATTGTGGGCTCTGATCTCCAAACCACGATATAAACACGATTTAAACTTAGCGGAAGTGATTCGATTAGCAGCGGAATACCAAAAATCAGTGGAAATTAAAACTTTTTGAGATAAAGCATTGACACCATAAAACTTCCTTCATAAAAGGAGATAAAATGTTTACATCTCAGATAATTACTTCTTGAGTAATTATATACAACATGATACAAAATCTCAGGAACTCATAACCAAAATCTCAGACCAAAAGACTCCAAGACCTGAGAGTACAGAGGACACATAGGACTGACTCTAACTACACCACATGGCAGGCTAAATCTCCACCTGAGATTTTACTGCTACTCCTGGTGCTGCTGCTGGGACTGGTCACCTGTAGACCTGTTCCTCCGTCTTCGACGTCCACCTAAAAAGTTGAAGTCTACGGGGTGAGACAATTTTACATAATTGTCCCAGTGAGAGTTATAACTCTCCGCCAGAAGCTTTATTATAGTACCTTAAAGAATAACTTAAGCAGTAAAAGCTTCAAAGTATTCAACATCAGATTTAATTAGTAAGCAGGAGTTCAACAGTTATGAAACATGAAGACATTTGCACTATACAGTGTAACATCAATCAATCAACTCGTAGTTATCTCTAACAGGTATGCTATGCTATGGATTATGTTTTTCAAACATTATTTTTATGCCCTGTGGAGATGAGGTATACCACTCATCCTCCAACCAATCACTGCTAAGTGCCTTGGTATCATACTAGGTCATCGAAAGATCCAGATAATCATGACCTTCACCTTCCTCAGTCAGTAAGAGGATTACTTGTAGGACATCTCATGCCTCTACTATAATAGCTTACCAGGGTAATCTGGTCCTTCGCTATTTTAGAGTTACAGCGGCGTTCTGTACTCTCTTCGTCATCAGGAGATTTCATGTTTATCTTCCACTGATACGGATATCTGTGCTTTCTTCATCATCAGGAGGTTTCATGTTTACCATCCACTGATACGGTATAGGATTGTAGTGAAGGATTGATGGATTACACATCTACATCAAACACCTACACTAGGGTGTAAAGTTCTACACATCCATATACCCCACATACTCAAAAGTATGTGATCCAGGAGTTCCCTTAGGAAAACCTATTTCACCATCATTTGATCTCTGACAATGATGGATCTATGATCAGGGCTCTACATTACACTTGATTATTTAGGTACATTCAGTATCATCATACATTGTTCTTCAAACAATAACATTAGTATAACAGCTATGAAATGAGAATACTAAATGTAACAAGCCTAACTCTCATCAATCATCATATCTCAATACATTTATCACAACTCATCTCTAAAGCATGACATTGATGGTAATTATGGCTCTCACAACCCATTTTAATCCATAAGTTGCCATTGACAATGCATCAGGATAAATCACTATTCATAAAGCTAAAGCATGCTTTCAATGAATATAGTTTCATAATCCATACCTGGATATGATCATCATCTCATGACAACCTGCATGGTTAATTCAACTGATAACAGTAAACAATTCATTCTAGAAGTTACACTTTCAAACTCTTAGAAGAGTCAAGTTCCCCAATAATCATCAATCCGGGTTTACTATTCACAAAACATGTCCTCACCCTAGAATTAGGGTTTACTATTCACCTCATGGCGAATTGAACTCATAACATCATCATGTATGAGAAACATCATCATTAAAGCTCCTAGAATAGATTAAGATTCACTAAACATCATAATTAGGGTTTCCATGATCTCACATAGGTGGATCATACCCTAATCATGCACATTCATGTGTATTGAAGGTACTTTACTTAAGTTTCCACTATAAAAGGGTACTTTCTCTCTCTTATGATACTTTCTCTCTCCTCTTACTAGTAGATGGTGATAACACCACTCTAGATCAGGTTGGGTTAAGTCCTCATTGACTAGCATAAGCCAAAACATCATTAACATGTGATTAGGGTTTTATTAGAAAAAGGTATTACTCAATTAAGCCCCTCAAGGGTATTTTGGTAATTTACCTCATGATCACCATCATGGGTCAATTCATTAATAACTTAGTCCCTTAATGTTCTAAGCTACCATTAGGGTTTAGATTAGATCACCATTGAACCAATTACAACTTCAAGTGATTATATATAATTAACCTTGAAAACCTCCAAACGGTTTCAACCTTCAACTACCAAACGGTTTGAAACTGTTTGTGTTATGACCCACATTGAGGTTAGCCAGTAAATACCTCAAATTATGTGAAACACCTCAATTAGTGCTAAGCACCATGTTAAACTGCATGGTTAATCAAGATAAGTTACGTCGTGAATCAATAGTTGAGTTTGAGTCATCAGAGGTAATTAATGATAATAGCAACGTTGATCATTAAGTTAATTAAGTTGAATTAAGTATACAGATGCGATTAGTGTTTTGGTCAAGTGTTACTAGTTGATTAGCATGTTTTCATGCCTTGAGAAGGTAGTGGATTTTGTGCTTGAGAGTTTGCAAAAAGAATCAGTTGATTTGGACACTCGAGGCGAGAGTTATAACATTTTCTAGAAACTTCGACCTAGTTAGCATTTTTTCCAAGTATTTTGGCTATTTCTTTTCCTTACCCCCTTTTATTGGGTCGGCTACTTATTTTTTTTACTTCCCTTATCTTCTTCTCTCGGCCGCTTCCAGAACCAGACATTTGTGATTGAGCGGATGCCCGATAGAACAGGACCAGCCGCTAGGCGGCGCCCAAGCAGCCCACCCAGCGGCCGATCTAGGGCTTGGTAGTCCCTTCCAGCAATGCTTATTCCGCCGCCATTCCTCCTTTCTCCTTCTTCCTCCTTTCTCCCTTTTCTAGCTCGCCCAAACTGCAGCTTCAACCGGTCCTAGCGGCACCCTGACCTGCAGGTTGTTGCAGTAGATCGCCTGACCAGCTAGGAGTTGAGGGTGCGGCGTCTTTAGCTCAGGAAGCACCTCCATACGCCAAGGAACGGCGACTCTTCTTCCTCCACTCCACCCGCCCTAGCCCTAGCTTCTGCCCTGCAACCTTGGCCGGCGGCCAAGCTGCAGTTGCAGCCGCTGCTCATGGCCAGGGGCCATCGTGGGCCGCCCAATAAAGAGAAAGTGCTCTCTTGATCTCAAATCTCAGGATCCAGGATTTGCAACCATAGCCATAGCTAGCGATGACCACCTAGGGTGGCGCCCCATTAAGCAGGTAGTAGCTGCTACGTGAAGCTGCATCTAGAGGTGCTTGGGCACAGCTAGTACCATGGAGTTTGATGCCTTTGACTCCAAATTTGAGGACCAAGCAAGGTTTGCAACTATTCGCTATGATTCAGCCGACAATTTTGCACCTTCCGGCAACCTGTGCTTGAATGCGTTTGGTTTCTGTTCGCAACAGGTTGGGAACAAAGAATTCTAAGGAAGAAGACGAACCCGTTGACGCCCAGAAATTGGTCCCTGGACGCGTTCCCGGACGGATCCGGATGAATTCGGACATCCCTAATTAAGTGAGTAGAGTTTCATTTATTTATCATTAATAAACTCAGGCGTTTGAATATTTTCTGTTTTGTGTGCGAACTACACTGATAACAGGCGTTATCAGGCGTCGGGCAGAGTTTGGCGTCGCCTGACCTTTTTAGTTCATAAAATTCTTCTAGACACTGTTAGATGATTAAATTTAACATTTGAACAGTATGGATTGAATCAGTAGATTTATATGGTTCATTGGAACCTAAATTGCTCATTTGAATGTTGAAATTAGAAATTCATGTCTGAAAATGGTATGATTTGGGTATGAACCCAGACAATGAAGATTTCTGATAAATTATCAGATGTACGATTTCAAAGTTGATATGAATAAATAAAATATGCAAGAAACCCTAATTGCATATATCTTTTGACGTTAATATGTGTAAATTGATATTTACATGAAATGGCACATTTATCTGAAATATTACCAGAAATTCTCAAGTATGGTTATTAAATTGTATTGTGATATGTAATTAACTCTTAATTGAGTTAAGTGATGCACAAACCAGGATTTGGGTTAATGTGCACGTTTTTCGAGAATTTTAGAGAATTGATAATTGTTGAGTATGATTCTCATATGTGAAATAAATTTCTTTAATTTGTGCAATAAGATGTTCAATTGCGTAAATTCGCTATGTATGTGCCAAATTGAAATAAGTTGGGTTATTTATGCATTTCTAATTTGTCTGAATGCATGGTATGAGAATTTCTCAGAAATTACAATGATTTGAAATATATTGCTCTTTCGGTTTAGAATGACAGTGTATTGTGATCTAATATGAAATCAGTAAATGTGATATTCCTATTTATATGGTTATATGTTAATCAGTTAATAGACTTAGGTGCCCTAACACCGTAGAACCCCTTTTGAGAGGTCTGCATCCAGGGGGTGAAACTCGTGTTGCAACAATAACTGTGCGGAGTCACAGGCACGAGGATAGAGAGAGGCAGTGTTCAACAACAACGCGTGCGATGTCACGGTGGCACTGGAGTAATAGGGGTTATTCAACATTAATCCGTGCTTGTGTCACGGTGGTAACCCGGTAAGACTCTCCGCCTGTGTGCTCAGGTTTGAGGAGGAGTCTAGAGTTCACTCTTTTGAGAGTGTAGTGAGGCCTTGTGAGCCTGAGGCCTTGTGAGCCTGAGAGTCCTGCAGCAGACCAGGGCTGGCAGTCAGACTTAGCATTTCCCGGGTGTGTCGCTAAGTCTTGTACGGTGGGATCGTAGTTCGCTACAGATCTTTATATGCAGAGTACACTACATATATTTAGGGAATAAAATTGATAAATATGTAATCATATAGGATCAAAGTAAATTAATATATCTGAACTTTTGTGCCAATTCATTATATCTGTTTATTGGGTTAAATTATCTGTTGTTGCATAGAAATGCGATTATATTCTGTAATTTGCTATGTCATTTGAATTGCCCTGCTTGTACTGTATTTATGTTTATTTCAATTTTATAAACCTGATGAGTTGTTTAGTGATAACTAAATGAAATGCTATTCACTGAGCGAGTAGGCTCATACCTCTACTCAAAACATTTTCAGGTCATCATCAATAGCAAGAAAACTGAAGGATCCTTTCATCCTAACGCTTAGTATGTAGAAGGTATACGTAGTTAGTAGTTAGAGGTCTCTTAGTCCTTTCCCCTCGGTTCTTAAGACATCGTGTGGGTGAGAGAGAGTATGTATGGCGAATGTGTATAAAGATATAAATTAACTGTTATGTTTACTTTCTGTTAAACAATATTAGATGTTGTAAACTCTGTTTATGTTCTCTAGCCAGTTTAATTGAAATGCTTCCGCAATAGTTATTTTTGTTTTAGTTTATAGCAATAATCCGGATATCATTACGAGGTTTTAAAAAGAAAAGTTCTCAGTGGTTTGTTTATATGATAATCCCTCCGTCGCGCCCTAATCTCGTAGGTTGTGGGTAGTGTGAGATCAGGGTGTGACATCTTGGTATCAGAGCATAGGTTAAGTATGCAGTTACTCTAAGTCAAGGTCAGGGGACGATAAGAGACCAATAGGATTAGGACTTAGGTGTCTTCCTTCTAACTGCAATTTTATATCAGGAAATGTTCTGTTATAGTATTGCAGATGGCAGGAAGAGGACGTGGTCATGAGAATCAAGTTGATAGTTTAAGCTGAGTCATCAGGGATCATTAGGATCAAAAGATAGATTTATAATTAAGATGGATATGAAATGATGTGTTTTTATCTCTGGGAGGTCTGAGTGTTTAGATGCCCTGGCCAGGTGTCTGAGTACTTAGATTGACTAGTATCAAGCTACTCTGTTTATTCTTCTCTAAATACCCTGGCCAGGTATGCAGAGGAAGGATAGGCTAGAGAAAAAAACCCTAGAAATCTTAGGGTTATGAGATAAGAAATCAATGTAGAAATAAGAGATTAAATATATGATTCAATACAATTCTTGTTTTATATTGCTTATTTGATTGGAAATTACTAGAAATTCTCTTATATGCATGAAATTAGATTTTTAGTTTGTAAAGTAAACATGATTCTTTTATGTTGTTGTGTGTTATGAAATGATTTATTTATTGTTTATATTCTTTGTATCAAGTGGATTAGACGATTGTTTAAATGAAATTTCCCTAAATGGATATTCTTTTCGCATGTATGAGATTAATAGGAGTTGGTTAATCCTGAGTAGCTCTTGGCTTCAGGACTACAGGTTTGGCCTGGTCTGACTGACAGGATGCGTTACTGGGATCTAATGACTCCTATTAACAGTATAATAAGAATAGACTCCGGATAATTTAAACCTGCATCATAGTGAGAATGTACATACGTTAAGATGTTGAAATGTAAGAGAAAGATTAGAACATCTAAGAAGTAGCTGGAATTGATATCGGAGGCCCAACGTTGAAGCCTCATATGAGAAACCTTTAGTTGGATTTAAAGAAACACGATATAAGGTTCATATGAAATTTAATGATTTGTATTATGTGAACCCTAAATATGAGAATATAGAAAAGATACGAGGAAGGTATGCAAGGTCTAAGATAGTAAAAATTAATCATGAGTGGATCATGTAATAGAGTAAAATATTTTTATGTACTCCAAGGCAAAGGGAAAATAGAAGAAAATAGTTGAGTATACAATAAGTACATAGAAATAAAGAGTCTTATGTAAATCATAAGACCAAGACAAGAAACTTAGTTGGATTAAAAGAAATGTTAAAAATGATGATCTTGGTTAAGGAATAAAGATTACATGACATAATTGAGAGTATGGAATGTATATCTTTATTATAAAGTTGAATACATTCATACATACTACCTCTGGATTTTTAGTCTTTATAGACTAACAAATTAGTTCCTAAAATAAAGAACAAACGTGTAATTTAGAAAGATGAATGCATCATATATGTTGCATAACTACCAAGGTAGAGATGTCTAAATGAATGAAATAATGGCACACAATACAATGATGAAACCCTAGCAGGGTAAATTGAGAATGTAACTTATCTGAATGTCCAAATAAGAGAAAGGAAGATTCCAGTGATTAGATAAGCACGACATTAGTAAAATTTATGAGGTCCAAATTAGGATTTCAAACAAAGGAAGTAAAGTCACATCACAATGATGCTATGTTATTGATAATAACCAAACCCTAGAATGTTTAGAGGTGTAGTAGTTCAAGGGATATCACTAGTGATTTAACCTTGAATACTAACATCTCTATATAATAAGATCATGAGATTTGCTTTATGAAAGGTAAGCTAGCATTGATAGTGATCTAGGGTTTAATTGTAGCTAATCTGAAAGGTAGATAAACAATATGAATATGACTCGGAAAGAGTAAGATATAAATTTGAAATGTAATAAGTGTGTTTGAAATAAAAGGAGAAATACAAAAATAAGCGAAGTGTGATATGAAATAAATTCTTACAGCAATAACATGAAGTAAGTAGTATAGAATGAGGAGTTTCAACCGATACATGAATTGGAGTTAGCTGTTGTAGTTCATACTCTTAAGACATGGTGACACTATCTTTATGATGTGATGATAGACTATCACCCTGGTTAACCGAATGTGATAGTTGATGTCCTCAGCATGAAGTCAAGTTCAATAGCTGATGCATTCTCTATGGCATGTTTCAAGAGAGACCTGCTAGTAGAGATGCAAAAGTTGAACTTAGACTTAGGGGTGACAGAGAAGAGTGGTTTGATTGCACAGATGTAAGTCAAGCCTACTTTTTATGATCAGAATAAGGAACTACAGTAGGGTGATAGTGAGTTGCAGTAATCATGCATGACATGATGGGGGAAAAAGACCAGAGTTTAGGTTTTCAGATGACGTATTGCTATATTAGTATGACGGGTTGTGTGTATCTTGAGACAGTGATTTGAAAGAAAATATTCTTGAAGAAGTGCATGCTTCTATGTATGCCATGCATCCAGGTAACACTAGGATGTACAGGAACCTCAAAGAGTTATACTGGTGGACTGGTATGAAGAAGGATGTAACTGAGTATATGGCTAGATGTAGTGTGTGCCAGTAGGTTAAGACTGAACATTAAAAACCTGCAGGTACCTTACAATCTCTTCCTATACCAGAATGGAAATGGGAACATATCACAATGGATTTTGTGATAGGGTTACCCAAGATACCTAGAGGTTGTGACTTGATATCGGTGATTGTGGATAGACTAACTAAGTCTGCTCACTTTCTTCATATTAAGTCAACCTTTGATGTCCTGAAGCTTGCTAAGATGTTCGTGGATGAGATATTCAGGTTGCACGGTATCCTAAGTTCACATCCATGTTTTTGGAATCAGTGGCATCGTGCTTTGGGCACAAAGTTAAGGTTCAGTATAACTTTTCACCTGTAGACAGATGGTCAGTCAGAAAGGACCATTCAGACTTTTGAGGACATGTTGAGAGCATGTGTTCTGCAGTTCAGAGAAAGTTGGGAAGAACACTTGAGCTTTATGGAGTTTGCCTACAACAATAGCTACCATTCTAGTCTTGGTATGGCACCGTATGAAGCTCTGTATGGCAGAAAGTGTAGATCACCTGTATGTTGGTACGAGGTAGGTGAGAAAGAGATTCTTGGACCAGAGATAGTGGATTGCTATGATCAGAGAGCAGTTGAAAGCTGCTTAGGATAGGCAGAGGAGTTATGCTGAGAAGAGACGTAAACCTCTTGAGTTTGAGGTTGGTGATGAAGTGTATCTGAGGGTTTCACCATGGAAAGGAGTGTTGAGGTTTGCCAAGAGAGGCAAATTGACTCCTAGGTGTATGGGCCCATATCCTGTCATTGAGAGGATTGAACTTATAACCTATAAGTTGGATTTTTCCATCCTATTTGGCTAATTTACATGATGTATTTCATGTAGCAATGTTGGAGAAGTGTTATCTTGGTTCAGAGAATATAGTGGATCTATAATCTTCTCAGCTCAGACCAGATGTATCCTATATTGAGGGATCAATACGGATAATTGATCGGAGGATCAAGAAGTTTAAGAATCAAGAGATACCGTTATTGAAAATTATATGGAGGAATCATAACCTAGAGAAAGCTACATGAGATCTTGAATCTGAGATGCGTAACAAGTTTCCTTTTCTCTTATAGGAATTTCAGGATGAAATTTTTATAAGGGAGGGAGATTGTTATGACCCACGTTGAGGTTAGCCAGTAAATACCTGAAATTATGTGAAACACCTCAATTAGTGCTAAGCACCATGTTAAACCGCATGGTTTATCAAGATAAGTTACGTCGTGAATCAATAGTTGAGTTTGAGTCATCAGAGGTAATTAATGATAATAGCAACGTTGATCATTAAGTTAATTAAGTTGAATTAAGTATACAGATGCGATAAGTGTTTTGGTCAAGTGTTACTAGTTGATTAGCATGTTTCCATGCCTTGAGAAGGTAGTGGATTTTGTGCTTGAGAGTTTGCAAAAAGAATCCGTTGATTTGGACACTCGAGGCGAGAGATATAACATTTTCTAGAAACTTGGACCTAGTTAGCATTTTTTCCAAGTATTTTGGCTATTTCTTTTCCTTACCCCCTTTTATTGGGTCGGCTACTTATTTTTTTTACTTCCCTTATCTTCTTCTCTCGGCCGCTTCCAGAACCAGACATTTGTGATTGAGTGGATGCCCGATAGAACAGGACCAGCCGCTAGGCGGCGCCCAAGCAGCCCACCCAGCGGCCGATCTAGGGCTTGGTAGCCCCTTCCAGCAACGCTTATTCCGCCGCCATTCCTCCTTTCTCCTTCTTCCTCCTTTCTCCCTTTTCTAGCTCGCCCAAACTGCAGCTTCAACCGGCCCTAGAGGCACCCTGACCTGCAGGTTGTTGTAGTAGATCGCCTGACCAGCTAGGAGTTGAGGGTGCGGCGCCTTTAGCTCAGGAAGCACCTCCATACGCCAAGGAACGGCGACTCTTCTTCCTCCACTCCACCCGCCCTAGCCCTAGCTGCTGCCCTGCAACCTTGGCCGGCGGCCAAGCTGCAGTTGCAGCCGCTGCTCATGGCCAGGGGCCATCGTGGGCCGCCCAATAAAGAGAAAGTGCTCTCTTGATCTCAAATCTCGGGATCCAGGATTTGCAACCATAGCCACAGCTAGCGATGACCACCTAGGGTGGCACCCCATTAAGCAGGTAGCAGCTGCTACGTGAAGCTGCATCTAGAGGTGCTTGGGCGCAACTAGTACCATGGAGTTTGATGCCTTTGACTCCAAATTTGAGGACCAAGCAAGGTTTGCAACTATTCGCTATGATTCAGCCGGCAATTTTGCACCTTCCGGCAACCTGTGCTTGAATGTGTTTGGTTTTTGTTCGCAACAGGTTGGGAACAAAGAATTCTAAGGAAGAAGATGAACCCGTTGACGCCCAGAAACTGGTCCCTGGACGCGTTCCTGGATGGATCCGGACGAATTCGGACATCCCGAATTAAGTGAGTAGAGTTTCATTTATTTATCATTAATAAACTCAGGCATTTGAATATTTTCTGTTTTGTGCGCGAACTACGCTGATAACAGGCGTTATCAGGCGTCGGGCAGCGTTTGGCGTCGCCCGACTTTTTTAGTTCATAAAATGCTTCTAGACACTGTTAGATGATTAAATTTAGTATTTGAACAGTATGGATTGAATCAGTAGATTTATATGGTTCATTGGAACCTAAATTGCTCATTTGAATGTTGAAATTAGAAATTCATGTCTGAAAATGGTATGATTTGGGTATGAACCCAGACAATGAAGATTTCTGATAAATTATCAGATGTACGATTTCAAAGTTGATATGAATAAATAAAATATGCAAGAAACCCTAATTGCATATATCTTTTGACGTTAATATGTGTAAATTGATATTTACATGAAATGGCACATTTATCTGAAATATTACCAGAAATTCTCAAGTATGGTTATTAAATTGTATTGTGATATGTAATTAACTCTTAATTGAGTTAAGTGATGCACAAACCAGGATTTGGGTTAATGTGCACGTTTTTCGAGAATTTTAGAGAATTGATAATTGTTGAGTATGATTCTCATATGTGAAATAAATTTCTTTAATTTGTGCAATAAGATGTTCAATTGCGTAAATTCGCTATGTATGTGCCAAATTGAAATAAGTTGGGTTATTTATGCATTTCTAATTTGTCTGAATGCATGGTATGAGAATTTCTCAGAAATTACAATGATTTGAAATATATTGCTCTGTCGGTTTAGAATGACAATGTATTGTGATCTGATATGAAATCAGTAAATGTGATATTCCTGTTTATATGGTTATATGTTAATCAGTTAATAGACTTAGGTGCCCTAACACCGTAGAACCCCTTTTGAGAGGTCTGCATCCAGGGGGGTGAAACTCGTGTTGCAACAATAACTGTGCGGAGTCACAGGCACGAGGATAGAGAGAGGCAGTGTTCAACAACAACGCGTGCGATGTCACGGTGGCACTGGAGTAATAGGGGTTATTCAACATTAATCCGTGCTTGTGTCACGGTGGTAACCCGGTAAGACTCTCCGCCTATGTGCTCAGGTTTGAGGAGGAGTCTAGAGTTCACTCTTTTGAGAGTGTAGTGATGCCTTGTGAGCCTGAGGCCTTGTGAGCCTGAGAGTCCTACAGCAGACCAGGGCTGGCAGTCAGACTTAGCATTTCCCGGGTGTGTCGCTAAGTCTTGTACGGTGGGATCGTAGTTCGCTACAGATCTTTATATGCAGAGTACATTGCATATATTTAGGGCATAAAATTGATAAATATGTAATCATATAGGATCACAATAAATTAATATATCCAAACTTTTGTGCCAATTCATTATATCTGTTTATTGGGTTAAATTATCTGTTGTTGCATAGAAATGCGATTATATTCTGTAATTTGCTATGTCATTTGAACTGCCCTGCTTGTACTGTATTTATGTTTATTTCAATTTTATAAACCTGATGAGTTGTTTAGTGATAACTAAATGAAATGCTATTCACTGAGCGAGTAGGCTCATACCTCTACTCAAAACATTTTCAGGTCATCATCACTAGCAGGAAAACTGAAGGATCCTTTCATCCTAACGCTTAGTCTGTAGAAGGTATACGTAGTTAGTAGTTAGAGGTCTCTTAGTCCTTTCCCCTCGGTTCTTAAGACATGGTGTGGGTGAGAGAGAGTATGTACGGCGAATGTGTATAAAGATGTAAATTAACTGTTATGTTTACTTTCTGTTAAACAATATTACATGTTGTAAACTCTGTTTATGTTCTCTAGCCAGTTTAATTGAAATGCTTCCGCAATAGTTATTTTTGTTTTAGTTTACAACAATAATCCGGATATCATTATGAGGTTTTAAAAAGAAAAGTTCTCAGTGGTTTGTTTATATGATAATCCCTCCGTCGCGCCCTAATCTCGTGGGTTGTGGTTAGTGTGAGATCGGGGTGTGACAGTTTGGGTGCGTTGACCGTTTGCTAGGTTTGACTCCAAGACCGCATGACCTCAAGGTCGTTTGCCCAAACCGTTTGGGTGCGTTGACCGTTTGGAAAGGTTGACTTTCCAAACCGTTTGAGCTTATGCGGTTTGAAACCGTTTGATCAACTTGTCTTGAGATCGATTGGTCCAAACGACCTTGAGATCGTTTGAGCCCAAATGGTCTTGAGACCGTTTGGTCCAAATGGGCTCAAACCGTTTGGACCTCCAACATGGTTCAAAAGTTACAAATGTTTATGATTAAGTATGTTGAAGCCCTCACTTGGCCAAAGCCATGTTAACCACTTATAAATTGAGTCAAAAAGGATGAGCCTCAAGCAATTGGACACCAAATTAACCCTCAATTGAAAGCCAATTAGGGTTAAGTCCATCTCAATTAGAGTTTCAAATCGGATGGTCATCAATATTCAACAATGTGAATCAATTCAAGGTTGAACCTATCAATTGACCTCCAACTGGGCCCAAACTTGGCCCAAACGGTCTTGAGATCATTTGGATGACCTCCAAACGGTCTTGAGACCGTTTGCCCAAGAATTCATCAAAAACTAAGTTGATTTGATAGGGGTTGAATCTTAATTAAGTCACAAATCAGCAATTTGATTATTTCAATAACCCATTGTAATTGGGCTCTCAATTGATCAAATTACCTTAACCCTAGACCTCCAAACGGTCTTGGGTTGACACCAAACGGTCTTGAGACCGTTTGGATGAGTTCCAAACGGTCTTGAGACCGTTTTCCCATCCAATCTTTGGACTCTAGTGAAAATTCATCAAGGTTTGATCTATTGAGTTGATCATCACATCAATACTTAATTGCAATATGATTTGGTACCTTTGGACCTTTAATTGGTCAACTATACTTGACCAAAGACCTCTAAACGGTCTTGGGTGATCCCCAAACGGTCTTGAGACCGTTTGGATGATTCCCCAAATGGTCTTGAGACCGTTTGGGCTAACCAACCCAAAATCACTAATTAACTCATTGGAATTTCAGCACTGATTTCAATTAGGGTTTGCCCTATTGATTAGCCTTCAACTCATGACTCATTTGGAATTAAGCCATAAAATTTGGTGAGTCATTAATCAACATTATTAAGAACAGTAATCCCAAACGGTCAATGCTTGGTCAACCATCTTAAACGGTCTTGAGACCGTTTTCCCAAAAAGGGCAAATTAAAAAGATTGAAAATCAGAACTTAATTCAATTGGATTTGCTAATTTATTTGCTTATATCTCACGATTCCTTTGGAGTTAACCACTCACAGTTTGTGGGTGATCAGCCTACATAATTAGTAACAGGATTCCCATACGGTCGTCGCTTGGTCAACTGGACCAAATGGTCTTGGAGACCGTTTGCCTCTATGCGACCCTGAAACCGTTTGCCCACCAAACGGTTGTGCAAACCGCATGGGCAATTGGTTAGGACCGTTTAGTAAAGTGGAAATCCATGGATAAGCATAGGAATTAACGCCCTTATCTTCTACCTCAAGAACAGAAGCAGTTCTTCACGATTTTACTTGCAAGGATGCAAGGGAAGATAGGAAAGAAGAAGAACTAGCAACTATATGCATAGAAAAAGATGTATAATCAAAGCATAAGGTTTAGAGTTATAAAACCCGCCTAAAGGTTGTTCCTTGAGCACCAAGCTTCCAAGCTTCAGGTCTTTAATGGCATCTTTGAGCTCCACAGGTCGGCCAAGGTGAATTCTCCAAGGAAAAGTTGGAAAGGAATGGCTAGAAAGATAAAGTTAGGTGAGCTAGCCATGAATTCAACCTTGAAATCGAGTTTCCTCCATTAATTCAAGCAAAAGGGATGATCCAAACTTACCTTGAACTCCCTGGTCGTTCTCCTATGCTCCAGAGCTCTGCCTTAGTCGGTTTGAGCAAGGGGGATAAGTGAGGGAATGAAAGAAACGTTCCTTTGCTTGCAAAGGAAGTGATATATATATATTTTTTGGGTGAAATTTCTCCATAAAGCTTCTACTTTATCCCATTTCTCATTTAAGTCCTTCCTTTCTTCTTTGTTCGTCCCTACCCCTTATTTCTAAGGACAAACTCCTTCTAAGGTCAAGAATTGAAGGCAAAGAGGATCAACCCATCACTAAAGCATACACATAAAAGGGCTATTATACATACACCTTGATTATTCAATCACAAAGGTGTTCTTTATTATATGATTATTCAAATGAAGTGCCCTCTTCATCATTTCTACTCTAAATGATGACAAAAGTTATAAAAGATATTTTAGATGATGTATTTTACAATTTGCACCTCTCAAATTGGGTAAATTGCACTTTACACCAATTTAGGGTTTTCAAGTACAGGGGTTGCTTCCACAGCTGCACCTTGGTGCTCAAGCTTGGGAAATCCCTCAAACTTCATCATAAACATCCTCATGATGTCTCAACATCAGAGGAACATCTCAAAATGTGCAATTTGCAAGTTAATCCCTTAACGGGGTAATTTGCACATAGATCCCTGTATTACAAAACAATGCTACAACTTTATATATAAAGGAGCAAAATTGAAATATATGATTCTGAGGAACTTAATTACATGTCCAAAGTTAACCACAAGGATTTAATTACATATTTAGGCAAAACACCTAGGGTTAGTTCATAACCCAGGTCATGGATGTTACAATGATGATTTAGGATTGGTATTAATCCAATTCCTGTATTAATGATAAATGAGTACATGGTAGATATATCTCTTTATTTGTTTAATAGGTTGGCTAAGGCCAACATAATGAAACAAGAATGTTTCACGGGTGACATAACAAGATGTTGACTGCCACAAGAAAAGTTTGATATGATGGTATAACATGTTGGATAACTGATATACATGTCATTCCTATTCATTATTAAAATAATAGATGATATATTGCTCTATCATAAATAGTTGCAATGCTTACAAAGTTGAGAATGCTTTAAACTACTTAACCTCTGCTCAGTTTCATATCTTTAAATTGCAATACAATGTTTTGGCATAGAGTTATATCTCCCGCTGGGGCTATTTACAATTGTTTCACCCCCGTGGGACCCAATGTTTTTAGGTGGACGCGGACAAAGAGGCAGGAAACCTTTAACAGAGAAGGAACAGCAGCAACATCGAGGATAGCAGTAATATCTCAGGTGGAGATACTACCTATCTAGTTGTATAGATAGTAGTCCTATGTGTCGTCTCTGTACTCTCAGGTCCTCGAGATTTATAGATAGTGCTTTCATCATCGACTCAAGATTTTGGCTTGATGCCTCGAGGTTTTATGCTGTCTGTACATAGTGTTGAATAAGACAGTTGATGTTGTAATCCTCGAGAAGAGATAGTACAAGTTGAGTACTTATGGAACAGAATGTAAATATTATATTTTGGTTCTTGATGAAAAGTATTTACGATGTGTGGATCTCTTTGCAAAATGTTTTAATTTTTAGTGATTTTTAGTAATCCGTTGCAAATGATTCACTTCCGCTTAAGTTAAATTTTGTTTTCGCGAGTCATTCGTTACATTTTGTGGTATCAGAGCTCTAGGTTCGCTGAGTCTACAGAGACATAGGACTAAGGTAGTAGAGTCTGTTCTGGTGTCATCCAGTGTATCTGATAATATCTTCTGCTCATATAAGAGAAGAAGTACTTAAAGATGACTGGGTCACATGAGGAGATTGCTGCTGAGAGCAACAATGTTTCACCAAGAAGAGGTGCATGGGAGCATGCAAGAGAGAGACAATTGCCTGAGAATCTCCTAGCTGATCTATGTATGATAAGAAAATCTTTCTTTAAGTATTACTGTTGGAGAATTTAGGGCAACAGTAATGTATATAGTGGATCAAGCATTGGCAGTGTAACCTAGATTACCAGCCCCAATGATGATGCTTTAGATATCAACATGATTTGTAATCAGTATCTGTAGGTTGAAGCAAAAGGAAATGATGAATTTCTTGACTTAAAGTGACTCTGTTCTCAACCTTAGCCCATTGAATCAATCTTTGAGGCAAAGTTAGCCCGAAACAGTGAATAATTCATGAATTATGACAAGTTAGACAAGATAATGTCATTCAAATATGTCATTTTATGAATTCCTGGATTAACTGAGAAAGGAATTGATTGAACTTTCCTTGATTAGTCATGTGAGGACTTATGTTTTGCATAGTAAAACATTACAAATGTTTTATGTTGTTCTTACCTCCTTGAGAAATGATGAGGTACACAAGAGATGCCTGAATGAAATTCAGGGATGTTAAGTCTTATGCTTGTGATAATATGAAAAGAAGAAATGTGATAGTATACAAAGGGCATACCACTTAATCTCAATATTTATATACCCTGGATAGGTATACAACTATTGATGATAAAGTGGGTATGGAAACTCTTAGATTGTTGTCTTTTTGATTGCTCTGATCAAGTAGTCATTCTGAGACAATCTAATGAGTATTATAAAATCAGAAATATGGAATGAATAAATGTGTCATATCCTATGCATAAGAAAGAGAGTCTGAGATAATCTCAGATGAGCATGTTGTATGAGGAACTAAACGTGTACTCCTCATAAGATAAGAATAAGAATAAGGGAGATGAATCTCATCTAATAAATTTGTAAGCATCATAAAGATCCTTACCATAATGTAGAAATGGAAAATATGATGAGATCATAAAATGATCATAAACATTCTAGATAATAATAAAGAAAGGGATAATGACATGCAATCATCCTTACAAATTCCAATGCTAAAGGCAAGGAACCTAGGATGAGACAAAGAGTAAATGGTTCATGAATAGTTGAAAATACATGAATAAGAGGAATATGAATCCTTGTTTTCTTTCCTTTCAGGGACATGACAATCAAGTGGGTCTTACGACACTTGATGTACATAAAATAAATATGTTCATGAGATGGATACTTAGAAAAGTATCAGTTTATCTTGGACTTTGGTTCCAAGATGAGGACATATGTAACAATTAATGTTCCAAGATGAAAGGAAGAGAAATATATGATGTGTTTCCAACACATGTGATAGATACCAAGGTGAAAGATTATGGTATCTGAAAATTATCAAATGGATTAGGTTGGCTACCTGGAGTGGTCAACTATGAAATTAGTCTGATTATATAAAATGACGTGAACATCATATGTTAGGGGTTTATGCTCTGCATAAACATGATATTAATAAAGAATGTATGATGCTTCTCTGAACAAGAAAATTGTTATTTGACACAAAGTTGACTCTATAGTCAATGATGAGGGACAGTGGGGCATGTGCCTTGTGTGTTGATTCTATGAGAATCTTGTATGGAAACACTTTGTGCTGATCAAAGATTTATGGTATCTCTATAATAAGAAGATGATATGTGAAGACTACATAGTATGATGAATAAAATACATCTGTCTTCCTTTATCTGGATTTCGAGGACGAAATCCTTATTAGGGGTTTATAATTTGTAACATCCCCGACCTGAGTTATACTTTAACCGTAGGTGTTTTGATTAACAAAGGTGATTAAATGCTTAATCTCATCTTGTGAAAAGTAATTAGGGCTCCAGAGGAACTTATGTTGCAACTCTATCCCTTTTGAACATTATTGAAATCGATGTTTTGCTTATTTTGGACTAAAGTGAAAATTACCCAAGTTGAGGGGTTTAAGTGCAAATTGTGCATGATAATATGTTACTCATGTGTTGAAGCATCATGAGAGTAAAGATGATGCTGAGGTATGGCTTATGGAAGCCTGAATACCAAGAAAGAGCTGATAAAGCAATTTATGTGCATGAAAACCTAGTTTTGGTGTAATGTGCAATTTACCCAAAACCCAGGGTGCAATATGTAAATTACCACTTCAATAAGGTCCCTAATGTTTCTTGGCATCATGTAGAGAAAATAAAATTAGAGGGGCTCCTCATTTTAATTAAGTTGGAGGAGAGAGAATCTTGATATTAAAATAATCAAGATTTAATCCTAATTGAAACCCTAATTTGATTTAGGGCAAAAATAAATGTATTAATTAAAGGGCCTTCAACCAAAATTAAAATGGTTGGATTCATATTTATGTGTGACGTCCTTGAGCCTTGCAAGGACCACGAAAATATCCAAGGGAGTGGATAACTCACACACAAATTTATAAGAAAAAGAAATATCCACTCACATATGGATATTAATATAATATGAATTGAGGTGCTTAATTTGCTTTTCTTTAAATCATGGATAGTTGAGAGGAATAAGAGGAACAAAAGATAGCCTCGTCCCTAAGGAAGATGAGGGGGAAGAGGCGGCCACATTTTTGGGATTAAATGGATTTTTGCAAAGCATATTCTCTCTCATTGAATTTTTATAAAATAACCTTTTACAAGCCAAATGGAAGGCTTTTCCGACCCCACTTCTTCTCCTTGCTTGGGACGATCAGGAGGACGACCCCCAACCTGTTGGTAAGGTTCTTGATCCAATCACCTTGATTCCATGGTGGAAATCGAAAATAAATTATGGATTTCTTCCTATTTCGATCTCCTCTTCACTTCTAACCATTCCTTTTCACTCAAATCTTGAGGACGAGCCTTGGAATGGTGAAAGGAGTTGCATCCACCATTTTCCATGGACATGGAGCTTTGGAGCTCATTTGTAGGCGGGTTTTATAACTTGAAACCCTAACTTTGTTATTGCATTCAATTCCCCATCAAATAATGGTCATTTCTTTATTTACAATTATTGATTTGGTTGATTGATGCAACTTCCATGGAAATCACAGAAGGTTTCGTGAGTCAAGAGCTTGATGATGATGAAATAATCATAAGCACACACCTCCCCAAATATCTAGACCAAACGGTTTCAATCAAATGTCCAAACGGTTTGTGTTTTGGGAGCAAACAGTTTCAAACCGTTTGGAATGAGATGGTTTCACTAAACCGCATAGAAGCAAACGGTTTAAGACCGTTTGGTGATGTTTACCTGAGTTGACCATTTGGAGTCTTTTTCATAATGATTGAGGTTAATGACCCACCAATTATTATTGATTAACTCCAATTGGTTCATGAGTTGAAGGTCCATCAATCACCTGAACCCTAATCGGGTTGAGTGCTGATTTCATAAGTGATTGAGTTTGAAATTTGGGTTGATTGACCCAAACGGTTTCAAAACCATTTGGGAATCACTCAAACGGTCTCAAAACCGTTTGGAGGTCAACCAAGACCATTTGGAGGTCTAGGGTTAAGTATGGTTAAGTATTTGAAGATCCAAACATATGGTATAAACCCTAATCGGCTAAGTGTTGATTTTGCAATTGAATGGGTTGATGCTTTGGGTTGATTGACCCAAACGGTTTCAAAACTGTTTGGGGATCACCCAAACGGTCTCAATACTGTTTGGGGGTCACCCAAGACCCTTTTTAGGTCTAGGGTTAAGTTTGTTCAAGTGTTTGAAGGTCCAAAGCTACCAAATTGAAATACAATTAAGTGCCGATTTGGTGACCAATCCTAGGATCCAAACCCTAATTGAATGATATGGTTAATGAGGATATGATGGGAAAACGGTCTCAAGACCATTTGGAGGTCATCCAAACAATCCCAATACCGTTTGGGGGTCACTCAAGACCGTTTGGAGGTCTAGGGTTGACTGTGGTTAGGTGTTTGAAGATCTAAAGGTACTAAGTTGAAGTGCAATCAAATGCTGATTTGGTGATCAATCCAATGATCCAAACTTTGATTGATTGACTTGGATTTTGATGTTGACATGGGAAAACGGTCTCATGACCGTTTGGAGGTCATCCAAACTACCTCAAGACCGTTTGGGGTCAGGTCATGTCCAATTTGGATGATGGTCCAATGGTTTTAAAGTAACTAGTTTCACATTGGTTAATGTTGAAGGATCATCGATTCCAAACCCTAATCCAATTGATTCAAACCCTAATTGATGATCAATTGAGGGTCAACTGAGGGTCAAATCAGTTGAAGGTTGACCTATTTAACTCAATTGAAGTATAGTGATAGGTCCAATTGATGATTGGATACATGAATTCAATGATTGAAGGAACCAACATTGGAAACCCTATTTTAATCAGTTAGTCAAATCTAGTTCATTTAAGACTAATTTAGGATTTTGCTTTTTCTTTTGACACAATCGACCATCTATGGTTAATCCACTTGGACACCTATTGTAATTGAAGATCCAATTGGTCAATTCAATTGGATACCTTATGTATTGGAGGTCCAATGTAATTGAATCTCTTGAGAATTAAGATGATGAATGATCCATTGATCCAATGATGATTAGTAATGACAATTAATGAAGGTACAAGGTTGAAACCCTAATAGTACCTAAGTGATTAGTGACAATTAAGGGATGAACTCTAATTGCTTATCGGAACAATGAGGTGGTACTCTATGTTAATCATAGTTGTATGTACTTGATTGAAGGGTTGATATGACCTAATCCAGTTGAGAAGATGATAGCATGAGGTTCACACATGAATATGATTCATCAGGTGATTAAGGGTATGATTCTTAAGCAAAGAGATCATGAAACCCTAGTCATGAACATAAACCCTAATTGACAGGGCTATTGAACTCTAACCCTAATTGAGGGCAATTCTAAATAAAACCCTAATTCAGGGTGAGGATGTAACCCTAATCTAGGGTAATGATATATGAAACTCCAATTTAGGGAAATGAGATGTAAACCCATGATTGGAGATGAATAGTAGACCCAGGTTGGGGTAACCATAGTGGAAACCTTAATTGAGGTTGATTCCATGTGAATCCCTAATTGAGGTTGATTCAATGTGAAACCTTAATTGAGGTTGATTCCATGTGAATCCGTAATTGAGGTTGATTCAATGTGAAACCTTAATTGAGGTTGATTTCAATGTGAATCCCTAATTGAAGTTGATTCATTAGAAACCCTAATTGAGGATGATGCCATGATAAATCCCTAGTTGGAATGAATAGTAAACATTAAGTATAGACAATGAGATATGGAAGCCTAATGAAGGGTGATGCTATATGCAATCCTAACTCTAATGAAGTATGATAGCATGTGAAATCCCAAAGCCCTAATAAAGGGTAAAGGTATGTGAAAGCCTGATTGAAGTTATAATACATGAATCCTTAATCTTGAACAATATGATGACAACCCAGAACCCTAATAATAAAATAGTGAGTAAAACCTTATAAGGGTGAAATATCATAAATGGTTGATTATAGGCAAGCTTATTGTAAGCAATGCCTTAACCTGAGATGAGTTCATATCATTAAAGATAATTGGACCATTCTTATGTGTAACCTATCCACTTCATGATAAGAGTGATAGGTTAGTGGATGGAAGGATTAAGATCAGAAATACCTTAATCCAAGATAAGCTAATAACTTAAGAAAGTTGGAAGTAATGAGGTAAGTGATGCATAAAGATATGAAAGACTTCACAGTTAGCATCTCAAAGTTGATATACTTTGATAACTATGAAATCCTAATGTGAGATGGGAAATCTTAACCCTAAATTGGGTAATGGGACATGAGAGATCATAATATGATATGAATAGTAAGCCCTAACCCTATTGAGGGAATAGAGGTGTTACTATTGTATTACATGAAGTAATATGTTATCGTTGCCTAGTGAGAGGTGACAAGAAGTTTAATGGCCTTGTGAGCCATATGGTTAAATGTTGCCTGGTGAGAGGTGACAAGATGCTTTATGGGCCTTATGAGCCATGAGAGAAATTATGGCATAGTGAGAGGTACCAAAATGATTATAAAAGTTTATTATAAGAAAGGATAATGTTTTAATAAACTTAATCAGAGGAACAATTGTATTCAATAAAGAATGTGTAAAGCTGTGTAGGCTAACCTCAGGGTTCAAAGCCTAAAGTAGTATGTGATGATTAATGATGAGTTAAAGGAATTAAATTCCATGAACTATGAAATCAGGATTGGTTAGAGTCCAATGCCTGGCTGTGAAATCAGGATTGGTTAGAGTCTAATGCCTAGCTGTGAAATCAGGATTGGTTACAGTCCAATGCCTGGCTGTGAAATCAGGATTGGTTAAAGTCCAATGCCTGGCTGTGTAATCAGGTCTGGTTAAAGTACAATACCTGGCAGAGGTGTAATGTCTGTAATCAAGATTGGTTAAAGTCCAATGCCTGGCTGTGAAATCAGGATTGGTTAGAGTCCAATGCCTGACTGTGAAATCAGGATTGGTTAGAGTCCAATGCTTGGCTGTGAAATCAGGATTGGTTAAATTCTAATGCCTGGCTGTGTAATCAGGTTTGGTTAAAGTCCAATACCTGGCAGAGGTGTAATGCCTGTAATCAGGATTGGCTAAAATCCAATGCCTGGCTGTGAAATCAGGATTGGTAGTGTCCAATGCCTAGCGGTGTAATCAGGTTTGGGAGAGTCCAATACCTGGTAGAGGCTAAATGCCTGTAGTGATAACATAGGATTGGTAATAACCCAATGCCTGTAATGATGATTTCGGATTGGTATTAATCCAATTCATGTATTAATGATAAATGAGTACATGGTAGATATATCTCTTTATTTGTTTAACAGGTTGGCTAAGGCCAAAAGAATGAAACAAGAATGTTTCATGGGTGACATAACATGATGTTGACTACCACCAGAAAAGTTTGATATGATGGTATAACATGTTGGATAAATGATATACATGTCATTCCTATTCCTTATTAAAAGAATAGATGATATATTGCTCTATCATAAATAGTTGCAATGCTTACAAAGTTGAGAATGCTTTAAACTGCTTAACCTCTGCTCAGTTTCATATCTTTAAATTGCAATACAATGTTTTGGCATAGAGTTATATCTCCCGCTGGGGCAATTTACAATTGTCTCACCCCCGTGGGACCCAATGTTTTTAGGTGGATGCGGACAAAGAGGCAGGAAACCTTTAGCATAGAAGGAACAACAACAACATCGAGGAAAGCAGTAATATCTCAGGTGGAGATACTGCCTGTATAGTTGTATAGATAGTAGTCCTATGTGTCGTCTCTATACTCTCAGGTCCTCGGGATTTATAGATAGTGCTTTCATCATCGACTCGAGATTTTGGCTTGATGCCTCAAGGTTTTATGTTGTCTGTACATAATGTTGAATAGGACAACTGATGTTGTAATCCTCGAGAAGAGATAGTACAGGTTGAGTACTTATGGAATAGAATGTAAATATTATATTTTGGTTTTTTTTTGGAAATAGGTAAATATATTGCCAAAGGAGCCTGTACAAAGCAGGACCAAACCTCCAAAAACATATACAAGGGGTTGTTAGATACAAAAGCCCCAGTATCTATTGGTTTGCTCAGACAAGCCTGATGCCAAGCCCTTCTTACATTTCATAGAAAATAACAAGATGTTAGCTATCTTCCCAATGATCTCATCCTCACTGCATTTCCTTCTACTGTGGTTTCTGTTGTTTCTCTCCTCCTAGATGTAGTAGCAAACACCTGTGAGGCAGATCCCACCAATTGCCATCTTGTGCTTTCTTGATGAAAAGTATTTCCTATGTGTGGATCTCTTTGCAAAAAGTTTTAATTTTTAGTGATTTTCAGTAATCCATTGCAAATGATTCGCTTCCGCTTAAGTTAATTTTGTTTTCACGAGTCAGTCATTACAAAACCGATCAAGAGCAAGACCGTTCAGCCCCAGGACCATTTGGAGGCCATCGGTCCTCAAAACTGTTTGGATCCAAAACTGTTTGGAGCCAAGACCGATTGGAAAATCAAGATCATTCAGAGCAAGAATGCTTGGGTCAGTTCAGCCTTCAAGACCGTTTGGTCAACAATTGCTCTCAAGACCGTTTGACCGTCAAACAGTCTCCAAAACCATTTGGAACCTCTCAGTTTGCAAACCGTTCAAGTTGATCATTTGCTGAAGACCATATGATCATAGATTCCCAAGACCATTTGGCCACTAAATGGTTTCCAAGACCGTTAGGAGCCTCACAGTCTCCAGACCGTTCAAGCAAACCGTTTACTCCAAACCGTTTGGAAGAAGTTCACAGGAAAAATGTGAGGGCCGAACCCAAGCCTATAAATAGGACCCCAAGGGTCCTCATTTTGGGCATCAAGTGGGGATGCCAGGAGGCTTCCTCATCACAGGTTTGGTCCACACCCATCCACACCATCACTATTCCTCCCGCTCCTCTTGCTGTTGAGCAAGGAGAAAAGAAGAGAAGGAAGGTGGAGAAGGAGCTCTTCTAGGTCTGCCTTGGTGGTTCTTCCTCCTCGTCTAGATCTGCCTCTACACGACGTAGAAGACCGCATCATCTTCATCGAACTGTGACTACCTTCTTCATCATGCTCATGGCAGAATCTTCCCTCTCTCTTATTCTTCTTGTTTCTCGCATCATGAGTGAGTAGTACCTTTTTGCTGGGGTGCGGGGACTAGCCCTGCTACCCATGCTTTCATGTCTTTTCATTTAACATTCCAAGGCAATGCATATAACTCTTCATTTCATTGTTAATCACTAAATGTTTGTAGATTGGTTACCTACTTTCTTTCATCTTGTTCTTCCCTATGTTGTGAGAACTTCTATATGTAGGGTGGAATGTCGATGAATGAGGTAGACTCCCAAACTAGAAATAGAATGGGATTCCTTGAGGTAGTAAGTGTATGATCTGTGAGGGTACGAGCCAACTAGCCTACGGTGACACTTCTATGGCCTAAACATCTCTTAGGGAGGGCCACATACTTAGTTGGATTTTGTACCTTCTTTGTTAATCGTCGACGTTTGCTTGTAGATTAATCACTTGCTTGCTTATCGATTAGCGCGGTTGACTCCCAGACTAGAAATAGAATGGGATTCCTTGAGGTCGTAAGTGTATGATTCGTGAGGGGATGAGCCATCTAGCCTACGGTGATTCTTCTGTGATCTGAACATCCCTCAGGGAGGACCTCAGCCTCAGTTAGATTTTGTATCTTCGGAACCGTAAGTGTATGATCCGGATGGCGATAATACATCTGATGCCTAAGGGGATGCTTACATGGACCTAAACATCCCTCAGGGAGGGTTCACAACAGTTCTATTTGGATAGTTATATCTTTCCTAGATGTTTGATGTTTGGATGTGTTTGCATGTGTAGTGGTGGTGAAACCCGAGACCATCCCAGCGATTCCATATCATTAATCTAGATCAACTTTAATTCTGCTCTTTACTTTCCTGCACTTAGTTTAATTAACCTCAAAATCAACCAATCATTCTAAATATTAGTCTTACTTGAGTTAGATTCAACTAACGATGATTCTTAAAAATGTTGTCTCTTGGGATTCGATCCTTAACTATACTCCGATAAGATCCGTCCGCTTGTGGGTGGTATTATTGCACGAGGTTTTGCTAAAAGCTCGGGGATTTCAACCCCGAGTAGATTTATTAGTGAGATATTATTACACATAAGTAATTTAAGGCTTGAACGATTCATATGGAAAATTTGGACTTGCTTATCTAGTCAGAATTGTATCTAAGTTAAACTTAATGAGTGTAAAAAAAATCAAAACTTGTTGCATTGTCTCCCTTTATTTCCTTTTAAGGATGGGGGTAGAAGACAAAGTAAGCATCATTAGATCTAAATCTAAGGGATGCCAAGACACCTCTCATTAAGTGGCATGCCTCTCAAACATATCTAGGTATTGATTTCTAAAATCATTACGTTAATTGAATATTAATCACACCAGCAGTATCAAAGGAGACTTATGCCAATCTTAGAAAATTCATATACCTCTCTTATTTACTCCAATTGGTACCAAATTAAGATAGTTTCCTTATAATCCTATAATCTCATACTGACCCAAGTTTGGTGTCAAAGGGATGTTTCTAGATACCCTTTTCTCTATTTTCTAACATGGAAATAAATTTTATTTATTACGAGTAGGTACCCCCTTCCTTCTCGATTTTCTATAGGACACTTGGAGCACCCTTTTTCTATGAAATTTAGATGGTATCTCACTAAATGTTTCCCAAACTTATATTTAAATTATAAGATTTGTTGGAATAAATCTCATAGATGGAACTTTCTCTTCAAGTATTTCCTTAAATCAATCACCCATATCATACAGAAAGTCCTTTTTATCTCAAATTCTGGAATTATCTTAGTATCCTTATTATCTTCATTTTTTCCAAAATTTAGATCAATATACTCTTATTTTGTCCCAAAACTTGAATTGCAAGTCAAAGTTTCGTAAGTACATTAATTATCAAAATTACAAATAATATTACATTATTCTAGAAATTTTCTTATTATCCCATATTTAGATTATATAGCAACTCCTAAAGGCATTATCATTTATTTATGCATGAAATCTATTGTTTCTTAAACTTATTCCATGGGCACCTATTTGCAAAGAAAATAGTCTCTTGGACAGCACTTGGGCCATGGGTTGAATTGATGCCACAAAGTGTATTCAAGATAAGTTTATTATTTTATCAGTTAAGAAACTAGGGAATTTTCTTATCAACTCAATCCTTATATTCATACAATTCAAATTTACCAAAATAAAGGATCTTACATCCACCTCTCTTTGAAAAGGATTTTTTCCCAAAATTCAAACTAATGGATTTAAGGTGAATGATAACTCAACTTAGCTTCAAACCTTAGGGTTAGCAACCCTTCTTGGATATCTTTAATGTCATTTACCAATATGCAAATCTCTCATATTACTTAGGTTGGAACCCAAATTTGATTCTAGGGTATTTCCACATCCTCATTCATTACATGTTACTAGCACTTGGTGATTACATTTTCACTTGGTGATTACCATGTCACTTCGATTTTCAAACCATTGTCCATTTACTTTGAATAAGGGTGCGGTAACACTTCAAAACCCTACAATATGCCATTAAATTCATCTTATGGTATTCATTCTCATCTGTCAATTTCATGTATAACATGTGTCTACCCAATCTCTCACGCTCATAATAAGATGAAATAACCATCTGGCTGCATCCCAAGTTCATCCCATTCAAAGAGAAGAGATGGTGTGTCCACAAATTATCAAAACTTTGTTTGAATCATCCTTAACAATGACTCCAAATAATGAATACATTTTCATTTGACATTTTTTCTTAAATTTCATGCACTCACATGGAAAGTGATTTTCTCATAATTCTTGCACAACGCCTTTTAAGATTTTATCCAAAAATTATTACATGACTTATTGTATTCTTTATATCCACATCTCATGTCTCATTAGAATTAGTCATTCCTTTAAGGTCTCTATGTATGCACTTATGGCATGATCACCTCCTCACCTCACAGGTCTTGTGTACCTCTAATCATCCTACTTGACCCTAGGGTTAATTTAGGGCTCTACTAATATTTGAGAACTTTATTTTCTTGCATAATTATATAATCCATATTTTCTCCATCTCTTAGGGTGCACATTGTTTACTTTATGTCCTTACATTGGGCTCATGGCAATATTCCCTCCTAGGTTTGGTCTTCTTAGTGACCTTCATCCTAGGATTTGTCTTCTAGGTGACCTTCCCTCATGGGCTTGGTCTTTGTAGTGAATTTTCCTCTTGGGCTAGGTCTTCATAGTGACCTTCCCTCCTAAGCTTGGTCTTCCTAGTGACCTTTCCACTTGGGCTTGATCTTCAAAGTGACCTTCCCTCATTGGCTTGATCTTCTTGGGGACCCTCCCTCCTTGGGGTTGGTATTGACTTTCCTTCCATAGGCTTGGTCTTGACCTTCCCTCTTTGGGTTTGTTCTTGACCTTCCCTCCTTGGGCTTGCTCACATAATTCCAACCACTTCCTTAGTTACTTTTCCTCAATGGGAGCACTACCTCCTTCCGCAATCCCTCAGAGATGCCATAATTGGGTTTACAAAATTATACTCAATAAATGTGCTTTCATGCTTTGTATTCTTATTCCTTCAAACTTTAACCAATGTTCAAGGTTACCTCAATTCTTAAACTGATTGGTTAACTCACCCTTCTAGGGAAGGTACTAAACCCAGGGTGCCTTTTTAACTCACATGAGTAGTAGGCTCTCTAGCCATAACCTGACCCTACAGATTTATGGATACGCCTCCCCTATAGGTCATTCTCACATTCTTCAGTTGACCCATATAAAATTAGGACTCCATCCCTAATGTGAGTGAGGGCATCATGTTCATTTCTATCTAACTATTCATTTATATGCTTCATGTGTATATTCATAACTCTTCACATGCATCATGCATGAAATACTCCACGTACTTGCATGCATGGGAGACTAGATCATCCAACTATTTTGTATTTTTTCCTCTTATTAAGTTAGGGTTCATATGGTTAGGGTTACTATTTGACCCACACTACACCCATTACCCATAATTATGGTTTAAGGTTAGGTTTAGGGATTACACCCCACATCTTAAGGTTTTAGAAATCCCTTGACCCACTTGTGGTTTTACTAGACCAACCCTAGATCCACCTAGGGTTTACCCTTTTAAGGATAAAATCATAAAAAAATTCTTAACTATATCCTTTCTTCAACATTAAATGTACGTTAATTGAAGGAGGATGCTTTATTCCTACTTCTTTTCAAAAACCCTAACTTGAGATGAGGAGAGAAGTGAATTTTAGGGTTTATTAAGCACAAAGATGAGAAATGGATAAAATTGGAGATCATAAGCTTCGAGGGAACTTTATTTTAGATAAACCCTAGGTTTTCTCCAGGAAGGTATCACATGGGCTAAGGGAGTGCCCATATACCAACTTAATAATGCGGAGGAAAAATAATTACATGTCCCCAAATTTGTAATCTTTCTAGACACCATTACCATAGATAATTCTCTTATAATTTTCTTGATATTTATATGGAATATTTTAAATTATAACTATTTGATTATATTTGAAAAATCTAGGATAAAGTACCAAATGTAATAAACCACATATTTGAGTGTCCCCCAACTAAGAAATGATCTTAAAGTCGAGAGTCATTACCCAAACTTTGAGGATCTAGATTCAACTAATAATAAATAATGGCAAATAGTTTACATTTATTTTACAAATATTCTTTATAAATTGCATAATGGTCTCCTCTAGGGAGTTACATAAATGTTCAACATGAGAACAAATACATATGAGAAGAAGTATCTAACTAATCCTCCTTGATTTAGATTTATTACCTTCAATAGATTTCATATTTATCTTCATGTCCTTGTATCATGTGTATCAACTACCTAAAATGTTTTCATCCTATTTCTATATTGTGTACATGGTGTAACCAAAATGTGTACAATTAAGATAACAACATATAATGCATCAATAAAGTACTTGCAAATAACAACTAGCATATTCATTTCATATTCTAATCCCTGTTTAGTCTACCATCTCAAGTGTAATCATTGTTCCTCTTAGGCTTATGTGTACTACCCTTTGATTTGTGTAATCTAGGGTTTAGAATATTCTAGTCCATTTAGTGATACTCATATTGGCATTATTGTTGAACAAGAATTAAATATATCCAAAAATGTATTCATCAAATCAAAACTCACAATTACCCAAAAAACTATCGACACTTATTAATGTGGGCACTCATATGATAACCACATACCACATTTCCATGCAGAAACCATGAAATCGGTACTTTAAGCATATGTATATCCAAACAAGCAAGCAAGGCTGGATCCAAATGTTAAATTGCATGAATGTATGTTCTAAAGTGTCAACATACATATTCAAAACATTCTAATCTAGAATATGTCCTAAACTAGAGTTAGGGTTGTCTCATGCGTGGACAAGGAATTTCGGTACCAAGCCCAGTTCCATTATATCATGATTCATTATAGTTACTAACTCATATTAGTCATTAGGTGAAAACCTAATTGACAACTCTAGCATATCATTGTATTATGTACACCTTAGTTAGATTATGTGAATTAATATCATAGCAAGTTATGATATTTAGTTTCAAAAACCTAATTCATGATATATATGATTATTTTCTAGAAATCATAATTATTCATCATCATGATCGTCTTGTGTTCTTATCAATATCAGATCATATCTAAAATAAAGGGATTCAATATATTCAACAAGTTAATATTCAAATATAGGGTTTACATGTACAAATTATCATATACATGTGTATTATCTATAGTTTTGAACTAGTATCAGATAGGCATTTAGACTAGGCTTGTTAGATCCCACTTGTTCTCTTGGTCAATTTAATATATAATTTATCCATATTTTGATTATCCTAGCATTTGCTATGCAATAAACAAAATTTTAACTTTGTTTAATATATCTCAGCCATTGGATATTCCTCATGTGTTCATGATCGAGTCACATAGCCCCTTATGGTATCTTGGGTGTCAACCAAACCAAGCCCTTCCCTGTCTCTATCTAGATTGGATGCATCCCACACAGACGTTATTGGGCTTGTCCCAGTCACCATCTGGATGGGGAGGGTAGCCCGACGTTCACGCCTCATCCCCATGCTCATTGTACACAAGGAATGTCACAGGATCCATGGTACCCTATTTACATTGAAGAACAGAGCACCTCCTGCTCTCACATGTGAATAGGACTTTGTCAAACTCCTTAATTTCTACTTTGAGTGTTTCTAATTCAAGGAATCACACCTTTGTGGTCACCCAATAGCTCTGGTAGTCATTGTGTTGTGGCTAGCTAGAGGAGTTTGCCTCCACGGCAGCCATGACCGTGGGGGAAAGGGATTTTCTCTTTGGATACCCAAAATTGTCAGACCCACAAGGGAAATGTCTAGGGCACACTGTGAATTTGGTTCCTCTAAGAGGTCGAGGTAAAAGGATGGTTTTCTCCATTCCCAAACCTCCAAGGTCTGTAAATCATGTTGGGCAAGGTTTGGGAAGAAGGGATTAAATATTCCTATGTATACAACCATTCCTAATGATTAATGATCTAAATAATTTGTTTGGAAAATTCAGACTTCCCTATCGAGTCAAATTGAATCTAAGTTAAGACTAGTGAGTGGTTAGACAAATCAAAACTTGCCTCTATTTCTCCCTTTCTTTCCTTTTAAGGTCGGGGATAGAAGACAAAGTAATTCAATATGAATCCAAGGGTTACCCAGATACCTCCCATTAAGTGGCATGCCCATAAGTTGGATCTAGGCATGTATTGCCAAAATCGTCACATTAATTCAATATCAATCAAACCAGAAATATAAAAGGAGACTTTATGCCTATCTTAGAAAATTCATATATCTCTCATATTTACTCTTATTGGTACCAAATTTAGACAATTTCCTTATAATCCAATAATACTGAATTGAGCCAATTTCTGTATCAAATGGATGTACCTATATAATATTTTCTCTTTCTTCAAACAAGGAAACAAGATTTATTAATTACAAGTAGGTCCCTCTTCCTTCTCGATTTTTATAGGACGGTAGGAGCATCCTTATGATATGAAATTTGGATGGTAACTCATTAAAGATATCCCATGATTACTTTTAAATTTTGGGATTTATTGAAATATTTATCATGGACGAAACTGGTTCTTCAAGTATTTCCTTAAATCAATAACTCATATCATAGAGAAAGTCCTTTTTATCTCACTTTCTATAAATATCTTAGTTTCCTTATTATCTTTGAGTTTTCTAAAACATAGATCAAGATAATCTTATTTTGTGCCCAAAACTTGTATTGTAAGTCAGATTTAGGTAATTACTCCATTAATTATCTAAATTATATATTATCTTAGAATATTCTAGAAACTTGTTTATTATCCCATATTTGGATTATAAAGCAACTCATAAATACATTATCATTTATTTATGCATGAATGTTCTTGTTTCTTAAATTTGTGCCACACAGACCTATTTGCAAAGCATTTAGTTCCATGGGTGTCACCTGGGCCATGGGTTGAACCAATGCCAAAAAGTGGATTCAAGATAACCTTTTTCTCCCATCATTGTGAAATGATGGAATTTGCCTATCAACTCAAGCCTTATATTCATAGAATTCAAATTTACAAAAAAATTGCATCTAACAATATCCCCTTGCAACAAGTTTATACTAGTGTTTGGTATTGGGGATTATTCTTACAATTTATTTTAGTAAGGAGTGCATCCCCTCTCAAATCTCACTCCATACAGTATGTATTAAAGCCAAGGTGGTCAGCTATCTGACTATTCCCTAAAATTCAGTATAGGACCCTAACCCTATGTACAAACTTGATATGAGATGTATACTCTATAATTTACCTATGTTGACTATGTCTGGATAGAAGAAGGATACAAAATTAAATGAAGTATGCAAAGAAGTATTGAGTAGTTAACCCTAATGTGATATGACCCTAGGTGTCATACTATGTAATATAGGTTGAGTGTCCATATAGCTCTTAGTAAGTTGTGAGATTTTACTTTAATGTGATACTAAGTAATGAGAATGATGAAATAGTATGCTAAGGAGATTTTAGGATGGAACATTTGTGACATGGTAGTTTTAATTTATTTTAGATCCATATTTTGTTCTATGTCATATGGTTTTATTGCCAAAAATTAGTTTCAATTATACTACTATATGTACAAAGAAAAAGGTTGTACTTTATGTATGGTTTCAAACTAAGTCCAAAAAAATGTATGAAGTTGGAAGAGAAACCCAGGAACTAGTAAGAATAGAACTCTAAACTCCTATTTGAAATGGAATAATGACGATAAAGATGTTTCTTACAACTAAGGTTTATTTGACGTAGCCTCTTTTTCTCCATTATGTGGTGGATAGATGTACTCATTGTTTGTTGGAAGCTAATGTGAACTCTAGGTTAGTTGTGAGATAGAATAACTAAGCATTAAAATTAGTTGGAGGCATGACCTATGTACATCATAAACACACCTTATAATCACAACTAAAATATGTATATGTAACCTTAATACCTTCTCAATTGTTTCGTTTGACTTATTAGTTTAAATTTGTTATGGAGTTAAGTGCAGTTGGTTTGTAGTGTAAGGATGGTTAGATTGTGAGGAAAAATGCTCTTTAAAAGGTGAAATGTTGTAACATACCCAATTCTAAGACTGGACCAATCCTCACTTACCTTATTTCTTTTTGATAATGAGGGCCTTCATAACCATTTTCCCAAGTTATATTATATTGGTATTTCTAGAGATCTATAAACATATTGTATTAACAAATAACCATCTTATTTTAGGCATGAGTGTATTTAACTAGGATACTATTGTAATTAGGCTCTAGTTCTATAATTTTTCCATCAAAATATACCTTAGTTAAAAATTGGTTCTTGTCAATTCTCCTATGTTTAGAAAATGGAAGGGGAGAATAAAAAAAACTGGAAATGAATTGACTAAAGGAACAAGTATATACATTTATAGATTACTTAACCTTTGAGACATGGATTTATATAGTTATAAGTTTAGGTAGTAAAAAATAAGGAGAGAATCAAATTTAACAGTTCATAACTACATTTCAGACAATGTTTTACATTATTAGGACAAATATTAGAAAATTGGAATGAATAGATAAAATGATAAATTGAAGTGAGACTGAGGAATCTAATGAAATTTAAGATAGAATATATTTCCCTTGTAAGTGGATAACCTCTTGATTTAACTTCTTGTGAATCTCTCATTTGGATCTCGATCCTTTGACCATAGGACCACATCCAACCTTAGGCAAGAAACTCAAAAAATATTGTACTATAAAACTGGCTCCCTTAAGGATTATCCTCTCTCCATGTTCATTATCCACATGAAATCTTTCTCCTTTTTATTTGAAAAAATATTCCACATAGGTTAACCTCTAACTCAGTCCCTTAAACCTTGAAAATGGATAAAATAAAAATATCACTCTCAATTTCTCTTTAGAGACAACCCACGCCAATAAACTCTTGAGGGTTTTATATACATAGCATGTCTAGGATAGTCACATTTTGTAGACTCCATATACCCTTTTCCTTCCTAGATTTTGAAAACTACTAGAGGGGGGGTGAATAGAGTTTTATAGAGATTTTAACAATTAATTAAACCAAACAACCAAAGTAAAGATTAAGAAGAGGAACACAGGTGTTTAGAGTGGTTCCACCTTAGCAAATACTAAGGAGTCAATCCACTACCCGGTTGCTTACCCAACCGGGATTTTGAAAGTACTAAATTTTATTACCTCACAAGGATATTACATAAAATTTACAATACTTTCCAAACACCTTTTGGACAGCCTTCGCCTTGAAGTAGTCTTGCCAACCTCGAAGCAACCTTCCTTGAAGTAACTTCAAGCTCCCCCTTGAAGTAGCCTTCCTCCCGAAGTAGCTTCCCGTCAAGACAGCCTTCTGAAGTAGTCCAAAGTTCCTCCTCTTCACCACGAAGAGCTTCACCCTCTCCAATCCGCAGCCTCCTACCTGGAGTAGCAAGGAGAGAACAAGTAATACAAGGAACAAGAAAGAAATAAGAGAAAATACAACTTATCCTTGAAGCTCAAGGCTTGATTTGCCTAGATCAAGCGTTTGGATTTTCCTAGCCAAGAGGATGGACTTGTGATTGTTAGGGTTAGGAAAATCTAGCCTATAGGACGAGCTTGAGCTAAGAGGAAAGTAGCCAATTGATCACAATGCTCAATTTACAACAGATTGCACAAGGGAGCTTAAGTGTTTTCTCAAGTATAGCAAGTGTAGCAAGTGAGTTTTAGTGTCCTAAGGCTTGTCCTATTTATAGGAATGGTCAAAGGAAGCTTAAGGATGTTCTAGACAACTTCTAGGGGGTTCTAAGTGCTTAACTAGCCGTTAAGGGTAAACTAGTTGCTTTTGCAACGGCTAGTTACTTTTTCTGCAAAGTCTGTCAGAGATCGTCTCGGTCGAGGAATGGTCGACCGAGACACCTCTCGGTCGAAAGCTTGTCGACCGACAGGTTCTCTGATTTGCCACTTCTTTATAACTACTTGTCAATTGTTTAACGGCTAATTCCAGAGATAGTCTCGGTCGAATAGAGGTCGACCGAGATACCTCTCGGTCGAGGGTATGTCGACCGACAGGCTTCTCTTGGACTAAGTAGTTTGCAGATGTGTCTAACGGCTACTTGGATCTTTCTCGGTCGAGAGTGTGGTCGACCGAGAGTGTCTCGGTCGAGGAGTTGGTCGACCGAGATAGTTCCTGTTTTAAGGTTTCAAGTTAGGCATTATTATATGTGTGAGTGTGCATAGGTGATCCTATTGAATGGATGACTAAGGTGTTTAGCTAGGGATAATCCAATGCTTGATTTACATGCGATTCTAAGTACTTGTACATTATATTTCTGTACAAGTTTATACAATGATTACATTTGCATGAAAATATAAATATTTCTTTGTTGGATTTCCCTTGTAGTGTTGTCATCCTGCACACTCAAGTAGCTCGTCAGATAAATAAGAATGAAATGTTTGTCATAATCAAAACAAAGGGATTTTATAGATGTCCATTTAGCCAACAATCTCCCCCTTTTTGAAGATGACAAACATTTCCAAAATATAAATAAAGGAAATATAAAACATATAAATGTCATACCTTTAGATTGCCATTGGTAACTTTTCCTTTTGTGTATAAAATGTGTGCTTATTATTCCTGATGAATTATGGAACATGAATTCCAGTTCATTCGGGAATATAGCAACTTTCAATGTAAAGCCAAGAGTATATTTATGAAACTCATTGATTGAGTTTGTCATAGATACTAAGTTATAGTTTTATATATCTCTCCCCCTTTGTCATTTCAAAAAGATAACCGTTTTAATAAAAAAACTCCCCCTTAATTAGATATCCCATCAAATCTTAATAAAAAAGATGTGCATTGAAAAGCCAAAATGATACAATTAAATAAGTATTCATTTTAAGAACCACAGATATCAAAGAAAACATCTTCCAAAGGGGTAATAAGTAATTGCTTCCTAATGCTGTTGAATTGATCTAATGGAAGTGGTTTTGTAAAAATATCAGCCAATTGATTTTCCGTATCAACATGATGAAGGGAAACATGATTCTTTGAGATGTGATCCCGTAAGAAGTGATGACGGATTTCAATGTGTTTTGCCCGGCTATGTAAAATAGGATTATGTGCTAAGTTTATGGCGCTCGTGTTATCACAAAAAAATAGGTGTAGATGAAAGATTAAAACCATAATCGCTTAAAACCTGTTGCATATAAAGTACTTGAGCACAACAAGACCCGGCTGCCATATATTCAGCTTCAGTTGTAGATAGGGCAACCGTATTTTGTTTCTTACTAAACCATGATACTAAGGCTCTTCCTAATAAGAAACATCCTCCACTAGTACTTTTGTGATCAAGTCGACAACCAGCATAATCCGCATCAGTATATGCTTTAAAATCCAGGAGTTGTCCTTTTGGATACCATAAACCAAAACAAGTAGTGTCGGCTAGATATCGAAGAATTCGTTTAACCGCAAGAAAATGAGATTGCATAGGTTGGGATTGAAATCGAGCACAAAGACCAACGGAAAACATAATGTCCGGTCGAGAAGCGGTTAGATATAGCAAACTACCAATCATGGCTCTATATAAAGAATCATCAATAGGCTCCCCATTTTCATCCTTATCAATTTTGATAGAAGTAGCCATAGGAGTAGTGGCATGTTTGCATTGATCCATCCCAAAACGTTTTAAAAGTTCTTTAGTATATTTTTCTTGGCTTATGAAAATTCCGGCAGGTGTTTGCTTAATTTGAAAACCAAGAAAGAATGTTAGTTCACCCATAAGGCTCATTTCAAATTCTTTTTGCATAATGTCACTGAATTGTGTGCATAATGAATCATTTGAAGCTCCAAAAATAATGTCATCAACATATATTTGCACAACGAGGAAATCAGATGCATATGTTTTGAAAAATAAAGTAGAGTCTGAATTTCCAATAGAGAAACCATTATCAAAAAGATATGTCTTGAGCCGTTCATACCAATTCCTAGGTGCTTGTTTTAGACCATAAAGTGCCTTTTTAAGTTTATAAACATGGTCATCTTTTTCTGGTATTTCAAATCCAGGTGGTTGAGTAACATAAACTTCTTCTTGTATGATGCCATTTAGAAATGCACTTTTGACATCCATTTGGTATAGCTTAATGTTTTTATGGGCAGCAATAGCTAGTAACATCCTAATAGCTTCAAGTCGAGCTACGGGTGCATATGTTTCATCAAAATCTATTCCTTCTTGTTGATTATATCCTTGTGCTACTAACCGAGCTTTATTCCTTATGACTTCTCCTGCCTCATTGAGCTTATTCCTAAAAACCCATTTAGTTCCTATGATGGTTTTATCTTGTGGTTTAGGAACTAAATCCCATACATCGTTTTTAGTGAATTGATTTAATTCCTCTTGCATGGCTATTATCCAGTAATCATCCTTAAGAGCTTCGGATATTTTCTTAGGTTCAATGATAGAGACAAAAGCCATGTTTGCAACATCTTGGAAAGAAGACCGAGTTTTGACTTTATCATTTGGATCTCCAATAATTAGTTCTTGGGGATGATCCTTGATAAGCCTAGGTGTAGGTTGTGTTTCAACTTGAGGATCGGATGTGGAAATTTTCTCACTATCATTGGGAATGGCTATAGTTTCGAATTGATTAGTGAGATCAATGATATCTAAATTTGTAGATTTTGATTCTTCATGAAAAGAAACATGAATGGATTCCTCAACTTTTCTAGAGATAGTGTTATATACTCTAAAGGCTTTGCTAGAAGTGGAATATCCCAAGAAGAATGCTTTGTGTGATTTAGAATCAAACTTGTCTCTATCATCTTTGGTATTTAAAATGTAGCATGTGGAGCCAAAAGTATGAAAGTAGTCAACTCTAGGTTTCTTAGAGTGTAATATTTCATATGGAGTTTTCTTCAAGTGAGAGTGAACAGTTACTCTATTAAGCACATAACAAGCAGTATTTACAGCTTCAGCCCAAAAGGTTTTAGGTGTGTTGTGTTCAAGCATCATGGTCCTAGCCATTTCCTGTAGGGATCGATTTTTCCGTTCTACAATACCATTTTGTTGTGGGGTACGTGGAGCAGAAAAATTATGAGTATACCCTTGAGATGTACAAAAGGTCTCAAATGTATGATTTTCAAATTCGCCACCATGATCACTTCTAATGGTACATATTTTATGTTGTAAAAGATTTTCAATCTTAGAACAAAATTGCATAAAGACATGAATAGTATCATCTTTAGTTGCAATAAAATGTACCCATGTAAATCTACTATAATCATCAACAATAACAAAACAGTATCTTTTACCACCAATAGATTGTGTTCTCATTGGTCCAAATAAATCCATATGAATTAATTCTAAGGATCTACTGGTGCTAAGTACATGTTTTGATTTAAAAGATGTTTTGGTTTGCTTTCCCATTGTACAAGGTTCACAATTTGCAACTTGATCAAAAGACAAAGAAGGTAATCCACGAACAAGATCATATTTCACTAACTTTTTAATAGCATGTGAACTAGCATGACCAAGCTTTTTATGCCATAGTTGTAAGGTGTTTTCATTTGCAAGCAAGCATTTACCTACTACTGATTTCATAGAGTTTGGTTTAAGGATATAAAGATTTCCAACTCTATTTCCTTCATAAACAACATTTGTAGTATTTTCTATCAATAACTTGCAGCAGGTTTTGTTAAATAACACATCATAACCACTATCACATAGTTGACTTACACTTATTAAATTATGATGCAATCCATCAACTAGTAGAACATTTTTGATTTCAAGATTTGTTCCAACATTACCTATTCCAACGATTTTGCCCTTACCATTGTCTCCAAAAGTGACCGTTCCACTTTTCTTTTCTTCAAAAGTTGAAAATGCATCCTTGTTTCCGGTCATATGTTTGGAGCAGCCACTGTCAACGACCCATTCCTGCATTAGAATGTAGATTTTGGTACCCATGTGATGGTCCGATAAGGTTAGAAACTTTTAATTTGCTTATGTGTATAAAAGTTCTGATACAGAAAACCAGTCGGTCGACAATTGTTCGACCGATATCATTCTCGGTCGACAATTTGTCGATCGAGCAGGTTACTGTATTACAAATAAAAACATAGAAAATTTCTCGGTTGACCAATTTTCGACCGAAATAAGTACTGGAAGATTTTCGATTTGTTAAAGACATCCAGTCGGTCGACAATACTTCGACCGACCCAGAGCTCGATCGACAGTACTTCGACCGACGAAGTTTCTGTTTCAGTACAGCAATGCAGAAAAAATAATACCAATAAGCATAGCATCGTTTGTTGAGATAGGACAATATAAATAGCAAAAATTAAGTATTTTGTCATATCTCAACTACATTCCATTCCTCTAAGTTTGGGGTCTTGGGGTCCAAACTAAGTTGGACTTCTTAGTCTTGTAGGGGCATGAAAAACAGTAACGTCCAAGACGTAAACAGAAATGACAAGTAATAGAATCAACTTCATTTCTCTTTCTAGCCATTGTGTTTTTGGGTACAAACATAGTTTGGGTCTTTTTGGGTTGGTTTTTCTTTGGAACATATCCCAAACCTTTTCTTCCATTGAAGGCAGTACCACTTCTTAATATGTTATCAAGAATATCTTTTCTTCTTAACTCATAAAGTTCTCTTTGCAACTGAGCAATGTCATTCATCTTCTTATGTATATCTTTTCTTGCCTGGTCTAAATCAGAAAACAATGAATCCTTTTCTTTTACAATATTGTCATAGTCCGAATGATTGCACAAGATAGGTTGAGTTTGAAAAGCTTGTAGTTTGGCTAACAAATCAGTCTTTTCTTTTGATAGAAGATTAACATTGGTTTCCAAAGTAAGTAGCTTTCTAGTGCAATCATCTAAAGATGTTTTTAAAGATACATTTTCAAGATCAATGTTATTCTTTTCAGAAGAAAGTTCATCTATTTTGGCAATGAGCTCATTATTTGATTTTATAGTCTTCTTTAGTTTCTTCTTGGCATCAACATACTTATCATGAGTTTCTTGTAAGCTAGCAACTAACTCTTCTTTAGGAAGATCAACTAGGCTTACCTCTTGAGAGTCTTCATCTTCTCTTGCCATTAGACATTCCACTTTATCTTCTCCGCTTTCACTTTCACTTGTTTCATCCCATGCCACTTTATAAGCTTTTTCTTTCTTCTTGTGTGAGCTTTTCTTTCCCTTCTTAGCTTTGGGACATTCATTTTTGAAATGTCCTTTCTTTCCACATTCGAAGCACCTAGGAGTAGAAGAACTAGAAATTTTATTAGATTTAAACCTTTTGTATTTCTTACCGTTGACTATCAATGCTTCTTCTCCTTCTTCTTCACTGGATTCCTCACTTTCTTGTGTGAGAGCTTTTGATGCTTTGAGAGCCACGTCTTTCTTTGGCCCACGTTGACGTTCATGTTCTCTTCTCTCTTCCTCTTCTAGGTCTGCCTCATGAGCTTCTAAGTTTCCGATGAGCTGCTCCATTTTGAGGCGAGTGAGGTCGTTTGCTTCTGCAATAGCCATCACCTTTGGTTTGTACTTTGAAGGAAGAGATCGAAGTATTTTTGATACCTGATCTTCCTCAAGAACAGGTTTCCCTAAAGCACTCAAACCATTAACAATAGTAGAAAATTTTGAATACATTTCACTAATAGTTTCGTTTGGATCCATGCGAAAATGTTCAAACTTGGTTTTAAGCAAACTAACTTTAGAATTCTTAACTTGAACAGTACCCTCATATGTTATAGATAATCTATGCCAAATGTCATATGCGGTATCACAGTTTGATACTCTATTAAATTCACCTACTGAAATGGAACAATATAAAATGCTTACTGCCTTTGCATTCATTTGAGCCATCTTTACCATATTAGCATCCCATACTGCAAAATCGTCTTGTGGGAGTGTGTATGGTGTAGATACCATTCTCCAAAGATCCCAGTTGATTCCTTGGAAGTAGAATTGCATTCTCCTCTTCCAATATTGGTAGTTTGTTCCATCGAGCGCCGGTGGCCTAGCAACGAGTGTTCCTTCAATGTTGAGGTTGTTGAGCACTCCATCCCCCATTTCTTCAAGACCGTGTTAAGGTTCCTTGAAGCCCGGCTCTGATACCAATTGAAAACTACTAGAGGGGGGGTGAATAGAGTTTTATAGAGATTTTAACAATTAATTAAACCAAACAACCAAAGTAAAGATTAAGAAGAGGAACACAGGTGTTTAGAGTGGTTCCACCTTAGCAAATACTAAGGAGTCAATCCACTACCCGGTTGCTTACCCAACCGGGATTTTGAAAGTACTAAATTTTATTACCTCACAAGGATATTACATAAAATTTACAATACTTTCCAAACACCTTTTGGACAGCCTTCACCTTGAAGTAGTCTTGCCAACCTCGAAGCAACCTTCCTTGAAGTAACTTCAAGCTCCCCCTTGAAGTAGCCTTCCTCCCGAAGTAGCTTCCCGTCAAGACAGCCTTCTGAAGTAGTCCAAAGTTCCTCCTCTTCACCACGAAGAGCTTCACCCTCTCCAATCCGCAGCCTCCTACCTGGAGTAGCAAGGAGAGAACAAGTAATACAAGGAACAAGAAAGAAATAAGAGAAAATACAACTTATCCTTGAAGCTCAAGGCTTGATTTGCCTAGATCAAGCGTTTGGATTTTCCTAGCCAAGAGGATGGACTTGTGATTGTTAGGGTTAGGAAAATCTAGCCTATAGGACGAGCTTGAGCTAAGAGGAAAGTAGCCAATTGATCACAATGCTCAATTTACAACAAATTGCACAAGGGAGCTTAAGTGTTTTCTCAAGTATAGCAAGTGTAGCAAGTGAGTTTTAGTGTCCTAAGGCTTGTCCTATTTATAGGAATGGTCAAAGGAAGCTTAAGGACGTTCTAGACAACTTCTAGGGGGTTCTAAGTGCTTAACTAGCCGTTAAGGGTAAACTAGTTGCTTTTGCAACGGCTAGTTACTTTTTCTGCAAAGTCTGTCAGAGATCGTCTCGGTCGAGGAATGGTCGACCGAGACACCTCTCGGTCGAAAGCTTGTCGACCGACAGGTTCTCTGATTTGCCACTTCTTTATAACTACTTGTCAATTGTTTAACGGCTAATTCCAGAGATAGTCTCGGTCGAATAGAGGTCGACCGAGATACCTCTCGGTCGAGGGTATGTCGACCGACAGGCTTCTCTTGGACTAAGTAGTTTGTAGATGTGTCTAACGGCTACTTGGATCTTTCTCGGTCGAGAGTGTGGTCGACCGAGAGTGTCTCGGTCGAGGAGTTGGTCGACCGAGATAGTTCCTGTTTTAAGGTTTCAAGTTAGGCATTATTATATGTGTGAGTGTGCATAGGTGATCCTATTGAATGGATGACTAAGGTGTTTAGCTAGGGATAATCCAATGCTTGATTTACATGCGATTCTAAGTACTTGTACATTATATTTCTGTACAAGTTTTTACAATGATTACATTTGCATGAAAATATAAATATTTCTTTGTTGGATTTCCCTTGTAGTGTTGTCATCCTGCACACTCAAGTAGCTCGTCAGATAAATAAGAATGAAATGTTTGTCATAATCAAAACAAAGGGATTTTATAGATGTCCATTTAGCCAACAATCTCCCCCTTTTTGAAGATGACAAACATTTCCAAAATATAAATAAAGGAAATATAAAACATATAAATGTCATACCTTTAGATTGCCATTGGTAACTTTTCCTTTTGTGTATAAAATGTGTGCTTATTATTCCTGATGAATTATGGAACATGAATTCCAGTTCATTCGGGAATATAGCAACTTTCAATGTAAAGCCAAGAGTATATTTATGAAACTCATTGATTGAGTTTGTCATAGATACTAAGTTATAGTTTTATATATCTCTCCCCCTTTGTCATTTCAAAAAGATAACCGTTTTAATAAAAAAACTCCCCCTTAATTAGATATCCCATCAAATCTTAATAAAAAAGATGTGCATTGAAAAGCCAAAATGATACAATTAAATAAGTATTCATTTTAAGAACCACAGATATCAAAGAAAACATCTTCCAAAGGGGTAATAAGTAATTGCTTCCTAATGCTGTTGAATTGATCTAATGGAAGTGGTTTTGTAAAAATATCAGCCAATTGATTTTCCGTATCAACATGATGAAGGGAAACATGATTCTTTGAGATGTGATCCCGTAAGAAGTGATGACGGATTTCAATGTGTTTTGCCCGGCTATGTAAAATAGGATTATGTGCTAAGTTTATGGCGCTCGTGTTATCACAAAAAAATAGGTGTAGATGAAAGATTAAAACCATAATCGCTTAAAACCTGTTGCATATAAAGTACTTGAGCACAACAAGACCCGGCTGCCATATATTCAGCTTCAGTTGTAGATAGGGCAACCGTATTTTGTTTCTTACTAAACCATGATACTAAGGCTCTTCCTAATAAGAAACATCCTCCACTAGTACTTTTGTGATCAAGTCGACAACCAGCATAATCCGCATCAGTATATGCTTTAAAATCCAGGAGTTGTCCTTTTGGATACCATAAACCAAAACAAGTAGTGTCGGCTAGATATCGAAGAATTCGTTTAACCGCAAGAAAATGAGATTGCATAGGTTGGGATTGAAATCGAGCACAAAGACCAACGGAAAACATAATGTCCGGTCGAGAAGCGGTTAGATATAGCAAACTACCAATCATGGCTCTATATAAAGAATCATCAATAGGCTCCCCATTTTCATCCTTATCAATTTTGATAGAAGTAGCCATAGGAGTAGTGGCATGTTTGCATTGATCCATCCCAAAACGTTTTAAAAGTTCTTTAGTATATTTTTCTTGGCTTATGAAAATTCCGGCAGGTGTTTGCTTAATTTGAAAACCAAGAAAGAATGTTAGTTCACCCATAAGGCTCATTTCAAATTCTTTTTGCATAATGTCACTGAATTGTGTGCATAATGAATCATTTGAAGCTCCAAAAATAATGTCATCAACATATATTTGCACAACGAGGAAATCAGATGCATATGTTTTGAAAAATAAAGTAGAGTCTGAATTTCCAATAGAGAAACCATTATCAAAAAGATATGTCTTGAGCCGTTCATACCAATTCCTAGGTGCTTGTTTTAGACCATAAAGTGCCTTTTTAAGTTTATAAACATGGTCATCTTTTTCTGGTATTTCAAATCCAGGTGGTTGAGTAACATAAACTTCTTCTTGTATGATGCCATTTAGAAATGCACTTTTGACATCCATTTGGTATAGCTTAATGTTTTTATGGGCAGCAATAGCTAGTAACATCCTAATAGCTTCAAGTCGAGCTACGGGTGCATATGTTTCATCAAAATCTATTCCTTCTTGTTGATTATATCCTTGTGCTACTAACCGAGCTTTATTCCTTATGACTTCTCCTGCCTCATTGAGCTTATTCCTAAAAACCCATTTAGTTCCTATGATGGTTTTATCTTGTGGTTTAGGAACTAAATCCCATACATCGTTTTTAGTGAATTGATTTAATTCCTCTTGCATGGCTATTATCCAGTAATCATCCTTAAGAGCTTCGGATATTTTCTTAGGTTCAATGATAGAGACAAAAGCCATGTTTGCAACATCTTGGAAAGAAGACCGAGTTTTGACTTTATCATTTGGATCTCCAATAATTAGTTCTTGGGGATGATCCTTGATAAGCCTAGGTGTAGGTTGTGTTTCAACTTGAGGATCGGATGTGGAAATTTTCTCACTATCATTGGGAATGGCTATAGTTTCGAATTGATTAGTGAGATCAATGATATCTAAATTTGTAGATTTTGATTCTTCATGAAAAGAAACATGAATGGATTCCTCAACTTTTCTAGAGATAGTGTTATATACTCTAAAGGCTTTGCTAGAAGTGGAATATCCCAAGAAGAATGCTTTGTGTGATTTAGAATCAAACTTGTCTCTATCATCTTTGGTATTTAAAATGTAGCATGTGGAGCCAAAAGTATGAAAGTAGTCAACTCTAGGTTTCTTAGAGTGTAATATTTCATATGGAGTTTTCTTCAAGTGAGAGTGAACAGTTACTCTATTAAGCACATAACAAGCAGTATTTACAGCTTCAGCCCAAAAGGTTTTAGGTGTGTTGTGTTCAAGCATCATGGTCCTAGCCATTTCCTGTAGGGATCGATTTTTCCGTTCTACAATACCATTTTGTTGTGGGGTACGTGGAGCAGAAAAATTATGAGTATACCCTTGAGATGTACAAAAGGTCTCAAATGTATGATTTTCAAATTCGCCACCATGATCACTTCTAATGGTACATATTTTATGTTGTAAAAGATTTTCAATCTTAGAACAAAATTGCATAAAGACATGAATAGTATCATCTTTAGTTGCAATAAAATGTACCCATGTAAATCTACTATAATCATCAACAATAACAAAACAGTATCTTTTACCACCAATAGATTGTGTTCTCATTGGTCCAAATAAATCCATATGAATTAATTCTAAGGATCTACTGGTGCTAAGTACATGTTTTGATTTAAAAGATGTTTTGGTTTGCTTTCCCATTGTACAAGGTTCACAATTTGCAACTTGATCAAAAGACAAAGAAGGTAATCCACGAACAAGATCATATTTCACTAACTTTTTAATAGCATGTGAACTAGCATGACCAAGCTTTTTATGCCATAGTTGTAAGGTGTTTTCATTTGCAAGCAAGCATTTACCTACTACTGATTTCATAGAGTTTGGTTTAAGGATATAAAGATTTCCAACTCTATTTCCTTCATAAACAACATTTGTAGTATTTTCTATCAATAACTTGCAGCAGGTTTTGTTAAATAACACATCATAACCACTATCACATAGTTGACTTACACTTATTAAATTATGATGCAATCCATCAACTAGTAGAACATTTTTGATTTCAAGATTTGTTCCAACATTACCTATTCCAACGATTTTGCCCTTACCATTGTCTCCAAAAGTGACCGTTCCACTTTTCTTTTCTTCAAAAGTTGAAAATGCATCCTTGTTTCCGGTCATATGTTTGGAGCAGCCACTGTCAACGACCCATTCCTGCATTAGAATGTAGATTTTGGTACCCATGTGATGGTCCGATAAGGTTAGAAACTTTTAATTTGCTTATGTGTATAAAAGTTCTGATACAGAAAACCAGTCGGTCGACAATTGTTCGACCGATATCATTCTCGGTCGACAATTTGTCGATCGAGCAGGTTACTGTATTACAAATAAAAACATAGAAAATTTCTCGGTTGACCAATTTTCGACCGAAATAAGTACTGGAAGATTTTCGATTTGTTAAAGACATCCAGTCGGTCGACAATACTTCGACCGACCCAGAGCTCGGTCGACAGTACTTCGACCGACGAAGTTTCTGTTTCAGTACAGCAATGCAGAAAAAATAATACCAATAAGCATAGCATCGTTTGTTGAGATAGGACAATATAAATAGCAAAAATTAAGTATTTTGTCATATCTCAACTACATTCCATTCCTCTAAGTTTGGGGTCTTGGGGTCCAAACTAAGTTGGACTTCTTAGTCTTGTAGGGGCATGAAAAACAGTAACGTCCAAGACGTAAACAGAAATGACAAGTAATAGAATCAACTTCATTTCTCTTTCTAGCCATTGTGTTTTTGGGTACAAACATAGTTTGGGTCTTTTTGGGTTGGTTTTTCTTTGGAACATATCCCAAACCTTTTCTTCCATTGAAGGCAGTACCACTTCTTAATATGTTATCAAGAATATCTTTTCTTCTTAACTCATAAAGTTCTCTTTGCAACTGAGCAATGTCATTCATCTTCTTATGTATATCTTTTCTTGCCTGGTCTAAATCAGAAAACAATGAATCCTTTTCTTTTACAATATTGTCATAGTCCGAATGATTGCACAAGATAGGTTGAGTTTGAAAAGCTTGTAGTTTGGCTAACAAATCAGTCTTTTCTTTTGATAGAAGATTAACATTGGTTTCCAAAGTAAGTAGCTTTCTAGTGCAATCATCTAAAGATGTTTTTAAAGATACATTTTCAAGATCAATGTTATTCTTTTCAGAAGAAAGTTCATCTATTTTGGCAATGAGCTCATTATTTGATTTTATAGTCTTCTTTAGTTTCTTCTTGGCATCAACATACTTATCATGAGTTTCTTGTAAGCTAGCAACTAACTCTTCTTTAGGAAGATCAACTAGGCTTACCTCTTGAGAGTCTTCATCTTCTCTTGCCATTAGACATTCCACTTTATCTTCTCCGCTTTCACTTTCACTTGTTTCATCCCATGCCGCTTTATAAGCTTTTTCTTTCTTCTTGTGTGAGCTTTTCTTTCCCTTCTTAGCTTTGGGACATTCATTTTTGAAATGTCCTTTCTTTCCACATTCGAAGCACCTAGGAGTAGAAGAACTAGAAATTTTATTAGATTTAAACCTTTTGTATTTCTTACCGTTGACTATCAATGCTTCTTCTCCTTCTTCTTCACTGGATTCCTCACTTTCTTGTGTGAGAGCTTTTGATGCTTTGAGAGCCACGTCTTTCTTTGGCCCACGTTGACGTTCATGTTCTCTTCTCTCTTCCTCTTCTAGGTCTGCCTCATGAGCTTCTAAGTTTCCGATGAGCTGCTCCATTTTGAGGCGAGTGAGGTCGTTTGCTTCTGCAATAGCCATCACCTTTGGTTTGTACTTTGAAGGAAGAGATCGAAGTATTTTTGATACCTGATCTTCCTCAAGAACAGGTTTCCCTAAAGCACTCAAACCATTAACAATAGTAGAAAATTTTGAATACATTTCACTAATAGTTTCGTTTGGATCCATGCGAAAATGTTCAAACTTGGTTTTAAGCAAACTAACTTTAGAATTCTTAACTTGAACAGTACCCTCATATGTTATAGATAATCTATGCCAAATGTCATATGCGGTATCACAGTTTGATACTCTATTAAATTCACCTACTGAAATGGAACAATATAAAATGCTTACTGCCTTTGCATTCATTTGAGCCATCTTTACCATATTAGCATCCCATACTGCAAAATCGTCTTGTGGGAGTGTGTATGGTGTAGATACCATTCTCCAAAGATCCCAGTTGATTCCTTGGAAGTAGAATTGCATTCTCCTCTTCCAATATTGGTAGTTTGTTCCATCGAGCGCCGGTGGCCTAGCAACGAGTGTTCCTTCAATGTTGAGGTTGTTGAGCACTCCATCCCCCATTTCTTCAAGACCGTGTTAAGGTTCCTTGAAGCCCGGCTCTGATACCAATTGAAAACTACTAGAGGGGGGGTGAATAGAGTTTTATAGAGATTTTAACAATTAATTAAACCAAACAACCAAAGTAAAGATTAAGAAGAGGAACAGAGGTGTTTAGAGTGGTTCCACCTTAGCAAATACTAAGGAGTCAATCCACTACCCGGTTGCTTACCCAACCGGGATTTTGAAAGTACTAAATTTTATTACCTCACAAGGATATTACATAAAATTTACAATACTTTCCAAACACCTTTTGGACAGCCTTCACCTTGAAGTAGTCTTGCCAACCTCGAAGCAACCTTCCTTGAAGTAACTTCAAGCTCCCCCTTGAAGTAGCCTTCCTCCCGAAGTAGCTTCCCGTCAAGACAGCCTTCTGAAGTAGTCCAAAGTTCCTCCTCTTCACCACGAAGAGCTTCACCCTCTCCAATCCGCAGCCTCCTACCTGGAGTAGCAAGGAGAGAACAAGTAATACAAGGAACAAGAAAGAAATAAGAGAAAATACAACTTATCCTTGAAGCTCAAGGCTTGATTTGCCTAGATCAAGCGTTTGGATTTTCCTAGCCAAGAGGATGGACTTGTGATTGTTAGGGTTAGGAAAATCTAGCCTATAGGACGAGCTTGAGCTAAGAGGAAAGTAGCCAATTGATCACAATGCTCAATTTACAACAAATTGCACAAGGGAGCTTAAGTGTTTTCTCAAGTATAGCAAGTGTAGCAAGTGAGTTTTAGTGTCCTAAGGCTTGTCCTATTTATAGGAATGGTCAAAGGAAGCTTAAGGACGTTCTAGACAACTTCTAGGGGGTTCTAAGTGCTTAACTAGCCGTTAAGGGTAAACTAGTTGCTTTTGCAACGGCTAGTTACTTTTTCTGCAAAGTCTGTCAGAGATCGTCTCGGTCGAGGAATGGTCGACCGAGACACCTCTCGGTCGAAAGCTTGTCGACCGACAGGTTCTCTGATTTGCCACTTCTTTATAACTACTTGTCAATTGTTTAACGGCTAATTCCAGAGATAGTCTCGGTCGAATAGAGGTCGACCGAGATACCTCTCGGTCGAGGGTATGTCGACCGACATGCTTCTCTTGGACTAAGTAGTTTGTAGATGTGTCTAACGGCTACTTGGATCTTTCTCGGTCGAGAGTGTGGTCGACCGAGAGTGTCTCGGTCGAGGAGTTGGTCGACCGAGATAGTTCCTGTTTTAAGGTTTCAAGTTAGGCATTATTATATGTGTGAGTGTGCATAGGTGATCCTATTGAATGGATGACTAAGGTGTTTAGCTAGGGATAATCCAATGCTTGATTTACATGCGATTCTAAGTACTTGTACATTATATTTCTGTACAAGTTTTTACAATGATTACATTTGCATGAAAATATAAATATTTCTTTGTTGGATTTCCCTTGTAGTGTTGTCATCCTGCACACTCAAGTAGCTCGTCAGATAAATAAGAATGAAATGTTTGTCATAATCAAAACAAAGGGATTTTATAGATGTCCATTTAGCCAACAGATTTGAGGTTTATGTGACCAAAAACCCCACTTCAAGTACATAGGTAACCTTGAGACTCTAAATTGGTAAAAATTGTAAGTCATATCCTTCCATTAATTACCTAGGTAAATCATCTTCCAACCTTCATTAACCTTTTCCCAACTTCACACGACAAAGCTTTCTCCCAAGTGAACCTTCCTGGCCTCAATTTTTTCTAAAGTTATGACTTTGGGAGAGAGATCGTAAGATCTTAGATGAATATGGAATGTGTTTGGGATGCTTCTCTAGGCTTCCTGGAAGGTTTCTAACACATTGGATCAATAAGATCTTTCTAACTTGCCCACTTCTTCGACGAGATGTGTATCTTGTCAGTAGAGATAGTGAGTGATCACGAATCGATGCCATTTTCATCATACTATCTAACTAGTTGACTCCATACATATCATCTAAAGTTAGTTCCTAAAATACACAAAGGTATCCCCACTAATTCAAGTGCCCCATGGGTCGTTGGAAGTAGCAGCAGTGCTTTAGCAAGCTTAACTCACCTATCCTTGTGAGGGATCATAGGGAACTATGACAAACTAACTTCCTCTCTCCTCTTATGTACTCCATTTCTCTATTCAAGTGAACGTTTTACTCAATTACATTATATTTTCATGTATTGAGTGTTTTGGTGATCCAAATTGGTCACATTATAATTTATATCCCAATATGTGACACTAATTTACATGATTGGACTAAGTTCCAAGATTTTAATGCATTATCCTCTTACATGTAAAATAGAACCTCATCAATATGCCCTTCTATTTCTATAATGCACACTACATTGTAGAGGATTCAATTACGAATCCAAATGTGCAAAAACGACCTCAATTGAACCTTTATAGCTCATGATATAACGATATGAATTTGCCATGATTTGATTTTGTTTTTAGCTCAAATTTTAACCCCTTTCATATTACGAATGGTCATACACTTGGGACAAAGAGAGGGGGATTCTCACATAAAATATTTCCTCCCTTGACTTGCTAAACTCTATTCACTCCATCTCTTGTTGACCAATCGTATCCCTCAGATCCTTGACCACGGATTTGGCCCCAAATCCAACATCTCTTGTGTGTCTTCAACATTGGGTTTGTACTACTGTGCAAAGAAGTAGTGGTATCTTTACAACTAGCTACAATACCCTCTTTTCTTATTTCTTTGGGTGACATTGAATGGCTTTTTCACTTTGTTTCTATGTCTCCTTTCTTTCCCCCTTATTTTCACTCATTTTCGTAACCTAGAGAACATCCCATCTCTTCTTATTCCTCCATTTCCATGGTTGTCAACACCATGGAGAGAGAGGGGATCCCCCACTGGTTGCTCACCATATTTAAACCTATCACTACCTTCCCAGCATCTGGTAAAGTTCCTACATTAACCTCTTTTGTTATACCCTATCATGATCCTTGCCTTAAATGTTGCTTCAAATGCACTTTTGTGCTAATATGCTAACCTTGATACTTAAAATGATCAATACTTTATCATTACAATTGTCCTAGAACTTTAGCTTTTGGCTAGCTTATGACCTAAAAATCATTTCAACCATACTTGTGCACTAATTATAGCTTCATGGTGCTACATGTACCCTAAATATGACTTGTTTTGGGCTTTGAATGATGAATCTTGAACATATTTGTAACCTTACATCTATATGAAATCCAAACTCATCCTAATCTTGAAAATAAATAACATGAATCCCTTATATGATACAATATCTCCCCAATGACCCATGTACTCTTGTTTAATCCGTGTGACTCCTAATGCATATTTACCTATGTGATGGATCAAGCTCTTAGATATGCATTAAATTACTAACCTATTATCCTTTGAGACTCTAATGCCTAATACCAAACCATCTTTTGCTATTCTGGTGTATGTGACTCTAAACCCACCCTTAATTACCTAATGTGATCTAAATTGGCTTCATATGTTTTCTTGTGCTTTAATCTTTATGATGATCCAAACATTATGCTTTCCCATTTCAAATCAAAGATAACTCCAATATTTGAGATCCACATTGGTATGGATGTTCCCATAGGTCATATGTTTTAACCCTAATTACACAAGTCAAATATGTTAAAATTTTGAATGTGGGTTGATAATGTTGAATCTTATGAACCTAGACTTAGGTAACCATCCACCCATCTTGAAGATGTGTAAATATCATCCTAATCTTGTAGATCTAAATTATATTTTATGTCAGGCCTCTTGACTAGGTGAATCCTAATCTTGTGTGCCCATTCATGAGTCCTTTGGCCTTAAAATGTAAATAAGTGACATAAACCTGTAAAAATTATATAAAATGAATGGAACTTTAAAAGGATTTCAAACTTGAATCATACATTAATGATGGTCCCTAAATCAGTAAAAGATCATTAAGTATACTAATAACCAACATTTAATTGAGTTTGACCAAAATTATAATAATGGGGCTAATAAGTAAGAAACATATTGAACAATAGTTAATGATGGGTTATTTTCTTAATCAGGTGGTTTCTTGTAATACATATGGTCTAGGATAGTTTAAGAACCTATAGATAAGGTACATGGGGTTTAATAATTATATGATTATGATTTTTTTTAATCATGATATGTATGTATTCTTTCATGCTTGCAAAATATTGGCATGTAGTGTTGTTATATTATACCCAATGATTTGATTCTATGATTTTATAGATTGAACACAAAATATAGATCTCCATTACACAAACTTTGAAATATAGTTTTCCCATTGAATTTGGTCATTTAAGGTTCGTCATGTAGAAATAGGATTAGCTAATGACTTTAAGCCTTAAGCATTCCTCACAAATCCCTTCCAATAGGGAGTTGGTCATAGGTATTACCATACATGATTCAGTTGGTATGATTGAGTAAAATTACTAAAACATGGTTTTAGTTTTTCTATGTAACTAAATCTTTTTCTCTTGTTCATTTTCTTTTCAAAATATTTTCAAATTATAAAACTAATGATATGTATATCATTATGCCCTGCACTCAATATCATGTGTATCGATACACTTGTTTTTCGTGTGTTTTAGGTTTAAAAATAGATTGGGAAAAGTTGGATTGTGAGAAAATATTCATGTTATACCTTCTCTAAAATTCTATTTTAGTGTACATGATCATACTTATGTAATTTTCATGGAAACATGTAGTTGGAATTAAGTGATAAAAATGTTTTTTGTAATATTTGTTGAATGTTAACAGTAAGTTGGTGTATGCATATAGACAATTGTTCATGTATGCTAAGCATTTCATGCTTCCGCATTTTCTCTTTGATAATACCTTTTGTTTTGTACAGTTGTGATTATGACGTCCTAAATATGGTATCATAACATAAGCCATAGATACACCAATCATTTTTTTTTGGAAATGGAAATATATTACTTCAGAACAGAAAAAGGAAAAGTGTTAGCTCCAATAGAAAGGAGCTACAAGCAGAAACCCAACCCTATACACAAGGGTTACACTACAAAATCCCAATAATGCCTAATCTGTGGGGTTAGGTTAACACGTAAAGGAGGTTTGGCTATAACAAGCCCAGCAATCTCCTTCTGTAAACTATCAAAAAGATGTAAGTAATCCATGGTAGGTTTCCCATGAATTATGTTGTTCCTCTCCTGCCAAACCTTGTGGCAAAGCCCTGTCAGGAAAATACCACCAAAATGGGAAGTCGTCTTCTCCATGGTCCAAGTCAGTTCCTCCTGAAGATGGAAAGGTGGGGAGTGGCCCCACCCATTCTTGAGGCATAACCGTTCCCACATATAGCGGTAAACTTTACACTCAAAGAAAAGGTGGTTATGGGACTCCTAACCCTCTCTGCAAAGCGGGCACATGGTCTCCGTCTCCAATCCCCAACGATCCATTCTGTCTCTAGTAGGTAGTTTCCCCAACATTGCTCTGTAGGTTAGGGTACTCCACTTGGGAGTGAAGCACCTACCCCAAAGAAGAGAATGCCAAGGGACAGGGTTTCCTACCATCATCTTCCAAGGGTGCATATGAGGATCCGCTAGGTTCCAGATCCCATCACTATCTTGATTATACAAAAGTCTAACCTCATCCCACCCCATGTTCATATGTTTCCACATGTGGGAATCGTACAAATTGTTGGCGTTGGACCCCCGTAGCATCCCATTGTATCTCTCTCTCATCCAAGAAGCCCAAATACCCAGGGGCTGCCTAAGGAATCGATCAATCCTTTTGAGATTGGCCTGTCTATGGATCTCACCCATGTCTTGTATCCCTAGACCTCCAAGATGAAGTGGTTTGTCCACGGTATCCCAAGCAACACCATGACCCTTGCCACCCCATAAGAAAGAAGACGTCAGTCGTCTGATGCTCAACAACGTCGGAGTAGGAAGGTGGCACATATCGCACCAAAACTGCACCATACTCTGAATGACTGACTTGATTAGTACGAGTCGGCCCGCTAAAGAAATCCGTAGGCCAGCCCAACTATCCATTTTGCCCCTGATCTTGTCAAGGCACATGTTCTAGTCTCTAGAGAACCCTCTTCCTCCCGATAGGGGAACACCAAGGTATCTGGTGGGAAAACATCCCCTCTTGGTGCCAAAGCAACTTCTTAGCCTTCCTCTTCTCATATCACAAGATTTAGAGAGAAAAAATCCTTGACTTCACATTGCTCATGTATAAACCAGTGAGCCTCCCAAAGTTCACCATAACCTTCTTGAACTCCACAAGTCTTTTAGCATGACCCGTGGAGAACAGGAGAACGTCGTCTGCAAAGATGAGGTGGGACAATACTTTAGTGCCTTTGATCTTAAATGACTTAATCTTGTTGTGGTCCTCGGCATTCTTAATCAGAGTCGTAAGGCTCTCCATGACTAAGGTAAAGAGGAGGGGAGAGAGGGGGTCACCCTGCCGTAGTCCATTCTTAGCTGTGAACATACCCACCGGGGCCCCATTTACAAGTATAGAGAAGGAGGTGGTTTGTACACACTGTTGCATCAAGGTGATCCATCTCTCGCAGATCCCCATGGATCTCATGATCTTCCATAGTGTGTCCCAGTTGACGAAATCATAAGCTTTGGTTATGTCGAGTTTAACACAGGCCTTCTTAGAGCTATTTTTAACTTTGAAATCAGTTAGAAACTCCAAGGCAAGCAGTGCGCAGTCTGAGATCCTTCTCCCTTTAATGAAGGCAGTTTGATTTTGTGAGATGATATTAGGAAGGCACATCTTGAGCCTATTTGCTAAGATCTTAGCAAAGATCTTATAAAATGTCGAGCAACATGCAATCGGTCTAAAATCTGTCATATTGTTGGAAGGTATATTTTTGGGGATGAGTTTGATAAAGGCATGATTAACCTCCCTCACCATTCTCCCCCCCCACCATAAACCATCTCACCGCTCTGCATATATCATCTTTGATTATTGGCCAACACGTCTAAGAGAACCTCCCGTTGAAGCCGTCGGGGCCAGGGGCCTTATTAGCCCCTATTGAGAAAGCCGCCTGCCTCACCACTTCGTCTGTCACCTATTTACAAAGGTTGAAGTTCATAGCCTCATTCACTCTCCTCGCAGGGAGAGGTATATTACATTGTTGCATAGCAAGTTGGTTATACAAATTTTGAAAGTAGTGTACAGCTTCAATACCCACCTGTTTCCTCCCCTCAACAATCGATCCATCATCTTTGACCAGGGAAAAAATATCATCTTTAAGGGCCCTCTTCTTCACCGTTGAGTGGTATATCTTTGTGTTCCGGTCACCATCTTTAAGCCATGCCATTCTACTTCTTTTCCAGTAGAAACTTTCCTCAGCTTTCTCAAGATTGACAATCTTTTTCTCCATGTCTCTTTCCTTGTTTATCGCTTCAGGACATAGCGGATTACTATGAACCCGCATGGCAGCCTGCTCATAATCAATCCTAGCTGCAGACAACAAGTTTTTGATATTGACTTTTTCCTTGGCCCAATTCCTCAGACAAAGCTTGGTATTTTTCAACTTTTTACAGACAACATAGTGTGGGTTCCCATCTATACAGACATTCCAACCTTTGTCAACGACCTCTTTGAATCCAGGCCAAGTAGTCCACAAATTGAGAAATCTGAAAGGCTTGGGGGCGGAATCCTCATTTTTCAGATTGAGCTGCATCCAAGCATGGTCACTGAAAGGGTGTGAGCCAAGCTTGATGAACGAGTTGGGAAAGATATCCACCCAAGCTTCATTAACAAAACCTCTATTCATTTTGCAAGTGATTTGTTTGCGAATACCTTGCTTATTGGACCAAGTTACATGCCCACCAGTCATATTAAGTTCTGTGAGCACAGCATCATCAGTCACCAGGTTGAAGTTCTCCATAACAGACTCAGGCACTTGTTTCCCACCTTTTTTCTCACCAGCCATTCTCACAATGTTGAAATCCCCAATCACCAACCAGGGGATCTGTTGTTGTGCTGCCTGTCTAATGCTCTCCCACAGCGGAAGTCTGTCTCTTTCCAAATGTTCCCCATATACAACATATATAATACATGAGAAGCCACCTTTGTTAAAGCAACTTACAGTGAAGCACTGCTCTATTACTGCAATGGGATCCAAGCTCCAACAGGATGGGTTCCATCCAATACAAATCCTACCCAAATCAACCTGATTAAGGTTGGACAAGTAATTCCATCCAATAGGGAAAAGGGTGCTCACCCTCTCCCTCACGTTCCTTCTTATTTTTGTCTCCAAGCAGAAGCACAAATCAGCACCCAACTCATTGATGATTGCTTTGAACTTCTTTTGGCTCTGAGGAAGTGAGGCGCCCCTCACATTCCAGGCTAAGATGGACATAACTATCGTGAAGGACCCTCTCCCTCTTCCGGATCGGGTCTGGTTGCTGCTTCCTCCTCTGCCATTTCCAGTAATACTGCGTGTGCGTCGCGGGCTGAGGTTGGGCCATGTGTCACCCAAGATCTCACCATCTTCAGTGCTAGTATTGTTGAGTGCTGCAAAATGGTTGGCAGTCCCAACTCGCTCACCACCTCCCTCGTTAAGCATGTCCTCAGTAGATGTTGGAGGCGGTGAGGCCTATGAGTCCACCAATGACCAGGTAGCAGAGTCCAGCTCTGTCTGGTTTATGACAACAATCACCTCCGCAGCTGCAGCCGCAGCAGGGTCAACCCCCCTGGTGTTAGCCTCAGGGGACACCGCATCAGTGGTGTGGACGCCGTGCAGCAACAAAGTGTGTGTGGGGATGCCTTGCAGTGGCATAGAGGTCGTGGTCGCATCCACCTCTAGCACTCCTCTGGTCAAGTGGAGGCCAGGTTCCTGCTGTCTTCCTTGCAGGTCCGCCCCAGTACCGTGGGCTAAGGAGACCGGTCTTCTGGATGGGCGCCGACGTCTGCTTTTGGACCTGCCTGTTCTGAGGGCAGGGGTTGCCGTCGTAGGTGGTCGAGGCCCTGGGCAATCCCCATCTCTGTGCCTGAAAACCAGGCAAGCACCGCAACGATCAGGAAGGGCCTCGTACAACACCTTGATTTCCCAAGCTTGGCCATCAGGCAGCTCCACCATCACAAAAGGCCATCGGGCAGCTACACCAATCATTTAATCACACAAACCACAAACTAAAACTCAACCTTACATCTCAACCCTAGAAACTTAATAGTTGTCCTTATGGAATAAGTTGACTTAGCATCTATGTTATAACATAGATGTTCTTGAAATGGGTGGGGACTTGTATAATTCCTAAAACCTTAGTTTTATCATTTGTTTGTCATGTAGTATGGGTTGTAGGTTCGGGAGGGTGAGATAGGGAAGACATATATATGTAAACCCTGAACATGTGTTTGTGGCATATGATTGGGGTATATACATGAGTGCAGACCATGTTTTTTCTAGTTCCATAGGTGTCATGGTATTAAATTGTCTGATGAACATGGTATGTAATTTTTGTTTTGATTTCATTGAAAAGGAGCACAGTGGTTTCTATCACATGTTTCAACATTAGAGAAAACTATTTCAAGTGTTGGTATATATATTTGTGAAAATGTTATCACATGCAACATGGCAATGAGTGTCGACATATTGTAAGACAAATAGATGTGACATTAGTCTATATGAGAGTGTTTAGATGGTACATGTAATCTGTATTTTGTCTACTACCATGAAAAGAATAGGCCAGTGGATAGCCTAGATGATCTAAAATTTATGACAATGATATGATGTGCTTTGAGATTATCTAAGTTTATCTTTTGGGAAATACAATCATGTTTTAATGAAATAGGATGAGTTTTGACCTTACAACCCTAGCCAAGTTTGGCAACGTGTATGGTATATATGGCATGTTTGATGTTCTACACATAGCTAGTAGGTAGGCAAGCTTACTTGCTTGTGCCTAGTCTTTTATGTGTCAAGATATGGCTAGTGAGATATAATTTTAGGACCAACATGGGCCTGAATATCTTTTTGAAGAAGGGTCTCTACTATGGGACATAAGATAAGGGTGAATTTTGGAGTGATTGAACCTGACATGGAAGAATTTTAGTGTACCTAACCTTCAAAATATGTGAAATGTTGAAATATATGCATGATGAATACATGATGATGAGTCCTAGATAGACAACTTCTGATTATATGATTCAGGTCCCTCAATGTCTGGTTCCTTTGACAATGTTGAACCTAAATTTCCTATGAAAATATATAATCCTAGAAAAGTGGCATTTAAATATATGTATGTTTTCCATCTAGGTGATGCAGATGTCCCAAAACCCTGTATGATGTATATGATGTATGATCTCCATGATGAGCCTCGTACTAAGTTTAATTGTTCTGGGTGAAAGCATCTAATTTTTTTCTCTTATTTTTGGAGGTTTGTAAGAGTTTGGTATGGGTAGATCTTGGTGGTTAGTATGTTTGTCCTTGACATAGATAGGACTTATCTTGAGTGTCTTAGACTTCTGAAGCTCTTTTTAGCTACAAGTGGGATAAATATGAAGCCTTGATGTTTATAATAATGTTGTTCCTTAAGAAAGTGTATGATACATGATATAGTCTCACTTAAGTTAAAACTTGATATATGTATGTTAAGTCACTCTCATAAGCTTGACCTAATATGAATACATGACATACATGAAAGATATAAGTTTGAAATTATGATATTGATATTATGATGATTTTGGAGTCTTATTTTGAATCAAAATGAGATGTAATTGCTTTGTATCATGTATAAATGAGAAACAATAAACTAAATTGGTGATTATAAACATAATTTTGGGGGAAAACTAAACCATACATGGAAGTTTTAACTTGATAAAGAAATATGAGACTGATGGTCATCTTAATTGGGAATTCTAATAATGAACATGTTCTTTTGAGAAATTACTGGCATGGATCTTGCCACATTGAATTTTCATGTGTAATTGAACAAAAACCCTAATTTACTGGGGTATAATGAAGATGAAATACTAATGTTAAAAAACCATGCCATGATGAACGTTATCTAATGCTCTGTATATATAAAGGTGATTACACCCTAGATGATCTTGTTATAGTGATCTAAGTTTTGCCTTTACGTATTAGAAAAGGTAATGTCTATCCTCTATATTTGATCTTGGAAAAATTTTGATGACGAAATTTCTTTTAAGGAGGGAAGGATGTAAAAATTTAACGTCCTATGTCCTAAAATGTACTCCTTATATCTCTTATACTTTATATCCCAATATGTGACACTAATTTATAGGATTCAAACTTAGTTCCAAGCTTTTAATGTGTCACCCTCTTGCAAGTGAAACTAGACCTCATCAATATCATATTCTTTCTTTCAAATTGATACCATTATTTAGATAATTTAGTTATGAATTAAATGTCCAAAATCACCCCAAATGGACCATTATAGACCAATATATGACCATACACATTTTCCTTGATTTAATTTTTCTTTTAGCTCGAATTTTCACCCCTTCTATGTTTTATGGGTTGGCCACTTTGGGCCCAAGAGAGGGGGCACGACCCATCCCAGAGCCCTCCCCTCACTTAAACCTATCTACTCCATATATTTTCGACCAATCATATCCCTCAAATTCTTGTCAAAAGATTTGACTGTGAATCTAATGGCTCATGTGCATCTTCAACATTGGGTTTGTACTAGGGTGCAAAGTAGCAACATTAGCTTTACGACCAACCCAAATACCATCTCTTCTTGTCAATTTGGGTGAAATTGAATGCAATTTTACTTTTTATTTTTTGTCTCCTCCCCCCTTATTTTTGTCTATTTTTGTGCCCTACAGAAACTCCCCTCTCTTCTTCATCTTCTTCCTCCAGCTCCATGATTGTCATCGCAATGAAGGGAGGGGATCCCCATCCCCTGCTGTCCCATCATATTATTTGAGCCCAATGCTTCCTTCCTAACATCTATGAGGAGTTGTAAGTCACATTCATGGTGTCCCCAACCTGCCTAGTGGTTGTTGTCTTTAGGCTCCAACGAGTATCCTCAAAAAGGAGGAGCTCCCTATCACGTACGAGGAACACAAAGTCAAACTATGCTACCAGTCAGCTCTTATACGGAGGAATCTATTGGCTTGGTTGGAGTCTGGCTAACTCTAGATTCCATGCCCTTCCCTTGGGATTAAGATTTAAAAAATGATATCTCTCTCATCTTATGGCCAAATCATATGAATCAATTTACTATTTTGATCAAATTGACAAGAACAACAATGTGGACTGATTTACAAACCCTAATTCCGTTGATATATCCATGTTTCTAAAAACATGAACTTTCATTTTTTTGTGTAAATTTAGTACATGATCATTAATGGTCATCTACTCTACTATTCCTCAAATCAATATATTTTGATGAATTTTTGCTAAAGTTTTGACCTTTACCTCTTTGGTGTACCCTATCATGGCCCTTGACACAAATGTTTCTTTAAATGCACTTTTGTGCTAATATGCTATCCTTGTTGCTCCAATATGATCAATAATATCCCTAACCATTATGTTCGTCCCATAATAGTATATTTAACTATCTTGTGACCTAATAATTGGCTTGACCATGCTTGAGTACTTCTTATAGCTTCATGAAGCTAAATGTACCCTAAATATGTCTTACTTTAGACTTTAAATGATGAATCTTGATCAAAGTTGTATCCTTGCATATGTATGACATTTAGTCTCACCATAATGTAGAAAACTAGTAACAAGAACCCCCTTTATGCTACAATTGCACCCTATCAAACGCTATACTCTTGTTTAGTCCATGTGATCCCTAATGTATGTATATACCCATATATGACATGTATTTTTATACATTAATTAAATGATTGCTTTGACCTATGTGATGCATCAAAATATTGTATATGCTTGAAATTAGAAGCCAAGTAAATATTTCAGACTCTGATGCCTAAGACCAACCCATCTTATGCTATGGTGGTGTATGTGACTTAAAACCCACCCTTAATGACCAAATGTGATCTAAAGTGACTTGATATGTGCTCTTGTGCTTTAATCTTTATAATGATCCTAACATTATGTTTTCCCCTTTCAAATTAGATATATCTCTGATCTTTGAGGTCCTCTTTGATGTGGATATTCATCTAGGTCATACGTAGAACATTAATTACATAAGTCAATATTTTTGGAAATTTGAATACATGATAATGTTGAATCTTATGAACCTAGACTTAGGTGACCCTGCACCTATCTTGGATACATGTTAGTCTTGTCATATTCTTTCTAATCTAAATAATATTTAACACTTTAACCTATTGACTTGGTGAATCCTAAACTTGTGTGCCGTTTTTAGATTCCTTTGGCCTTAAAATGTATATAAGTGACATAAACCTCATACAAACATATAAAGTGAATGCAACCTCAGAATGACTTGAAACTTGAATCATACCTTCATGATGGACCCTAAATCAGGATAAGATCACAAAATATACTAATAACCAACTTTGAACCTAATTTGATAAAAACTCTACTAATGGACCTAATAAGTATGTAATATGTTGAACCATGCTTAATGATGGGTAATGTTCTTAGTCATATGGTTGCTTGTGATCTTGATGGTTTAGAACATGTTAAAAACCTCTAAACTTATTTATGTAGGCTTTATTAATTATATGATTATGGTTTTATTGCTTCAATATTTATATGTATGTATGCTTTCATACGTGCAAAATATTAGCATATAGAATTGATATATTGTATTTGATGATTTGATTCGATGATTTCACAACTTGAACATATAATATACATCTCCTTTATACAGACGTTAAAAAAGGGTTTTCTCAGTGAGTTTTTCCATTTGAGGTCCCTCATGTAGAGATAGGATTTGCTAATGGATTTTCCTTATGCACCCTCATGGACCGCTTCCAATAGGAAGTTGGTGAAAAACCTAATGATACATGATTTTCTTGGTGTAATGGATTAAAATTAATATAACATGGGTATTCATTTTGCTAAGTAATTAACTATTTTTCTCTTACTAGGTTATTTTTGTAAGTCTTTTCAAATTATGAAAACCTTGTATTCGTGTTACTTTATGCCATATAGTCAGCACCTTCTGTGTTGATAAGCTTATTTTTCAAATGTTCTAGGTTCAGAAACAGATTGGGGAAGTTGTCTTGTGAGCATGTATTTAGATTGTAAATTTTGTACGATCCTAGTTTAGTATACATGATCATGTTTGTATAAATTTATATCTAACGTGTAATTGGGATTATGTAATAAATAATGTTGTTAAGAATACTTGTTTAATGTGGAGAATATGTTGGTATACGCATCTAGTTAATTGTTTGTGTATATTAATCATTTCACACTTCTACATTTTGTTTTTTATAATATGTTTGGTTTGTAGGTCAGGATTCTAACTTCATTACATATAGTATTAGAGAAGGAACAATAGCAACACCAATTATTTTCTCTTGGGAAACACAAACTAAAACTTAACCTTACATCTAAATCCTAGAAACTTAGTGATTTGTCCTTTATTGACTAAGTTTACAAAGCCTCTAGGTCAAACCTAGATGTTCTAGACCTAGGTGTAACTTGTGTAATTCCTAAAATTTCTCTTTTCTCATCCTTATATCTTGTAGTATGGGTTGAAGGTTCAGAAGGGTGAAAAAGAGGATATCATATAGATGTAAACCATGAACATATAGGTTTTGACTTCATTCAAAAGGAGTGCAATGGTTTTCGTCACATGTTTCAACGTCGGACACATTATTTAAAGTATTAGTATATATATACATACATATATATATATATATGTAAATGTTACCACTCTTTAGAAAGAAAGTGAGTGTTGATGTATCTTAAGAGAAAGTGATGTAACATAAGTCTATATGTGAGTGTTTAGATGGTAGATATAGTCTTTGGTTTGGTCTAAAGATATGAAAAAGGATAGGCTAGTGTGTAGCCAAAATTTATTAAGCACAATAATGAGGATATATCTTGCTTTAAGATTATATAAGTTTGTCTTTAGGGTAAATCTAAACATGTTTCGATGACATAGGATGAGTTTCAACCATGCAATCCTAGCTAAGTCTAGAACCAGGTATGGTATATGTGGCTTGTTTGATGTTCTACACATAGCTAGTAGGTTGACTTGTTTGCTTGTGCCTAGTCATGTATATGTTGAAATATGGTTTGGGACCAACATGGACGTCAATATCTTTATGAAAAAGGGTTTTTACCATGGAGCTTCTGATAAGGGTGAATTCTAGATGAGTAAACAAACATGGGAGAAGTTCAGAGTACCTAACCTCTAAAATACTTGAATTGTTAAAATATATGTACGATGAAATACATGAGCGATGAGTAACTAGCTAGACAACTTCTGAGTATATGAGTTGGGTCTCCTAGTTTGTGGTTCCTATGAAAATGTTGAACCCTACATTTTTATGAAAATATCTAACCCTATAGGAAGTGGCACTTAAATATATGTATGTTTTCCATCTATGTGAGGGAAATGTTCCAAACCCTAGATAATATATAATGTGTGATCTCGATGATGAGCCTCATACTTGGGTTAGTGGTTCCATGTTAAAAAATCTAGTGTTTTCTGTTATTTTTCTAATCTGGGTAAGAGTTTCATGTTGTATATATTGGTGGTTTGTTTGTTTGACCTTGACATTATATTGGAATTTTAAAGCTCTTTTTAGGTAGAAGTGAGATAATTATGAAGCTTTAATGTCTATTTTCATCTCTCCTCTAATGTACCCCTTCTCTCGTCTCTTCAAGTGACCTTGTTACTCAGTCATAATTCAATTTCATGATTGAGTGTTTTGATGATCCAATTAGTCACATTATACTCCATATATCAATATGTGACACAAATTTACATGATTGAACTGAGTTTCAAGATTTTAATAAAACATCATCTTGTAAGTAGAATTGAACCTCATCAGTGTGATCTTCTTTCTCTCTATAGAATATCGTGTTGTGCGGATTCAATTATAAATACTAAGGTGTTAAAATCTCCTTAATTTGGCCCTTATAGCCTAGGATAGACCATATGAAGTTTCCATCCTTTCAATTTGTACTTAGCTTAATTTTCAACCCTTTTATGTCTGATTGAACCAGCCACTTTAGGTCCAAGAGAGGGGGTACGACTCATCTGAGAGGGGCCCCTTCACCTACGTACTCAACCTTAGCCACTCCATCTCTTCTCAACCAATTGTATCCCTCAGACTCTTGTGTACATATTTTACCCCAAATCTAATAGTCCAATGTGTCTTCAACTGTGGGTCCATACTATAATGTAAAGCAGTAGTAGTAGCTTTACAGAAAAGACCCAATACCATCTTTTTTTGTCTCTTTGGTGAATTTGAATGCCTTTGTCACTTTGTTTCTTCATCTCCTTATTTACCCCTTATTTTCTCCCATTTATGTGCCCTAGAGCTCTCTCTTCCTATTCTTATTCTTATTCTTATTCTTCCTCCATCTCCATGGACGCTACCACCGAGTAAGAAGAAGGAAGCCCCACCCACTAGCCCCTCATTGTATCCAAGCTCATTTTTCTATTCTTGGCATCTAGGAGGAACTAAAAGGCACATCCATAGTGTCCTCAACCTCCCTGATGGCCATTGTCTTCAGGCTCTAGTGAGCCTCGTTGAAAAGGAGGAGCACTCCCTATCGCATATAAGAGAGATGAGTCAGACTTTACAAATGTCAATGTTGACATGGAGGTGTTCAGGGCCCTGTTGGAGCACCAAACCACTTCATCCTCCATGCCCTTTACTTGGCTACATGGCTCCTTGCGGGCCACTGGATCATGGGGGTGGAACACAGTGGTTTAGATCCACCTTCGTGATCTTCTACATAATAAATAGTAGTATCTCTTCATTTCTCCAAAGTTTTAGGTTTAAGATTCAAAAAATGGTGTCGTCTAGCGCTAGGGATGGTGACATGATATATGAATTTGTAGATGATATTGGGAAGCCTCCGATTGGATATTCTCTATGGGGTAATGAAGATGTAACCATCGAAAAAGTTTCTATGCTACCTCCCCCACAGATACTATCTCAGTGAAAGGAGGGTGTCTTAGTCACTAATCCTACTAAATATTGGTTAGATCTTTTTAAGAAGAAGGATTCAAATGAAATAGTACTTGAACATTGTCATATCGATATAGTTTAAAGGGTGGTGAAGTACATGGAGGAGAACATAGAAACAAAAATATTCAAGTGGGTGAACATTGTGTTTGATTATGTGATAGGTTTGAAGTGGCACTGGTCAACTATACATAAGCACCTCTCGTTGATCTAGAAAATCAAAAGTGAGCTTGAGATTTTATCCAGGTAAAGTGATTTGTTTGTGATTATATTTTATGACCCAGAGGATTTGAGAGTGGCTATTGAGCAAGGACCTTGGCTTGTTGTTTGAAAGTTGATGATCTTAGAGAAGTGGCAAAGAGGCAAGCCCTTGGAGGAAATGAAGATCTGAGAGTTCTTGTATGGGTTCACATTCATGACTTGCCTCTTAAGTCTAGGATAGGGATGTCTTTAGCATCATTGGAAGTTTCCTTGGTACTCCATTGTGACAAGATCTCCTAACTAAGAAGTATATGAGAATGGAATTCGTAAGGATTTAGGTTCTAAATTCTTCATCTTTTTTATTTCCAAGTGAAATGATTCTTATAAATGATGATAGAGTTGGGGATACTATTAGCTTTGAGTATTTCAGCTTCTTGTAAATCTAATTGAACCTTTGGTCATGGTCAGGGTGAATGTGTCAAGCTTGTTAATAAAGCTCCCCGTATAAAGAAGATATGGGTTGAGAAGAAGGTTAGTGATTCTGAGGTGAATGTGGAAACATGTTCTGATTGTCCTCCAAATGAGAGTCAGGTGGTTGACTATGTTGCATGAGTATCGATGTTTTAGTAAAGATGATGCCTTTATGATCTTGTTCTTATTAATCAACCCCAATCATATACTACTTGTACTTTTGGTAATCTATAACATCCATGCATGTAAATTAGTAAAGTTTATCTCCATTTTTTAGTGGTTTTGTATTTTAACTATGTGATATGCTTTGATCATGCCTAGATTTATTAATGGCTTTATGTTGTGCAATATACCATATGATGCGGCTTGCATTAACTTTTGGTAACTAGATCTTGAACCTTGTAAAACGTTTTAACCAATGATGATTAGATCATTATTTGTGACTCAAATCAGTAATCTTGTGACTCAAAGTGACTTAGCTTACCATGATCTTATATTACTTTCCATATTTACCTATTAAATTCTCAAAATGCCTACTTTTATACAATATTGACCTAGTATGACTAGTTACGATCTTACATGTCTAAACCATGATGATAATCCAACTTTTATGTCTTCCCTATTGTCAAATCATCTTATAATGTGGATGGTTCACCTATACCTAAGGTTTAGTGTTGATGCTTATACTAAGTGGAATCAATGCATGCATGTTTGAAAATATCTGACTAGACTTGAGTTGTTTGATACCTAGGTTTAGAAGAACAACCACATGACATCTTTCATGTTATTATTAAGAAGAAATTACAGATCTAAGACCCACTATTATGTCTTTTTACATCTTAGGTCCATGTTAGCTTTGGCCTTCTCTAGGAATCTCACTCATGATTTATAGCTTGTACACCACTCACAAGTTACGGTTAATCTCTTGACCCTACTATGATATTGTTTTGTCGGTATATATGCACGTATGAAATCTTGGCTATAAACCATATATACATATGACCTTATAGATATATGATATCATATACATGTGAATATTAAATATTACAATTCTTCATGTAGATAATTCCCTATAATTTATTATTTGACATCCACACAAATAAGGTGGGGTACTTAGGGAAAATGCACCTACTTGAGGGTCCTCCTATGTGGTTAGTTGTGGGGACCGAGTGGATTATTTCCCTCATGGGGTCTAAATAGAAGCACCCTGAAAAGTTATGCATAGATTTACTTCTTTGCACTAGGAAAAATCACATTTTTTTAATAGTTGACCCCACCTTCCATATCAAAATTTGGATCTGTAATGTTTGTGGAATTAATAGCATATTCATATGAACAAATTTCATTTGCATCCAAATGTGCAAGCAATAAATTGATGTTAATTTAAAACCAAATATGACGTAGTTGACATGGTTGTAATAAATATATTGAGCAAAGGCGGCAATAAGAATGATGGAAGCAAAAAAATTTCATCCATACGCCCAGAAGAAGATCTCATTAAGAATGATGCATTCAAAAGGAAGGGTCATAAGATATACCTTTTCATGGAGAAAGTCCAATGACATGCCTTATATATGGGTGAACATTTATCCAGATAGTGCACATACAATGGTTGACAATATCCTCCTAATGTAATATCTTTTCTTTGTCTCTATGTAGTCTGCGTAGACCGCTGGGAATAGCATGGTGTACTACTTGAGCCAATGGGAAGGATGATCCTCTCTTAGAAATAACTAGCTCTACACCCTCTCTTCTTCTCTCTCCCTTGTGGGTAATGGTGACTGGGATTTATCATGTGTCAAAACATATAACTTGAACCATGGAAATCATGTCCTTATAAATAAGGAAGGCAAAGATAAGGTTTATGAATAAGAAATCAGGAAACCAAAAGTCATTTTTTTAATTTTGGCGAACACTGATGGACTTTCTAGGTAATTGGTTGGATAGTTCAAATGATTTTCTAATGGGTCAAGATGTTATGGAAAATATCATTAATAAATTGATTAATTAGTCTCATTAGTATGTTGATTATTGTTCAGTTGATCCACTAGTGACTACAATTGATCGTCAAGGGTTGTAATAACCTTGATATTTTTCATTTGATTAGCTCATTGATGATTCAAACATTTTACATCTACTCAACAAACTTGACCTTCTCGCTGACCATCTAGGCATATAGATAGTCCAGTATTGTACTAACTAATTGTCGAAACACTTTAAAACCAATTTTAATTGGTGACCATGATTATACTCCTCTTCCATGTGCATCATGTTTGTGACCCTTTAGGCTCCACATTACATTGGTAGTAATGTCTATAATCATGTTACAACTTCACAAGCAATGAGTGATATCTAGAAAGACATCATTCTCACACAAATAATTGAATAAGTTGGAAAACAACTTCTGTTGGATCCTAGATGGGTGATTAGATGCTCTAGAGGGGGGTGAATAGAGATGAAAGCACTTTAACAAAATTCATTAAACCTTCAAGATATATCACAAGATAAGGTTGCTAAATAGGAAATTTGAGTGAAACTAAAACATGCATAGCAAGGATGAGAGAGATTGAGAAAACACAAGTATACAAGCTATTTAGAGTGGTTCCACACTTCAAACTAGAAGTATGTCAGTACGCTTACCTAGAGAGGTCAACCTATAGGATTTCCTAACCATTATATTCTTATATTCATTCATAAGACTTACAATACATGACCAAACAAAGGACTTACCTATTCAATACAAAGAGTCTTCAACCTTACCAAGGACTTACCCACTTTGCAAGGAGTCTTCTGCCTTCTTCCAAGGACTTACCTACTCTTGCACAAGTCTTCAACCTTGCAGGAATTACCCACTCTTCTTGGATCTTCATCCTTTGACTTCACCTTCACTCGAAAAAGCTTCCACCAAGGACTTACCCACTTGAGTAAGGAGTCTTCTTCCTTCACCAAGGGCTTACCCACTCTTGCTCCAAGTCTTCAGCCTTGATCTTTACCAAGGGATAACTTCCCTTCTTCTTCTCCACCTCTCTTAGCTAAGAGAGAGAACCTTCATCTTCATGGTTGAAATGAGAGATAGGGAGGTGGTGAAAGTGAGAGCCTCATGAGATATACATGTAGGACTAGCTCTCTTACAAATTTCCTACTCACTCTAAAAATGTAGCAAGTCATTAATCTTAGAGAGACAGAGGAGGCTGTAGGAAGCACTCAACTATAGAATAGGAACCTCACATAGAGTTTTGCATTGAATTCTCAACCTTGGAATGAAGCCCAAGGGGTCCTATTTATAGCTGGTGATGCCTCTTAGCCTTTGGGAACACATGAGAATGAAAACTAGATGTTTTGTGGCCTGCAACGGATATATTTTCACTTGTTGCAACTCCACCGTGGCTAGAAGCACTTTTCTACACTTTTTCATACAGTGCAATCGGTCGAGTTTCTATAAAGGTAACTCGATCGATAGAGTAAAAGACAAAGTTGATATTCATACCATCGGTCGAGATTGTCCTGGGGAAACTCGCCAACCGATAAAAATCAAATTGGTCAGGTACTCCGTCAGTCGAGTTATGTGAAGTGTAAACTCGAACGATCAAAAGTCATTTTTAAGATCCAATCAGGATTGGTCGAGTTTGCAACTCACAGAACTCGACCGATGAATAGTCTGATGCGAATTTTAGAAAATTGCTTTTGAGTGCTTAAATATTCGATCTAAGTTCTCTTGATTTTTTCTAAGCATAATTACAAGTCATACAATCATTACAAGTGACTTACAACATGATTCTAATGGATTTAAATCATATTACAAAAACGTGCACTTGAATTGACTTTGAGGTGTCTTTTCTCCATGTTGAGATGCACAAGTTAGGGCATTTGGAGTGTGTCTATACCTAATTTGAAAACACTCAAGTAGAAGCATTAGACACCAATATGTGGAATGGTTAGTCATCGTCAAAACACAGGTTTAGTCAATTTAGACTTGAGTCAACATTGACCTAATTGACCTTGAGTCAACATTCTCCCTCTTTTTGAAGATGACAAACCATTCCATAAATGTATTGAAAGCTTTTAAGTAAAATCATACCTTCATAGAAACCTAGGGGTTTCAATAGGATTGAGCTCATATGCTCCCCCTCAATTTATGTGCATGGAGTTCTCATACTCCCCCTCAATTGACGCTATTTCTCCTGCATGGTTAGCTTTCATAATATTTATAGAAACTATGTCTTCTACTCATATATGTTCTACACATATATGTCTTCTCCCCTTTACCTCCTCCCTTTACATGAACATACTTCTCTTCTTCATGTAAGACATGCCTTCTCCCTATTTTGTCAAAAGAAGACATACCTTTCTCCCCCTTTGTCATTTCAAAAAGTGGGGGTATGAAGAAATAAGAAAACCACTTGTTAAAGGAAAGGAGATAACAAAAGTTATAAAAGGAGAGTAGAACACCACAGATAGGGGCTTGTCCAAGCATAGAAAGAAAATCAAGTTAAATCATGCACTTGAACAACCCAAAATACAAGATGAAGAGCTACAGAAAAACAATAAAATGCAATTTTGACCCTCAAGATGACAGAATTTGCCCAAAAAGTATCAGGGCTCATGGCAAAAAATGAGCCTTGCTCAGAAGGTCATTTCTGGATAAAAAACACTAGTCTTTCACCAAAAACTGAAACTAGAGAAAAAGCTGTATGAAATCCAAAAATACTCCAATTTCTAGATATAATGTAGATCTATGTACCATGCATCACGAAGTTATGCAAGCAACTCAAGATATTATCCATGCAATTCAAGGAACAAGCTTGAGCATGTATGAGACAAGATACAAGCATAGCATATAGTGAAATACCATTAGATGAGCAAAGATACCAATTATAAACAAGGTTAGAACTACATGTATGTGAACTACTAGTAGATGATATCACAAGTTAGGACTACTAGTAGGATCTAGATCATAGCAAGAAATACCAAAAGGTACACAAGATAAAGCAAGCTATGAAGATGTAGAGATATATCCAAACAAAGAGATATGCAATTTTAGAAGCATGAAAGGATATAACTCATATACAAATATGCATCATTACCAAAGGATGATTACCACTAAGAACCTCAAGGTTGTATCCAAACAACATATACAACTAGATAGATGTAGCAAGTTAGAGTACAATGGAAGCAATTTTAGACACAACCAAGAGATCCAAAGAGATCATCATCAAAACCCGTAAAACAACTCAAAGAAAGTAATTGCAAGATACAAATATACTAACTTAGAGCAATTAGAGAGATAGAGTTGTAAGCAAGAAAGGTAATTTAGAACATGGCAATATGCATATATAAAGGTACCAAATGAGAGTGCCAAAGAATAAGGCTATTGGTTGAGAAAATCTAGTTGAGAGGGAAATTCTCATTCAATAAGCCAAATGTATATTCTATGCACAGTGTTGTCGGTCGAGTTATGTGTATAAACAACTCAACCAATGACAGTTGTTGGCAACACTCATTGGTGCCTATCGGTCGAGTTTCAAATAAAACAAACTCGACCGACAGAGCTGCTATCAAAAGGCACATATATTTCATAAAAACATATTTCAAGGCATGCTAAAAATACAAACCATATCCAAACATATATAAGAAAGTTAGTAATGCACTATAGAAGTATTAGAAACATTTTTTGAGAAAGCGTGTGAAGAGAAATACAAAATACCACTATTGACTCAAAAACCATATGTATAGTGCACACTATCTTGACAAAAACAAGTTAGGATTGGTTAAAAGCAAGAAAAACACTACATTTGTTCTTACCATTGCTTTTCCACTTGTTTTCACCTCATACACATCTCACCTTCCTTCTTTCATGTAGATTGAGAAGTCAATTTACAATTCAATGGCTCAAGTCAATCCATTTGTAAGTACCTACAAGAAGAAAGATGAAATGGTCCCCAATCATGTTTTTGGGACCGGAGGAGTTAGCTTAGCAACCCAAGTCCTAGTTCTCTTGGGTGCTTTCCTTAAAGGACAACAAGTAGAATAATGACAAATTTCATTGCAATAGTTGCATGTGCCCATAGTCTTGAAACTAGAGGATTCTCCATGGAAGATTGGAGGTCCTTTACCTTAGTTGTTCCTTTGACTACTATCATACCCTAAACTATGTCTACCAATTTGTTTAGTAATATGGTGTAGGATATCATTAAGATTCCTTTTACCAACTAAGAATCTTTGCAAAAAATATCTCAAACTATCATTATCATGCATAAGAGAAGTAATAGTAGACGATAAATGATTGATATTATCTCTAGCATGCAAAAGATCATTTTCTAAGCAAAGAGCTTTAGTTGAATAAGAATCTCTATCAATATGAAGAACAGCTACATTATTTTCTCTACTAGTAGAACTAAAACAAAATTCAAGCACATTGATTTTAACAAGCAAGGAAGCATTTTCTATTTCAAGAAAAGCAATCTTAGAAATATAAATGCCATTTTCAGATTCTAATCCTTGCAAAACAAAATCTTTGTCCTTGTTTTCAGACTTAAGAACATCAATATCATGCATGAGAGAGTCAACAATTAAAGTATGCTCTTCATTAGAACTAGGCATAAGAGGTTGAGCTTCTAGAAATCTAATCTTGTCAAGCAAGCTAGCATTTTCAAGTTTAAGAGAATCTACTTGACCAAAACAAACATTTTTGTCATCAAGCAAGCAAGAATTAGCATGCTCAAGATCATCTAGTTCTACATGCATATTATCAAAAATTCTAGCAAGCTTTTTCTTTTTCTTTTTAGAAGACTTAAGAGAGGCACGAGTAGCATTGATGATAGCAATTTAAGGTTCTTTATCTAAAGAGTTTAGATTTACCTCATTTGAGTCTTCACATTTTGTAGAAGCCTTAAGAGCAAAATGGCATTCTCCTTCATCACTAGAGCTTGAGCTAGATCCTCCACTCGAATGTTCACTTGAGCTTGAGTTGGAGGAGTCACTTGAGCTTGAGTGTATCTTGTACTTCTCTTATCTTTTCTTGTGATGATGGGTCTTCTTGCCTTGTAGACAATCTATCTTGAAGTGACCCTTCTTTCCACACTTGAGAACTGAATGGAGGAGGAATTCTTGCCTTTGTAGAATCTACCTTTGGAGTACATGGCATCTTCTTCAACTTGAGAGGATGCAAAAGCTTGACCAACAATAGCCTTGATTTGAGCTTTGATTTCAGCCTTCTTCATTCTCTTGAGTTCTTTCTCTTCTTGTCTTCTACTTCCTCCCTCTTGTCAAGTGTGGCTTCATGTGCTTGTATATTTCCAATGAGATCTTCAATAGGGACATCCTTAAGAGACCTTGCTTCTTCAATGAAAGTCACCTTGGATTCCCACCTCTTGGGGAGAGTTCTAAGGATCTTTGAGTTGATCTCTCCACTAAACATAGGATGTCCTAGAACAACAAGACCATTTACAATGGTGTTGAGCCTTGAGTAGATGTTGCCTATCTTCTCCTCCTTTCCCATCTTGAAGTTCTCAAGCATCCCTTTGAGCATGTAGACTTTGCTTTCCTTCACTTGATCTGTCCCCTCATAGGTGATGCATAGCTTTCTCCATACCTCATAGGGTGTCTCATAAGAAGAAATCTGGTCGAACTCGGTGGAGGTCATGGAGGCATAGAGGATGTTCATGGCTCTAACATTCAAGGTTGCTTTCTTCAAGGTAGCATCATCCCATTCTTCAATCTTTGTCTTTGGTAGCTTGTATGGGTTGTTCACCATTTGCCACATCTCAAAACTTGATCCTTGAATGTACAATTGAAGCTTTCTTCTCCAATAGAGGAAATTGCTCCCATCAAAGATTGGATGGTTGATCAAGTATCTCCCTCCTTGGTAGTCACCCATCTTCTCCACTTGTTGAAGTATGCTTGGAAAACCCCACTTTGATGCCAATTGTTGGATCCTAGATGGGTGATTAGATACTCTAGAGGGGGGTGAATAGAGCTGAAAGTACTTAAACAAAATTCATTAAACCTTCAAGATATATCACAAGATAAGGTTGCTAAATAGGAAATTTGAGTGCAACTAAAACATGCATATCAAGGATGAGAGAGATTGAGAAAACACAAGTAGACAAGCTATTTAGAGTGGTTCCACACTTCAAACTAGAAGTATGTCAGTCCACTTACCTAGAGAGGTCAACCTCTAGGGTTTCCTAACCATTGCATTCTTATATTCATTCATAAGACTTACAATACATGACCAAACAAAGGACTTACCTATCCAATACAAAGAGTCTTAAACCTTACCAAGGACTTACCCACTTTGCAAGGAGTCTTACACCTTCTTCCAAGGACTTCCCTACTCTTACACAAGTCTTCAGCCTTGCAGGAATAATCCACTATTCTTGTATCTTGAGCCTTTGACTTCACCTTCACTCAAAGAAGCTTCCACCAAGGATTTACCCACTTGAGCAAAGAGTCTTCTGCCTTCACCAAGGGCTTACCCACTCTTGCTCCAAGTCTTCAACCTTGATCTTCACTAAGGGACACCTTCCCTTGTTCTTCTTCACCTCTCTTAGCCAAGAGAGAGAACCTTCATCTTCATGGTTGAAATGAGAGATAGGGAGGTGCTGGAAGTGAGAGCCTCACAAGATATACATGTAGGACTAGCTCTCTTATAGATTTCCTACTCACTCTAACGAATGTAGCAAGTGATTAAGATTAGAGAGAGAGAGGAGGTTGTAGGAAGCACTCAACTATAGAATAGGAACCTCACATAGAGTTTTGCATTGAATGCTCAACCTTGGAATGAAGCCCAAGGGGTCCTATTTATAGCTGGGGATGCCTCTTAGCCTTTGGGAACACTTGAGAATGAAAACTAGCCATTTTGTGGCTTGCAATGGATATATTTTCACTTGTTGCAACTCCACAGTGGCTAGAAGCACTTTTCTGCACTTTTCCGTATAGTGCAATCGGTCGAGTTTCTATAAAGGTAACTCGACTGATAGAGTAAAAGACAAATCCGGTATTCAGACCATCGGTCGAGTTTGTCCTGGGGAAACTCGACCGACCAATGAAAATCGAATTGGTTGGGTACTCCATCAGTCGAGTTCTGTGAAGTGTAAACTCGACCGATCAAAGGTCATTTTCAAGATCCTATCAGGATCGGTCGAGTTTGCAACTCATAGAACTCGACCGATGAACAACCTGATGTGAATTTTAGAAAATGGCTTTTGAGTGCTTAAATATTCTATCTAAGTGCTCTTGATTTTTTCTAACCTTAATTACAAGTCATACAATCATTACAAATGATTTACAACATGATTCTAATAGATTTACATCATATTACAAAAATATGCACTTGTATTGACTTTGACTTGTCTTTTCTCCACATTGAGATGTGCAAGTTAGGGAATTTGGAGTGTGTCTATACCTAATTTGAAAACACTCAAGTAGAAGCATTATACACCAATACGTGGAATGGTTAGTCATCATCAAAACACGGGTTTAGTCAATTTAGACATGAGTCAGGATTGACCTAATTGACCTTGAGTCAACATTCTCCCCCTTTTTGAAGATGACAAACCATTCCATAAATGTATTGAAAGCTTTTAAGTAAAATCATACCCTCGGAGAAACCTAGGGGTTTCAATAGGATTGAGCTCATATGATCCCCCTCAATTGATGCACATGGAGTTCCCATATGCTCCCTCAATTGATGTTATTTCTCTTGCATGGTTAGCTTTCATAACATTTATAGAAACTATGTCTTCTACTCATATATGTTCTACACATATATGTCTTCTCCCGTTTACCTCCTCCCTTTACATGAACATACTTCTCTTCTTCATGTAAGACATGCCTTCTCCTTATTTTGTCAAAATAAGACATACCTTTCTCCCCCTTTGTCATTTCAAAAAGTGAGGGTATGAAGAAATAAGAAACACCACATGTTAGAGGAAATTAGATAACAAAAGTTATAAAAGGAGAGTAGAAGAGCACATATTGGGGCTTGTCCAGACATAGAAAGAAAAAAAAGTTAAAGCATGCACTTGAACAACCCAAAATGCAAGATGAATAGTTGTAGAAAACAATAAAACACAATTTTGACCCTCAAGATGACAGAATTTGCCCAAAAAGTATCAGGGCTCGTGGCAAAGCGATGATCCTTTCTCATAATGTCATTTCTGCATAAAAAACACTAGTCTTACACCAAAAACTGAAATTGCAGCAAAAGCTGTATGAAATCTAAAAATACTCCAATTTCTACATATAATGTAGATCTATGTACCCTACATCACAAAGTTATGCAAGCAACTCAAGATATTAGATATGCAATTCAAGGAACAAACTTGAGCATGTATGAGATAGGATACAAGCATAGCATATAGTGAAATACCATTAGATGAGCAAAGATACCAATTATAAACAAGGTTAGAACTACATATATGTGAACTACTAGTAGATGATATCACAAGTTAGGACTACAAGTAGGATCTAGATCATAGCAAGAAATACCAAAAGGTACACAAGATAAAGCAAGCTATGAAGATGTAGAGATATATCCAAACAAAGAGATATGCAATTTTAGAAGCATGAAAGGATATAAATCATATACAAATATGCATCATTACCAAAGGATGATTACCACTAAGAACCTCAAGGTTGTATCCAAACAACATATACAACTAGATAGATGGATCAAGTTAGAGTACAACGGAAGCAATTTTAGACACAACCAAGAGATCCAAAGAGATCATCATCAAAACCTGTAAAACAACTCAAAGCAAGTAATTGCAAGATATAGATATACCAATTTAGAGCAATTAGAGAGATAGAGTTGTAAGCAAGAGAGGCAATTTAGAACATGGAAATATGCATATATAAAGGTATCAAATGAGAGTGCCAAAGAATAAGGCTATTGATTGAGAAAATTTAGTTGAGAGAGAAATTCTCATTCAATAAGCCAAATGTATATTCTATGCACAGTGTTGTCGGTCGGGTTCTGTGTATTGCCAACTCGACCGATGACAGCTGTTGGCAACACTCATTGGTGCCTATCGGTCAAGTTTCAAATAGAACAAACTCAACCGACAGAGCTGCTATCAAAAGGCACATATATTTCATAAAAACATATTTCAAGGCATGCTAAAAATACAAACCATTTCCAAACATGTGTAAGCAAGTTAGAAATGCACTATAGAAGCATCAGAAACATTTTTTGAGCAAGAGTGTGAAGAGAAACACAAAATACCACTTTTGACTCAAAAACTATATGTATAGTGCACACTATCCTGACAAAAATAAGTTAGGATTGGTTATAAGAAAGAAAAACATTACCTTTGTGCTTACCATTGGTTTTCCACTTGTTTTCACCTCATACACATCTCACCTTTCTTCTTTCATGTGGATTGAGAAGTCAATTTGCAATTCAATGGCTCAAGTCAATCCATTTGCAAGTACATACAAGAAGAAAGATGAAATGGTCCCCAATCATGTTTTTGGGTCCAGAGGAGTTAGCTTAGCAACCCAAGTCCTAGTGCTCTTTGGTGCTTTCCTAAAAGGACAACAAGTAGAATAATAACCAATTTCATTGCAATAGTTGCATGTGCCCATAGTCTTGGAACTAGAGGATTCTCCATGGAAGATTGGAGGTCCTTTACCTTTGTTGTTCCTTTGACTACTATCATACCCTAAACCACGTCTACCAATTTGTTTAGTAGTATGGAGTAGGATACCATTAAGATTCATTTTACCAACTAAGAATCTTTACAAAGAAGATCTCAAACTATCATTATCATGCATAAGAGAAGTAATAGTAGAAGATAAATGATTGATATTATCTCTAACATGCAAAAGATCATTTTCTAAGCAAAGAGCTTTAGTTAAATAAGAATCTCTATCAATATGAATAACAACTACATTATTTTCTCTACTAGTAGAACTAGAACAAGATTCAACCACATTCATTTTAGCAAGCAAGGAAGCATTTTCTATTTCAAGCAAAGCATTCTTAGAAAGATAAATGCCATTTTCAGATTCTAATCCTTGCAAAATAAAATCTTTGTCCTTGTTTTCATACTTAAGAACATCAATATCATGCATGAGAGAGTCAACAATTAAATTATGCTCTTCATTAGAAATAGGCATAAGAGGTTGAGCTTCTAGAAATCTAATCTTTTCAAGCAAGCTAGCATTTTCAAGTTCAAGAGAATCTACTTGACCAAGACAAACATTTTTGTCATCAACCAAGCAAGAATTAGCATTTTCAAGATCATCTAGTTCTACATGCATATTATCAACAATTCTAGCAAGCTTTTTCTTTTTCTTTTTAGAAGACATAAGAGAGGCATGAGTAGCATTGATGATAGCAATTAAAGGTTATTTATCTAAAGAGTTAGATTTACCTCATTTGAGTCTTCACATTTTGTAGAAGCCAAAAGAGCAAAATGACATTCTCCTTCATCACTAGAGCTTGAGCTAGATCCTCCACTTGAATGTTCACTTGATCTTGAATTGGAGGAGTCACTTGAGCTTGAGTGTATCTTGTACTTATGTTCTCTTTTCTTGTGATGATGGGTCTTCTTGCCTTGTAGACAATCTATCTTGAAGTGACCCTTCTTTCCACACTTGAGGCATTGAATGGAGGAGGAATTCTTGTCTTTGTAGAATCTACCCTTGGAGTACATGGCATCTTCTTCAACTTGAGAGGATTGAGAAGCTTGACCAACAATAGCCTTGATTTGATCTTTGATTTCATCCTTCTTCATTCTCTTGAGTTCTTTCTCTTCTTGTCTTTCTACTTCCTCCCTATTATCAAGTGTGGCTTCATGTGCTTGTAGATTTCTAATGAGATCTTTAATAGGGACATCCTTAAGAGACCTTGCTTCTTCAATGGAAGTCACCTTGGGTTCCCACCTCTTGGGGAGAGTTCTAAGGATCTTTGAGTTGATATCTCCACTAGACATAGGATGTCCTAGAATAGCAAGACCATTTACAATGGTGTTGAGACTTGAGTACATGTTGGCTATCTTCTCCTCCTTTCCCATCTTGAAATTCTCAAGCATCCCTTTGAGCATGTAGACTTTGCTTTCCTTCACTTGATCTGTCCCCTCGTAGGTGATGCATAGCTTTCTCCATACCTCCTAGGGCATCTCACAAGAAGAAATATAGTTGAACTCGGTGGAGGTCATGGAGGCATAGAGGATGTGCATGGCTCTAGCATTCAAGTTTGCTTTCTTCAAGGTAGCATCATCGCATTCTTCAATCTTTGTCTTTGGTAGCTTGTATGGGATGTTCACCATTTTCCACATCCCAAGACTTGATCCTTGGATGTAGAATTGAAGCCTTCTTCTCCAATAGAGGAAATTTCTCCCATCAAAGATTGGAAGGTTGATCAAGTATCTCCCTCCTTGGTAGTCACCCATCTTGTCCTACTTTTTGAAGTATGTTTGGAGAAGCCCACTCTGATACCAATTGTTGGATCCTAGATGGGTGATTAGATGCTCTAGAGGGGGTGAATAGAGCTAGAAGCACTTAAACAAAATTCATTAAACCTTCATGATATATTACAATATAAGGTTGCTAAATAGGAAATTTGAGTGCAACTAAAACATACATAGCAAGGATGAGAGAGATTGAGCAAACACAAGTAGACAAGCTATTTAGAGTGGTTCCATACTTCAAACTAGAAGTATGTCAGTCCACTTACCTAGAGAGGTCAACCTCTAGGATTTCCTAACCATTGCATTCTTATATTCATTCATAAGACTTACAATACATGACTAAACAAAGGACTTACCTATCCAATACAAAGAGACTTCAACCTTACCAAGGACTTACCCACTTCGCAAGGAGTCTTCCGCCTTCTTCCAAGGACTTACTTACTCTTGCACAAGTCTTTAGCCTTGCAAGAATTACACAATCTTCTTGGATCTTCAGCCTTTGACTTCACCTTCACTCGGAGAAGCTTCCACCAAGGACTTACTCACTTGAGCAAGGAGTCTTCAACCTTCACCAAGGGCTCACCCACTCTTGCTCCAAGTCTTCAACCTTGATCTTCACTAAGGGATGCCTTCCCTTGTTCTTCTTCACCTCTCTTAGCCAAGAGAGAGAACCTTCATCTTCATGGTTGAAATGAGAGATAGGGAGGTGGTGGAAGTGAGAGCCTCACAAGATATACATGTAGGACTAGCTCTATTACAGATTTCCTACTCACTCTAATGAATGTAGCAAGTGATTAAGCTTAGAGAGAGAGAGAGGAGGTTGTAGGAAGCACTCAACTATAGAATAGGAACCTCACATAGAGTTTTGCATTGAATGCTCAACCTTGGAATAAAGCCCAAGGGGTCCTATTTATAGATGGGGATGCCTCTTAGCCTTTGGGAACACTTGCGAACAAAAACTAGCTGTTTTGTGGCTTGCAACGGATATATTTTCCCTTGTTGCAACTCCACAATGGCTAGAAGCACTTTTTTGCACTTTTTCATACAGTGCAATCGGTTGAGTTTCTATAAAGGTAACTCGACCGATAGAGTAAAAGACAAAGCCGATATTCAGACCATCGATCGAATTTGTCCTGGGGAAACTCACCGACCAATTAAAATCGAATTGGTTAGGTACTCCATCGGTCGAGTTCTCTGAAGTGTAAACTCGACTGATCAAAAGTCATTTTCAAGATTTAATCAGGATCGGTCGAGTTTGCAACTCACAGAACTCGACCGATGAATAGCCTGATTTGAATTTTAGAAAATGGATTTTGAGTGCCTAAATATTTGATCTAAGTGCTCTTGAATTTTTATAAGCTTAACTACAAGTCATACAATCATTACAAGTGATTTACAACATGATTCTAATGGATTTACAACATATTATAAAAATGTGCACTTGTATTGACTTTGACTTGTCTGTTCTCCACGTTGAGATGCACAAGTTAGGGCATTTGGAGTGTGTTTATACCTAAACTGAAAACACTCAAGTAGAAGCATTATACACCAATATGTGGAATGGTTAGTCATCATCAAAACATGGGTTTAGTCAAATTAGACATGAGTCAACATTGACCTAATTGACCTCGAGTCAACAACTTCAACATGTGTTTGACTAGTGTAACTGTGACCATATAAACCCTTTTCCACCTATATCTAGATTGAATCTAAGGAATGGAATCATCATCCTCTTAATGTTCAATCAATGTTCCTTGATCAAGAGTACATTGTTGAGGTACATGTGATCTCAATACACATATTGACTCACATGAGCATGGCCATGCATATTATAGTTTGACTCATCAAGTGAACATGATATGACTTCAATAGGCAGGACGAATTCCATCTATGTCACTCACAATAATCAAGACATGCCATAATGAACCCAAACACTACTTGTAAGACAAACTTTATTCAAGATCGTGTTGAGTAGTGTTGAAGTACATTGAACAACATGTAATTGTTGTAGCGACCTTTGGTCTAAGAACTACAATTACCAATATTACATTGAGATATGATTTTGACTATCATTTTTGGTATCCATGTATCATACTCAAAGTGAGTTTGTCTGGTATACTTGTATACTAACATGCACCTATGTGACTTGATATCATATATCGTGACCAATGAGAATAGTCACAAGTCAACACCCATACTAGTATTAATATATTATTTCCATCCAAATTTTCACACTACCAACTTACTAGGGACTAGACAAGAATGAACACCATTATCATACCAGTGGTTTCATATTCAAGTCCTCAACCTAAAATCTCATGCCATTTGAGTCATACAATATTAGGACCTTATAATATATAATCATTATCTCATACTAATATAAACATAACAAATGTGAATGCATTTATTTATGATCAAATAAAGTACTATATATCACATTACAATCATCATATGAGTAGCTCGCTAGGCGTACTCACTAACAAGTACCACACAATTGTATATATTAGGGTTTCTAACACCTTCCTGGTGTATAACACGGTGCCTTATAATGAATCATTGGTCATCAAACAACCTTCTCTTTGGTATTTTATTGTTATTTTACACTTCTCTGATTTTTACAATAAACTTAGTTGTGACTCCATTTTATTATGATTTAATCCCAAAATGAGAACCTTCTAGGTTCATCTCTTTTGTGGTATCCACAAAATTAGTGAAAAGTAGGAGGGGGACATAAGAGGAAGCAAGTGGATGGAAAGGAGAAATAAAAAGAACTAGTTAAAAACCATTTAGTTGTTTTTTGTGGGGAAAGAGATAGGTAAATGAAGTACTACATAGAAGGGTTCACTTTATAAAACTTACCCATAAGCATAATTTATGTTTATATACATAATAAAGTTCTTTTTTGACATGACAATGAAAACTGCAATGGCCTCAAAATTTTAGAATCATCAATGGTATTTTGCAAGAATAAAAGTAGAATAATGAAAGAAATATGATGGCCCTGGTTGATGAATGTAAGCTCTATATTTAGATAAATTCTTCAATTTTAGTAAATAAAAAAAAGAAAGATCAATTGAATTAATAAGATACTTCACTTGAGATATTAAGGTACTAATGATAGGTTGAAGCCTTGATTTCATAATTAAGGATATTATTAAGATTGTTGACCTTTTGGAAGGTCAAGGTATGGGCCATGGGCCCTAGAACCCAATAAAAATCCAAATTGGATTATGGATTTTCATACGGGTCCTTGGGGTGCAATGTTTGAGAATTAAGTATTTCATGCTCATAACAAATATTTGTGATAATTCAAGTTGGTTGATAATTGTGATATTAATTATGGGAGAAATTCTTGAGATTTATTTATTGTCCCTTGACCTAGGTAAGTAATTTAGTGATTACCTAATCCTTACTTGAAGGCAAGATGGGAGTAATTATCATATTAGTTGTGTAGTCACACGTTCTCCCAGTTTAGCATCCCTACTACATTAGCCTTCACTTGGGGGTTGGGTTTCCCCTGGTTATCCAAAAAAAATCAAATTAGTATTTACTTTTATTTCAGAGAGGATAAGATCAATATGTAAAAGATCACAACACTTGCGATTAAATGGAGCAGTGACCCAAATATATACTTAGTATTAGAAATTAGATTTTAATGCTTTTATTATGAAGACAAGTATGACTCCAACTGGACTCCTAGATCTGGGCCGATATGCAATTAGTATTCCCTCCATTCATATGTGGGACTATTCTCTAGAAGCTAGAGTTTGTACTCCATAAATCACTTTTCTCTCCCTCCTTAGATGACCCTAGCACTCAAGACTTCTACCCTCGATTCTGATAGACCTAGCCGACTAGCCTAACTACCTAGAATTTACCTCCATAGGTTTTTGATATGCATAATCCATGATTATTCATTTGGTTAGGGTTTAACACCTTCACCTATTTCCTACATCTCATGCCTATAAAATGCACTAAAGGATTTGTCCAAGTTAGAGCAAGGAACCAAATTGCCTAAGTCTCAATCAAACCCCTTGGAGTCACCCCAAAACCCCAGCCTCCAAAGTTCCACCAACCTACACACAACATAGATCTAGAATATCTCTTAGTCAACCTTTGAGCACAACAATGAACTCCAAATCTTCCAGGGTAAATGACTCCTTCAACCATGCACCCCAGGTGCCTAGTTATGACTATCACCCTTCTTATTTCCACTCTATACCCCTTCTTCAACATCATGGGATTGGGGGTTGGGTTTCCTTGTCTCTGGCCACAACACACCACCACCACTGGATGACCAAGTCCATCAAGGGTCAACATGGGAATAGAGAATCCATGCCCAGCTCTACAAATCCTAGGAACAAGGATTCAAATGCCAATATTGACTATCTTGGGAAGTGATTGGGCTCCTCCACAAGTAAGGAGATAAATGGGGGTCAAATCACCAAGGCCCCTGGGAGTGTGCTTAAAACACAAGGGCACGAGGTTCACTTCCCCTGAACTTGATTCATCCCTGGATATAAATATAAATAGGGTTAATTTTTGACGTGTTAGTAGATGATTCATTTAGTTATGTTTTGATTTGCAAATAATGTAGAAAATGAGCTATGATAATAGTAAAAGTATATCAATTTGCTCAAAGAAAGTGTGCAATAAAAATAAAATATGTTAAATACATGATTGTAATCCGAGCTTAAAAAGTATATGATAGCTCATAATTTGATATATGCCCATCATAGCATAATGTTTATATCTTTTTCATTTCATGAAAATAGTAATTCTTTGTAATGAATAATTTATGAGTCAGAGTTACACATAATGCTTAACCATGGTTTTTGACCCTTATGATTCATACATTTATAGAATTAGGATTGTGACTCTTAACCTTAATACAACCCAAGTTTGATATATAGCATGCTAAAATTATGGAATATGATTATATGATGATAGAATTAATCATATTGAATGATAGTGCTATATCATGTTAAACATGAAGCTTAGGGTTACTTCAATATTCAATTAGGATTTCTATAATTATTACATCCATGGATATAAAAATTAGAGTCATGTGACCTAACCCTAATGTCAACCCTAAACCAAAAACCCTAATAACTCGATTCAGCCCTTATTCGTATCATATGGATACAATCGTGACACTTAGGGTTGTGCATGATTTCATATCATGTTCATTGCTTTGATCTACACTATATTTGATTGATTGCTTGGACATTAAACTTAAAGTATTTGAATAAAGTTGTATGTGTTCTTCAATGAAGGTATGTGGTTATTTTATGAAATAACACATATATTGACTTCCAAGGATTGTCAATGATTACTTGATGTTTTATGAATAAACTACCTGGATGTTTATTTAATTCTAGTTCAATACAATGCATGTATCATATGAAGAAACAATAAGATATTTTGAACCTAGGGATAAACATACCAATGGTAAGATCATACGAGTTCAATGATGGACATAAAAGTAATTACACTTGAGGTAAATGAAAAGTATGAGTTATATGACCAAAATGAAAATCAATGTTCATATGTACAATATTTTGAATGTCAAACAATATATGTTGTTATCATACATGCACACTTTTGCATGCACCCACGTACACACTATAGTAATATACTAATATATGTTTTGTTTGTTAACATTTTAGATAGTTAGCATACATTAAATACTGGAGATATGAGGACTTGGAGATTCATATATAATGAAGATCTTAAAGTTCATGTCACAAGGAGGATTGAAGAGGTAGTAGTCTCTTTCCATGTAGTATATCTCTTCACGTAGTATTTCTTTACTTGAAAAATCATGTACAGTCCTTCAAGGTGAATTTAGTATTCTGTTGTATCAAACAAAATTGAAGTCGAGATCCTGAAAAAATGATTTTATGATCCATGTAAGATCCTCAAATTTCGTAAAATTTGAATTCTATGATGTGAATTCAATAATAATGTATTGAGATACTTTAAGACAATTAGAGTTGTATAAAAGTAAGATGAGAGGCTAATATGAAGTTGGTTATTAATATAAGGAAGACTCTCCTCATGCATATAGGAGAGGTGGAAAGTAAAGGAAGAAACCTTAGCCCTAATAGGCCGAGACAATAAGGCCCATGTACATAAAAAACTAATTATTCTAGCACTCCCACTCAAGACAAAGCATGGGTGAAAGACATGTCCAACTTGGCAATACATGAAAAAGATATAATAGTCCATACGTAAATTGCTCTTCCTTGACAAAAATAACTCCTCTTGAATCTTGTGAATTAATAATTGAAGCATTCTACCACACCCCCAGATGAAGATATCACATAGTAGCAAACATGTATTCTCTCCTTGATGAAGATAAGATCAATGCAGAAGTAATAATAGTAGAGTGGTCTCCCCCTACAATTCATAATTGATATACTTGTAGAAATAATCATAAATCATTCTCTAAGATGGCCAACTCATTGAAGAAACCATTAACAAATTTATTAATCTTTATCGAGCAACCAGAACAATATAGATGGTGGATAACATATATATAAGTCATCTGATTACTCATTATTGTTGAAATATTTTAGCACAAGAAGCACAAACTCTATAATAATGCATAGCAGTTGGGATAAGATCGTTTCTATAGGAATATTGCACCATAACAAATGTCAACAACATGACTAAATAGGCAGAAACTAGACAATATGGTTGGATGATATGGCTTCTTCTCTTCATCTTCTCTTCTCCATTTCATCTATTCCTTTATTCGTCTTCCTCTTTCTTCCCTCTCACACCAACCACAAAAAGGATCATGATCATGGTTGGGCTGTAAACTTATAAACATATGTAGAGTAATATATATGTAAAGGATGGTACAAAAATAGGAATGGTAGGAAGAACAAAGCACTATAGGAATGGAATTTCATAGGAAGAAAGCAGTGTTGTCGGAATGAAACTCATAGAAGGAGTGACACTATCATAATTGATCTTGGTAGGAAAACAAAAAGTAGTACCAAATTAATTGCATGGTAGGAAAGATGAACATAAAATCCCCAATTTTTAGGAAAAGCACTTAGCCATATGGAATAGGAGAACCAAACAAAGATGAAGAAAAAATTAGTACAATGACCCTTATATAATATTTTATAAACTAGTACGAGATATTTTTGTTTGCTAAATAAATAAATAAAAAGATCAAGTTTTTGTCGGTCAAAGGCTAGTCAAACTCTTTCTGGTTTCTTTCCTTTGACATCTATGACACTTAGAAGTGTATTATTAGGGAGTGCTTTTATTAGGCTAGTCAAAAGTTGGTCAAGGACAATATACTTAATTATATGATGCTTTTTGTTATCGCAACTTTTCTTTTCTTTTCTTATGCAAGCATATCCATATGACGCCCTGAGAGTCATTGATTTGATTGTAATGTGTTGCCTTCATTGGAGTTGAGCACAAAGACACTTGTATTTCTTTTTATTTTGACAAGGGCAATTCCTTTCAATGAATGAAATAACTATCATATTTATTTTTCTTTCTTTGCATCTATTCACCATATTATTTGCTTTCCTAATAATTTTGCCTACTAGATTATGCAAATCTTGTGCTCGACAATGTTGAATGTTTTTTATTCTAGTCAAACAACAATTACATTTTTGCTTACTACTCAATGCATTCTACCAGTCAACCTTTACCTTACTTTTCTAGAATTATTTACTATAGAACAAGAGGAAGAAAGATACAAAAATGGAGACTGATATGATGCATGGTGGGAGGCCAATCCAAGAACAAATGGTACACTTATATTTCTTTCTAATATTACAAAAATAATATTATAATTAAATCAATAGTCTGACTTTGATGGAAGTGGTATGATGAATTTAAGTAAATTATGTCATATTGAACATATATTTTTATATGAGACTCCAATAAAAAATACATCTCAACCCTTAAATTCATAATTAAGGATATAATTAATCGTATGGACCCTTTGGAAGGTCAAGATATTGGCATTGGGCCCTAGAACCAATACAAGATCAATGGGGTCAATTACAATTTACACATGGGCCCCAGGGATGCAAAACTAGAAACTAAATATCTCATGATGATATTAAATGACAAGGATATTTTTAGTTAAAAGATGAAGATATAAAGATATCATAAATGAACTTTCAGGATAATCTAAGCCATATTGTGACCTAGGTAATTATGTAAGTAATTATTTAATTATTACTTGAATCGAAATTTTTGAGTAACTATTAAATGATTTTAGATCTAATATATGGCCTAAAACATTATAATATGTACAGGAAGATAATACCAAAGGTTGGGATAAATAAGATCTATGACTTGGCATGTGTAGCTAATATAAGGAAATGGAGTTTAATTTGAAAGAAAATAAAAGAAAAGAAGAGGAAAATACCTGGAAGAAGTCCACTGGGATTCAGACTATGGATGTGGGTGAGGCCATGAGAGGGAACTTGTCTCGTTCAGCCCAGCCTTTGGACTAGAACCCATAGAGAAGGTAACATGAATCACCCTGTATCTCACCCCTCCACTTGATAAGATCAAAGATTCTCAACACCATGATATTTGGGCAGTGGAAATGAATCCAACCAACCTTAAACTTCACATTATCATGAGTGGTTGAAGAAATCCAGAATTCACTACTACAGAAATGGCTTATAACGTCACATTTAAAGGCATCGGTTGTATAAATACACTGACACCTAAAACCTAAAGCGTCGATTAAAAGAAAAGCCTGACATCTATTTGTAAAGGGCGACCAGACACAGGTATCGCTTTTATTCAGTGTCGGTTCCCTAATAATAAACTGACGCCTAAAAGTAACTGCCAAATCCAAAATTCCCAGTGAAAAAAATTACCTCCAAAATTTAACATATGGCGTCGATTACTAACTATTAAACCGACGACGAAAGGTTATTCGCGAGACAGAAATTGGGCACATTTTGGTCGTCGGTTTTACTACAATGACCGATGCTTATGGGTTTTCCCACACTGTTCTCAGCAAATTTTTCACACCCTTTAAGTGTCAGTTTATTTGTGTAACAAACGCCTTTAGTTTTATGTGTCGGTTTTTTGGAATAATCTACGCCTATTTTTAACTTAATAGCACCCGCGCGAGCCAGGCTCTTCCCCCTTCTCTGTTTCATGGGCTCCACGCGCTTAGGTCTGGTGAATCACTGCTCCGGTTTCCGCCTCCATCGCCGTTCCTTGCTCCTATGATCACCGCCTCCTCCGCCATTCATTGCTCTGGGTGCCGCCGTTCCTTGCTCATGTGTGCGCTGGTGCCTTCTCCTTCTCTCCGGTCGCCACCCTTCTTTGCTAGCTCTGGTGCCTGAGCCTGCCTGTGGTTCGTTGCTCTGGCACCTGCCTTCTCCTGCATCGTGGTTCATTGCTCCGGTGCCTACCCCTACTCTCTTCTCGTCCCTGCTCTCCAAGCAACTACTCTCCTGCCCAGGTAGGCCACTTCCCTTCTTCTTCCTCCACCTCTTCTTCTTCCTGCTCCCTCTCCTTACCAATTGGATTAAAGCAAGGCCATGACTATGTGGGCTGGTCACGGCCGTGAGCACGGCCGTGGTCGGCCAACATAGCCACGATTGTGGCCATCCCACACGGTCGTGGCCTTGCTTTTATCCATTTGGTAAGGAGGGAGCAGGAAGAAGAAGATACATTTGCAATTGAATACTAATGCTTGACCTAATTCTGTAAATTTTGATGCATGTTGAATTAATATATTAAAACCCTAATACACATTTCACCATAATCTTGAATTAACTATATCGCTGAAATCTTGTGATCAATCTATGTAAGATATTAAACCCCTAATGTTAAATCTCTGATTTTGTAGTGATGTGTCACCCTAACATCTACATGAATCCCTATTGTATGATGTAGATTGATGACAATGCATGAGCTAGTTTGAAATTTTGAAATCAATTATGAATCTCTCCATCCCTAGGTCATACTAATTTATGTGTAATATTTATCTTGATGATGAACATGCATGGACACTCAAAATGTTGAAATCAATGTTATAGAATGACAACACATGTATTTGTTGGCCTAGAAACCCGTCCAAGATTTACTCATTATGAGTAAATCTTGGATAGTCTCCAGTTTGGGACTGTTCTTGAACACCTAATCTCACTTAAGATGTAAGTGTATAATGCGTATTTGATTTTCAAGAAAATTCTGGTAGCATTTCCCCATTTTTTCTCTAAGTACATCTGTACTTGGAGAACAGCAGGGAAATGTTGCCGAAATTTTCTTGAAAACCCAATACACATTATACACTTACTAGTGAGATTAGGTGTTCAAGAATGGGATAGGTGGTACACATTTATTATATATAAGAATGACAACACATGTATTTGTTGGCCTAGAAACGCGTCCAAGATTTACTCATTAGGAGTAAATCTTGGATAGTCCCTGGTTTGGGACTGTTCTTGAACACCTAATCTCACTTATGATGTAAGTGTATAATGTGTATTTGGTTTTCAAGAAAATTTCAGCAGCATTTCCCCGTTTGTTCTCTAAGTACATATGTACTTAGAGAACAACGAGGAAATGCTGCCGAAATTTTCATGAAAACCCAATACACATTATACACTTACTAGTGAGATTAGGTGTTCAAGAATGGGATAGGTGGTAACATTTATTATATATAAGAATGAAAACACATGTATTTGTTGGCCTAAAGTTTTAACCATGCAAAAACTCTAATATGTTAACCCTAGACCCTAATCTTGTTGTAATATATACTTGTTTTCTCTTTTATCATAGAATGGATAGATCATGGATGTCCATTCGCAATCAATACACCCCAGAGTTTATTTCTGGTCTTGACCAGTTTATTAGATTTTTCGAGGAACATAGGAAACAACCTGGAGATAGGTTCTACTATCCATGTAGGCATTATGGTAACAACTTGAAAGTCAGCACTGGTGACGAAATCAAAAGTCATGTCATGTGCAACGAGATTATACAAGGCTATACAGAATGGCACTGGCATGGAGATATTTCAAACCTGAAACCAGTGGATGTCGATAGCAGTGATTTTGTGGAAGAAGAAATTGCCTCTGATGATGTAGATGTGAATGAACCAGTTCCAGTAGACACCGTTGATGTGATGTTGGATAGTTGTGGGGTAGAGCACACCAATCCACCTCCCATTTTTAGAAACATTGTGCATGATGCTGAGATATCTTTATACACAGGTTGTACTAAGTTTATGAAGCTTAGCGCTGTGTTGAGATTGTATAAGCTGAAAGCTAACAATAGATGGAGCGACAAAAGCTTCACGTCATTGTTGTCTTTGTTGAAAGAAATGCTTCCTGAAGGAAACGAGCTGCCAATCTCAACATACCAAGTAAAGAAATTATTGTGCCCAATGGGAATGGATGCCAATAAGATACATGCATGCCCTAATGATTGTGTATTATTTCAAAAGGACTATGTGGATTTGAAAGATTTTCCAAAATGTGGTGTGTCACGGTATACATTGACGACTTCGGGGGAGTCCAAAACTGGTTCTCCTATCAAGGTGATGTGGTATCTACCTATAATGTCATAGTTTCAATGCTTGTTTGCCAATCCGATAGATGTGAAGAATTTGAGGTGGCATGCAGATGTTAAGAAAAATAATGATGGGATCCTACGACATGTGTCTGATTCCCCACAGTGGAAGAAGATTGATCTATTGTACCCTGAATTTGGTGAAGAAGTCAGGAATCTAAGACTTGGGCTTTGTACATATGGGATGAATCTGTACGGGGCATTGAGCAGACAACATAGAACTTGGCCAGTCATGCTTGTCGTATACAATCTTCCTCCCTGGCTGTGTATGAAAAATAAGTATGTAATGTTGTCGTTGTTGATATCGGGCCCTAAACAACCTGGAAATGATATCGATGTTTATCTTGAACCTCTGATTGATGACTTAAAGAAACTCTGGGGTAAGGTGTGATGACCTATGAAGCTTCACAAAGAGAGACATTTTGTTTGCATGCTATATTGTTTTGCACTATTAATGACTTTCCAGCATATGGGAATTTGTCTGGATATAGTGTCAAAGGAGCTAATGTGTGTCCTATATGTCAAGAGAACACTGATTCAACAAGACTAAAACATGGTGGTAAGACTGTATATCTCGGTCATCAAAGGTTTCTTACAAAATTCCATCCATATCATAGGAAGCACAAAGCATTCAATGGATTGAATGAGGAACTGAGTGCACCTAAACCTATACCAGGGGAGGTTGTTTATGAAAGAGTAAAAGACTTTGTCAATGAATTTGGTAAGAGATCACAATGTACTATGGCCACAGAGAGTGACAAATCCTTATTCAAGAAGAAGTCAATATTTTGGGATCTTCCTTATTGGTGTTCTTTGACAGTTAGGCATTGTATCGATGTCATGCACGTTGAGAAAAATGTTTGTGATAGTGTCATTAGTACTTGGTTGAATATACCTAGTAAGACTAAAGATGGGATAAAATCCAGACTGGACCTACGTGAAATGGGAATAAGGTCATAATTAACATAATTACATGAAATGGGAAATCGGAGAGCATACTTACCTCCCGCTTGTTACACATTTTCTAGAATGGAGAAGAAAGCTTTTTTGTGAATGTTTGGTAAATGTTAAGGTGCCACAGGGTTACTCATCCAACATCCATAGATTGGTATCAATGAAAGATCTAAAGTTGATAGGTCTTAAATCTCATGATTGTCACTCTCTAATGCAACAAATATTGCCTGTGGCAATTCGATCTATATTGTCGAAGCATGTAAAGTTTGCAATCACAAGACTTTGTTTCTTTTTCAACAGTCTGTACAGCAAAGTTATTGACCCTGATACTCTCAATAATTTACAAAAATAAGTGGTTGTTACCCTATGTCAGCTTGAGATGTATTTTCCTCCTTCGTTCTTTGATATCATGGTACATCTTGTTTTCCACTTGACTAGGGAAGTGAAAATGTTGGGACCAGTTTTCTTGCATTGGATGTATCCCTTTGAACGATACATGAGCGTTTTTAAAAGTGATGTTCAAAACCGTTATCGGCCTGAAGGGAGTATTATTGAGGGTTATGTGGTGAGAGAGTTTATGGATTTTTGTAATGACTTTCTCAGTGGTAATGACACTCCTGGTAATGACAAGAATATTGAGGAGTAATTTGGCAAAGGAATTTTGGGATCACGGGTGAAAGTAATCAGCTGTGAGCAGTTGGAACAAGGTCACTTGTATATTTTACACAACATGGACATAGTGAGTGTTTATATCGAGGAACATACTAATTTCATCAAGAGACAATATCCTCGATCCAATACAATGTGGCTTGCTAGAGAGCATAACAAGACATTTATTAAGTGGTTTGAAGATAAAGTCTTACATCAACTATCTCAAACACCAGATGATATTAATGAAACTATCAAATGCCTCACCTTTAAACCAAAATTGAATGTTATGTCTTATGAAGGGTATGCCATTAATGGATTCACATATTACACAAAGTGCCAAGATGATAAGAGTGTCATCCAAAATAGTGGGGTCACCCTTCTAGCGTCAACTATATTTTTTGCAAGTGCAAAGGATAAGAGTCCACGTGAAGCTAAAATGTCATATTACGGTGTCATTGAAGACATATGGGAGTTTGACTACATAGATTTCACAATTCTGCTCTTCAAATGTAATTGGGTTAATAACACCAAAGGAGTTACAGTGGATGAATTGGGTTTCACTTTAGTGAACTTTGAAAAGATTGGCGAAAAGGGTGAACCATTCATATTGGCATCACAGGCAAAACAAGTATTCTATATCGATGATCCTGCAAATGATAAATGGTCGGTTGTTCTTCATGGTAAAAGACAGTTCATTGAAGATCCTATAGATGAAGAAGAGTACTATGATAAGTATGATGACTCCAGTCCATTCTCAGTTGGGATGCCAACACCAGCAAATATTGAAGCTAACGATGACTTGTATGTGCGCGGAGATCACAATGAAGGATTGTTAATTGATAAGAAAATCACAATATTAGAGGCATGTTTATATTTTTTATATGTTTTATTTTTCTAAATGTGAACTTTACAATGTGAATTACTTTACAATGTGAACTTTACAATGTGAATTACTTTACAATGTGAATGTGAACTTTACAATGTGAGCTTTACAATGTGAATTACTTTACAATGTGAATGTTAACTTTCAGATGGCTGAGCATTCTCCTGATGACCGTGCTGATGATTATCGTGAGGGTGAGGACATCAATGTACTGCCTCACAATTTAAGTTTTAAAAATATATCATATATTTATTTCTATATGTCCATTTATAGTTATATCATGTAAGTGTGTTTATTTTGTCAAATTTTAGGTTGATGATGCACATGTACCCTCTGAAGCACTTGAGGCACTTGATGAGTAGCACCAAAAAGTTGACAAGAGAAGGGGCATCACTATGATGAAGAAGTTAATAGCACAAAGGGGCAATGGACCCAAACTTTTTGTGGATTTTGATAATGCAGGAAATGCAATTGGAGTGAATCGCAATTCGTTTATTTCATATCTTGGGTATGTTACTCGTAGACATTGTGGTTGTAAGATAGATTCTTGGCATAAAGTTCGTAAGGGGAAGAAAGATGTAATATGGTAGGATTTATGCATGAGTTATTATTAATTTGCAATTCTATTTTGTAGATTACTAATTTCTTGGATACTAGTTAATAGCAATTCTATTTTGCAGAGTATATTTGAATTGGATGAAAAGCTACATCGTAAATGTGTGATGCAATGTTGTGGGAGAGTCCTAAGGAACTATAGGACAAATATCACCTGAGAATACATAAAAGAAGGTGACAATAGGAAGAAGACAACCACTGAATAGTGGAACTTCCTCGACCAAGAAGAATGGGACGCGTTTGTTGCTTCAAGAAAAACTGATGAATTCAAGGTATTAGGCGTCACTCCCAATTTAATTAATATACGTTGTATTCACCTATTCAAGATTAACATTTAGTGTTACTAACCAAATCATTAATGTGCATACTAACTAGGCCCTCACTGAATGTGCATGACCACAAAATGGGTCCAAAGGGGTATGCAGGCATTCGCCAAAGACTACAGGCTGAGTCTACTGCTCAGTCTGCTGCTACTCAGGAGTCCTCTACTATAGGTACTACACCTCTGCCTCGCCATGATGTCTGGATAGCTGGGAGGAAAAATAAGAAGGGAGAAATAAGGAAGCCCGCAACTGCTGAGGCGGATGCAAAAATGGTAAAATACAACTCTTAGAGCAATCGTTCGAATATTGATTATTTGTGGTGTTTACTTAATTACAAATTTTTGTTTTGGCGATTAGTGGGAGTTGCACGAGCTGAGGAAACAAGGCAAGTTCATCCCTGAGGGCACAGGGATGAATTGACAGTTTCTCTGGGTAACCCAGAGCATCCTGGACGTGTTAGGGCTGCAGGCGCTGGTGTGGGCATCAAAGCATTCTTTGGGCCATCCTAGCGCAAACATGTCCCAAAAGTGGAAATTTCATAAGAAGAGGTAACCCATTCTTTCTTTAGAATGTTACTGTAAAATAGAATTCAATAATCAGAAGCTAACATTTCTTTTATCCATATATAGGTAGATAAGATAGTTGATAGGAGAGTCAATGAAGTATTTGATAAGAGAATCAAGGAAGCAGTTGATAAGACACTCCATGAAGCAATGAGTAAGGGGCAGGCATCTCTGACTGCCACTTAGCAGACAGTACCTATGGTGTCCCGCTCTACTCCTACTACAGAGGTTGGGAGTAATCCTGTAGACCCACCACCTAGCACATCCACTGTAAGTATTTTTATGACATAGTAACTAGTCTTTTTAAGATGATATGTTTTCAAGATGATATGTATATATGTATATAACATTCTTTACACAAAACTTTGTAGGGGTTGAAGCCATGGCGTCTAAAAAGTAAAGAATTTGTCGTTGCAGAGGTGTCAGCTTACCCATCCCTACCAGGGAAAATGTTTCATGTGTCTCCATTACCAGCTGGTTGGGTTTGTGTGAGCCCGTTACGTATATTCCCTAGTTGGATGGATCTTCCATTGCCATATGCCCACCCAGATTGTGAAACGCTTGGTGAGGCAGAAGGCGGAATGATATTATGGCCAAAAGCGGATGTCCTCTATACTGAAACTGTATGGTAAATTTACATTACGTTAAATTTTTAGTGTGTGTATATGATGTCAATTGATCTGAAATTATATATATATATATATATATATATATATATATATATATATATATATATATATATATATATATATATATATATACAGGTTAAAAAGAAGACACCCAGAGCATCTATGCCTCCACCTCCGCCTCCTACATTACCAAGTTGGGTTCCATAGGACCTACCTGTCCCGTGAGGTCCTAATTGTAGGGGTATGGCAATATGGTTAGGCGAACATGATATAAATTTCCCTATAACTATTTCCATAGATGCAGATGCTGCAGGTCAATCATATGAAAGCAAACTATTTATACAATATATTTTGGAGTTGTTTCGATATGATTGGCTGAATACATCTGTGATAGAGCTATGGATAAAGTGAGATCTTCTTTATACATCCATATACCTTGTGTAGGATCTGGTGATCTGGTTTCTTATTTATTAATGCATACGTAATACATGTTTTGCAGCTACTTAGACAAGATATGTGCAGATTTTTCATTCGAACATGTAGGATTTTTTATTCCATCTTTGATTAGTCTAGTAGCTAAAGACCCTTCGTCAGTTCAACAATACTGCTATGATGCTTTTACAAATTTTGCTCAAAATAACAAGACGGTGATAATAGCTCCATTCAATGTGGAGTAAGTTTACTTTTCTTATAATTTGTACTTAAGAAAATTATATTTTTTTGTGGATTTTGAGTTATTATTTTTTTACTTTTTTACCTCTAGTGGTATGCATTGGGAGTTACTAGTTATTGTCCCCGAGACGTTCATTGTCTATTATCTAGATCCTAAGGGGACTAAATTGAATTCAAAATATGGACACACAATGAAAATCACATTATTCCGGTGAGAAATATTTCATTTTCATATCCGTTAACATATGTTATTACATTACTATTTAATTATGCAATGTACTGTGTCACATTAACATGTAGGGGTTTAGATGAGTTCAAAAAGGATGGAGGAAAGGTCCCCAAGAAAAAGAACCAGCCAATAATTTGGAAGAACGTGGAAGTAAGTTCCCGATTGCAATGTATATATTATTTATGTGAACAGTGCTTAGTTAGTTGTATTTTTTAATATTTTATATGTTTTAATTTATAATGTGCTACACAAGACAACAGATGGGCATGTTCATACTATGTGATGTGATTTATGCACATGATTATCAAATATGCCGCAGTGGACATCGATACCATTCCTGAGGTATTATATATAGTCTCATTAGATAATATGAAATATATCAATCTTATTTATATATTATTAATTATATATATATACATCATTCTCTTTGCAGGTGTTTAAAACTGACCACACTACAGGAACGGCCTTACTAGATGTACATGCTCCCTATATGACGGAAGAATTAAATGATGTAAGAGAAGAATGGGCAAAAGCCATACAAGTAGTGGGGTTTTTAAAATATAATTGGGATGTTGATAGTGAATAATGACTAAAGAATGATATTTTGTAAATAAATTTATGAATTGTAATATGTGTGAATAGTTCTACATGTCTGAATGTTTCTACATGTGTCTGAATGTTTATACATGTGTGAATGTGAAAATGAATGAAACTACAAGTTGCTATATGAATGTTTCTACATGTGTGAATGTGAAAATGAATGGAACTGCAAATTGCTACATAAATGTTTCTACATGTGTGAAAATTGAATGGAACTGTAGGTTGCTAAATGTGTGAAAATTAATGTTGTTAATTTTGCAGGTTTGTGGCCAGTTGTTGGCTGATATCAATGGATATCGTAAAACATGTAGTTCATAACTGAACTGCAGGTTTCTCATCATGTGACCCGCCACAGCAGGCCTGCAGACTGATAAGAAAAAAAAACATGCAATAGGCATTAGTTATTTGTTTAAAACCAACAACAAATGATTACAGTGTCAGATAAATAATTATACCTGCCGTCTAATGCATGTGATGTGGCGCCAGTTATCAATAATAAACTGACGTTGATGGTTCTGGCGTCAGTTTCCCTACTAGTAACCGACGTCGATTTCCCTAATGAGGTCAGACACCACGGTCGTGCTGGCCAGTACGGTCATGGCAGCGGGCCAGACACCACGGCCATGCTGGCTAGCACGGTCATGGCAGCGGACCAGACACCACGGCCATGGCAGTGGGCCAGACAACACGGTCGTGCTGGCCAGCACGACTGTAGCAGCGGGTGAGATGGCGTCGGTTATCACTAATAAACCAATGTTGATAGTGCCCCAGATGGTGCCCTTTCTATGGCATGAAGGTTTATGGCGTCGGTTTCAAAACTAATAACTGATGCCTATACCCCCCTGCTGGCGCGTTTTTGGTGGCGTGCGAAGGGTTGTGGCATCAGTTTGAAAACCGACGCCTAACAGTTTGCCTTTTAGCGGCGCCCACATAGGTTTCACATTAAAATCGACGCTAAAGGCCTTAAATAACCAACACTAAAGGTCAGTTATGTACTAGTGATTGCTGATTGTTTTTTGTTTTTCCCATTATCTATTCCTCTGAATTTGGGACACCCAACCTATATAAGGATGGGAAAACTACCTGGTTATAGAAAAGAGAAAGATAGATGCTCCAATTGCTATCTTCCTCCTCGTCCTATACTCTCCTTAATCAAGTTTACTCCATTAGGATCCAAGCCAAAGAGTTTGGTCAACCCTGACACTGTAGAGAAATTGATTGGATCGGTAGCATCAATCAGGTGTGGTGAATGTTTCCCAAGCTTTAGGTGACCATGAAGTTCCAGGGAAACCAACCCCGAACTCTGCCTCCTTTGTCTGTGAAACTCAAGCCTAGATCAAAAGATATTGACTACCCCATACACTGCCACAACATAAGAAAGCCTCCACGACACCCTAAGAAGCACCCTCAGCACATTTAATCTATTAGGTGATAATAAATCCTTCCCCCGGTTACATATCTTTTCAAACATTCATTCAAGTTGAACCTCAGAACCATGTCCATAGGTTCTAGACCACTATAATTCCCACTATGCAGATTTCCAAACTCAGTGTATCCTTGGAAAGGTTCCTTGGCCCTAGGCTTGGTGCCTTAAATCCAGAAGGGTAGAGTCAGTTGGCGAGCTAACCCTGCCATGGAAGAGGAAGCTGCTTCAATGGATATGAAGCAACCCTGAGGTGGATCATACTTAATTGCTAATGTAAGTGTGACATTTTTTCACATCATAGTGATAGTTATGTCTTTCAGTCCCTCTCCTGACCCTCCCTTGTGTCACTAATGAGGAACAAGCCCATTGACCAGATCGGGCCCATGATCGGAGTGGATAAGGTGGCATTTTGTTGATGTATCAATCCCTAATTGGCATGATAATGATTTATTTAAATTAAATGTATAAAATCAATGCTAGATTTGATTATGGGTATATTATATACCAATTTTATATTAAAAATGCATAGACCACAAATAATATAATTCTAGAGTCTTAGTTTTGGTGATTATAACTAATGCATGGTTATAAGGCGATTAATGCTTGCAAGCCTTGGTTTTGATAATTATACCATTAAATATGTTTGATATCCTTAATTTGAGATTGGTCTAATATGTTCAAACATAATTGTATATCAATATAATGATGATTATGATGTACAATTAGGCGGATAAACCCAATAATCATATACATGTGAAATTAGGGTTATTAAATCAATGTGTATACATGTAATGAACTTGATCAAAATATGAATCTGGGTTACACCTAATGACTAATTAGGGTTTCTAACCCTTAGAAGTCATAATATTATGGATTTAGGGTTGATACACTTATTCCTTACATAAACCCAATATAAATATAAGCCTCTAAGACCTAGGTAACATCTAAGTAGTATGTTATGAATGAAAGGTGACACTCTAGGGTTTAAATATATGCAGATTGAATGTTAATTGATTGTTAGGATCTATCTTAGCTTGTTTGGATCTATAGATACTTGAAGTATAACTGCATGGTTCTCCAATAAGCTATGTGGTTATTTATGAGTACCATTGAATTTTGAAGTTTTTTGGATGATTTCTGAAGTATTGATTCGATGAATAAATTATTGGGTGTTTATTTAGTTAATTTTAATATAGAGCCACTATGACTATAACATATAGTAAATTAGAATATTCTGATCTGAGGATTACACCCATCAAGTGGCAATAGCCATATTCTGATGATGGACAATGATTACACTCGAGAGGGCATACCAAGCATGGATTAGATTATGTAAATAAAATGCCAATTCATATTTTCTAGTATTTAATTAATACAAAATGTGTTGTTATAATATTTTCACACATGAACAATATATAAATATGTTGACTGTGTCTTTTCTATCAGTGTTTTAGATAGTTGAGACACATGATACACTGATATGAAAATAATGTTGAAAAGTATTGAAGATATTAAACCTAATAAAGGAGGATTAGTAATTACAATACTTCTTCTCATGCACATAGTTTCCTTGAAAATTCATTTAACTCATTTGAGGAGTATAATTCAAATATATACATATATATTCGTTAAAGTTCACTCAATGAAAATTATTTACTATTTTTATTATATGTTAAATTTGATCCTAGAAAATTTAGGTATCGATCCTCATATTCTAGGTTTCTCTTAGATAAGGATGCTTAGAATTTGGGGTCGTTACAACCCATGTCCCTATAGTCTATCTTCAATAGTGGGTAAATGGGGGAGGGGGTTGTAACAACAACATCCTCTCATAAAATTATGCGTGTTTGTATATATATATATATATATATATATATATATATATATATATATATATATATATATATATATATATATATATATATATATGGGTCTATCTTTAATACCCTCACTAGTAGCCTAAAATTTTCTACCCGTACCTTCCAAAAAGTAACTATATCGTCAGAAAAGTAACTTACTAGATAAAAAGTAATTATATTGACAAAAAGTACATATTCAACTCAAAAAGTAAAATCGTGTAAAATACATAGCAAAATTATTGAATAAATATGTAATTGTATATTTGTTATAGTTGTTACAAATGTAACTATTTATACATGAAAAGTATTAATTTTCAAGGTAAAGCAACCCTCCACATATGTAAGGTAAGAAACTCCAAAAAAGTAACCAAATGTGGAACGGGTAGCTACCCGTGCGGGCATTAAATGAATGCCATATATATATATATATATATATATATATATATATATATATATATATATATATATATATATATATAAAGTCAAGATGATATACACTCAAGTATACCAGACGCTGATAACATCCAATTTTATGGATTTTTGAGTTCCTATTTTGTTCTCATGTGTCATCTTATTTATGTTTTATCTAGATAATTCATATTTTTTTCAACATGACTTGACATAGTTACCTAAGTTCACTCCCTTTTCTATATTTCTACATAGAGAAACACTTCCTAATGGTCAAAGAACCAAAATCCATCTTGGTGAATGATGGGTTTCATACCATCTTTGCGGTCGTTGATAAAAACAACGACGTAACGACCGATGAAACCTCACCCAAGTTAGCGATCGAAGTGGTGATTTCTTCTTTAACTTATGAGGACCTAAAGCTTCTACGATTTATGATTTCAGTCACTGTGAGACCCGTTACACTAAACAGGATTATGCAAAACACAAAACATGATTACTCATTAATTAAACACAAAACCAAAAAATAGGGTAAATTAAAATTGATTTCAACATTCTCAATTTCTCAGAAACATTTACATAAAGTCCCAACACTAGCTTTATTTCATATAATTCTCAGTTTCCTTTACCACTGCTCTATAGCCTTAGCTACAACATAAACTTTACAAAGGAACACTATCCACATATTCCACATATACAAGCATCAATATGCTATCCAAATCTCGATTCAATTGAAACACAGTTTACAACTTTTCCCGCCTGGACCTAAGAGTACAAGGATGACTCTAGGACATATTAGACAACTAAACAACCACCTCTAGAGTTCATCACCTCAAATTCTTCTCAGTATTATTATATTGTTGTCATTGTTGTCGATCACCTAAAAAGATGTTGTGATCCACGAGGTGAGACCCAGTCCCAGTGAGAGATCTAACTCTCTCTAATATATATTGATTACAACATATTATTCCAATAGTAAATAAATTGAGAAATTGGCCTATTTAACAATAAATTCACCAGATTTAACAATTCAAGCATGCTAAAAAGATTAAGCATTGAATCTTAACAACAAGTATAATTATCAATGTATGTACAGGTAACAGATAAATCCATTTCTTCAATCAGATATCTACTGAGGTTTCATAAGATTGCATCTATAACAATTGTCATTATTAGTCAGACTATCATCATATGTCATGCTAACAGCATAAGCAAACTAGTAGAATAAATATCTCTAACATCATGAATATGTCTAGTAGCATAAAATGGATATCTATATTGGCATGTTTAATAAAGTATACAAATCTACATCATAAGTAAAACTAACTGCATAAGCATATTTAGAAGTTTAAGCATTTCTTATTACAAAGGCATGGCTAGCAATATTAAACATAACTAGCAACATCATCTTCACTATCAATGCTGGTATAATTAACAACATAAACATGTTTACAATATGAGCATAACTACAACATAAGTATATCTATCATCTCTTATTTACTATACATCATCTCTATGTAAGGAAGGCAACCAAGGGTTATCATCCAATGTGAAATGGTGTATATAACCCTAAACAGATATGCTACACGGATATATTACATTTTTTTATTATGCCCTGAGGAATTTGACGATACCACTCAAAATCCAATTGACCACTACTAAGTCAAAATCAGTGCCATACAATATCTAGGAAGAGTTGAACTCCTAAGATCTTCTCCGCCCCCGGTCAGTACGGGTCCGCCACAACGACACATACGGTTAATCTACTAACAGCCTAGTCTATCCTTGGTACATGCCATGACACTAGTGAAAGGAGGTAGGTACGCATACCCTACCATCCAAGGTACAACTGTAGTTGTCCTCCAATATCATCACATATATAATCATTGAGACACGACCATAGTCGTTCTAAAACTGAGGGCTAGGTATGATCACAGTCATCCTCCCTAAACTCTTGGATTCATGATGACAAGCACCCCATATTTTTTTTAATCGCAAAAGAGGTCAATCTTATTCATCATGCACCTCACACAGGCTAAAACTATCATTAGATATTACATCATATCATCCTCACCATCATGCCCAAAGACAAAAAGAATCCTCATCAAAACCGACCTCAACAACCATACCTCTCAAAACCAAGAAACCTCTATAAAAAAAACTCCTCAAAAAACCATCTGCCCCTCTACTTAGATCCAAAGATGGCATAGCAGCTACCTTGATCACCATCATACTCAATCCCATCCGCAAAGGCATCATCATTGGAGTAGGACGACGATGCCGATCCCCAGACATTACACCCAAGCAGATCATTTGGGGCACCCTCATCAAGTTGAAACTGTAAGAAGTCCTTCAGGCGTCTTCATGGTAGATGCTTGCTGGCTCCGTTGAATCGCGGACCCATCGAGTACCATGTCCATCATATGCATCCTCCTTTTCACAAGGCATCCCCGAGTCGCAGACTATCACATAGGAGTCTGCTTGCTGTGTCACACCTGCCTTCTGTAAACCCTCCACAAAGAGTCACTTAGCATCGCAGGAGTGAGTTATGTGTCCCGGTGCCTTGCAGCGGTAGCAAACCATCGGGAGAGAACATTGGCTCCTCCAATGCCCATGTTGTAGGCATCAGAAGCACCTACTCCTACCCCTATAAGCACGAGGGTTATGCTGCCTCCCCTTCTTCCTCGCCTTGCAATCACGTGCCAGATGCTTCAGGGACTTGCAAAGAAAACACACTCGTCGGGCAGTACATTGGTGTTGCCAGTGTCCCCGTTGTAGGCAGCGCAAGCAGGTGTCCCTTGGGACATGGAAGCCCCGCCGTCGCTGTTTGGATGACACCACCTCTGCAGACTGGAAACCCATCGCTCCTTGGTCTCCTACAGCAAGCCGCATCCCATTTCCATCTGACGTTGTCTCCTGGCAGGTGGCCAGCAAGGGAACACATATATTCCCAACCCAGAAGGAACTACCGAGTAGGCTACAAACATCATCATCGAGACCCTGTGTCTCGCACCCATCAGTAGGATCTGGACCAGGTGATTGAGGCATAACCTCGAGCACCTCGCCGACACCATCCATCATCGGCATCACTGTGGCGCACCTCACACTGCTGCTTCTATGACCTGCAATAGAAGATGATGGGGAGCGGGGGAGATCGCCAACTCTAAGATCACTCCACCCGACAGGCCCTCCCTGACCACGACGGTCTTTAGGGTCCACTACAACCTGTTCCCCTGAATCACAGTGCTTGAGCAGGTCAAGAGAAACTGGCCCCTCGTTGGCAACTTCCATCAGAAAGTTCTCCCCCTCGTTGGGCTTCTCCAAGCCCACAACTTCTTCCTGCCCCTTCGATCAAGTCGCCTCCAGATCGATGAAAACCTCACTATCCCGATCCCCACCTGCAGGACAAAAAGGGTAGGGGGGTTCTCCCATCGTAGACACCTCTGGCGACGGCCCTCCATCGGTAGGTAGCCCGACCGTCCCATCCTCACTGCAGTCGCTACTATCCCTGGGCATCTCACGATCATGGGCACCCTCCTCACGCTCAGCATCCACGACGATGGTGGAGACGCTTTTTTCCGAGCGCTCCCAGGTCGCCTGAGCCACTTTGAGCCGTGCTCTAAAATCTGATATGGATTCTTGCGAAGGGGGTGGAGAGAGCAGCCAGAGAAGCACAGAAGGCATGGTGGAGAGTCATCGCAGGGCCGCTTCACACCACTATCGCAAGTGTGCGGCGAGGGGGGAGGCCCCCCTCACCGGCCGCCGGCCCTAGGGCAAGGTCGCCCTCCCGATCGCCTCAGAGGAGTGATGCGTCTCCCGATTGTTTGTTCAATAAGACATGGCCTTCAATGCGAACAAGCACCCCACATACTCAATAGTATGCGCTCTAAGTTCCCCTTAGGAACACTCATTTCACCATCTGGCAAGTTCTGACACTCAGATGGATCTATGGCACAAGGCACTACATGATTAGAATTTCACTTCATTAATTATTTCCAATTGGAAGAATTAAGACTGCATCATACAAGTGGACATACAAACCCTAATTCATCTCTAGAAAACATTGCTATAGAACAGCTTCAAAATATATAAAATGTACAAGATATATTGTCACTCATCTCATCATCACATGATGTTATTCACTTGCCATTCATGAAAATACACTTGTCATCATACTATCACATGATATAAATCCTTAGCACAATATCATAGGGTATCAATGCTTGCCAACACTAGAGGATTATACCTCATTCAGGGCTCAACCATGCCCAAATGTCATTAAGACCATCGCATCATTCCCTACAAGTTTATCATTGTCTTTCCATGCCTTATAACAAGGCTCAACAAAGATCACCACTCATGTGATGCACAGACTCAGCATGATGTTGCAATAAATTATGAAAAGATGTTTACAGGATAACAATGTAGGATTATCTTAGCATTAAGAGCATTCCTTTATTGTATCAACATATAAGGAAGGTATATGATTGGCCATCATCACACTAAAAGCGTACAAGTTTAGCATAAGAAAACATAAATCATAAAGATATGATGACCACTAGTTAACACATTAGCGTTGAAATCAATCATTAGGAAGGATATTCCATCATTATATTAATCATTCACAGAAGAATGACATATCTAAGTACCATCATCTATTATCATTAGGGTTCGGGTCAACAAGATAGGTTATTTTGATGTTTCAAATCATCACTCATACGCAAACCCTAACTCATGGCATCCCCACTGGATCATGGATGCATGGGGTGAAGCATCACCATCACATTCAATACCACCCTCAAGTATGGATCTACACATAACTCAATATGTAACCATCAATTTATAGCATACTAAGGTTCAACCACAAAAATATATTACTCCATGGTTATATTCGTCATTCAAGGACCATTCATAACCACTTACCATCTTTTAATTACATTAAGACTAGGTATAACAAGCTATACCTCTTTGGGGTTACATATCAATACAATATGGTCATTATCCCTTCTATTCATATGAGTGAAAAGGTAAGACCACCTTATTAAGGGTAACCCTCCATTGGTTTCATCATCACTCAACCCATATCACCATACCACAACATCACCCAGAACAATTGGATGTTGAAAAGGTAAGACCATTGCTTATTTACATAAGTATACACCTTAACAAATCATATGTAAAGCCATTGAGTTGTGACCTAGAAAGAGTCACCATTAAACCCTAAACATCCATTATTTAACACCAAAAAGGAACACCATAGGTTTTGGGGTTGAATCCCATCATTGGTTGTACATTTTAAGCAAGACATCATATCAACCATCAAGCTCCTTAAATTGATCACATGAAGGAAACCATCAAATTCAGATTGTTAGAAATCACATGTAATACTATAGGTTTCAATCCAAACCATTAGATGTTGAAGCATCTAATATCAACCATTGGATCAACTCCATTATTCAAAACTATCAGATGAAGAAGTCTTAGATCCTAACCATTGGATCATATTCATATTTTAAAACCATCATTTGGAGTATAGGTCTAACCCTTGAATTATTTGACTCAAGAAACTATTGGGTTAGGGCTTAATTGAAGATACATATAAATTATTGACTCACCATTAGTTGTGGTGACCTGATCTACATTATGACATCTTAGGTCACCATCGGTTGATAGGATTAGCACTATATTCATTTAACACCATCAGATATTAGCTAAAGTCATAATTGATTGATATCATCATTGGAGAATAAACCATTGCTCATTGAGATCCCAAGAGATCCTAGCATTGGACTAAGGAGTGACTATCAGTTAACACCATCATTCATCACCCTTGGTCACCATCTTCATTTGTCATGAAGACCACGTCATCGGGTCATGTGTTTAGAGAAGAAAACAACATAGAAACCCTAATATGGACCATCGATTGATAGGTGCTTAGCACCATAGGTGGTGATACCTGAATACTACCTTAGGAAGAATGTGCATATGATTACATGTTCACCTAGAACTGTAAAAGAAATAGAAAACACCATAAAAATCGAAATCCCAAACAAGCTTAGCTTCTTAAGGCTTAAATCACCATTTTTAAGCAAGAACATGAATTAACAAGCTTATAGTAAGCAATATAAGTAAAGAGGGTTATAAAACTCACCTATACTGATAAGAAAAGATTCTAGAAGTAAGAAAATAGAGCAAAGAAGGAAAGAAAACCCATGTTTCAGATCTGAACTCGGCCAAGTAGGTACTTTTCTCCACAAAGAAGCAAAACCCTAGAAGAAGAAGTAAGAAAGGTAGATTCTTGAGTTCTAGAGAAACTTCTACCATAGAACAGCAAGGTTCCAACCTGTAGAAATGTAGGAGGAAGAAGTATAGAGAAACAAATGGAGGAAAGAAGGGTATAATTACTTCTTTAGGTCAAGATCAACAAGAAGGAGCTTTACAAACCCAAAAGGAAGAAAAATGGTAACCCTAGATGCTTCTACCAAGAATATCCACACCTTCTTCCTTGGACAGAAGATCCACATCCAAACAGAGGAAGTAAGATTCTCTTAGAAGGAGGGAAGTGGTACTGAGCAAAAATTTTGTTTGTGGGCTTAAGGACAGATATATAAAGCTTGGAGGATAAGGTAGAGAAGAAGCATGAGGTGTAAAAGTAGCTCCCCATGGGTCCATGGCCTTAAACTATTAAGGATATACAAGAAACCAAACAAGAATCTGCCCCACCATTCATGGAGACCTTCTTAGGCACTATTTTTTGAATTTCCAAGACAAACAAATAAACCATTGGTTGATAGCTCCTAAAGGTAGCTCATCTATAACGGGGGAAACTCTAAAACACCCTTGAAGAAAACACCTCCAAACCAAGGTTCAACTAGACGCCCCATGGATAAAAAAGCTTAATAATGATAAGAGAACATTCAAGGACCATAATTAAAGTGAAAAATTGCAAAGAAAACCTCTCAATTGGGTAAATTGCATAAAAGTCCAAAATGTGCATAAAATTGCATGACTTGCACAAACAGTGTCCAAATTTGAAATTTAAGCTTGTCACATGATACCAAAACATATCAAAAGGTTATATTAGGGTTTTAATAATTAAATCATGGTAATTAAGCATTTTCAAACATTTAAGCAAGTTTAGGGGTCTCACAACCATAAACCCCTAATAGGGATTTTGCCCCTGAAATCCAAGGTACACATATGGATATTTGTCACGCTCCTCATCCTCAATTTTCCACATGGTTAATTTCATAACATGATGATGTCACATCATTCTCATAGAAGAAATATTCTTCTCCCTCCACTCTTGCATGTGTCACCTTGGTTCAACATAAGAATTGGTGTTCCACCTATACATGTTTGGTAGTACCTTTCAACTTGGGACTCTAACTGTTATCTTGGACTATACTATTTGTTGTACCACACATTAGAGGGCATACTTTTTGGATCTTACCAAACATAGAACACCATGTATCTCTTATTATATGTAACTTTATAAGGTTTCATCTCTATGATCCTTTAATGATTGTTGTAATTAGCAACTCAATCAATCAGGTGGGTATCCCCTAATTGTCAAGAAATACAAGGCATATGCTCTTAAAAGACTCTTCAATCATCTCAATGATGGATTGGACATCTATCTAGTTGAAGAATCATACACTTATATACAATCATAATGAAATATAACTTATTGATTGACCTTGTTAGGGGTAGATAAACGACATTGACCAGGATTCATATGTACCATAACTCTGAGAGGGTACACTAGTTAACCCCCAACTAACTTTTGTTGAAACTATCACACATAAGTATATTTGCTTCAACATTCTTAAGATTTACCAAAGATGTTAACCATGATACTGACCATCTCTAAAATACCTTGAGATATCATCATTCAAATCTTGTCACAAAATATGAGACATAACCTGATTACTATGTTCCTCCTAATTATAAACAATGTTGTTGCATTGATTAGTGTAAACAACATAACCCTAAACTCATCATGGTCATGTATCTTATGTCATCCACTCTATCTCTTATCCACTGATATTCTAATCCTATGTTTATCTTAAAGGAACACAGTAGAACATGTTTGTTAGTCAACAAACTATGTATCATTGATAGTGGTCTCGCCCAACTATCAACAGACCATACACAACATCATAGAATTAATCTTCTTCTCCTGAACAACACTTAGAGTATCAACATCAACTCTCACTCTCTATTGGAGAGGAACACTGGGTAGCTCATGTAATAGATATCTTTAACTCATATATATAATTGATACACTACGGGTACTAGGTTTCATTACCTTGGTCTCCACTACATGTGCTATAAAGAACTCATACCCTATTCTCATCCATTTCCTCAACATCATAACCATATAAGAACATATAGGACGAATCACCCTAACTCTTAGAGGGATCAAAAAGCATGCTCATACAAAACATAAATATTTTGGAACAATAGTACAAGCCAATCACACATCATATCAAGATATCCATCCCCAGGATTTCAGTGTATCCACGTGTACCAAGTGGCATAATATCCACTTAAAGGCTACACTTAAAAAAGAAGAAACACAAAGGAAAACATGATTCCCACATCTAAGTAGCATTGTCCAGGGGTCACTAGCAAAAGGGTAACCAATTTTATGTTTCCCATGAAGGTTACACTTTTTATGTATCAATTTACCTCTTACAACTCAGGTTCCTTGTCATTAGCATAGGAACTATTAATATTATCACATCTCATTGCTCTTTTCCCATTAACTCTTCATCATTCTTATGTATGTCCTTTCATGTTATCACGTTTCTCAACTACTTATCAATGAATAGATCATCATTATCCACATTTTCTTCATTAGACAAGGATCATCTCCCTTAATTTCTTTCATATGTCATGAAGATTTTACATTAGTACTTCTTACAGACATAGGTTGGTCTGGTATTAACTCATACTCCACTTTGTTCATATGTTATTGTTCTAATTCGTCTTCTCATATTATACTTATAATATGAGCTCTCTCTTTCTTATGTGAATTTCATACCTTGAATCACTTTATTAGCACTGACTTATCTGTCTTTTACTTTATTATCTTCTTGAAATATATCTTCAAGAAATCCTCTTTAGCTTATTTTTATTCATATATAAGTTTCATGGTGTTTTATCTTTCTCTTATACTTACCAAATATTCAAGTTTTGATAGGTAGTGATGAAATTTTCATCTTATTTAGGGTAAGAATGAGATATCTTCGCCATGAATTCTGATTTTTTATGCTCTTTAGATTATCTCAAAATAACTACTTGATCATAGTAATCAGAAAGATAACAATCTAAGAGTTCCATACCTACATTTTCTTCAATACCAATATCTGGCCAGGGCTTTGAAGAACTGAGATTAGGCAGTATGCACCATGTTTTTATGTCATATTCCTAACTTCGACATCATCCTAGTCCTATGTCCTAGTGTCCCTATAGACTCAGCGAACCTAAAGCTTTTATATTAACTTGTAAGAACTTGTTACACTAAACGAGATTACTCAAAACACAATTACTCATTAATTAAACATAAACCCAAAAAATAGGGTAATAAACTAATTTCAACATTCCCAATTGCTCAAAAACATGTACATAAAGGCCCAACAACTGGATTTATTTCATATAATGCTCAATTTCCTTTACCACTGCTCTATAGCCTTCACTACAACATAAACTTTACAAAGGAACGCTATCAACAAATTCCACATATACAAGCATCAACATGCTATCAAAATCTTTATCCAATTGAAACACGATTTACAACTTTTCCCACCTGGACCTGAGAGTACAGGGATGACTCTAGGACACATTAGACAACTAAACAACCATCTCTGGGGTTCATCAGATCATATTCTTCTCGCTATCATTATATTTTTGTTGCTACTATCGGTCACCTAAAAAGATGTGGTGACCCATGAGATGAGACCCAGTCCCGGCGAGTAATATAACTCTCTCTAATATATATTGATTATAATAGATTATTCCAATAGTAAATGAATTGAGCAGTTGAAGTATTTAATAGTAAGTTGAGCGTATTGAAAAGTTCAAGCATTCTAAATAGATTAAGCACTTAAGCTTAACAACAAGTATAATTATCAATGTCTATACATGTAACAGATAAAGACATTTCTTTTATCAGATATCTACTCAAGTTTCATAAGATTTCATCTATAACAGTCATTATTACTCATACTATCATCATATGCCATGCTAACAGCACAAGAAAACTAGTAGCATAAACATCTCTAAAACCATGAATATGTCTAGTAGCATAACATGGATATCAATATTGGCATGTTTAATAAAGTAAACAAATCTACAACATAAGTAGAGCTAACATCATAAGAACAACTAACTACATAAACATGTTTATAAGTTTAAGCATTTCTAATTACAAAGGCATGGCTAGAAATATTAAACATAGCTAGAAACGTCATCTTAACTATCAATGCCAGTATAATTGACAACATAAGCATGTTTACAACATGATCATAACTAAAACATAAGCTATCTATCATCTCTTATTGTACTATACATCATCTCCATGTAAGGAAGGAAAATAAGGGTTATCATCCAATGTGAAATGTTGTGTATAACCGTAAACATATATGATACATGGCAATATTCCATTTTTTATTACACCCTGAGGAATTTGAGGATGCCACTCAAAATCCAACTGATCATTGCTAAGTCAAAATCAGTGCCATATAAGATCAAGGAAGAGTCAGACTCCTAAGATCTTCTCTGCCCCCAGTCAGTTCGGGTCTACCACATTGACACATAAGGTCAAGCTACTAACAACCTAGTCCTTCCTTGGTATAGGTCATGACACTAGTGAAAGGAGGTGGGTACGCATACCCTACCATCCGAGGTACAACCACAGTTGTCCTCCAATATCATCACATATATAATGACCAAGAGACGACCACAAACATTCTCAAACTAAGGGCTAGGTATGACCGCAGTCATCCTCCCTAAACACTTGGATTCAAGATGACAAGCACCACACATACTCAATATCATGCGCTCCGAATTTCCCTTAGAAATATGCATTTCACATATGGCAAGTTCTGACATTCAGATGGATCTATGGCACATGGCACTATATGATTAGAATTTACTTGATTAATTATTGCCAATTGGGTGAATAAAGGTTGCATCATACAAGTGGACATAAAAACCCTAATTTGTCTCTAGCAAACATTGCTATATAATAGTTTCAGAAGATATAAAACGTATGAGACACATTGTTCCTCATCTCATCATCACATGATGATACTCACTAGCCATTCATGAAAATAAACTTGTCATCATACTATTATAGGATATAAATCCTTAGCACAATATCATAGGGTATCAACCCTTGTCAACATCAGAGGATTATACCTCATTCAGGGCTCAACTATGACCAAAGGTCATTAAAACCATCATATCATTCCCTTCAAGTTCATCATTGTCTTTCCATGTCTTATAACAAGGCTCAGCAAACATCACCACTCATGTGATGCACAGACTCAACATGATGCTGCAATAAATTATGAAAAGATCTTTACAGGATAACATTGCAGGATTATCTTAGCATTAAGAGCATTCCTTTATTATATCAACATATATGGAAGCTATATGATTCGTCATGATCACATTAACATCGTACAAGTTTAGCATAAGAAATCATAAAGCTATGATTATCACTAGTTAACACATTAGAGTTGAAATCAATCATTAGGAAGGATATTCCATCATTATATTAACCATTCAAGGAAGGGTACCATAGATAAATGCCATCATATTTTATCATTAGGGTTAGGTTCAATAAGATATGTTACTTTGATGTTTCAAATCAGCACTAATACCCAAATCCTAACTCATGGCATCCCCATTGGATCATGGACGCATGGGGTGAAGCATCACCATCACATTCATGGCCTTAAACTATTAAGGATATATAAGAAACCACACAAGAAGCTGCCCCACCATTCATGGAGACCTTGTTAGGGACCGTTTTTTGAATTTCCAAGCCATACAAATAGACCATTGATTGATAGCTCCCAAAGGTAGCTCATCCATAATGGGGTAAATCCTAAAATACCCTTGAAGAAAACACCTCCAAACCAAGGTTCAAATAGGCGCCCCATGGCTCAAAAAGCTCAATAATGATAAGAGAACATTAAATAACCATAATGAAAGTGAAAAATTGCAAATAAAATATCTCAATTGGGTAAATTGCATAAAACTCCAAAATGTGCATAAAATTGCATAACTTGCACAAATAGTGTCCAAATTGGACTAAATTTGAAACTTAAGCTTGTCACATGATACCAAAACATATCACAATGTTATATTAGGGTTATAAGAATTCAATTATGTTAATTAAGCATGTTCAACCATTTAAACAAGGTTAAGGGTCTCACAGTCGCATAGCGACCGAAGCAAAATCAGCATAGCAACGAAAGCATAAGTCACCATAGCGACTGATGAGGTCTCTTCTTCAGTGATCATTTTTTTGTGACTGCAACAAATTGTGCCCTCTGTAGTCAATGAAGATGTTTAATTCAGTTGAAGAACCTATAAATAAACCCCACTTCATCCATGAAGGGGGTCATGGCATCTTAGAGGGACAATGAAGTGTTGATGCATTCGTGAGCCACCCATCATTCATTCCATTATTATTTGATCTCTAAAGACTAGAGTCAGAGGAGAGAGAAGATATGCACTTCCATCATCATATCCATCCTTTCCTTCAAAAGAACGACTGGCCGCTCACCATTGTTCATCCAAGATCTTGATCTGGAGAAGAAGTGCTCATGTCATGGTCATTTGTGATTGTAGTTGGTGTATCTCCCTTCTTCCCTTCAAGATCTATTCATCTCATTACATCTACTTCGTAGTTATCCATCATGTCTTGCTACACTTGTAAATTTGTAATGATACTCATTTCCATGAGTGGCTAAACATATAGATTTGGTTGGGAGTAGACACTATTGCTCTCCCAATATGTATATACTTACATCCATTTGAATATATATGTGCTCTTAGAAATTGTTATATCAATATAGTTGTGTTTAATTTTTCACTTGTGTGATTAGCTACCATATTATGATGTTTGATTGTTAGTGCCTCAAAACAGTAGTGCTAACCCTATCTAAGTGTTTATGGAGTTTTTGAATGCATGAGAATGTTGGAATGCTTAAAAAAATGGTCATATGGTTACATTGTGATTATTTATTTGCCATATCAAGAGAGAGACAACCTTATAATCTAGATATATCCTAAGCTCAATAAAGGAGGGGATAGACATATATGATGATTTCTTGTAATCTTTCTTAGGGTATACAAAGTGTGTGGGTAATGCATGTTGGGGAGAGACCTTAGATGGTGAAACCCAATCCAAGTTCCCATCGATCTTTGTTACAACTCCTTTTGTTTATTCTCATTCCCTTACTTTGTTTTCTTATTTGCTTTGCTTCTTTTGTTTTACCAGTGGCTTGGAGTATCATCATTCTGTAAGGAACAAAAAATCTAATCTACCCCTTTTGCTTGGTGTATATGAGTTAAGGTTTTATGTTCTTAGCACTTATAATTACTTGTCCCTGTGGTTCGACCCCGATCTACTACATCAGACACCGTATAATAGTTGAGGGGGTCTGAGTGTCGGGTTATAAATTTAAGAGTTTGAATACTCTAGATTCTTTCCTTTCTATATGTTAGATTTAGGTTGGTCAAATTTTTGACGTCATTTCCAGGGAAAAGGCAAACAAAACTGTTAAGAACCTGAACCTACTCACTATGCATCGATGCCTCACCTCTAGCAATAGACTTGAGTGCACTAGTTCAAGTTTATTATATCTAACTGCTTTGAATACTTCATTTTACACATCCAGTTTTCTAACTCGAGTGTGCACACTAATTAGGTATCTCAGAGAGAAGCAGGTTGTGAAGATCCCCTTCCTCTCACATAATCATGTCACCTCATAAGGGAGGACATGTTTCAAGTGATCTGAATGCAAGGGTTGAGCAAGATCGACCACCCCTAGAGAGTGAATCTGAGTATGAGGAGAGTCACTTTGAGTAAGTGGAAGACATACCTAACGAGATGTCAATACCAGTCCACATGAAGAGGAGCATGACGAATGACACCATGAAGAAGAACATTGCTGTCATCCAAGAAGGAATCGGAGGAACCATCATGAGAACAAAGATAATAACCATGACAATGAATATTATGATCAAGGAGGTCCTTCCCTCCATGATTTGGCATCTACAAGGACAAATGAGTCGAGATGTCCCGTCGTCATTCCAAGGTTTGATGCACTAAACTTCAAACTGAAGTCATTGACATGATTCAAAACAAGTCATTTGGATGAAGTTCTAGAGATGAGAACTCATACCATCATCTAGACTCCTACAAGAATATATGTGGCATCGTCAAGATGAGGGGAGTTCTACAAGAGGTAATATATTGCAAAGTGTTTAACTTATCCTTGAGAGACAAGGCCCTATCGTGGTACCTTTCTTTACCTAACAAGAAGATTAATGGTTGGGGACCCTTAGCTGATGCTTTCATCACCAAGTTCTACCCAATGGAGAAGACCCTTAGAAATAGGAAAAAGATAAATGGATTCATGCAAAAGCTTGGAGAAAACCTATATGAGGCATGGGAATGATTTTAGGAGTACCAAAAAGAGTAACCACATCATTATTATCACAAGGGCCACTTGGTCATGGCTTTCTATATTGGTCTTATGTTTGCTGAGAGATCTTTGTTGAACACTACTACAGGAAGTGACTTCATAGGAAAAAATCCAAAGAAGACTATGAGGATTATCAAAAACATGGTTGCTCTGTAGGTAGGCATGGATTTTAATAGAGGATACAGAGGTTCATCAAAGAAGACGACATCTGAAGGACCTTCTATTGAATCAAAGGCCTTAGTAACCATCACAACTAGATCCAGAAGATAGATATTGATGTCAAACAATTGAAGGACTCTGGAAGTAAGGGCAAGAAACTGGTGGAGAGAGTCATGATGTGTGTTAAATGTGGAAAAGGAGGCCATGGATTTTATAATTGCATCTATACTCAACCTAAGGAGGAAAGTGAGGAAGATGAAGAGACCTAGACTGTTCCTACATTAATTTAAGAGACCAAATCACCCTGGTTTCAACTATGGAAACAAGTATGTTGTGGAAATCTCACACCAGCTAAGGGGTTTGTATAAAACACCGCCAAGATTTGGGAAAGGAGGAGGACAAACCATGTTCATCAGAACCACCAACTACCAATAAAAAGAAATAACTATCAAGGCCAAGGGCAAAGTCAAAGTCAAACAAAGAGTTCAAATAGGCAAAGTCAAGATCAAGGCCAGACCAAGGGTAGCAACTATCTTGACATGATGTCTCAGCTGTTTGAATTCACAAAAAGACAAGCTTCTGTGAATGACTAGTTAACTCAGAGTGATATCACCAACTCAGGTGTCCTGATCTCAATGTAGACTCAAATGGCTAATATGAAAACACATCAAAGACAAATTGACCAACAACTGGCACAGCTATCTGATCTCATAAAGAATCCTCAATGAAAGATCCCATCTAATACATAGACTGTAAAGATGGCCACTCTTCATTCTGGAAGAATCCTAGAAAATCCTAATGAAACAAATACCCCTGAGGAAAGAGAAAATGTAGATTCACAACTTAAACCAATTACAGTAGAGGAAGTATCTGAGAAGGAAGCGTTTACCAAGAAGGACAAGCCTAAAGAAAAAGGCAAAGGGAAGAAAAATGCAAGAACAAAGAACCATGACACCATTGAGGAAGCATTTGCCAAAAGGGACCAATATTCCCCAAAAGTTCCCTTTTCGTACAAGTTAATCAAACCCATCTTAGGAGGAGATATGAGAAGTTCATGGAGGCCGTGCAGAAGTTGCACCTAGACGTGCCATTTCTAGATGTTATCTAAGAGATGTTCACCTATGCCAAGTTCTTCAAGGATCTAATCACAAAGACAATAAGGTGAGATCACATTGAGACAATGTAACTGGCTAAAATATCTAGCACCTCTGTTCAAGCTAAGATGTCGATGGAAAAGAAGATCATGGGGCATTCACTATCCCCTTCAATGTTGGAGATAAAGAAGTTAGGCAAGGACTCTCAGATCTTGTATCAAGCATCGGTATGATGCCTATCACTTTAGCTCAAAGGCTTGGAATCATCGACATAGAAAATGGGGATGAAAATTCAACTAGTGGATCACACTTTCACAAAATTGTTGGGGATTGTGGAAGATGTTTCCATTCATGTTGATCGATTCTTTACTCCTTGCAACATTGTGGTGATCAACATAATTGGAACCCAACATGTCCCATGATCTTTGGAAGACCTTTCCTCGCTACTGGAAGAGCACTAATCGATGTTGTAGAGGGAATAATCACTCTTCATATCAGAATTGATCACATTGATTTTTGCATACAAGATGCTATGAGGGGACCCTCTCTAATTGAGTCGGTCTACTTCATGGATAGCTACACCCAGTATTGTGAAGAAATACAAGAAGACAATGCTATTGTTGATCTGCACATGCAAGCTCTTAACAACCCTGATCCCAGTATTGAGGACCCAGAGCTAGTTAAAATTCTTGAGTATTTAAACCAATCAGAAGAGGGATGTAGTGATGACAAAGATAAGGCAATTGAGATGATAAAGTACACATCCCTAGAATAGATGCCAGAAGAAAAGGAAGCACCTAGGCCTAAGTCTAAGTTGAAGAAACTCCCTGAGGGCTTGAAGTATGAATTTCTAGATGATAAGGAAATAAATCTCATCATTATAAATTCTGCCTTGATGGAAGATCAAGAGGAGAAGTTGATAAATGGGCTCAAGATACATAGAAAGGCGATAGGATATTCTGTGGAAGGTATGAAGGGTCTAATCCATGCTCTTTATATGCATAGGATAAACCTGGAGGATGAAGCTAAGCCATTAGATCAACCACAATGAAAGCTAAACCAAATGCTCAAGGCAGTTGTCAAGAAGGAAGTAGTAAAATTATGGGATGCCTAAATTATATACCCTATCTGTGGTAGTATTTGGGTCAACCTGATCCATGTTGTGCCAAAGTAAAGAGGAATAACAATTGTTAAGGGAGAAAGTGGATACGAGGTCACCTCTCGAACACTGACTGGATGGAGAATGTGCATAGACTAAAAAAATTGAATGTTGTCACAAGGAAGGACCACTTCCCATTATCTTTTATTGATCAAGTTTTGGAAAGGTTGACTGGCCATTCACCAAGTGCCATTTATAGATGGAAACTCAGGGTTTTACCAAGTGCCAATTCACCTCGACAACGAAGAGAAGACTATATTCACATGTGTCTATGGAACTTACACTTTCAAGAGGATGCCATTCGTTCTATGCAATGCACCTACAAATTTCCAGAGGTGTGTGATTTCTATCTTTTCAGATTTTTGGGAAGACATCATGGAAGTCTTTATGGATGACTTTTCTATATATGGTATTGATTTCGACAAGTGTCTTAGGAATCTATCTAGAGTCCTGTAAAGGTGTGAAGAGAAACAATTATTCTTGAATTGGGAGAAGTACCAATTCATGGTGCGAGAAGGAATTGTGTTGGGACACAAGATTTTTAAATAAGGGATTGAAGTTGACCTCAGCAAGATAGAAGCAATATCCTAGCTCCCGCCTTTCAAATTAGTGACCGAAGTGATAAGTTTCTTAGGACACACTAGGTACTACTGACAGTTCATCGAGGATTTCTTGAAAGTTTCCAAGCCTCTGTCCAGCCTTCTAGTTAAAGATGTCGAGTTTGACTTTACTGACAAGTGCCTCGAAGCTTTGATTACTTTAAATAATGCATTGACAACAACCCCATTATTGCAAGCACCTGATTGGGAGAGACTATTGGAAATAATGTGTGATGTTAGAGATTATGTTATTGTAACAGTGCTTGGGAAGAGAAAGGATAAGAAACACCACACCATCTATTATGCCAGTCAAACTCTTGACGAAGCCCATATAAATTACACTACAACAAAAAAGGAAATGTTATCTATAGTGTATATAGTGTTCACTTTTGATAAATTTAGATCATATCTTATAGGATCGAAGGTCAAAGTGTATGTGGATCATGGGGCCATCAAATATCTGATGCGGAAGAAAGATACCAATCCCAGACTATTATGGTGGGCTTTGCTATTACAAGAGTTCGACCATGGGATCATTGATAAAAAAGGAAGAGAGAATGTGGTTGTCGACCACCTGTCAAGGATTGTAGTCACAAACGAGAAGCAGCTACCCATTAATGATAATTATGAGGATGAAGCTCTAATGATGGACAAAGTTGTTGAACCTAACCTACCTTGATTTCCTGACATCTGTAACTATTTAGCATGCCAGCAATTGCCTCCAGATATAACATACAACCAAAAGAAGAAATTATTCTCGAATTTGAATAAATAGTAATGGGATGACCCACTTTTATTTATAATATGTGCAGACAACCTATAAAGAAGGTGCATCCTAGAAGAAGTTCCCCAGATCATTCGAGAATGTCATTTTGTGTCTTATGGAGGACATCTAGGAGGAGAAAGGACAGCAACAAAAGTCATACATTTGGGATTTTATTGGCCCACCCTATTCAAGGATGCTCAAGAATATGTTAAGACGTGTGATGAATGCCAACAAACGGGAAACATTTAAGAGAGGAATGAAATGCCAATGTCTGATTGGATAGAGGTGGAAACTTTTGGTGTTTAGGGAATCAACTATATGGGATTGTTCCGTTCTTCAAGAGGGAATCAATATATTCTTTGACTGTGTCTTAAAATGGGTAGAGGTTGTTGCAACCCTGACCTATGACTCCAAAGAATTAATTAGGTTGTTTGAAAAAAACCATTTCTCCCAGATTCAGTGTCCCATATACCATCATAAGTGATAGGGTATCTCACTTTGGGGAAAGACAATTTGAAGCCTTGCTAAAGAAATATGGAGTAAGACACAATGTGGAAACACCCTACCACCCACAAACATCAAGATAAGTAGAAGTATCAAACCAACAAATCAAGCACATCCTGGAGAAAATGGTTAGTCGGACCTGGAAGGATTGGTCTATTAAGCTTGATGATGCTTTATGGGCTTACCGAACCGCTTATAAGACTCTGATAGGGACTACTCCCTACTGGATTATCTATGGGAAGTCATGCCATCTTCTAGTAGAGCTAGATCATACAACCTTTTGGGATATCAAGGCTTTGAATATCGATCTTGACCAAGCAGGCAAAAAGAGATTTCTATAGTTGTAAGAACTAGAAGAGATGAGGCTACATGCATATGAAAATGACCGCATCGACAAACAAAGGACCAAGGTGTGGCACGATGCCCACCTAAAAAGCAAGGATGTGTCTGAAGGAGACAAGGTCCTTTTCTTCAATTCAAGCATCTGACTATTCCTAGGTAAACTTATGTTAAGGTGGTGTGGCCCCTTTACGGTCGTGAAGATATACCCATCTAGAATGATGGAAATTACCAATGAAAAGACACTTACATCCAAAGTGAATGGTCACAGGGTAAAGAGGTACTATGAGGATGAAGCCTTTGTGAGAAGGTTGGAACTCTAATTAGAAGATCCCCAACCTGCACCACCCAAAGAATCTTAAAGAACCAAACAAGAGAGTCAAGATAAAGACTATAAATAGTACTCTTGGGAGGCAATTTGAGGATTAATTTTCTTCTTTCTTTTAGTATTGGATAGTTTATTTTATTTAGACTTTGGATAGATTACAACTTCCTATTTTAGTTTTTGTTTGCTCTATTTTCTAGGTAGTCAAACTTTACTAATCTTGTTTCGAAATCTCATCTTAATTTTTAGTAATTTCTAGTGTACATAAAATAAAATCATAGTTTCCTTCACATAATCCTTTAATTCTTAGTTTCCTCTATTTTCATGTTTTATCTATCCTTCTCTTTTGATAAACAATAATGTCAAAAATAAAGAGTATTGGTCACTACAAATTATGAAAGTAGCGACCACTAAAATGTAGTGTACCGACCGCTACGAAACCTTTTTGCTATAGCGACCGGTTACATTCAACCAGTTGTAGTGACCACCTTCTTCCCCCTACACGTAGTGACCGCTATCCCCCTTTTCACATAACTCTTTGAAGTAATTGGTACAACCTAAGGTATAAAATCCCCAACGCTAAACCCATCCCCCCCTTCCCTCACACCTTCTAGTAGCGGAGCCCTAGAAAATTCAAGAGTGAGCTAAAGCCCAAGAACCGATGATGGCGAGAGTGTAGATGCCAATGACAAACTTGCACTGCTGCTGTGATCGTTCAAGACCACCACAACACCAACACCTATCGTTGACATCTCTTTCCTCTCCTTCCCTCTTCTCCAACCTTTAGAAGGTAATTGTAACACCCCTCCTTACGATATTCAACATAACTCAGCGGAAGCTTCATCCTGAAGACGGATGTCACATTTATGAAATCATAGGAAATAAACACATAATTCACCATTGAGATTCGTACATTGTTCTTTGAATAAGAAACTACAATAGAGTTCTGTAACATGTCTACACATTACTAAAAATGAAAACTGTTCATAAAGATAAACATGATTGGATCGCCTAGTATGGTTGGCACCCCACCAGTTAGCTCTGAAAACTACTAGAGGGGGGGTGAATAGAGTTTTATAATGATTTTAACAATTATTGAACTCAAACAACCACAATGAAAATATTGGACAAGGAGACACAGGGTTTAGAGTGGTTCCAACTATAGCAAATCCTATAGCCGTCAGTCCACTACCCGGTTGCTTACCCAACCGGGATTTGAAAAGAAATTTATTTTATTACCTCGCAAGGACTTTACATAAAATACAATTTCTTTTCCCAAACCCTTCAAGCAGCCTTCACCTAGAAGTAATCGCCCAACCTTGAAGCAGCCTTCCCTTGAAGTAGATGCACCAACTCCCGTTGCACCAGCCTTCTGAAGTAGCTTCCCGTGCGATAGCCTTCTTGAAGTAGCTTGAAGTCCCCTTCTCCACCTGAGAAGTCAACCCTCTCCAATCCGCAGCCTCCAACCCTAGGAGTAGCAAGGAGAGTACAAAAGATACAAAGGAACAAGAAAGAAAAAGGAAATTACAACTTATCCTTTAAGCACAAGGCTTGATTTGCCTATATCAAGCGTGTAGATCTCCTAACCAATGTGTATGGCAATGTGATTGTAGTGGATAGGAGATACTAGCCTATAGGACACGAAATGTGAGCAATAGGAATGAATGGCAAGTGTAGGAATTGCTCTATTGCTCTAAAATAGATTGCAAGTGTGTATTCAAGCTCAAGTATAGCACAAGTATAGCTTAGGTGTATTTTAGTTTCCTAAGGCATGTCCTATTTATAGGAGTGGCCTATGAATACTTAAGGACGTTCTAGACAACTTCTAGGGGCTTCTAAGTGCTTAACTAGCCGTTAGGTATAAGTTAGGTGTGTTAGTAACGGCTAGTTGCTTTATTCTGCAGTTGCTGTCAGAGACCATCTCGGTCGACAATTTGTCGACTGAGATACCTACTCGGTCGAAGTTTTGTCGACCGACAGGCTCTCTGGATTAACGTTTATTTGCAACTGTGCACTGCTGTGTCTAACGGCTACTTTTGGTCAATCTCGGTCGAGAAGTTTGTCGACCGAGAGTGTCTCGGTCGAGGAGTTTGTCGACCGAGATTGACCCTGTTTCTAGGTTTCAATTTAGGCACTAATTGTGTGTGTGAGTGTGCATAAGTGATCCTATTGAAATGGGATGACCTGTCTAACTTTGGTGTTTAGCTAGGGAAAATCTAACGCTTGATTTACATGCATTTCTAAGTACTTGTACATTATATTTTTGTACAAGTTTTACAACATTGATTACATTGCATGAAAATAAATAAATAAGCTCTTGGATTTTCCCTTGTTACTTTGTCATCCTGCACACTCAAGTAGCTCGTTAGATTAATAAGAATGAAATGTTTGTCATAATCAAAACAAAGGGATTTATCATAATGTCCAATTTATCCAACAATCTCCCCCTTTTTGAAGATGACAAACATTTCCTAAAATATGAAATAAGGAAATATAAAGCATGTGAGTTTCATACCTGAGGATTACCTTTTGTAGCCATTCTTGTTTGACAAGAAGATGAAACTCATTTATATTTATATCTTTGATTTTATATTCTTTCTCCCCCTTTGTCATTTCAAAAAGATATCCAATATGAACATTTTATTTCTTCTCCCCCTTAATTTTATATTAAGCTCCCCCTTAAATAGATATCCTATAAAGAACATGGATTTATGTCTAATTTATCCACAATTTGTTTCTCAATCATTTGCAAAGGATGTTAAGCCTTGAAATGATATGAGATTCCCTTAAGCTTATGATGGATGTATATTTATTTCTCATCTATCAAGGGATGTTAAGCCCTAAATTAAATGAGAGTCCTTTTAACCTAGATTACAAAAAAAATGTCTCCAACCAAAACAAGGGATGTTAAGCCCTGATTTGTTTAGAGAGTTCCTTTAAGAGCAAGATATATCATTTTGATGAAATTCTTTTTCATACAAATTACGTTTAAGAATCCGAAGGTCATAACAAACTCCAAATGATGTTAACAATGTTTTTGTAAGCTTCATAATCAAATAATCAAATTTGTTTTTATAAGCTCCCCCTTAATCTTACAATTTAAGCAATTTTAAGGCTTTTAAGGTCATAAATGGTAAATTTTTGATTTTGACCTTTATCAAAAGTATACTAAGATTAAGTTCAATAAATTTGATGTCCAAATAAGCATTTTGTCAAAGCTTATTTTAGGTCGCCCTTGACTACGACCATAGCGCCCGTTGGCTAAGTTTTGTTTTAACCAAGAGGCAAAAATTTGCAGATTTCCAATTAAGCATTCATATCAATTTTGATGCATGTTTAAATGATGAAAGCATAATGAATATTTCAGATCTTTTAAAGATTTCAATTGAAAACATTGTACTCTTTGCAAGCACTTCTAAGATATAAATCACCAATAAGTCATTTTGCTTGCTTATGTAATGATAGAACAATAAAAGCATGTAGAAATTTTCTTTAAACTAAGCATAATTTTAGTTTAATTTCACATAATCTTTCAAAGATGATTTCCATAGCTTATGCTTTATTGTACAGTCATTAAACACAAATAGATAACAATTGTGATCAATTTTATAAGAATTCAGCAATCTTACAACATTCTGAAAACAGTGACATGCTCGGTCGACAATTTCTCGACCGGGGTTCACTCGGTCGACAAATTCTCGACCGACTAAGTTTCTGGAATATGTTAATTTATTTCAGACAAAAAGAAATAATGCAAATTAGAGCTCAATTGTGTTGAGATAAGACATTATGATATCAATTAATCAGTTTAGGTCAAATCTCAACTAGTCAATGTTAAGCTACTAGGTTTTAGCGATCCAAGCTAACTCATCATTCTTTTTCTTATATGGGCATGAGAATGAATAATGTCCAAGATGCATGCAATAATGACAACTAATAGCATCAACTTCATTTCTCTTTCTAGGAATTGTGTTCCTAGGTACAAATATAGTCTTGGATGCTCTTTTGGGTTTATTTCTCCTTGGATCGTATCCTAATCCTCTTCTTCCATTGTAACTAGAGGAAATTTTCAGAATATTGTCAAGTAGGTTATTTCCTCTCAACTCATTTACATTTCTTTGTAACTTAGCAATATCTTTCTTTTCCTGATCTAGATTGGATGCTAGAGAGTTTCTTTCTTTGACAACCTCATCATAATCTAAATGTAAACATAGAATAGGTTGTTTCTGAAGGTCATTCACCTGAGTTTGCAAATTTGACTTTTCTAAGGAAAGAAGATTGCAATTTGCTTCCACCGATTTAATCTTAAGAGCATAATCTTCATTTTCCTTTTTAAGATTTTCATTTTCGGATACGAGAGCAAGAAGTCTATCATTTAAATCTTTATTTGCTTTCTTAAGTTTCTTCTTGCACTCAATATATTTCTCATGAGTATCTTGAAGACTAGCAATTATATCTTCTTTTGGTAGATCATAAAGACTTACCTCTTCTTCGTCTTCATTTGTTGTAGCAATGAGGCATTCTACCTCTCCATCATCGCTATCATCACTTGAATCATCCCATGCAGCTTGATATGCTTTTTCTTTCTTTTTGTGAGATGATTTCTTCCCTTTCTTGAGTTTTGGACATTCACCTTTCATATGTCCTTTCTTGCCACATTCAAAGCACCTGGAAGAAGAATACCTAGAAGTTTTATTAGTTTTTAAACTTTTATATTGCTTACCATTTATAACGAGAGTTTCTTCTTCACTATCATCTTCACTTGTGTCATGATTTTCTTTAGTTGATGCTTTGAATGCAATATCCTTCTTTTTCCCATGTTGGCGTTCATGTTCTCTGCTTTCTTCTTCTTCTAGATCTGCCTCATGAGCTTCTAGATTGCCGATGAGTTGCTCCATTTTGAGTCGAGTGAGGTCGTTTGCTTCTGCAATGGCTGTCACCTTCGGCTTGTATTTCGGAGGAAGTGATCGAAGGATTTTGGATACCTGATCTTCCTCTAGAACAGGTTTTCCTAGGGCACTTAAACAATTAACAATAGTAAAAAATTTTGAAAACATTTCACTAATAGACTCATTAGGATCCATACGAAAATGTTCAAACTTCGTTTTAAGCATGCTAACTTTGGAATTTCTAACTTGGGTTGTACCCTCATAGGTTATAGATAGTTTATGCCAAATGTCATAAGCTGTATCACAATTTGATATTCTATTAAATTCTCCTACTGAAATTGAACAATATAAAATACTTACAGCTTTTGCATTCAATTGGGCTAGTTTTACCGTGTTTGCATCCCAATGTGCAAATTCGTTTTGAGGAAGCACATATGGAGTAGACACCATTCTCCATAACTCCCAGTTGATTCCTTGGAAGTAGAATTGAATCCTCCTCTTCCAATATTGGTAGTTTGTTCCATCGAACGGTGGAGGCCTAGCAACAAGTGTTCCTTCAATGTTGAGGTTGTTGAGCACTCCATCCCCCATTTCTTCAAGACTTTGTTAGGGCTCCTTGAAGCCTGCTCTGATACCAATTGAAAACTACTAGAGGGGGGGTGAATAGAGTTTTATAATGATTTTAACAATTATTGAACTCAAACAACCACAATGAAAATATTGGACAAGGAGACACAGGGTTTAGAGTGGTTCCAACTATAGCAAATACTATAGCCGTCAGTCCACTACCCGGTTGCTTACCCAACTGGGATTTGAAAAGAAATTTATTTTATTACCTCGCAAGGACTTTACATAAAATACAATTTCTTTTCCCAAACCCTTCAAGCAGCCTTCACCTAGAAGTAATCGCCCAACCTTGAAGCAGCCTTCCCTTGAAGTAGATGCACCAACTCCCATTGCACCAGCCTTCTGAAGTAGCTTCCCGTGCGATAGCCTTATTGAAGTAGCTTGAAGTCCCCTTCTCCACCTGAGAAGTCAACCCTCTCCAATCCGCAGCCTCCAATCCTAGGAGTAGCAAGGAGAGTACAAAAGATACAAAGGAACAAGAAAGAAAAAGGAAATTACAACTTATCCTTTAAGCACAAGGCTTGATTTGCCTATATCAAGCGTGTAGATATCCTAACCAATGTGTATGGCAATGTGATTGTAGTGGATAGGAGATACTAGCCTATAGGACACGAAATGTGAGCAATAGGAATGAATGGCAAGTGTAGGAATTGCTCTATTGCTCTAAAACAGATTGCAAGTGTGTATTCAAGCTCAAGTATAGCACAAGTATAGCTTAGGTGTATTTTAGTGTCCTAAGGCATGTCCTATTTATAAGAGTGGCCTATGAATACTTAAGGACGTTCTAGACAACTTCTAGGGGCTTCTAAGTGCTTAACTAGCCGTTAGGTATAAGTTAGGTGTGTTAGTAACGGCTAGTTGCTTTATTCTGCAGTTGCTGTCAGAGACCATCTCGGTCGACAATTTGTCGACCGAGATACCTACTCGCTCAAAGTTTTGTCAACCGACAGGCTCTCTGGATTAACGTTTATTTGCAACTGTGCACTGCTGTGTCTAACGGCTACTTTTGGTCAATCTCGGTCGAGAAGTTTGTCGACCGAGAGTGTCTCGGTCGAGGAGTTTGTCGACCGAGATTGACCCTGTTTCCAGGTTTCAATTTAGGCACTAATTGTGTGTGTGAGTGTGCATAAGTGATCCTATTGAAATGGGATGACCTGTCTAACTTTGGTGTTTAGCTAGGGAAAATCTAACGCTTGATTTACATGCATTTCTAAGTACTTGTACATTATATTTTTGTACAAGTTTTACAACATTGATTACATTGCATGAAAATAAATAAATAAGCTCTTGGATTTTCCCTTGTTACTTTGTCATCCTGCACACTCAAGTAACTCGTTAGATTAATAAGAATGAAATGTTTGTCATAATCAAAACAAAGGGATTTATCATAATGTCCAATTTATCCAACAAGCTCTTATAGGTCTTCTAATCCCCGCTTGCTCCTCTTGAGTCCTTAGTTTCTCCAATCTATGGGTACATCATGTCCCCAGCCATGCAGAGGGGAAATCAACATATTAATAAATAGTACAGCCACATTATAACATAAGCAAAATAAAGTATACTTGACATGTAAAAAAAGTTGACATGAATTGACTATAAGCATTCTTTGAATAGCATTCTTGAATCATTATTAACATGAAGAATTAAATAGTAATTGTATGCCTCCCTCTTAATTCCCCTTAGGAGCACATGATTTCTAGGAAAGCCCTTTATTGCTAGGAAAGCCCTTAATGCTAGGAAACCCCTTTATGACCCCTTGAGGTCCATGATTCGGGAGCATATAAAGACTATTTCAATTCTAATTTATTTGATCATTAACATGACATTTACATTTAATAATCATGATTCTTGAACTTAACATGATGGGATTTCTTCCTCTTAATATGATGTCTTAAAATGATGGGATTTCTCCCTCTTTTTCATTATCATAAATTTCATGAGTCATAAATCATAAACCTTAATCATAATGAACATTTTAACCATAGGACATCGTATAACAATCATCAAGCTATAATATAGAGTGAACATGATTAAAACATTAAGCTTGCAATGATAGTGTCTACTTTGTACTTAACATGCAAAAATCATAATTACTTGTGCTCAATAGCATGACCTATTAACCTGGAGAAAATTTGAGTCTAAGATAGTATCTCTTGATCCTTGAGTCAAATCTAGGTCAAATATCCCCTTGACTTGATTGGGCTCTAAGCACATGTTCATAAACATCATTAATCAATATCTTGTATTGATCTTAGGTTGATTTAGGTTGAATTAGGGTTTGAGTGAATTGGGGTTAGGCTCACTAGTCTAAATCATTAACTTAGGAAAACTAGGTTGTATTAGATCACCTTAATCATATATGGTACATGATTAGGGTTTAATTGGTCAGATTAGGTTTTCTAATAAAACATAGAAATGGAAATGCAAATCATAGCTTAAAAACCTTAAAATCATATTCCTCTCGAAAAACCCTTTCCAATGACTATTTCTTCAAAAATTATTAACAAAGAATTGAATTACTATGAATTTTCAAAAACAGACCAATCAGAAAAAAGAGAAAAGGCCGCGTAGGCAACATAATCTACTCAGTGTACAGTCAGTATGGGCCCAAGCTGCCATGGCTCACTCAGATCTCGCCATATGGCAAAACCAGACGCACGATCGGAAGACTAAAATGGGAGTTGCTATTCCCCAAAAAACCCTTGATACATTAATAGCGTAATTAAGTGGGAAGGGGCACCATAGTCATTGCATGACCTAGTTTGTTCCCAGCCTACTTTGTCATGAGCCATGGATCAAGCATCTCACATGAGCATCTTGGCTCTTATCCAAAGTTGTGATCTCTACTTCCTACTCAAAACCAAGGATAGAAGCAAGTCCCCCTCCTCAATACGAATACGACGACTGCAAAAACATCACCCACATTAGACTGAAACTCAGTTTTGTATGGCCAAAATAGGATAGAGAGATCAGAGGCTAAAGCGATGAAATCAAGCACCAATATCATGAGTCAACATTAGGTGAAGCATCACACGAGCTTATTGGAGTCAAACCAAGTGAGACCAGGGTTAGAGGAACACTAGTTCGATCTAGCAGTGAATGTCAGTGGTGACTAAAGGCATGGCTATAGGGTACGATGACTAGAGAAACAATAGGGCAAAATGATGACTGAAAAAGAAGTAAAAGGTATCTTGATTGCTCACCGGAGTCCAATTTGGCTAGAGGGGCTAAGAGCAACTGAAAAAGAAGTAAAAGGTATCGTGATTTCTCACCGCAGTCCAATTTGGCCAGAGGGGCTGAGAGCAGGGTGGAGCTTGGATCACCGGAGAAGGAAGGATGAGTAGGAGGGTGAATCTGGGGAACTGGAGATGGAATTGATCGAGGAGGAGATACTTGTATGTGGAGGGGATGCTGTAAGGTGCCTTAAATATGGGTGAGGAGGGTTGTGGCTCACTCTGCACATTAATGGCAGAGAGGGGTTCTGAGCCCTAGTTGGGCATTTTATCAACAAGGTGAGTTAGTGAATGACTTATGGCTCATTTGAATCGACTGAGAGAGAAGAAGATGAGGGAGGAAGAATCTCATGAAATGGTGGAGTAATGAGGGAGAAGTGGATTGGGAGAGAAGGTGCTATGAAAGTGATCTGGCTCGCAGAAGTAACGGAGGTAGTTGACGATCTCTAGGTCGTCCGATCATGGGATAATTAAAATAGTGTCATCAGATGTATGTGGAAAAGGGATTCAAAATAAAGTAATGTGTGATAGCAATTAAAATGCAAAACTTTAGAGAAATGAATGTAATTAATGAAATCAAATTAAAACCTTTGGTCAAACTATACTCAAATCCTTCAAAATCGATTTGGAGGGCCAAACATGGGTCAAATGAGTTCAAATTTGAACCATAGGCTTATTTTAATGTCAAGAATATTCCTAAGCAACTAGATTTTGATTTTGTACATGTTTTGGTCCATAATTTCTATATTGACTATTAACCTTAATCAAAATGCATTAAAGGAAATATAGTTTGAAAAAGGCTTTTCTTATTGAATCATTGTGCCATAATTCTGAGTTTTACTCATTCAATAGTCATATTGTCACCTTATTAACATATTGCTATGCTTTATGGTCATTTTGGAGGAGAGAGGAAATGAAAGAGGACTAATATGAGTTAATTGATATACATAATGCATGTTGAAGGTGAAATATGAAGTTGGGTCTTATTTTGAGTTTTCTCATCCCATTTTATCATAAGGACAATCATTATTGGCCTTTTGCATTAAAACACCTAAAAAATTCTTATTTAAGAAAAATTTCATTCTAAGGTTTTGAATTGGTTATAAAAATTGGGATGTGACAGTAACCCTCTCCAACCTCTGTTCCCTCTACCTCTAGAAGTCATATTTCATGATGTTCTTCACTGCCCTCAACCATCTTATGATTTTTAGGAAATGTCACAACTGATCTCCCCCCTCTCCTATTGTACCTCTTTCATAGGGTTATGATTCGCCATTGTGGAGGTGGGCATTTTGGGAAATACAGGCACAGAGTATAGCAACGAAAATAAAAATGTTATCTATATGTATTCCCATAAATGCAAGATTTCGTCAACTACTATGAAATAGGAAGGATGGTTTAACGAGTTATACCTGGTCCTAGAGAAAGTCCAACAACAATAACTTATTGCAATTGCAATTGTCTTCTAGTTTCTCATGGGCGGTGGTTGTGCAGCTCCTAGTCTTCACCACGGACGACATACTAGATCAACTTCTACAGCATCTCCTGTTGTCTCACCACGGACTACAGACTGCTCCTAGAAACAACCAAAGGACTCCTGCCTCTAGAGTAGTATACACATACCAACTAGAACTCTTTTCATTCTACTAGAATAAATAGGAAGGAGTTGTCTCTCTCTTTGGCATACTAGTCACCAACTTGCTCTCCCACAACAATGATCCTCATTTGTTCTCTCTCATAGCTATCCCTCCCTAGTCGGGTAGGACTTGCTTGGGATCTCTTGGTTACCACAAGAAGAGAGGACAACAATTGTTAGAGAAACTAATCTCAATTGCATGTGTTATTGTTTTTCTTTGGGAAGCCCCCAATGCCCCTCTATTTGTAGGGGGTTAGGGCCAGGGTTCCCAGTCTGTTCGAGATCTGTGTAGGAGTGGACGAGACCGGAAGATCTTGGATTTTCACAACTTGCGAGACACAAAATGGATATATGGTAATCCAGACGGTCAGTTGGAACTATGAGTTGGTTGTCTCATACTTCAAGACAGTCCTTTTGTAGTTTCCCAATCGCATATGAATTTAGAAAAACCATTTCCCATTAATGATAAACATTTATTCCTTGCACTACAAGATTGTGCAATCAAAATGAATTTTGGAAAGTATCTAGAACCTTCCTCTGGCCTAACTGAGTGATCTCACACATGCGAGATGGTTGTCTCACTCACCCAGATGACCTTCTAGTAATCCAAGACAAAACAGTCGGTTCATTATAATGAACTGGTTGGTTCACACCTCGGTTTAGGTAGAAATTATCCAGTTCAATTTCTTATCAACCTGACGAACCAAACGGTCGTCTCAACACTTGATACAATCATCTAGTGCACCAAACAACCATCTCACCCTGTGAGGTGATCGGATGGGGTGTATTCATCTGATCTGTTGTGTGAATTGAGTACCTAAACACTTTAGTAATCGATCCAATAATCATTCAAGATTAAACTCTGCTTCTAGATGAGTTACTATGTGTGTGACCCTATATGTCCCATATCATGTTGGCAGTGAATGTCCAAAACTAACTTATGACATCACAAGCAAAGAGTGGTACCTAGTCACACATTAGTACTACCCAAGTGAATGGAAAGTTGGAGAATAACTTCAACCTACAATTCGTGTAAGGTGTTAAAGTGATTGTATAATTCCTTTGTCTCTGATATCCAGAGTGAACTCGAGGCATGGATCTATCATCCTCTCAACATTCAACCAATGTTCCTTGAACCAAGAGTAGACTGTCTAAGATAATGTGACCTCAATATCATATATTGAATCACATGTGCATGCTCATGCATTTCTCAATCTCACTTATCAAGTGGCCAGTATATCAATCTCCAGTAGGAGAGACAAATCCCATTTCTATCACTTGAAGTTAGTACCCATCTGTCAAAGTTACCCAATCATTGCTGTTATAACAACCCATGTTTTAGGACTGCGTTCGATGATGTCAAAGCATACCCAACAACATGTGATGAGTGTAGTGATTTTAGGTCTAAGAATCACAATCACCACCTTCACTATGAGAGATGACTATGGCTACCAATGATGGTTTCCATGTGTCACTCTCAAGGTGGGTCTGTCTAATCCATTATTCACTAACATGTATCTGTGTGCTTGGTTTGATATTACCATATCATGACTAATGAGACTCGATCATCAACCAATCCACACTCTGGTCTTATGTGTTACTAGTGTCTATCTACCTTCCACAGTAATAACCGACTAGGGACATAATATTAATGTACATACTCTTAGCATTCGTATGATCTCATTCTCCAAGTCACATACTTGAAGACATACGTCATTGAGTATTGTCAATTTTTAGACATTCACAATGTTTCCTCATTATCTCATAATTGAATGAAACATAATGAATTGGAAAGCTTGTCTTTATAAGTATTTAAAAAAAACTTTTATGGTATATGCCATGTCACTCATCACATGATTGGATCTATATAGGCATACCTCGCCAACAGAGCAGTGTTTAGCATGCTATCTCTAACCATCCCTTATTTACACTCCCCTATGAATCTTCAAGTTTTGGGAGGGAACTGAGTTTTGTATGCTCCTTCTAATCTATTGCTATAATTATAGAAACCACTATAACCACAGTTTCTATAACCAGACTTTTTAGCAACCATCGGTGACTTAGCCACCGCTGGAGTTTGTAGCAACCGCTATTGGTATCATATCTTAGTGTTCAATATGTCTCAACAATTCTTATCGATTGATACAAGTCTTTGATTTTAGTGATCTCTATGATTAACCCACACTTTTAGCAACCAATGTATGTTTAGAAAGTTAGCGACCGCTGGTGAACTACTACCCTTGTTGCCACTGCTATGACTATTGAGAAATATATTTTGTCTGCCAAATTAACTATATCTAGTAGAATAGGTATGACAGTGTTCTTCGAATGATAAATGAATTCTGCTCATATTGTAGGATTTCATCGTCAACTTCAGACTCCTTGCACATGCAAGAAAAATCCCTAGAAGGGATCGAAGAGATCATAGCAATGATAAAAAAGACACTATAAGATTATCTAGACATGTCATAAGAGGAGAGGATACGTCTTCAATTGCATAAGGAGAAATATGAAATGTTACTTGGGCATGAGTCGTGAAAGGCTGAAGAGGAATCATAATGTACCAAAGGTACTAATACACCTGAATATGTACTGTCTAAAGAAGAATCCAGGTCAAAAGGGAAGAAAAAAGCATCAGGTCTAGTTGCAGTGGCAATAAAAAGAAGAAGGTAGCAGTGAAGACAAGGTCTCAAGCTCAGAGGCCAGAGACAGGCGTCACACTAACAAGCTCAACATTCGGTATGGTTCCAAACTCTGATAAAGCAAAGAATAGCCTAACTCCAAATGATCTGAAATTTTTACTGGAGATCTGACACTCAATCATAAACAAAATATAAAATATTCATAATTTTTGGAGGATCTGTTAGCTATTAAGTAAATGAATTACAATAACATTTGTATGACAGAAAATTCAGCTGAAATAAGAGAAAGTATAGTGAGGGGTCAATGTGCAATTGACCCAAGCAGCTCAATTGCTCTATATGGTCAACCTAACACACTAGGAGCTCTCATAATTCTTGATTCAATCCATAGAAACGAAATCCTTGAGAGAGAGGGAGAGTTAGGGTTTGAGAGGAGAAAGAGGTGGAATTGCTCATCTTGGGTTTCTCTATCCGAGATATGATGAAATCAAGTAAGTTTAGCTTCTTTGCATAGCCTTTCATGGTGAATCTTATCTAAAATGTCAAGATTCTGTCCCTCCTTTGATTTGATTCGAAACAGTATCAAAACTTCCCCTTTTCTCACTCTTTCTTCATAATCCCTCATTTTTAGGGTTTCTGAGTTGAAAGGAAGAAGAATTGAGTGAATTGCTAGGGATTTGATATGAGATCGAGATTTTCAGGGATGAGATGTGTTTTAAGGTGTTTTCACACCTTAGGGTGAGTGGTAATTTCCTTTAAATAGTATATTGCATGAAAATTTGGTTAAATCATCCATAATCTTTAATTGCTTAGTATGCGACTATAAACCCTGAATTGTCTATTTGATCTAAGTTGTTGCAAAATGATACGATATGGATTATTCCTCTATTTGGATGAATTTCAAATGATAAAATCATATTATAAATGTATACAATACATCCTAATGAGAATTTCCTAAGTATTCACAGAGGTTATAAGAGTAAACTGAAATATATAGGGAATTTGTCTATGACTGAAATTGTTGTATAATTAAATAGAGAAATTTGTTTATCTAGATCCCCTTGGTTATGAATGATTGTTTATACAAATTCATAGTACACATATGTCAGATAATATCTTGGATTTCATTAAAGGTGAATAGTATTTGTTTGATATCTCAATAAAGAGGGTGATACGCTAGATGCGAGGAAAGTTGGATATTTACGAATAGATATCGTGAAATCCATTTGAAGGGATTTTCTTGACATGATAAACTTTATTTATTCAATTTTATTCTTGATGCATGATATCTCAGTGAATGGCGTGGAAACCTAAATTCAACTCAGTTCCAAGGTTTCATACATATATTGATTGTATATGATTTAAGCAGTCTTTATTCAATGAATGTTTATGTTGTATGAAATACTTATGAGAGCCACGTGATAAGTGAATGAGGTAAATGAAACCCTAAGGATAGGGTGTTCAATGAATCAAGTATTGTGATATAAATGTTCTTAGTATGAGATGTGGTGATGCTTAACAATTCAATTGCATGATTCTAGTGTATAAAGTGCCAAGTTGACATGTATTCTGTTTATTTAAGAATTTTAGTCTGCCTATATGTATAGTATGATGATTACTTAGAATATTACATTGTTTTGAATATACTGCTCTACCATGTTTAGAATGATATACATGTTGTATTATAAGCTTCAGATGAATAGACTCGGTACCATAGAGATACTAGAGTTAAGAATAAGTAATAGAGAGATACAATATAGTAAGAACTTTCCAAGAATAATAAAATAATAGACATAGGTGCCCTGAACACCATAGATTCCCTACGGATGTCTGCACTATAGGGAGGAAATGATCCACCCTGACAACAAACAGTATACGGAGATCGAAGAACACCCACAGAATGTGTAGGGAGACGAAGCCCTTGAAGAACTCTCATAAGAGAAGATAGGTTACCCAACATGAACTGGAGATCCCGGTGGTAACCCATAGTTACCCAGAGAGTGTACCAAGATGAGGCCCACAGAGAGTCTTAGACCCTCCGCCTGTGCACTCAGCTTAGAAGGAGAGGTCCAGTTAAAGGCCAACTATTTAGCCTCCTTAGACAGACGTGACCGTTCGAGTCAAGCAGACCCGGATTCAGTTCTAGGCTTAGCTTCACAGGTTTTAACCTAAGTCTTGTACGGTGAGATCGTAGTTCGCTACGAGTATTCATATGTAGAGTACACTGCATATGATTAGGGCATAATCTAAATATGATCATATAGGTTTAAAGAGTTTCTTATAAGTAAAAAGAGTTAAGAAAGATTTGAGTATAGTTTTGTAGTAGTTGTTCTTTAAATGTAATATTTACATTCCTTGTTATTTTAACTGTATTGTTTTAGATCTTCTTAGTATAGTAATTACTATATTTTATTCTAGTTTAATTAATTATCTAGAGTATCTTGCCATATTTATGTTTGTCAATGATTAGACTCTTTAAATATTATGGTTCTTATAATTTATATCAGTTACTTAAAGGTAAATCTATAATTATATCAGTGCTTTAGACCATTTCCTTGAAGTACTCATTCACTGAGCGAGTAGGCTCACCCCTCTACTCAATTTTTTAGGAAAACCATGTCGACTTGAAGAAGGTAAAAGAATCAAAGTAGATCTACCACATGAGTTGAGTATGAGATTAGTTAATTTCAGTCGATCCCTGTCACTCTAGGTCCTAGCATAGATGTGAGAGAGTTATAAATGATGTTTTGTATCTTTGTTTCCTTGATAAGAGAGAATGTATCTGATTATCATATCATATGTACATGGAAGTGTGAGAAATAGAATGAATATATGGATGTGTATCATTAATGTTGAGATCATATTAGAATAATCAAAGTTTAATTCTCCTGTAAAGTTTGTTTATGTGATTGAATGCGAGAAAATAAAGAGTTTGAAAATAAAAAGGAAAAAGTCGGGAGTGAACTTTTTATTAAGTTAAATCCCCATAGTCATGTCCTAATCTAATGATTAGTGGTAATCATGGGATGTGGGTGTGACATTAACGCTACTTGACCTATTGCTTCCCCCACACCTATACATACTTAGGTGGCGGCTAGATCAGCCTTGCCTAGCTACCTTCTACCACCTCTGAGCTCCCCATTTTCACCCCTTATCCATTCCACTCCATTTCACCATTTCCACCACCAAAACCCTAGTTTCTTCTTATTTCCACCAATTTTCACCATCATCCCATGCCATTTCACCTTGGAGGAGAGTGGAGGACATCCTCCAACAGTTGAAGTGGAGGAATTTATCATCTACATCGAGCTCCATGGATTCTTCTACCTCTTTCTCCTTTGTTTTTATATTTAGCATTGCTATGAGTAGCTAGGCCCCTTGGGTGGGTTGTTTTGGGTGAAAAATGTTACTTTAATACCATGTTGGGGGAAAATGATATGTAAACATTGTAATTTCATTTTCTGTTAATTATGTTCTATTTCTATCTCACTCTACATGAATTGCTTGTTGGTTTGTGCTTGAAATCACCTAGGAATTTTGGGGAATGGATTATATGTGTGAATTTTGGGATTTGCTCCTAGGTCCAATTCTTGGATCCTTAGCTAGCTACCCATCCTCCTACATTCTAATCAATTCTCCTAGCCCTAGTTGAGACATTTAGGTAGTTAGTTTAGATGAATTTGGTGTGCTTAGCATGGGGCTTTCTCAAGGCTAGAATGTGAGTGATGGGAGGCCTAAAACCTCACTTCCACTCCCATTACAAACCTTAGCCCCTAATCATCCTAAAATCATGTAGCCTAGAAACGGCTTTTTTAGACTTTAATTGAATTACCCCTAAACCCTAACCCAATTGAGCCTCACAAGGGTAGTACAAAGTGTTAGGGACTGGTTCCCCTATACACAACCTAGCATACCCATTTCCAGTTAGTAGCTTAGGTTAATTCATTAGACTCTATCTTGTTGTTAGGTTTGATAATCTAAATGAAATCATTATGTTTACATGTCACCCTCAACCTAATTAATAAGTGCATCCTACAAACAGCCCACATCTCCCTTAATTGCTTTAAAACTTTCCATCTTGCTTAGCTAGTGTTAGCTTAGTTAACTCTTTTCTTGTTTAGTTAGCTTCTTGCCTCATTCTTGCTTTTGTCTTACTAGTTTAGATCCTTAATTGCTCTTTTTCCCTGTTTGCTAGTTTAGTGCAGTGTAGACCGTTCCTTGCTTGCCTTAGTGTAGATTGTTCTTTTCTTGCCTTGCCCTATCTTTTCTTGCTCATTAGAATTAACTGTCTAGGCTTAACTTAGGTTTTATTCTTGGTTGCTTTCCTTTACTTGCTTTCTTGCTTAACTTAGTGTAATCAATCAAAAAATCACCTTTAAACCCTTCAACCATAGACTCTGCAGTAGGTACCTAGCCCAAAAACTAACCTAGCTCTAGTGCCCCCTTTTCTCCCCGTTGATCGACCCTATACTTGCCACCTTATCTATACTACGACAAGACCATGTGCGCTTGCGGGTGTAGTATTTTGGTTTACGCAAGTGTGTTAAGTTAGGTCCATTATAAATTTTGAAAATTTATCCATCGTGTATATCTGTTCGTGGTGTTGCATCTATTCAAACTCCAATTGAGTAGTGTGTAACATCATTGGCAGAAGTGCACCACCTGGTTGGTTGCCTATCTTTTCAATGGGCACCTATGGTACCATACTGGTGACTGTAGGGGAGGGAGGGAAAATACCTTTGCTATGAGGAACTTGTTCTATTGAGAATGGTTGTTCTATACTTTCCTCCTCCTTTAGTTGTGCTTGAGGTGAATGAAGTGTTGGAACTGGTTTTTTTGGTAAGATTGTGTGGTGCTTTATTGCTAGTTTCTTTCTCTTCTCTGGCCTTGTTTGCCTTATTTCTTGCACTTGTTCTTCTTCTTGGGGGATATCAGAAGGTGAATAAGGGTTGGTAGCTCTCTTGATATGACTACAACTCATCTTGTCAATATCATCCATCATTGGCATCAACTTGTTGGTGTCATAATGAGCCATCTCAGGAAGGGGCAACAACTTATTTGACTTGGCCTGCATGTAGTAGAGTTTATCCCCTTTATGTACAATTATCTCAGAAATATTGAGGTATTTGATATCAATATTTTTTTATCCCTCAGTCTTCTTGTATCAACTCAATTCTTCTATGTCCATGAAGTAGGCTGCAATAAGTGTTATTTGGCCCCCATGCAAAACTCCTTAGTTTTCTTGACTTCTTGTCCCACTATTGCTGGCAGTATGTCAATGAGCAACCTTCTAATGTTGTCTGGATTTTTATTCAACATGGACTAGATTAAAAAAATATCCTCTTTTGGCACACCTCTCATTTTTGGATCGTGAAAACACTATGTTTGGAATGTCCTTCTAGATCACTCTTATGAAGCATGAGGTGATCAGGGCCGCTTTGGACTACCTGGAGTTGTGTGTATTTTCTCTAGTTAGCTTCTCCCACATTTTGTGCATGTTGTATCCGATTGCCTTCTTTTCATTAGGTGCTTCTATGCAGGCCTTAGCATCCTCTCCTACATTAGTGAAGATCATGTTCAAAATATCTTCCATTACATAATGGTCCTCCCCCCTCACCCGGAGCTTGAATTTCTCTCCTTCCTCCTCTCCTTCTTCATCTTAGACTGATATCTTTACAAGTGGAAACATGAATTCGGCAGTCAAATCTGCAAACAAGCATTGAGTTGCCATGCATAGAATGTTCAAATTTGCTCTGCTTAAGAATTCTACCTCTCGGTCATAGATCCCCAACTTTGTGAAGTCATGGTTGTCCTGATGCACAGACTGCGAGTAATCCTGGAGACCCATCGCCTAACACGTCTGCTGTAAGTATTGTTTATGACATTGTAGCTAGTCTTTTCAAGATGATATGTTTTCAAGATGATATGTATATATGTATAACATTCTTTACATAAATGTGTAGGCATTGAAGCCATACCGCTTAAGAATACAAGACTATGTTGTTGCAGAGGCACAGGCTTACCCGTCCCTTCCTGGGGAAAGGTTTCATGGGAATCCAATGCCACAGGGCTACGTACGTGTGGGCCCATTACGTGTGTTACCCGATTGGAGGGAAGCTACATTGCCATATCCCCACCCGGATATTGATACACTTGCTGAGGCAGAAGGCAGGGTCATATTGTGGCCCAAAGCAGATGTCATCTACACTACTGAAATTGTAAGATAAATTTACATTGATTTAGATTGTTAATGTGTATATATGAGATCAACTGATCTAAAATTATATATACAGGTTAAAAAGAAGATACCAGGAGCACCTAGGCCTCCACCTCCACATCCCGCATTACCAAGTTGGGTTCCAACTGACCTAACATACCCGTTAGGTCCTGCTTGTAGGGGAATGGCATGTTGGCTACGGGCACATAATATACATTGCCCTATAATTGTTTCTTTAGATGCAGATTATGCAGGTCAATCATACGATAGCTCTTTATTTATACAAGATATTATTGAGTTGTTTATGTATGCTTGGTTGAATACATCAATGATAGAGACATGGATAAGGTGAGATCTTGTTTATACATCCATATACCTTGTGTAAGATCTGGTGATCTGGTTTCTTATATATTAATGCATACGTAATACATGTTTTGCAGCTACTTAGTCGAAGATCAATGCAAACAATTTGCATTTGATCATGTGGGATTTTTGATTCCATCATTGATTAGTATGGTAGCTAAAGACCCTGATAGTGTTCAACAATACTGTATAGATGCTTTTACAATTTTTGGTCAGCAAAAGAAGACAATAATAATAGCTCCATTCAATGTCAAGTAAGTTTACTTTATTTATAATTTAGACTTAAGAAAATTCCATTTTTATTGTGCATTTTGAGTTATTAATTGTTAACTTTTTACCTCTAGCGGTAGACATTGGGAGTTACTAGTTATTGTCCCCGGGACGTTCACTGTTTATTATCTAGATCCCGCGGGAAGTACATTAAACACTAAAATTGGACACGTAATGAGAATGTCATTATTCTTGTGAGAAATATTTCATTTTTGTATCTGTTAACATCTGTTATTACATTACTATTTACTTATGCAATTTACTATGTTATATTAACATGTAGGGGTTTAGATGCATTCAAAAAGGCTGGAGGAACGGTCCCAAGGAAAAAGAACCAGCCAATAAATTGGCAGAACGTACAAGTAAGTTCCCGACTCCAATGTATATATTATTGATGTGAATTGTGCTTAGTTGTATTATTTTGTATGTTTCAATTTATAGTGCGCTACACAAGACAACGGTTGGGCATGCGCATACTATGTGATGCGATTTATGCAGATGATTATCCGACATGCCGCATTGGACATCGATAACATACATGAGGTATTATATATAGTCTCATTCGTTAGTATGAAATATATCAATCTTATTTTTATATTATTACTTATATATATACATCATTCTCTTTGCAGGTGTTTAAAACTGACCACACTATAGGTAAACACTTAAAAAATATACATGCTCCATATACGATGGAAGCATTAGATGAAATAAGAGAAGAATGGGCAAAAGCCATACAAGCAGTGGCAACTGTAAGATATAATTGGGATGTTGATAGCGATAATGAATGATACTTTGTAAATGAATATTTCTGAATGTTAATACATGTATTTGAATGTTTCTATATGTGTGAATGTGAGAATTGAATTGATGTCTGAATGTATCTACTTGTGTGAAATTTTCCTTGGGACTTTTGCAGGTTTGTGGCCTGTTTGTAGGTTGATATCAATGGATGTCGTAAACCTACAGTTCAGAAAACTGAACTGCAGGTTCTCATCCTGCTGACCAGCCACAGCAGGCCTGCAAACTGATATAAAAAAAAAGATATAGGCGTCGGTTATTTACAGAAAACCGTCAGCAAAGACCTACAGCATCGGTTATTGGATAAAAACTGACGCCTAATATTACAAACAACCCGACCGTGCAGGAAAGCACGGCCGTGGTGGAAAAGGCGTCGCTTATTCATATAAAACTGATGCCTATAGTACTAAACACAGACGTGCAGGGAAGCACGGTCGTGTCGTCTTGAAGTATGGCATCGGTTGTTTAGTTGATCACCGATGCCAAATGGGTTAGCGCCACAGAAAACGGCGTCATCTAGGACACTTTCTGCGTCGGTTACCAATTAAACACCGACGCAAAATGTGTCCTAGATGACGTCATTTTTTGTGGCGCGAACCCTTTTGGCGTCAGTTTTCTATAAACAACCGACGCTTGTACGTTAAATAGGTGTCGGTTAAAAAACCGACGCCGAAGTGTTAGACCTTTAGCGGCGCCCACATAGGCGTCGCTAGGAAACCGACGCCAAAGCGGGTTAAACAACCGATGCTAAAAGGCATTTCTGTAGTAGTGATACTATCTTCATATTGTTCTAAGCAAATTCAGTGCTCTTGCAAAAGAATTCCATTGAAACCATTGGACATTTTCCAAGAAGAAAATTGTTTCCAAAGGGAATATAAGCAGTGATCATGGGGACATTATTGTAGACCAGTGATTCTTAATCACCTGAATATTATGAATTAGACTCAATGACCATATCAACAACCACAACCACTGTATAGAGCACCAAAAGAAATGACAAACATAAGTAAATGAGCAAGACTTTCACAATCACCCCCCCCCATAATCTTATATTTGATTGTCTAGACCTCAAGTTATGAAAGATTTAGGATAAAATATCATTCATCACAATTTTCCACATAGAATGCACCTATTTTTGTTTCTCTTATAAGAGTATGTAATTTCTTTCATTCCAGATCATGTAAATGGTAGATAACAAGTAAATAGGACTCTAGTGAGCATAATAGACATATAAAAAGATGTAGTTTTATGTGTATGTCAGAAACTCTGCAAATAGACGAGCATCCCATAGTCTGAATTCAAGGTCCTTGTTGATGAGGAATTAATAATGTACCATGGTATTTAATTAGGTTTTAGTAACTTTGATTTTAATGTCTATTTACATATGTTACTCAAGTTTATAAAAATAGACTGCTCACTAAAAAATGTCAAAATACACGAACAAAAATTTGTGCCAATAAAAAGATCAAGAATGTTATTATCGAAAAATTGATTGTCTAGGAAACATCTAAATGAAATTTCAAAAATCAAGTAGACATCAACATATTGATAACTTATTTTCAAACATCAAAATTGAATTGATGCATGCGAGAAGACGTACAAAAATTGTCTACATACATATTATAGACATAGGTTTTCTTGCATTAGTACCTAGACTCTCCAATGTTGAAAGTCATGTGTTCCACCATGTGTTCACAAGTATTTATTGATTTGTTCACATGAAACTTTAATGGGCTAAGAGCTGAACCAACTAAAACAGATGGCACTTTTTCAGGGGAAAAAGGATTAATATCTAAACATAGAAAATCTTATAGTAAAGTAAAAGATTGCAATATGTTGTGTGTATGATTTTTTTGCATAATTGGTTTCTAATGGGTAAACATTGGTTCTCCAGAAAACAACTGCAAAATAAAGTATCACTCCATGTCATTTACATCGTATTGCCTTTATACTCATTGATACTCAATGCATTCTTCAATGTGAAGAATACAACCTTAATGTTGAAATTTCATTGATAGTCACTAAAGCATTGAATTCATTAAAACCAACATCTCTAATGCGACAATGGAAAAAGAATATATGAGCACCTCAAATACATGAACTAATAATATTAATGTCAACATCAAAAAATAGAAAATATTAGCAAAATGAACCATTGCCAATGAGATAAGTAATTTCACTTGATATAGAGAGAAGTGAAGTACAACATACCTAGAAAAACTTTGTTAAATCCTATCCATGATCTCATGTAAGGACATATATACTCATTGGATGTATATGGAGAAACCAACATGATAATGTCAACCCTAGGAGATTCTTAAAGTTATAGTATTTAGAAATTTCTATAGCTCATAAACAGTAGATATACCCAATATCTTGTCATATTCCTATTGAATCATCTTGAAGGAAATTACCATGATTCGAGTTGGATGAAGTGATATGAAAGTGACCCTTGGTAGTTATAGAAATTATATTGTCTCAAAAAACATTTACTGCCATGATCACAAATAAAAAATAAGTTATTGATGTATTAAATTGGAAATAGTGTTCTTCCACGTAATTAGACATATAGCATCCTTCATGCATTACAAGTAAATATATAATTTTTTTGTATGTTTAGTATAGTTGTATTTCCTCCACAAATGTCAATGGTAGCTCCCATTATAATCAACGAGGATAATTTACCTGTAGCACATCAAAAAGTTGAGCCTTCCTATATTTGAAGTGTCATTCTTTGATTGCTTAATATCCATTTTAAAAATCAACATTGGGGCACCACGACTTTTCTATTTACAGCTATCTTGGACAAGATAAATAAAAGTTAGTATGTTTTTTTCAGACTTTTAGTGAATTTCACTTTTAAAAATGCATGATTTCAAACACCAAGATATGTTGAACCAACATAGATTAGTTACCATTGTGCCCCAAGGACTTCATTATATTATTTGACTACAACATAATATGTGAAACCTTGTTGAAGAGAATAAACGACCTTCATTTGCAAGATGAACTATTCACATGCCCAATTAATAACAAGACACCAATAGACATAGGAACAAAAAATAAGGAAAGGTAGTGTCATTGAAATGCAGGAATCCTGGAATTGTTCCATCATGTGAAAATGACAACATATCTTCCATCCATGTAGGCGCACAATAAAAAAGAGTCTCAAATGATTTATATAGGTGACCAGATGATCTTTGTGGAGATAGAAGAAGGGAATGTTCAAGCAGATTCTAGATGGGTTGGTGCAGTACACAATGTGGCAAAGATTCAACATTGTCTCAAATTAATTAAGACTTCAGTGATCAAGGACATGCTCAATGTCATCCCGACTTCATATTCAAAATGATTTGATACACAGAAAGATGGGTCATTTAAAAAGATTCTATTTGATAAAAGAGAAGATATACAGCCAAACCATGTACATATTTAAGGCGAGTTAATGTATTTGGTACTAACATACACAATTTACTAAATTTATAGTACTTTTGTCATCTATTCATCCTAGGGTTCAACTTGAATCACCATTAGTGTGTACGTCCCATCACTGTTATGACCATGCTGCAAAACAAGTATGACAAATAACATAAGAACACATATATGAACCAGTTACTTTATCAAAGTCATGCTAATTAAATGATACTTCAAAAAAAATTGCTAACATTATAGACAAGGAGAGGTATAATATATCAGAAAAATTTGATTACTAATATAAGTATATGTAAATGATTTTTCTTATAGGGTAACATGAAATGTATGGTCATACTAATTCAAAGTAAGACTAGCTACAAAACACTTTTCTAGTGGTGTTAATTAATGTTTCAAAAAAGACTGCTCACTTATTTTCCTTCTTAAACTTCCTGGAAAGTTACAGGAGGAATTTGGTTTAGGTAACAAACGAAGCTTAAGTAAAGTCAAGACTACCTTACAAAGTAATAAGATTTTACTAAATAGCTTGGGAACCATGTACATCTTGTGGTTTGGCAGCAACAGGTCCCTGGTTCACCAACCACATGGGATAAAGAACAATTAAAAAAAGGAACCAAGTGTCTAATCAAAATAATAATTATTTCTAAACTTTATGAAATGAATAGAAGTACTAACATGAATCAGTAGTTCCCCTCATGCCTCACAACCTTCCTTTCCCTACTGGTTTTGGACTAGGCCATCTTACCCTCAAACCAGCCAAACAATGGATTCTCTCTACTTGAGCTTTCGTATTTGCTTATATTCTGATAGAAATAATAAAACATAAAACCTTTGTTATTTTCATGGAATACATAGACTCTATATCTCTAACAATATATCATTTCCTTGGAATAGGAGTAATATCTCTGATGTAGTTTGATTAACTGTTCTGGTAAAGCAAGGCCCCAAATAAGATTATGCAAAAGCCTCACTCAACCAATCTACTTGGAAAAGCAAATCATATGACTCTGTAATAGAAACTATCTTTTTTTTATCATTAGCAATAGAAACTATCAACTTTAGCTCAGCGACCTCATTTGGATTATAGAGATACAAAATATTTTCTTGCTTCAATATTGAGAATCTTGCCAGACTTACCATCACATGGAACAAATACAAAATGGAAGAAACAATAGTTGAGATTATAAAATCCAAATAGCAGGTGCACACATGATTAAATGTATGAATCTAACTTCTGCAATAGCAAGAAATGATCACATTTTTAACATACTTTTAACTGCAATGGTCTTCCAGCAAGGAAAATATCACTGAATCACTTCCTAAGGTTTTTGGGTGACTTTTTCAAGGGTAGCATGTCTAGATTTCTCAAGGATGGTTTCACAAAAAAATGACATGATTAAATAATGGAGCATGGAGCATGGAGCATGTATTTGCATAACACAACATATAATTTGTTTGCCTTGATATAACATCACTATGAGCCCCATGTATTATGTTTGGTGAAGTATTGTCATAAACGGATTCATGCACACTCTAAGCACAACACAAGTATTATTCAGATGGATAAGGTAGGTGGATTTGCACACTAACTAAAATATGCATTTTCTCTTTACACAACACATAAAGTTGGGATGTAGGTGATATCCATGAGATCGTATCCATGCAACAACGGAATGAATTTAACTCAGCTCTCCACAACTGACAGGTTCATAGCAAATAACTTTAAAATCACAAGCAGAACTATAGCAAGATGGTTCATACAGTTGTGAAACTTTTGGTGACAATCGTGACCGCATTGTCATGAGCTTGATAGAAGAATGAATTGAGCTCTCCGCAACTAATTTAAACTAATAGTAACTTTGTCATTCTTAATAGGTCCACTTAAACGATTTCCTTGTAAGTACATGGACGTTAAGGAAATCAAATCTAATATTTTGATCACTGGCTCATCTCAGTAACTTTTAGCAGGTATGCTAGATGTAAAAATCTAATCATATAAAAAGTATGGGAAGAATATTGTTTCGTCTATGCTCATTTTTAATTGACTTGTGTTAAAGTTAATAACAAACTCCCACCTGGGAAAGTGGACAGCTTGTTATATCCATCATGTCAAATATATTCTCATTAAAATCATTTAAATGATGACCAATATAACCTAGAAAGTTAAATTTTGAATACAATTGGTTATACAGTAATAGTACATAAGACATGAGATATATATAAGGCAAGAGAATTACAATGTCATTTTGAACTTCTAAGTATAAGACAAGTTGCCCAAGATATATGGAATTGGTTGTTCAAATTCCCTGGAAAATTATATTTTATTTGGGGCACTGTCTTTGAGATCCTCGGAAGCAATATTCTTGTCATTCCCCTAAGATACATTCATTAATCTCCATGGCCCCCACAAATGTGCTGACTTGTGTAAGCTTAGGAAAAGCTTGGTCATTAAAAAAATCTCAGGAATGGAATTTCAACTTGGTTGAATTGTTAAAAAAGCTATTTCACAACACCAATAAACGAAGCTAAGAATGGAAATTATTACAATGATTCCTGGTGAAATTAAGAGAACAAAGATATAAAAAAGGCAGTGATGAACATATATATAAGCCACATACCACCTAGCCATCACATCCACCAGAGTGTCAACTGCACATGTCTACAAGCCCTTCACCCACAACACAACCACCATGAGAAGACCCAATCACAAGAGAACATCAACCCTTGGCTCCTTGTCCCACCCGCACCAGATGCACTAGTCATCAATGTCGGTGATCAATTCCAAGGTTATCAATACCTAGTTATATCAAGCATTCACAGTGTAGGCAATCATCAAGATGTTGGGCGGTGACACCAAGAACAATAAGTGTCTTATTGATGCTGGTAGGGTGCCATTGTGGTTCTGGTAGTTGCAGGGAAGGAGAGAGGGAGAGATCAGAGAAGATTGTGGAGATCAGAAAATGATACCTTATTCTATTTTCTGGTAGGCCTTGGTCCATCTGGATGCTCCTATCTGGTTGTTCATGTGATCAACCACTAATAGAGAAAACGAGATCAGTGTTTTAGGTGGGGAAAAATGGCGGAGAGGAGAGAGTGTGGCAGATATGGTGGAGACAAGAGTGATCGGAGGATATGGTGAAGATGAGAGTGACAAAGTGTATTTGTGTGATACAGTGACAAAGTGTGTGTGTGTGTGATATTGTGTAGGGCACGTCATCTCGTGAGGCTCTAGAAGGAGATAGGGAATGAAGGATGGGGATGAAGGAGTGGAACGATTGGGGAGGAGCACAATGTTGGCCACGGAAATTGGTGGGGAGAGCTTAGCGTGCGGAAAATTTTGATTTTCGAGCTTGTGATTATTTCAAGGGGGTGCGAAAGGGGTGTCGTGAGCTGGTAAGATTTGATTTTTTTTACAAATCCTTAAGTTTAATATTTATTGTGCGGTATGCTAGAAAATGTGTAGTCATTTTGTAGGAAAAAGAGTCGAACTACATTTGTTTGGTTACATTTTCATAATTTATAGAAAAATCTAATCTTTAACTATAAATACGATATATGTAGTTAGAATAATTGTAACCAAATGATCTTTTTTTGTAGTGTAAGGTTGTGTTTAGCATGGTTGAAAAAATAGATGGTGATGGAGATGGTGATGGTGATGGTGATGTGGATGGTGATGGGGAAGATGATAGTGATTGTGATGGGGAAATTTTTAAAATGTAATGTTTGGTAAGATGTGTATGGTGATAAGGATAGAGAAGAATCTTAAAAGTTTTATTTGTTACTTGGTTATAGGAATGGAGAGGAGAAAATTCTTTATAAATAAAAAAATTAACAAGTAAACTTTTATTTATAATAATTTTTTACATATTGTCCAAATAAGTGGTGAAGTCTTGAAAGAATTTTTTCACTATGATTTACCATGCTTTTCCATGAGAATAAAAACATACCACATTTCACCATACATTCACCATAAAATATTTATGCTTCTCTATCACAATAGCAAACAAATAATATTTTTTATTTGACCATCATCCCCCCATGACCCACTATGTGACAAATACAGCCTAAGGCTTCATTTACTACATGGTGAATCATGGTAAGGGGAATCATAGGAAAATGAACAATGTTATTTGTTTGTCATGGTGATGAGGATAAAAAATTAAAGTCCATCCAAAAGGAAAAGACATGACTGAAATGAAAAAATAGAAGCTGGATCTAACAATAGTCTCCGAGGACATAGTCAGGAAGCAAGTTATAGAAATGTTCCGTCATATATGGAGAAATTTGGTCTTCTTTTGCTCCCATGAAAAAAATGGTATATCATGGAAAAAAGTTTCTTTCAAAATATTTGGACACTTTAGCAGAAAAAATTCAAATAAATAGGATTCACATGTTTTTATATGAAATTTCCCATGATCGTGTCCATATCCATGTAACATGAAATATTTTTTACATTTCATACCTCTATCTTTTTCCTCATGCATATGAAGAAAACAGCACATATGATCAATTTTTGTTTTCCATCACCATCCTCTTTTCTTTTTACATCCCTTCTTATTCTCCATTTATTTTTTTAATCATGTACCAAACGGAACCTGAATGAATCCTATGATGTACTGATAAGTAATCAAACGAAGCACAAATATCAGATACAATATTATAGGTATCACAGACGGCTTGTAATGCGACTATGCAAAACAGCCACATCTTCACTTGCAATCGGCTGCAGGCTGTAAATCAACACAGGTCAAATTATGAATATAGCAGTTAATGATGTGAACCAAGATATATTTCAAACATGGATCCACAGGCAGTTAGGTTGAGTTGCTAACTAGCATAATTCAATACTCCCTTTTGGCGTGGTGTCAGTAGTTAGCAACGCATATTTTATGATTACGTCATGAATTGTATTGGTGGCATGGAGATGTCCAGGGACTAGTCTAAGAAAGCAAGCACAGTGTGGCACGCGCGCATTCAGTTATAATGATAAACAATAAAGAATTATTCAACCTTCTATCCCATTATTGCAAACCGGTTATAAATTAATAGTCGGAAGGAAATACAGGAAGGAGGCAGTGCTATTGTTATTTGTTAACAGCCCGGCCCACTATGAAAACTTGGGCCTCCCTTGGTCGCTTCTTGCCGTTGGTGTTCCTTCGTGCTCTGCCTGCCCTGCGCAGCGCGCGCACTTGCAATTAGAGAGGACACCTTTGTTTTCTTTTTTCTGACACCCTAGTTTATTGCATTTATCAGATGTTTTGGAAGTTCACGTATTTGCACCGACTCCCGCCAACAAGCCTCTTCAAGTTTCCAGCCTGTCGAAGTGTTTTCTTCACCCTGGCGTGGGTGAGGTTAAGCCATATTTGATCTGGCCCTGAAACAGCGAATCCAAATCAAGACTAAATTGACCACAGTTATATGTCCACTCCTTTGAAACTCTGTTAAAAGCCATCACGTGTTTAGTATTTACTACTGGCAGATATATATATGAATATCAGTTTGCTATAACGTGTCAAATGAATAAAAAAAGATTGATGCCAAGTACATTAAATGACAATCATATGTATATTATCAAGAAAATAAAAACATATTTTAGAATTTAAGATGACAATATGCACCCCAGTCATGATGTATATGTTGAGGTATGCAATAAGTTTGGTATAACTACATCAAATTTAAAAAGAAAGAATTAGTTCCATATACACAACTTGTCTATCGAAGAGCTTATAAACATCTATATAGATGACATCCTAATTTTCATCATTCTCGCATTATATTTGAAAAAATGCACTATTGTCCAAGATGGAACATTCAAGTGGTAAGATCTTTGGCTTGTTATAAAGAGGTCTGATGTTCAAGACATGATGAACGCTTGAACGGAATCTCCATTTTTTTTAAAACATGACTATTTCATTTCCACAATAAATTACAAGTTTCCCAATAAAAATAAGCTAGATCGAGTTTGATTGATAAGATACATGTCATAACGTCATTATGTTGAATATAGACAGAAATGTAACTTTGTGCATATGCAAAACGATCATGAGTATAATAGACACACAATTCGAAATATGGAGGTCATCATTCAAATGGAAAACCTAGTTTAACAAAGAAAATCCAACCATATGACATAGGAACATAGTCTAGAATGATGTAATTAAAAACCGCAATGGTATCTCATGTGTATCATGATATATAATTAAAATATCATCTAATGTTTTCCAGCAACTTCGACAAATTACCATTCAATATAAAATGCACCTTGTTGTTTGGGTGTAGTTAAGAAATAACATGAGGATGTCGTCGGACGAGTTGAGATGTAAGACTGGACACAACATTTATACGGGAAACAAGGAGAACCTTTAAAACGCTTCGGATAGTGGTTCAACAAGGCAAATGGAATCTAGAGATTTTGGGTAAGGTACTTTATTACGCGTGGGAAGGTGGTACTCATCTCGACGACGCCATTGCGATGTCATTAACTAGTACGAAGACATTGTCCTTTTTCAATTTTTTCCATATATGATAAATGCATGCAAACAATTAAGTGAAAGAGAAAAGAAAATGGCTACATAAACAACAATTAGAATATTATGGACCATCAACCCCGGGTTCTTGCATCATCACACTACTTGGAGGTTGGACATGGGGAGGGAACTATGGGATTACATTCTGACTACCTCCACATTTCTACCTTGCTTAATCATTGTTCAAAAGGGGAGATTATATTTTCTTAAAATGAGAGGGCGAGATTCAATATAGAGGTAGACTAAAGGCGTCCCCTTCCTACAACCATGACGCAAGTGATTTGAATTTTAAATGTTTTGTGTCATCCTAGGGTGTGATCCTTCTCTCTAATCACTCTAGATGGTGTCAATGGAATCATACTTATAGAGTGTAGGGGGGGTGAAGTATTTTCTAAGATAAGAGGCTACTGGAAGGTGGTTCAATGCAAGATAGGAAATTGGGATCATTGGGATCCTTCTAGAGACTTTAGGATGAAGTCTATACAACCTGGTCAAGGCACAAAGTGCATGGTGCACTTTTAATGGGAACCCCAATTTTGGTGACTTATAGGATGTTTGTGATTAAAGCTAATTTCACCAATAAACACATGAGGGGCAAGGAATGTGGGGTGTTTGTCTAATAGATACCTCGTTGTGTTGAATTGACTAGACAATGGAGGAGAGGTGGGGAATGGAGTTGTATATCTTATGGGCATCCCACCATCTAGGTCCTTTTGAGAACAAATTTCAAGATTCACTATGGACTCTAATTTTGAAAGGTAGAGTGGCACACATTTGATACACACAACTCCTTTTTAGAGTCTGAACTTGTCATAATTTGTTAGAATGAGAATTGGTGTGGGGTAGGGTTTTTATCGTATTGTGTCGGTGCATTGAGGGATCAAGGCATGAGACTATCCTGGTTGGGTTCTTAGTGAATCCATCTGGCAAGCCCGTCTATAGTCCAATGTTCATGAAATGAGTGTTCATTTTGGTCGACGTTCTTCTTGTTAAGGGAATTAATATTCAAATATTATGGAACTGACATCTAATCATGAGAGATCTAGAATCATTTTTTGTTGGTTCAATCAATGACTTATCGTTAAAGATGATTTTTGGATCACATTTTAATATTTGATCATGATTCTAGTCAAAATATTAATTGTTGGTGGGAAGTGTTGGTTATTGTATTGAAATTATCATTTTTTCATATGACCATACCTTAGGATGTTGTGAGTGGGCTATGGATGTTTGTATTACTTCCTATCATTCCTTGATGACCTCAAGTATCTCTCGTGATAGACTTTTATAATTGTTTTTATGGCACATTTTATCATAAATTGGTCAATATTTCAATGTTTGGTCATATATCTATATTTCTTCCATTGATCTACTCAATAAAAACTTGTCATGATCCTACACTTTAGGAAACCATACTGGAAGGACTAAAAATTGAGTCACAACAATTTACCCCACTTAAGACATGGTTCAATGCATGGTCTGTGAATATTGTTCATGAAAGGGTTGAAGTCTTGAGACTGGCAATAGCCAATTTTGGTCATTTGTGTCAGTTTCATGATAATGTATTTTGGATGATTTATAGGTGCAAGCAACTCAACATAGTAGTATAATTAACCTAGGTAGTTATAGATCACTTATTTGAGTAATATATATGAAAGAGCGATAATACTACTCTCTGGTCCAAGGCATACAAAATTATCATTACATAAGGATTTGGAAATTCAGTGGCTCGCATTTGTGAGGCTTAATTGCATTTGTAGTTGGGTCTAGTGACCAATTTTGTATTTTTTTATGAGATCTAGTTCGGTGGGGCAACTAGGTCTTGAAATGTTTTGAAAAGGGGGCTTAAAAAGTAAGAAATAAAATTCTAGGCCCAAAAATTTGGTGTTGGTGGGCTTGGATATGTGTGAGGCGTGTGGTTGGCTTGCAGAACTGACCAATAGCTAGACTCATGTGGCATCTGCATCTAACCAAAACATAGTTGGAGGGGACATTAGGGTACCAAGGGAGAAGTTATGTTGTCACCACTTGCTTTTGGAAATCTTTTGACGTTTGGGGCACCTATTAGGCCCACAACCCCTTCTATATGTGCTATAAAAATTTATCATCAATCAGAAGTTCTTTGTAAAAATGTAGATTGTGTATGTTGTGTTCACTTCCACAAGATGATGGAAACTTATTGGGAGAAGGGAGATTTTATGGACTTTTGTGAGACACATTGGATGTCCTAACTTTGTTTCCTCTTTTCCAATTCCTCCTTGGAGATGTACTTCTTCTATAAGGAGGTGTTGTTTATCAAGTGTAGGGGAGACATATGCTAGTTCATTGAGGATAGGTGCCTATACCCATGCCCATTTAGAGTCGAATGTGGTTGCACTAGAACTATGATCTGACATAGGTATACAGGGGTTTCCTAGATGGCCTTCATGAGTAGGGTTTCATTCGATATCCCCTATATCTTGGTGGACACCATGTTGATCAATGATTTCATCAAACCCATGGCTCAACATCTGCCATTTTGTACCAGCTTTCTTAACATCAACATTGGAAGAGATGGCATACATCACCTGACAATCGTTACATTATAGGTGGTTCACTCAATGCACCTGTCATTCCCCAATATACTTGTTGGCCGATTTCTTCAAAGGAAAGAAGATGATGTCTACTTCTTATCAAATATATAGTGGTGAAATGGTGTAACTGTGGAGGTTATGGGACTTCTTTTAGTCTAATATATATCATCCTGTGAGACATGACTTTCAAGGTTGTATGACAGCATTTCTGGTCACATTCTTGTAGCTAGTGTTGTTTTATCATCATGGGAAGCAAGTTTTTATGAAGGAAGTTCTAGTTTTGGATTCCATTATTTGTGGAAAGTGTATCCTCCTTTTAGTCTTATCAAATTTATTTCAATTCCTAAAAACCAATTAGAAACATGGATCATTAAAAGTTGGAGTTATGCATCCTTAGTAGATATTGTTGGAAATTCACCTAGGGTGCACTATCTTTCTATCGCCTTTATCAAGAGATGTCGGTGTCATTCACCTCCACTTTAGCTCCTCTCAAATCATTAGTGTTGGTCTCCCTTAGCCTTGTGTCCAAGTAGCATGTTAGTTGGTGACTTGACTGATCAAGATGTCTGTTGACAATGGATGATATGGTCTTGTTGAATTTTATTTCTTAGAAATGAAAGGGTACAACATTATCATTTTACTCCTAGGACTTAGGTCTTGTTCAGCCTATTACTCAATGATGTTTCTTTTTCAATTAAGGAGGCTTCGGGTCTCATTGGATTTTATTCCAAAGAGACAGGGACAAGATCTCCCATCCAACCAGATTTTTAGTTTTTCCAAGCTTCGACAACATTGGATTCATCGTCCTATGTTATATTTGGAGGCCTATCTATAGATTCATTCTTCCATGGGAGATTAGGAGTTGTGTTTCCACTTGTGGCCACATTCGGTAATTACCTATTGATGAGGGTGACATGCATGAAGGAGAAGATCCTTATATTCATTCATGTTTGGCATTTGTATATTTATTTTCTTTGCTATATTTTGTTATTATCATGGTTTTATATCCATATAACTTTTAATGAAATGAAATTATATCTTTTTCTTTTGAGTGTATCCCTTGTACATGACATATTCAACTTTGTGACCCATAGTTTAATTTTAGTATAGACTCAAAAATCTTGATTGAGATCATAATAGCCTTTTCTCCAGGAAAGACAACCCATAACAACTGATGAATGAATATTCATTATATTTTCATTGTGGTTTTGACATTAGTTTTACTCATTTATGTCACAATATGAATCATGTTTGACTTAGTTTCCTTATTATTGTTCTTATTCCTCAATAAATAATATTTTGACCATTTTCCCTTGCTCTTGTGAAGAGTAAAGCACATATCAACTCTAGATCATCTAAGAAGTTCTTCACCAATATTATGTTCAAGATCCAAAGAAAACTCATATCAAAATTCATCCTTATTAGTCCAATCTGGTAGGTTGACCGAGTGATCACTTTTGCTGATCTCCCCATCATCACGTCCCCCTCTATGACTCTCCCAGAAACCTGCCGAATCAAGAAATCTCTAATTGATCACCCAATCAGAAGGTCCAAAAAAATGTCAGGGACTCAGTTGATTTATTAACACCAAGTGATTGGGCGATCCACCATCATTATCAAACGGTCCATCTGATACACCATGTTTTGGTAAATAGAAAGATCGATTGACCAATGCAACTGACCATCTGATCATCTGAGGTGCCTTCCAAGTAGGAGAATCACAACAAATTCGACCCTCCAATAGAGTGGGCAATCCCTTCCTGGAATCAATCGACCAAGACATTCTCTCGAAACCTCATTAGGAATATGATTGGATGATCTCATCCATAGATCGGCCAACCAGAAGGTCCATAATCATGCCACCATGTAAGTGCTTTGGTGAGCAAACCTCTTGGTTGCCCGATCATCTGGGCAAACAATGTGAAATTAGAAGCCATCCTAAAAGTGTTTGGTAAAAAAAGTGGTGGATAGCACTAATCATTCTAAATTCTATTCTCACTCAAGAAAGGGTAAGTTATAGAGCAAGATGTTGTAGGATATGACAAATAAGAACATCATCCTAGTGAAGTTCTTTGTATTCGCCGAGGTTGAAAAATATTGTAGTACTTAGACTCTACTTGTTGCTTCTCTCTTCTCCAATGCAATGAATTCTCCTCTTTCTTCTTGTGTTTGTTTTCTTTCACTAAGTATGAGAAAGAATTTTTTTCACTTGGTTATGAAGAGTAGACCCATTTTCCTGTAGTTATATGTTATTAAACTTGAATTTTTCTGATGTGATTAGATCATTTTCCATTCGGTTGTTATTTGCTCTCTGAGTTGAACTCTCTTTTAGTGTGTTTGATAAAGCCCATAGGATGATAATGGAAAGAATCCAAAACTCATACTCTAGAGAACTTAAAAGTATACATTATTGAATAACTTCAAATTATGAATCTAATGTTTGATTACATTTCAAAAACACTAAAGATAAATCTTGAGAAGTTGAGATTAATGTGTGTAGTAGTTGCAAATTTGAGTTTTCACCTAGATTTAAAGTGTGTGAGGCATAAAGAGGCATTTTTGTCTCAACGTGGTGAGGCGTAAGCCTCAAGGCGTTAGAGGCCTAACCCTCAAAACATGTATGAATATTTTGTAAATAAATAATTATACATACACAAATATATATTCATATTTAGAGATATGTATGTGTATATCTATGATGTGTATGTATTTAAAAATCACACTAAGGGGCCACTTAATCGCCAACAGGTCTTGGTCGATTAAAAATCCCCTAAAGCGGCAGTGGAGCGGATTTAAGAAAAGTGGCTGCTTTTTGCCCACTTCAGCCGCTTTTTCCAGCTTTTTGCCCACTTTTTTAGTAAGAAACTGCGGTAAGCATGTAACGTTAAGTACAATATATGGTCCAATTAGTATTGACTATAATGTAGTAAACTTGATAAGATATACCTAGAGAATGCATACTTTGTATGTAAGTTGTAATAATAGGGAACTGTTGTAATATCAAGGTAAATTATATGTGTTAGGATATTAGCCTATTTAGTTAATAGGTTAATCAGTCTATTATCATGTTGCCATGACCCATCATTGTTTAGAAAAGCAATATATGTTATTCTTGTGGGGAGGTCACCTTATAAAGTATATGTGGTACTCGGAAGCATATGCGGAAGTATATGCGGTTTTGATTTTTTATTAGCTCAATCATTATATATAAGTCAATCACAATGTTAAAGTAGAGAAATGTAATGGAGTGTGATTCCCCAGCATGGAGCGACTCCCTTATTTATTAAACATCAATAAGGGAAAATTATATATGAGTCCATAAGGAATAGAAATATTAGATGCAAGAAAAAATAAAGACTAACAACAGAATAAAACACATCATGTCATTCTAACACTGCCCCTCAAGCTAGAGTATACACATCATGCATACCCAACTTACCAACCATATATTAAAAAGAATTAGGTAAGAGTGGTTTGGTGATGATATCAGTCACTTGTTCTCCAGTCTTCACATAGGGAGTCTTGACCTTCTTAGCCAGTAGTAAGTCACACACAAAATGGCAATCTACCTCAATATGCTTTGTCCTCTCATGAAAAACTAGGTTTCCTGCAATATGTATAGCTTCCTGATTATCACACATTAAGGTGGTAGGAGTCTCCATAATAATTCCCAATTCAGAAAGCACATAAAGAACCCATTGCAGTTCACAACAGGCATGTTCCATAGCCATGTACTCAGCCTCAATGCTAGAATGAGCTACCACACTTTGCTTTTTACTCTTCCAAGTAACAAGATGAGATCCCAAAAAAACACAATATCTAGAAGTTGACCGCCTATCCTTTGCACACCAGCCCAGTCTGCATTAGTGTAGCTAGTGACCTGAAGAGGAGAGCTAGTCAGGCCATTCACATGGTATGTAAGACATTTTCTAGGATCCCCTTTTAGGTATCTCAAGATACAACTCACGACCATCCAATGGCTAGTCTTTGGCAAGCTCATATACTGGATGACCACACCAACTGCATATGATATTTGGAAGTGTCACTGTCACATAAATCAATTTTCTAACCACTCTCCTATATAAATGTGGATCATGAAAATCATCATCATTACCAAAAGTCACTTTAGCATGATAATCCATGGGTGTAGAGACATGTTTTGTTTCAAGCATACTAGTTTCACCAAGTAAGTCCAGTACATATTTCCTCTGAGAGAGATTAGTACCCTTCTTAGAACGTAGTACCTCTATCCCAAGGAAGTACCGTAGTTGTCCCAAATCTTTAATACAAAATTGATTTTGAAGCCAAGCTTTAAGATTATAAATGCCCTCACAATCATCTCCAATAAGTACTATGTCATCCATATACACAACAAGAACAACAACACCCTTGAAGCTCCGTAGATAAAACAAAGAGTGATAAGTATAAGAGTGGCTAAACCCAAAATGAATGAGAGCATTTCTAACTTTTCCAAACCATGCCTAAGGAAATATCTTAAGGCCATAAATAGTTGTCTTAAGTCTATACACCTTATTCATCTGACACCCCCCCTGAGCAACATACCCATGTGGTTGCCCCATGTAGATGACTTCTTCTAGCAAATCACCATGAAAAAAGGCATTCTTCACAACAAGTTGATACAAGGGCCTGGCAAAGTGAGTCACAATAGATATAACAATCCTCACATAATTCAGTCGAGCAGCAAGAGATAAAGTCTCAAAAAAGTCAACATTGTATGTTTATGTGTAACCTTTGGCAACCAGTCATGCCTCCAGTCTATAGACACTACCATCAGGATTTTTCTTCACATTATACACCCAACGACAGCCAACAATACATTTTTCCCATAGGGAGATCAACCAAATCCCAAGTATCATTTTCATGTAAGGCCAAAATTTTTAGATCCATAGCCTGAGTCCACCCTTTATCCTATAAAGATTCAGCTCATGTTTTTAGAATACAGATTGAATCAAGAGTAATAGCAAAGGAAAGGGTAGAACATAATAGGTTAGCCAGACAACAAAAATTGAATACAGGGTGACAAATAGTGCAAGAGCACACACCTTTGTGTATGGAAATAGGAAGATTCCAATTTGTAAATAATTCACCAGTAGAAGAAGAGGAAGTGTCAGGTACCTCTTGAGTATCAGAGGTAGGTGATACCACCACAGGAACGGATGTCACTACTCCCTTTGCAACTCGTATGGAGTAAATGTGTGAAAAAGGTTGGATGGTAGGAGGTGGAGGTGGAGGTGAACTTGGGTCACTCTTATGGAGAAGGATGCTCTCTTTTCTCACAATTGGTAAAGGTGGCTCTCGTGGTGGAGTTAAATCTCTCTCCTCACATAAGGTGGTGATAGGTGTTTGCCCCTGACGCATGACACTATCACCAAAGTAAGGCATACACTCATGGAAGGTGACAACGACATATATAAAAACACATCCTAGTACCTATGAATAACATTTTTAACCTTTTTGTGTGGTGGAGTATCCCAAGAATATAGTCTTACTAGATATAGAGGACAACTTATCTACCTTAGGACCATAGTTAGGGACAAAGGCAGTGCAACAAACACCTTTAGGGGTATATGAAAAGGAACATCGCTAGGACGCAAGACAGAGAATGGGGTGGAACCATGAAGAACAGATGAGGGTAGATGATTCATTCAGAAACATGCATCGACAATAGCGTCAGATAAAAATATATTTGGAGCATGTGATTGAAACATCAATGTCCTATAAATGTCAAGAAGGTGCCGATTTATATGCTCAGCCACACTATCATGTTGGGGCGTATAAGCACAATAAGTCTGATGAACCATGCCAATAATATTAATTGGGCATGTTGTAAATAACTTGTGTTGCATAAAATACAATATACAACTTGCAAATAGGCTTATTCTGATAAGTATGCTAACTAAAACACAACTAGTACAACCATTGTGTTTCACCCATTGTAAAAGCATTTTTTGTATTAGTGCAAGGGTCGAGAGTAAGGATGATAAATGAAAAAATTTGAGAAGTAGTTCACAAGGAAGACATCAAACTGTATGATTTTTGAATCTTATATGCAATTAGCAACAACAATTGGAGTAGCCCAGTTCATGTGGTCCCTAATAAAGGAGAAAATTGTCATCTGGGGAAGTAATGATCAAGACATTCAACCTGGATGGTAACATGATGGTGGGTGTGCATCAATTACCACACACTAAATGTTTCCACAAATAAGGTTCAATTTGTTGTCCCGTTTATTGATCAAATTTTGGAAGGCATAACACACCATTCTCCCTTATGTCATTTGGATGGTTACTCTGAATTCTAGCAAGTTCTCATTTATCTCCATGATTAGGAAAATATGACATTATATGATTGAATGTAATCAATGTAGAATTTCATTTGGATGTTGCAACTCCCCAACCACATTCCAACAATGTATGTTGGCTATTTTTTTGAATCCATTGAAGAAATTAAAACAATACTCATGGATGATTTCTCAATGTTTTGATCCACTTTGGTAATTTCCTAATGAATCTAACATTATTCCTACAAATATCTGAAGAGAAATATCTTGTCCTCAACTGGGATAAGTTCCACATCATGGTACAAGAAGGAATTGTGCTAGGGCATTAGTTTCTGAATTGATTATTGAGGTTGATAAAATAAAGATAGAGGTTACTTTCAATTTGTTGCCTCCCTATTTAGTAACATCAATATGAAGTTTTCCTGGCCAAGCTAGGTATTATGGCATTTTCATTAAATTCTTTGACGATATCAAATCCCTTGTCAAAATTTCTTACTAAATATGCTCCTCTTATATTAGACGAGGGCTCTCTCAAGGTTTTTCATACCTTTTAAGAATGCCTTAACATTGGCACCTATTATTCGATATCTTGATTGGGATCATCCATTCAAACTCATGTGCAACACTAGTGATTTTGTTGTTGGAGCAATGCTAGGACATAAAAAGGAAAAAATATATTTTATAGTATATTATGTAATAAAAATCATAGATGATGCACAAATTAATCTTGAGAAAATGTAGGAAGTTAACTCCAATGAAGAAGCTCGATCAATTCTCATTCACCTTTAGGTCGGTCAACTTTTATCATCACTCAAGGGAGGCAATTGAGAAAAAAGTGATGGATCATTCTTATTTTGGAATTTACTATATGAAGATGAGGATCAAGGTCAAAGTTTAATCAATAAAATAGATCAATTAAATTCAATCCATCTAGTTCACCAAGAACACCAATCGACCAGTCATGGTTGATCAATATCAAGAGTTCCAACATACCCATCCAATTAAGAGATGCCTATCAAGCTCAAATTTCAATAAAATAAAAAAAGTATCACATGTAGTGATCGGGCCCAACTACTAGACAATGGGTGATCAAGATAGTAGGTTTATAGTCAATGGGCTAAAGCTCTATGACCACACAACCCAATTATAATGTGATATGACTTTGAGACTTTCCTATAAATAGTACCCTCCAACTTCACTTTTGAGGCATCCTAACTTTGACCAGAAGAGGAGATGCTACTACCCAAGTCAAAGACCTGAGAAAGAATGATCTATCATTAGAGTTATCAACCAATTTCCTTTTCTAGTAAGCCTTCCATCCACCTATTCAATCATTCACCACCTTTAGAAAGGAATTTCTGAGTACAACCTCTCTCCAAACAAGGGAGATGGTGATAAACCAACAAATCTATCTATGAAACCAATATGCCTTGGAACTCAATCAATCACATGTGCTGATTTCAAAGTTGAAAGGTGGTTGGATTTGAGGATCTACCCTTTTTAGGCGACTTCTTTCCTAACTATTGTTATTTTATTATTTAACCTTGAAGGCATGGCCATGAAAAATTGTAATTTGATAGTGTCTATTTTCAGCACGAGATGCAAAACCACTTAAACTTGGGTTAGGAGTAGCCATCAGGATCTCCTAACCATGAAATCATCCCCTTCTATATTAATGCATATATTCTAGAAATTTTGTTCATTACTCTTATTTTGTTGCATCACTTGAATGATTAGTTTCCTTGATGTCTATATTTATTTAAACAAGTTTGATAGAACAAGTTTAGAAATATATAGGGTTTGGAATAATGAAAATCCAAGAGAGTGAGAGATCACTAACATGATACACATACATTTTGTTGTTGATCTTTTTTTTTGTTATCTTGAGAGAAAGGTGCATTTTGACATAAATTATCCTAATGTTGAGAGAGGGAATGTGTTATATATCTTGATGGACACATGGAAAATCAAGTTTTAGAATAGAAAATAGAGGACAGTGTTACATGGTTGATAGTAAGATTGACTGCTGAAACTTAGTACAAGTTTCCATTCCATAATCTTTATTAAACATGTTTAAGATTCTTCATTCCTCAGATGACTACTTCATCCATTATTGGGATACTCAATTCCATTATTCTTTCAACTAAGATAGGCTATGATTTATAGTTGCTTACATAATTGTCACCCTTATCCCTTTATTTGACCCCACATACTATGCTACACTTTGTATCTTGTTGCATACGTCTCTTGGAGTTAGTTAAAAATTTAAAGTATGATCCCACTCATAGAAAATTGTGCTTTTACTTTTGACCTATGTTTTCATTCAATCAAAATCCTATCATCTTGGGCTAATATCCAAGATATAAATAACTTCCCAATTGAGATCAAAGAAATAGCTTACCCTTTTTCCAGAAGATCCAATATCAATCCTTTAGGTGTATGAAGAGACCTAGTTTTGCAACATTAAGTGGTTCCTCGAAGGATGACCTTAACCTAAACACACATCCTAGAGGGATTGAAAAATGATCATACACCTAGAAGTCCATTATATCTTTGGTGTTGGCATGCTATACCAATGTTCATCCAATGAGATATTCCTACACCTCAATGTGAAGGAATCTATAAGAGTCATGCATGATGTTCATGAAGGTATCTGTGATAGTTATATGGGAAGTGTGTCACTGTCTAAATGCATACAACCCCTATGCTATTATTTTGGCACAATATAGTTGGATTGTACTCGATATGTCTTTAAGTGTTGATTTTTTCAACTACATGTTGATCATGTCCACATTCCTCCCAATCGCGTATACAACATGGCCATGCCTCGTCCATTTGATGCTTGAATATATAGTAGACATGACTGGAAAGATCCACCCAAATGTATCTTATGCTCTTTATTGTATACAAATTGCGATTGAGTATTCCACAGAATGGGTAGAAGAATTTTTTGTCTTTGGAACCTCCGCCTCACATGTCATCAAGTTCTTCTACATAAACATTACCACCTATTATAATATTCCTAGTGATATCCATGCCAATGGTAAAAAGTCCACTAAACAATGGTACAAGTACATTGAGATTCTTTAGGAATCACACATCATAGAATTACTTGTTATCATCATTACACAAATGTGATAGTTGAAGATCCAACAAGAACTTCATCTAGTTACTCAAGAAGAGTATTGAGTCCACTTGAGAGTGGAAACAGCAGCATCCCATGGCTCTTTGGGTATACACAACTTTGGTTCACGCTTCAATGAGGCCAAACTACTCATCATCTATGGGATTGAGGTTATACTTCCAGTCGACATTGAAATTCCTTCTCTATATATACTACAAGATGTAGACATCCTCAAGGAAGATTGGGTCCAGGACCATGTCTATCTTTAAAGAATATAAAAAAGAAGGCACATGCCTTGCATCATGCAGAATATTATCAAGCATAGATTGTTTAATCCTTATCAATGAAGGTCCACCTAGATAAGTCTAGGAGAGGAAACCTTGTGTTTCCTGTGTTCCTCAATCCAATCCAACATGATAAATTCAACTTGAAATGGGAGGGAACATACTTGCATGAAGTATACAACAATAAGGACATGTGGGTCAATGTCACAGACGATGAGATCCATCAACCACCAATAAATGAAATCAACATCCAGAGATAGTACTACAAACAACATGATCACTGCACAGGACCACCACCTGAAACAATATTGTAGATCCCTTTCTCGAATAAATCATGGGTCCCAAAAGAATACAAGGGTTGTATTCTCAGAACATTGAGGTTAAGGTGGAACATTTTGTGGATGCCATCATTATCGTCGTTGCTCACAAACACAAATTTCTTAAAAATCATACACTTAATCAATTTACTTGATTCCACATAACTTAAACATAATATCAAAGTTATTTTCATTGTAAAAGGTCATCCTTAATGGGCACAAAGATGATTTTGGTCTATTTTACATCCTTCAAATCATGAAGATAAGCCCACTCTAATTAAAGTACTCATGTGAAGGAGTTTTTTGTTGGTATATTTAGCCTTCAACCGATCCAGGTGAACCTTCCACCTCATATAACACACTAAACAGTCTGAAGAAAATATTGGGTTCCTACAACCAATGCTCTTCACACTAGTGTTTATGGGCCATGTATACATCATCCCATAATTACAATATTAGGAGTTTCAAATATTAGAATCCCCATGATTTACTACATTACGGAACCTCAACTCCATCCCAAGGATCTTGACACCACTGCTACATGGCTTGTTCTCATGGAAACACACCCCAATTTTGGTTAAATAAAACGATCAACAATTCACATGTTGTCAAGAAAAAGTGAGGAACCAACCTCAAACCTTACATTGTAGGTATTAATGTCAAACAATTTTATAATTGAGGATTATATAAAACACTACATAAAGTAATGGTGACTAAGTGTCATCATAAAATAGTCCACCCTATGGTTGAAAGATATAGGAAAAGAATTATAAAGTGTTAGTGAGGCACAAAGTCCCTTACTCTCCCCACAAATGTGTACACTCAACATGTGTAAACTTGAGGAAGAAAGGACACTCACCCCTACGTGAACCCACTCTACATGGCAGGCATATTGGTTGTAGGAGTAACTGAGTACAGTAGGAAAATCTATCCACCCATACTATAATATCCACAACCATGTTTATCGGGACCCTATAATTTAAGTAGAATAAATACCAACCATTAGACAGAAAATCTAAACCAGAACTCAAATTAAGAAACAAAACATATCATTCCAACAAACATGACCAACACATTATATGAGAAGCACAATAAAACTTTTCCTTTTCCTTTCCCATTAAACCTCATAAACCAATCTCATATTAAAACAAATCTTGTTAACTACATTAAAACCAGAATCAAATCTTGTTGCTCATATGCAGTTTATATCATATTTGTTACATGTACATGGAATGAAAAACTATATAAACTACCCAACCAGGGAAAGAGAGAGTACAACAACATTCTAATCAATAGTATTCTATTTACATATTATTTTTCTAGAACTCTCATCTAGATGACATTATACTTACAAACATTTAAACAACCATAGGAGACTCGTATATAACCCTAGTGGGTGGATACTTCTAATCGATGAGTACATGCATCAACATCAGATTGTGTATATGAAATTAAACGAAGCATGCAAATAATAAACAGTCCAATAGATAAGTCTAGCATTCAATCAAATCCATTTTACAATAATAATCAATTATTTAGATTAGGTATTCACTTAGGCCAATTCCATCTTGAAAACATCCTTAAGAGAATTCCTATGAGCACATCCGTAAATGTTAATTACTTCAAAATAACAATATGATTGTAGGAGTAAAAAGTCAAGATCTAAACAATTATAATCAAGGAATATTATTAACATTATCTTTGTGACTCCCCACCAGTGGACTAGGAACACATCATGCAGTCTTGAAGCTTAAGTACACATAAGACATGTATACTAAATAATATTATCCAAATGATAAGTAAATCCAGATCAGAAGCAGAGTGGATATTAAATCCTAGCATTAACTGGTTGTCAACATTTATAATCAGATTCTAAGCCATACATATAAGAATGTGAAAATAGATTATATCTATATTAATTATTAAGGCCCACAACAAGAGTCATATTCAATAATAGTAGATTTATCAACTAATCATAAAAGGAATGTAGCAATGATTCATCTCATACTCTACATGGTTGATATCTTTTATTCATTTTCCCTAAAAGTACTTGGCTTGTAACACACCAAATAGAAATCACCAAGTTTGATTCTTGTGACAACTACTCACATTCACTATCTTAGGGTTTAGATGAACATCCTAAGATATCAATAATAGAACTTCATTCATCACATGCTTTCTAAAAAAAGCTCACATCCTCATCTTGGGTACACAAACAAAATAGAATACCAGATATCATCATATTTCACATACTTCATAGTTTTGATGTCATATGAGTCTATTACTCATGGACAAAGACTTTCACTACAAAAGAATTTGGACCAAAATTACACTAGATGACTAGCTCCTAAAATTATGGTGGTCTAACTTTTAAGGTCCCTATCCATACTCTAAAAATCCTTCTCATAATTCTACGATTACTAAAAGAATATTTGTTTCTTTTCCCATGTATGGACCTCAGGGAAAATTCATGATGTTCATGGAAACTAACTAGATTTGTCATCATTTTAGTAGTTATAAATCCTTTTTATTCATTTTATAGAATCTTCTAATCATCATTTATGATATGTGTATATTATTGCACAACTAGAATGACAAGAATCAAAATATGCTTACGAAGAAAACAAATGATTAAAACTAGAAACACAACATTCGATAATTTGCAACATATATGAGTCTTTCCAGTTCTCATTATTCATATAATTCATCATTAGGTTATCAATTGAAGACATCATCTTATTATCCAACATTTACCCTAAATAGGGTTTATCAAGTATAATAAATACATGTTAATTCAACCCATAATAATTTTTATCAATTCATGCCATACCACAAATTTTATCAAATATTCATATAGACATTAGAACTATAAACTATATAAGCACATAGACATCTTGTATCATTCATCGTGCTCAAGGAAAGCATATGATACAACATAAGCTTATTCCAATCGATTTATAAGTATGAATAAATATCACATAAAAGATGTGCATAAAACAATTTAGTGATCCTCTTTTACTATTTAACTTCCTCCAATTAGGGTTACTACTCAACAAAAATGCAATCTCATTGGAAATTGATCTGACATGACCATTTTCAAAATACAAGTATTCAATAGGCAATTGCAATAAAAATTGTATTCTTATGAATCAATTAAAAATCTTGAATATCATCTTGTAATTGAACTAAACCATACTTATGTGCATTCCTAAATCCTTTATTTGAATACTATTCATTATTAGCACATATCTTATTCTATTAGGGTTACATTTAGGTCTAAGATCTAGATATCAATTTTCTTCATTTTTTCTTTATTTTGTCATCGTTCATTGCAGCTTATTTCATATCATGTTTAATACTATATTTGGAATCAATCACTCTAAAATTATCTAATGCATAAAGTTTCTCTCTCATTGAAATTTTTCATAGTCTAGTTGTAATGCATTTCACTCAATTTAGGCCAAACGAAATAAATTTATAGTAATTATAAATGACTTCTTCATACTCATTTCATTAACATCTCACTCATTACTTTTCATTACAATTAAATTAACCCTTGTCCATTTCTTTTGTTTATTTAGGTACATGTACCATAACATTTGACTTAGGATGGCATTTGGTAACTAAATAAAATACTTTTATTCCTTATGAAACTATAAATTTAATTAATACCATGAACTAGGGTTTCTTCTTCTTAATTCTTAATCTCTAGTCATCTTCTTAATTCATTATTATGAGATTTGTATAAAAGGTTTACATTCATGTGGGGTTTACTCATATCTCCTTAGTTTATACTAGATTATACACATTAGTCTCAGAACACAATAATAATAACTATCAACTTCAATTAGAATACTAATATTTACAATTGATCACTTCTTCACATTTACAATGTTACATACTAGTCCAAGCTTTATCCCTCATACTCATATTAATATAGAGATTTAATGGTTTCCAAAAGCTCTGCTTAGGTCAATACATAAAAAGAACCTTATTATTCACTAACCTAATTAGGGTGCATAGGCATAATTAGGACTATTTACACACATGAAAACCCTAGTTTTCTTTTCCACATAGTTCATACATCAATTATAAGTATACATCTGTTCAATGGTTGATTTGAGTCATTCACTTGGCATTAACACTAGAAAGAGAATAGTTGTATTTTAGATACTCATATTGATGTTTGTATACAAGTCATGTCTAATCAAAGCAAATATCTGAAAATTCAATTTAGGAACTCATTCTTATTAAGTTCAAACATGATTTTATACTTGTCATGTCAATTTTCAAGCATTTCATTCATTCGGCTAATTTTAGAAGTTGTTCATAAAAGTCCAACATAGTTTTTTTATTGATAGTATTTATCATTGAACATGAATAAATAGATTAGTAACCAAACAAATTCATATATAAATGAGAAAGAATCTAAATCAATAACAATTTATTCCCAAAAATCTTTACAATTAATTAGCCAATCGCATAAGAATGCAAACACAGATCTTTATTAATTTAGTTGGATAGAATGAGGCTTTCATCATGATTATAGAGTTTAAGAGGGTTACAAAAGCTCACCTCAAGTGTCAAGCACCTTAAAAACATCCCATATAAACTGAAATTATACAAATCCAACCAACTTTTGAGGATCAAATCTATCTCTTACTCTTTTCAAATCAGAAACCCTAGAAAAGGAGAATAGGATAGAGAAAGAGAAAATAGGTGCTTTGATATCCTTTTTATTCAAACCATTGGAGGGTTGAATTTCATACATATGAGAGAATATTTTCCATGAAAACCAATCTATTATTGATGAACATACATGAATTGACAAGTTATAGGAAGATGAAACCTTTAATCACCTATCTGACCAATTACTTGTTCAAACCCCTAATCCTCCTCTCTCTCTCTATAGAATTTTTTATATTGGATTGGAACCACAAATTATGGCATTTACATTTCTTAACTCTAGTTAAGCATGTAATCATCTAAGTAAAACTTAATTAGATGACTAATTTGAAAATGGGTTGTTACAAACTCTCCTCTCCTTTCACGATTTTGTCTCAAATCCAAGAAAAGATGTGGAAGAATATCAAATCATCTAATAGTTCATATTTTTAAGTGTCATGTTATAATGATTTTAAATTATCTTTCTTTCATGTGAAATCATTTTCTTGCTTCTTGGATCTTTTACATTAGAATTTTGAATTTGTTGACATGAGATGGATATTTTATCTTTATCATTATCATATCCCTCTTTCAATTTTACAAACACTTATTCACACACTATGTAGAAATGATTCACATCATCTTTCATATTCTTTTACAATTTGGTTACATATCTCATTGATCAAGAATTATAGTTCATTCTATATTATTATCCACTTTCATCACTTCTCTTTATAAAGAAGATTATTTGAGTTGGCATCATCCTCAGTTCTCAATTTTTTCCTAAAATTTTGATTCATACACATATTCAAATTTGTAGGAACTATTTTCATAATCCATTAAATTCATTCATCTTTCTCATATGAAATTTCTAGGCTATCTTTTTTTGTCAACAATTTCCAAGTTGTCTTAGGTTACATATTTAATTATATAATCCTTTGTCTTTCTGTAAGTATATCCTTTTTATTACCCTCATAGATATTTTTATACTCCCAATATGTCTTCATCTAGATGCTTGGTAAGGGAAGTCATAAGAAGTATAGATAATAGTTCCAACTAACTACTCCTAGCATTCAGATACTTGACTAGAGTAGCCAAATACTAAGTTTATTCAATATGCATATCATTCAGGATATGTATATTATCATTTATCCCTAGATCTTTTTTCCTTACTGACTCATCAAACTTGGCTCTGATATCACATTGTCAGGATATTCTCCTTTTATTAGCACAAATGCCAACCGTTAGAGAGAAACCCTAAACCTGAACAAGATAAAGAAACAAAACACCATATTCTCAACAAATACTATTAATACAATATATAAAAAGCACATGTAAATTTTTCCTTTTCCTTTCTCAATAATCCTCACAAACCAATGTCACAATATAAAAAATATTATTATAATCCATTAATACCAAAATCAATTTTTATTTCTCATATGCAACTTAGATCTCATCAATTACATGTACATAAAATAATAACCCCATATACTACCCATCTCAAGAAAGAGAGAGTAAAAGGACATTCTAATCTATATTATTCTATTTACATTGTCTTTGTATTGACCTCATTGTTGGATGACATTATACCTAAAAATATTTTAAGTGATATGGATCCCTAGTGAGTGGATACCTTCCACACAAGAAGAGTGGATGCATCAACATTTGGTAAAGTATACTAATGGAAAAGAAACATATAGATAATCAAAAGTCTAATATAGTTCTAGCATCTAGGCAAATCTAGTTTAGGACCATAATCTAGTTATTTAGATATGGTATTCACTTAGGCCAATTCAACTTTACAACATCATTCTACCATAGGGTTTCCTAAAGAGGCTCAAATAAACATTACAAAAAATCACATATCATCACATTTCACATATTTCACAATTGTCATTTCATGACACAATATTCCTCATGGACATAGATTTTCATAGTAGAGGAATTAGGGTGATAATCCCTCCAGATGACTCACTCCTAGATCTTGGTGGTCTATTCTTTAAGGTCTCGATCCACACTCCAGAAATCTTTCTCAAAATGATCTGATTACTACAAGGAGATCTGCTTCATTTCCCCAATAAGGACATGGGGGAACTCACGATGTTCAAGGAAACTAACTAGATGTGTCATCACTTGACTAGTTATTAATCCCTTTTATGCATCTTAGAGAAAATTCAAATCATCATTTATCATATGTGTGTATTCTCACACAAGTAGAATGACACGAATCAAATTAGGCTTGTCAAGAAACACAATGATTAAAATAAGAAGCACAACAATCTATAATTTGTTTTCATGTCCACATCATTCATATAAGTCACCATCGGTGTGCTATTAGCCTGAGACATCATCTCATTATACAACACTTACTCTAAATAAGGTTTCTCAACTATAATAAGTTCATGTTAATTCATTACCAACATATTTTGTATAAATTCGTTCTATATCAAAATTTTCATCAAATATTCATAGAGACATTCAAACCAGAAAACATATTAGCATATAGTCATCTTGTATCATTCATCATTCTCAGGAAAGGCTTATCATACAACATATAATTATTATGTCCAATTTCTATAGATATGAATAGACCTCAAAGAATAAATGTGCATAATACAATTAATGATCATCTTTTATTATTCACCATTGTTCATTCAGGGTTACTATTCAACACATATATGATCGCATTTGAAATATATCAGAATAGACAATGCTCAGAATAGAACTATTCTATACACAATTATAGTCCAAAATGTATCCTTATGAATCAATTCACATCCTTGAACTTCATCTTGTAATATAGTTAAAGTATACTTATGTACATTCTTTAATCCCTCATTTCAGAGTAGTATTAGTCATTATCACATATCTCATCACACTAGGGTTACGTTAGGTTCTGAGATCCAACTATCAAATCTATTTGTCTTCCTTCATTCCATAATCATAAGTCATAACTTCCTTCATATCACATTCACTCCTATTTTTGCAACCAAATTCTAAATATACATAATGCATAAAGTTTCACTCTCATTGAAATCATTCATAGTCTGATTTTTGTATATTTCATTCAATTAAGGTCAACCCAATTATATTTAAAGTCGATATATAAAAGACTTTTTCATACTCATTTCATTAATAATACACTCATTGAATATCATTACACTATAGTGAACCCTTATACAATTCTTTTCTTGCATTTAGATACATGTACCATGTCGTTTGACTTCTAAAAGGCATTTTAGTAATCATAAGCAATACTTTTATTCCTTATAAAACTATCAATTTAATAATTAATGTGGATCAATGTTGCTTCTTCTTAACTCTTAATCTCTAGTCATCTTTTCAATCCATTATTATCTGATTTGTATAAAATACTTACATTCATTTGAGGGGTTGCTCATTTCTACATAAATTATACTAGATTAGATACATTAGACTTAGACCATCTTAATAAGACTTACCAACTTAAATAAGTGTAATAACACTTAAATTTTAGCATTTCTTCACATTTACAAAGTTACATACAAGTTTAGGTTTATCGCTCATACTCATCTTAATACCGAGTTTCAAGGGTTTTCAAGAGATTGACCTAGCTCAGTACATAATACAACCTTAGTATTCACTTACCTCGTCATTTTTATAGGGGTCATTAGGTCTATTCACATACATGGAAACCCTAGAATCCATTTTTGTAATATTTGTCTATCAGTTATAGGTATCATCTATTCATTGACTTATTTGAGTCAATCCCTCAACATTTACCCTAGAAACAGAATACTACTATTTCAAACACTCTTACTAATCTATATGTACATGAAATGTGTAATTTCAAGAAAATATTCAAAAATACAATTGAGGAGCTCATGTTTTTTAATATCAACAATGATTCTACACTTGAAGTTGGTTTTTAAGCGTATCATTCATTAGACTAGTTTTAGACAATATTCAGATAAAACAACATAAATTCTCTATCCATTGTATTTTCTCATAGAATTTGAATCAACATATCAATAACCAAAAAAATCAAATCAATTAGAAAGAATATAAATTGGCAGTATTTGATTCTGTTAAATCTTCCCTATTGATTAACCAATCACATAGGATTGCAAACAAGGATCTTTGTTAATTTAGTTAGATATAATTCGGATTTCAACTTACTTACAACACTTAATAGGAATATAAAAATTACCTCAGTGTCCAAGAACCTTAGAAACATCCCATATAATCTCAATTTCTAGAAGTCCAACAACTTTGTGAGGATCAAAACCATTCCTTTCTCTTTTTAACTCAAAAACCCTAGAAATGGAGAATAGGAGAAAAAAAAAGAGAAAAGAGGTGATATGATATCCTTTTGATTCAAATCAAAGGAGGGACAAGGTTTAGATGGTGGATAGAAGATTCACCATGTATCTAGGGTTGATGAACGTACATGGATTTGCAAGTTATAGTTTGAAACCCTAATCATCCTTTCAAACACATTTCTCCTTCAAAACATGTATCTATTTATCTTGGACAATAAACATGTATTATGGGAGATACTAGATTGTTATGTTTTTTTTGGTCGGCGAAAAACTATGTTGCTATTGTGATTCCAAAACTTTAGGTACATCATAAGTGCACCCCTTAACCCTCCGAAAAGGATTACCAAGACAAAAATAAAAAGAAGAAACATAGGTCTTACGCAGAAGACCAAAACAAAATCAGAAACCCCAGATACAGAAGACAACACAAGAGCAACCATACAGACAAAAACTGGTAAGACCATCACCCTGCACAATAGAGGAGCTCCACTGACAGTATGAACACCCACAAAAAGTACAGACTCTACCGACAGGCAGAAGTTTACCAATTAAAATCCATACTTGTGCTCCTATGATGAGAACCACATGGGCTCAGACTACACAACACTGATGAAGAGAACCATCATCAGCCACAAGATGCACCTGAGTGCAGCAAGACTTCTCATCAAACTCCAGGAAGGAGTTACAATCCAGCTTGAAGTAGAGAAAGCAATTCACAATGCAGGACCCTTCCATTAGCTGACCTTCAAATGATGTCCTTGAACTAAACACCAACCTGTCCACCACTGGCGTTTGCTTCAATCCCTGAAAGTGTGGGATCCAGGTGGGTATCCAGCCCCTCTTCATCAAACACAAGTCACCTAATCAGGGACCCTGACTACTAAACATGGCGTAAAAGCAGGAAGAAAGGAACAGGAGAAGACGATCAATCCACCCCTCTTCGATCCCAAGCACAAGCAGCCACCAGAGAAGCAAGCTTGAATCCTCACACTGCTGCTACCAGTTACATTTCGACTAACACCTTGAGGGTGTTCCATATGCTGAAACAGGAAACACTGGACAGACACACCCGTAGATGACTTGATGACGGCGAAATGGAGGGAGACCACCTGCTGAACAGAGGGGACGCGAGCCCATGCCGCCCAATACATCAAGATACCACCATGCTTGAACGCTTCTGGATACTCAGACGCAACCAACAGCCTTCATAGGAGACACGGCCACCTATCCCTTTGACAGTGAGAGCCCTAGTCAGAGCAGCCGCTTCTTGCCGGGGAAGAAAAGAGAAGAGGAGGAGAAGCGGATAAGAGACAGGGCATGAAACACCAGTGACAGAGACACCAGATCTATGCATGGTAGCTTCGCTCCATCCAGTCACCCATGAACTAGATGGAGGTTGATTGAATCGGCACACAGCTAGCCCTCCAGATCTCAGCACCTACATCCAGTCAACTCCCCATTGTATCTCTTCCATAACCACCGGGGAAGGAACCCTCAACTCGGAGGGATGGGCCGAGACCCATCCTCCCTGACTCTCGCCGCCACCAGGGATCCACCTTCAATCACCCACCTATCTGGGATATCGAAGCTGGCTTCACGCCGCATCCAGGCAGCCACGACGAGCACCCTGCATCGAGGGCCCCAGACCGCCGTTCAGAAACGAACACGCCACAGCAAAGGTCACGCCGCCGACCAATGGGCGAGCAACAAACCACCGGTGGAACAATTGAGTGTTATGTTGATTATATATATATCAATTGAGGTGCTTATAACTTTACAAAAAAGTCTTAAATCGATACTTAGACTTTTTATCTAATCAAACTGGTTGGTCAATAATGTTATTGATAAGAAACTCAGACGACACCACACATTTAACAACCCAAATATCATCCAACAATTTTGAAAATTTTATATGGTATCAGAAATTAAGGTTCCAACCAAAAATAAAATTTTAAATTATTTGGATGTACCAAAAAATAGATAAAAATAGAATACTAGACTTCTATATTTCATCATGGTTGCATAGTTAGCTAAGTTAGTCCCAGGGAAACTCAATCGATCAATAGGTTAGAAAAGATTAAAAAATCTGGATATTTTGTAGGAATAATGTATTTAAGTTCTAAAAACTACATTTTAATTTAAAGTTAATCATATTTATAGATAAAATTATATAAATTATTTTGTATGCCACTATACTCATCATATTTAATTTTCTTATACTATTAACATTCTCAATTTAGGCAATTAGGGATATTCCATTTCCCAACTACTAATTGTTCGAGATAAAGCAGGCTTAGAGTTTCTCAGTAGGTTCAAGACATCATAATAAAACTATGATCATGAGTCAATTTTAACCAATGATCATTCTTGTTAGGCATGTTTACATTCAAGTAGACCCTAATTAGTTGGCTAATTTGAAAATTGGTTGCTATAATATCACCATCCCATTCAATATTGTTCATGTTAGTTATTTGCACACACAAATTCCCTAGAAGAATTATCCTAGGTTTTAAATCCTTAAAAACAATTGCAACTAACTTAATCTCAAGTGGATGGCACTACAGAAAAAATGCCCATTAGTGGCTTTTATTCTAGTGGCTTTTCTAAAAAAAACCACTATCTATCTAATGTATAGGCATTTTTAATTAAAATGCCACTAAACCACCTATTATAGAGTTTATAAAAATGACTTAACATTAAAGACATTCTTATATTTAATTCGTGGCCATTTTAAATTGCCAAACCAAATGACAAAGTAGTTGTAATATATTATCTATCTGAAATTTTCATTCACTTCTCCCACTTTTCCTTCGCGCTCCAAGGTAATAGCTAGTATCGCGGTGACTATGGCGATTGATCTCCCCAATCCCTCATTGATATTCTTTCAAAACTGACAACGTGTGAAGGAGATATAGCCTCCTGGTCGATCATCGCTCACCCTAACATCGTCTTGGAGGATCGTGTGTATCGACTGACTGGTGGCGACACGTTGATCGCAGTGTGGAGGATCACTTTCAACTACTGGCCGGAAAAGTGCCACATTGCTGGCACCGAGGAAGCCATGAGTCTACTTTGTCAGCGACGAGGAAGCCAGTTCAGCCATATTGCTACATTGGAGCCAGGTGATTAGTCCCAACCACATTACAAATAGATTCTCTTCCCCAACCATTATCACCATCACTATCGACTGCTCTGTATTGATTCATACTAGTAGAGGAAGAACCATCTCTGTAAGATATATTCCTACCTCTACGATATTCTTGTCCCTCCCTTAATTTTGCTATATTCTTACTTTATTTTGGATTGATTTCAGTTTCACATTAAAAAATTGTATGTCGATGTATTACATGTTTAAATTCTCTTATTCGAGCAAGATCTGGGCTGAAGCTAGAGTTCCTGGTTTACTCGTTATTCCCAATTCCATGACTGACTTGATTAATTACACTAGCAAGGAGAATCATTGTTCGGAAATGTGCATCATGTACTAGTTATGGAGGGAGAGGAATAATAGAGTTCATGAGAATGTGGAGATGCAATCATGGGTTTGGTGATGGGTATCTAATCACCACTTTCTTTAGTGGTCTAACTCTTACTAACATACTGTCCATCAATGTAGATTTTGATATCAAGGAGGAAACGACAAACAAGATAAGGTCAGAAATAACTCAAGAATTGTAGCCAGCATCAACTTCAATAGTTATAAACATAAGATAGAAAAGTATCCAAATAATCAAATCTCATTACTTCCATTAATTTAGGGGACTAAGAGTTAAAGAAGTATAGGATAATGGAAATTTGATCGTAGGAATTACAACTGAGTTGACGTTTCAGTTGCAACCAACACACCTCTAGACACATGGATTTTAATGAGGCCAAGAATCAATAAGATTTATGCATAACAAGTTCCAATGAAGTACAAATTAAGATTTTATAATCTTTGGAATGGTTTTGAGATAAGGAACCTCCCTGATATTAGACCTGGTATGCCATCTTGATTCCCATGTTCTAATTAGAAGCTAATTTTAATGAAGTGTAATTATTCATGGTTATGTTATATACATGAAATTAGGTTTGATTAGGCTTAGCTATTTTTCATATACATTGTGATATGTCATTACCCACATCAATTTTCTTCTATGTTTTTAGATTAGTGTATATAAATAGGTTATGAAACAATGTCATTTTATTATTATAAGTTTCACTTTAATATAAGTGAGAAATCTAATATATTCTCAAAAGCACAGAGGCCAAGAATGATTAAGCATCTCATCTTCATCACAGTTAATTTCTATACCAAAATACTTGGGTTGATCCACTTATATAGTAGAAACTATACTTCAAACGAAATTTCTAAAAAGTAGGGGCTTACTAAGCATCACTGACTTCTAAAGGGGGGGGGCTACTCTAAAGATGATACAAATAAGAAATAGCAAAGAAAAATACACTATTTCCCTTCACCATGAATTAGTTACATGTGAGTACAATTATATTCTATTCCCCTTATCAAAGAGGGGGCGGTTGCTCCTCTTGTCATATTCTGTTCATTCTGATTCTGGACTTTTGGATGTTATGCTTCTATTCTTATGCTTGGTCAAGGTTCAGTACTTTTCTCCCACCTCTTGTTAGGCTCTGCTGGTTGAAGCTCCTATTGGTTTTGATTGGAAGGTATTGTATGTTGTTTTCTTTTAAATCCTTCTTTCTAATGTGGTTTTGAGTGATGTTCTACTTTTTTCTTCTGCTTGTTATCGTTGGCTGAAGGATATGTGATTTGTCCATGGGTTGGTTTGTCTTTTCCCTGTTTGATGTCATCCAAGGATGGGATTCTATGTTGGCTCTTTCCTATGGAAGTGCTTGAAATGGCTTCGTATGGTTCTCCTTTTTTAAGGCTCTTTTGGGATTCTTTGAAATGACATTCCTATCCTTTGAAAATAGGAGTTTTGGCCGACCAAAAAAGGACTATAGCCATGATTGAGTACCATGTTATTAAGAACATACACCTTGGTGTTCAGCTTCATATCAGGGAGTGTATCTTTGGCATTTGTTTGTATAGATTCCTACTTTTTGCTTGTATATGTTCTAAATGTTTGTAGAAGGTGAGCTTGTAGAAGCTGAGGTTGTAGGTTTGGAAACCATGTTGGTGGTTTTGAGGTTTACGAATTCTCCTTTGATACTAGAGGATAGGACCCACGCTCCTGTTCATTTTTTGATTCAGTTCCAAATGATTAGAATGTGCCTGGGTCCTTATTATAAGTATGTTCTTTTATCCTTTTAAAAAGTATTTCAAACATAGTGTCATGTATTCATAAAACTAAAGAGGTAGGAATCTATCCCATTTACATATAGGTCATAGAATAATAACCTCACATAACTCATTTAGAAAAATTACAATTTTAAGATGAAAGCTTCTTACAACTCATTTAGAAAATTTACAATTTTTAGATGAATCCTTCTTGTCATAAAATTTGTGGTACTATCAAAATAATAAGATGATAAGATATCTTGTAGTAGTGTTTTGAAAAACTCAGAAGTACAAGACTATAGTAAAAATTTGGAAAGACACCAGTAAAATCTTTAAATAGGTCTCACACCTTCTATAATAGTGCATTGATACTCCAAATTAAATAGGTCTCACAACTATACAAAATAAGCCTGACACCATTAACCTCTTTGATAATCTAAAATATGAGTGTTGATTCAACAAATAGATAACAAGTGTCACCTCATTGTATGAAATACCAAGAGATATCAAATTATAGAAAATACTAGTTACTTCATTGAAATTCTCAAAGAAGGATTAGTGAACATTGTAACAATTACAAAGATATAGGACATGATCTCCTCTATTAGATTTCTTTTCAAGCTATCATGTCTACCACAATAAAGTTGGTTATGACAAGCAATAAAAGGTTAACTGATGTTATACAACTTTTTCTGAAAATATATAACATCGTTATATGTACTTACAATATGTTAATACTAATATTTTGTAGTCTCTATCCACCCACAACAGTCACTATGAACTGGGCCTCTATGCCAATGTTAACGCTCCCTATTGAAGAATAATTGGAAATCATCCTATATGATTGTTCCTTAAACCAACTAACCATACCCAAACATTGGCATTTTCTAAAAGGAAAACACTACATGCCTAGTGAAGTGACCCTAAATTTTGGTAATTATTCACATGTTATTGAGGTTGAGTATGATTTGGCAGGATATCTTGTATCAAAATCTGGTTGTCATGATTAGATTAGAAAGATGCTAGTGGGTCGTAGCGACATGCTTTTTCTCTGTCCAGTTGGCCATAATACCATCAAAGTTTGGATAACCAACATCAACTGCGAGACCCCCGATCTATGACAGTATGAGCGCATGATGGAGGATATCAGCTCGGAAAAATCTAATGATGAGGTCCCTATCAGTTCAGATTCATCTAAATACATTGAGGAGCTCCGCGACACAACACAATCATCAAAAAGACCACGGTAGGTCCAATTAACAAATATAATTGTCAAGACAAAAAATTTGTGTTTACCCTTTTTGTCTTAAAGCAGTCAATCCTAACAGCTTCTTTCTTTTCTAAACTTCAGGAGAAGATCGCCACAATGAAAAGTCCTCGAAGTTACTGATGCAAGACCATGTTGGTGTAGTATTTAGTTGTCTATCTATCTAGACTTGTCTGTATTAAAAGTTATTTTAATTATGTGCATGTTTAGGGGTACACCAACCGCTTTGTTTAGTTACTGTTTAGGGGTACACCCATGTGTGTGGATGTAAAAAGAGATTAATGAATGGAATTGAAAGTTGCTACATGAATTCTTATAACTGAAGTGTGTGTTCCCATGAATGTTCCAAATTTAAAAATCCATCCTATCTAATGACACATTTGAAACCCAACAACAAAAAGCAATATGCATATCCTATTATGTTACAAATTACTGATAAATTTCATTATAAATGTTCTTTTATCCTTATTATAACTATGTTCTTTTATCCTTATTATAAGTATTTCAAAAAATACTTGGGCGCCCGCCTAGTCGGATAGGCTCACATGAACTTCATTTGCATGATTACACTACTAATTTTTCATATTGTATAGTCTTTTTTAATATGACATACTTACTCATATGTTATATGTTTTACTATTTTTATAGAATGGATAAGTCTTGGATAGCAGAGGATGACCGAACGAGTAGTAAATACTTATGTGGAGTATCAAATTTTTAGGATTTTTCTTTTGAACATTCATCGATTGGAGACAAGATTGTATGCCCGTGTAGAAAGTGTGCTAATGTATACCAGGTCACCAGAAAGACTGCATTGAGCCATCAACTGTGGTATGGCTTCTTACCTAGATAAATTTCTTAGGCTTTTCATGGTGAAGATGTCGATGTTCAAATGGATGCTCCTACTGATCGGGGAGATTTCCTTAATGCTGGAAATTTACAAGATATGTTGCATGATACTTTTCTGAGTTTCAATGAAGATGGAAATACAAAAGCAGTGGAGCCATCTAGTGATCAACATTTCAATACTAACAAATTTTATATCTTGTTAAAGGATTCTGAGATAGAATTATATCCAGGGTGTAAGAAATATAGCAAACCTGCTTGCATCCTAGAATTCTATCACCTGGTTTGTCTTAATGGCTTGAGTAAGAAAACATCATCTATGTTTCTTATGTTCTTTAAGAAGATGCTACCAGAAGGCGAACAGTTACCTAATTCATTTTATGAACTAAAAAAGAAAATTACGGGGTTGGTCTTAGATTATGTGAAGATTCATGTTTGTACAAATGGTTGCATGTTGTTTTGGAAAGATTTTGCTGATAAATATGTCTGTGATACATGTGGAGCATCATGATGGAAACCAATTACAATCCCAGATGATGATGACGAGCTTGCAAAAAAACCCAAGAGAATACATGTTATGACCCACGTTGAGGTTAACCAGTAAATACCTCAATTAGCGTGAAATACCTTGATTAGTGTTGGCTATCTTATTAAATAGCATGGTTAATCAAGATAAGCTATGTCGTGAATCAGTAGTCGAGATTGGATCATCTGAGGTAACTAATGACGATTTCAGTATTAATTGTTGAGTTAAGTTAAATGCCAAGATGCACTTGGTGCTTTGACCAGTTGTGACAAGATCCTAATTGTGATTTCTTGCTTCGAGGTCGTAGTGAATTCTGTTATCGAAGTTTTGCAAAAGGAATCATTCCAATCGGACCCCCGAGGCCATAGTTATGGTGTTTATATATTCCTTGGACCATTTCTGCAATTTTTCCATTTATAGGTTATTAACATTTTCCTTTCCTTGGTTTTTCTCGCTTATCCCTTCCTTTCTTCTTTCCCAAATCGCGAACAGGGAACCGCTTAAAGCGGCGCCCGACAGAGAGAGTAGCGAGGGGGGATTTGCGGACGATCTAGGGCATCATAGCTTGGATCGAGCTCCGCCCACCTTTCCTCTTCTCCTCCCTACCTCTTCTTCTTCCTCTAGCCCGCCCTAGCGGCGCCCTAACAATAGCCAACCTAGCTACAGCACCGGCGGCTAGCAGCAGAAGTTGCAGCTGCAACGGCGCCCGACCAGGAGCCCTATCCTATGGGCGCGGCCAGCACCTAGGGACGACGCCTTGAGCTCGGCCTAGTGCCTCGAGCACGAATCCGCAGTACCTGCCCCCTCCTTCTCCTTCCTCGCTCCTGGGATGCCCCAAGCTGTTGGGCGGCGCCCCGAGTGGCAGCAATAGCCAGGGACGGATGGGCGCCCCATAGCACCTCAAAACGGTGGCCTAAACTTCGACTCTGAGGTCAAGCATGAACTAGAGCTCGAATCCACAACCAATAGCTACAGCTAGTAGCTGGTCCAGCTCCCCATTCAGCCTGTACGTGAAGAGTTGTACTGTTCCATTGCAACAGGTCCAGACCCAGGCCATTCTAAAGTTGAAGATGACTTGCGTTTGCCCGGAAATCGGTCTCTAGACGCATTTCCGGACAAATCTGGACATCCCCAATCACAGTGAGTAGGGTTTCATTTATTTATCATTAAATAACTCAGGCGTTTGAATATATTCTGTTTGTGCGCAAATTACGCTGATAACAGGCGTTATCAGGCGTAGGGCGGCGTTTGGCGTCGCCCGACTTTTTATTTCATAAATTGATTCTAGACGCTGTTATATGATTAAATTTAGCAATTGATCAGTATGGATTGAATCGGTAGGTTTATATGGTTAATTGGAACCCAAATTGCTTATTTGAATGTTGAAATTAGAAATTCATGTCAAAAATGGTATGGATTGGGTATGAACCCAGACAACAAGGATTTCTGATAAATTATCATATGTACGATTTTAAAGTTGATATGAATAAATAAAATACGCAATAAAACCCTAAATTGCATATATCTTTGACGTTAATATGTGTAAATTGATATTTACATGAAATGGCACATTTCTCTGAATTATTACCAGAAATTCTCAAGTATTGTTATTAAATTGTGTTGTGATGGGTAATTAACTTTTAATTGAGTTAAGTGATGCACAAAACAAGATTAGGGTTAATGTGCACGTTTTTCGAGAATTTTAGAGAATTGACAAATGTTGAGTATGATTCTCGTATGTGAAGTAAATCTATTTAATTTGTGCAATAAGATGTTCAATTGCTTAAATTCGCTATGTATGTGCCAGATTGAAATAAGTTGGGTTATTTATGCATTTCTAATTTGTCTGAATGCATGGTATGAGAAGTTCTCAGAAATTACAATGTTTTGAAATATATTGCTCTGACAGTTTTAGAATGACAGTGTATTGTGATTTGATCTGAAATCAGTAAATGTGATATTCCTGTTTAAGTGTTTATATGTTAATCAGTTAATAGACTTAGGTGCCCCAACACCGTAGAACCCCATTGCGCGGTCTGTACCTTTGGGGGGAAACGATCGATCTAGCCTTGTGCCTAGATGATCGGTGGCTCGTGTTCAACAATAATCCGTGCGTGTGTCACGGTGGCACGAGGGCAGAGAGACAGTGTTCAACAATAATCCGTGCGTGTGTCACGGTGGCACTGGAGTAAATGGGGGTTATTCAACAATAATCCGTGCGTGTGTCACGGTGGTAACCCAGACCCTCCGACTGTGCACTACAGGTTGCGGGAGGAGTCCAGAGCACTCAGAGTTAGTGCAGACAGGCCCTTGTGCGCCTGAGAGTCCTGTGCAGACCAGGACGAGAAGTCAGACTTAGCATTTCCCGGGTGTGTCGCTAAGTCTTGTACGGTGGGATCGTAGTTCGCTACAGATCTTCATATGCAGAGTGCGCTGCATATGTTTGGGGCATAACTAAAATGTAATCATATAGGATCACAGTAAATTTATTATGTTAAGAGTTTAGAACTTCTGTGCTAGTTCTCATTAATTGCTTTATTATTCAAGATATGCAGTTTCCGATGTTTTATGCTTTACAGTTATGCGATATTTGTTGTTGTATAGAAATGTGATTATCATCTGTAAAATCTGCTATGTCATTAGAACTGCTCTGTATAATATTGCTCTTATGCTTAATTTCAATTTAATAAACTTGACGAGTTGTTTAGTGATAGTTAAATGAAATGCTATTCACTGAGCGAGTAGGCTCACCCCTCTACTCAAACATTTTTTAGGTCAGCGACAGTTCCAAGAATCGGAAGGATCTTTTCATCCCAACGTTTAATCAGCAGAAGGTTTGTAGCTAGTCTAGTTAGAGGTCTCTTAGTCCTTTCCCCTCGGTCCTTGGGACATGGTGTGGGTGAGAGAGAGTATGTATGGCTAATGTGTAAAAGATGTAAATTAACTGCTATGTTTTACTTTCTGTTAAACAATGTTACATGTTGTAAACTCTATTTATGTTCTCTAGCCAGTTTAATTGAAATGCTTCCGCAATAGATTATTATGTTTTAGTTTACAGCAATAATCCGGATATCATTACGAGGTTTTAAAAAGAAAAAGTTCTCAGTGATTTGTTTATGTGATAATCCCTCCGTCGCGCCCTAATCTCGTGATTAGTGGTTAGTGTGAGATCGGGGTGTGACAATTTTTGGTATCAGAGCATAGGTTGAATATATGAATACTCTAAGTCAAGGTCAGGGGACGATAAGAGACCAATAGGATTAAGGTTTAAGAGTCTTTCTTCTATCTGTAATTTTCTAACAGGAAGTGTTCTGTTATATTATTGCAGATAGTAGGAAGAGGATGTGATCACGAGAATCAAGTAATGAGTTTAAGATGAACCGTTAAGAATCATTAGGGTCAAAAGATAAAGTTATAAGTAAGGCGAATGATAAATGATGAGTTTTAGCTCTGGAAGGTCTGAGTGTTTAGATACCCTGGCCAGGTGTCTGAATACTTAGATTGACCAGTATCAAGCTACTCTGTCTGTTCTACTCTGGATGCCCTGGCCAGGTATGCAGAGGAAGGATGGGTCAGAGAGAAACCCTAGAAATCTTAGGGTTAAGAGATAAGAAATTAATATAGGAACAGGAGATTAAATATAGGATGCGATATAACTCTTACTTGATTTTGCTTATTTGATTAGAGATCACTAGAATACTCTTATATGCATGAAATTAGATTTTCAGTTTGTAAAATAGACATGATTCTTTTATGTTGTTGTGTGTTATGAAATGATTTATTTATTGTTTATATTCTCTGTATTAAGTAGACCAAAAGTTATGTTTAAATGAGTTTGCCTTAAGTGGATATTCATTCCACATGTTTGAAATCAATAGGAGTTGGTTAATCCTGAGTAGCTCTTGGCTTCAGGACTACAGGTTCGGCCTGGTCCAGCTGGCAGGTTGCGTTACTAGGATCTAATGACTCCTATTAACAGTATAATTAGAGTAGACTCTGAATGATTTAGACCTGAATCATAGTAAAAATGTACATACGATAAGACGTTGATATGTAAGAGAAAGATTAGAACAGCTAAGAATTTGCTGAAAATGATATCAGAGGTCAATGTTGGAACCTCATATGTGCAATCCTTAATTGGAAATAAAAGAAAATGATATAAGGTTCAAATTAAATTCAATGATTTGTATTATATGAACTCTAAATATAAGAGTATGGAAAGGATATGAGAAAAGCATGTAAGGGCTAGGACGTAAGAATCAAATTTGGGTTGGATCATGGAATGGAGTAAAATACTTTATGTGCTTTAAGGCGAAGAGAAAATAGAAGAAAATAAGTTGAGCATACAATAAGTACATAGAAATAAAGAGTCTTATGAAAATCATAAGATCAAGACAAGAAACTTAGTTGGATTAAAAGAAATGTTAGAAATAATGACTTTGATTAAGGAACGAGAATTACATGACATAATTGAGAGTACGGAATGCATATCTTTATTATAAAGTTAAATACATTCATACATACTACCTTTGAATTCTAAGTCTCTATAGACTAACAAATTAGTTTTTAAAATAAAGAACAAACACATAACTTAGAAAATGAATGCATGATATAAGAATTTCTCAGTATTTACAATTATACGATCACATTTTCTGAATAATATAGCAGTGTGGTAATTGAATTTTATCTTTTTATTGGTATATCCAATTGATCCCAAATTTTAACTATGTTTGAAAATCACAAATTTTAGACACCCTATTAATTTGGCGTAATTTTTGGATGACTTTTGATCTCTACAGTAAGATGTCGGTCGAGTTGCAACTCGACCGAATCTGCTGCAGACTGCTATATAGCAGCGCACTGTTTGATTTTTAATTAATTATTGGTAACTTGAAATGATCTCAAATTTTTACTGTAGGTCTAAAACTTTATTAGGCACAACATATAAAATTTTCAAAATTTTTGGAATTTCTGTTTACAGTTTAATAAACGAATTACAGAAACTATTATAAAACTGAATTTTCAGCTAAATGTAATTAAAGTTGAATGCTGGGTTAATATGTTATTGCCCCAAGCAACTCAATTTGATTTATATAATCGACCACACATACACAATAATGCTATGCTATTAATAAAGGATCAAACCCTAGAATGATTAAAGTTGTAGTAGTTTAAGGGATATCGTTAGTGATGTAACATTGAATACTAGTAACTTTGTAAAATAAGATCTTGAGATATGTTCTATGAAAAGTAAACTGGCTTTGATAACGATCTAGGGTTTTGAAGAAGATAACCTGATCGGTACATGAACAACATGAATGACTTAGAGAAAAGAGTAAAACATAAACCTAAAATGTAACAATAAGAAAGTAGCATGGAATGCAGAGTATTATCCGATATAGGATCTAAAGATAGCTGATGTAGTTCATGTTTGAAAGACATGGATTTATGATGTGACAATAGATTATCACCCTGGTAAGGAGAATGTGGTGGCTGAAGTTTTCAGCAGAAAGTCAAGTTCAACAGTTAATACATTCTCTATGACAGGTTTCAATAGAGACCTGTTAGTAGTAATGTGGGAGTTGGACTTAGACTCAGGGGTATTAGCACAGAGTGATTTGATTGTATAAATGTAAGTTAAGCCTACATCTTACGATCAGATCAAGGAACTACTAAGGGGTGATAGTGAGTTAAACCAAACCATGCATGACATGTTGTGCGTATCTCGAGATTGAGTAAAATTCTTTTAAGGGGAAAAGCCTGAAAGAAAAGATTCTTATGGAAATGTATGTATTAATGTATGCTATGCTTTCAGGAAACTAAGATGTATATGAGTTTTGAGAGGTTGAAATGGGTAGTTAGATATGCAGAAGGATGTAGCTGAGTGCGTGGTTAGGAGTAATGTGTACCAGTAGGTTAAGGCTGAACCCTAGAGATCTATAGCTACCTTGTAATCTTTTTCTATGCTGGATTAAGAGTGGGAATTTATCACAATGGAATTTGTGGTAAGATTACCCAGGATACCTAAAGGTTGTGATTTAATAGGAATGAATGTGAATAGACTAATTTAGTCTGCTCATTTTCTTCATATTAAGTCAACCTTTGATGTCTCGAAGTTGACTAAGATATATATGGATGAGATAGTCAGGTTGTATGGTATCCCAGTTTCAATTATACCAAATAAGGATCCTAAGTTCACATCCAGGTCTTGGATTTAGTTGCATTGTGCTTCAGGCACAAAGTTGAGATTCTGTACAACTTTCCATGTGTAGACTAACGGTCAGTCCGGGAGGACCATTCAGACTCTTAAGGACATGCTGAGTGCATGTCTCATGCATTTCAGAGGAAGTTGGGAAGAACACTTGAGCCTTATAGAGTTTACATACAATGGTGGTCACCATTCCAATCTTGGTATGGTCTGTATGAAGCTCTGTATGGTAGAAAGTATAAATCATCCATATGTTGGCATGAGGTAGGTGAAAAGCATATTCTTGGACCAGAGATAGTGGATTTGACCACTGAAAAGATTACAATGATCATAGAGAAGTTGGAAGCTGCACAGGATGGGCAGAAGAGTTATGCTGAGAAGAGGCGTTGACCTCTTGAGTTTCAGGTTGGTGATGAAGTGTATCTGAAAGTTTCACCATGGAAAGGAATGTTGAGGATTTGTCAAGAGGGGCAAACTGACTCCTAGGTGTATGGGCATGTATCCTATCATTGAGAGGATTGGACCTGTAGCCTATAGGTTAGAATTGCCATCTCAGTTGTCAAATCTACATGATGTGTTTCATGTATCCATGTTGAAGAAATGCTATCCTGGTGCAGAGAAGATAGTAGACCCAGAACCGGCACAGCTCAGATCAGATGTGTCTTACGTTGAGAGACCAACTCAGATAGTTGATCGAAGGATCAAGAAGCTCAAGAATCTAGATACCATTAGTGAAAGTTCTGTAGAGAAACCATAACCTAGAGGAAGCCATGTGGGATCTTGAGTTTGGGATGCGTAGCAAGTTCCTTTTCTCTTTTAGGAATTTCGGGACGAAATTCTTTTAAGGGAGGGAGATTGTTATGACCCACGTTGAGGTTAACCAGTAAATACCTCAATTAGCGTGAAATACCTTGATTAGTGTTGGCTATCTTATTAAATAGCATGGTTAATCAAGATAAGCTATGTCGTGAATCAGTAGTCGAGATTGGATCATCTGAGGTAACTAATGACGATTTCAGTATTAATTGTTGAGTTAAGTTAAATGCCAAGATGCACTTGGTGCTTTGACCAGTTGTGACAAGATCCTAATTGTGATTTCTTGCTTCGAGGTCGTAGTGAATTCTGTTATCGAAGTTTTGCAAAAGGAATCATTCCAATCGGACCCCCGAGGCCATAGTTATGGTGTTTATATATTCCTTGGACCATTTCTGCAATTTTTCCATTTATAGGTTATTAACATTTTCCTTTCCTTGGTTTTTCTCGCTTATCCCTTCCTTTCTTCTTTCCCAAATCGCGAACAGGGAACCGCTTAAAGCGGCGCCCGACAGAGAGAGTAGCGAGGGGGGATTTGCGGACGATCTAGGGCATCATAGCTTGGATCGAGCTCCGCCCACCTTTCCTCTTCTCCTCCCTACCTCTTCTTCTTCCTCTAGCCCGCCCTAGCGGCGCCCTAACAATAGCCAACCTAGCTACAGCACCGGCGGCTAGCAGCAGAAGTTGCAGCTGCAACGGCGCCCGACCAGGAGCCCTATCCTATGGGCGCGGCCAGCACCTAGGGACGACGCCTTGAGCTCGGCCTAGTGCCTCGAGCACGAATCCGCAGTACCTGCCCCCTCCTTCTCCTTCCTCGCTCCTGGGATGCCCCAAGCTGTTGGGCGGCGCCCCGAGTGGCAGCAATAGCCAGGGACGGATGGGCGCCCCATAGCACCTCAAAACGGTGGCCTAAACTTCGACTCTGAGGTCAAGCATGAACTAGAGCTCGAATCCACAACCAATAGCTACAGCTAGTAGCTGGTCCAGCTCCCCATTCAGCCTGTACGTGAAGAGTTGTACTGTTCCATTGCAACAGGTCCAGACCCAGGCCATTCTAAAGTTGAAGATGACTTGCGTTTGCCCGGAAATCGGTCTCTAGACGCATTTCCGGACAAATCTGGACATCCCCAATCACAGTGAGTAGGGTTTCATTTATTTATCATTAAATAACTCAGGCGTTTGAATATATTCTGTTTGTGCGCAAATTACGCTGATAACAGGCGTTATCAGGCGTAGGGCGGCGTTTGGCGTCGCCCGACTTTTTATTTCATAAATTGATTCTAGACGCTGTTATATGATTAAATTTAGCAATTGATCAGTATGGATTGAATCGGTAGGTTTATATGGTTAATTGGAACCCAAATTGCTTATTTGAATGTTGAAATTAGAAATTCATGTCAAAAATGGTATGGATTGGGTATGAACCCAGACAACAAGGATTTCTGATAAATTATCATATGTACGATTTTAAAGTTGATATGAATAAATAAAATACGCAATAAAACCCTAAATTGCATATATCTTTGACGTTAATATGTGTAAATTGATATTTACATGAAATGGCACATTTCTCTGAATTATTACCAGAAATTCTCAAGTATTGTTATTAAATTGTGTTGTGATGGGTAATTAACTTTTAATTGAGTTAAGTGATGCACAAAACAAGATTAGGGTTAATGTGCACGTTTTTCGAGAATTTTAGAGAATTGACAAATGTTGAGTATGATTCTCGTATGTGAAGTAAATCTATTTAATTTGTGCAATAAGATGTTCAATTGCTTAAATTCGCTATGTATGTGCCAGATTGAAATAAGTTGGGTTATTTATGCATTTCTAATTTGTCTGAATGCATGGTATGAGAAGTTCTCAGAAATTACAATGTTTTGAAATATATTGCTCTGACAGTTTTAGAATGACAGTGTATTGTGATTTGATCTGAAATCAGTAAATGTGATATTCCTGTTTAAGTGTTTATATGTTAATCAGTTAATAGACTTAGGTGCCCCAACACCGTAGAACCCCATTGCGCGGTCTGTACCTTTGGGGGGAAACGATCGATCTAGCCTTGTGCCTAGATGATCGGTGGCTCGTGTTCAACAATAATCCGTGCGTGTGTCACGGTGGCACGAGGGCAGAGAGACAGTGTTCAACAATAATCCGTGCGTGTGTCACGGTGGCACTGGAGTAAATGGGGGTTATTCAACAATAATCCGTGCGTGTGTCACGGTGGTAACCCAGACCCTCCGACTGTGCACTACAGGTTGCGGGAGGAGTCCAGAGCACTCAGAGTTAGTGCAGACAGGCCCTTGTGCGCCTGAGAGTCCTGTGCAGACCAGGACGAGAAGTCAGACTTAGCATTTCCCGGGTGTGTCGCTAAGTCTTGTACGGTGGGATCGTAGTTCGCTACAGATCTTCATATGCAGAGTGCGCTGCATATGTTTGGGGCATAACTAAAATGTAATCATATAGGATCACAGTAAATTTATTATGTTAAGAGTTTAGAACTTCTGTGCTAGTTCTCATTAATTGCTTTATTATTCAAGATATGCAGTTTCCGATGTTTTATGCTTTACAGTTATGCGATATTTGTTGTTGTATAGAAATGTGATTATCATCTGTAAAATCTGCTATGTCATTAGAACTGCTCTGTATAATATTGCTCTTATGCTTAATTTCAATTTAATAAACTTGACGAGTTGTTTAGTGATAGTTAAATGAAATGCTATTCACTGAGCGAGTAGGCTCACCCCTCTACTCAAACATTTTTTAGGTCAGCGACAGTTCCAAGAATCGGAAGGATCTTTTCATCCCAACGTTTAATCAGCAGAAGGTTTGTAGCTAGTCTAGTTAGAGGTCTCTTAGTCCTTTCCCCTCGGTCCTTGGGACATGGTGTGGGTGAGAGAGAGTATGTATGGCTAATGTGTAAAAGATGTAAATTAACTGCTATGTTTTACTTTCTGTTAAACAATGTTACATGTTGTAAACTCTATTTATGTTCTCTAGCCAGTTTAATTGAAATGCTTCCGCAATAGATTATTATGTTTTAGTTTACAGCAATAATCCGGATATCATTACGAGGTTTTAAAAAGAAAAAGTTCTCAGTGATTTGTTTATGTGATAATCCCTCCGTCGCGCCCTAATCTCGTGATTAGTGGTTAGTGTGAGATCGGGGTGTGACAATACCTATCAAAGTGCTCAGAAACTTTCCACTTATACCCCGCCTAATGTGGTTGTTCATGTCATCAAAAACCTCTTCCTTAATGAGGTGACATGCAGAAGAATATGAAAAAGATGACAAGTTAAGAGACCTGGTTGATTCACCTGCATGGAAAACATTTGATGTGATGCACCCAGAATTTGCTGCAGACGCTAGAAACATTCGATTGGGACTTGCAACTGACAGATGTAATCCTTTTGGGACAATGAGTACTTCTTACATTACATGGCCTAATGTGCTTATTCCATATAATTTACCTCCTTGGTTGTGCATGAAGCAACAATATTTTATGTTGTCCCTACTCATTCCTGGACCAGCTTCACCTGAAAATATAGATGTGTACTTATGTCCATTGATTGATGAGTTGAAAGAACTATGGGATACTGGTGTACATACATATGACACTGGAACCAAGGAATTATTTCTGATGTGTGCTTCTTTATTATGGACTATTAGTGATTTTCCAGGATATGCATATCTATCTGGTTGGAGTACTAAAGGATACAAAGCATGTCCCTATTGTAATAAAGATATTGTCTCACATTGGTTGCCACATAGCCATAAAGTTTGCTAAAGAGGACACTGTAGGTTTTTGCCAACTTGCCACAGATTTTGAAAAGAAGCAAAGTCATTTGACGGTGAGCAAGAATTTAGGTGTCCACCTAAACCTCCTTCTGGAGCTCAAATCTTGTCACAATTGGAGGACGGAAGAACTGTAATTGGTAAGAAAAGGCCAAGAGGTAAGGATTCAACACACAATTGGGAAAGGAAAAGCATATTTTTTTAGCTACCATATTGGAAAACTAACATTGTAAGGCACAATCTCGATGTCATGCACATTGAGAAGAATATATGTGAGAGTATTGTTGGAACATTGCTAGGTTTGAAGGATAAAAGTAAGGACAACTTGAATGCAAGGAAGGATTTGGAGGATATGGGAATCATATTTCCGCTTCATCCAAAAATTGTTGGTAAATATACCATCCTACCTCTAGCTTGCTATACAATGAAAAAAGATGAAAAAATACTATTTTGTAACCTCCTAAAATTTGTCAAAGTTCCAGATGGGTATGCGTCTAATATATCTAGATGTGTACGGCCGAAGGATCAGAAGATGCTACCAATGAAAAGTCATGATTATCACGTGCTGATGCAACAACTTTTGCCATTAGCTATCACTGTGTCCTTGCCCAGTAAGAATGCTAAGTCATGTATTATTAATCTTTGTCGCTATTTTCAAAGGTTGTGCACTAAAGTCATAGATCCAAATGAATTTGCTACATTGGATAATGTAATAGCTGTGACACTTTGTGAGATGGAGAAGATATTCCCCCCATGTTTTTTTGACATAATGGTGCATCTATCAATCCATCTCGCTTATGAAGCTAAGATAGCCGGCCCTGTTCAGTATCGTTGGATGTATCCAATTGAAAGGTAAATTTTCATACATCATGATGACTTTACCTATTGGAATGTAATTTGTCATAATATTTTCCTCAACTTTGTTATCAGGTATCTGATGACCCTAAAAGGATATGCTTGTAATAAAAGATATCCAGAAGGATCAATAGCATAAGGATATATAGCTGAAGAGTGTCTAAAGTTTTGTTCAAGATACTTGGATGGAGTTGAAACAAAATTAAATCGGCCAGATAGAAACGATACTGACGAAGCAAATTTGGAAAACGAGCCAACACTTGACATTGATGATTGGTCTATTTTCTCGACAGTAGGTCGTGGTATAGGTAAAATGGTAACATGTGTCTTGGACGAACATACATTGAAACAAGCCCATAAGTATGTAATATTCAATTGTGAAGAAATTGAACCCTACATTAAGTAAGTTAGTGTCAAGTTTCTTCTATTAATAAATGTTATAACATATTCCAATAACATATTGCACATATTTTGTATTCAGGAAGCACTATGATATCATTAGGAAAAAACATCCTCAGAAGTCCTTAAAGGAGGTTCAGAGAATACATAGTAACTCATTTGATGGATGGTTTAAGGAACATGTATGTTTAGTTGTGGTAATTAAATTTTTGATGCTTCATGAATAAAGTCTAACAAAGTTTTCTTTTGTTAGATTTAGACACTCCTAAGAACAGAGATGGTGGATGATAAAACCAAGTTTCTTTCTCAAGGTCCACATCAACTGGTCGTTAAGTACAAGGGCTATGTTGTCAATGGTCATAGATTTCATACCAAGGCAAAAGATGCAAATCAAACAACACAAAATAGTGGAGTCTTTCTGGTAGCTAAGACTGATTGTTATTCTAAAACCAATGACCGCAATCCAATTACTAGAGATGTTACCTACTATGGTGTTTTGAAGGATGTTATTGTGCTCAATTATTATGAACACTTTAAGGTGACATTATTTAAGTGTGATTGGGTGGACATCTACTCAAAGAGGGGAATCAAGCATGATGAACATGGATTGACTCTTGTTAATTTGAGATGACTTCAAACTACAGGAGAACCATTTGTAGTGGCATCTCAAGTTGGACAAGTATTTTATGTAGAAGATGTCACTACAATAGGGTGGCATTTTGCTGTAAATATTTCCCCACAGGATATGTTCAACATGGAAGAACAATCTTGTATTGAGAATGTTGAAGCTTATGTGCAAGGTGAAACTAGAGATGGGCCATCAATGACATCATAGGATGAAGATACTGATTGTAACATAGTTAGATTGGATATGGAAGGAATTACTGTTGATAGTTCAACCATTGAAAAAGACCAGTCTGGAATTCAGCAGCATGATGAAAGTGTATTTCAAAGTGATGATGATGACAGTTTTGAATGAGAAGATTACAAAATAGCAGCCAATGTTTCTTTTAGTTTGTCATTAATATTTGACTTAAATAAGCCTTTTTTGGCTCGATGTATCTATTTAATTTTCTATCTCACATTGTGATCTAGCTAGGTTTATGCATTTTGCATGTCTGACATTCTTCTTAATCATATTTATCCTTGTCTCTACTGTTGTTTATAATTATATTTGATTAAATATTTGTGTTTCATTTTCAATTAGTAATTATAAAATTGTTATTATCTTGTTCAATATTTTTCTAAATGTCTTCATTTTTATGTGACTTGATATATTCAGGATGAGAGAACAGTACAGTGACAACTGCCATAACATGACAGCCACAAGAAATGATAAGAACAACAACAATGACTCTTGTACGGTGACTCATTTACCTAGCATTACTCAACATAGTTGTTGGAAATCTTTGAACATGTCATTCTCAAATCGCTCCAAAAAAAATTAGCTTCCCTTCCAGCTGAAATTCGTAATGATAGAGAAAACAAATTCAATAAAACTGCTGCTAGCTCTGCAAAAAATACCTAATCAGCCGCGTCTCCCTAAGACTCTAATATGGTTGGTGGTTTGAAATCCTCTCAAACATGCACATATAAAAAGGAGATGGGAACAAGGTTCCAAAATCAGCACAACAAAGAAAGTGGTGATAAAGTTACAAGATCAAGAAATTCGCAGCTATCACGTGTGCCTAATGTCAATGTTTCCATGTCTATTCATTCAAGAATTGTAGAGAATAGATCTGTCAGTAACCAAAACAGCAATGTATTTCCTGATAACATGGACCAAAATGACATCTTTGATGACCATGTTGAGTCATTGAATGTTACAACAACACCTTCTGATGGGCTAGGTAATCATTTCATTCATATCATTGCATTTATAGTGTTGCATTTAATGATATATAATTTTGCATATGTATTTTATCCTTTATGAATATATTCTTAGGTCAAAAACATCGAGGACGTGGCCGAACACAATGTTTGAAAGTTTGGAAAAGAAAGCCCGACGATCCAATTCCCAATGAGAAAAATCAATTTGGACAACCAGTAGGTGAAAACCAATGTCACTTATCAAGTTTTCTGACAACCATTGCAAGAGATTCCGATCTTTGTCCACTAAACTATGAGGACTGGAGACAATTTTCAGTAAATAAAAAAGATTCTATATGGAATTTTGTGAAGGTATATTATTAAATTTTATTTTTAAATGGTTAAATGAAGCTTTTAATTGATATCCTTTATGTCGGTAGAGTAAATTCACAATGGATTCAGATTTGAAGGAGGGACAATGAAGAGACTAGGAAAGAAATGGAAGGACCACAAGTGGGAGTTAAGGAGACTATACTTCCTAGAAGATAGTCCATACAAACAACAGCTTGAACAAGTTGTTCCCCGTGTAAACAAGTCGCATTGGAAATTTCTTGTCGATTATTGGAGGAGTAATAAAGGAAATGTAATATTATTATTTCTATTCATTGATACTTACAGTACCACATTGATAATTACTATGCACAATACTGCAATGTTTTCCACAGAGAAAGTCTATAACTAACAAGACAAGCAGAAAATTTCAAAAGGTTAGCCACACAACAGGAACCAAGTCGTTTGCATGTCTGAAATATGACGTAAGTTAGTAATTTTTGTGATCCATTTAGACAATTTGATGGAATCTGTTTATTTGATGTTTACAATAATTGTGTTTGAATGATAAAGATGGATAAGGAAACAGGCGGAGAAGTGGATCCCATAATATTTTTTGAGAAAACTCATCGTAAAAAAGATGGGAGCATAGTTGATGTTGAATCCGCCAAAATTTTGGTACAACACATAATATCCTATAGTATTATTTTACATATACTAATTTCAAAGAGCTATATATTTGGTATAAAATGCATCTCCTATGATTTGTTGTATGTAGGAAAAATTTTCTAAGGTAGGAGAAGAGTTGAGAAGAAAACAACCCGATGTTACTTCGGATGAAATTTATAGGCATGTTATGGGAGAAGAGAGACCAGGATATGTTCGTGGTTATGGACTTGGACCATCACCTTCTAATATCTGGGGCAAGAATCGTAAATCTCGAGAAGTTGAAGAAGCACAAAGGAAGCATTTCCAGGATAAGCATGAAGAACAACGGTTGGAATTTGATGCAAAACTTCAACAACAAAAGGATGCATTCAACCAAAAATTAGAGGAGTTACGTGCCTTAACTAGAGCAGGAAACAGTCAAGCACAACATGTTGGCACTGTCTAAGTATGAATACATTTTATACAAGATGTGTGGTATCAATTATTTTCCATGTTGACTTTCATGGACTTATGACAAAAATAAAATAATTGTGCAGACAAACTTATCAGTGCAAACTCCACTCCATATAAGACATTCATCATTTAAGAAGGGACAAGTATGTTTGTATTTGTGTAAATTGCACTTGATTTTACGTTTATATAAATTTGTTATGTAAACTATATTTTGTATCTAGGATCTGTATCTGCTAAGTTTTACATATCCAGATGCTAGAATTGCATTCGGTCGAGTCTCTAAGGTTGACCCCATGAAAAGGGTGGGAGGTACAATTTTAGGCTCATCATTTGTTGCTATTTTTGTAGAGGTTGCTTTGTTGGGAAACAATCCTCTAGTGAGACCTTATGATCAATATCAATCTATTGAGGATGTTGTTGGCAACGTCATAGCATGGCCAAAAACACATATCTTGCCAAGGTGAGCATAAAGTATTGCTTATATTGTTACATAATTGAAAACAAAAGTAGTATTTAAAGTCATTTCCATTTGTTGTAGGACATGAAGTTTAAAGTTAATTGCATTCTTGGATACTATATAAAGAGAGGAGAGCTATAGTTGTTTTTATATAATCCAATTTTTTATTTGTACATGACGATCCAAATAATGGTGTTTCATGTCCATTGTCGTAGACAATGTTGCCAAATAACAATCCTATTTTGTTTTGACCTTCTTTTAATTTTGTTATGGAGAATCTTAGTAGTATGGATGATACACGCACTATGATTGGTTTGTGGTTTTTAGCTATGAGTAGTGTTTTAGCTTCTTGTTTGTGGGTACGGATGAAAATTTTAGTTGCGAATGAGTTACGATTATTTGATCCATTTCTTTCCATTTTGTAATTACTCATCTAGTAAATGGATTATTATGGTTTGGATATTCAAAATTTACAGCTAATGTGAATGGGTGATGTGGACTGAATAATTCTTTTTTAATGTAAAAACTACTACAGTAAAAGGGTGATTGTCCCTTTTGTATGACAGCCACACATCGTATACCACGATTTTTTGTTTCCCAACCTATGCAGGTTTGATTCTATTTGATAATATCTTGGAATGCAATTGCTTATATAAGCAGGAATGCATATAATTTCTTATGGCTAACAGGTCATGTGTCTTTGAGGTCTGATTTTTGAAGGCTTGTGCATTTTGTGCCTTCCACAACAAACAACATGTCACTGCGTAATTGATGAACCAGTCCTCAGAGCCATGTCTATTGTCGGCTTTAGGTACTTTCTTACTTAATTGGTTGTGAGAATTTAAATCGGTTGCATGTGCTTGCCTTGTATTGATATTGCTATGAAGTGAAAACATTGAACTGCTAAGGCTTGCAGGTGATGTATTGAAGAAGATGTTGGAAGTTTCTGAAGTTGATGCTATCTATGTCATAGTGGTTATCTCAAAAAGACTGTGCATGGCATCATGACCATATTCAACGGGCATTTGCGGGTATGAACAAACACGTGGTATGGTATTTTTTATATGTACATCGTTTTTGGGAATAATGTGATGCGTCCACCCATTGCCTCAAAGCATAGATCTTCCATGCATAAATAATTTTTGTATTTCCAAGGCAATTTGTTCCAAGTTTCTTGTAGATATGTTCCCTCACATACTATGAGGTTTTAACGTTTTTAGAGGTTTTTTGAGTATTGTGTCTTTTGTTTTAGAGCTCTTCATCTGTCTAAAGCAGCCTCTCATATCTCTAGAAACAACAGTAAGGTGTATCGTGTTGTTCCTGATGTAGGCGACATCAATGTTTATCTTGAGGTCTCACATCACTTGAGGTCTCAGATCTTACCTTCTGGGTAATTCATTTGAGTTGTGCTTGTATGTGGATGATACACGAATTTATATATGTAAAGGAAAATGAGTTGTTAGAATGAAACAAGTAATATCATGAAACTACTTGTCTCTGAATATTTTAGAAAACATCATCAGATAGAGCTCAAGTATTCAGACCCTTTGCCTTACCTTAATGTAGGGAGGCCCAAGCGACCCACTTATGCACCTATTGAGGTGTGTTACTGCTATGAGTGTTGTTTTGTTTTCTCACTGTGTTGTTTTTTAATATTTTGTTTTTGGTACTAACTATAATATATCCTGGTGTTTTGTTCTGCCAGTTTAGTTAATAAATTATTTGTTTGTTTTTGGCCACTAACTAACATAACTTGGTGGTTTTCCTTCTGTAGTTGTACGTCCTAATTTCTCTGCAGAGGTACACTAAGACATTGTCAACATTTCAGAGGTCTGCTCTGGTTGAGAAGTCTAGGCAGAAGCCTCAAGAAAGAATGGGTGTTCTTAGTAATGTAGGTTCCTCCCTGTTCCCTTAATTGTTAAAACAACATTTGTGTATTTGTCTTTTTTCCTTTACCCCCTCCATCTAAAATAATACCCTTTCTGTAACATGTGGTTGTGATGCAGGCCCTAAAAGTCAATAACTATGGTAATGATCCTCTGCTAAGATCAAGTCCTAACTACAGCTCTGTACTTGGAGATTAAAGGCCAATCTCGCGAGCTGACAACCTAAGACACAAGGAGAGCAATAGAGAACACCCCAGATAAGAAAAAATGAACACATCAACATATAGATTTGATCCCAACAAAAATAATGAGACGAAAAACCCATATATATGCTAAGGAGTCAAAATTCAAAACTTACAGCAGCTATTGATGGCTTGTCCAACTGCCCAGGGCTCCCATGGGATACATCCATTCCTAGTGTAATAGTTGGCACTTGGGAGATCTTTGGAATGAATGGAGGATGCTCAGCTGTGGTGAACTTCTCTACGCACTGTGACACCCGCAGGCTTATTCAGGATCTCATTCACTGTGGAAACATGAAGGGCATTGTAAGTAAAATCTTTTTATGTAAGTAAAATCTTGTTATGTAAGTAAAATCAGTTTACGTATTTTGTTTGACAAAAAATAGTTAAATGAAATACATAAAAATATTTTACTTACAATGCCCTTCATGTGTCCACAGCGAATGAGATCCTGAATAAGCCTGTGGGTGTCACAGTGCGCAGAGAAGTTCACCACAGCTAAGCATCCTCTATCCATGTCAAAGATCTCCCAAGTGCCAACTATTATACTAGGATTGGATGTGTCCCATGGGAGCCCTAGGCAGTCGGACAAGCCATCAATAGTTGTTGTAAGTTTTGAATTTTGACTCCTTAGCATATATATGGGTTTTTCGTCCCATTATTTTTGTTGGGCTCAAATCTATATGGCGATGTGTTCATTTTTTCTTATATGGGGTGTTCTATGTTTCTCTGCTTGTGTCTTAGGTGTGGTTGTACTAGGTGTGGAGTGTGGTTGTACAAATGCATAAAAATTATAGTTCACCTGATATTGGAGTGTGGTTGTACAAGGTGTGGTTGTACAAATGCAAAGGATTGAAATATGGATTTGGATCAAATGAAGCACAAACTTTGAGTGCTCATTTTTTTTATCAGTAAGTGTGCTTCTATCTATTCAAAAATCATGTACAAGTGGGGAAGAAATATTCCAAGTAAAGACCTATCTATGCAAAGCATTAAAGTCAACTACTATCCTCTTCCAAGTATAATTGCTAGAAAGAGTAACATTTTCAAAAATGGTCTTGTTTCTAACATTCCAAGCCACCTCCTTTCAAGCCGGATACTCTATTTTCTGAAGCTCCCCTGGTAGAGAAAGTTGACACTATTCTTGGATGCATCAAGTCTTTTCCTAAAGGGACTTCATGTGGAAGAGATGGTCTGAGAGCCCAACACATCTTCGATGCTATGTGTGGAGAGGGGTCTGTTGTAGCCACCGATCTCCTACAAGCCACCTCCTTTCATGCCGGATACTCTATTTTCTGAAGCTCCCCTGGTAGAGGAAGTTGACACTATTCTTGGATACATCAAGTCTTTTCCTAAAGGGACTTCATGTGGAAGAGATGGTCTGAGAGCCCAACACATCTTCGATGCTATGTGTGGAGAGGGGTCTGCTATATCCACCGATCTCCTACGTGCCATCACTCCCGTGGTTAATTTATGGTTGACGGGAAGGTGTCCCTTGTGTTTGGCAGAGTTTGTAGCTTCTGCACCGCTTACACCGCTACTTAAGTCAGACAATGGTATACGCCCCATCGCAGTCGGTACTACATGGAGATGTCTGGTGTCTAAAGTTGCTATGGCAGGAGTGAGTAAAGACATGTCCAAGTATCTCAATGACTTCCAGTTTGGTGTGGGCGTATCTGGGGAGCAGAGGCCATTTTACACAGTGTCAACAGGGTGTTGAATGTGCGGCATAGCGACGGTTCTTTATCTATTCTTACAGTTGATTTTTCTAACGCGTTCAATCTGGTTGATAGGTCCTCCCTACTCTGTGAGGTGAGGACAAAGTGCTCATCTATTTCTTTATGGGTGGAGTTCTTTTATGGCCAGGTAGCAAGGTTGTACCTTGGAGACATATACATACATTCAGCCACTGAGGTACAGCAAGGTGATCCTTTAGGCCCACTTCTTTTTTCGCTTGTTCTACATTCTCTTATCCATCATATCAGGGACAAGTGCCAACTTCTTCTTCATGCATGGTATTTAGATGATGGGACAATCATTGGGGACACAACAGAGGTGGCTAAAGTTCTAGATATAATTCAGCGACATGGACCAGATCTGGGTTTGATTTAAATATTCGTAAAACTGAGTTGTACTGGCCTACATGTGATGGTAAGAAGCTTCAGAAAGATTTGTTTCCGTCAGATATTGGGAGGCATCTGTCTGGGGTGAAGTTGCTTGGTGGAGTTGTTAGTAGAGACCGAGATTTTATTGAGAGGTTGGCTATGGAGAGGGCCTGCAAGGCTGTTGAGTTGATGCATCTTCTTCCTCAGTTGGGTGATCCTCAAAGTGAGCTCCTTTTGCTCCGATCGTGTATGGGTATCTCAAAACTCTTATTTGGCCTGAGGACTTGTCAACCTATGTACATGGAGAAGGCAGCATCATGTTTTGACAGAGGCTTACGTGGGTCTATAGAAGACAGTGTAGTCTGTGGAGGTCCCTTTTTTGGAGACCTCCAATGGAGGATGGCTTCATTGCCCATTCGGCTTGGCAGCTTGGGACAATATTCAGCAGTTGATGCCTCTTTGTATGCTTTTGTGGCATCTAGGGCCCAATCTTGGGTGCTTCAGGATCACATCATGTGAGGTAGTGGGATTCACGGTATGGACCATGATTTTGATTATGTTGTAGATTGTCTTTGTGTCAGGATACCCTCTTTTGATCTTAGTTGTTTTTCTAAAAAAGACATCGTCCCCCCAAAAGCCCAAAATGCTTTGGCGATGGCTCTTTTTACTAAAATAATTGAGGACATAGAAGTTAAATTTGACATGACCATTAGACAGAATGCCATTTTCAAATGTCTACAAGCTGATCACGCTCAAGATTTTATCCTTGTTATTCCAATAGATGGGCTTGGTCTGCATATGTTTCCAGTGGAGTATCGTAGTATCTTAAAATACCGTCTGATGATCCCTCTATTTCCATCGGATGAGGTATGTACAATCTGGCGTAAGGCATGTTTGGACACTTTTGGAGAACATGCACTTCATTGCAGAGAGCTTTCAGGTTTTAAATACATACATGATCTTGTTAGAGATGTTCTTTTTTATGTACTCAGACGTGCAGGTATTGCTACTAAGAAAGAGGCGCCTATGAATTTTTTAACTGATCCACAAGAGGGAAGATCGACACTTAGGCCTGCTGATGTCTTGATTTTTGGGTGGATAGGAGGGAAACATGCATGTGTGGACCTTACAGGAGTTTCTCTACTGGTGGGATTGAGGAGTGGAACTTTTATAGCGGGACATGCTGCCCTTAAAGCTACTTCGGCCAAAGTGGGTAAGCATGAGAAAGCATGTATTGAGAATCAACATGCCTTTATTCCCTTTGGATTTGATACTTTTGGATTCTTAGCACCAGAAGCTATGGAGCTTCTTAAAAGAGTCCAAAAAGTTATGAATAGTAATGTTATGGCTCCCAAGTGTATGGATGTTGTATTTCAGAGGATTGGATTTGCTATCCAAAAAGGACTAGTGGCGCAGCTTGTTGCCCGCCTGTCCTCTTCTTCAATGTAAATCTTTTCATGATATATAAATTAATTGATATTTTTTATAAAAAAATGGGATAGAGCACGAGGATTCACATCAATTTGTTGGTTTCTTTCATGCAGAACATCAGATTGTTTCTTCTTTTTGGGATGACTCCAGTCCAAGCTCTGGCCCTCTCCCACATACCCAACGTGTAGCAGCAGCCCCAGAGCAAGTGCTCAGTAGTCTCATAGTGAGATTCACAAAGGCTACATCTCGAGGCTAGAGAGAAACCTTTTCTTTGCATGAATGCTTCAGGTAACTAAAGCTTCTTGAAGAATCTTCCAGCAGCTGACTTTGATACGAGGAGGAGTGTTGGAGCTCCATAACTAGCAGGCACAGTCGCACCTGGGTATGACATGCCTATAGATTTTCCACACTTGTTTTGTTTACCAGTTGTATTTTCAAGTTGGTTGATATGAATTTAAAGATCATTCACATTATTTTCCAATTTCTTAAAATCTAGCCTTTTCCCCTATATTCTCTATTTGACACCGTATATATTGGAAGGATAGGATATCCTATCTAACTTCTCAAAATGTTGTGCAATGTAGGTACATGATCTAGCTAATTCTCATCAGGTGATTGGTGAAAATAGTCAAAGTACTAAGTACCAATATATGAGATATGAAGTTAACCATTTTATCAAATGTGGTAATATTATCCCTATATCATGAGTGCTACCATTCCATTATGGACGAATTACATATTAGTAACCATTATATCAAATGTGGTAATATTCTCCCTCATTGTTTGTGTCTTTACTCTCCAGGGTTCAGGAAATACAAAGATTATTCAGCAAGGATCTTTCAAGTGAGTCTCGAATTACTATTGGAGGTGAAGAAATCCAGCTGCCAATTCAGGAAGATTCCTTATGATTTGAGGTATATCAAATATGATGGTTTAGTGGTGCAGATGGGAGCGACTACATGTTTAATCATTGAATACGATTTAAGTTTATATTCCTGTTCTATATTTTTGCACCTGATGTGATGCTCGTTATTTTATAATAGAGCATATAAAATATAGGTAATTCTTTCTAAAACTAAAATTGGAAGTCCCAGCTTCAACTGATATTCCCATTTCATTTCTAAAACTGATATTCTTTCCGAAACTAATATATATTCCCATTTCATTTATGTAGGATAGCCATGAGCCTTTTATCACTGCATTTTGTTTAAAACAATCTCAACAAGTCTTTATTCTCTAATTTATAGTTTGTAGTTGCTTTTTCCTAATTAATCTATATTATCTTCAGCTAGCAGCCAAAGTCAGTGTTGGAATTCCTACTCTGGTACGGTGCTTCACATCTTCCAGCTTCAACCGAAAGTAGAGCAATACAGATCCTTCTACACTTAAAATTGAAGGTAGTGTGCTTATCATAGGCACCATAGCAAGTATGGTGTTATTTTGATGGTAAAAAGAAGTGGTTGATACTTCTTTTTGTTAATACTCACTTTGTATTTTGTAGAGGTGCCATTGAGAAACTTGATTCAGTCCTTTGGTAGGTCTACTTAATCCAGAATGAGAAGGTGCTTGCTGAATGGGCTGCTGAAGCAACTGTGCTATATTTTTTTTATTGGTGAATCACGCTCCTGTTTGAAATTGAAGGTAGTGTGCTTATCATAGGCACCATAGCATGTCTGGCAATATTTTTATGGTAAAATGAAGTGGTTGATACTTATTTTTGTTAATACTCACTTTGTATTTTGTAGAGGTGTCATTGAGAAACTTGATTCAGTCCTTTGGTGATCTACTTAATCCAGAACGAGAAGGTGCTTGCTGAATGGGCTGTTGAAGCAATTGTGCTATATTTTTTATTGGTGAATGGGTTGTTGAAGCAACTATGCTATATTTTTTTATTGGTGAATCACACTCCTGTTTGATACTTTAGAAATTCTGCATACTCTGTTGCCTAACTAAGCAGCAGCAAAAGCATAGAGAACTGCTGCCAACAATTGGAGATCAGTCTAGAACTCAACTCTAGCACTCTGAGAGGAAAGCAATAAGATCCCACCATCCTTCAAGCTTGATAAGGCAACAAACCACAACCACAGAAAGCTCAAGCACCCTAGGGTCAGCCTCAAGGCCATCTTCAACTAAGAAGAAGAATAGAAGAATAAAAGTCTTGTAGGTGGCGGCTGGGTGGTTGAGGGGAATCTAGAAAGAGACATTTCAAGACGTGGAAGATGTCATGTAGGTTGCAAGTATGGTGGCATATTTTGTTTGTTCTATTGAAAGACAAGTTCCTTCAATCAGAAGTTATTGTACTTGATAGAAAATTGTTGTATGAGAGTATGTCATTGGTGTTGTATTCAATATAAGGGGCAAGGTAAAATGTCCTCCCCTTGTAATTGTCAGTTGTTTATAAATAAAAAATATTCATACTTTCAAAAAACTGTGTTTGGTTGGAATTGGCATTCAATTAGAAAACCTAATAATGAACTGAAAATTGAATGGCTAAAAACCATGAAAATATAGTAATACAAAACTAGTATGCCATTAGTGGCTTTTTAAATACGCCATTACACTCAATAAGAACCATTTCATACGACAACATAATATAAAATAGTGGCATTTGTGTAAAAGCCAATTGATGGATAGTGGCTTTTTTATAAATGCCAAATTATGTTTTAGTGCCTTTATTTGGCATTTTTTGGAAGCCACTAAAGCCAAACATTTAGTGGCATTTACAACTTATGCCACTATCTTTCTAGTGGCATTGGTAGTAGAGGCATTTTTTAAGTGTCAACAAATGCCACTAAACATGTTTAGTGGTGTTTATTTTTTTAAGTGGCATTTCTAAAAGGCCACTAATGTGAGTATTTGTTGTAGTGTGATCAATTGTAGAATAGTAAAGGGTTGAATCTGCTAAGGATAACATTTTAAAGAAACCACTTCGAACCAGTTGTTAAGGTCAATATAAATCCAATTTTTTTTAGAAAATCATAACAGCTGGTGAACTAAAAATTACAAGGCATAATTTGATTAAATTGAGGGTTTAATGTAATGATAAGGGAGACCCAGATATCTAGCTTTCACTAGTTGATAATTTATAATAGATCAAACTAGGTCTGAGTGAATTTCTCTCATTGTGGATTGTGAATTCACAAGGATTGAATACATTGTGGGCTAGAGGTCTCACTAACTGTAGTTTTTGATTTGATCATCATGTAGGATTACTTCCATGATCACATAAAAAATGATACACATCCATTCAGCAATTTAATCTTATGTTTCTTGGTTATACACTTAGTATTATATAAAACATGCTGAAATAGTGATCAATTTGTATAGAAAGAAACAATAGAATGCAGAACAATCTAATCATATGAGGAAAATTGAGTTTAATTACTATCAGATGAACTACATGTGATGTTTGGAAACTCCCCATGTCCAAGAGAGAAGATCTACTCCCTCATTTTCAAAACAAGAACATAAATACAAGATGAAAGAGGAGAAGCCATGTCACTGGAGGAGAAATGAGAAGCAACAAATGGTGTTTGACTATGGTAGCACGCCCTGCCTTCAAAAAGACAAAGAACTCCAAATGGATGATATTCTTATTTGTCATCACCCCTGACCTCTTTCCCTGGAACTTGCCCTTATTTGAGTGAGAATAGAATTATGAATGATTAGGTTTATCCACCACTTTTCTTATGTAACACTTTTGGTATGATGAATGTGTAATTTCATATTATTTGTCATGATGGTTGGGCGACCAGGAGGTGTTGTCATTAGCCTATGAGAGACATGGTGGAGAAACTTTGTACCTTTTAGTAGATTGATCTATGGTTGAGATTCTCCGATCATGTTCTTGAAGATTCTTATAGAGAATGTGTTGCTCAGTCAAACCTAGGAGGGGATCACCGATCTGCTGGAGAGCCAAACTTGCTATGAGTCCTTGACTTAGAAGACACCTCAGATGGTCGGTCAATCATTTCTTTTGATAATTTGATCTTATAATTTCTTGATACATTTTGTATTAGGTGAATCAGTTGATCTTGATGGTGGGTCACCTGATCACTTAGTGTCGATAAGTCAACAGAGTCCCTGAAATTTTTGGTAACCTTCTAATCAGTCAGTCAGTAGGAGAGATGTTTTAATCTAGAATGCTTCTAGTAGAGCATGGAGGGGACATTCTGGTTTGTGCTATCAACAAAAGTGATCCCCTGATCTACCTACCAGATTGTGTTGATAAGCTTGATTTTTATATGAACTTGCATTGGATCTTGAACATGAGCTTCGTGATGAACTTCTTGGATGCGCTAGAGTTGATATGGCTTTAATAATGCAAAAGAGAAAGGAAAATGATCAAAATCCTAGTTGTTGAAGAAGAAGAACAATAATAAGGAAACGAAGGGAAACATAATGCAAATGACGGCTGAAGGTGAGTAAAACTACTCTAGAAACCATGATGAAAATATTATGAATATGCATTTATCAAACTACCTCAAACTTTAACATAGCATGCCCTTGAGAAAAATAGAATCAAGGAAACCTCCCAAATAATACTTCTTGCTTGTCACATCCTCTCTTCATAGTATCATCTAGTTCCCTACAACCACACATGGTAAAGAAACCCCAATCTCCTACAATCCAAGAATTCCCTGCATTGACTTCATATTCACAAAAAGTCTCCAAATCATAACATGTGCATCACAATCATGATATCGCTACATCCTCTGAAGGTTCTAAATATTTTTATGAGAATTGCAAAAATCCATGATTCATCTATAATTGAGATATCTTTTAGAGTGATTGTTACTCGATAGGTGATATATGGATTGAATGGAGTGATGAAAAAAAGAAGACAATGAATCTCTACTGTATTCAAATCGATAATGCTTTACTTTCATTGCAATTATGTTTATCGGATTTTTTTAATTTTTAGTGTGCACATTGGCATCTTTTTGTTGTGGTAATCCCCAACTGTAAACGAAGGGTATGGAAGAAACAAAGATGGGAGAGAGTGGTTCCACCTGAACATGGAGTTTGGCACATTATTTTTGGATTTTGTTTTATTTTTGGCAGATGATGGGGTAAGAAGGTGGTGGAAGATGTGTAGAAGAGTATATACTCATGTACCACATATTCGAGAATTAAGAGCATTGAAGAAACATTGACAACTTGTTCTATCATATAATATTAATTTCAAGATAATGATAATTCCACAGAAAGATAATCTTGATCAATTATAGTGAAACAATGAAGTTCCATCCCTTTTCCATCATTATAGTGTGTAATACTACTCATGGGCATTGCAGATATGCTAGATCCTAACATTGGTAGTTGAGATCACTTTATAAAAAATATTTGTTTCATTCAAATTTGGGGGTACATTGTTGATTTTTCAAAGTTAACATGCAAAAAGGAAAAGAATCTAGGTCGACTAGGTAATGGCTGATTACATGCAACTAACATGAATTTTTCAAAAAAAATAAAGGGAAACAAATACAATGCTAATATAGAAAGTAAATTATAGAAATAAATGACAAAAAGTGAAGATAATGAGGATGGAATGGTGACATACCACCCACCCTCCAACTTGAACTTAGAAATTGTCTCTTCCTTAATAAAACTCTAAATCCATAATGAAGGGCAAGGGAAAATCAATGGAAGTTTCACCAGTTATTGTGCTGACCTGATAGTGGTTTTTGTGGAGGTTGAGCTACAGACTATGGAGTTTGGCCCTGGAAGGAGGCCCTTGAAGGTCTATCATACTAATATAGAGTTGATGGATATTTTAGGGGCTACTTGGAAGGTGGATCAGTGTACTAGATTCCCCAATACCTAGAATTAGGGCAAGGGTATGTCTGGCTAGCGTCATAATGCTTGTAGTAAGTATGCCCATGTTAGTAGTGACCACAATCCTTATCCCAATCCTCACACACTCGCCACATGATACAGGTTATCCATTTGGTGGCCCTGATGATGCTCCTCCATATCCATGTGAGTCTAGAAGGCTTCAATATGGTCTAAAATTTTTAGAGGTCAGTGAAGTCTACAGCCTGGATGGCATGGTCGTCTCTTGCATGATCGGTTTGTATTGTGTGCAAAAGGGGAAGGGGAGGGCCTGACTCCTCATCATTTACCTCCATGGAGGCACTATATATTCTAATGTCACTTCAGGGTCCTCACCCTCATCGAGTGGATGCTCCCTCAGGCAATGGTGGATGTGTGTGTCTAAGTTGGTGGGGTATAACACAAGGCTTGCTGCTATGAAATATGTGTGAATGGGCATAGTGAGTATAACATGACTATTTATGAACATCCAAAGGACGATGCCATGATCCTTCAAGATCTTCAAGTTCACAGAAGATATCAAATATTTGATGTTGCTCAAGGGGGATGGCTTCTAGGTCATCATTGTGATGAAGGGAATGTGGGTGTAGCCCAAGTAAGTGGATATGGTATAGATGAATACTCCATGGAAGAACTTGTAGGTCTTGTTTTGGTGTTGTTGACTATGCAAATTCTCAATAAGTGCACTAACCTAATTGTAGGGTTAGGTTGTAGAGGTTTGATGCAGTTATAATGTGTGGTGCACTCATCCAACTGAAAATTGTGCAGCTGAGAATCTGGTGAAGGTAGCGGACTTCTGGATTGTTGATGATTTATGCCTTGGTGACGTATGGGAAGGCGTGGAGATACTACCTGATTTCATTCTAGAACTTGTCAGACTTGTACTCCATCGACATGTTATTGTGGTTTTCTTCAATGCATTTAACCAAACATTTCTTTTCGGTGTCAATGATGATGGTTGTAAGGTCATCTTCATCGAAAAAATGTTTATTTCCAAACATGTAGAAGGAACAACTATACTCCTGGTCATTATTGAAATGCTTTGTAAATTAAGCTAGGAACTCTAGGCTTATCTTTAAAAAAACTGGCCACACACTAAATGAATAGGTGGAGATGTGTGCTTGATGAAGAGTGTGCATCATGAAGTTGAAAATGCCTAAGATATGGAGTATCTTGTAGCATGCTTATCATGTGAGCTAGACCTCGATAGCTTCCATGACCTTCTTCCTCTTCCAGTGTTCATGGTTGATGAAATCTTTATACTTGATTGGAACATGGGCTTTGTGAAGGGGGGAGAAAACTTCTATTCCTTGTCTCTCACTTCGAGACTGAGTTGGTGGTGGGCATGGTTGTTAGTAGAAGTCTATGGTGGAGCTTTATGATCATCGAGTTGCTGCTCAACGTTTCCCCATCTACATCAATTTCTTTCTCACAAAGGACCTCCTCATGCTCCCTATCATCGGAGGGAGGCATGCCCTCTAAGGAAGTCATTTCCTAATGTGAACACCACCAGTAGGCCCTATAGAATGGGAGTGGGGGAGAGGTGAAGTCATTGTCATTTCCTTTTATTTACCCTTGTGAGTGGAAGGGGTTCCACTTATTTAATATCCTATAGCTTGATCCAATGTTTGAAGGTGCCTCCAATAGAGTTAGGAATACTGGATTCTATAGGGATCTGGATTGGTCTATCATAAATGGTGTTCAAATGATCAAGATGTATCCTTTGCTTGTTGTAGAGTGTTGGTTGAGTGATCAGTTGTGGCATTTAGCCAATAACAAATGTTGTAGTGGCTTCTAATGAAGGATGATAGAGTGAATAGGCACAAGCGGTCATCCAATCCAAGGGTCACAAACTCGACTGTTACTCTTCCTAGACATAGATTAATGGCGCCTGACCCTACATCAATCAAAACTTTCTCTATGGCAAGGAATGGGTTGCCAAAAATCATAGGATATAAGAGATCCTCCTTGATTTCCATATTCATGAATTCAGAAGGGACATACATAACCTTCCCAACCTTCACATGTCCTCAATGATACTTATGGGTGTTCTCATGGAGGAGTATACTAGCTATATGGTCATAGTGGTGGGAAGAAGCTCAATTCAGCCCAATCTCTGGAACAAGTTGTATGATATGATGGAGATGCTTGTACCTAGTCTACAAGCCCTTTCCTATAGGTTTTTTCACCTAGATAGAGGTCAATATTGAAGGAATCATTTTCTTTCTGTGGCATCTTATTTAGATTGATGTTGGATGTAGTTCTTGCAAGTTTTAGAGGATCATACACCTTGGTGATGTACTTCCTGGACAACAAGGCCTTTAGATACTTAAACCATGGTGTAATCACAAAAAAAAGCATCTAAGGAAGGGATGTCCACATGAAGATTCTTATTGCTTTATAAAATCTCAAAGAATCTGGTATGTAATCTTGTTTGTTTCAAACATGCCTTATAAGGTGGATGTAGCTTGTAGACTGGCAAATCACATTCAATAATTTCCACCTATGGTTTTTTAACATGGGAGGCTCTCCTTCATCAAAATCAGCATTGTGTCTTACACTTGCTCTTTTTCTACCATCATAGTAGAATCATCATCAAACTCAATGGACACAGTGGTTGGATTCACTAGAGGAGTGGAGGCATGCAAATTCACTGAATGTATGAAGATTACTTTTAGCTGCTTGGGTGCTTTAGATTGTTCTCAGGTGGTCCAAACAAAAGAACCCGTAGTAGGGCATAGAGATGGAGATAGATGGGTCAGTTGAGAATCAATAGATTTTTTATAAGCCTGGTAATTGGAGAGAAAGGAATGATGTCTAGCAATCATGGACTGATATGATTGGGGAGAATCTACTCAATGACTGGAAAATTATCATCTGTGGAAAAAAGAGGCGTGAGGTATTTGTGGGACTTGATTTGATTATGAAATTGTTGCCCTTGATTGTAGCCACAATTCTTAAAATTCCATGGTAGTTCCCTTGGTTCCTAAAGTTTAGTTGCTTAATGTATTGGAACCCTAGGGACCACGACTTTGGTTGATTATTTGAGAAGGTTTCTGGTGCTATGAGTTCTTCACACTGTTTGGATTGCCCTACTAGAAGCTAGGATGGTTTCTAGTTTGGCTCAGGTTGTAGTAGGCTTGGTTGGGTACGTTTTGGATGGAGTTGAGTACTTCCATATGTTTCCATCTTCACCTTCCACTAAATCATTGTTCACCATGATGTTATAGAAGAGATGGAAACTAAGGTAGAATGGTCATCGTGATGTTCCTAGATTTTAAACGCCTTGACCACACATGTGACGTCCAAATGGAAACCTCGCCTCGATGAAGATCTCAATTTAAACTCACACACTAGGCCAAGAAGAAGGAAGCAAGAGTAAGTTAGAAGGAAACAACACACATGTACATGAACAATATACAAACCACTACCACACAAGATCACCATCCAACATTTAATTAAAAAGTAAATTATTACACCTTGAATAGTAAACTTTTACATATGCACATACTACATCTATGACATGATCTTCAGACAATAGGTCCACATGTACATCAGCTCACCACACAACTCGTAGCTATCCCAATTCTTCAAGAGCATATGTCTACAACCTAAACAAGAGATTGCAAGTGGTACACGTAAGAATAATATAGTCAAATATTGTTTTGAGTATGCCTACATGTCCTTATACACCTCTCATTACTAAGACTTTGCAATAAGATAAAACTAAAATTTGGAAGTAATCAAACAAAGATAACAAAAGCATATACCCAAATAAAGATGTTTATTAATAAGAGAGAATACACATTGTATGCATATTTTCCATTATATCATTCATGAATTTTCCACCTAAGGGAATAATGCATCATCTTGGCTACCAAAGAGCTCGAAACACAAGGCCTTTTGATCTACTACCAAAGATTTATATCATTGTACAATGTGACCAACAACCAAAGAGTTAAGTCACCTCCAAGCATTGTACTACGAAAGAGTTTAGTGCTTTCATATAATGGAACAAATATATTATGTTTGAGGTGTTCAGAAATATGTATACAAAAATCAAGCAAGAGAGCAAACAAGATCAGTTATTTTATCCAATATCATATGCCAAGTGCTTTGTACCCATGTAATACTACCATACAATGTAGTAGGCCAAATAAGAGGTAAGGTGTACCTTGAATCAAGATAATAGAGGGAGTTTGAGTTCCCCCATTCTTCTATCTATCCACCATGAGTTGTAGGTGGGAAGTAGATGTAGGAGGTGGATGTAGAGAGGAGATTGAACAGAGATAACAAAGGGTAAAGGAATAGAGGATTTGATGGAGTTCAATACATGAATCTGAGTGCTTTCCTATAGAGTTGTTCATGGTTGATGACCCTCAGTTTTCTAGGTAAGGCATTGAAAATATAGGGATGCCATAGGCTTTTTGGATTAATTTTGAGAACAAAATTTCTTTTAAGATGTATATGGTGTGATGGAGTGGATTTTGTCTTAATTTTTAGGATAATATTCCTTTTAAGGTGTGTAGGATGTGATGGACTAAACTTTTGAAATCCCTAAATACTTTGTGGCTTTTAGAAGAAAATAGAGGGAGTTTAAGTTCCCCCTTTCTACTATCTCTCTGCCACAAGTTGTAAGTGGGAAGCGGAGGTAGGAGATGGAGGTAGAGAGGAAATCAAAGGGAGATAACAGAGGGTAAAGGAAGAAAGGAGTCAAGGGAGTTCAATACATGAATCTGAGTGCTTTTCTGTGAAGTTTTTTATGACCGATGACCCTTAGATTTCTAGGGAAAGAGTTGAAAACCTAATGACATCATAATCATGTCCTTGACAAGGCTCACAAAAGGGATATATAGTTCTATGTGCTGCTACAATTGTTGTGGTTGTCCTCTTGTTGTGTAGGTTTTGAAACTGGACTCAAGGTGAACTTTCTTATAGGAATATTTTTGAGAGATTTAAAAATGGATTTAAGATCAACACTTTCTTTGTCTATGGATACCTTGAGGATGCCTCCTTGTCCTCAGTTGGATCAGGCTTGTATTTCAGAACTTCTCTTGGCAATTTCTCAAACATTGTCAAAATTTTAGAAAATGAAGTTCCTTCTAGATGATATGTCAAGGAATGTAATGTGGTTGTAATGAACACCTTGGTAGAATTTTTCAATCAACTAGACTTGAAATATGACATGGTGCAAACAACAGTTGAGGAACTCCTTGAATTGCTTCCAAGATCTACCAAGGATTCGGCCAGGATCATGGTGGATTGTGTAACATGTCTTTTGATTTGGTAAGCGAGGGATGAGGAATAGTACTTCTCAAGAAACATAGATTGGAGATCATCCCATGTAGTAATGTGGTCCCCCTTTCATGGCATTGTACCAACTGTTTGAAGGGAACAATGGTTAGAGAAGTGGTGGAGATGATCTGGAGAATTGTCACCCTTATTATTGGCGAAAGCATTACTCTGGAGCATGATGATTCTTTGTGTGTAGATTTCAAATTATGGGCATAAAAGGATGTTGTGTGTCAGTGGTCTTAGGGATGAAGAAGTCCTTAAGCTACTTCTTTTGTTCTTCTTCTTGTGTTGTAGCATCCTGGATGTGATTATCAGCAACCATGGTTTCCCTTGTCTCCTTGACAAGAGCCACTCTTAGCATGGTGAGGTCCATATTCACTCGACAGTTGATTTCTTCCCCATCCATTATGTTTTGATAGGATCGAGTCAGATAGTGGAAATTCATGTTGATCTCTAGGTCAAATGCAAATGGTGTAGAATCGACAATTTGTGAGCGTCACATACACCATTTGTACCTAAAAGATAGTATACAACATTAAAAATGAAGGATGTGGTAGTTCAAGAGATTTGAGTGATTATCAATTGAACAAAAAAGCCTAAATGTTAAAAAGAATGGGTTTTGAAAGATATTTTGGTGTTCCTAGGGAATGGTGCAAATTTGGTGTGACTTGTTTGCACACACAATTTCCCTAGAAGAACTATCCTAGGTTTTAAAGCCTTTAACACATTCGAAACTAATTGGACCACTAGTGGATGGATCATTGGTATAATAGTAAATAGTTGAATCTGAAAGGATATTATTTTAAATAAATCTCTCCAAACCAATTGTAAAGAGAAATATTTAAATGCAGTTGTTCGAAGAACTATTGAACTAAGGGTGAATCAAAAATTGCAGGTCAAAATTTGATTAAACTATGGGTTTAATTCAATGATATGGGACACTAGGATGTCTATTTTTCACTGCCACCGCCTACATACTTATCCACTCGCTACAACTCAAATAATTTTCCACAAATCAAACTAGGACCGAGAGAATTTGCATCCTTGTGGATTGTGAATTCACAAGATCAAAATTACATGGAGGCTAGACGCCTTATTACCTATGGTTCATGATTTGGTCATCCTATACGGTTCCTTCTGTGATGGAATCAGGAATCCTACACATCCATTTAGTAACATAATCCTATGTTTTTTTATCTATAATACATGATATTACTATAGGTGCTAAAATGTTGTAATAGACTATAGTATCACAACATACTTAAATTTGTTATAGAAGACCTTAATTACGCAACATATTGTGACCCGTTGTAATAGTCACACATAATAACATGTTGTAATAGACAATCATTACACAACATAGACTAACCCATTGTAATATATCATAATCAACAAAGTTCATTCACCTGTTGTAATAGATACATGTTGTAATAGATCAAATAATACAACCACATTGTTATATACCAAGATCATACAACATACTCCAACATGTTGTTATATACTAATTACAAAATGTGTTGTGATATGTTCTATTTAGCCACACATGATAAATAATTGTAATAGACCACCATTATACAACATAGACTAACCCGTTGTAATATACAATAATCACACAACATGAGTTCACATATTTTAATAGCTACATGTTGTAATAGAGCATATTCACAAAACATGTCATAATCAGTTGTTATGTACCCAGATGATACAACAAACTACAACTTATTGTTATATACCATAATTACACAACAAACTCCAACCTATTACTAATCACATTATGTCCTTATTATTAAGAAAATTCCCTTAGTAGAAAAATGCAAAACCTTCAGGTCCCCTTGACTTACTCTCTTTGTAATTTATGCAATCAATATGTCCACTCTTCCCCTCTAATTCATCTTACCTCTGTCTCATCCTATTAACAAGCTTGTACCTCACACCATTATCATTTTCAGCATATATGTTCGGTGAACCTAACACCAAGTAATTATGTAATTAAGTTCTTGAAATTCTCAACTCTTACAAGACAGACCTTAACGTCATGATTGATTCTTCCTAAAAATTAATTGTTAAAGATGGCACTAGGTTTGATTCCAAATCTAATTTTCTCAATTTTGGGTCGGTTCTTCAGAATCTGATCGAACAACCATGGGTTAGATGTTTTGACCTGGAATCGACACGAACCCAAGTTCTTAATAGAGAATCTAATGATGAGCATCTAGTCAGAGGATTGTTTTTCCTATGAATAAGGCCCCATGGATGACATCATTTTGGTGTATTCAAATGACTCCAAAATTTTTGATGAAGATTATAGTCATTTATTAGATCTATGGTTAAGATTTTAGAATTTTGGAGATCGTTTGAATAATTATAAATGTTAATTCGGGACAAAAATGACATTTTGGAGACATTTTCGTTAGATGGTTATAAGAATTTCTTATTTAATGAAACTTGGAGGAACAATTGTTACAATAGTATTAAAGTGTGATACAAAATTTAAGATCAATTAGAGCTTTTTGATGGTTTAAAAAAATTATACAAGAACTATGTTCAAACTAAATTTAGTGGTTTAAGTCATTTACATTATTTCAATGAAACAATAAAAAGTTAATATATCAAGTTTTATTTATCTAATGAGGTGAAATTTTTATTGGAGACTTTTGAGTATATATTTGATTTTTGATGAGTTTTGGAGGATTAACAAATAATGATAAATTATTTTATACCCTTAGAGGAAAGATATGATACATAATCTATTTGAGGGATCAAACGATTTTAATTTAATTTAATTTTTGGTCAGGATGTAGATTACTTGAATATGAAGCAATATCCAAAACCTTAGTTCATTGTAGTTACGGTTTAGAAGATATTAATTTTTGAAATTCGAAATATAGTTTCCAAAATATGAAATTAATTCACCTAATATATGACATTTACTTGTATGAGCTCCTAGTTTATATCTTGGGCATTCCTTTCATTTAAGGTGTACAAAATAGTCATTGGATCAAAAGATCTAATGACCACCATATTGTCTTCAACCTGACACTAAAGATGCATACAAACTTAGTAGTATGTTCTTCCTCTCTTTTTTCACCACTACAACAAACAAGGCAATATAATCACAATATCTTTTCTACACTTTCAAAAGTGTAATTCTAGCAAACCTCCCTTGAACATACAAGCATGCATAGTCCTTGAAGAACTTCCTCTCTTCATCTCCATGCCCCCACAAACTCAAAAATAATGCATGATCACCTATGTTTATGTAAGTGATATTTGGGTTAATGATGTGTCCATTAGTAGAATCATTCAACTAGTTCATAAAAGCTAAAGAACAACATTTTCTTGCATCACATGTGCATATATGGTATTATTTGTCTCTTCTTGATCTATTTCTAACGTTAATCCCCGTTTGTGTTGTGCTTTAATCCCTTTTTTAATCTATTATAGTATTTACTTTTTTATAATGAACAATATACAATACTCATTTCGTTATATAAAAAATCACATATTGAAATATGATGTATTATTATAATGATCATGTTGTTGAACATGTATTATTATAATGATCATGTTGTTGAACACATGTTCTTAAAGTAACAAATAATTTAACATCTTACATTACTAGAATGGATATGAGGTTGAATGCTAACTATGAATTACAATAGAATATTTTGTTAATTATATGCAAGATGTAACCTTCAGTTAAGCCTATACTTCCATCAAAGGTTGGCAACGATGGAGGGAAGGGGGTCCAACTGGGGCCTCGACCCCCCAAAATATTAAAACATTGTAATTAGGTATAGTTAATTAATTCCTAGTTGTCCCTCTCCTTTTCTTATTCCTCTTTTTCAAAACATCAATCATTTCATTTATTTTCTTTTTGTTTGAATCATGTCTCATCTTTTGATCATTATTCTCTCTCATACACTAACATACATATATTATTGCAACAATTGTTCAAATAAATATACTTTTGATAGAAAGTGTTAAAGCTTAAGTAAAATAGATGACAATAAATAAGAACTGAATTATAGTATTACTAGTCTTAGTTAATCAAGAAAACTAATCACAAGATTTTTATTTATTGTGTTGTTTAATTTTTTTAGAACCTTCATCCTATATTTTAAACATCGTTAATATATGAAATATAAATAAATCTATTAATGAAAACTTTCTAATGATCCAAGAATGACTTTTTGTGTGGAAGTTAAAATATATTTATACGGTATGTACAAGTGTCTTTTTGAGTTATTAGCACAATTTGTACTAACTTTTCCTCACACACAAAAAAAATTAGAAGTCAAAGGGTCTTAGTTGCACACGGTCCATGGGGAGTCATCTTCTTAATTATGCAATAGGCACATGGTATATACAAACTTTTTCTTTGAAGAAAAAAAATATGTCCATTACATTCACTTTCCTACTATGTTTTTAATATGTATAAAAGACCGATCTTGAATTTGAAAGAATGGTATAAAAACTACCATAGTCCAAGATTGTATGCCACATGATCTAAAATGAATAGAACATAGAGTGAAAAAGTTTGTTATATGCCATCGTTGTCTTGTTATCAATGAGTTTCATTGGAAAAGATAAAATAGGAACAACTATATATGTACTTTCGTGTGGAGGAGTTGTAACATATATATCGACAAGTTCCTTGTGTTTCTAAATAGTGAAAAAGATACAATCTATCGTCGTATATTTTGTATATTACTTTTTTTTTAAAATTGCTACATCTCATCAGGATACATATGTTGTTGATATATTATTTATTTGTTAACTCACTCTTACGTTGTATCCAATAGAACTACTAGTCATATAATACTATTATTGTGAGTTTAATTCTACAAAGATTCAAAAAGCATAATTTAAACAACTAGTTGTAAGAATGTTGTTAGAATAATAGTTCTTATGCAAATAAAATTTTTTTCAAGTTCAATTACTTGATCATGCTGCCAACTTCATGTTTTTGGCTCTGTCCCTAAAGGTTGATGTATGTGCCAATATCTCATGTGAAAGAACTTCTAGTTCATGGCATGCATTGATGAGAAGAACGAAGAAATTGTATATTTGTATATTTACAAGGCATGCTTCATATGTATTATAAGTCATGTTTCCTTGAAATTGTGTAATATCCTCAACTCATATAAAATATTCTTTAATGTGTAAGCTACTTATCATTATATTCTTTTAGTTTGTTCAAATTTCTAAATACATTGAATAAATGACATTATGTTGATATATTTGACATATCATCACAGTATTATTCAAAGTATATTGGTCATTGCTTCAACCAAGAAGAGGTCGATGAGGTCCGAAATGAGTGGGTGATGTATGTTCTTGAGCACAAATCAGATTATGTCACATGAGGGGGAGATATATGTTCTTTATCATAGACCAATGTATGAAACCTTTGTAGTTAATTTTAGTTCAGTTCTAGAGTGTGTACTAAGTACTTTGTATTTGAATCTTTTTATGAATGATTGTTTATGTATTGAATTCAATGCAGGTTATTTTCAAGGTTTGAGAAATTTTATTGAACTATGTGCTTCTTTGTAAAATGAAAAAAAAAAGAATAAATTCATATTTATTAGATTTTTTAATATAGTTAATTTGATCAATAAAATAGGTTCAATATGATCTATCAAACTCTAATCAAATACAACAATTAATAGTGTGTTGTAAAAGATGTGATACTACAACGAACAACACATGTTGTGTTATCCCCACCTATTACAATGCATGTGTTTGGAAAATGGACCCCTATTACAATAGGTGTATCTAGTGAACTACAACATGCACCAAATTTGTATAAAATTCATATATTACAAAAAGAACACTATATGTTGTATAAACACCCCTATTACAATGGGTGTATTTATCAAAAGACAACATGATTCAACTATTGTATACACATATATATTACAATAGGGGTACTTCATGTTGTAAAAAGTATCCCTATTACAACGGGTGTGTTTAACGAAAGACAACATACTTCATCTGTTGCATAATATATATATTACAATAGGTGCACCACATGTTATATAAACACCCCTATTACAATGGGTGTGTTTATTTGAAGACAACATGGTTCAAGTATTGTATAATATATATTATAATGGTTGTACCACGTTCTATAAAACACCCATATTAAAACGGGTGATTCATTGAAAGACAACATGTTTCAATTGTTGTATAAAATATATGTATTACAACATACACACCACATGTTATGTAAAGCATCCTCCCATAAGACATGATCTAATAGAATGGTTAACACATGTTGTAAAATGGAAAATGAACTATTGTGAAAGCATTTATGTAGTAGTGTTGATTTCAAATTCTCTTCTAGGTTGTTGTGGTGTATACATACTACTGGAATGAGTTCATTAACACCTCTAATGCAATATCCCAAAGAATTCCTTCTCAATTGAGTTTGGCTAGTAATTGATCACTTTGATTGTCAGGAAGTTTATAATTTATTATAATCATACTTCTTCCTTCTGCATCAAGAAATTCATACTTGAGCTATTCAAGAAGGGGTTTAAACTTAGGAAATGGAACGAGCAATAAATCATCTGTAGGCATCCTCTGCAAAAAATATATAATTTATTTTTTTGTAGATTCTTCTGGAATGATATATTCTTCTTTAGATGAATCAAGATAGATGAGGATCTCATCTACCTCTAGATCAATAATACACAAAGATGAGTTTTTAAATGTTGTCATTAGAAGATCCACTACTGCATTATGCTCCTAGATTTCTGCATAGAGCTAGTACTAGAAATCCACAAAGTAGCATGATTTCAGCTATGATGGACCTTTCATGTGGTCCATGATGTTGAATTATATGTGTTCATTACCAACTCAAATAGTGACAACTCATCCGGGTACATCAATCAAGGCATGTGTTGTTGAAAGTAAGGGTCTCCAAAAGAATACCAGGCATAGATGATACTCAAACTTAGTTATGATGAACTAAGAATATTCTAATTCTAATGGGAAAGATTTCAATAGCACTATAATGTTTGGTATAATAAAAATCCACCAACTATATCCACATGTTATACTCATCCATGAAAATCAAACCAAACCTAGTTATCAAAGAATGTCACATGAGGCTCATATTGGCACCTAAATCATCCAAACCATGTCTTTAAGTGGAATCCAAGATGAGAAAATAAACTCTAAAATCTCTATGATATTTATTCTTGTTAGGCACGATGTCTTGGATAAAAGATGTTTCCATTCTATCTATATCTAGATTGACTCTATCTTTCTGCAATTGCATTTCTTTTTAATGGGGGTTTTGAGAAACTTTGTGAAAGTTGGCATCTCAACAATGGAATCAAGGAGAGGGTCATAAATATGTTTTTTTTCTAATGGTAACGAGAAACGTATTGTACTTTTCTCCCACTTTGGCCTTTACTAGCCAATGATGAAAGGGTGCATCAATAAGTGGATTGGTAGACTTTTGTGCAAAGATATATAGTAGTCCATGGTGTAATCTTTCTCACCTTAGGGTTTTCATCTTTAGGGTTCTTGAGTTTTCCTACAATTATAGGCTGCTCCTTTTGAAATTAAGAAGCATGTAGAAAGGTGTCAGATCATAGGCTACCATCTTTTCAGGCTCATGGTTCCTATGCTTGTACTTTTTACAGGAAGGAAACTACCCTATTAGATTTTGTATAGAATCTTCAATTGAAGCTAGTTGTTTATCAATCATCCTATTATGTTCTTATAGATCATGAATTTGTGTATTTCACTAATTTGTGCATTTACACTCCCCATCTGGGTCTGCATAGTATTATTCATCAAGCTTTTATTGCCCAATATGGCCATCCCAAGAAATTGTGGAAGAGAATTTATCTAGTTGATGGAGTTATGTTATGGGATGATAAAATTCCTCTTTGGTACCAATAGAAGTTTCTTTGTTGATTTTCATTCTAGTTTTTTCTATAAATGGTTGGATTACTTGAAACTTGGTGAGTTTTGGCCTCCTACCATAGGAGGGATTTCCTAGCCTCAGCATGTGTTGTTGCATAGCCTTTTTTTAGTGTTGGAACATGGGTTTTAGAACAGCAGTAGCAACATTATCAATATTTGCATATAGAAAATCATAATCATTGGCCTCCTTTAAATATATTAGGCAAAATTATTATAGTTTTAGACCCATTAAAAATCCCATGTAGATTGCTACTACATAATTTTTTGATAATTTGCATTCATTTGATTACATCTTTTTTTGGAAAGTCACTTCCTACAACAACATTGATGGAATTATTTTCTTCTTGAGTGATCACATCAAATAATGTCATGATTAAGAATGTTCCATCAAAATCCATGATCATTGGAAACCTTGAAATATTTTCCATGCTTCATATGAATTTTCTGCTAAATTTTGTGCAAAATCAGTGATCTTATTGCGATAGTGGATGGTCCTTTGTGTAGGAAACAATTTGTTGAGAAAGGCTTCAACAAGTTCCTTCCAAGTTTTGAGTACTCAACGGATTCAGGCTAAGGTGCCATTCTTAAAGCTTTGTCCCTCAGAGAAAATAGAAACATTTCGCATAGATGATTTCTTGTGTGACTCTTTGGATGTTCATAGTATCACAAGTTATCTTAAAGGAATCGATGTGATGATGAGGATTTTCATCATGCAAGTCTACCACAAATGTTCTTTGTTGAATAAGAGAAACAATACTTCTCTTGATAAAAAAAAGCAACAAAATATGGGATTGGGTTCAGAACGGGAAGCCTAACATCATTAACCTTGGAATGAGTGTTAAATGAAGAGATTGTCTTGGTTCCATTACATTCTTCTTTACAAGTTCCTAAAAATTTCAATCACAAAGGTGTGAGGACCCTATGTGCAATAATTTCTCTAGAAAGAAGTAAACATTGTGAGTGTAATTTCTAAAGAGAAAACAAAAATTTGTGACTAAGAGTAAGTAGACTTTAGCTTCTTAGAAGGTTTCCATTTAGCCTTATCCCTGAGAACAACACCTAAAATTGATTGGCTTTGAATGTATCTTGAAAGCCCAAATTCCTAGTTAAAATTTTTCAAAACTTAAATTTGTACGTGACTCAAAGAGACATCCATGGAGAGATACATAGTATATTGTAGTATGTGGGGTTGATCACATGGATAACAGTGATAATAACATAAGAGTCTAGAAATATTAGTTTATCTTAGTTCAAATAACAATTGAATTGAGAGCCCCAATAAAGAATGAAGTAATCAACTAACATAAGAAATGTATGTTGTGAAACTTAAATAAATGTAATGAAGATTATAGTAAATTGAAAATTGAACCAGGTTTCAAGTATTAATCTTACTCTTAATAACACAACATTATCCTCTATTTTATATTCTAAAACATGATTTTGCAAGCACTAGTCAAGATATGTAACACCTTCGTCTCTCAATATCAGGGTAGATTTATGTAAAAGGCACCTCTGTCTCAATACATCTCTCTGAAGAAATCAACTAAGAGATCAAGAATAAAACATATGACTATTGCTTTAGTAGTATCTCACTATGGTGTCTTTTCACAATTCCAAACCCTAGATCCTCCAAAAATTGTTCTTTCAAACACGTTTAGATTAGTCTTTGCAAGATGGCAGCTAATGAAATGTGGTTGATTAAATAAGTGATGTAATACAATAGGAGTATGGAAAAAGAATTACAAGAATACATACACACACACGTATATATATATAATATAATTGGAGAGGAATTATAAAGACACCATCTTTAGATCAAATATTTATAAAATTGTACTAAAATATGTAAACAAATATTTTACAATCATGCTAGACATCAGATTTGTGGGATTTTATTTATACATAACACTACACAGTAAGAATATGAACAAGTCTTATCTACTCTTCAATAGGGAAAACTCCTCATCTCTTCTACTTCTTCTTTGTATAACATGCCCATGCATTCCTAGAGGGAATGAAGACACACATGGACTCCGACAAGGGAAACATAGGTCAGCAAGGCTGGTACTAAGTTCAAATGTTGATTTTATGAGATCAATTGTAGGTAATTTTTTTGGGTGCAATAAGGTAACAACAAGAAATGATCTAGTTACCATGCTACATTGAAAAGGGCACAACAATTCAAAGTAGTAACGAGAAACAATAACGAGATTTTTAAATCTAATATCAATATACTAAATCATTTAAAAATGAAATGATTTATCCACTAGAACAATCAATCTAACATTTTGACTTCACCATTTTCTAGGTGCCTAATATTCTTCCCTCTATGAGAGAACAACATTTTCGCCTATGAGGGAAACCAATACTTGGGGATTGGCACGTTTCTACCAATGGTGTTACACACTACTCAATTGATATTTGAACAGATGCAACTCCATGAATAGACACACATGGTGGAATCACTTTCAAAATTTATAAAGGACCTAAACAAACAACCTAATTATACTAAAATGCTAACCTGATGGGGTCGTGTCGTAGTATAGGTAAGGTGGTAAATATACTGTCAACCCACAAGGAGAAAAGTGGGCACTAGAGCTAAGTTAGTTTTTAGGCTAGGTTCCTACTGTAGAGTCTAGGGTTAAGGGTTTGAAGGTTGTTTTGATTGTTAAACTAAGGATGAACAGGCAAGCAAGTAAAGGAAGACAAGAAAGATTAAAACCTAAGTTAACCCGAGATAGTTAATTCTACTAAGCAAGAAAAGACAAGGAAAGGTAATGCAAGAAAAGAACAATCTACACTAAGGCAAGCAAGGAAAGGTCTACACTACAGTAAGCTAGCAAACAGGGAAGAAGAGGAATTAAAGACCTAAACTAGCAAGAACAAAATAAGAAGCTAACTAAGCAAGAAAAGAGCTAACTAAGCTAACACTAGCAAAGCAAGATGGCAATCAGAATTTTGTAGAAATTAAGGGAAATGTGGGTTGTTTAAGGGATGCACTTTTCAATTAGGTTAGGGGTGGCATGTAAACATTATGATTCCATATAGATTACCAAACCAAATAACAAGATAGAGTCTAATGAATTATCCTAAACTACTAATTGGTCGTGGATATGCTCGGTTGTGTATAGGGTAACTAGTCCCTAACACCCCTACTACCCTTGTGAGGCTCAATTGGGTTAGGGTTTAGGTGTAAATCAATTAGAGTCTCATAAAGCCTAGGCTTCTAGGATAAATGATCTTAGGATGATTAGGGGATGAGGTTAGTATTGGGAGTAGAAGTGAGGTTTTAGGCCTCCCATCACCAACATTATAGCCTTGAGAAAGCTCCATGCTAAGAACACCAAATTCATCTAAACTAGATACTTAGATCTCTTAACTAGGGTTATGAGAATTGATTAGAATTTAGGAAGATGGGTGGCTAGCTATGGATCCAAGAATTATACCTAGGAGAAAATCCCAAAATTCACACATATAAGTAATTTCCCTAAATTCCTAGGTGATTTCAAGCACAAACTAACAAGCAATTCATTAAGAGTGATATAGGAATAGAGCATAATCATTAGAAAATGAAATTACAATCTTTACATATTATTTTCCCCCAACATGGTATCAAAGTAACATTTTTCACCCCAAATAACCCACCCAAGGGGCCTAACTACTGATAGCAATGGAAAATACAAAGAGAAAGGAGAAAGAGGTAGAAGAAACCATGGAGCTCGGTGTAGATGAAGAAATCCTAGACTTCAGCTATTGTAGGATGTCCTCCTCTCTCATCCAAGGTGTAATGGCATGGGATGATGGTGGAATAGGATCAAAACACTAAGAAACTAGGGTTTTGGTGGTGGAAATGGTGAAATTAAGCGGAATGGAGGTGGAAATGGAGTGGAATGGGTGGAATGTGAAAATGGGGATCTAGGAAGTGGTAGAAGGTAGCTAACCTCATGGTAGAGTTTCCACCTAGGTATATATAGGTGTGGGGGAAGCAATAGGTCAAGTGGTGGTAAAGTGGGAAATTTAGTGCAAAAGTAGCTAGGTTTTTGTGAGTATCATGGCCATGGTGGTCACCACGGCTGTGGAAAAGTGGGGTAAAAATGATCATGGTGGTGTGCAATGATCGTGGTGAAAAATGGAGAAAAACATAGTAACATGGTCAAGTTTGTACATGAAGTAGCATGGTCATGGTGGTCACCAAGGTCATAGTGGGGCAAGGGTAGCACAGACGTGGTGGTCACCACGGCCATGGTGGCCACCACGGCCATAGTGGCTTGGAAAACACATCATGTTCTTGGCTCCACGACCATTCTGCATCAACTGCCATATGGTCATTCAAGGTGGCACGACCATTCTGGGTCAGTCCACCACGGCCATTCTGAGTGGCACGGCCTTAGTGATTCTTGATTTGCTTGAAGCTGACTCTATTGATTTTGGAAGAGCCAGCAAAACCGTTCTAAGATACCATGGATGTGGTGGTCTCTATTGCAACACTTTGACTTGATTCTTTGTTCATTCTTAGACATCTTTGTTTTAATGGATCTTTTGCCAATAGGGATAGGTTGAGGGAGCCTCAAACTTAACTTTAGGCCTCTCCAAGGGTATAGAAACCCTAGGATCATTCCTTATCTCTCTCTTCCATCAAGCGTGGTCCAAATGCCTTAAAAACATGCAAATAATTTCCATAAGTGCATTTTATACAAATATGGATATTATGGGAAATAATATGTAATCTAACATGTATAGATGTGATTGAAATGCATTATGACACAAGTTCAAGCCCTAAAATAGGGCTAAATAACCACCCCAAACTTAAAACATACTTATCCACAAGTATGCTCCTACTCAATCTCTCTACAAATTTTTCACACTCACGAAATGAAAAATGCAATGTAATAAGTGAATATTGACTAAATGGGCTCAAGGGTGACTAAGTGCAAGCATTCTACCTCTCTCCTCTCCTCTTTCACAAACCAATCACGATTAGAGAACTGAGCCTGCAAACTTCAAATATAGAGCATAGAAAATGCAATCCATCCACATGGTTGTCATATCACTCCAGGTATACCGTTTCATGGTAGAAAAGGTAAAAAATAATTATTTTTTGTTGTTTTACATTCATGCATTCAATCTCATATGTCCATCCACACTAAGTAACCCACATTGCTATGAAAAAGGGCAAATGAGCTAGGTATGACATTTCGTAGCTCTATGGGCATGCAAAGGGAAGAAAGGGTTGTGGTGAGGATTTGGAGTGCTTATACACACGCATCTTTTCTTTATTTAGATGCTCTAAATAGGAGCATATTTTATTTTCTATTTGCATTTTCTTTTTCTTTTTCTTTGCCCTTGGTGTAGACAGGGCATATGGCAATGAGAGTGAAGAAGTGAGATATAGATGTGGCCACCCCCAAACTTTTGGAGCTAGCCATGGTTGATATGTGCACTTTGGCATCCTTTCATGAGGAAGAGAGGTAAGAAGATGGTGGAGGAAATGTTGGGTCAAAGAGAGGTTACTAGTGTGGACATTGACATGAGATCTCATGCATAAATAATACTCCAACAATTTCCTCAAGCAGTGACACCCTACATGAATGAGCATAATTACCACATTTCTATAATGAGATTCTATAAAACTCTAAGCGTTTGTGGCTTGGTTCAATCACAATTCAACCAAACATTTCACAAGCATAAGAGAGGTGGCTCACATGTAAAAATTTAAGATTTAGGCCATTTAGCAATAAGTCATGATAATTCACTTGGATTTGTTAAAGGTCATCATTTTCATTAAAATAAGCAGAGATCGGGTCAAAACACACTTTTAGGCAAGAAATTCTATATTTGGGAAAAATTGGCCAAAATGATGCCAAGTTGCGTTCATTCACATCTAAGCCTATATTATTGAACATAAAGAAGCAAACAAGAAAATCTTAGTTGAAACATGTAAAAATTACCAAATATCTACACGATGTGCAATGCATGGAAAAAAGAGCATTTTTTTAATTACGCAAAAATTGTAAAGAAGTAAACTACATGACATGCAGGCATGCTAACTAGGTGAAATCTAATCTAAATAGCAAGAGAAACAAAACAAAACAAGAGAACAAAACTAAATGGTAGGTGAAATGCAAAAAAGAGATAGAAAATGAGATAGGTTATATCTTCCTACCACCCCAAACTTCTGAATCATGCTATCCCTAGAATGACACTAAAGTCTAGGAATGATCGGGTAGATGATCACTACGGTGGAAGTTCTCCTACCTATGATGGATAATGTCAATAATAGGAACCCCAATAGCCTGACTGTGAAGGCTGGTATTTGTCCTAAAATGTTGGCAATTAACTCCACCAATCTTCCCCCCCCCATGGGGGTTCCTCTAGGATTGGGCGTGCTGAAACTGATACAAGTGGTTGACATGATAATGCATCTATTGATGGTCTAACCACATAGCATCTTGGGTGCACTGGAAACCCTCCTTTTCCATCAAAATGCCCTCCTGGTGCTCAATATGTGATCATGTGTACTATGGATGCCCTCCAGCTGCGCATGTATGGTAAGACATGTTGTATGCGTTCACTATGGGTTGTTATGGCTATTGAGTTGTCTCTGCATCCTGTCTCCTGACTCAATGAGCCTTTCTATCTTCAACCACCCTCCTCCTCTCTATGGATGCATGTGACTCACCTAACCCCTATGGTACAATCTCTAACTGTTGAAACATATCCCTAGGCTTCTCCTCCTCCCATCTTCTCACTTTTCCAAGAAATTTGGAGTAGGAACTCACTCCTTCAATAGTGGTGCATCAAGGTATGGGAGCTCTAGTGAGACTCCTGGGTAAGGTGGGTTGACCTGATATATGATTTTATAATCAACAACTAAAATCATATAAGAGCGTACAAGATAGTGCAGGTCCACAACTTTCCCCCCTCATCCCTGGTATATCCAGAAACATCATGACCATGGGCAACAACTATGGATGTCACAATCCCTCCTAGAATGAATAGATTCTCGCTCTTGGATGGGACTATCCTCAAGTGGTCAATCATCAATGCTCTTATGTTTACATGTTATCCCTTTATCAACCAGCCCAAAACACATAAGTCTTTCTTTGTGCAACTCCCTTGATTCTCATATATGCCAAAAATGGTATTTTCTAGGACTTTCTAAACATAGCGTACAAAGGGGTTATGGAGAAAACTAGTCTTTGACTTCCCCGCTACAAAGTCGTTGTGGTCGGTGAATGCCTTCTACATGGTAGTAAAACTAGCATGAGCACTTTTGTCTGTCTTGCCAGTCTCAAAGTAAGCTGCCATTTCTTCATTTGGAGGAAAGAAGTTATTCAGCATGGTTGAAGAAATGACCCAATGCTGGTCTGCAATCCTGACATTAATGGCATCTTCACCATCATGGGAGACCTTCTCCAATGTGGCAAAGAAATGTTGCGTGAGCTCAATATAGGTATCCTATACTATCATGAGAATGCCATACAAACCAATCTCCTACATCATGCCCTCATAGTACTCGAAGAAGTTACACGTGCGGCTATCACCCTACGTGTCAGGCACTCTGGATGCTTGGGATTCATCGACCATCTAGAAGTCTCAGGCTCTATATTAGACTGATACTATGGTGCATCCTACATCACCTCATCCACACCATCTAACTGTAATTGTCATCGTATTGTCGATAGTGGTGTTGTAGATGCTAAAGGATGAGTCGAAGTTGATGCTCGAGCTGCTAAAACTAAAGGGTGGGTTGCTGATGTTGACGACTGAGCTGGAGAGGGTGGTGCTTCCCTAGAGGAGGACGATGTAGCACATCGAGGTTGTAGAGAAGCCTCCTCCATGATCAGAGTGAGCAGTGCATCGAGCTCGATATCCATCAAATGAGTTGTCATGTCGGAGTCAGAGGAGGACGGTAGAGCGGAGGACGGTAGAGCGGAGGACGTTGTTGAGGCTGGAGAAGATGTGCCCTTTGGCTGATGTTAATAGCAAAGAACTCCCTTGGTATTATCTACATCCTTATCAGCCATTTGCTTCTTTTTTATCAAAATTGGTGGAGAAAATTGGATTTTAGGTTTTCTCCAAAGAACTAGGATGTTGGAGCAGATTTGAGAGAAATAGGGGAATTTGTGGATGAAAATGGATGAAATCTGAAGATTAAGGTAGTTGAAATGATGGGGGGTTCATTGGAGATGGATTGGGGGTGATTTGGTGGTGATTCTAGGGTGGGAGGAGTCCTAGATGACGATGCACGGCCTCTCTCACATAGAGGTTAGCCATTCTATTTGGAAGAAATGAGTAGATGTGTTTTAGAAATGTTGCAAAATGGCTAACTTAAGTGTTGTATCAGGCTGCAGTGGTCATACTATGCGACACAGACATGTGGGGAGGTTCGTCACGCAGACGTGCTACGTTGCACGGCTATTCTGCCTTTATTCTTCACTTGGTCGTTCTACTTCACACGGCCATTCTGGGTTGTTAGCAACATGGCCGTACTACCTGGCATGGTCATTCTATCTCGATTGTAACATAGTCGTGCTGCCTAAAATGGCCGTTTGGACTTTTTTCTTCATTTTGTTGATTTTCTTTGATTCTTCTCAATTTCCATGTTGATTGTGAGGGCACCACCACAGCCGTTCCATATCACCACGGTCATGGTGAGTAATTTGGCAGTTGTTCCATACTTGAATCTCATCAAAACATCAAATCTTTGATCCAAAATGTTTTTCATAGATTACTTGTCAAAATTTCCTCTACTTTTCCTCATCTCAACCTATTTCTACCCGCACATCTTAAAACTAAACAAAAACTATTAAAAACAAGTGTGTGTGTGTGTGTGTTTTCTTGGAAAAGTGTAAAAACAAAACAAAAGTATCAAAAATGGAAGGTTGGATGAAAAATTCCCAAACCAAGGTGGGTTGCCTCCTACAAGCACTGAGTTTCGTGCCTTCAGCTAGGCTTCTTGGAGATTCTTCAATCATTCATCCATTTTACATCTGACACGTGTAAACCGTGTGTGCAAACGCAAGTATCTGTATCGAAGTAATAAAGGCTAGTGAGGCCCAAGTCGAACTCAGGGAATCATTTTCCAGAGACTGCTACTAATTATGACTCAATCAGCTAGACCTAAAGAAATATTGAAATTGATTGTTTGAATTAAAAGAAAGTAAAAAGCAAACAAAATTAAATAGTTTGAAGAATGAATTAAAGGTGAATTCCTTAGAACGATGGTTTCACCACAGAATACACTATATTTAACCTCTACACATCAATATATATCACTCCTAACCCTGGATAGAAAGCCTATAGCAAGAATCACCTGCTTTCGTGGTGTAACTCACTACCTAATACTAAGTCAACTCCACTCCTGTAGTAGTTTATACCTTAGTTTAGGTGCATTAGCGATACCTCTAGATTTCTTCCCACTATTTGTATGCCACCTTTCCCAAAGGACTAAAATAGTGTAAATTAATGGTTTTCCAATCTTTAATCCTTTTTCCAAAGTAATTAAAGATCTATCTATCTATCTATGTCATACAAGCAAAAATAGATCATAAGTTTCCACAAATTTATATCCAAAAAATAGAAGTAAAAATTATATTAATCTGCAAAAGTCAAATACAATGCATACCCGGGCTACTCCCGGGTCCTAAGGAATTATAGAAATTAGTCAAACATTATTTTCATGGTATCACAGTAACTCGAGAATATGCAAAACATAGATTTCGAGATACAATAAATAGGAGAAAGAGTAGAAGAAGGGATCTGGAAAATATGAAGTCGTTCCGTCGTCGTCTCCACCAAAAAAACTTCTCCAAGGTCCGTTGGATAGGGTTCCTCCACTTTTCTTCTTCCTTTCGCCTAGGTTTTTGCACCCTCCCGATAGAGAATGAGATTCTCTATCTAATGGTGTGGTTTTCGGATGGCGTCCGTACTTTAGGTCTATATATATATATATATATATATATATATATATATATATATATATATATATATATATATATAACATTTTGTACAATATTAAATTCATTAATGAAGTGCGCTTAATCTGGGATGTATGTCTCTGTGTCGGTACCACCGACTTTTTGTTGTTTCCTTCTCAATCTAGAACAAATCTATATGTCGACTCTGATGCCATGTCGGTGCCACCGAGTTACAAGTCGGTGGCATCGACTTTGCTCCAGTAAATAATAATTATCTACAATAAAATAATCAATGAATAAAATCAAATAATTATTATAATAATTAAAACATGTAAAATGAATGTAAAATACATGTAAAATACATGTAAAAATATAAGAAATGATGCACAGGTGATTTTTACTAATTTTGTAAAATATGTATTGAAAAGATATTCAATTAAGCTTAAATGACAAAGAAAATAACCAAATTAGATATCAAAATAATGACAATTTGTGCATACATCACACCCCTAAGCTTGAATATTGCTCGTCCTCGAGCAACACTACTCTTAGATTTGTTTGAAATAGTCAGTAAGAAGACAGGTACCTATGAATTATTTTTCCTAACCACCCTCCACCAGTCGGTCCCAAACCGGTCCTTGCCAACCACTGAACAAGTAACTACTCTAAAGCGATCAATAATGTTTATAAAAGGTATCCACAATATGATTAATGAAAACACTATCAATAAGAAGCATTTAATATCATGGCTAGTAGGACACATGCTTTATGCATCATGTGATATCCCTATCTACATTACTCTGATCTACCTAAATAACTACTTGGAAGCAGATCCCCAAATAAACATGGATGGGGGTAATAATTATGATGGTGGCATACCTTGCAGAGCAATGGGTGGAAAAGATGGGTGGCTATGAAAATAAGATTCACAAGAATTATCCAAATTATTTATGCAAAAAGTAAAAATATGATGCACCTATATGATGGATAAAATGTGAATGTATGCCTTATAATGCCTTTTTTAATTTTGGTGGGATGATGCATGCAACGGATGTCTCATCCTAATGATGAGTATAAGTAGAAAGGTGTTTACAAAAAGATCCACAATTCCCTTGTTTATTGCTTAGAGAGAATATGACATTGAAATAAAAATCATTTTCCTCCTTTTCTCCTTTTTTTCTTTTTCTTTTTCAATAACTATTTTTTTTCTTATCCTATTTTTAGCAAGATGAACAGTTCATGTTTGGCTTTTTTTCTTTTTTTATTTTGGAGAAGGAGTAAGGAGATACAGTTTTTTTTTACTATTTCATGATTGAAGATCGTAGAAGATAACAAATATGTAACACCCTATGAAATATGCAACGCAAATGAAACTATATGTGATTTTGTTATGCAAACTACAAATGCTCAAAAGATAATATGATTTTTTTTCTAATGCATAATAAAATGAACTAACTATATGCTTCCTATCATGCCATGTAATGCATACAAGAGGAAAATAACTTGGATTAAACTTGATTATCCTATGGTGGTGAATGAATATGAATGGAAGGCATATGAGATCACATGACTAAGAGACAATGTCTTTCCCAACCTCGATATGTCCCTCTTCTATCAACTTGTGTAACAGGGTAACCTTAGAGTTTATTTCTAGAATTCACATTAAAGATCATGTTACTGTTTGGTTGGTTTGGAGTCAAATATCATCGTCATAACACAAGCCATAGGGTTAAGTTAGGTTTTTCATTCAATCAGTGTGTCTTCAAGATGACTAATCCAAACAATTCCTCCAGTTATGTACTCTTAAACATAGCAAATTTAGCTTAAAGAGCAAAGCATAAAGCTCATTCATATTTTTTTTAGAATTTTCATAATTGATACCACGTCATCAACAAACGGCTAATCCTAACCAAAATTTTATATTTCGTCCACAATTACACTAGATAGAAGTGGACCGTAAGAAGAAAAAAAAATCAAACAACAAAAGCAAAACATGTAGAGATATGATAAAAAGTAAAGATGCAAGATAAAGATAGAAGTGTCATTTCATTCCCCCCCCATCTTGAACATGACATTGTCCTCAATGTCAAAAGCAAAGGAAGATACATGGAATGATTGTACCAGTATGGGCGGTGAACTCTAGGGTCAAAGATGAGTAGATGTAATCCACATGATAATCTTCCCTCCAATATGCACTCAAGCTCGGTGGAGTGTCTGGTATCATCTATGAACTTGTATTTGAGGAGAAAGTACAAGAAAAAATCTCCTCAAACTCTCCTCCCATGATCTATGAATTGCTTTCTGAGTCATTACTACAAACGCGTTCGTCGATGGCACCGATATGAAGCTACATCTTCCAGTATACTACTGATGTAAAGTCGGTAGCACTAACCATGGGGTCAGTACCACCGAGTCAAGGTCAGTTCGTTCCTGCACAATGAATACACATATCAAGGTATCTTCTTTACATGCATCAAAACTTAATATCAACAACTACAAAATAAAATAAACTAATCCTAACAAAAAAATCAGCAAGAGAAAATTAAAAAAAAACATAATTGATGGGTTGCCTCCCATAAAGCACCCTTGTTTAAAGTCTTAGGCTCGACATCATGCTTACCTCTAACCTGGGTTGTCACGGTAAGGTGGTGATGAAAAATCTGGCAATCTACACCTCACCTTGTCATCATCAATACCCAGCTTCAAGCATCCAAGAAACTTCTGAAATTTGTCCTTCATTCTTGACTTCAGACTAGTCAGGGTTGGAACATATGGCTTCCATAAACGTCTATGTGGGGGAATGTACAACAACTTGGGAATCTCCTCAACTAAGCGTGAATTGATGCCATCCTTCTTGTATATATCCTTAGGGGTTGTCCCCCCCCCTAAGCTTGAATCATAGACACACTTTGTAATAGCATATGTCCTAGCTGAAGTGACATGAGGTTGCTCCTTTACTACAGATGCCTTCTGTTTGCTCAGAGTACTCACCTTTATGCACTTTGTGGGATTTTTGTATCCCCCTGGTCTTCCATACAAAGTGTTGGGAAAAGGAACTTGTGGCACATATACAAGCTCTGGATGAGGTATAGGTTGATCTGGTACCTCATCAATGGCACACTCCTCCTTGACAATAGAAACACTGAAGACTTGTTGGTGAAAGTAGGCTGGCTCAATTAACCCCATATGACTTTGTTGTGCTGACTTCCTGAGATCTGCCATGTCTGAAACTAGTTGTGCTAATTTGGCTTGTAAACTATTGAGATGAGAGCCTCTTTCTTCCAAAATGTGTCTTTTTTTATTAACAAAAGATTCATTCCTTGATATCATCATGTGAAGTTGAACATTCATGTTTAAATTTCCATCATCGTCATCTTGGTGTTGTTGTGGTGGTGGCATGTATTGATACTCATCATGTACAAAATAATTTGGACCCCTCCAAGACGAATAGGGATTAGCATGTCATGGCCTTTCATTGCACTTGTAGCCTCTCTTCTACCCTGAATACTTGTCATCTTCTTCATAGGCAATGAAGGCTCCTGCCTTTTGTGTCAAGTCTCTCACTAGCGCAATTAACTCCATCATCAATCCATTCATACATTGTGCCTCCATATTGCTAATGTACCTGTACATGATAAAAGTAATTATGCAGATCAAAGGTACTGAGCAATAAAAATTAAGCATAAAAATTTCAACAGTAAAATTTAAATGAAAGAAATACAAAAATGGCCTAGAGTGGCCGGTCACAACACTCATAGTGCTAGTGCTACCAATTCCCCGACAACGGCGTCAAAAACTTGACACGCGTAAACTGTACGTGAAAACACAAGTATATGTATCGAAGCAATAAAGGCCAGTAAGGCCCAAGTCAAACTCAGGGAATCATTTTCCAGAGACTACTAATTATGACTCAATCAGCTAGACCTAAAGAAATATTGAAATTGATTGTTTGAATTAAAAGAAAGTAAAAAGCAAACAAAAATTTAACAGTTTGAAGAATGAATTAAAGGTGAATTCCTTAGAACGATGATTTCACCATAGAATACACTATATTTAACCTCGACACATCAATATGTATCACTCCTAACCCTAGATAGAAAGCATGTAGCAAGAATCACCTGCTTTTGTAGTGTAATTCACTACCTAATACTAAGTCAACTCCACTCCTGTAGTAGTTTATATCTTAGTTTAGGTGCATTAGCTATACCTCTGGGTTTCTTCCCACTGTTTGTACACCACCTTTCCCAAAGGACACTTAAAATATTGTAAATTAATGATTTTCCAATCTTTAATCCTTTTTTCAAAGTAATTAAAGATCTATTTATCTATCTATGTCGTCCAAGCACAAATAGATCATAAGGTTCCACAAATTTATATCCAAAAAATAGAAGTAAAAACTATATTAATGTGCAAAATTCAAATACAATGTATACCCGGGCTACTCCCGGGTCCTAAGGAATTATGGAAATTAGCCGAACATTATTTTCATTGTAACACAGTAACTCCAAAATATGCAAAACATAGATTTCGAGATACAGTAAATAGGAGAAAGAGTAGAGGAAGGGATCTAAAGAAGATGAATCCGTTCCGTCATTATCTCCACTGCAAAAACGTCTCCAAGGTCCGTTGGATAGGGTTCCTCCACTTTTCTTCTTCCCTTCACCTAGGTTTTCACACCCTCCTGATAGAGAATGAGATTTTCTATCTAATGGTGTGGTTTTCAATCGGCGTCCGTACTTTAGGTCAAAAGTTATATATATATATATATATATATATATATATATATATATATATAACATTTTGTACAATATTAAATTCATTAATGAAGTGTGTTTAATCTGGGTTGTATGTCTCTGTGTCGGTACCACTGACTTGGAAGTCGGTGCCACTGACTTTTTGCTATTTCCTTCTCGATCTTAAACAAAATTATATGTCGAATCTGATGCCATGTCGGTGCCACCGAGTTGCAAGTCGCTGGTATCGACTTTGCTCTGATAAATAATAATTATATGTAATAAAATAATCAATGAATAAAATCAAATAATTATTATAATAATTAAAACATGTAAAATGCATGTAAAATATATGTAAAAACATAATAAATGATGCACAAGTGATTTTTACTAATTTAATAAAATATATATTAAAAAGATATTCAATTAAGCACAAATGACAAAGAAAATAAGCAAATTAGATATCAAAATAATGACAATTTGTGCATACATCCTCATCCTCATCTGTCCATTCTTGCAATGAATGCATCTCTCATTTGCACTCAACTAATGCTCCTCACCCCTTTGATCACAAAAATCATCATCAATTCTTCCATCATGGCATTCTTCTCTCAAATGACCATTCAGATTATTAAAGTATCCATGTCCAATATCCTCATCTCGGGCTCGACGGTTTGTTGTCTTGTACATGTTAATGTTAATCTTCATGTCCATGAATGATACTATATCATGCCACAACAAACATGCATTGTGCCCAAGATAATAGGAATCTTCCTATCCTCTAGTTCCATATCAAGAACAATGAAATCTGTCGAGAACAATGCGTCCTTTTCTTTATGTATCATCACTAAAACATCATCCACTCTTCCTCTAGGCACTTTTATGGAACGGTATGCCAATTGGAGAGTGCAATGTGACGGAATCAACTTGCCCAAGCCCAGCTTGACATAGACATTTTATGGCATCAAATTCATACTAGATTCCAAATCAAGTAAGGATATTCCTATGTGGTGTCCCCCTATGTAGCTAGGTATGAGTGGGGCTCTTAGGTCTTTTTTCTTCACCAGAAGTGAATGTTGGATTATAGAGCTCACTTGTTCAGTCAACTTCACTCTCTTTGGGATTCTCCCCGCTGACCTTCTCTTCACAGTGCATAAGTTCTTAAGAAACTTGACATATGATGAGATTTGCTTGATATCATCCAATAATGGTATATTGACCTTCACTTGGCAAAACACCTCAAGAATGTCAACATTATGCTTTTGTCTCCTCCTTACTTCCGGTGGCTCATCTAATGGCTCAATGAATGGTAGATCACTTTCTTTGGCCTTTCTTGCATCAACGTTAGGTGGAATATTAGGGGTGGTGGGACCTAGAAATGGAGTGTGAGGTGAAGCACATGGTATCCCAAAATCAATAGGCAGTGTCATAACATCATCTTTGGCAATCTCAATCACAATATCACCACTTTGCTACATTTTCTTTGCTTATCAACCTTTCTTTGACTAGCGGGATGATCAAGATATTTTCCGCTCCTTATAAGTGTCACAACACTTCCTTGCTCATGGTGGATCAGGGGAGCTAGTTGTGGCTATGGAGGAGGTGGAGGTGACACTTGGTGTTGAAATTGAGGTAGAGGAAAGAATTGAGGTTGGAAGGTGAATTGTTGAGAAATTGGTGGTGATGGAGGGGGAGGAGTATAAGGCTTGGGATCAACTGTAAAGTGGTATATGGGTTTTACTTGCATGGGAGGTGAACCATAGAAAACTTGTGAAGAAGGCATTGGTCCACTAGCTTCATTGAAAATCAAGATGGGTTTTGAAGATAATTTTTCTTCTTGGAGAGAAATTATGCAAGATAACTTATCTATCCTCACCTCAAGCCTTGCCACACTCATATGTATGTTTCTAAGCTTTTCAGTCTAGAGAGAACCTCTTCTTCAAACCTTGAACTATATCTTAGACTTTGTGGTTCTTGGTAGCTATAGGAGTGAGGTTTCTTCTTTTCTTCACCATAGAACTCAATAGAATTGACTACGTGGTAAGGAACATTTGTCACTTGGTTATTCATGAAGCTCACTATGTCACTAAGAATCTTCATCACTTATGGGCTTGAGTCATTATGAGTCAGAGATGTCATATAAAAGGAATAGCAACCATCATCCGTCATGCTAGAAGCTCGAATTCTTGAGCCTTCTGCCAGCTGCTCATATAAGGGCCATATCTCCTCGGGTGACCTAGCCATGAAGACTCCTCCACAAGTGGAATCTACTGAGGTTTGGCTCTTTGGAGATAGACCAGAGTAAAAGGACCGAATTAGATGACACGAAGGGTTCTCATGGTGTGGGCATTCTCTCAACATCTTCTTAAATCTCTCCCAAGCATTGTGAAAATGTTCATTGCCCAGTTGGCTGAAACTTGTTATGGTACACCACATTTTTGTTAGCCTTGATATAGAGTACAATTGTCTTAAGAATGCATTCCTCATCACTTCCCAACTCATAATGTCCCTCCTTAAATTATACTAATATTTGGCTTTGTCTTAGAGGGAGAATGAGAACAAGGTCAACCAGATTGTGTCATCACTAACCGTTAGCGTCCAAAAGGTGGAGCATACTTCAAGGAAGGGGTGCAAGTGCTTGTACGGTTTCTCACTGTTCGAGCCATAGAAGGCGGGCTAGAGCTCAAGAATACTTGGAGGGATGGAGAATTACTCCCCTGGCATTTGATCAACTCTCCTAGCAATTGGTGATTTATAGTTGCTAGGCATGAAGTAATCTTGAAGTGGGTTGTGAGATACATTTTGACCTTCCATCTTTTCTTCCCCGTGTGGCTTGTCACATGCACATAGCACAACCAAACAAAAGAGAACAAGTTAGCAAACCAAAATGTACAAAGAATACAAAGAATAAATAATAAATAATAAATAATAGCAACGATGAGGGCAGTAGGAAAAGTAATAGCAAAACTAACTAGCTAGGAAGAGCGCCTTCCTCTCCGGCAACGGTCTCAAACACAACAAAATAAACTGGAAAAGGATGGTGCCAAAGGAGAGAGTCAACACCACAACTACTAGGCAGCTATGAAACTTTCTATCCCCAGCAACGGCGTCAGAAAGCTTGGTGTGTTTCTGCCAATGGCGTTACACACTACTCAATTGAGATTTGAATAGATGCAGCTCCACAAACAGACACACATGGTGAAATCTCTTTTAAAATGTATAAATGACCGACACAAACAACCTACTTCTACTAAAATGCTAACCCGCAAGTGCACAGGTCGCATCGTAGTATATGTAAGGTGATAAGTATATGATCGATCCACAGGAAGAAAAGGAGGCACTAGAGCTAGGTTACTTTTTAGGCTAGGCTCCTGCTTATGTGAGAACTATTAGAAATATCTCAGTATATCATTCTCTAGTTTATGATGATATATACTCCATCCTCGGATGAATTGTGGAGTTTCACTTTCAATTGTGATTTTTCACACACTTTTGACTATTTTTTGTTTCTCTGATTTCTTATTAAATGTTGGCATAATTTTGTTTGCTTCCACTAGCTTTGGTTGAGAAAATTTATATTAGAAAAAATTTGGACAATCACAAACTATGTAAAGGTCATCGTAATAAATAGTGTCCGGCCTTTATCCAAGTTACGTAAAGATTTACCTCAAACAATGCATTTTCAAATAAAGCTACCTATTTCATGACAAGAATTGCAAGTGAAAGTTGGCATTGATTAAAGTTACTATATGGAATCAAATTGTATAAATCAAGAAATTCTAAGTATTATGGCATTTATAGGTAACTAGATAGTCCGTTATGGTGTTTATGTAGACTACGCATTCATATTAAGGTTGATGGCAGCATGCAAATATTTGCATTGCACCGTGTAAGTCTACGTATTTTCACACATCATAATGAGCCATTTCGTTTAATACAACTATGTACTTGCGTTGTTCCTTGCCATTTTCCTCTCTTTATGTTGTTGAATTATGAACTTCTGATATGTCATCCATTGTAACTTTTTCTTAAGGAAAAGTTGTATGCATGTATGCATTAAGATAATAGAATTGATTAGGAGTCAACACATCACGTCGCACATTGTGTGTTTGTCCAATCGGGTATAGAAGTACCCATTTCATATTGAGTAACGCAACACACACTCTTTCTCCGGGCACCTACCCGCTCATTGGGAATGAGTTTACTGCTAATGTGGCAAATAGTGCACTTACGGATAGATGAGATACAGAAAGACAAAAAAAAAAACTATTTTGCTCATAACTTATGATCCGGATTGAATTTTTTGTTGAAGTAAAATATATTAAATTTTCTATAAAAATATTTTCTAACAAAAATAATATTGACATACTTTGAAAAATAATAATATGAAAATGTAATACTCTTATTTTAGGAAAAATATCCTTATTTACATGTATAATATTCGTAGGTATTGTACATCCATAGTAAATATTTGCATTGTACCCCAAAAAGGGGAGTAATGTACTCCGAGATACATGTGTTGTACAGTTTAGTTTATTATCAATATGTTGAAGTACAATACTTGTATTTTTGATATTATACCTATATTTTTAGGTACATTATGGGGTACAACACTCCCGTGTTGTGGAGGTATGGTACCATATTTTGAGGGTATGATACCCGTTATTTGGGGGTATGGTACCATATTTTGAGTACATTACTCCCACTTAATGGTAAGTCACGAGTGTTATTTGTTGATGTACTGTAATCCAAAATGAATGTGTATTTTAAAATATGAGTATTATATCCAAAAATTATATTTTATTATTCTCTTATATTATTTTTTCTTGAAAGTATTTCCACATTGATCTCAATAAAAAAACATTTTTTGAAAAAAAATCTGATTCTTTTTATTTCAACAAAAAATTATTAAAATTTGCAAGTGATGGGTATAATAATTTGTACTTCCCTCCTTTTTTTATGGTACTCTTATATTATTGTTTCTTCAAAAACATGTCAACATTAATAGAGTATTTTTTGTAAAAATTTTAATATTTTTTATTTTGTCAATAAATTCTTTGTAGATTGAAAGTTATGAGGAGATTTTTTTTCTTTTTTGTCACTTATTTACTTCCCTCCTCCTCATCAATGCATTGTGGACAAGTGTACAACAGCCCCGCACTCCCAAGACCCGGGTAGGCAGGCTGGTGGGCTCTGTACGTTGCCGAGAATTATTCTTCGTATTAAACCATGGGACGCAATTACTTTTCAGCGTAGTAATGACCGATAAAAAATGAAAGCAAAAAGAAATTGGCGTCACTTGCTTTCGTAATTTTAGTAAGTTGTGGCAATTACAAAACAAAAGACTTGCAAAATTGGACTGCTTCAGTAACATTCAATGAAAATTCCATCCCTATTTAACCATGTGCATGGTAGAGAGAAAACTATTCTGAAAAAGATTTTCTAGTACGACCACTAAATAAAAATTTTCACATTAGCTCCTATAGTTTCAGAATGCCTGAAGCTGCCTATAGGGTTATAAACACGAGGATCCAGTTCACGAGAAGCAATAAATCTTTTGTGCTGGCCGTCAACGTACTGCCAACTACCCTTTATATAGATTGGAAAAAGCTGCATTTGAACATTAATATTTGCAGAACATCGGTAGATTGACAATTATATCGAAACCTCGACAAGCGAAGCACTTCCCAATTTCAATACAACTCGTTCCTTTGTCGTATGCAGACATTCACATGTGGTCCAATATCTTGTGCCCATTCGTTCCATTTCATTACAGAACCATATCATCTGGTTGTCTTAACATCTACACGTCTTTAACACAAAACTAATGATTAAGACCTCCAACTACTATATATGATACCCTGAAACCCACTATCACCCCAATTGTCTTTCCTAGAACTTTTCACTCAAATTTAGTTTGATTCTTATAATCGTCATAATCAGTTGTTCCTATGATATTGAATCTTAGCTAAGCAAGGGTTTCAGGATATAGAAAAGGTTCAAGTACAAGAATATATCAAGGGAGATTGACAAAGGAATTAAAACGCTCAACAACAACCAGAAACTACGCAATCGACCAAAGAAGTAATCCCTTGAACCGCGTTTGATGACAGAAAATAGTTCCGTTCCACTGGCATCGATGCTTCCGTGGGATCTAGTGAAAATGGAAATCTTACCACGCTTACCAGTTAAGTTTCTTTATCAATTGCGATGTGTCTCCAAGTCCTTGTGTAATGCCATCTCAAGCCCTGACTTTTGTCATAAACACCTTCTTCAACAACAGGTTGAAGCTTGGTCCTTGTCCCATGATGTCCATGTCATCTATATAAAAAAAGTTTCTTCTGATCCAATAACGGCAACCATTCCAATGTTAATCCACTTCAATAATCAAAACAATATTAAGACTGTTGGATCGGTGGATGACATGATCCCCATTGTTAACTTTGCTGACCAACAATTTTCAATGTATAGTAGATTCTTGCGGCTAAGCAATAGTGTCACGCCTCAATCTCACACTAACCACATACCACGAGATTAAGGCGCGACAAAGGGATTTACGCACAAGCCAAACCATTCATCACTCTTTAAAACATTTTAAAGACATTAAAAAGATAACCTGATTTAGGCTGTAAACTAAAACCAAACAAACTGCAGAAGCATTTCTATTAAACTGACAGGAGATATATACAAAGTCTACAGCAATTTACATTGTTCAACATAAAGTAAAGCATAACAGGTAATTTACATCTTTTACACATTCCACATACACATTCTCTCTCACCCACACCATGTCCCAAGGACCGAGGGGAAAGGACTAAGAGACCTCTAACTAGACTAACTACATATACCTTCTACAGACTAAGCGTTAGGATGAAAAGATCCTTCCGATTCCTGTTGCTGTTGTTGACCTGAAAATGTTTGAGTAGAGGTATGAGCCTACTCGCTTAGTGAATAGCATTTCATTTAGCTATCACTAAACAACTCATCAGGTTTATAAAATTGAAATAAAACATAAGTGTAGTACAAGCAGGGCAGTTTTAATGACATAGCAGATTTGCAGATAATAATCACATTTCTATTCAACATCAGATATTTTAAACAAATAAACAGATGTATAGAATTGGCACAAAAGTTCGAATATATTAATTTACTGTGATCTTATATGATTACATATTTATATTATTATGCCCTAATCATATGCAGTGTACCCTGCATACAAAGATCCATAGCGAACTACGATCCCACCGTACAATACTTAGCGACACACCCGGAAAATTCTAAGTCTGACGCCAGCCCTGCTCTGCCACAGGACCCCAGACTCATCGGCCTCACTGCACTACATCGAGTGCTCTAGACTCCTCCTCTAACCTGAGTACACAGGCGGAGAGTCTCACGGGGTTACCTCCATGACTCCGCACGGATCTTGTTGCAATAACCCCCAATTTTCTCCAGTGCCACCGTGACATCGCACGTGTTGTTGTTGGACACTGCCTCTCTGTCCTCGTGTCTCCATGACTCCGCACAGATAATGTTGCAACACGAGTTTCACCCCTAAGAAGCAGATCTGTCAAAGGGGTTCTACGGTGTTAGGGCGCCTAAGTCTATTAACTGATTAACATATAACCATTTAAACAGGAATATCACATTTCATGCATATTTCAAGTTTCCCATGAATAATCATACACTATTGTGCGTACTACACTGCTTAAGAGTCATACCAACTGATACTGAAGCAAATAAGCATTTAAAATGAGTTAAATAATGATTTCTGAATGAACTGCCACTCACAGCTCTGAAACTCGGCCGATCGCTCTGGAACTCGGCCGATCATTTTACAGTTTCTGAAACTCGGCCGACCAACTTCGGCCGATCAGCAAGAAAATCGGCCGATCCACTGGGAAACTCGGCCAATCGAAACACAGCTCGTTTACCTACAAAAGAAACTCGGCCGATTCAAGACCAAACTCGGCCGACCAAAACGTTGTTCGAAATCCTAAACAAGGAACTCGGCCGACCAAAACACGAACTCGGCCGAACCGCACACAGACGGAAAATAAAAACGGACCTGCAGATGTCGATTTCACTCGAATCGACGGGTAAAACCCTCGAATTGGGTTGCAAATCACTTGCAACAGGTGCACATCACCAAGAACTAGCTGGAGGGGGAAAGAAAGACGAGCTAGGGCTGCTCTTGCACCCTAATCTTCATGCTATCTCCTTGCAACCGCAGCTCCTGCTGTTAGCTGGATCGATTTGATGGAGAAGAAGATGGAAGGAGGGAAGAAGAAAGGCCGCAGCTGCAGGCCGGAGCAACTCCAGGGCTCCAAGACGCTTTTCCCTTCTCAGCTCTCTTTCTCTCTCTCTCTCTCTCTCTCTCTCTCTCTCTCTCTCTCTCTTTCTCACGCGAAGGAAGAAGAACGCTTCTGCGTTCTCTCGTTTCTGGAAAGAAACGGATAAGGGGGAAAGAAGAGATAAGGAGGAAAACTTAGGAACCAAAATGCTAAGTCCAAGAACTTCCAAAAACTACAAACGGGTCCCTACAAGCCCAAAAACATGCAACTTTTGACTCGAAGGTCGGATTCGAACGATTTCTCTGGCAACGCTTCAAGCGTAAGATCCTACACGTTTTAAGAGCTAGGATTCATACTAAGCACATATCGTATCCGTTATAAACATTATTAACAAAAACAAGCTTACAACTTAGCAAAGCAGCTAAAACACATGCTTAACAGCATACTTACAGGTTAAGCTCGACGCGGGTCGTAACAATCTCCCTCCCTTATAAGAATTTCATCCCGAAATTCCTAAAAGAGAAAAGGAAACTTGCTACGCATCTCAGACTCAAGCTCCCACGTAGCTTCTTCAAGATTATGGTTCCTCCACAGAACCTTTACCAAAAGAATCTCACAGTTCTTAAGCTTCTTAATCCGATGATCGACTATCTGCACTGGTCCTTCCACGTAGGACACATCTGTCCTAAGCTGTGCCAGATCTGGATCTAATATTTTCTCTGTACCGGGGTGACACTTCTTCAGCATAGACACATGAAACACATCATGAAGATTTGCCAACTCAGACGGCAAATCTAACCTGTAGGCTACAGGTCCAATCCTCTCAACAATAGGATATGGGCCCATAAACCTAGGGGTCAACTTGCCTTTCTTGCCAAACCTTAGAACTTCCTTCCACGGTGAAACTTTTAGATACACCTCATCACCAACCTCAAACTCAAGAGGTTGACTTCGTCTCTACATAACTTTTCTGTCTATCTTGTGCAGCTTTCAACTGCTCCCTGATCACAGATATCTTCTCTGTAGTTATATCAACTATCTCAGGTCCAAGAATTTCTTTCTCTCCAATCTCATACCAACAAACTGGTGATCTACACTTCCTGCCATATAGAGCTTCATATGGGGCCATTCCAAGACTAGAATGGTAGTTGTTATTATATGCAAACTCCATCAGGCTTAAGTGTTCTTCCCAGTTACCTCTAAACTGCAGAACGCATGCTCTTAGCATGTCTTCAAGGGTCTGAATGGTCCTCTCAGATTGACCATCTGTCTGCGGCTGAAACGCTGTACTAAACCTCAGCTTTGTGCCCAACGCACGATGTAACTGATTCCAGAATCTGGATGTAAACTTTGGATCTCTGTCAGAAATAATGGAAACTGGAATTCCATGCAATCTGATTACCTCGTCTACATATATCTTGGCCAGCTTCGGAACATCAAAGGTTGACTTGACCGGAAGAAAGTGAGCAGACTTAGTTAGTCTATCCACAATCACCCAAATCGAGTCCGAACCTCTAGACGTCCTGGGTAACCCTACCACAAAGTCCATCGTGATGTGTTCCCATTTCCATTCAGGTATAGGAAGCGACTGCAAGGTACCAGCAGGTTTCTGATGCTCAGCTTTAACCTACTGACACACTCCACATCTAGCCACGTACTCAGCCACATCTCTTTTCATACCCGACCTCCAGTACAGCTCTCTGAGATTCCTGTACATCTTTGTGTTACCAGGATGCATAGCATACATAGAAGCATGCGCTTCTTCAAGAATCTGCTCTTTCAGCTCACTGTTCCCAGGTACACACAACCTGTCATGAAGATACAACACACCATCGTTAGAAAACCTGAATTCTGTTCTTTTACCTTCCGACATATCCTGCATAACCTGCCACAACTCGTCATCATTCTGTTGCAACTCCTTAATCTGATCATAGAAAGTAGGTTTGACCTGCATCTGAGCAATCAACCCACTCTGTCCAGTCACATTCAAGTCTAAGTTCAACTTTCGCATATCTACAAGCAAGTCTCTCTTGAAACATGCCATAGAAAATGCATCTACAGTTGAACTTGACTTTCTACTCAAGGCATCTGCTACAACATTCTCTTTACCAGGATGGTAATCGATTGTCACATCATAATCCTTGATCAGATCAAGCCATCTGCGCTGTCTCAGATTCAAATCTTTTTGAGTGAAGATATACTTCAGGCTCTTATGGTCTGTAAACACCTGACATGTCTCACCATACAGGTAGTGACGCCATGTCTTAAGAGCATGAACTATAGCAGCTAACTCCAGATCGTGAGTAGGATAGTTCTCTTCGTTCTTCTTAAGCTGTCTAGATGCATAAGCCACAACTTTGCCTTCCTGCATCAGCACACAGCCTAAACCTCTCCTAGAAGCGTCGCAGAACACGGTATAACCTTTATCTGCCTCAGGCAACACTAACACTGGCGATGTGGTCAACTTCCTCTTCAAAATCTGAAAACTCTTCTCGTAGTTATCAGACCAAACAAACGGTGCATTCTTCCTCGTCAGGCGTGTTAAAGGTGATGCTATCACACTGAAGTTCTGTATAAACCTTCTGTAATAACCTGTTAATCCCAAGAAACTTCTAATCTCAGTAGGAGTCTTAGGCTGTTCCCACTGAAGCACAGAATCAACTTTCTTAGGATCAACGCTAACTCCATCTCTCGAGATAACATGTCCAAGAAATGCTACCTCGGCCAACCAGAACTCACACTTGCTAAACTTAGCATACATTTGGTGTTGCCTCAACAACTACAACACTACTCTCAGGTGTTGCTCATGTTGTACATCATCCCTGGAGTAGATCAGGATATCATCTATAAAGACTACAATAAACTGATCTAGGAACGGTTTGAAAATCCGATTCATCATATCCATAAAGGCTGCTGGGGCATTGGTCAGCCCAAACGACATGACCAAAAACTCATAATGCCCATACCTGGTTCTGAAAGCTGTTTTGGAAATATCAGAAGCCTTTACTCTAAGCTGATGGTATCCAGATCTCAAATCTATTTTAGAGAAAACTGTTGCTCCACGCAACTGATCAAACAGATCGTCTATTCTCGGCAAAGGATACTTGTTCTTAATAGTGATCTTGTTCAGTTGTCTGTAATCTATACAGAGACGCATGGTACCATCCTTCTTTTTAACAAACAGCACTGGAGCACCCCACGGCGAAGAACTGGGTCTGATGAAACCCTTATCCAGCAATTCCTGCAACTGTACCTTGAGTTCCTTCAACTCTGCAGGTGCCATTCTGTAGGCTGGCAGTGCTACTGGATGACTACCTAGATATACCTGAATCTCAAAATCCAAGTCTCTGACAGGAGGTAAACCTGGCAACTCTTCTGGAAAAACATCAGAAAACTCACGAACCACAGGTACATCATAAACACTGGTGGTGCTCTTCTCTATTCTAGTGTCAACCACATGAGCAAGGAACGCTTCACATCCTTTCTGTAACATCTTATCAGCTACAGTAGCTGATACTATGCACGTAGGCAGAACTTTCCTGTCTCCAGTGAAGACATAAGAAAATTCACCTTGTTGAAAGGTAGCTTCCTTCTTCCAACAATCGAGTTGCACTCGATATGTCTCAAGACAATCCATACCCAAGATGACTTGAAAAGTATTGACATCCAGGGGTATGAGATTAGCAGCAAAGGTGTAACCTCCAAAAGATAACAAACATCCGGGACAGAACTCAGATAGAACTGTTGGTCCACCTAGTGGAACCCTCAACACTAACTCATCTATCAACTCTTGAGTTAACAGATTAAGTTTACCAACTAAAGAACGTCGTATGAAAGAGTGAGTAGCACCCGGATCTATCAAAACTGAAACTGGTATACTATTAAACAAAAGCATTTCTCCTGTAACGACTTGTGAAGAGATTATACCTTCCTGAGGTGTCAAAGAGAAGAAACGTGCTGAAGCTCTCCCTCTGACACGCTGTCCTCTCTGACCACTTCTGCCACTGGGTACTCCACCACCTCTGGAACCAGAAGCCACAGAAGAACTCGGAACATCATGGTACTGAGGCTGGAAAGCTTGTGATGCTGCTTGTCGAAGTTGAGGACATTCCTTTCTGAAATTTCCTACTTGTCCGCAGAAAAAACAACTTGTACCCCAACACGGACCAGTATGTGGTTTCCACATTTGTCACATGGCGGTATCCCTTGTCCCTGGGGACCTGTCGCTGACATTGACGACCCAGAAGACTGTCCACTAGCGGCACTACCCCATCTCCCTGGGTTGTATCCCCCTCTGCCTCTAGAAGAAGCAACATCCTCAGATCTCTGTCTTCCGAAACAGCTAAAGCCACGCCCAAGTTTAGAAAAGAAACCTCTACCTCCACCTCTGTATCCACTACTGGACTGTTCTCTACTGAAATCTGCAGATCTCTTCTTAGACTCAGGCACCTTATCAGCATTCACAGATTCTTCAACTTGTCTAGCAGCCTCAACAAACTCACCAAAGTTCTCTCTGTTCCTCCTGCTAGTAGCAGAAACTGTATGCCGAATTTCTGGCCTTAGCCCTTCCTAAAACCTTCTGCATCTTTCTAAGTTGTCGGGAACAAGCTGCGGACAGAAGTTCGCTAACCGGGTGAAAAGCGCTTCATACTCAGTAACTGACATGTTCCCCTGCTTAATGTTCTGTAACTGCCTGATTTTCTCATTAAGGAAGGTAGGTGGATAAAACTTAAGATGGAACTCTTCAGAGAAATCCTACCAAGAAAGCTCTGTACCTCTCCTCTTTTCCTCCACACTACGCCACCACAGCTCTACATCGCCTGTCAAAAGATAAACTGTGTGATTAATCTTCTTCTCTTCTGGAAGCTCCATTAAGAGAAAGACCTTCTCTATCTGTCTCCACCACTCATCTGCCTCTGCAGGATCTGTAGTACCACTGAATTCTGTACCACCAAGCTTCTTTACAAGCTCATACGATCTCATCAGATCCTTACTACTGGTAGAAGAAAAATCTCGCCTATCAGCATTGTACCTCTCTCTGGTCTCCAGAAACATCATGTACATCTGGGATGCTTCATCAACATGATCACCTCCACCTGGACCCATGTCCAGTGGATTAGGTCCAACATGGCTCTCGGCCTGATCATCACGATTAAAGCCTCTTCCTTCCATCTGCAATGATATAATAGAATATTTCCAGTTAGAAAACTACAGATAGAAGAAAGACACCTAAACCTTAATCCTATTGGTCTCTTATCGTCCCCTGACCTGGATTTAGAGTATTCATCTACTCAACCTATGCTCTGATACCAAAGATGTCATGCCCCAATCTCACACTAACCACAGACCACGAGATTAAGGTGCGACAAAGGGATTTACGCACAAGCCAAACCATTCATCACTCTTTAAAACATCTTAAAGACATTAAAAAGATAACCTGATTTAGGCTGTAAACTAAAACCAAACAAACTGCAAAAGCATTTCTATTAAACTGACAGGAGATATATACAAAGTCTACAGCAATTTACATTATTCAACATAAAGTAAAGCATAACAGGTAATTTACATCTTTTACACATTCCACATACACACTCTCTCTCACCCACACCATGTCCCAAGGACCGAGGGGAAAGGACTAAGAGACCTCTAACTAGACTAACTACATATACCTTCTACAGACTAAGCGTTAGGATGAAAAGATCCTTCCGATTCCTGTTGCTGTTGTTGACTTGAAAATGTTTGAGTAGAGGTATGAGCCTACTCGCTCAGTGAATAGCATTTCATTTAGCTATCACTAAACAACTCATCAGGTTTATAAAATTGAAATAAAACATAAGTGTAGTACAAGCAAGGCAGTTTTAATGACATAGCAGATTTGCAGATAATAATCACATTTCTATGCAACATCAGATATTTTAAACAAATAAACAGATGTATAGAATTGGCACAAAAGTTTGAATATATTAATTTACTGTGATCCTATATGATTACATATTTATATTATTATGCCCTAATCATATGCAGTGTACCCTGCATACAAAGATCCATAGCGAACTACGATCCCACCGTACAAGACTTAGCGACACACCTGGGAAATGCTAAGTCTGACGCCAGCCCTGCTCTGCCACAGGACCCCAGGCTCATCGGCCTCACTGCACTACATCGAGTGCTCTAGACTCCTCCTCTAACCTGAGTACACAGGCGGAGAGTCTCACGGGGTTACCTCCATGACTCCGCACGGATCTTGTTGCAATAACCCCCAATTTTCTCCAGTGCCACCGTGACATCACGCGTGTTGTTGTTGGACACTGCCTCTCTGTCCTCGTGTCTCCATGACTCCGCATGGATAATGTTGCAACACGAGTTTCACCCCTAAGAAGAAGATCTGTCAAAGGGGTTCTACGGTGTTAGGGCACCTAAGTCTATTAACTGATTAACATATAACCATTTAAACAGGAATATCACATTTCATGCATATTTCAAGTTTCCCATGAATCAATCATACACTATTGTACGTACTACACTGCTTAAGAGTCATACCAACTGATACTGAAGCAAATAAGCATTTAAAATGAGTTAAATAATGATTTCTGAATGAACTGCCACTCACAGCTCTGAAACTCGGCCGATTGCTCTGGAACTCGGCCGATCATTTCACAGTTTCTGAAACTCGGCCGACCAACTTCGGCCGATCAGCAAGAAACTCGGCCGATCCACTGGGAAACTCGGCCAATCGAAACACAGCTCGTTTACCTACAAAAGAAACTCGGCCGATTCAAGACCAAACTCGGCCGACCAAAACGTTGTTCAAAATACTAAACAAGGAACTCGGCTGACCAAAACACGAACTCGGCCGAACCGCGCACAGACAGAAAATAAAAACGGACCTGCAGATGTCGATTTCAATCGAATCGACGGGTAAAACCCTCGAATTGGGTTGCAAATCACTTGCAACAGGTGCACATCACCAAGAACTAGTTGGAGGGGGAAAGAAAGACGAGCTAGGGCTGCTCTTGCACCCTAATCTTCATGCTATCTCCTTGCAACCGCAGCTCCTGCTGCTAGCTGGACCGATTTGATGGAGAAGAAGATGGAAGGAGGGAAGAAGGAAGGCCGCAGCTGCAGGCCGGAGCAACTCTAGGGCTCCAAGACGCTTTTCCCTTCTCAGCTCTCTTTCTCTCTCTCTCTCTCTCTCTCTCTCTCTCTCTCTCTCTCTCTCTTTCTCACGCGAAGGAAGAAGAACGCTTCTGCGTTCTCTCGTTTCTGGAAAGAAATGAATAAGGGGGAAAGAAGAGATAAGGAGGAAAACTTAGGGACCAAAACTCTAAGTCCAAGAACTTCCAAAAACTACAAACGGGTCCCTACAAGCCCAAAAACATGCAACTTTTGACTCGAAGGTCGGATTCGAACGATTTCTCTGGCAACGCTTCAAGCGTAAGATCCTACACGTTTTAAGAGCTAGGATTCATACTAAGCACATATCGTATCCGTTATAAACATTATTAACAAAAACAAGCTTACAGCTTAGCAAAGCAGCTAAAACACATGCTTAACAGCATACTTACAGGTTAAGCTCGACGCGGGTCGTAACAAATAGTGTCGTTGGGATATTACATAATCATGAATCATCCATGGTTCTCCTAAGTCCAGCCACCAGGGAGTGGAAGTGCCTTGACCTCCCTCACCTACAAAGATGGAAATATGATGCTTTTGTCGATAGTGCATATGCATTTGGACACATCCCAAATGAAAGTATCAAATATATGTTCATAAAGATAACAGATTTTGCATCCACTACCAAAAAGCAGCTAACCCATTTCCAAGTCGACATCTACAACATCAGTCAAGGCTTATGGAAAACTTGTTGTATAGATGCTATGCGCCCTCTCCATGTGTACTTAACAACGAGATCATGCTGTCTTGGTGGGGTCTGTTATTGGTTGGGAAGAGAAATGGGGTTACCAATAGTAATATCGTTCGACCTCAAAAGTGAAGAACTCGGGATAATCCCCATGCCCATTAAGATGAAGTTATATACATGTACAATTCATGAACTTGGAGGTGCGCTAGTCGTATTAAGGAAAAATGTTGATAATTATGAGGTATGGGCACTAGGCCGATGCGACAATAAAATTTGTCCTACATGGACCAAGAAGTTTGATATTAAGTTAAAACCTTACTTGTATACAGTTTTGGACTTATGGCCGAGGAGAAACATTGCCATATTTGTTCTCAAATTTAGTTCCAGCTTGCCAGATATAATATATTATAGCATGATTGGAGGTGATTTTGTTGTTAATCTTCAAGAAACAATGTTGAATTATATAAGGTCAGACCTTTTTTATAGTAAGGAACGCTTTCTAGAGTTGTTATTTTTCAACGATACCCTTGTCACCTTTTGTCTAGCAAAGGACAATAAATTATTGTAATTTGAGATATCTCACCTTTCAGATGTATCTTTCAAACTTTGTTACCAGAAATTTCATTTATGTGTATTTGTTGTGGATTTTTGCATTGATTTCATCTAGAAAATAAAGTCAATCTTTCCAAGTTGCCATTATTTTCTTCTCATTGGTAATTATTTATGTTTGCCACAATTTGGGTTGGCTCATTACTGGTGTATCTAAAGTTCATCCATAAATTTCAAATAAGGTAAAACTAATATTTCAGACAAGCCTTTTAGTATTTGGTTATTTTCTTTTTATATTACCGGTATATGTAGAATTACAAATGTACAGGCATATGTATACTAGTAAATGCATATGTGCCCATGCACATGTAATATGAAAATGACATATTTTCTTAAATGAGATGATATAGAAAAGAATGACAAACAAAAAATAATGAAAATTCAATAAAACTTGAGGTATGTCAATTATTTATAATAGCAAGGCAATATCATTTACATATAAATTCTTAGTCCTACTTCTTAAACCCTCATTAATGTAAACTTATTTATAACATATAGACCAATCATGGTATCAAATATTCTACCAACACAGTTTACTATTATTTTCTAATTGAATTCTAGTTCATAATAAAAATAACATTTACCTCGTTTGACGAGTTATTTTTTTCTTCCACCCAATGTGTAGGGATAATAATTTCCCAATTTTAAGATATTATGTTGCTACTTCATAATACTAATTTGTGTTGAATATATAGAGTTTTATTTCCTTGAGAGGGAATAAAGTCAAAGTCATAAATATTTATGTGGTAAACAAAATTAAGATTTCATTAGAAAGAGGAACACACTTCAATATACAAGGTTTATATAAGATATTTGGCAAACATGTTATTAAACAATTAATATATATTTGTAGTAGTAACACCTACATAGTTTTTCTACTATTGATCAACTATCCTTATTTTTATTGTACAAAATAATTTTCTAATTTAAGATATTTTTCTAATACAACCCATTATCACTTATTCATGGAGAGGAATAAAGAGACTTATTTAATTTACTCCAGAACTGATAACATTATTCTTAGTCAAATAGTTTAATTTTTTATGGTTTCTACATCTAAGATACTAAATTTGAAATTGTATTAATGCTTCATCGCAATTTTTCTACTTCTATTAATTAGTCTTTCAATGACAAAAAATCTTATGTACTATGAAGTTAGTAATTGTACTACTTATTTCATGTCATAATTCCTTTGTTAAAAAAAAGTAGCATTAAGGAATCTCCTATTGATGATATTATCATATACCATAAGTGTTTTCTTGTTAATGTATTTTGATTAATTTCACTTGTTCTATTGAGAAAATTGTATATGAAAGAACGCATCTCACTACGGATTTTACTAAATTTAAATTTACCACTAAATTAATTTCCATCCAAGTAAAGTGTCATCAGCTAAGAAAAAAGAAACTTACCTTGTGTTATGAACTACATTAATATTGCTACATCTGTTAGTATCTAGATGTTTTGTGATATATCAACTATCAATTATAATTTACATTGTTCAGGAATTTTAAAATTACAGTCCATCTCCATAGTTTTAATTGATTTTGTGTACCTTATTAGAATAAATATATAATGAAAATATTGTTTTTAATTATGTAATTCCTCTAGTGGAATACATAATTTCATATTTATTTATTTATCACAATCTATTAGAAAAAACACAAAATTAATGAGTATTAAAATACTTCTACCTATCCCCACTATCATGTAAATAATAATTTTGATAAACTCCCTATATCATGTTATTTATGTGCAAAAACCACTAAGATACAATTTAAGATAAATTTTCTTATATCTTCCCCTTTCCTTACCCTCTTTCTCTTTTCCTTTCCCTTCTATTATATCATGTACAAACTGCATCAAGGGAAAACTACTACTTTTAGGATTTATTTTGCTTTAAAATGTATTTTTGATAAATTTTTGTTCAAATTAAAATATGATTTTTACCCCTTAAGGATTTAATTATTTCTTTCCGGCCCTCATGTATAGATAATAATCATTTTCTCAATTTATAAAATCAAGTCATGACTTCAAAATCTATCCCTATCATGCATAGGACGGAATAATTTCCTTGTTTAAAAAGTTCTTTATAACAACCCATTATTATTGATTCATGGAGAGGAACAAAGAGTTCTATTTCATTTTCTTGATAGTTGGTATCATTACTTTAAATCAAATGTTTTTGGTTTTTTATGTGTTATATGACTTTATATTTATTGAATGCTTCATTATAGTTTTTCCGTTTCTACTAATTAATCTTTAAATAACAAATGTTCTTATGTAATATTAAGTTAATTTGTCATTTTATGTCATAATTCCATTATCAAATAACAAAAAGTTCAAATTAATAAATCTACTTTTGATGAGCTTAACATATACCATAAATATTAAATTTGTTAACAGTTTCTGGCTTTGAAGTTTGATATGTCTAAGGCGTATGACAGGGTAGAATGGAATTTTCTAGATTTTGTTAAATAGAAGATGGGGTTTGGAAGTATATGGAGGAAAAAAATATAGGAGTGTGTTTCTTCTGTTGACCATTCATTAGCTATCAATGGTGACTGGACTCGAACCTTCAAGCCTTCCTGTGGACTGTGACAGGGTGACCCTCTTTCTCCTTATTTATTCATTCTTTGTGCTGAGGCTTTGTCTACTTCCCTTGTGCATGTTGTGAACGCCAAGATGATTCATGGGATTAAGGTGAGCAGACATGCACCATGCATTTCACATCTTTTCTTAGTAGATGACAACATCCTTTTTGCTAGAGTGTCCCGTCATGAATGCTTGAATGTAGCTAATACAATTAGCCAGTATGAACATGTGTCGGGTCAAAAAATCAATCTTTTCAAGACAGAGGTGGCTTTTAGCAAGGGAGTGTTATAAGAAACAAAGGAGGCCATCAAAATCAGCTGGGAGTAAAACTAGTAGACAGACATGCCAAATATTTGGGGCTGCCTACGGCTATTGGGAGGTCAAAGAAACATGTCTTTAACTTCATCAAAGATAGGATCTGGAAGAAGCTTCAAGGCTGGAAAGAAAAGTTACTATCCAAACCAGGTAAGGAAGTGTTGATAAAGTCTATTGTGCAGGCGATTTCATCCTATATTATGAATTTTTTTAGATTCTGACAAGGACACTTGATGAGATTCAAAGCTGTATTGCAAGATTCTGGTGGGGAGTAAAAGAAAATGAGAGAAAGTTATCATGGCAGTGTTGGGCATCCTAGTGTAAACCAAAAAATGACGGTGGGCTTGGTTTCAGGAATATGCACGTCTTTAACCAAGCACTTCTGGCAAAATAGGTGTGGAGTCTTCTGACAAAAAAATCTTCTCTGACATACAGGGTTCTAAAGGCTAGATACTTTCCTTCTACATCTATCTTGGAAGCATCAAGGGGGTACAATCCTAGCTACACGTGGAGGAGTTTATGGGCGGCTAAAACTATGGTTCTTGAAGGAAATAAATGGAGGGTAGGGAACAATGAGAATATCAAAATATTGGAGGACAACTGAATCTATAATTGTAATGGGAACATGACACTCTTGTAGGACACGTCTACTTGGCAGCCATCTATAGTTAGTGAATTGATAGATCAGCATATGAAGGGATGGAACTTGGAGTTGATACATGAGGTCTTTCCTCCAGATACCAAGTCAGCATATTGGTTGGGACTTTTGGGAAGGAGGGATTTCATTGCATTCAGACAGGCATCTATAGAGCAGATCTGGAAAGTTGTGTGGAATCATTCGTGGCCGCCGAAGGTAGCCCACTTTCTTTGGCGGGTTACTACAGGTGGCATGTCTACTATGGGAAGATTGCTTGAAAGACACTACCATGTGGATGGCATGTGTCCTTTATGCCATGAGGAGAAAACTATCCAACATATGCTCTTTTGTTGTGTAGAAGCCAGAATACTTTGGAGCTCATCACCTGCGACTATTATTATTGCATCAGCCCATATCCAATCTCCTATGCAAACACTCTTGGAGCTGCATGATGGGCTATCTCAGTAAGACTTTTCAGATATAGCAGCAAATATGTGGGGACTGTGGACTTATAGGAACCACAAAATTTTCCAGGATGATGGGAGAAGTCTCACTATCTTCACAACAGTAGCCCAAGCATACATTCTAGATACTTGGAGTGCCCGAGTGTCTCAATCAGGAGAGCAGCAAGCATAGGGCAGCAACACGGACAAGCACTAGAAGAGGCCGATGATGGGGAGCGTCAAGATCAACACCGACGTAGCTGTGAAGACGGGCATGTGGACAGGAGTGGGTGCCATGGGTCGCAACCATATGGGTCGGGCAGCAACAGTCTGGGGATGACGTCTACATGGAGGAGGAAATGTGGACATTTGCGAGGCAGTGGCAGTGATGGAAGGCGTTCAGCTGGCTCGTCGGCATGGTTGGATGTCCATTGTGGTCGAGTCAGACTTGAGTACGGTCATTTCTATACTAAACAGTACAGTGGAGAGGAGAGACTATCTTGGCATGATAGTTGATAATATAAAAGCCCTTGCTACTGATTTTATTTCAGTTTCCTTTGTGCATGTTTGTTGATCCTGTAATTTGGTGGCACATGAGGTGGCCAAGCTTGCAAAAGTTGGAGATTTCATGTACACTTATGAGGCTGGGGAATTCTCCCAGTTTCGACTGAACCTTGTAATCTATGATTATTATGATTAATGAATAAGATCGGCCCCGTTATCAAAAAAAATTCTATAAGAATGAATGTACTCCCACGAAGGATTTTTTTGAAGTTATTTACCACTAAATTAATTCCCTCCAAGGTAATGTTTTGTATTCTAAGATAAAAGAAACTCACCTTGTATAATGAACTAAATTCATATTGTTGCATTATCTAATAATTACATATTTTGTTAACTATCAACTATCAAGTGTACTTCACCTTCAAAAATAAACAATGAAGTGTACTTTACATTGTTGAGGAATTTGACAATTAAAGATTCATCTCCACATTTCAAATTTATTTAGTGTACGTTATTAAAATAAATGTATACTTAGAAAATTGTGTTGTTATTTATATAATAGCTATAGAGGAAAAAACAATTTCATATTGATTTATTTATTGCAGTCTATCAGAAATAACACACAAATAGATAAGTTTGAAAATGATGTTTCCTCTCTTGTTCACATTATCATGTAATTTATAAATTTTGATAAATTCCCTCTTCTCCTATAATTAAAAATACTGAGAAATAAGTAGCACGCTACTATTAAAATCAAGAACAACTAATCTGGACTCATCGTCAAGACTTTTGCATCAACTTTATGAAATGGATTGTTATTTTCTAGTGCCAATTTCTTATCTTTCCACTTTTTTAATCTAAGTTTTCTCATTTCTTCCATATATATATATATATATATATATATATATATATATATATATATATATATATATATATATATATATATATATATATTGTTGACACCTTTTATCAATTACCCACATTGGTGTTCTTAGAAAATTACTTGTTCTTTAGATATGTTACAAAAACTACTTTTAGGTTTAACTAGGTTTTATAATCGAATACGATTATAACACAACCAATTTATCCATCACATTCGAAATTGGCACTGACGTGGTGTAAAGAGGCGAGATCACCTCCTTACTAAAATTTAAATGAAATACAAAACATTCACTTTTTCCAAGAAAAATAGACATTGTGGAATGCATGTATAATAATCCAAGTAAATAAGCATGTTTGAGATACATATAAAATGTCAATAGCAGCGGAAAGAAACTAAATTATTACATTTCTTTTTTAACTCTTGTTCACAACATGAGTTTCTTTGAAAAGGAAAAGTTGAAATTTAACTATAGGATCTAGCAATAAGTAACCTAGTCATCCTTGATTGCAAAACTTGAATCTACTCTCTAGAAATTGGTCACCTTGGCCTTGTTCAACACCTTGATCTAACCCTGGGTGGTTGAAAAAGTATCTAGCAAAAGGGGAAAATATGGTATGTCTTATTGATAATGAACAAGTACAAAAGATAAGCAAACTGTACGGAATTAAAGGCTAAGATTTCATCATAAGATGAAGATGATCAAAAGTATGAGGCATAAGTAAATAGATGCTTGCCATAACAAAAATAGTAAAAAGGTTGTATGCATGATTAATATTGACTACCTAAACTATGTAGGGTTGAGTTACTTACCTAACCTCAACCAATAGGTGTAGGAGAGTAACACATTCCAATCACCTATAAATATTCTATATTGGGGAGAGTAACACATTCCCCTGGGCAAATGTACACATGTCCTATCTATGAGTGGTTGTACAAAGTACCACTACACTAGTTAAATAGTCTAATAAAATCAACATGCTGAGAACTATGGAAAGTATAAGCATCAAGTAAAGAAAAACATGGTAGTGGGGTACAAGACCAAAGAAAAAAGTATAAAAACTAATTATGGGGCAAATAAAGTAAAGGAATTATCAAAAGAGAAATTAGGGATTCATAAAAGACTCATTAGGAAAACTAGGTTAGGATTTGCAATTATTCCCAACTTAAGTGTAAGGGAAGCACATACCTTTCTTGATGAGATCCAACTACTTCTCTTTCTACTACTTTAATCGATCCCAAAGCCCATGGAATTCGATTTTCATTTCCATTTGATTATAGAAAAGAAAAAGAAGAGTGGAAAAAGAAATTTAATGTACGAGATTATTCTTCTATTTTATTGGACCGGGAATCCCATTCTTATTTGGTATGGATAAAGGACCTTTCTATGTTATATTATTCAAAACTCGACAATGAATTGATTTGATAGATCAAATATTGTTATTCATAATATTGATCTTGATCAGATTTCATATCACTAGGGTGTAATTTATCCCATAAAATTTCTAGGAGTCATATTTATTATCTCTATGGGATTAGATCTTGAGTTATTGCAAAGCAAAAAAATTGAGATTATGGAAGTAAATATTCTTGCATTTATTCCTGTTGCACTCTTTATTCTAGTTCCTATAGTTTTTTACTTATAAATCACAATAAAACATTCAGTGAAAATGATTAATTTAACTTAAACTTATTAGTTCTTATGAATATTTGAAGAAATGAAAGGGACTGGACCCCAAGTCTTAAATGAAATAATCAGACTGGAATCAATTTTCCTATTTTCAATGTATAACTATGAATTTTAGTTTAGACATGTACAAAGGTAAGGGAAATCCTAACTTTTGGATTTTTGGAATAAAACCTCAATTTCGATTATGAAAATATCACTATTGATATAATTAGGTTCTCCTGATTAGGAAAACATATAATTTGTCTATTTTGGTGTTATGAGGTTTAAAGTGCATTTTTGGTGATTTTTATCTATTAAACTCATTTTTAGAAAACATGTATTGATAAAACTCAAAACCAAGTCTCGAAAATATTTTTATTAGAAATCCTACAGTTTTGTATTCCAAAAGATATTTTCTTTTAATTTTTGGAAGAGGAGTAAAAAATATATAATTTTTCCTATTCTAACCAATTAGGGAATGCCACGTCATCAAAATCCATCACAGATAGGCAAAGTGAGGGAGAAAAGTGGGCCCACCTTTTTTACTTGGCCTAATCAGAGCCGACCAAGTCGGGGGTCAAAGGCACGACTTTGACTCGCTCAAAGCAAAACAAACCAGGTGAAAGATGATACTACCCTGAAGTAGAAAACAAAGGGAAAAAATGAGAAGAATAGTGGAGGGAATACACAAAAGGGTTCATCTCCTTTGTCACGCCACACCATGGACGATGAGAAGAATCTTGATATTTGGACAAAATTATGAGAGTTGATCAAACTTTAGGTGAGCACACGAAAAGGAAGAGGGAAGCACAACAAACTTGATGAGCCAACCAATTTGAATCGAGGTGCGAAGGAGCATGAGCATAATTTACCACAATGTTTTAGATCAAAATCAAGCCCTAGAACACGAAGATGTGACAAAATGAGCAGTTGAAGCCACAGAAAGGTCGAGTAAGAGGCTATACAGATTGAGGGGCCAATATTTGTAGCTGGGGAATCATAAAGATGAAGATGGCTAGTGTTGGTATGTATGCCCTGAGAGCCAATCATGGGATGATTGGTGGGATACATTAAGATTTATTTGATAAACATCAAAGGCAAGCTTCCAATTCATTCGGGTTCAGTCAGTTATGAGATAATGACAGAATAGATTGAATGTTTAGAGAATGATAGTACTCAATGATGTATGCCTTCAAGTACGTGACTTGAACGATGAGATCATAGGATGTCAAGAGTTTGTACATTCTTGTTATTTCCCTAGTCAGATGTCATTGTGGAAGGTTGATAGACAACAATGACACACAACACTACATTGTGTATTGGTTGATGACATAGTCTCATTAGTCATGATATAGTGATATCAAACCAAGCACATAGATACTTGTTAGAGAACAAGTGCATCGGACAGACCCACCGTTAGAGTGACACATGGAACCATGACTTGGTAGTCACAGTCAGCTCTCACAGTGATGGTGGTGAGTGTGATTCTTTGACTTGAAATCACCACACTCAACACATGTCATTGGGTACACTTTGACATCATCAAACGCAGTCCTGAAATATAGATTTTTATAAAGGTGATGATTGGGTGACTTTGACACATGGGGCTTTTGAGGGGTGAGTGATAGATATGGGATTTGTCCCTCCTGAGGGAGTTTGATGTCCATGGCCACTTGATGAGTAGGAATGAGAAAGGCATGCGCATGCATGTGTGAATAAATATGTGATATTGATGTCACAGAAATCTCATCCAGTCTACTCTGAGATCAAGGAAGTGAACGAACGTTGAAAGGATGACTGTTCCATGCCTTGAGTTCATTCGGGATATCAGTGACAAAAGAATTATTAATTCACTATAAAACCAATCACGGATTGTAGGATTGAAATTTGTTCTCCAACTTTCCTTTTTGACTTGGGTAATACTGATGTATGACTAGGCACCGCTCCTTGCTTGTGAAGTCATAAGTGTTATGGACTTTCACTGCCAACGTGAAATGGGCCTATAGGGTCACACACAAAGGATTTAACCTGGAAGAGGTTTTATCCACGAATGGTGTTTAGATTGTTTACTAAATGTGTTTAGTAGTTCAATTAAACATTCAATCAATTGACTTGACTCAGAATCACCAAGTTCAAGTGTTGGACTGACTGATTTGGGTGCCAGATTGATTGAGAACTACATTGATTGATTTCTGCACAACTTGGACTGCCAACTGACCAGTTCAAACTATTGAATCGATTGGCTCAGGGTCAAGTGAGATGACCGGTTCAAGTGTTGAACCGATCGGTTCAGCTGGACCAAACGAGCGAGATTGGGAAATTTAGGTTTTTGAGAAAATATTGTTGTTTCACTTGTACAATTTGATTGAAACAAGTATTGATCTTTGGATTAATTAGAAATGGAAAGAGGAAAGTTAATTGGGAACTACCCTGGGAAGTGAAACGATCAGTTCATGAATGAACCAATTGGTTCAGCTCCCTAAATGACCACTTCATGAGATGAACCGATCAGTTCACTCCCCAAATGATCGGTTCGTTTGTGAAACGATTGGTTCACCTACCGCAGTGCGTCAATTCATGGAAATTTTGAACCCTTTTACTCCCACTTTAGTCCCACATTGCCTGGGGCTGAGAACCCTAACCCTGACCCCTCCTATATATAGAGGGGTGTTAGGGGCTTCTCATAGCACAACTCAGAACATCAGTTGCTCTGCAAAGTTGTCCTCTCTGGTTGTGGTAATTGAGAGAGCCCAAGCAAGTACTACCCAACTAGGGAGGCATAGTGAGGGAAAGACAACTGTAGGATGACAACTGGTGGTGGGAGAGTACGTCAGTGACTAGTACGTCGATAGAAGGGGATGACTCCTTCCAGTGTCCTGTGGGACAGGATGACTGGAGTTCCTGGTGGTCCGTGTGGACTACTACAGAGGCGGGAGATTTCTTCCGCTCGGAGGACAGTTGTCAATCCGTTAGTCTGGGTGCAACCAGGAGCTGCAAAGACGTCGTCCAAGACCAGAGTCAAAGACCATGCTAGCTGTGAGGTAATGTCTCCGAGCAAGCCTTGAGACATGGTACTCCTCTACAAACCATCCTCCTTACTGTATAGATGTTGATGTGATTTATTTGGGTTCTAGGTTCAGGGAGAAATTTGTTGTTTCCGCTACCATCTCTGCCTCCCTAAAACCCAATAGTGGTCAGAGCCACGTCAACGTTTTATACTTTAGAATATTCGATATAATCAGTTTTTGGTTTGTCACCTTTTATTTATTACATACGATGCAAATAATTAATTGGCTTTATGCATATCCAATATAAATCCAAAAATCCCTATATATACATATATGATATGGTATATAAATGCATTCGATACGCATCGTCCTTAAACTGTTTCTGTGGTGATTGTAGTGTGATTGTGGCCATAAACCCTAAATTTGTGTGTGGTTGATTGTTGTTGCTTGCATCTCGGTCTGCGCACTGATTCCCTACCTCCTATTCCTGATGTAACTCGAGATAACTTGAGATTCTTTCCTACCCTTGCTCCCCCCGAATGTAACTCGGGGTTTCCCAATGAAATTGTAAATCGGATTAGTTTATTTCCTATTATGTCAAAGAACGGTGGACACCTAGAGGATCGAGATGATCGTCTCAGGCGTGAGACGATCGGTTGGTGGACCAAGGTGACTGGTTCCTGGAGCGTGATGAGTGGGTGGTGACCTGAAGAGATGTATGACGATCAGTGAACCGATCAGCTGGAGGCGCCAATCGATCGGCTGGTGGCACCCAACCGGCCAGCCTGATGGTGAGCCAATCAATCATGGAGATGAGTTGATCAAACCCAGACCGGAAAAGCACAGATTTCATCTTGTATAGGTTGCATGTGATGTGGACCTAGATGATCGTGATTCCTCTTGGCTCGAGGAATCACATTAGGATGACCATAATCATCCCTTTTTATCATTTCACATGTTTTCTGTGGGATATAGCATGTATATGATACGTACTATATATTGTGGTGATTGGATATGTATATGTACCTATAAAATCAAATCCCTCAAAAAATATTAAGTTTTAGATGCCTTCCAAATGTGACACATGTGAAAATCTTGATCGACCAAGTGTGGGCACGCCCTAGCATGGTCCACCATGTATATCATGGAAGCGTGAAGGATGGATATGTAGTTCTGCCCTAGCAGGGTGCATATTCATAGTGTTAGCTTTGGGTCAGACTTAACAAGGTTACCAAGATAGGATCTAGCACCTTGAGTCATGGAGGTGATCATGGCAAGGAGTTGTGCATGACATCTTTCAAGAGTTGCATATGATGCAATTGGCAAGAGTTGCCTACCTGGAAGATCTAAGTTGTGGGTGACAACCCTAGCCGGTCCATGACAGAGAGGATTTCGAGATCTTGACCCACTAGAAGGTTATACACTGCAATCTTCCAAATTGATGGTGAGGGATATCAATTTGAACAAAAATAGTGGGAGTGGTAATTAATTGAAGTCCTAATTATATCGTAAAACTTTTTCAAATCAATCAAATACGTCAAAAATGAGTTTTTGGACGAAATTGCATATATTTCCTTTTGTAGTACAAATGGCCAGCAACAATAATCACTTTATTTGTGATTGGTCCTTGAGATAGATAAATTAAATGGGAATAATTCCACGACTGGTAAGGACGTTGAGAAGTGTTCTCAATCGAAGAGTGAAAGCTCTAAGTTCTAGTTATACCAGAACCAGATGAACTCACTCCCACCACACCAAAGGTTGAAAGGGATGCTTACTGGAAGCATTCTGAGGATGTTGTTGATGTGTAGTGCTTGAATGTTATATTCTCTAAACTATGCGTTGCAGAGACAACATGAGACATATGATGTCTCTAAGGCACTATCCTAGTATGTCATGATAGAAGGAGATTCAGTTGGTTCTCACACAGTCAATGTGATTGGGTATGTGGAAAACCTGACTAAACTGGGATTCCCTCTGAGTCAAGAGTTTGCTACTGGTATGATACTACAAATGTTGTGAGAATCATACAGTTCATGATGAACTACAACATGAACAACTTTGACAAGCGTTGACAAAGTTGTTGGACTTGTTGAGGATAGTAGAGGCATAGATGAAGAAACACAAACCCTAATCTTTGATGTGATCAATGAAGGGTAAGTCTTAAAGGCAAGGTCAAAGGCAAAGCAAATAAGTGTTTTGATGCTAGCCAGCAACCCAAGCCATCTTCAGCCCCAAGGCATATGGGAAGCATGAACGAGGGAGGAGAAATTACCCTTTATATCTGGAAGAACAAAAGAAGATGAAAGTAGGGGATAGAGATCTCCACTATAGGTATCATGAAATAAACACTTCTTTATCTGAGGTATGTGATACCAATATATAGATCTGACATCAATGATATGTATGATCTAACAAAAAAGTGATGGCCTTTTTGACAGGACCAAGAAAGGAGTACTCTTCATTAGAGCAAGTGTTGCTGCCATAGATAGGAGTACCTTTCAATTTATTTCATCCTAAAGGGCATGAAATAGAGTTAAGAACTGCTATTTCAGTTTGCCAATAGAAACACTTTATTTTTGCATCTTGTTGTGACAAGGATGGCTATCAATAAAGTTGATGTTTCAATTTCAAAGATGTGATCTTTTTGGCAATACCTTATTTATCTTGTGGTACTTGGTATGCATAAGATAAAATGATACCTAAAAGTTATTGATAACTCAAACAAATAATTAGCATTATCATGGGAATTCATTTTTGGTTCCATATTGATGGATAAAGCTAGACTCTTTTAGTTGTGAACCATTAAGAGACATGGATATCTTGGACATGATAAATCAATCTTCACTAGTGGTAGTGGGAGAATGATTTTCCTATTAGGTATAATACATATGATGTATTTACATACTTATTGGAGCAAATGCTAATAATTCAAATGGTGTTTAGAGAAATACCAATATGAATATCTTGAAGTGTTCAAGAAGATCATGAATGAAGTACAAATTTGGTAAAAGTAATAATTCTAGATGTGATCAATGAATGAGATACTTAAACCAAATGTTTGAGAACCTTATGAGTGATTATGATAGTGTATCATAGAGAACTCATGATTAAGGCATAGTGATGTCTAAATAAATAAAAAAATCAAAAGGAGTCATGCTCTAAGGAGTTAGAGCATGATTATCAAATAACTAAATTCTTCTTAAATAGAGAATACCTTACACTAATAAAGGATATTAAGAATCACAAAGTGTTGTGAGCTCTCAAATTCCTTAATAGGTACACCTCAAATATCTATATGATGAGTTGGTCATATGATGAGTCAACAATCTAGATAATATTGAGGAACCGGATTTTGAGTTATGGTTTATGATCATTAGATCCTAAAGGACTTCCATGTGAACCATAAGGTAGGACCTTAGTGGTAGCACCCATTGGGATAAAATTCATAAGTGTGAATGAGTCTTAAGTGTTAAGACACATGGATGACATTTTGATAAGGATCATGCTTGTTGATTGCAACTTAATGACTAAGAGATTTGGCATACGGATACTAAAACCACATTCCTATGAGGAATAAAATAAGGATGTGTACGTGACACAACATATAAGGTTTATGAATCCATTAATGCAAATAAAGTCTATAAGGTACAATGGATTGATCAATGTGATTGATTGAGTACAAGCAACTCAGAGCTGGCATCTTTACTTTGATATTATAGTCAAAGGGTTTGACTAATATGACAAAGATAAAGAAGGGATCTGTGATTTAGTGGGAGCGTATTTACATTCCACATGTTGATGAGGAATGAGATGTTCAAGAATGGAATCCTTTGTGGAAATTATCTTTAGGGAAGATAGATATGTTTCCTATGTGATAGGAATAGAGACCTATAGGGATAGTTCTCAAAAACCTCTTGACCTGGAAAAGAGAGAGCATACATTGGCAATATGTACTGAAGGGTTTAGTATACACAGATTCTGTGGGAGAAAACATGTCCATGTTACATGGAGTTAGTATCCCAGAGTCAAGTGTCCCAATTCTTATGAAGAATGGGAACACAAAGAATAGATATTGATCTATCATGTATGTAATCATCTCGTTATCTTGCATGTATGGACATACCAAGAACAAAATGCATGTATCATCTTGTCTGTGGGACATGAGAATATGATATGCTCATCTTGATAACTTGTATGTGGGACATGACGAGTGGATGTCTATCTAGTTCCAATAAGGGTTACTGGAATACCATGAGAACTTCATAAGTACTTGAGAAGTACTAGTTCTATGGAAATAAGGAAGAGTTCATTGTAAAGAGTTACACTAATGTGAACTTCTAGAAAAGATAGAAAATTTATCGCAAAATATATATGGGATATATAGAAGTGAATGTGTGTTGAAAAATGGAAATGTTCCAATAAAGACATTTTAAAAGGAAATGATGAGTATTCGTGTGTTAGAGAACAACAATGAATACTATATGGATCTGGGAGTTCATAAAGATGAACTTATAGATATTCCGGTCATTGATGACAAGTAAGGAGTTCTTGGTCATGCAATGAGGCTAAAGGTTAGCAAAGGAATATTGGATCACATATTACGACAACTCCATATCATACGTAAGACGTACAGTGAAGAGATGTGAGACATGCAATAATATCAACTTAGGCAAGGTGTTGCCATAACTCACTACGTTAGCACTAGAGCACAGTAACATGTGGTACATGTTTGAAGATCACTAAGAATATGATTCAAGGGTGATTGGCTCACAGTGCAAGTGGGAGTCTGTTGGTATGTATGCCCTAAGATCCAATCGTGGGATGATTGGTGGGAACATTAAGATTGATATGATAAACATCAAAGGCAAGCTTCTAATTCATTGATTCAATCAATTATGAGATAATGACATAACAAATTGAATGTCTAGAGAATGACAATATACAATGATGTATGCCTTCAAGTACGTGACTTGAACGATGAGATCATACGGATGTCAAGAGTTTGTACATTCTTTCTATGTCCCTAGTCAGATGTCATTATGGAAGGTTGATAGACAACAATGACACACACGACTAGATTGTGTACTGGTTGATGACAGAATCTCATTAGTCATGATATAGTGATATCAAACAAGGCACATAGGTACTTGTTAGAGAACAAGTGTATCAGACAGACCCACCGTGAGAGTAACACATGGAACCATGACTTGATAGTCACATTCATCTCTCACAGTGATGGTGGTGAGTGTGATTCTTTGACCTGAAATCACTACATTCAACACATATCATTGGGTACACTTTGATATCATCAAAAGCAGTCCTGAAATATAGATTGTTATAAAGGTGATGATTGGGTGACTTTGACACGTGGGGCTTTTGAGGGGTGAGTGATAGATATGGTATTTGTCCCTCCTAAGGGAGTTTAATGTCCATGGCCACTTTATGAGTTGGACTGAGAAAGGCATGTGCATGCATGTGTGAATCAATATGTGATATTGATGTCACCCATATCTCATCCAGTCTGCTATGAAATCAAGGCAGTGAATGAACGTTGAAAGGATGATTGTTCCATGCCTTGAGTTCATTCGGAATATCAGTGACAAAGGAATTATACAATCCCTGCAACACCAATCTCAGATTGTAGGATTGAAAGTTGTTCTCCAACTTTCCTTATTCACTTGGGTAACATTGATGTGCGACTAGGCACCGCTCCTTGCTTGTGAAGTCATAAGTGTTATGGACTTTCACTACCAACGTGAAATGGGCCTACAGGGTCACACACAAAGGATTTAACCTGGAAGAGGATTTTATCCACGAATGGTGTTTAGATTGTTTACTAAATGTGTTTAGTAGTTCAATTAAACATTCAATTAATTGACTTGACTTAGAATCACCAAGTTCAAGTGTTGGACTGACTGATTTGGGTGTCAGATTGATTGAGAACTGCATTGACTGATTTCTGCACAACTTTGACTGCCAACTGACCATTTCAAACTATTGAACTGATTAGCTCAGGGTCAAGCGAGACGACCGATTCAAGTGTTGAATTGATCGGTTTAGCTGGAGCAAACGAGCGAGTTTGGGAAAGTTAGTTTGGTGAGAAAATATTTTCATTTCACTTGTACAATTTGACTGGGACAAGTATTGATCTTTGGATTAATTGGAAACGGAAAGAGGAATGTCAATTGGAAACTACCTTGGGAAGTGAAATGACTGGTTCATGAATGAACTGATTGGTTCAGCTCCCCAAACGATCGGTTCATGAGATGAACTGATCGGTTCACTCCCCAAATTATCGGTTCGTTTGTTAAACGATCGGTTCACCTGTCACAGTGCATCAATTCATGGAAATTCTGAACCCTTCTAATCCCACTTTAGTCCCACATTATTTGAGGCTGAGAACCCTGACCTTGACCCCTCCTATATATAGAGGGGTATTGGGGGCTTCTCATAGCACAACTAGAACATCAGTTGCTCTGTAAAGTTGTCCTCTCTGGTTGTGGTAACCGAGAGAGCCCAAGCAAGTGCTACCCGACTAGGGAGGCACAACTAGGGAAAGACAACTACATAACAACAATTGGTGGTGGGAGAGCACATCGGTGACTAGTACGCCGATAGAAGGGGATGGCTCCTTCCAGTGTCCTATGGGACAGGACGACTGGAGTTCCTGATGGTTTGTGTGGACTACTACAGAGGTGGGAGATTTTTGTCGCTCATAGGATAGCCATCAATCCGTCAATTTGGGTGCGACCAGGAGCTACACAGATGTTGTCCAAGACTAAAGGTGAAGACCACGCTAGCTGTGAGGTAACATCACCGAGAAAGCCTCGAGACATGATATGCCTCTACAAACCATCCTTCCTACTATATAGATGTTGACAAGATCTCTTTGGGTTCTGGGTTTGGGGAGAATTTTTTTTGTTTCTACTGCCATCTCTGCCTCCCCTAAAACCCAATAGTGGTATCAGAGCCACATCAACATTCTATACTTTAGGATAATCGATATAACTGATTTTTACTTTGTCACCTTTTATTTATTACATACGATGTGAGTAATTAATTGGCTTTATGCATGTCCAATATAAATCCACAAATCCCTATATACACATATATGATATGGTATATAAATGCATTCGATACACGTCACCCTTAAACGGTTTTTGTGGTGATTGTAGCGTGATTGTGGCCATAAACCCTAAATATATGTGTGGTTGATTGTTGTTGCTTGCATCCTAGTCTTCACACCAATTTCCTACCTCCTATTCCAGATGTAACTCAAGATAACTTGAGATTCTTTCCTACCATTGCTCCCCCCCGAATGTAAGTTGGGGTTTCCCAATGCAATTCTAAATCGGATTAGTTTATTTCCTATTATGTCAAAGAACCGCAAACACCTGGAGGATCAAGATGATCGTCTCGGGCATGAGATGATCGGCTGGTGGACCAAGGCGACTGGTTCCTAGAGCGATACGAGTAGGTGGCGACTTGAAGAGATGTACAATGACCAGTGAACCGATCAGCTGGAGGTGCCAGTTGATCGGCTGGTGGCACCCAACCGACCAGCCTGATGGCGAGCCAATCAATCATGGAGATGAGTTGATCAAACCCATAACGGCAAAGCATAGAGTTCATCTTGTATAGGATGCATGTTATGTGGACCTAGGTGACCGTGATTCCTCTTGGCTTGAGGAATCACATTAGGATGGCCATAATAATCCCTTTTTATTGTTTCACATGTTTTATGTGGGATATAGCATGTATATGATACATACTATATATTGTGGTGATTGGATATTTATATGTACCTATAAAATCAAATCCCTCAATAAATATTAAGTTTTAGATGCCTTCCAAATGTGACACACATGAAAAGTTTGATCAACCAAGTGTGGGCACGCCCTAGCGTGATGCACCGTCTATGTCGTGGAAGCGTGAAGGATGGATATGTGGGTCTGCCCTAGTAGGGTGTATATTCATCATGTTGGCTTTGGGTCGGACTTAACAAGGTGACCTAGATAGGATCTAGCACCTTGAGGCATGGAGGTGATCATGGCAAGGAGTTGTGCATGACATCTTACAAGAGTTGCATATGATGCAATTGGCAAGAGTCGCCTACCTGGAAAATCGGTGAGGGCTATCAATTTGAATAAAAATAGTGGGAGCGGTAATTAATTAAAGTCCTAATTATATCGTAAAACTTTTTCAAATCAATCAAATAAATCAAAATTGAGTTTTGGACTAAATTGCATACATTTCCTTTTGTAGTACAAATGGCCAGCAACAATAATCACTTTATTTGCGATCGGTCCTTGAGATGGACAAATTAAATGGGAATAATTCCACAACTGGTTAGGATGTTGAGAAGTGTTCTCAATCAAAGAGTGAAAGCTCTAAGTTCTAGTTATACATGAATCAGATGAAATCGCTCCCATCACACTAAAGGTTGAAAGGGATGATTACTAGAAGCATTCTGAGGATGCCATTGTGTAGTGCTTGAATGTTGTATTCTCTAAACTATGAGTTGTATAGACAACATGAGACATATGATGTCTCCAAGTCACTATCCTAGTATGTCATGACAGAAGGAGATTCAGTTGGTTCTCACACACTCAATGAGATTGGGTATGTGGAAAACCTGAATAGATTGGGATTCCCTCTAAGTCAAGAGTTGGCTACTGGTATTGTCACACCCACATCCCACGATTACCACAAATCATGAGATTAGGGCATGACTAAGAGGATTACACTTAATACAAATTTCACTCCTGACTTTTTCTTTTTATTTCAACTCTTTGTTTTCTCACATTCAATCACATAAATAAACTTTATAAGAGAATTAAACTTTTATTACTCTAATATGATCTCAACATTTAATGATACACGTTCATATACTCATTCTATATCTCACACTTTCATGTACATATGACATGATAATTAGATACATTCTCTCTTATCAAGGAAATAAAGATACAAATATCATTTATAACTCTCTCACATCTATACAAGGACCTAGAGTGACAAGGACCGACTGAACTTAACTAAACTCATACTAAACTCATGTGGTAGATCTACTCTGATTCTTTGACCTTCGTCAAGTCAATGTGGTTTCCCTAAAAATTTTGAGTAGAGGGGTGAGCTGACTCACTCAGTGACTGAGAACTTCAAAGAAACAGTCTAAAGCACTGATATAATTATAGTTATACCTTTGAGCAACAGATATTAATTATAACAACAGTAATTACTACACTAAGAATATCTAAAACAATACAGTTAAAATAACAAAAAATGTAAATATTACATTTAAAGAACAACTACTATGAAATTGTATTCAAATCATTCTTAACTCTTTTTATTTATAAGAAACTCTTTAAACCTATATGATCATATTTTAGCTTATGCCCTGATCATATGCAGTGTACCCTACATATGAGACTCACAGTACACTACGATCACACTGTACAAGACTTAGCTAACACACCCGGGAAAAAGCTAAGTCTGACTTCTCACTGGTCTGCTACAGTGTAATGTCACTCTAGCCTCTGGACTCCTCCTCTAACCTGAGCACACAGGCGGAGAGTCAAGCAACCTATTACTCTAGTGTCACCAAGATCCTATCCTTGATTGATGTTGGACACTACATGGCTTTTCTGTGCTCTAGTTCCACCAGGATCATGTCTCTGTTGATGTTGGACACTACATTTTGTAATTTCAGGAGATTTCCACTAGGGCTTTGTCCCCCCATACCACCTGTTGGTACGATCCAACCCCCATATACTGGACACTGCCAGGGTTAGGTCATTTCACCCCTAAGGCACAGACCTCACAGAGGGGTTCTACAATGTTCAGGGCTCCTAAGTCAATTATGACTTGATTATATCTTTCTCTTAGACTGGTTTCTTTAACTTTGTCTCTTACTTACTACTCAGACTACTGAACTGAATTCACTGATAATATTGAACTGAAGGCTTAACATATTGTTTACCCTTTTCTTAGGGTTTCTCCTTACTCGTGCACACATAGCATTTCTCATGTATTCAAACATATATCATGTCAAATAAACAAGTATTCTCATTCAAACAGTTCACACATATAAACTTGGCAGAGCAGTATTGTAACACCCCTCCCTAGGGTTACATACATAACCAGCGGAAGCACAGCCTAATCCCCAACATTATCCATAATGTGGGGTACTTGGCATTTCAGGGAGGGATTGTCACAACCATGATATTCATTGCACAAAATAAAGTTTAAATAAACCATCACAGGGTCAAGATTACAATTTCTCATTCTCAAACCTTAACAAAAGTTACATGTACATAATCATGGAAAAAGGAAATAGGTCTATAAACTAGGTATGGTTGGCACCCCACCAAAGCTCTTCTCCTTGTAGGTCCTTGAGCTAGGATTTCCTCCTTAGATGGACTTCCCTCCTTAGCTAGCCTCCAACCTATGGGCATCACGCCCCCAGACATGCATAAAACAAATGGTAAGTGGATTGAACATGTTATAATATAAGAAAACTTGAAAACTGAAAATAAACATTAACATTGAACATTGAAAAGACACGCATTTTCTTTTAGTTCAATTTCTTTTATCTTAACCTATATAAGTGTCCTCGGGTTTGCACAAATGTGCCTCTTCTCATATGCACCGAAGTGCCTCTTAGGTTGCACCGAGGTGCCTCTTCTCTTATGCACCAAAGTGCCTCTTCTCTTATGAGGAACTTATATAAGTTTAACATTAACATTTTCTTCTTTCACTTAAGTCTCTTAACTTTACATTTACTTCATTTGTAACTTTATCATTAGGATTCATGAAGATGATACCAAACATACTATGCAATACATCTTAACTTTACTGACTTTAGCAATTAGGAATAGTAAATAACATAAACATGGCATTCATTGCAAAACTCATATATGCATAATTAAATCAACCAATTTAACTATGTTCAATTGCATGGACCACTTACCTTTTTCACTTGGAGAGTACCTTCTCTCTCTTCCTAGGTTGAGTAAAACCCTAATCACGATCTTGGGGGTCTGGTAACGCTAATCACCCTGTTTACAACAAGGAAAAGAGGCATGCTAGAATCTTTGCTATGGTAGATGATAGTGGGGATGATAAGACCGAGTAGAGTCTAGTAGGATAGTTCTTTTCTTTTCAGAACCTTATCTTTCATGCAATGTATGAAACTATGATTTTACATGGTAATGAGAGTATAGCAATGTTTTATGTTAAAGATATGAGAAATTTCTAAGGTGGGTAGCCTAACAAAATTTTGAGGACGAAATTTAATTAAGGTGGGTAGTAATGTAACATCCCTATTTTCAGGAATAAAATAAAACCTTTTTTGTAGCTTTCTTTAAATAATATTTTGTTAAGAGCCTTAATGCAATTTGTCCAAATTAGTTTTATTTCTAGGATCTTAATACAAAGAGAAATAAGAATGGGCTCCAAATAAGTTTCTCCTTTATTTTAAATGTGTTGTAAATAATTGTGTAATAATGGTAATATGTTTATCCTGGTTTCTTTTTATTAAATAAGTCAAAAAGGAATGAAAGAGAAAGAGAAAGAAAAGGAATAAAGAAATTCGAAATTTAAATCACTGGGACAACAAGTATGCCTTTCTTTTGTATATTTCAAAATAAAACCCCTAAAGTTCATTTTCTCTCTCCTCTTCTTGGAATTGACAAAAAGGAATAATAATGTGCCCCTTATTCATTTATTTTGGAAATAGGAGAGTATGAGTGCTCTCTTGGCATCTTTTGGCCACCTTCCCTTTTTATTTTTACATAAAGAGGGAAGTAATATTTTTCCCTTGTTTTCTCTCTCCTCCAAATAAAGCGCATAAAAGGGAAAGAAAGAGGTGTTGAATGACTTTTAAGGAGTTGATAATGTCTATCTCGTAATTTGGAATAAGGAATTTCAACAAAAACTTCTATATCAATTATTTAATTAGTTTATGCTTTTAAATTAAGAAAGAGTGACAAAAATTGAAAATATAGACTTAACATTCAAGGAACCAAAATCTAATTAATTAGGAACGTTCTAGACCATTTAATTAGTCAATGGTCCAAATTTGGACTCATTTGGACTTTGTTTGACCCTCCAATTTAAAATATGAAAGTTTTGTATTTAATTTAATGTGATTTATAGTTAATACGCTTGATTTCATAAAGTCTGAATTTAAATCATTGTCATGCGTCCTTTTTCTCGGTTTTCCTTCTTGAGTGTGATCGGACGGCCCACGTTTATTTGACTCAAGATCTGACGCTCAAACACCCGTCTTCTTCCCCGATTTTTCCGCTGGTCTGCAACCAGTTTGACCCCTTCCCTTCCTCGATTGATTTCTCCCTCCTCAATGATCAGTTTCACGAAATTTTTGTTGTGTCGGCTTCCTCTCTCTCACGCGTATGCAATAAGCCCTTGCTCATCTTCTGTCGTGGACCACAGATAAAACGCCCATTAGGGCTGGACTCTTCCCCTCCGCCGATTTGCACAGCCGCCACCATAGCCTTTCTCATCACCCATTCAAGTACCCAAAAGAACAACCAGCCTCTGACGTTCTCTCCTTCACCTCCAATTTTCCCTCTTCATGCCCTGAGTGCTGGGACCTAGTCGATCTTCCCTTTCGGTGACCTTGGCCTGGTGCGTGCCACTTCGGCCATCTCGGTTCGATCAAACCTGCGGTGAGTATCCTCAGCCACCGTTATTCATCTCCATTATGTTTTCTTGCCTCTCGAGGGTCCCAAGCGTTGTACCCTGAAGGCCTCCACAAGGTCTTCACCGGCGGTAGACGTTGTGGTGTTTTCCTATTTCGTTGACCATGAAAGACAATCTGGTTGTTTCACCTGAACTCGACGGACCTTTCCCCATCCTTGATTGGCATTTCTTTGCTCTGTTTCCTCCTCGCTAGCTCCAGATGTCGTTCCTCTGTTTCTCGCCGTAGTCCAACGACCTGAGGGCGTTTAGTCCCTATTCTTATCGGTGTGGTTTTGTTGGCTCTACGATCACTCAGGGACTCTATTTGGCCGCTCCTTGTGCGGCTACATGAGCCCTGTGTGGGTGATGCCACCCCGACTGTGTCCAAGCCACTGTGACATCTCTGGAGCATGGCAGAGTCGTCCCCTTGGCCCGCTGGCCTCGGCTTGGATCCGGGAAGCTGCCCATATTCGTGGGTTCTCAAAATGGGTCGCCCTCCATGAGCTCTGATCGGAGGATTGGTCTCCAGCGGTCTGTGCCCGACACCATGGATAAGGGGAACATGCTTGGTCATCGAATGACCAAAGTATCCCCGCGTGGTTATACACATGATTCCTTCTGTGAGGGCATTTTTGGGATTTCTATTGCCCTGCCTTGTTTGACCGAAGACCCTCTAGGGCACGATCCCCTTGCTGGTGTGGCCGCCTGTGATTGGCCCACATCAGCCGGGCCCAGGACCCCAGTGGATAAAAAGACCTGTGTGGCATTTTTATGAATTTCGATTGGTCCATTTTCATTAATTCATAGTAAATTGCTCGATGCTCAGAAAAATACAAAAAAATATGTTTTGGAAATGGTTTTTCACAAGGAATCCAAATATGTGGTTTTCAAAGTCTGATTTTGAATCGCCAAACGTTGGTTTTATAGGAAATGGAAATTAGGGTTTTATTTGGTGAATAAAACGTATAATAATATGAAACATGTTGTAAACAGGGTGATTAGGGTTACCAGACCCCCAAGATCGTGATTAGGGTTTTACTCAACCTAGGAAGAGAGAGAAGGTACTCTCCAAGTGAAAAAGGTAAGTGGTCCATGCAATTGAACATAGTTAAATTGGTTGATTTAATTATGCATATATGAATTTTGCAATGAATGCCATGTTTATGTTATTTATTGTTCCTAATTGCTAAAGTCAGTAAAGTTAAGATGTATTGCATAGTATGTTTGGTATCATCTTCATGAATCCTAATGATAAAGTTACAAATGAAGTAAATGTAAAGTTAAGAGACTTAAGTGAAAGAAGAAAATGTTAATGTTAAACTTATATAAGTTCCTCATAAGAGAAGAGGCACTTCGGTGCATAAGAGAAGAGGCACCTCGGTACAACCTAAGAGGCACTTCGATGCATAAGAGAAGAGGAACATTTGTGCAAACCCGAGGACACTTATATAGGTTAAGATAAAAGAAATTAAACTAAAAGAAAATACATGTCTTTTCAATGCTCAATGTTAATGTTTATTTTTAGTTTTCAAGTTTTCTTATATTATAACATGTTCAATCCACTTACCATTTGTTTGATGCATGGATGGGGGCACGATGCCCATAGGTTGGAGGCTAGCTAAGGAGGGAAGTCCATCTAAGGAGGAAATCCTAGCTCAAGGACCTACAAGGAGAAGAGCTTTGGTGGGGTGCCAACCATACCTAGTTTATAGACCTATTTCCTTTTTCCATGATTATGTATATGTAACTTTTGTTAAGGTTTGAGAATGATAAATTGTAGTCTTGACCCTATGATGGTTTATTTAAACTTTATTTTGTGCAATGAATATCATGGTTGTGACAATCCCTCCCTGAAATGCCAAGTACCCCACATTATGAATAATGTTGGGGATTAGGTTGTGCTTCCGCTGGTTATGTATGTAACCCTAGGGAGGGGTGTTACAAGTATATTCAAAACACTATAATATTTTGAGTAATCATCATACTATACATACAGGAAGACTAAAATTCTTAAATAAACAGAATACATGTCAACTTGGCACTTTATACACTAAAATCATGCAATTGAACTGTTAAGCATCACAACATCTCATATTGAGAACTTTGATATGTTGGCTAAATGGACATCTGTAAATCCCTTTGTTTTGATAATGACAAACATTTCATTCTTGTTGATATAACGTGCTACTTGAGTGTTGCATGAATAAGGTGAATGACAAAGCACTAGGGAATCTATATGTTTGAATGTTTGTAAATGCCATGAAATGTAATCAATTGTAAACTTGTACAAATATATAATGTACAAGTACTTAGACTTCATGTAAATCAAGAGTTAGATCTTCCCTAGCTAAACACCACATTTAGATAGGTCATCTCCTTCAATAGTGTCACATATGCACACTCATACACACACTTAATGGCTTTATTTGAAACATTGAAACAGGGTCTATCTCGGTCGACAAAATCCTCGACCGAGACACTCTCGGTCGACAAACTTCTCGATCGAGAAAGACCCAAGTAGCCATTAGACACAGCTGACAAGGTAGTTGGCAGTTGGAGATAAACGTTGCAAAACACTTGATCCAGAGAACCTGTCGGTCGAAAAAACTTCGACCGAGTAGGTATCTCGGTCGACCATTTCTCGACCGAGATGGACTCTAACAGCAACTGCAGAATTAATTAACTAGTCGTTGTTAAAGCAACTAACTTATACCTAACGACTAGTTAAGCACTTAGAAACCCCTAGAAAGTGTCTAGAACGTCCTTAAGCACTTGTAGGACATTCCTATAAATAGGACATGCCTTAGGACACCTAAACTTACTTGTGTTTACACTTGAGCAATCTTTGAGCATACACTTACTTTGAGCAACCTGTTTGTGAGAAATTGAGCATATTGACAACTGGCTACTTCTTCTCTTAAGCTCAAATTTCATGTCCTATAGGCTAGCATCTCCTATCCACAACAATCACAATTCCATACACATTGGTTAGGAGATCTACACTCTTGATCTAGGCAAATCAAGCCTTGTGCTTCAAAGGATAAGTTGTAATTTCCTTTTTCCTTTCTTGTTCACTATTATTTGTACTCTCCTTGCTACTCCTAGGTTGGAGGCTGCGGATTGGAGAGGTTGGAGATCTTCTTGGTGAAGAAGGGGACCTTGAGATACTTCAAGAAGGCTGGTGCAACGGGAGGTTACTTCTAAAGAGGAAGGCTACTTCAAGGGGGAGCTTGGAGTTACTTCAAGAAGGATACCTCGGGTTGGTGCATCTACTTCAAGTGAAGGCTGTTCAAGGGGTGTAAGAAAGTATTGTATTTTGCGTAATTCCTTGTGAAGGTAATAAAATTGATACTTTCAAAATCCCAGTTGGGTAAGAAACCGGGTAGTGGACTGACAACCTTAGTATTTGCTAAGGTTGGAACCACTCTAAACCCCTTGTCTCCTTCTTGATTTCTCATTTGTGGTTGTTTGAGTTATATTATTTTAAAACCCTATTCACCCCCCCTCTAGTGGTTTTTCAATTGGTATCAGAGCAGGCTTCAAGGAACCTTAACAAGGTCTTGAAGAATGGGTGACGGGGTGCTTAACAACCTTAACCTTGAAGGGACACTTGTTGCTAGACCTCCAGCGTTTGATGGAACAAACTACACATATTGGAAGAGAAGAATGCAGTTCTACTTCCAAGGCATCAATTGGGACTTATGGAGGATGGTGTCAACCCCATACGAGCTTCCTCAAACACAATATGTAGAGTGGGATGCAAATACGGTAAAGTTGGCTCAAATGAATGCCAAAGCTGTAAGCATTTTATATTGTTCAATTTCAGTAGGAGAATTTAATAGAATATCAAACTGTGACACAGCCTATGACATTTGGCATAGATTGTCCATAACTTATGAAGGTACGGTTCAAGTCAAGAATTCTAAGATTAGTATGCTTAAACAAAAGATTGAACACTTCCGTATGGATCCAAATGAATCTATTAGTGAAATGTTTGCAAAATTCTCTTCTATTGTTAATGGTTTAAATGCCCTAGGAAAAACTATTCTTGAAGAAGATCAGGTATCAAAAATCCTTTGATCACTTCCTCCTAAATACAAGCCTAAAGTGACAGCCATTGAAGAAGCTAATGACCTCACTCGATTGAAAATGGAGCAACTCATTGGCAATCTAGAAGCTCATGAAGCAACCCTAGAAGAGGAAGAAAGAAGAGAACGTGAACTTCAACAAGGAAAGAAGAAGGATGTGGCTCTAAAAGCTTCAAAGATCATCACACCAGAAAGTGAGGAGTCAAGTGAAGAAGAAGGGGAAGAAGCCTTGATCATCAATGGTAAGAAATATAAAAGATTTAAGTCTAACAAAATTTCTAGTTCTTCTTCCCCTCCTAGGTGCTTTGAGTGTGGAAAGAAAGGACATCTCAAAAATGAATGTCCTAAAGCAAAGAAAGGAAAGAAAAGCTCACACAAGAAGAAGGGAGAAAAAGCCTATAAAGCTGCATGGGACGAGTCAAGTGAAAGTGAAAGCGGAGAAGAAAAGGTGGAATGTCTAATGGCAAGAGAAGATGATGAAGACTCTCAAGAGGTAAGCCTTCTTGATCTTCCTAAAGAAGAGTTAATTACTAGTCTACAAGAAACTCATGATAAGTATGTTGATGTCAAGAAGAAACTAAAGAAGGTTATCAAAACAAATGATGAGCTATATGCTAAATTAAATGATCTTTCTTCTGAAAAGAACAACATTGATCTTGAGAATTTGTCTTTAAAAACATCTTTAAATGACTGCACTAGAAAGCTACTCACTCTAGAAACAAATGTTGATCTTCTCTCTCAAGAAAAGACTGAATTGTTAGCTAAACTAAATGATTTTCAGACTCAACCAATTATGTGTAACCATCTAGACTATGACAATGTTGTAAAAGAAAGAGACTCCCTTTTATCTGATTTAGATCAAGCAAGAAAAGATTTACACAAGAAGATGGATGGCATTGGTAAGTTACAAAGAAACCTACATGATTTAAGAAGAAAAGATATCCTTGATAACATTCTGAAAATCTCCTCTAGTTTCAATGGAAGAAAAGGTTTGGGATATGCTCCAAAGAAAAATCAACCCCGAAGAGTTACAGCATCTAAGACTCAGATTATGTTTGTAACTAAGAATACAATTCCTAGAAAAAGAAATGAAGTTGATTCTATTACTTGTCATTTTTGTCTACGTCTTGGACATTATTCATTTTCATGTCCTTATAAGACCAAGGATTCCGACTTAGTTTGGGTCCCAAAACCCCAAACTTAGTAGAGTCAAATAAAATACAGTTGAGATATGATCAAATGCTTATTTTTGCAAATTATATTGTCTTATCTCAACTTAATAAAAGGTTTCATGCATTATGGTAATTTTCTAAAATATTGTACTGAAACAGAAACTTGGTCGGTCGAAGTATTGTCGACCGAACATAAAATCGGTCGAACTTTTGTCGACCGACCAGACGCCTGTAACAAATAAAATCTACAGCAACTTTCTCGATTGACGATTAGCTGACCGAGAGAGATGTCAGTCGAACATTTGTCGACCGACTGAAGTTCTGAGTCAGATTTTTTATTCAGTCTGTAATGAAATGCTTCTAACCATACCGGACCATCACATGGGTACCAAAACCTACATTTTAATGCAGGATTGGGTGGTTGACAGTGGATGTTCCAAACATATGACCGGGAACAAGGATGCATTTCAAACTTTTGAAGAAAAGAAAAGTGGAACAGTCACCTTTGGAGACAATGGTAAAGGTAAAATCGTTGGAATAGGTAATATTGGTACAAACCTCAAAATAAAAAATGTTCTACTCGTTGATGGTTTGCACCATAATTTGATAAGTGTTAGTCAATTATGTGACAGTGGATATGATGTTCTATTTAACAAAAACTGCTGCAAATTATTAATAGAAAACACTACAAATGTTGTCTATGAAGGAAAAAGAGTTGGAAATCTCTATATTCTTAGACCTAATTCTATGAAATCTGTAGTAGGAAAATGCTTGCTTGCAAATGAAAATACTTTACAACTATGGCATAAAAAGCTAGGACATGCTAGTTCACGTGTTATCAAAAAACTAGTAAAATATGATCTTGTTCGTGGTTTGCCTACTTTATCCTTTGATCAAGTTAAAAACTGTGAACCATGTACTTTGGGAAAGCAAACAAAAATCTCTTTTAAACCTAAACATGTACTTAGCACCAGTAGATCTTTAGAATTAATTCATATGGATTTATTTGGACCCATGAGGACACAATCTATTGGTGGCAAAAGATATTGTTTTGTTATTGTTGATGATTATAGTAGATATACATGGGTACAATTTCTTGCAACCAAAGATGATACTATTCATGTTTTTATAAAATTTTGTTCCAAGATTGAAAATCTATTACAAAGCAAAATATGTACCATTAGAAGTGATCATGGTGGAGAATTTGAAAATCATGTATTTGAAGAATTTTGCACATCTCATGGGTACACTCACAATTTTTCTGCTCCACGCACTCCACAACAAAATGGCATAGTTGAAAGGAAAAATCGATCATTACAAGAAATGGCTAGAACTATGATGCTCGAACATAACACACCCAAAACCTTTTGGGCTGAAGCTGTAAACACCGCATGCTATGTGTTAAATAGAGTAACTGTTCACTCCCATTTGAAGAAAACTCCATATGAAATAATACATTCTAAGAAACCTAGAGTTGACTATTTTCATACCTTTGGATCCACATGCTATATTTTAAATACCAAAGATGATAGAGATAAGTTTGATTCTAAATCACATAAAGCATTCTTTTTGGGATATTCTACCTCTAGCAAAGAATTTAGAGTCTACAACACTATCTCTAGAAAAGTTGAGGAATCTATTCATGTCTCTTTTCATGAAGAGTCCAAATCAGAAAATTTTGAAATAATTGATCTCACTAATCAATTCGAAAACTTAAACATACCAAATGATAGTGAGAAAGATACTACAAAAAATAACCAAGCTGAAACACAACCTATACCTAGACTTATTAAGGATCATCCTCAAGAATTAATTATTGGAAATCCAAATGATAAAGTAAAAACTCGGTCTTCCTTTAAGGATGTTGCAAACATGGCTTTTGTCTCTATTATTGAACCTAAGAAGATATCTGAAGCTCTTAAAGATGACTATTGGATAATAGCAATGCAAGAAGAATTAAACCAATTTACTAAAAATGATGTATGGGATTTAGTTCCTAAACCACAAGATAAAACCATCATTGGAACTAAATGGGTTTTTAGGAATAAGCTAAATGAGGCAGGAGAAGTAATAAGGAATAAAGCTCGGTTAGTAGCACAAGGATATAATCAACAAGAAGGAATAGATTTTGATGAAACGTATGCACCAGTAGCCAGACTTGAAGCTATTAGAATGTTACTAGCTATTGCTGCACATAAAAACATCAAACTTTACCAAATGGATGTAAAAAGTGCATTTCTGAACGGAATCATTCAAGAAGAAGTATATGTTGCCCAACCACCTGGTTTTGAAATACCAGAAAAAGGTGACTATGTTTATAAACTTAAGAAAGCACTTTATGGTTTAAAACAAGCACCTAGGAACTGGTATGAAAGACTCAAGACATATCTTTTTTATAATGGTTTTTCTATTGGAAATTCAGATTCTACTTTATTTTTCAAACATATACATCTGATTTTCTAGTTGTTCAAATATATGTTGATGACATTATTTTTGGAGCTTCTAATGAATCGTTGTGCACACAATTCAGTGATATTATGCAAAAAGAATTTGAAATGAGCCTCATGGGTGAACTAACTTTCTTTCTTGGTTTCCAAATTAAACAAACCCCTACAGGGATCTTTATAAGCCAAGAAAAGTATACTAAAGAACTCTTAAAACATTTTCGGATGGATCAGTGCAAACATGCTACTACTCCTATGGTCACTTCTATTAAGATTGATAAGGATGAAAATGGGGAACCTATTGATGATTCCTTGTATAGAGCTATGATTGGTAGTCTGCTTTACTTAACTGCTTCTAGACCGGACATCATGTTTTCCGTTGGTCTTTGTGCTCGATTTCAATCGCAACCTATGCACTCTCATTTTCAAGTAGTTAAACGAATTCTTCGATACTTAGCCGGCACTACATGTTTTGGTTTATGGTATCCAAAAGGACAATCCTTGGATTTTAAAGCTTATACTGATGCTGATTATGCTGGTTGTCGACTTGATCGCAAGAGCACTAGTGGTGGTTGTTTCTTGTTAGGGAGAGCTTTAATATCTTGGTTTAGCAAGAAACAAAACACGGTTGCCCTCTCTACAATTGAAGCTGAATATATGGCAGCCGGATCTTGTTGTGCTCAAGTGCTTTATATGCAACAAGTGTTAAACAATTATGGTTTTACTCTTACATCTACGCCTATCTTTTGTGACAACACAAGCGCTATAAACTTAACACACAATCCCATTTTACACAGTCGAGCTAAACATATTGAAATCTGTCATCACTTTTTAAGGGATCATATTTCTAAGAATCATGTTTCCCTTCATCATGTTGATACGGAAGATCAATTGGCTAGTATTTTTACAAAACCGCTTCCACTAGACCAATTCAACAAAATAAGGAAGCAACTGCTTATCACTCCTTTGGAAGATGTTTTCTTTGATATTTGTACTTCTTAACAATGTCGTTTATTTTGGCTTTTAATGGACATTTTTTTAAATTGACGGGACATCTAATTAAGGGGGAGTTTTTTTCTTTTTAAACGTACATCTTTTTAAAATGACAAAGGGGGAGAAATAAATATAAATGCAAAACTCAATCAAAGAGTTTCATAAACAAACTCTTGGCTTTACATTGAAAGTTGCTATATTCCCTAAAGAATTGGATTTCATGTTCCATAATTCATGGGGAATAATAAGCACACATTTTATAAACAAGAGAAGAAATTTACAAAGGTAATCTTCAGGTATGAAACTCACATGTTTTATATTTTCTTATTTTATATTTAGGAAATGTTTGTCATCTCCAAAAAGGGGGGGATTGTTGGCTAAATGGACATCTGTAAATCCCTTTGTTTTGATAATGACAAACATTTCATTCTTGTTGATATAACGTGCTACTTGAGTGTTGCAGGAATAAGGTGAATGACAAAGCGCTAGGGAATCTATATGCTTGAATGTTTGTAAATGCCATGAAATGTAATCAATTGTAAACTTGTACAAATATATAATGTACAAGTACTTAGACTTCATGTAAATCAAGCGTTATATCTTCCCTAGCTAAACACCACATTTAGATAGGTCATCTCCTTCAATAGTGTCACATATGCACACTCATACACACACTTAATGGCTTTATTTGAAACATTGAAATAGGGTCTATCTCGGTCGACAAAATCCTCGACCGAGACACTCTCGGTCGACAAACTTCTCGGCCGAGAAAGACCCAAGTAGCCGTTAGACACAGCTGACAAGGAAGTTGGCAGTTGGAAATAAACGTTACAAAACACTTGATCCAGAGAACCTATCGGTCGACAAAACTTCGACCGAGTAGGTATCTCAGTCGACCATTTCTCGACCGAGATGGACTCTGACAGCAACTGCAGAATTAATTAACTAGCCATTGTTAAAGCAACTAACTTATACCTAACGGCTAGTTAAGCACATAGAAACCCCTAGAAAGTGTCTAGAACGTCCTTAAGCACTTGTAGGACATTCCTATAAATAGGACATGCCTTAGGACACCTAAACTTACTTGTGTTTACACTTGAGCAATCTTTGAGCATACACTTACTTTGAGCAACCTGTTTGTGAGCAATTGAGCATATTGGCAATTGGCTACTTCTTCTCTTAAGCTCAAATTTCATGTCCTATAGGCTAGCATCTCCTATCCACAGCAATCACAATTCCATACACATTGGTTAGGAGATCTACACGCTTGATCTAGGCAAATCAAGCCTTGTGCTTCAAAGGATAAGTTGTAATTTCCTTTTTCCTTTCTTGTTCACTATTATTTGTACTCTCCTTGCTACTCCTAGGTTGGAGGTTGCGGATTGGAGAGGTTGGAGATCTTCTTGGTGAAGAAGGGGACCTTGAGCTACTTCAAGAAGGCTGGTGCAACGGGAGGTTACTTCTAAAGAGGAAGGCTACTTCAAGGGGGAGCTTGGATTTACTTCAAGAAGGATACCTCGGGTTGGTGCATCTACTTCAAGTGAAGGTTGTTCAAGGGGTGTAAGAAAGTATTGTATTTTGTGTAATTCCTTGTGAAGGTAATAAAATTGATACTTTCAAAATCCCGGTTGGGTAAGCAACCGGGTAGTGGACTGACAACCTTAGTATTTGCTAAGGTTGGAACCACTCTAAACCCCTTGTCTCCTTCTTGATTTCTCATTTGTGGTTGTTTGAGTTAAATTATTTCAAAACCCTATTCACCCCCCTCTAGTGGTTTTTCATGATATCACAACACTTGATTCATTGAACACCCTATCCTTCAGGTTTCATTTACCTCATTCACTTATCACATGGCAAAACCCTATCCTTAGGGTTTCAGTTACCTCATTCACTTATCACTTGGTAAGACCCTATCTTTAGGGTTTCAGTTACCTCATTCACTTATCACATGGCTCTCTTAAGGATTTCATACGACATAAACATTTACTGAATAAAGACTGCTTAAATCATATACAATCAATATATGTATGAAACCTTAGAACTGAGTTGAATTTAGGTTTCCATGCCATTCACTGAGATATCATGCATCAAGAATAAAATTGAATAAATAAAGTCTATCATATCAAGAAAAATCCCTTCAAATGGCTTTTAAAGATATCTATTTGCAAATATCCAACTTTCCTCAAATCTAGGGTTTCACCCTTTTTATTGAGATATCAAACAAACACTATTCAGCTTAAGTGAAATCTGATATAGTATCTGACATATGTGTACTATGAATTCAGATATGCCATCATTCATAACCAAGGGAAACCATATAAACAAATTTCTCTATTTAATTATACAGCAATTTCAGTCATAAACAATTCCCTATATTTCAGTTTACTCTTATAACCTCTGTGAATACTAAGAGAATTATCATTAGGATGTATTGTATACATTTCTAATATGATTTTATCATTTGAAATTCATTCAAATAGAGGAAGATTCCATTTCATATCATTTTACAACAACTTAGATCAAATAGACAATTCAGGGTTTGTAGTCGCATACTAAGCAATTAAAGGCTATGGATGAATTAATCAAAATTTCGTGCAATATACTATTTAAAGGAAGTTTCCACTCACCCTAAGGTGTGAAAACACCTTTAAAACTAAGCTCTTCCCTGAAAATCTCAAAGTCCTATCAAATCCCTAGCAATTCACCCAATTCTTCTACCTTTCAACTCGGAAACCCTAAAAATGAGGAATTATGAAGAAAGAATGAGAAAAGGGGAAATTTTGATACCAATTCGGATCAAATCAGGGGACGGATGGAATCTTAACATGTGAGACAAGATTCACCATGAAAGGCTATGCAAAGAAGACAATTTACTTGATTTCACCATTCCTCGGACCACAAAACCCTAATTCAGCAATTCCACCACTTTCTCCTCTCAAACCCTAACTCTCCCTCTCTCTCTAGGATTTTGTTTCTCTGTAACAAATTACGAATTATGAGAGCTTATAGGTTGTTAGGTTGACCATATAGAGCAATTGAGCTGCTTGGGTCAATTGCACTTTGACCCCTCACTTAACTTTTTCTTATTTCAGCAAATTTTTCTGTCATAAAAAGGTTTTTGTAATTTGTGTATTTCAGAAGTCAAACCTTCTCCAAAAATTATGATAATTTATCATGTTGTGTATAATTGAGTTACTAAGCTTCAGTTAAAATATGTGATCATTCCAATCTCCCATTAAATAACTAAAATTCGAATAGTGCACTACTATCGAGAATTCTACAGAAATGTCAGTTACTGTAATTCGTCTATTGATAAGGTATAAACACATCCAAAAATTATAAATTTTTTACATTTTGTTTATGATTGCGTTTCAGATCTTCATTTAAATTTTAGATCATTTGGATTTACCAATAAATAATTAAAAATAAAAAACTACACTGCTAAAAAGCACTCTGTCAGCATTTTGGTCAAAGTATAGTTCGACCGAGAACCACATTCAAAGAACACTCAAATATTCTGAAATTTTTATCCAATATGCATGATTGAGTTATCCATATCATATCCAAAATTAAATTAAATAAAAAAATTTATAAAATATGAAAACTCCTTTACTGCACTGCTATCCTGATCAAATTCCATATTCATGTACTATCAAAATCCTAATTTGGGCCGATTAGGGTTTTCAAATGTTAACCCTAATTATGTGGATCAAAGTATGATTAAACCTTCTTATTGTATTTTAAACATAAAAACTTAACTACTGTCATTAACCACGATTCAAACAATGATTAACTTAATCAAGCATACAATCATCCAAGTAAACCCTAATTTTTACCAATTAGGGTTTACATTTCTCAAACCCTAATTTTTCAAACTAAAATCATAGTTAGAGTTTCTTCTTAGGTTTGAAACATCACAATTTATCTACTATTATAAATGAAGTCTAAATAATGTTCAATCTAATCAAGCATGTAATCATTCAGGTAAACCCTAGTTTACCAATTAAGCACAATAGTGGTCATAACAGGTATGATATTGCAAATGCTGCGAGAATCATACAGTTCATGATGAACTACAACATGAACAACTTTGACAAGCATTGACAGAGTTGTTGTACTTGTTGAGGACAGAAGAGGCATAGATGAAGAAAGACAAACCCTAATCTTTGATGTGATCAATGAAGGGTAAGTCTTAAAGGCAAGGTCAAGGGCAAAGCAAATAAGTGTTTTGATGCTAGCCAGCAACCCATGACATCTTCATCCTCAAGGCATATGGTAAGGGTGAACGAGGGAGGAGAAATTTCCCTCTATATCTGGAAGAACAAAAGAAGATGAAAGGAGGGAATAGAGATCTCCACCGTAGGTATCATGAAATAAACACTTCTTTATCTGAGGTATGTGATACCAAGATATAGATCTGACATATATGATATGTATGATCTAACAAATAAGTGATGGCCTTTGTGAAAGGACCAAGAAAGGAGTAATCATCATTGGAGCAAGTGTTGCTGCCATAGATAGGAGTACCTTTCAATTTATTTCAGCCTAAAGGGCACGAAATAGAGTTGATAACTGCTATTTTAGTTTGCAAATAGAAACACATTATTGTTGCATCTAGTTGGGACAAGGATGGCTATCAATAAAGTTGATGTTTCATTTTCAAAGATGTGATCTTTGTGGCAATACCATATTTATCTTGTGGTACTTGGTATGCATAAGATAAAATGATACCTAAAAGTTATTGATAACTCAAACAAATAATTAGAATTATCATGGGAACTCATTTCTGGTTCCATATTGATGGATAAAGCTAGACTATTTTGGTTGTGAACCTTTAAGAGACATGAATATCTTGGACATGATAAATCAATCTTCAATATTGGTAGTGGGAGAATGATTATCCTATTGGGTATAATACATATGATGTATTTACATACCTATTGGATCAAATGCTAATACTTCAAATGGTGTTTAGAGAAATACCAATATGAATATCTTGAAGTGTTCAAGAAGATCATGAATGAAGTACAAATTTGGTAAAAGTAATAATTCTTGATGTGATCCATGAATGAGATAATTAAACCAAATGTTTGAGAACCTTATGAGTGATTATGATAGTGTATCATAGAGAACTCATGATTAAGGCATAGTGATGTCTAAATTAAAAGAATCAAAAGGAGTCATACTCTAAGAAGTTAGAGGATGATTATCAAATAACACAGTTCTTCCTAAATAGAGAATACATTACACTAATAAAGGATATTAAGAATCACAAAGTGTTGTGAGCTCTGAAATTCCTTAATAGATACACCTCAAATATCTATATGATGAGTTGGTTGTATGATGAGTCAACAATCTAGATGATATTGAGGAACTGAATTTTGAGTTATGGTTTATGACCATTAGATCCTAAATGACTTCCATGTGAACCATAAGGTATGACCTTTGGTGGTAGCACCCATTGGGATAAAATCCATAAGTGTGAATGAGTCTTAAGCGTTAAGACACATGGATGACATTTTGAGAAGGATCATGCTTGTTGATTGCAACTTAATGACTAAGAGATTTGGCATATGGATACTAAAACTACATTCCTATGAGGAATAAAGCAAGGATGTGTATGTGACACAACCTATAAGGTTTATGAATCCATTAATGCAAATAAAATCTATAAGTTACAATGGACTTATCACTGTGATTGATTGAGTACAAGTAACTTAGAGCTAGGATCTTTACTTTGATAATATAGTCAAAAGGTTTGACTAATATGACAAATATAAAGAAGGGGTCTGTGATTTAGTGGGAGCGTATTTACATTCCACATGTTGATGAGGAATGAGATGTTCTAGAATGGAATCCTTTGTGGAAATTATCTTTAGGGAAGATAGAGATGTTTCCTATGTGATAGTAATAGATACCTATAGAGATAGTTCTCGAAAACCTCTTGACCTGGAAAAGAGAGAACATACATTGACAATCTGTACTGAAGGGTTCAGTATACACAGATTCATTGAAAGAAAACTTGTCCATGTTACATGGAATTAGTATCCCAGAGCCAAGTGTCCCAATTCATATGAAGAATGGGAACAAAAAGAATAGATATGGATCTATCATGTATGTAATCATCTTGTTATCTTGCATGTATGAACATAACAAGAACAAAATGCATGTATCATCTTGTATGTGGGACATGACAATATAATATACTCATCCTGGTAACTCGTATGTGGGACATGACGAGTGGATGTTTGTCTAGTTCCAGTAAGGGTTATTGGAATACCATGAGAACTTGATAAGTACTTGAGAAGTACTTGTTCTATGGAAATAAGGAAGTGTTCATTGTAATGAGTTACACTGATGTGAACTTCTGAAAAAGATAGAAAATTTATTGCAAAATATATATGGAATATATAGAAGTGAATGTGGGTTCAAAAATGGAAACGTTCCAATAAAGCTGTTTTAAAAGGAAATTCTGAGTATATGTGTGTTAGATAACAACACTGAATACTATATGGATATGAGAGTTCACAAAGATGAACTTATAGATATTCCAATCATTGATGACAAGTAAGGAGTTCTTGGTCATGCAATGAGGCTAAAAGTTAGGAAAGGAATATTGGATCACGTATTACGACAACTCCATCTCATACGCAAGACGTACAATGAAGAGATGTGAGACATGCAATAATATCGACTTAGGCAAGGTGTTTCCATAACTCACTGCGTTAGTACTAGAGTACAACAACATGTGGGACATGTTTGAAGATCACTAAGAATATGATTCAAGGGTGATTGGCTCGCAGTGCAAGTGGGAGTCTTTTGGTACGTATGCCTTGAGAACCAATCATGGGATGATTGGTGGGATATGTTAAGATTGATTTGATAAACATCAAAGGCAAGCTTCCAATTCATTTGGTTTAGTCAGTTATGAGATAATGATAGAACATATTGAATGTCTAGAGAATGACAATACTAAATGACGTATGCCTTCAAGTACGTGACTTGTACGATAAGATCATACAAATGTCAAGATTTTGTACATTATTGGTATGTCCCTAGTCGGATGTCATTATTGAAGGTTGATAGACAACAATGACACCCAAGACGATATTGTGTATTGGTTGATGATAGAAACTCATTAGTCATGATATAGTGAAATCAAACCAGGCACATAGATACTTGTTAGAGAACAAGTGTATTGGACAGGCCCACCATGAGAGTGACACGTGGAACCATGACTTGGTAGTCACAGTTAGCTCTCACAGTGATGGTGGTGAGTGTGATACTTTGACCTAAAATCACTACACTCAATACATGTCATTGGGTACACTTTGACATCATCAAACGCAGTCCTGAAATATAGATTGTTATAAAGTTGATGATTGGGTGACTTTGACACATGGGGCTTTTGAGGGGTGAGTGATAGATATGGGATTTGTCCCTCCTGAGGGAGTTTGATGTCCATGGCCACTTTATGAGTAGGACTGAGAAAGGAATGTGCATGCATATGTGAATCAATATGTGATATTGATGTCACACATATCTCATCCAGTCTGCTCTGAGATCAAGGAAGTGAATGAACATTGAAAGGATGACTGTTCAATGCCATGAGTTCATTCGGGATATCAGTGACAAAGGAAATATACAATCACTGTAACACCAATCACGGATTGTAGGATTGAAAGTTGTTCTCCAACTTTCCGTTTTCGCTTGGGTAGCACTGATGTGCGACTAGGCACCGCTCCTTTCTTGTGAAGTCATAAGTGTTATGGACTTTCACTGCCAACATGAAATGGGCCAGCAGGGTCACACACATAGGATTTAACCTAGAAGAGGAGTTTATCCACCAATGGTGTTTATATTGCTTACTAAATGTGTTTAGTAGTTCATTTAAACATTCAATCAATTGACTTGACTTAGAATCACCTAGTTCAAGTGTTGGACTGACTGATTTGGGTGTCAGATTGATTGATAACTGCATTGACTAATTTCTACACAACCTGGACTGCCAACTGATCGTTTCAAACTATTGAACCGATTGGCTCATGGTCAAGTGAGATTACTGGTTAAAGTGTTCAAGCGATCGGTTTAGCTGGACCAAACGAGCATGTTTGGGAAAGTTAGGTTGGTGAGACAATATTTTCATTTCACTTGTACAATTCGATTGGGACAAGTATTGATCTTTGGATTAATTGGAAATAGAAAGAAGAAAGTTAATTGGGAACTACCCTGGGAAGTGAAATGACTGGTTCATGAATGAACCGATCGGTTCAGCTCCCTAAATGACCGGTTCATGAGATGAACCAATCGGTTTAGTCCCCAAATGATTGGTTCATTTGTGAAATGATCGGTTCACCTTCTGTAGTGTATCAATTTGTGAAAATTATGGACCCTTCTACTACCACTTTAGTCCCACATTGCCCGGGGTTGAGAACCCTGACCCTGACCCTGACCCCTCCTATATATAGAGGGGTACTGGGGGCTTCTCATAGAACAACTCTGAATATCAGTTTCTCTGCAAAGTTGTCCTCTCTGGTTGTGATAACTGAGAGAGTCCAAGCAAGTACTACCCGACTAGGGAGGTACAGTGAGAGAAAGACAACTACAGGACGACAACTGGTGGTAGGAGAGCACGTCAGTGATTAGTGCACCGATAGAAGGGGATGACTCTTTCTAGTGTCCTATGGGATAGGATGACTGGAGTTTCCGGTGGTTCGTGTGGACTACTACAAAGGTGGGAGATTTCTGCCGCTCGGAGGACAGCCGTCAATCTGTCAGTCCCAGTGCAACCAGGAGCTGCAGAGACTCCGTCCAAGACCGGAGGTGAAGACCATGCTATCTGCAAGGTAACATCACTAAGAAAGCCTCAGGACAAGGTACACCTATACAAACCATCCTTCCTACCATATAGATGTTGACGAGATCTCTTTGGGTTCTGGGTTTGGGGAGAATTTTTTTTGTTTCCACTGCCATATCTGCCTCCCCTAAAACCCAACAGCTAGGTCACCCAAAATCCTTGGAGAGAAAGAATTGGGTGTTTACCAATTTTTTCACAAAACATGACAAATACGTGATTGGTCGGTGTGATTTTGTATCTATTATCTTTTAAAAAAGATTTTGTGAAGTTTGATTTAGAAACGATCGAGAAATCAAAAAAACAAAACCCACTGAAATTTGTCCCTATTTCTTGATTGGTGAGATCTAGGTGATGATCCGTGAGACATTGGATCATAGATCCAATGATCTAGATTGCACGGGTCAAAGGTCAACACACGACATATAATCAAATTCCCAATCTCATTGGAACATAGTGTATTAATGCATTAATTTCCCTTTTTACTCTCCTCGTTTGAGGGGCAAACATGCTCCAAATTAAATGAAAATTGACACCAAACCTAATTTTTATATGAGGAATCTGAATATGAAATTAATTTTTCCTTTTGGGAAATTTTAATGTGTTAAATAAGTCAAAACTTATTTTCTCTTTCCTTCTTCATTAATGGTTATAAGATTCTCCAAATTTAATGAAACCTCACCCACAAGTCAGATTAAGTGCCTTGGATACAAATTTGTCATCAGTTTTAAATGTTGGGGTTATTTGTTCATTTATTTAATATTTTGGAGGTTCTACACACTTTCTCTCTCCTGGTTTTACCTTTTAATCAAATATTCTCTAGATTAAGTGAAAATTCACCCAAAGGAATATTGTAATGTGTAGATCACGAGTTTGGCATCAATTATTACTTTTTGAGCCATAAATATTTTATTTTGTATTTTTAATTATCTCCTATTTTCCCATTCAATTAATACAATTATACTTCAAATTTTCCAAAAGTTGTGAAACTTATCACCCAAGAAAACTTGTACTCAAAGGAAACAAATTTGAATTTAGAATTATATTTTGAGTTAGGCTGTTTACTCTTATTTTCACTAAATTGGAAAATTAATCCTTTTAATGTTACATTATCTTAACTATAGGATTTTCTTTTTCTCACACAAAAGGCTTATAAACTTCTAGATTGATTTTTATTTTATTCTTATCCCTCTTAAGTGGACATTTTGCAAAATAACCCATTAGTAAACTTTCATTAAGGTATTTGTGCTTGACTCCTTACAAAGTAAAATATTGGTAACAAATGTACACCAAACCTTTATCATTTCCACTAATTTAACATCAAGGACAAAAATAAAAAAAATAGGGGAAGACTAAGCTAATATTATACATGGATTTTATTTTATTACAACACTCCACCTGTTAAAAAGTATTTCGTCCCTAAAATCTCATACAAAAAGAGAAGGTGAGTACATAACATATCATCTCTAAGATCCCAAGTGGTTTCTTCCAAACCATGATATTGCCATTAAACTTTTACCGACTCAATCTCCTTGTTCTTCAACTTCATAACTCGGGAGTCAAGAATCTTCACAGGTAACTCTTCATAAGTCAGATTCCTTTGAATCTCCAAAGGTTCAATTGAGAGTACATGAGAAGGGCCCTTCACATACTTTCTTAGCACAGAGACATGAAACACATTATGGATCTTGTCATAGGCAAGAGGAAGAGCTAAAATGGTATGCACAATCTCCAACCTTATACAAGATCTCAAATGGTCCGACATAGAGGGGACTAAGATCGCTTTTGACTTTGGATCTTGCAATAGAATGGATAGGCTTGATCTTCAAGAAGGCATAATCACCTACTAAGAAACTCACATCAGACCATTTCTTATCAGCTTACATCTTATGTCAATCTTGTACAGCTTTCATCTAGTTCATAATCAACTGAAACTTCTATATCATCATCTACATGTCATCACTTTTCACTATAGCCTATTCTATCATATCATCCTAGTGTAATGGAGAACAACAAGGTCTTCCATACAAATCTTCATAAGGTGGCATACCAATACTAGCGTGGTAGATAATATTGTAAGGAAACTCAACTAATGGAAGAAACTTATCCCATGCACCTCCCCAATCCATAACAAATGCATGAAGAAAATCTTCTATAATTTCCACCGTTCTTTTAGATTGGCCGTTGATTTGTGGATGATAGGCCATACTGAAATGCAAGTCGGTACCCATCTCTACATAAATATGACTCCACAACGAGAGGTGAACTTTAGGTCTCGATTGGATACTATCACTTTAGGAACTCCATGAAAATGAATGATCCAAACCATGTATAACTAAGACATCTTATCAACCTTGTAAGCGGACTAGAAAGGCAGAAAGTGGGCATACTTTTTAAGTCAATAAATCACCAACTACACAACATCAAAACCCTTCCTAGTCTTAGGGAAACCAGTGACGAAGTCCATAGTAATCTTCTCCCATTTCCATTACGAAATCTTAAGTGGGTGTAGAAGACCACTAGGTCATTGATGTTTGATCTTGACTTGCTAACAACTCAAACACTTGGCAACAAACAGAGTGATATCCTTCTTCATGTTATTCCACCAAAAACTTTGTTGCATGTCTTTATACATTTTGGTAGTACCAAGATGTATGGTGTACTTAGATCCATGGGCTTAGTTCAAAATCTTTTATCATAAACCACCAACCTCATGTATCCACACCTTTTTCAAAAATGAACAACACCATCCACGGCAGCTGAAAAGTCATACTATGGCTTCTCAACTAAGGCCTTCATCTCATCAAGCTCTTAAATTTCATGTTGTGTAACAACAACTTTTGAGATCCAAGAAGGTGTAATTGAAAAACTAGCCGTGTGAACACACAACTTCTCAGTATCATCCTTATCATTAGGCTATGGTTACCAATAGGAAACATACTCTAGGTTCATGGTAACACAAACTACATTCTTCTTCCTACTCAAAGCATCCACATCTACATTTACTTTATTGGGATGATAGGTTATGGTAAAGTTATAGTCTTTGACATACTCCACCCATCTTTGCTACTTCAGATTCAGATCATTCTGTGTCAATAGATATCTCAAACTTTTTTATTTGAGAAAAATTCAAACTTCACTCCATACAGATAGTGTCGCCAGATCTTTAAAGCATGCATGATAGAGGCTAGTTCTAAATCATGTGTAGGCCAATTCTCTTCATTAGCTTTCAACTGGAGCAAAGCATAGGTGATTACTCGATCCTCTTGCATTAAGACATGTCCTAATCCTTGCTTAGAAGCATATGTGAAAATGAGGTAGGGTTTGCCAACATGTAATGCAAAAATAGGAGCAGACACAAAACAACTCTTCAGCTTCTGAAAACTTACCTCACACTCAGGTGTCCACACAAACTTGACTTCTTTTCTTGTGAACTTTTTCATAGGAAGAACCAACTCAGAAATAGATGAGGCAGGTCAGATGAAACAATTTCATTCTAATATATTATCTCACGATTTCATGTGTTAAATATAAGAAAGTAGTTGTTTTTTAGCTTCCTTTGACTAGTCATATGAGGACACAAGGAAGATGAGGACTTATATTTTACTCAGTATTCCTTTAAATGCTTTATAATTTCTCTTATCTTTGTGAAACATGATAAGTCTTGTGTTTTAGATGATATGAAAAGTAAGGAACACGATAGTAAATAAAGTGCATACTACCTAATCTCAGTCCTTGTATACCCTGGCTAGGTATTTAACTATTGAAGATAAGGTGAGTATGGAACTCTTAGATTGTTATCTTTCTTATTACCCTAATCAAGTAATTGATATGAGACAATCTAGTGAGCATAAAGAAACTAGAAATATGGCATGGATATTTTTATCACATCCTAAGTGCAATAAAATGGAATCTGAAATAATTTCGGATCAATCTGTGTGTATGAGGAAGTTTTTAAAAAAAGTGCAATTCTCATGATAAAGAAAATGATGATAAGGGAGATGATCCCTGTCTGATAAAGCCTGTGTGTATAGTAAAGATCCTTTCCCATGATGTAGAAATGGGAAATGTAATGAAACCATAAAATGCTCATGGACATGTTAGATAATAATAAAGAAAGGAATAATGACATGTAATCATCCTTATAATTCCTATGCTAATGGCAAGGAACCTAGGATGAAACAAGAGTAAATGACTCATGAACAGTTGAAAGTTCATACAATAATTAGAGGAAATGATAATATTTTCTCTTTGATAAACAACCCTGGGTGATGATGGGGTGATAAGAGGAATATGTTTCCTTGTGTTCTCTTCTTTTAGGGACATAGCAATCAAGTGAGTACTACGACACTTGATGTGCATGGATTAGAAATAATCCAATGATGGATACTTAGAAAATGATCAGTTCATCTTGGACTTTGGTTCCACAATAATAATAATAATAATAATAATAATAATAATAATAATAATAATGTGTAATAAATAATGTCCCAAATATGAAAGGAAGGTCCTATTATATGTGTGGCTTTGGAAAAAATAACAGAGAGATGGAAATGATGAGGATGTGATGTGTTTTTGACACATGTGACAGATACCAAATGTTACATGATAAAATGTTCCTCAAGTGTTGAAGCATCATAAGAATGAAAATTATGCAGAGTTATGGCTTGTGGAAGCCTGAGCACCAATAAAGAGCTTAATAAGCAATGTTTGTGCATTAAAACCTAGTTTCAGTGTAATGTGCAATTTACCCAAAACCTAGGGTTCAATATGCAAAATACCACTTCTATAGAGTCCCTAATGTTTCTTGGTATCAATTAGAGACAATAAAATCAGAGGGGCATCTCATTTCAATCTCTTTGGGGGAGAGAGAATCTTGATATTAAAATAATTAAGATTTAAGCATAATTGAAACCCTAATTCAATTTAATGCAAAAATAAATATATTAATGGAAGTGCCCTTCAACCAAAAATGTGATGGTTGAATTTATATAAGTATGTACGTCCTTGTGCCTTGCAATGGCACCGAAATATCTAAAGTGAGTGGAGAGCCCACTCACATTAGTTAAAGAAAAAGTAATATCCACTCATTTTTTAATATTATTATTAAATTGATTAAGGTGCTTAATTGTTTTCTTTTAATTCATGGATAAAGAAGAGGATTTCGAAGGGGAGGATGATGGCTTCGTATGCAGGGTAGTGAGGGGGATAAGTGGCACCAATTTAGGGAATTGAAGGATTTTTATAACACTTTCTCTCTCTTGAATTTCCCTTATATACACTCCATTCTTTCACCCCACATGAAAGGCTTTTTCGACTCTTCTTTCTTTCCTTGCTTTGGCCGAGCACAAGGGAGCTTAGGAGCAATAGGAGGACGTACCCCAACCTGTAGGTGATCTCCTTAATCATCTTCAACCTTGATTTCATGGTGGAAATTGAAATTCAATGCTTATTTTCTTCTTTTCTCCATTCAATCTTCAACTTTAGCCATTCTTTTCACTCAAAGACTTGAGGACGGACCTTGGGAAGTTGAGAAAGTTTCATTCACCATTAAATACGTGAATCTTGAAGCTTGGATTCAACTTTGAAGGAGGGTTATATAACTTGAACCCTTAAATATCATTATTGATTTCATTTCTTCATCATATGTTGATTCATTTTTCTTTCCCGAATTTCCTATTGATTAATTGTTGAAATCACCACAAAGATCACAGAAAATTTCGAAGGTTTGAAGCTTGAAGATGATGATGTCATCTTAGCACAAACCTCAAGAAATATCAGCTCCAAACAGTTTCAACTTGAGACCAATCGGTCTTAAGACCGATTGAAACCAAACGGTCTCAAGACCGTTTGGGTGCAAATAGTCTCATTGTCTGAAGACCTCTTCGAGGTCAAGGGCTGTTATGGATGTTTGGAGATCCAATGGTTATAATTTGATGTACTCTTAATGTTTCAATTGATGAATGATTCAATGAAGCAAACCCTAATTGATTGGTGGAAGGAAACCCTAGATGATCCTTTCGGTTTCAAGGTAGTTTGGACCAAACGGTCTTGAGACCGTTTGAGTCCAAATGGTCTTGAAACTGTTTGGAATCAAACAGTCTTCAAACCATTTGAGATCAAATGGTCTCAAACCATTTGGAGGTCCGATCAATTTCAAGGTTGATTTATCCAATCGGTTTCAACTGTTGATGGATCCAATCGGTTTCAATGTACATGTGATCAAACGATTTCAAGGGTTGAGTGCCCAAACGGTTTCAAAACTATTTGTAGGGCAAACAGTCTCAACCCTATATGCACAAATGGTTTCAAACCCATTTGGAGGGCAAACGGTTTCAATACCGTTTGGAGGTTGAGGGGTCAAAACCGTTTGGAGGTTCAATGCAACCAAAACTATTTGAAGACCTAATGTGATGAAAGATCAATTAACCCCATGATTGTTAATGATGTATATCAAAGATAATTACAATGGTTATACCTTTAAGGTACTAGGGTGATTATCACCCTTAGAGGGGTTAACCTTTGATGCTTATGGAAGCAATATATCAATACACTATGCTAACCTTAAATGCATGTACTTGAATGAAGGATTGACCTAATCTAATCAAGCTTGAAGTAATCAACCTCCTAGAGAGGATGAGAGAGAGAGGAATTCATACATGTATAATAATCATGTAGTGGTTAAGCCTCAACACTTTCAACATGAATAAAATATGTAATTAGGGTATGATCCTTGGTAAAGAGATCATGAAACCCTAATCGAGAAGGTTGATGAGCCCAAATTCTAATTTAGGGCAATGCTAGGTGAAACCCTAATCTAGGGTAATGGTGTAACCCTAATCTAGGGTGATGATATGATAAATCACAATTCAAGGTAATTTAATGAAAAACCCTAATTTAAGAGGATGCTTCATGAAACCCTAATTTCGGGTAAAGTTACATGAAACCCTAATTTGGGGAAAATTTATAAGGAACCTTAATTCAAGATAATGATGTGTGAAACCCTAATCTAGGGTGATTCCATGTGAAACCATAATGCAGTGATGTGATGTGAAACTCTAATCCAGGGTGATGCTATGTAATGCTACATGAAACCATGATATGAAACCCTAACCCTAATATAGGGTGAAGGTATGTGAAAACCCTAATTTTGGGTTATAGTGCATGAAACCCTAATTTTGGGCAATATGATGATAGTCCATAACCCTAATTTTGGGTAATGGGATGAGTATCCCTAATTGACATGAATTAGGAAACCCTAACCCTAATGAGGGAATAGTGATGCTACCCTTACATTGCATAGTGTTGATATGTAATTGATATAACTGTTATCATGTGTACTAACCATGCAGGTCTCATGAGATGTTGGGCATAGCCAGGTATGAGCTATGATGTTTTATTATTGAAATTGTTTTATGGGCCTTGTGAGCCATAATATGCTTTGTTGCTTAGTAAGAGGTAACAAGAGATTAAATGGGCCTTGAGGGCCATGTGAGATGCTTGTGTAGCAAGTATTATGTTTACTTCGGTCAGATGACCTGAAGGTATTAGTTACCTGATAAGTGGTAACAAGTGTTCTTAGATGAACTGAGGGTTTGAATACCCATATTCCATAATCATAATGATGAGATGTTAAGGGATGAGAATGGCCATGATGTGACAAGTGATTGAGATCCCAATGTTTTATAAAGTTTCAAAAAGTACTTGATAGAAGTATTACACATTCTTTGTAGCATTTGTTATAATAATTTATGTTTGAAAACCTGACTGATGCTAAAAGTGTTGGGTTTTAGGGGAGGCAGAGAAGGCAGCGGAAATAAAAAAAGTCTCCTCCCCAAACCCAGAACAAGGAAACGCATCAACGTCTATACAATAGGAAAGGATGGTTTGTGGAATCATACCTTGTCCCGAGGCTTGCTCGGCGACAATACCTCGCGACTTGCGTGGTCTTCACCTCCGATCTTGGATGGTGTCTGTGCAGCTCCTGGTCGCACCAGGACTGACGACTTCTGGTCTCACTGGTACTGTCGGGATTGATAGTTGTCCTCCGAGCGGCAGAAATCTCACGCCTATGAAGTAGTCCACACGGACCACCTGGAACTCCAATCTCCTTGTCTCACAAGGAATTGGAAAGAGTCACACCCTCATGTCAGCGTACTAGTCACTGACACACTCTCCTGCCACCAGTCGCTTTCTGCAGTTGTCTTTCCCTTGTTGTGCCTCCCTTATCAGGTAGCACTTACTTGGGCTCTCTCGGTTACCAAAACCAGAAAGAACGACAACTTTACAGAGCAACTGGTTGCACTGAGTTGTATTTTGAGAAGCCCCTAATACCCCTATATATAGGAGGGTCATGGGATAGGGTTCTCTATCTCGGGCAATGCGGGACTAAAGCAGGAGTAGAAGGGTTCGAGATTCTCCACAAAAACAACCAATTGTGCAACCTGAATCGATCGTTTCATTTCTGAAATGGTCGGTTGGGGACCTGAGTCGGTCGGTTGACACCTCAACTGATCGGTTGGTACCCATGAAACGATCGGTTCACTTCTGAACCAGTCGATTCATGGTCCTGATGAGTTCCCGATTGACTTTTCTTCTTTTGTTTCTAATTGGTGCCAAATACCAATCCTTGTTCCAATCAAATTGGGCAAGTGAAACGAAAAGAAATTTCTCACCAATCTTACTTTCCCAATTTGCTCGATTGCATCAGTTGAACCGATCGTTTCAACACTTGAAGCAATCGTTTCACCCTGTCCATGAGCCAATCGACTCACCACCTGAGTCGATCGGTTCACCAAGCTCAACCGATCGGTTCATCACATGAGCCGATCGGTTGGGAGTGTAGATTGTGCAGAATCAGTCAATTGCAGTTTCAATCAATTCGATACTCCAATCAATGTGTCCAACACCTTGAACATTATGACATTGAGCTATCAATTAATTGAGTGTTTAATTGAACTACTAAACTCCTTTAGTAATCAATCTAAACATTATTTGTGGACAAAACTCCTCTTCTAGGTTAAATCCTATGTGTGTGACCCTGCAGGTCCATTTCACGTTGGCAGTGAAAGTCCATAACACTTATGACTTCACAAGCAAAGAGCAGTGCCTAGTCACACATTAGTGCTACCCTAGTGAAATGAAAAGTTGGAGAACAACTTTCAATCCTACAATCCGTGAATGGTGTTATAGTGAATGTATAATTCCTTTGTCACTGATATCCCGAATGAACTCGAGGCATGGAACAGTCATCCTATCAACGTTCATTCACTTTCTTTGATCTCAGAGTAGATTGGAAGAGATATGTATGACATCAATATCACATATTGATTCACACATGCGTGCAAACCTTTCTCAATCCTACTCATCAAGCAGCCATGGATATCAAACTCTCTCAGGAGGGACAAATCCCATATCTATCACTCACCCCTCAAAAGCCCCATGTGTCAAAGCCACCCAATCATCACCTTTATAACAACCCATGTTTCTGGACTGCGTTTGATGATGTCAAAGTGTGCCCAACGACATGTGTTGAGTGTAGTGATTTTAGGTCAAAGAATCACACTCACCACCATCACTGTGAGTACTGACTGTGACTACCATGTCATGGTTCCATGTGTCAAACTCACGGCGGGTCTGTCTGGTACACTTGTTCTCTAACAAGTACCTATGTGTTTGGTTTGATATCTTTATATCATGACTAATGAGATTCTGTCATCAACCAACACCACAATCTAGTCTTGTGTGTCATTGATGTCTATCTACCTTCCACATTGACATCCGACTAGGGACATAACAAGAATGTACAAACTCTTAGCATCCGTATGATCTCGTCGTTCAGGTCCTGAACCTGAAGGCATACGTCATTGAGTACTGTCATTCTCTAGACGTTCAATCTGTTCTATCACTATCTCATATGACTGAACCAGAAAGAATTGGAAGCTTGCCTTTTATGTTTATCAAATCAATATTAATGTATCCCACCAATCATCCCATGATTGGCTCTCAGGGCATACATACCAACAGACTCCCACTTGCACTGTGAGCCAATCACCATTGAATCATATTCATAGTGATCTTCAAACATGTCCCACATGTTACTCTGCTCTAGTACGATCATAGTGAGTAATGGTAACACCTTGCCAAAGTCAGTTTTTAACTGCATGTCTCTCATCTCTTCGTTGTACGTCACACGTATGAGATGGAGTTTCCGTAATATGCAATCTAGTATTCCTTTGCTAACCTTTAGCCACATTGCATGATCAAGGATTCCATACTTGTCATCAATGAGCGGAATATCTATAAGTTCATCTCATGAACTTCCAGATCCATATAGTATCCACTGTTGTTCTCTAACGCATAGATGCTCGACATTTCCTTTTCAATGGTTTTATTGGAACACTTCCAATTATCAACAATTTTTCACTTTTATATATCCTATATATATTGTGACTAATTTTCTGTCCTTTAGGAAGTTCACATCAATGTAACTCTTTGCATTGAACTCTTCCTTATCTCCATAGAACTAGTACTTCTAAAGTACTTATCAAGTTCTCATGGTATTCCAGTAACCCTTGCTGGAAGTAGACAGACATCCACTCGTCATGTCTTCCATATGAGTTATCAGGATGAGCACATCATATTGCCATGTCCTACATACAAGATGATGAATGCATTTTGTTCTTGTCATGTCGATACATGCAAGATAATGGGATGATTACATACATGATAGATCCATATCTATTCTTAGTGTTCCCATTCTTCATAAGAATTGGACACTTGGCCTTGGGATACTAACTCCATGTAACATGGACAAGTTTTCTCCCACTAAATCTATGCATACTGAACCCTTCAGTATAGATTGCCAACGTATGCTTTCTCTTCTCAGGTCAAGAGGTTTTTTAGAACTATCTCTATAGATATCTATTCCTATCACATAGGAAACATCTCTATCTTCCTTAAAGATAATTTCCACTTTTGGATTTCCATTCTAGAACATTTCCATTTCACATCAACATGTGGAATGTGAACACGCTCCCACTAAATCACAGATCCCTTCTTTATCTTTGACATATCAGTCAAACCCTTTGACTATATCATCAAAGTAAAGATCCAATTATGAGTTGCTTGTACTCAATCAATCACATTGATTAGTCCATTGTAACTTATAGACTTCATTTGCATTAGTGGATTCATAAATCTTATAGGTTGTGTCACATACACATCCTTGTTTTATTCCTCATAGGAATGCGGTTTTAGTATCCATATGCTAAATGTCTTAGTCATTAAGTTGCAATCAACAAGCATCATCCTTCTCAAAATGGTATCCATGTGTCTCAACACTTAAGATTCATTTGCACTTATGGATTTCATCCAATGGGTGCTACCATCAAGGTCATACCTTATGGTTCACATGGATGTCATTTAGGATGTAATGGTCATAAACCATAACTCAAAATTCGGTTCCTTATATTCATCTAGATAGTTGACTCATCGCATGAACAACTCATCACATAGATAAACGAGGTGTATCCGTCAAGGATATAAGAACTTACAACTCCTTGTGATTCTTAATGTCCTTAATTAGTGTGGGGTATTCTTTTAAGAAGAATTCAGTTATTCGATAATCATTCTCTAACTCCTTAGAGTATGATTCCTTCTTGATTTAGACATCACCATGCCTTAATCATGAGTTCACTATGATACACTATCATAATCACTCATAAGGATCTCAAACATTTGGTCCAAGTATTTCATTCATTGATCTCATCAAGAATTAACACTTTACCAAATTTGCACTTTATCTGTGATAATCTTGAACACTTCAAGATATTCATATTGGTATTTCTCGAAACACCATTTGAAGTATTAGCATTTGTTCCAATAGGTATGTAAATACATCACATGTATCGTACCTAATAGGATAATCATTCTCCCACTATCTTTAGTGAAGATTGATTAATCATGTCCAAGATATTCATGTCTCTTACTGGTTCTCTAACGAAAAGAGTCTAGATTTATCCATCACATGGAAACTAGAAATGAATTTCTCATGATTGATGCTAATTTGATTGTTTGAGTTATCTATAACTTTTAGGTATCATTTTATCTTATGCATATCAAATACCACAAGATAAACAAGGCATTGCCACAAAGATCATATCTTTAGAAATTGAAACATCTCTTTATTGATTGACATCATTGTCATACAATATGCAAAAATAAAGTGTTTCTATCTATTAGCAAATATGAAATAGCAGTTCATAACTGTATTACATGCCTTATAGGCTGAAAATAAACTAAAGTACTCCTATCTATGGCGGCAACACTTGTCCCAATTATTGAGTGCTTTACACTTTACATCTTGGTATCATATACCTCAAAAGTGTTAAAAGTTTACTTTCATGACACCTTTAAGTGGATACATCAGTCGCCTCCTTCTTCTTTTGTTCTTCTAGATAGAGAGGACAATTCCTTTTCCAATGTCCTGGCTTTTGACAATGGTGGCAATTGCCTTTCTTGGTCACGCCTCCCTTGGCCTTGAGAGCTGAAGACGACTTGGGCTCCTGGCTAGCAACAGAACCTTTCTTAGCTTTGCCCTTGCCCTTGCGCTTGGACTTGCCTTTCTTGCTCGTGATCACCATCATAGACTTAAGTTTGTCTTTCTTCATATGTGTCTCGGCTGTCCTCAACATGCCCAACAACTCTGACAGTGGCCTATCAAAGTTGTTCATGTTGTAGTTCATCACAAACTGACTGTAGGATTCTGGAAACGATTGCAGTATCACGTCAATAGCCAACTCTTGGCTTAGTGGAAATCCCAGTCTTGTTAGGTTCTCCACATACCCAATCATCTTGAGTATGTGAGGAACAACTGGATCTCCTTCTGTCATGATGCACTTGAACAGTGCCCTTGAGACATTGTATCTCTCTTGCCATGCTTGATCTTCATACATGTTCCTGAGATGTTGAATCATCTCAATGACACCCATGTTCTCATGTTGTCTCTGCAACTCATGGTTCATAGAGCACAACATCAAGCACTTTGCATCAATGGCATCATCAGAATGCTTCTTGTAAGCATCCCTTTCTGCCTTTGGTGCATTAGGAGCAGGTTCCTCTGGAATTGGAGCATCCAGGACATAGAGCTTTCACTCTTGAGTGAGAACAATTCTCAATGTCCTATACCAATCATGGAAGTTTGTCCCATTTAGCTTGTCCTTTTCAAAGACCGGTCACAAAGAAAAGTGATTGTTGTTTGTTGCCATTTGTACTACAGAAGGAAATATGCAATTTTAGTCCAAAAACTCAATTTTTGACTTATTTGATTGATTTGAAAATATGACGATATAATTAGGCCTTTAATTAATTATCGCTCTCACTATTTTAGTTCAAATTGATAGCCCTCACCATCAATTTGGAAGATTGCAGCGTACAACCTTCTAGTGGGCAAGATCCTGAAATCCTCTAAGTCATGGACCAGCTAGGGCTGTCACCCACAACTTAGATCTCTCAGGTAGGCAACTCTTGCCAATTGCATCATATGCATCTCTTGATAATATGTCATATGCAACTCCTTGCCATGATCATCTCCATGCCTCAAGGTACTAGATCCCATCTAGATCACCTTGTTAAGTCTGACCCAAAGCAAACATGATGAATATGCACCCTGTTAGGGCAGACCCACATATCCATCCTTCATGCTTCCACGAGATAGACAGTGCACCACGCTAGGGCGTGCCCACACTTGGTCGATCAAGCTTTTCACATGTGTCACATTTGGAAGGCATCTAAAACTTAATATTTAATGAGAGATTTGGTTTTTATATACATATACATATCCAATCACCACAATATATAGTACGTATCATATATATGCCACATCCCATAGAAAACATGTGAAATGATAAAAGTGATGATTATGGCCATCCTAATGTGATTCCTCGAGCCAAGAGGAATCACAGTCATCAAGGTCTACATCACATGCAACCTGTACATGATGAACTCTGTGCTTTGCCTTTCTGGGTTTGATCAACTCATCACATGAATGATCGGCTCGCCATCAGACTGGTCGGCTGGGTGCCACCAGCTGATCGGTTGGCTCCTCCAACCGATCGATTTTCCTGGTCATCGTGCATCTCATCATGGCCGCCACCTGCTCGTCTCTCTCCTTGAACTGGTCATCAATTGATCGGCTCACTCCTTGAACCGATCGTCTCAAATGTCAACTGGTCGGATCACTCCTTGAACCGATCGTCTCAGTTGTCGTCAGGATGTCTGTCGTTCTTCGACATAACAGGAAATAAAATTCTATCCTATTTTACATTATAAAAAGTGAAACCTTGAGTTACATTCGAGGGGAGCAAAGGTGGGAAAGAAATCTCGAATTATTTTGAGTTACATCAGGAATAGGAGAAGGAAGATCGGTGCGCAAACCGAGATGCAAGCAACCACATACAACCATACACAGATAGGGTTTATTGGCCATAATCACGCTATATATCCACCACAAAACTCATTTAAGGGCGACGTGTATCGAGTGCATTCATATTACATATCATATATGTATATTGGGATTTGTGGATTTAGGATTGGACATGCATAAAACCAATTTTATTCGCATCGTATGCCATAAATAAAGGCGACAAACCAAAATTGATCATATCAATAATCCTAAAGTATAGAGCAGTTGACGTGGCTCTGATACCACTGTTGGGTTTTAGGGGAGGCAGAGAAGGCAGCGGAAACAAAAAAAATTCTCCTCCCCAAACCCAGAACAAGGAAGCGCGTCAATGTCTATACAATAGGAAAGGATGGTTTTTGGAATCATACCTTATCCCGAGGCTTGCTCAGAGACAATATCTCATGGCTTGGGCGGTCTTCACCTCCGGTCTTGGACGGTGTCTGTGCAGCTCCTGGTCGCACCGGGACTGACGACTCCTGGTCTCACCGAGACTGTCAAGATTGATGTTGTCCTCCGAGCGATAGAAATCTCCCACCTCTGAAGTAGTCCACACGGACCACCTGGAACTCCAATCTCCTTGTCTCACAAGGAATTGGAAGGAGTCGCACCCTCCTGTCAGTGTACTAGTCACTGACACACTCTCCTACCACCAGTTGCTTTCTGTAGTTGTCTTTCCCTTGTTGTGCCTCCCTTATCGGGTAGCACTTGCTCGGGCTCTCTCGGTTACCAAAACCAGAAAGAACGACAACTTTACAGAGCAACTGGTTGCACTGAGTTGTACTTTGAGAAGCCCCCAATACCCCTATATATAGGAGGGTCATGGGACAGGGTTCTCTATCCCGGGCAATGCACGACTAAAGCAGGAGTAGAAGGGTTTGAGATTCTCTACAAAAACAACCAACTGCGCAACCTGAACCGATCATTTCATTTCTGAAATAGTCGGTTGGGGATCTGAGCCGGTCAGTTGACACCTCAACCAATCAGTTGGTACCAATGAAACAATCAGTTCACTTCTGAACCGGTCGGTTCGTGGTCCTATCAGTTCCCGATTAACTTTTCTTCTTTTGTTTCTAATTGGTACCAAATACCAATCCTTGTTCCAATCAAATTGGGCAAGTGAAACGAAAAGAAATTTCTCACCAATCCTACTTTCCCAACTTGCTCGGTTGCATCAGTTGAACCGATCGTTTCAACACTTGAAGAAATCGTTTCACCCTGTCCATGAGCCGATCGAATCACCACCTGAGCCGATCGGTTCACCAAGCTCAACCGATTGGTTCATCACATGAGCCGATCGGTTGGGAGTGCAGATTGTGCAAAATCAGTCAATTGCAGTTTCAATCAATCTGATACTCCAATCAATGTGTCCAACACCTTGAACATTATGACATTGAGCTATCAATTAATTGAGTGTTTAATTGAACTACTAAACTCCTTAAGTAATCAATCTAAGCATTGTTTGTGGACAAAACTCCTCTTCCAGGTTAAATCGTATGTGTGTGACCCTGCAGGTCCATTTCACGTTGGCATTGAAAGTCCATAACACTTATGACTTCACCAGCAAAGAGTGGTGCCTAGTCACACATCAGTCCTACCCAAGTGAAATGGAAAGTTGGATAACAACTTTCAATCCTACAATCTGTGAATGGTGTTACAGTGAATGTATAATTCCTTTGTCACTGATATCCCGAATGAACTCGAGGCATGGAACAGTCATCATGTCAACGTTCATTCACTTTCTTGATCTCAGAGTAGATTGGAATAGATATGTATGACATAAATATCACATATTGATTCACACATGCGTGCACGCCTTTCTCAATCCTACTCATCAAGTGGCCATGGATATCAAACTCCCTCAGGAGGGACAAATCCCATATCTATCACTCACTCCTCAAAAGCCCCATGTGTCAAAGCCACCCAATCATCACCTTTATAACAACCCATGTTTCAGGACTACGTTTGATGATGTCAAAGTGTGCCCAACGACATGTGTTGAGTGTAGTAATTTCAGGTCAAAGAATCACACTCACCACCATCACTGTGAGTATTGACTGTGACTACCATGTCATGGTTCCATGTGTCAAACTCACGGTGGGTCTATCCGGTACACTTGTTCTCTAACAAGTACCTATGTGTTTGGTTTGATATCTCTATATCATGACTAATGAGATTCTGTCATCAACCAACACCACAATCTAGTCTTGTGTGTCATTGTTGTCTATTTACCTTCCATAATGACATCTGACTAGGGACATAAAAAGAATGTACAAACTCTTAGCATCTGTATGATCTCATCGTTCAGGTCCTGAACCTGAAGGCATATTTTATTGAGTACTATCATTCTCTAGACGTTCAATCTATTATATCACTATCTCATATGAATGAACCAGAAAGAATTGGAAGCTTGCCTTTGATGTTTATCAAATCAACCTTAATGTATCCCACCAATCATCCCATGATTGGCTCTCATGGCATACATACCAACAAAAAGAATATGGTAATGTACTTAATTAATTAAGTGAAATCTTATCATGTAAAGCCATGGCCATAGATCCATCATCGTCATTAGTTGGTGATGGTGAAATAGATTTTCCTACAGGATCTCCTAGAGGGCATACTGTTGAGTATGTGGGGGTTATGGGAGTGAATATCCTTACGCCCTAGTGTGGGATTGATGTGAGATAAACATTAAATCTCTCAATCCTTCATTATATGTGCTGGGATGGATGTATCACGAATCTCCTGATAATGTTAATGTCGGATCGATGTGAGATAAACATGAAATCTCTCGATTGTGAAGAGAGTACAGCCGCCACTGTAACTCTATAGCGAAGTTACCAGTATACCCTGGAAAGCTATATAGCAGAGACACAAGATGTCCTGCATTTTGTACTCACACTGACTGAGGAGGATGAGGTCATGGAAATCCAGCTCTTCCTTGACCTTGTATGGCACCGACTTTGCATTTCACAACTGAAGGTTGGAGTATGAGCGGTATACCTCATCTCCTCAGGGCTTAAGTATGGTTGTAAAATGTAATCAGTCGTGTAGCGTATTTGCTTAAGGTTAAAATACGAGAATCATTGGTTGATGTTATCTTGCTTAGTATATCCAAGACGGGTAAATGTTATACATGTTCTTCAATTCCTTATTGGATAAGTGACATGTTGCTTTATCAAGTTATATCTGAAATGCTTTGAATTAGAATATTGCTCTAATCTGTTTAGAAATTGATTTACCTGTTGTTGAATATATATGATTCTTACGCTCAATTTTATTCTATTAAACTGCAATAATAATGTTTTTGGCGGAGAGTTATATCTCTCGATGGGACTGAGTCTCACTCCGTTGGTCACCAACACTTTTTAGGTAGACGTGGAAGAAGAGGCAGAAACCCTATAGCAGGGGAAGAGAAGCAGCAGCAGCAATAGGGACAACAATGATATTCCAGGTGGAGGCACTGGCTGTCATATTTTGTATAGAGAGTCCTATGTGTCGTCTCTGTACTCTCAGGTCCTCGGAATTAGTAGTTAGTACTTTTAATTAATCGATCTGAGATTTTGGTTGGATGCCTCGAGGTTCTTATGCTGCCTGTGTATAGTTTTAACAGAACGATTGATGCTTGTAATTCTCTAGTAGGGATGGTACAGGATATGTACTTATGAACCAAGATGTAAATAAAATACATTTGTTCTTGATAAAAGAGTTTTTCTATGTTTGGGTATCTTTGTAAATGGTTTTAATTTTTAGTGATTTTCAGTAATCCACTGCTAATGATCGCTTCCGCTTAGTTAATGACATTTTGTTCGAACGGTGTATCACATTTATACACTAGAATCATGCAATTGAACTTTTAAGCATCACCACATCTCATACTGAGAACATTGATATCACAATACTTGATTCATTGAACACCCTATCCTTAAGGTTCCATTTACCTCATTCACTTATCATATGGCTCTCATAAGGATTTCATACGACATAAACATTCATTGAATAAAGACTACTTAAATCATATACCATCAATATATGTATGAAACCTTAGAACTGAGCTGAATTTAGGTTTCCATGCCATTCGCTGAGATATATTGCATCAAGAATAGAATTGAATAAATAAAGTCTATCATGTCAAGAAAATTCCTTCGAATGGATTTCATGATATCTATTCGTAAATATCCAACTTTCCTCGCATCTAGGGTTTCACCCTCTTTACTGAGATATCAAATAAACACTATTCACCCTTAATGAAATCCAAGATAGTATTTGACATATGTGTACTATGAATTCGGATAAACAATCATCCATAACCAAGGGGATCCATATTGTTGGATAAATTGGATATTATGATAAATCCCTTTGTTTCGATGATGACAAACATTTCATTCTTATTAATCTAACAGGCTACTTGAGTGTGCAGGACTAAGCAGGATGACAAAGTAGCAAGGGAAAATCCAAAAGCTTACTTAGTTATATTTTCATGCAATGTAATCAATGTTGTAAAACTTGTACAAATATATAATGTACAAGTACTTAGAATTGCATGTAAATCAAGCGTTAGATTTTCCCTAGCCAAACACCATAGTTAGACATGTCATCCCATTTAATTAGGATCACCTTTGCACACTCACACATATAATTAATGCTTAAATTGAAACCTTGAAATAGGATCATTCTCGGTCGACAAACTCCTCGACCGAGACACTCTCGGTCGACAAATCTCTCGACCGAGAAAGATCCAAAGTAGCCGTTAGACACAACAGACAAAGTAGTTGGCAGTTGCAAATGAACGTTAATCCAGAGAGCCTGTCGGTCGACAAAACTTCGACCGAGTAGGTGTCTCGGTCGACCATTCCTCGACCGAGATGGTCTCTGACAGCAACTGCAGAATAAATTAATTAGCCGTTGTTAAAGCAACAACTTTGTACCTAACGGCTAGTTAAGCACTTAGAAACCCCTAGAAGTTGTCTAGAACGTCCTTAAGCATACTTAGGCCATTCCTATAAATAGGACAAGCCATAGGACACTAGAATTCACTTGTTACACTTGAGAATACACTTGAGCATACTTGAGCAATCTTTTGCAAGAAATTTGAGCACTGTGATCATTGGCCTACATTCTCCTTAGCTCAATCTCGTGTCCTATAGGCTAGATTCTCCTATCCACTGCAATTACAAGTTCACATACTTGGCTAGGAGATCTTACGCTTGATCTAGGCATATCAAGCCTCGGGCTTAAAGGATAAGTTGTAATTTCCATTTCCTTTCTTGTTCCTGTTTATCTTTTGTACTCTCCTTGCTACTTCTAGGGTTGGAGGCTGCGGATTGGAGAGGGTTGACTTCTCAGGTGGAGAAGGGGACTTCAAGCTACTTCAAGAAGGCTATCGCAAGGGAAGCTACTTCAGAAGGCTGGTGCAACGGGAGTTGGTGCATCTACTTCAAGGGAAGGCTGCTTCAAGGTTGGCGATTACTTCTAGGTGAAGGCTGCTTGAAGGGTTTAGAAAAAGAGATTGTATTTTATGTAAATTCCTTGAAGAGGTAATAAAATAAATTTCTTTTCAAATCCCGGTTGGGTAAGCAACCGGGTAGTGGATTGACGGCTATAGTATTTGCTATAGTTGGAACCACTCTAAACCTTGCGTCTCTTTGTCCAATATTTACATTGTGGTTGTTTGAGTTGAATTATTATTAAAATCTTTATAAAACTCTATTCACCCCCCCTCTAGTAGTTTTCAATTGGTATCAGAGCAGGCTTCAAGGAACCCTAACCAGGTCTTGAAGAATGGAGGGAAATGGTGAAAAGAGCTTGAACAAAACCACTACATGCTGCAATTGGTGTTTAGGAACAAACCACAAAACAACCGGATGCCCATGGAGATCAAAGGAAGAGGATAAGCACAAAGAATGCTTTATTGCTACAACTAGTGAAGAAGAAGAAGAAGAAGAGGTAAGTCTTTTTGATTTATCTAAAGAAGAACTAGTTGCCATTATTGAAGAAACACATAATAAATATGTTGAGTGCAAAAGGAAATTAAAGAAATCAAATAAAGAAAATGATGATCTAAATGCTAAACTTCTTGCTCTTGAATCTGAAAATGAGAAACTTAAAGAGGGAAATAACTTTTCTGATCTTAAGTTAAAATCTATGGAAGCCGATTGCAAGCTTCTTTCTGTTGAAAATTCAAACTTACAGACTCAAGTAAACGATCTTCAGAAACAACCATTATTGTGCAACCATATAGATTATGACACTATTGTTAAAGAAAGAAATTTACTGTCATCAAATCTAGACCAAGCAAAAATAGACATTAAGAAAAGAATGGATGAGATTGCCAAGCTACAACAACAAGTTCGTAGTTTGAATAACCATGGCATTCTTGATCAAATTCTAAATAATCCCTATCAACAAATTGGGAGAAGGGGACTAGGTTACAAGCCTAAAGGAAAATCTCATCAACAACCTAGTCAGAGAAAGTCACACACCCAATCTATATATGTACCTAAAAGGACATCCTCACCAAATGACAACATAGGACACAACCATAGAAAAAGATACAAAGTTGACTCAATATGTTGTCATTACTGTTTGCGCCTTGGTCACTATTCATTTTCATGTCCTTATAAGAGAAAAGATGTAGAGTTAGTTTGGATTCCAAAACCTCCAAACTAAATGAACAAAATCAAGTTGAGATATGACCAAAGACATTAGCTGCATATTTCTATGTCTATCTCAACTCTACATAATTACAAATATAAATGAAATTAATATTAGTTTGTTCCCTAGATGATTCAAAGTCTAAGTCAAATAAAAAGAAAATTCCTATTCTTCATATGATTCTTCGTAAAAGTATTTTCTGGTCTATACATATACTAATTATAAAATGGAATTATCATTGTATGCTTTATACCATGCTTTCATCATTGGGTGAGCATAGAAAATTGTTTGCAAGTCAGCAAAATAATTTATTTATGTTATTGCTTGCAACAAAATCTCTAACTCAGTATTTTTGAAATAATTATGTCTCAAATTAAGTAGTATGCTTCAACTTGATATTTAAATTTTATGCAGATATTAGACTCAATATATTCAAATCTGAAAAATATCTGTAAAATTTGCCTCTTGGTCAAAATAAAACTTGACTAAGGGGCGCTATGGTCGTAGTCAAGGGCGACCTAAAATAAGCTTCGACAAAAAAAAATTGCTTATTTTGGAAATTCTCTCTTTGGATCTAATCTTAATAAATTTTTCTTGAAAATTAAATCATTTGTTATCATTTAAGCCTTAAATTATCCCAATATTACTCCCTTAGAATATCCATATAAATGCTCTACAAAAATGATCTACCATTTGCATTTAAATATCAACTTTAAAAGTTGTGCTCAGTAAGTCTGTCGGTCGACGAATTCGTCGACCGAGAACCTCTCGGTCAGTCCATCTCTCTCGACCGACAAATACTAAACAGACTCAATATCGGACGAACTGTCGGTCGACAGATGCTCGACCGAGACAACGTCGGTCGACAAGTGCTCGACCGAGAAATAGCCGTTGGATACGACCGTTGTAAACCGACCGTTATGATCATTTTCTTGACCGTTGGGGAACCAAGTGGCGCGTCTGCAACTCGACCGTTGCGGACGCTCGGTCGACGAGTCGTCGACCGACCAGGTCGCTGGAATGCTATAAATAGGAGTAAAAACGAGTCACTTACTCACACTTACATTTCCTTGCCTCCATAGTCCATCTCTAGTGCATTTTTGTGCAACTCTTCAGCATTCTTATCCTCCAATCTTCCTTGCTTCTTCTCCACACTCAAGAAACACAAATGGCCTCATCCTCAGCTGTCTGTGGGAAGAAGAAAGTCGCCGGAAGAAAAAGAAGAGAAGATCGGGAAGTCACTCCGCCACTGACGATCATCAATGACATCGCCTTCGTCGACGGAGATGCTGGAGATCGATACCTACGGCTTTCCTCTAAAGCTCCTCTTCCCCGACGTCCGGTCGAAGCTATGGACTTCATCAACATAGTCGACCTGGAGAATCTCTTTGGAGTGCAGAAGCTGAAGGACTTCATCTATCCTTCTTTTCCTTCCTATTCCACTAAGGTAGTCAACGAATTCTATGCCAATCTCTTATCCCACACCGAAAATGAAACCACATTCTTCTACACCATGGTCAATGGGCGTAGTTTTAAATTTTCCGAAGGGGATATTCTTGATATGCTAGAAATTGATATAGATGAATACCAAGATTTCCTTGACCTTACTACCGGCAATCCACTAAATTTATTATCCCATGATGACCACTCCACTAACCTTAGTGATATAAAAAGAACCATATTTCAAACCAATACCACTTGTCATGAAGATAGGGGAACTTATTATGCAATAAACCTGAAACCTGCATGTAGGATAGTAAACCTCATTGTTTCCACCAACATACATCCTAGAGCCAATAAATCTGAGGTCCCTATTTTCCGCATGTGTCTAATTTATGCTATCATAAAAGAAATTCCTACAAACTTCATTCGCATAATACTTAAAAACATGCTTGAGTTTTCTGGCAATCCACCGTATGCCGGTTTTGTATGCCAGATCACTCAACATTTTCTTAAGTTACAAATTGAAGATATGGGGTATACATGGGAGCGTAGACCACCAAAGATAAGTAAGAATACCGTAGAGAAGATGGGGATTGACTTTGGTCATAAAAGGGCAAGAGTAGAAGGAGAATCATCACATCAAGATATACCACCACCCCCTCCTCCTACTAATCTTTCTGTTGATCCCATACAAAATACTCTCACTTATCTTGTCGGCTCCCAATATCATCTTAGTAACCAACTCAACTATACCCACCATGCCATGACATACCTGAATCAAAGAATGCAAAATCTTTCTCCGAGCCAAACCGATGAATATCCGCATTCCTTAAATCATGGCATGCTCAACCCATTTAACCCTTCATACAACTACTATCAACCTCCACCTCCACCATCAATGGATCTTGCACACACTCAATTTTCCTCCATACAATTGCAAGATATAGCTGCTCACTTCTGATTTGACCGAGTTCCCACATTTCTGGAAGCATATGCGTTAACTATGACAGGTGCTTTAGATTGGCAAACTCTGGTCAAATATTATGGAGCCGAGCCATTCCTTGGGAAAGATCCGAACATCGATGTAATTCTTAAATCTTTCCAGTGAAGTGTTGGAGTTGTACTAGTTGTAATGACAATGATTGTAATATTTTTCCATGCTATTGAATGAAGTTTGCCATCTTTGCTTGATTCAAATGGTTATTTTTTTCTCATATAAGACATCTTCAAAAATATGGATTATAAGTTCATTATTGTAGAGCATAACAAATAACGGGAGTAATAATTAAAATAGGCAATTATTAAAACTGTGGCTAAATTGACAAATGACAAAACAGTTCTCCAGAAACATCCTCGGTCGAGAAACTAGTCGATCGAGAACACTGTCGGTCGAGCAATTGTCGACCGACTGGGTTTCTGTTTTCCAGACTGACATAAATTGCATACATCTTTGTTAAATCTTGGAGATCATCTACAATTTTTGCTTAATACTCAAACTTTCATGTAAGATATCTATCTAAGGGGGAGCAAAGCATAAGACTAAGGAGGAGATCATAAAAACTTGACCACTTGATTGAAGAAGCTTACAAAAACCTTGTAACCACCATGTGTAGCTGAAAATTGTCAAGAAATTTATGAATTCATTGAAAATGGTATCTTGTACCTGAAGGAACTCTCTACCCAAAACAGGGCTTAACATCCCTTGCATTTGGATGGAGACATTTTTATGTACTCTAAGCTTAGAGGATTCTCATTTAATCTAGGGCTTAACATCCTTTGATAAATGAGAAATCAATATATATTCATAATACGCTTAAGGGAATCTCATATCATTTCAAGGTTTAACATCCTTTGCAAATGATTGAGAAACAAATTGTGGATAAATTAGATACAAATCCATGTTTCTAATAGGATATCTAGTTAAGGGGGAGCATTATATTAAGGGGGAGAAGAAAAATAAAATATTCAACTTGGATATCTTTTTGAAATGACAAAGGGGGAGAAAGAATATAAAAATCAAAAATATAAATGAGTTTCATCACATCTTGGCCAGCACTCACTTGCAAAACATAAATGGCTACAAAAGGTAAATTTTCAGGTATGAAACTCACATGCTTTATATTTCCTTATTTCATATTTAGGAAATGTTTGTCATCTTCAAAAAGGGGGAGATTGTTGGATAAATTGGATATTATGATAAATCCCTTTGTTTCGATGATGACAAACATTTCATTCTTATTAATCTAACAGGCTACTTGAGTGTGCAGGACTAAGCAGGATGACAAAGTAGCAAGGGAAAATCCAAAAGCTTACTTAGTTATATTTTCATGCAATGTAATCAATGTTGTAAAACTTGTACAAATATATAATGTACAAGTACTTAGAATTGCATGTAAATCAAGCGTTAGATTTTCCCTAGCCAAACACCATAGTTAGACATGTCATCCCATTTAATTAGGATCACCTTTGCACACTCACACATATAATTAATGCTTAAATTGAAACCTTGAAATAGGATCATTCTCGGTCGACAAACTCCTCGACCGAGACACTCTCGGTCGACAAATCTCTCGACCGAGAAAGATCCAAAGTAGCCGTTAGACACAACAGACAAAGTAGTTGGTAGTTGCAAATGAACGTTAATCCAGAGAGCCTGTCGGTCGACAAAACTTCGACCGAGTAGGTGTCTCGGTCGACCATTCCTCGACCGAGATGGTCTCTGACAGCAACTGCAGAATAAATTAATTAGCCGTTGTTAAAGCAACAACTTTGTACCTAACAGCTAGTTAAGCACTTAGAAACCCCTAGAAGTTGTCTAGAACGTCCTTAAGCATACTTAGGCCATTCCTATAAATAGGACAAGCCATAGGACACTAGAATTCACTTGTTACACTTGAGAATACACTTGAGCATACTTGAGCAATCTTTTGCAAGAAATTTGAGCACTGTGATCATTGGCCTACATTCTCCTTAGCTCAATCTCGTGTCCTATAGGCTAGATTCTCCTATCCACTGCAATTACAAGTTCACATACTTGGCTAGGAGATCTTACGCTTGATCTAGGCATATCAAGCCTCGGGCTTAAAGGATAAGTTGTAATTTCCATTTCCTTTCTTGTTCCTGTTTATCTTTTGTACTCTCCTTGCTACTCCTAGGGTTGGAGGCTGCGGATTGGAGAGGGTTGACTTCTCAGGTGGAGAAGGGGACTTCAAGCTACTTCAAGAAGGCTATCGCAAGGGAAGCTACTTCAGAAGGCTGGTGCAACGGGAGTTGGTGCATCTACTTCAAGGGAAGGCTGCTTCAAGGTTGGCGATTACTTCTAGGTGAAGGCTGCTTGAAGGGTTTAGAAAAAGAGATTGTATTTTATGTAAATTCCTTGAAGAGGTAATAAAATAAATTTCTTTTCAAATCCCGGTTGGGTAAGCAACCGGGTAGTGGATTGACGGCTATAGTATTTGCTATAGTTGGAACCACTCTAAACCTTGCGTCTCTTTGTCCAATATTTACATTGTGGTTGTTTGAGTTGAATTATTATTAAAATCTTTATAAAACTCTATTCACCCCCCCCTCTAGTAGTTTTCACATATAAACACATTTCTCTATTTAATTATACAACAATTTCAGTCATAGACAAATTCCCTATTTATTTCAGTTTACTCTTATAACCTCTGCGAATACTTAGGGAATTCTCATTAGGATGTATTGTATACATTTATAATATGATTTTATCATCTGAAATTCATCCAAATAGAGGAAGAATCCATATCATATCATTTTACAACAACTTAGATCAAACAGACAATTTAGGGTTTGTAGTCGCATACTAAGCAATTAAAGATTATGCAATATACTGTTTAAAGGACGTTCCCACTCACACTAAGGTATGAAAACACCTTAAAAATGCAGCTCATCCCTAAAAATCTCGATCTCATATCAAATCCCTAGCAATTCACCCAATTCTTCTTCCTTTCAACTCGGAAACCCTAAAAATGAGGGATTATGAAGAAAGAGTGAGAAAAGGGGAAGTTTTGATACCATTTTGGATCAAATCAGATGTGGGACGACATCTTAACATGTGAGAGAAGATTCACCATTAAAGGCTATGCAAAGAAGCTAAACTCACTTGATTTCATCATATATCAGATAGAGAAACCCTAGATCTGCAATTCCAGCTCTTTCTCCTCTCAAACCCTAACTCTCCCTCTCTCTCTCTAGGATTTCGTTTCTATGGATTGAATCAAGAATTATGAGAGCTCATAGTGTGTTAGGTTGACCATATAGAGTAATTGAGCTGCTTGGGTCAATTGCACATTGACCCCTCACTATACTTTCTCTTATTTTAGTTTAATTTTATATCATACAAAAGTTACTATAATTCATCCACTAAATAGCTAAAAGATCCTCCAAAAATTATGACAAAATTTTTATGTTGTTTATTATTGAGTTTTATATCTACAGTAAAAATGTCAAATCATTTGGAGTTACAAATAAATAAATAAAAATCAAATACTACATTGCTATATTGCAGTCAGCAGCATGGTCGGTTGAGTTTTAAACTCGACTGACAAATAGGTCAGAACATTCTCCTAAAATTCTGATATTTGACAATAGAGTTCACATTTAAGATATCCAAATTATATACAAATTTTAATTCAATCAGAGCTACACATAAAATACTAAAAATCATTTAGTGAGACACTATACTTATCAAATTATGTATTCATATATCATCAAAACCCTAATTTGGGCCAATTAGGGTTATATTTCTCGAACCCTAATTTCTCAAAGTAAAAGCACACTTAAAGTTCTTATTAGGTTTAAAGCATCATAATTGAATTATCATCATTAATTAGATTTTAAGAAATGGTCAATCCAATTAAGCATGTAATCATTCAGGTAAACCCTAGTTTACCAATTAAGCTCAGATGCGGTCATAACAGGTAAAGAGGGAAATGTAGTGCAAAAGTAGCTAGGTTTTTGTGAGTAGTACAGTCATGCTGTGTAGCACAGCCATGGTGGGGTGAGGTGAGAATGGTCATGGTGGAGTGGAACAACAGTGGTGAAAATGATGAAAAATGTCAGGTTGTTTTTGGGTAAGTGGTTGGCTGGAGCACGGTTGTTTTGCATGTCATGTCGTGTTGGGCTGGTGGTAGCACAACCATGCTATGTGACATGACCATGTTGGAAGGTCTGTAGCATGGTCGTGCTATGTGGCACGGTCATGTTGGAGAGGTGGCAGCATGGCCGTGTTGCATGGCACGGTCGTGTTGAAGAGGTCTCAGCATGGTTGTGCTGCGTGGCATGGTTGTAGTGATTTCTGCTTTGCTTGGAGGTGACTCTGATGATTTGCAAGTGTGCTAGCATGACCATTTTGTGGTACCACAATTGTGTTGACCTCTGGATCAACACTTGGACTTGTTTATTTGGATTTTCTTAGACATCTTTGATTCAATGGATATTTGGCCACTAGGGGTAGGTTGAGGAAGCATAAAACTTCACTTTAGGTCTCTCTAAGGGTAGAGAAACCCTAGGATCACTCCTTCTCTCTCTCTTCCATAAAGCATGGTCCAAATGCCTGAAAAACATGCAAATAATGTCCATAAGTGCATTTTATACAAATATGCATATTGAGGGGAATAACATGTAATATAATAGGTATATATGTGATTGAAGTGCAATAATACACAATATGAAGACCTAAAATAGGGTTGAATCACCACCCCAAACTTAAAACATACATGTCCTCAAGTATGCTCTAACTCAATCTCTCTGCAATTTTTCCACAATCAAGAAATGACATGTAATGTAAAAGATGATTATTGCTGAATGGGATCAATAATGACTAAGTTCATGCATTTCATCTCTCTCCTCTCCTATTTTCACAATTCAATGATGAAAAGAGCACAAGGCATATGAACTTCAAATATAGCACATGGAACACACAAGCTATCTATATTTCTTTCATGTAGTTACGGGTAGACCGTTTCATGATGGCGTTAATCAAGGATGACTAGGAGTGTTGTTTCACCTTCATGCATTCAACCGTATGCTTAAAACCATGCCAAGTGACCCACGTGGCTATGGAAATAGGGTAAACTGAGCTAGGTTTCATGTTTTCTAGCTCAGTGGGTATGAAAATAGAAGAAAGAATTGTGGTAAGCTTTTGGAGTGCTTTTACACACTCATCTTTTCTTTATTTAGATGGTCTTAAACAAGAGCATCTATTATTTTCTTTTTGCATTTTACATTTTTTCTTTGCCCTTGGAGTAGATAGGGCATATGGTGATGAGAGTGAAGCGGCAAGATGTACATGTGGCCACCCCAAACTTTTAGATGTGCACTCTGGCATCCTTTTATGAGGCAGAGGCGTAAGAAGATGATGAGTGAAGAGTCAGGTCAATGAGGGGTCACTGGCGTGATTCTCAACATAAGGTCTCCTGCATGAAAATTAATCCAACACTTCATCCAACAATTTCACACCACATGAATGAACAACCTAAAATTGATACTTCTATCAAGTGATTTCATAAGCACTAAGTGCTCATATCTTGCTCAAGTCATAATTCAACCAAAACATTTACAAACACAAGAGAGGTGGTGCGCATGTAAAAAGTCAAGAATTGATACCATTTAGCAATAAACAATGATAATTCACTTGCATTTTTCAAAGGTCATCATTTTTAATCCAAAGAGTAGAGATTGGGTCAAAACACACTTTTTAGGCAAGAAATTTCAAACTTGGGAAAAATTGGCCAAAACAGTGCCAAGTTGCCTTCAATGACATTTAAGCCTATATTATTGAACATAAAGCAGGAAATAAGAAAATTCTAGCAAACACATGCAAGAATTACCAAAAATCTACATGATGTGCAACGCATGGCAAAAAAACAAAATTTTTGAAAATTATGCAAAAATTGCAAGAAAGTAACTACATGGCATGCATGTATGCAAAATAGGTAATTTCTAAACTAAAAGAAACAAAAGCAAACAAACAAAAGTAAATGGTAGGTGAAATGCAAAATGAGAGTGAAAATGAGATAAGGGCATACCGTCCTATCACCCCAAACTTTTAAATCATGTTGTCCTCAGTGTGACACTAATATCTAGGAATGATAGGGTATATGATCACTATGGTGGCGGTGCTCCTCCCTGTGGTGGAGGATACTGGTAGTAGGAACCCCAGTAGTCTGATTGTGGAGGCGGGTAGTTGTCCTGAAATGTTGACAGTGAATCCACCAAATCTTCCCCCAACTGGGGGTTCCTCTGGGACTAGGTATGCTGAAACTGATATAAGTGGTTGACCTAATTATGCATCTGATGATGGTCTAACCACATGTCATCCTGGGTGTGCTGGAAACCCTCTTGTATCCTCAAAATACCCTCCTGGGTGCTCAGTATGTGATCTTGAGTGCTCTGGATACCCTCCAGATGTGCATGTATGGTGGACATGTCATATGCGTTCATTGTGGGCTACTGTTGCTGCTGTGATGTCTCCACCTCACGTCGCCTCACCCTACACTTCTCTCGCTCCTCAGCATTCCTCCTCCTCTCCGCAACTTCATGTGACTTGCCTAACCCCTCTATGACGATCTCTGACTGCTCAAATGTGTCCCTAGGGTTCTCCTCCTCCCATATTCTCACTTTTTCTGAGAAATCCGGAGTAGGACCCCACTCCAACAACAGTGGTTCAGCATGGTATGGGAGCCCTGATGATACGCCTAGGTAAGGTGGGTTGACCTGGTATAAGATTTTCTAATCAACAACTAAAATCATCACAGAGCGTACAAGATAGTGCATGCCCACCAACTCCCCCCACTAGCCTTGGTGTATCCTAAAACATCATGACCAAGGGAAATAACTATGGATGTTACAATCCCTCCTAGAATGAATGGATTTTTTCTCTTAGATGGGACTATCCTCAAATGGTCAACCATCAAAGCTCCTAATTTCACATGATTTCCCTTTATCAACCAGCCCAAAACACACATGTTCTTCTTTGTGTAGCTCCCTTGATTCTCATATCTGTCAAACATGGTATTTGCTAGGACTTTCTGAACATAGCATAGGAATGGATTATGGAGCAAACTCGTCTTTGACTTCCCCACTACAAAGTCGATGTGGGTGGTAAATGCCTTCCACATGGTAGTAAAACTAGCACTGGCACTCTTATTTGTCTTTCTAGTCTCAAAGTTAGACGCCATCTCTTCATTTGGGGCAAAGACATTATTCAACATGGTTGATGAAATGACATGATGTTGGCCTTCAAGTTTGAATTTAATGGCATCTTCACCATCATGGAAGACCTTCTCCAATGTGGCAAAGAACTGATGTGTGAGCTCAATGTAGGTTTCCTGCTTTGTCATAAGAATGTCATACATGAAATCCTCCTTCACCATGCCCTCATAGTACTTGAGGAACCCTAGGACGTTCAGTGTCTCTCGACATGCGTAGTGGGTGGCTATCACCCTACGCGTGAGGCATTCTGGGTGCTTGAGCTTCTTTGCCCACCCGCTAGAAGTCTCTGGCTCTACATCTAGTTGTTGTTGTGGTGCTTCGGGTTGTGATGCATCTTGCATCACCTCATCTTCATCATCTATCAGTAACTGTCATCGTTCTCTCAGCTGTGGTTGTGGTTGTTGTGCCATGGACGTCGACGTATGAGCTGCCAAAACTGAAGGTTGGGCTGCTATAACCGACGGGCGAACTTCTGACATTGATGGCCTTGCCACTACCCTACCTACTCTAGGCACCCTAGAGGACTCCTCCATCATAGGATCCACTATCACAGCCACATGGGGTGATTCTCCGTGTGAACCGAAGGCTGTCGATGGTGGTGGAAGTGTTAGGAGAGCCGAAGAAGATGCGTTCTTAAGCTGGCATCCATAGGAGATCACATCCTTAGTCTTAGCTACAACCTTCTTAGTTGTTTGCTTCATTTTGGATCAAAATTGGTGGATAAAATGGGATTTTATGTTTTCTTTGAAGAATGAGGTTGTTGGGGCAGATTGGTGAGAAATGGGGTGTTTTGTGGATGAAAATGGATGAAATGTGGAGATTAAGGTAGTGGAAATGATGGGGGATTAATTGGAGATGAATTGGGGTGATTTGGTGGTGATTCGAGGGTGGTAGGATGGTTGGGGGTGCTGCACGACCATTGTTCGTGGAGAACAGTCATGTTGTTCGCAGTGAAGAGAATATAAGTGATTTGAGATTTTTGCAGAATTGCTAACGTGATGTCCCAAATTTTCTAAAACTTAAGCTGAAGTGTGACGTCCAAATTGAAACCTCACCTCAGCTAGAATCCCAATTTAAGCGCCCCATACTAGGCTAAGAAGAAGAAAATCAAGGGAGTTAGAAAGAAACAATAGTAGCACATGCAAATGAACAATAATAAAAGTATACAACACATGTTCACCATTCAACATATAATTACAACATGAATTGTTCCAACATTTAATATTACATATTGAATAGCAAACTTATACATATACAAGTACTACCACTAAACTATAGGATCTTAAGACAACAGGTCCACATGTACATCAACTCACCATACAACTCACACTATCTTAGTTCTTTAAGATCATATGTCCACAACCTAAACAAAAGATTACATGTGGTACACATCAACACAATATTCAAGAATATTGTACTAAGTATGCCTACGTATCTTTTTATATACCTCTCATTACTAATCTTAGCAATAAGTTAAAACTAATACTTGGCAGGTATAATGAAATATAAGAAAATTCATATACTTCGACAAAGATGTTCATTAACAAAGAGAACACATATTTTAAGCACATTTTCCATTATATCATCCATGCATTTACTACCTAAGAGTTGAATGCATTGAGGCCTCTATGATCTACTACCAAAGAGTTTGATATCATTATACGTGTTATCTACTACCAAAGAGTTTGAGATCACTTCCAAGTACTTTACTACCAATGAGTTGAAGTACTTAATTTTCCAGCACTTGACTACCAAAGAGTTGAAGTGCTTAGATATAATGGAATAGATATATTATGTTTCGTATGTTCATAACAATAAGTATGAAAAACTCAAGCAACATAGCATACAAGAAAAATCATTTCATCCAATATCATACGCCAAGTATTTTACCACGCATATAACACAAGCATATTGTACAATAAGCCAAGTAAGAGGTAATGGCATACCTTGATTACAGATTCTAATCATCACAAATCCTCATGTCAACTATATCCTTGGTCAAACCCTGGTTAAGACAAGACCACATATACCATCATTTCTCATCATCTTACACCTCATCTTAACCCTAATATGTCAATTTTAGGGTTTACTTAACTCATTAGGATATTTCCATTATCACTTGCATTCTTGTCTTGGACTTATATTACTGATGTCATTTCCATATTATGTCTCGTTATCTAAACATTAGGTTCCATATCCTTTATGTGCACATATTAACCCTAGTTTATATACATTATTCAAATTAGGGTTACAACCCATGTATTAAGAGTTCTCTTCATATAACATGAATTCTATGCATCTAACTGATATCAAAATTTCATATTAACTTCCAGTTATAGATTTAAGCTTACTCTACAATTTCCAGGGTTTCTTGAGCATCTTTGTAATTATTGCATATTAATTAGGGTTATTAGCCCTGATTAGATATATTAAGCAAATTACATGATTTCATGTTGAAATATCATCATATCTGACATCACAAGGATTATAAAACATATTTTGGAGATATTGATGCATTCTCATAATTTTGGATCTTCATTTATTATTTATTAGACATGAAAATACCATTTTACATCTTACATGATAAGCTTGATATTTAAGAATTAAATCACTGATATTATGGTTCTATCTTGTTCTACTCATTTTTTAAGAATATTGGCACCTTATTTGTATTTTTTTATGCTCGAGCTAATTACTAGGAATTTTACAAGATCTGACAATTTATTGAGTTTTTACCTTTTGTGGCCAACAGAAACTGCCAGGTGGCACGAAGGGACGTTGCTCACTCCTCAGCCCACACTGAGTCGGTGGGTTCTTGATCTCTGACCTTGGTTCAGGTTGATTTGTCTAGTTCACGATTTTCTCCAGTCACCTTTCTATTTCTCGCACTCCACGCGCCTGAGTCCCTAGTGGGACTCTCTGCTTCCACAATGCAGCCGTCGCCGCTTGGGACTCTGGTTCAGCATGCGATGGGTGGCGAGTTCCTTCTCCTTTCCTTGGGTTCTTCCACCCTAAACTTCATGCAACCTACTGCTGTGGAACGGAATGGCAGAGAAAGTCCCTACCATGATTCCCCTTGCCTATAGAGCTCCACCTCCACAAGCCCTTTGGCTAGTGCGGTGGAGAAGAAAGGGAAAATGACCTCAAGGCCTTTGAGATCCAAAAGGATTCCTCCCTGATGTCCACCCAAGTCTTACGGACCAGTATGCAGTCTTGGATTGTGGTGCAAAACCCCAACAACCCTCCTTAGAGCTCCACCTTCTTCTCTGACAGGACCTTGGTTTGCCAACCACGATCACCACCACGAAAGGGCCCAAAAAGATTCACAAATGACTGATGTGATCCTCTTCCTACTTTAATTCCTATTGATGTATCTATTTTCCCTTGTTCTCCTCTTTCTTCTATTCTGTGCACCACGATGGAGAAAGGGGATGAACTCAGAGTTTTGTTCTCCCCCATTTTCTCAATGATATGAGTCATATGAGAGTCGCTCAGTCTGCATAGGAGTGGAAAGATTAATTACTGGTTCAATTTCTTTATTCTGGTCACAACCATGACATGGGCATCGTCGAATCCCAACATCTCCGTTCACCCAAATTGTCTAGCCTAATCGTAGCTTGGAGACAAGCTCTTGGCCATCGGATCATCCACATCCAAGGGTTCATAACACGACAACATAGGAGAAGATCCGTGGATCCTCACTTGAGTGAGGGTGCGGCCATTGGGGAAATCCCACGCAGCCCATCAAACAAACAAAAAGGAGCATGACATGGATGACATAAACAACTCAAGCTAAAACTTAGATACATTGATCCATCATCTAACAATAATGCACATTATTTTCCAAACTTCAAACCTTAATAACTTCCTCTACGATGCTCCAATTGCCACCAAATTTTAACCATAGCTTTGCTACCCCTCAAGCTACATTGTATTAAATTTTAGTGCCAAAATATCGTTGCTTGTACCATAAAAAAGTACGTCAAAAATGCATGAACTTAGGGATCTTAATCATGATATTAACCTCAATTAACCATCAAACTTTACCAAAAAAACTTGAAACTCTCAAATAACTCAACATATGAATTTCAATATGTCATTAAGCATTCAAAAGGTTCTAAAAATCCACTCCATCACATCCTACACACCTTAAAAGATATTTCATCGCCGAAATTAAGCTAAAATCCAATCTTTCACATCATATACATCTTAAAAGAAATTCCATCCTTGAAATTAAGACTTACATTACTTTACATGAAACCAAAGATATTCATTCATATTTAGGGCACCACTCTAGGTGCAACATTCCATAAGTAAGATCTCCATAACTATATTTTAACCAATCCTAGGAGGTTATAGAAACATCTAGGGTGAACAACCCCTCACCGTGTGACATGGTTTAGATTCTTAGGTTGTGTCATTCCATCTTTTGCATTAGGATTCTCATATTCCTTTTACCGAAGCATCATGTTCTAACATTATGCCATCATTTGGGAAGAGTTATTTATAATTAACATAAATTATCCATATAGATCATAACAAGGTGCCATCATCATTTGAGGTTGTGCCAATGTTCCAATGATATTCAACATCTTTATTAAGCATTACATTAACACCACAATTAAGAACTATCATTAATATGATCTCATTTAACTTTACCTATTAGGTTACAAGTTTATTAGTGAATTCATCACTAGATTCACCAAGCATATGCCATCACTATTCATGTAGCGTGTATCATTAGTGTCATCTCATTATACTTTCTAATATTAGGTTGTAAACTCTATTAGAGAATCATCATGAGATTAGCCAACTATTCACATTATCATCATTATTCATGTATATGGTTAACCATTTATGAATTGATATCTATTAAACCATCTCTAGATTTCCATTGTATCATGTCTATATATCACATCTCAAGATAAGATCACATCCTTACATATATTATACCATGATTGTTTAAAGCAAACTTATAAAAGTGGCTTATTAAACATATATCAAAACTTCATCTAGTCCAACTGAGGTTCTCATGACCCATATCATGAGGGCAGTGTCATGCTATGGCTCTCTGATCTCACTCAGCTCTATGAGTATCATATATGCACAAACTTTATCTTTCTTCTCTTAGTCTAGGGTTCTCGGATTACCTCATTGGCACTAGTGGTATCCTTACAAGCTCTAGCCACATAAGCACAAACCAAAACATGCTATGACATTCTCTTTGTAAATATATATCCCTGAAACATGTTTACCCAAAACTCTCTCCATATATACACCACTAGAGTCTTACATGGGGAACAACCAACCCGAGCATGAGGCTTTACATCATACCAAAACATAATTACCTCCTCCAGGGTCTTGGGACTCTCTCTCCCTCACCCATATGGTAGGTTCTCATATTCATATTCACATGTGCATATATAACCAACCTGTCTCTGTCTCTAGGGTTTGGTCCTCCCAAGGACATCTAGGGTTCAACAGGTCTATTATAATCACGCATAAAGCAACTCAATTCAATCACTTAGGAGTATTATAGTTTAGGACATGTCATATCACATATTTCTCGTAATTCTCATATCTTGGAGTTTGAGTTCTCTGACCTTCTCCCTCTGGGTCTCACTCTCTCTGGATTTAACCATAAATTGGTCCCAAAATTAGAGTTCCTCCTTTATAAAAGAGCTCGAGGCTCTTTATGATTTACACCCTTCTCTTAACTTAGCTTCTCATATGTCAATTTAGATTATCTTAACTCATAAACAAAAACTATGTACTTACATCACCAAGCTTACTTTGCATCATCAAAACTAACTCAGATCCTAAAACCAACTTATATCACTATATCAAACTTAGATCATATCACTTAAACTCGTTCTAGCCATCATATATTCTAACAAGGCTCTAGACATCTAATCTAGAACTATTCTCTCTTCTAGACTGATGTCATTCCCTTTTACTTAGGTTGCATGGCCACCTCCTACTAGTTTTTCCTCTAATAAAACAAGCTTCAAAGAAAACTATTGAGTCTCGTTCCGATTGGAATCAAAAACCAAATCCATAAAATGAGTGTCCCACACATCGTACAGAGTCTAGTGTCATGTCATCTAGTGAAAAGGGTGAGAACAGAGTGTAGACTGGTGTAGCTACCTAAAACATAGATGCATCATATGTTAAAGGTTTCTCTTCCTACGATGTACATCATTTCCAAATAATGCAACGTCCCATACCGCTACACTATAAGGAAAGAACAACACCTAAGGACCTATTATACAACAAGTACCAGTCTAGGCCTAGTTCTCAGACATCTAGGTGCTAACCTAGAGGCTAGGTCAGATCTAGTCTCTAGAAGATGACTAATCTAACCCTAATTATTATTAAGTTCAAGGTTTTCTTTAGTTTGAGTTGCATAATGAGAAAATGTCAGGCTTTGCTATTGTTTATACTCTGATACCACCTGTGACGTCCCCAAATTTTTTAAAACTTAATCTTATGTGTGACGTCCAAATTGGAACCTCACCTCATCGAGAATCCTAATTTAAACACCCAACACTAGGCTATGAAGAAGAAAATCAAGGTAGTCATAAGGAAACAACAGTATCACATGCACGTGAACAATAACAAAATTGTACAACACACGTTCACCATTCAACATATAATTACAACATGAATTGTTCCAACATTTGATATTACATATTGTACATCAAACTTATACATATATATGTACTACCACTAATCTATAGGATCTTAAGACAACATGTCCACCTGTGCATCAACTCGCCATACAGCTCACACTATCTTGGTTCTTCAAGATCATATGTCCACAACCTAAACAAAAGATTACATGTGGTCCACGTCAGCACAATATTCAAGAATATTATATTGACTATGCCTATGTGTCTTTTTATATACCTCTCATTACTCATCTTGGCAATAAGATAAAACTCATACTTGGCAGGTATAAAAATATATAAGGAAATGCATATACTTGCACAAAGATGTTCATTAACAAAGAGAACACATATTTAAGCACATTTTCCATTATATCATCCATGCATTTACTACTTGACAATTGAATGCATTAAGGCCTTTATGATCTACTACCAAAGAGTTTGAGATCATTATACATGTGATCTACTACCAAAGAGTTTGAGATCACTTCCAAGTACTTTACTACCAAAGAGTTGAAGTACTTTATTTTCCAGCACTTGACTACCAAGGAGTTGAAGTGCTTAGATATAATGGAACATATATATTATGTTTCATGTGTTCATAGCAATAAGTATGGGAAAGTCAAGCAACATAACATACAAGAACAATCATTTCATTCAATATCATACGCCAAGTATTTTATCACACATATAACACATGCATATTGTATAATAAGCCAAGTAAGAGGTAATGACGTACTTTGATCACAGATATTCTAATCATCATGTCCTCATGTCAACTATATCCTTGGTTAAAACTTAGTTAAGACAAGACCACATATACCATCAGGTTCTCATCATCTTACATCTCATCTTAACCCTAATATGTCCATTTTAGGGTTTACTTAACTCAGTAGGATATTTCCATTATCACTTTTATTCTTTTCTTGGATTTATATTACTGATGTCGTTTTCCATATTATGTCTCATTATTTGAACATTAGGTTGCATATCCTTTGTGTGCACATATTAACCCTAGTTTACATACATTATTCAAATTAGGGTTACAACCCATGTATTACATCTTCATATAAACATGAATTCTATGCATCTAATTGATATCAAAGTTTCATATTAACTTCCAATTACAAATTTAAGCTTACTCTGCAATTTCCAGGGTTTCTTGAGCATCTTTGTAATTATTGCATATTAATTAGGGTTATTATCCCTAATTAGCCATATTAAGCAAATTATAAGATTTCATGTTGAAATATCATCATATCCGACATCACAAGGAGAATAAAACATATTTTGGAGATATTGATGCATTCTCATAATTTTGAATCTTCATTTATTATTTATGAGACATGAAAATACCATTTTACATCTTACATGATAACCTTGATATTTAAGAATTAAATCACTAATATTGTGGTTCTATCTTGTTCTACTCTTTTTTCTGAGAATATTGGTACCTTATTTGTATTTTTCTGATACTCGAGCTAATTACTAGGAACTTTACAAGATCTGACAATTTATTGAGTTTTTACCTTTTATGGCCAATCATAAACTGCCATGTGGCACGAAGGGATGTGGCTCACTCCTTTACCCATGCTGAGCCAGTGGGTTCTCATTCTCTGACCTTGGTTCAGGTTGATTCATCCACTTCATGGTTTTCTCGATCGCCTTTCTCTTTCTTGCACTCCACGCGCCTGAGTCCCCAGTGGGACTCTCTGCTTCTGCAACACAACTGTCGCCGTTTGGGACTCTGGTCTGGCATGTGATGGGCGGCGAGTTCCTACTCCTTGCCATGGGTTCTTCCACCCTGAACTTCATGCAACCTGTTATGCAGAATGGCATGGCAGGGAAAGTCCCTACCATGATTCCCCTCGCCTCCAGAGCTCTGCCTCTGCAAGCAGCGCTGACTCATTAGGGGGCCCAACCTGGGCGACGACCAGGGGCCCGATAAAAAAGGGGGCCCATAATTTGTGACTTCCACTAAGGGTCTAACTAGTACTAGAATTCAAATTCCCCTTCTAGTTTTACATGATTAGTACGACGGAAGTCTAGAACTAGAGTTTCCTAAATTTGCCCATAAGTTCCGCCTAACCCCTTCTCAGGTGCTCACATCCCTCTCATCAAGCAGCAGTGTGCTAACTCCCAGAGAAGACCAAGAGTCCCAGGTGTTTCTACTATTTGTTGATACTTGATCTGTAATAGTAATCAGAATCCATTGTCGTTGGTTCTGGATTCATAGTTTCTGGTTCGATTGCATCGTTACCGTCAAGGAGACATTACTATTGTCGCGTCAAATCCTCCTTGGTTTTGCCACCGCCTATGGCCACGACCTAAAGTGTTTTGGTCATACACGTACAATGTTTTTTTGGACTGCTTATTTTGTATCTGTAATTTGTGTTCTAGAGAGGAACTCAAACTGTAAATTTAATTTGAGGCAATAAAATTTTAGGCGATAGAGGTTGCTCTTATCGTTAATATGCAAACAACCTAAACCTATTCTTGAACTGAGACAAAAGTAAGTTCTTAATTAACTATGTTGATGTTGTGCACAATGATGATGAAGAATCAGAAGTAAACAATGGGTTCGTTGGATTTGTTTATTCTGAAAATAAGTTCTACTTGATGTTTCAGACTCGTGATGTTACTTGTCTCCGAATAAACATTTTTCTACTGTCTTACTAGTCTATTTCAATCAACTAATCGAAAAACATAGGACCTATGTCTTATTTATTTATCGTGAGTAGATTCAATCATACTATGTTAAAAAAGTATTATAGTTTCAGTGTTAGGTAGAACACTTTATAATCTTGGATTTTACATCACTAATCATTGCTTCTTGTCATGTGTTTTCTTTTTAAAACAATGATGTTGCAATGATGCTACATGAGTTTTTTAAAATGACATAATAAACTCATCACTAATCTTTTACTTTTGTTGTCTTCTATGTTTGAAGTGGACTTTACTCAACATGCCTCTGAAAAAATATCTATCTGTAAGCGAGAAAAGAAGAAAGAAGAAGGAAGATGGGAAATTTCTAGCTACTCAGAAAGGTGTGCTTGATACATTTATTTCCATTATTCCACAGACTTTTGAAGATGTTGATAACCCGGATCAATCTAATGAAAAAGTGAATGATGATGATCATATTACTATAGAAGTCAAAAATATAATTGGAAATGAAAATGTTGATGAGGTTGAGGATACTGACGTCACTGATTTAAATGTTGGCAACTTAGATGGTGTTAAACAACTTTTCCCTCCTTTGGATATTTATGATCCCTTAAATTGGGATAATATTGGCAATAAAGTTAGGGATATTTTAGTTGAAAAAGGTCCTAAAAGAGAATTGAATCTTGTATTTCCTTTAGATGATAATAAGAGACACTTCTCATATGCATATTATTCTCGAAACTTGAGTAATGGAGAAACTCGTGATAGGAAGTGGCTAGTTTACTCGAAACATGTTGATAAAATTTATTGTTTTTGTTGTAAGTTGTTCAAGTCTGAGAACAATAAAAGTATACTAGCTCATAATGGGTTCAAAGATTGGAAACATGTTAGTGAAAGACTCAAAGAGCATGAGAATAGCATCGAGCATCTCACTAATATGAGCACTTGGCATGAATTAAAAGTAAGATTTAGCAATGAGCAAACTATTGATAAAGAATTGTAGAAAGAAATTTCAAAGGATAAAGAGCGTTGGAGGCAAGTTTTATTAAGAATAGTATCCGTCATTAAGTGTCTTGCAAAATGTAATTTGGCTTTTCGAGGATCAAATGACAAACTTTTCCAAGATAGCAATGGAAACTTTTTGGGGATAATTGAAATGCTTGTAGAATTTGATTTGGTAATGCAAGATCATGTCCGACGCATTCAGGATCATGAAATTCACCATCATTATCTTGGCCATTCAATTCAAAATGAGTTGATATCTCTTTTAGCCGACAATATTAAGAGTTCTTTATTCAACGTCATTAGAAGGGCTAACTATTTCTCCATAATTCTTGATTGTACTCCTGATGTGAGCCACCAAGAACAAATGACTCTCATTGTACGATGCGTGAACATGTCTGGTCAGAAAATAAAAATAGAGGAGTTCTTTTTAGAGTTTCTAAAAGTTGATGATACAACTGGATTAGGGCTTTTCAATGAACTTATAAATGCTCTTGAGTCTCTTGATCTTAATGTAGAGGATGTGAGAGGTCAAGGTTATGACAACGGTTCTAATATGAAGGGAAAACACCAAGGTGTGCAAAAGCGGTTACTCGAGGTTAATCCTAGAGCGTTATATATGCCTTATGCTTGTCATATTCTTAATCTCACTATTAGTGATATGGATCATTCTTGTGTTCTGGCTGTTTCTTTTTTTGGAATTATACAACGTATATATAAATTATTTGCAAGTTCTCCAAAAAGGTGAAAGTGTTTGCTTGACGATATCTCAGGTTTGACTGTGAAATCACTGTCCAATACTCATTGGGAGAGTCATATTAAAAGTTTCAAAGCTATTAGATTTCAAGCTCCTCAAATCAGGTTGGCTCTATTGGAATTATCCAAGTCTCGTGATGATGCTAAGACACAAAGTGAAGCAAATAGTCTAGTTTACTCAATCGAGAGTTTTGAATTTCTGTTGGGTATTGTTATTTGGCTTGATATATTATATATTGTTAATACAGTAAGTAAGAAGTTGCAATCCAAATCTATTTGCATTGATGTTGTTGTTAAGTTATTGAAAGATATGGTTTCTTTTCTTGAGAAATACAGAGATGAAGGATTTGCTTCTAGTATTGTTGTTGCTACTGAGATTGCCTCTGAGATGAATGTTGAGACAACTTTTAAAGTTAAGCGTCGCATTGTTAGGAAAAGAAATTTTGACGAGAATGATGATGATGATGATATTATTCAATCAGAGAAAGAGTCTTTTCGAGTGAATTACTTTCTAGTGGTTATGGATATGGAAATCTCTTCTTTGAAGGAGAGATTTGAACAAGTGAAGATATTTGAAGATACTTTTGGATTCTTATATAACTCAGAAATTTTAAAATCATTGGATGAAGTTACCCTAAAGGCATGTTGCACTAAGTTTCATGCTACTTTTTCTCATGAAAGTTCATCAGATATAAACTTGGATGACTTTTTTCCGAGTTGAAAGTATTGCAGGCGAGTTTGCCAGAAGAGCAAAAGTCAGCTATCGAAGTTCTTGAATTTGTGAAAGATGTAGATTGTTTCCCTCATATTTCAATTGCTTATCATATTATGTTGACAATGCCAGTGACAGTAGCGTCTACAGAAAGGAGTTTTTCCAAGCTAAAGTTGTTGAAAAACTACCTTAGAGCATCAATGTCTCAAGAAAGATTGAACAGTTTGGCAATATTATGCATTGAGAAGGATATGTGGGGAAATATTGATGTTGACACTGTTATTCAAGATTTTGCATTTAGAAAGGCTCGAAGAAGTCATTTTATATGATGAGTGAAACTTGATAAGGAAATATCTATATTTAATTTTTATGTTCTTTTTAGTTTGATTTGTAAGAACATGTTGTATTTTTTTACATGACAATTTTGACAATTATGACTAAACTTGTGTTTACTTAAATTTGTTAAATAAGAGTATATAGAGGGCCCATTTTTTTATCTTCGCCACGGGGCCTCTAAATTGTCTGCAACGGCCCTGTCTGCAAGCCCTTCTCTACCTTCGGTTGGTGTGGAGGAGCAGAAAGGGAAAATGACCTCAAGGCGTCTGAGTTCCAAAAGGATTCCTCCTCAATGTCCACCCAAGTCTTATGGACTGGTATGCAACCTTGGATTGTGATGGGGAACCCCAGAAACCCTCCTCTGAGCTCCACCTTCTTCTCTGATAGGACCTTGGTTCGCCAACCACAATCACCACCACGAAAGGGACCAAAAAGACTCACAAACGGCTCCTGCGATCCTCAGCTCTACATTTCCTACTTCTATTCCTATTGATGTCTCTCTTCTCCCTTGTTCTCCTCTTTCTTTTGTTCTGTGCACCACAATGGAGAAAGGGGATGAAGTGGGAGTTTTGTTCTCCCCATTTTCTCCACGATCTGAGTCATATGAGAGTCATTCAGTCTGCATAGGAGTGGCAAGATTAACTACTGGTTTAGTTTCTTTCTTCTGGTCACAACCATGATGTGGGCATGGTCGAATCCCAACATCTCTGTTCACCCACACTGTCTAGCCTAACCTTAGCTTGGAGACAAGCTCTTGGCCATCAGATCATCCACATCCAAGGGTTCATAACAAGAAAACATAGGAGCATATCCATGGCTCCTCACTTGAGTGAGGGTGCAGCCATTGAGGAAATCCCACACAGCTGATCAAATAAACAAAAAGGAGTGTGAAACATATGACATAAACAACTCAAGCTAAAACTTAGATACATTGACCCATCATCTAACAATAATGCACATTATTTTCCAAACTTCAAACCTTAATAACTCCCTCTAGGATGCTTCAATTGCCACCAAATATTAACCATAGTTTTTCTACCCCTCAAGATACATTCTATTAAATTTTAGTGCCAAAATATCATTTTTTGACCCATAAAAAAATACCTCAAAAAGGCATGAACTTAGGGATCTTAATCGTGATATTAACCTCAATCAACCATAAAACTTTACCAATACACTTGAAACTCTCAAATAACTCAACATATGAATTTCAATATGTCATTAAGCATTCAAAAGGTTCCAAAAGTCCACTCCATCACAACTAACTTAAGTGTTGGAGTCAGGCTGCAGCATGGTCTTTTTTTTTTTGCACGACCATTTTGCCTTTTTTCTTCACTTGGTCATACTACTTCACATGGTCGTTCTAAGTGAGTGGCTACACGGTCGTGATGGGTCTGTTCTTCACTTTTCAACTTCTTTGATTTTTCTTGATTCCGCTATTGATTGTGAATGCACCACCACGGCCGTTCCATGTCACCATGGTCGTGGTGGGTACTGTGGCAGTTGATCCATACTTGAATCTCATCAAAACATCAAATCTTTGATTCAAAATAATTTTTCATGGATCACTTGTCAAAACTTCATCTAATTTTCTTCATTTCACCCTATTTTCACCTGCACATCTTAAAACTAAACAAAAACTATTAAAGACAAGTGCACATTTGTTTTCTTGGAAAGGTGTAAAAACAAAGCAAAAGATTCAAAAATCAAAGGCTGGGTGAAAATTCCCAAACCTAGGTGGGTTGCCTCCCACAAGTGCAGAGTTTCATGCCTTCAGCTAGGCTTCTTGGAAATTCTTCAATCATTCATCCATTTGGCATCCTCATGTGCCCATTTTTGCAATAAATGCATCTCTCATTTGCATTCAATCTATGTTCCTCATCTCTTTGATCACCAAAGTTGTCATCTAATCCTTCATCTTGACCTTCTTCTCTCGAATGACCACTCAGAATCTGTAAGTGACCATCCAATATCCTCATCTCGAACTGGTCAATTTGAGTACTTGTCATGTCCATGAAAGAGACTATCATTATGCCAATGTGAACATGTATCTCAGCATCAGCTGTAGATAAGAATGGTCTCCCCAAGTTGATGGGGATCTTCCTATTATTTGGCTCCATGTCAAGAATAATGAAATCAGCTAGAAACACTGCTCCCCTTTCCTTTTTCAATCATCACCAAAACATCATCCACTCATTCTCTAGGAACTTTGATGGAGCGATCTGCCAATTGGAGAGTGCAATGTGTCAGCTTCAACTTGCCTTAACCCAACTCAAAACAGGCACTATATGGCATCAAATTCACACTGGGTCCCAAATCAAGTATGGATTTGCCTATGTGATGTCCCCTAATGTAGCTAGGTATGATTGGGGCTCCTGGGTCTTTCCTCTTCATGGGGAGTGAGTGATGGAGGATAGAGCTCACTTGTTCATTTAACTTCACTTTCTTGGGTATCCTCCCCGTTGACCTTCTCTTCACAGTGCATAAGTTCTTCAGAAACTAGGTGTATGATGGGATATGCTTGATAGCATCCAATAATGGAATATTGACCTTCACTTGGCGAAACACCTCAAAAATGTCAACATTGTGCTTTTATCTCCTTCTTACTTCTAGTGGATCATCTAATGCTTCAATGAATTGTGGCTCACTTGCTTTGCCCTTGCTTGCATCAACATGAGATAGAATACTAGGGATGGTGAGACCTACAAATGGAGTATGAGGTGGAGCACATGGTATCCCAAAATCAACATGATGTATCACATTATCGTCTTCGACAATTTCGATCACATTATCACCACTTGACTGCTTTTGCTTTACTTTATCAACTTTTCTTTGACTAGCGGGCTTCTCAAGAGATTTTCTACTCCTTAGAACTCTCAAAACACCTCCTTGCTCATCGTGGAGAGGGGGAGCTAGTTGTGGTTGTGGAGGAGGTGGAGGTGACACTTGGTGTTGAAATTGAGGTGGAGGAGAGAATTGAGGTTGGAAGGTGAATTGTTGAGAAATTTGTGGTAGTGGAGGGGGTGGTGGAGTATAAGGCTTGGGATCACCTTGGAAGTGATAGATGGGCTGGACTTGCATGGGAGGTGGACTATAGAAAACTTGTGATGAGGGCATTGGTCCACTTTCTTCATTGAAAAATCAAGATTGGTTTTGAAGATAATTTTTCTTCTTAGAGAGCAATCATGGAAGATAGTTGCTCTATCCTTTCCTCAAGCCTTCTCACTTTCATTTGTATGTCATCAATGCTCTTTAACCTAGAGAGAACCTCTTCCTCAAACCTTAAGCTTTATCTTGTACTTTGTGGTTCTTGGTAGCTATAGGAGTGAGATGTCTTATTCTCTTTACCATAGAACTCAATAGAATTGACTGGGGGTAAGGAACATTTGTCACCTGGTTCTTCATAAAACTCACCATGTCACCAAGAATCTTCATCACTTGTGGGCTCTAGTCATTATGAGTCAGATATGTCATATCAAAGGTATTACCATTGTCATTCATCTTGCATAAAGCTTGGATTCTTGAACCTTCTACCAGCTGCTCATACAAGGGTCGTATCTCCTGGGTGGCCTATCCATGAAAACTCCTCCACAAGCAGAGTCCACTGAGGTTTGGCTCTTTAGAAATAGACCATAGTAAAAGGATTGAACTAGCTTCCACAAAGGGATCTCATGGTGTGGGCACTCTCTCAACATCTCCTTAAACCTCTTCCATGCATTGTGAAACTGCTCATTGCCCATTTGACTAAAACTTGTCATGGCACATCGCATTTGTGTTAACCTTTATATAGAATAGAATTGCATTAATAATTCATTCTTCATCACTTCCAAACTCATGATGTCCCTCCTTGAATAATACCAATCTTTGGCTTTGTCTTTGAGGGAAAATGAGAACAAGGTCAATCAGATTGTGTCATCACTAGTCGTCGGCGTCATGAAGGTGGAGCATACTTCAAGAAATGAGTCCAAGTGCTTGTAGGGGTTCTCACTCTCTGAGTCGTAGAAGATGGGCAGGAGCCCAAGAAGACCTGGAGGGATGGAGAATCGTTCCCATGTCATTTGATCAACTCTGCTAGCAATTGGTGTTTTGTAGTTGTTAGGCATGAAGTAATCTTGAAGTTGCTTGTGGGGTGCATTTTGTCCTTCCATCTTGTCTTCTCCCAAGTGGCTTGTCACATGCACAAGGCACAACCAAACAAAATAGAATAAGTTAGCAAACCAATATGCACAAAGAATACAAAAAATAAAGAATAAATAATAGCAATGATGAGGGTAGTGGGAAAAGTCAGAGCAAAACTAACTAGCTGAAAGGATTAAACATTAAAAATTTATAATGGACCTAACTTAGCACACTCGCGTAAACCAAAACACTATACCCACAAGTGCACGGGGGGTCATGTCGTAGTATAGGTAATTTGGCAAGTATAGGGTCGATCCACAGGGAGACATGGGGGTACTAGAGCTAGGTTAGTTTTTGGGCAAGGTTCCTACTGTGGAGTATAGCGTTGAAGGGTTTAAAGGTGATTTTTTAATTGATTACACTAAGTTGAGCAAGAAATCAAGTAAAGGAAAGAAAGCAAGAACAAAACCTAAGTTAAGTCTAGACAGTTAATTCTAAAGAGCAAGAAAAGATAGGGCAAGGCAAGAAAAGAACAATCCACACTAAGGCAAGCAAGGATAGGTCTACACTGCACTAAACTAGCAAACATGGCAAAAGATCAGTTAAGGATCTAAACTAGCAAGAACAAAAGAACAAGGCAAGAAGCTAACTAAGTAAGAAAAGAGCTAACTAAGATAACACTAGCTAAGCAAGATGGAAATTAGGGTTTTAAAGCAATTGAGGGAGATGTGGGCTGTTTGGAGGATGCACTTATAAATTAGGTTGGGGGTGACATGTGAACATAATGATTTCATTTAGACTATCAAATCAAATAACAAGATAGAGTCTAATGAATTATCCTAAACTACTAACTGGCCATGGGTATGCTAGATTGTGTATATGGAAACTAGTCCCTAACACTTTCTACTACCCTTGCGAGGCTCAATTGGGTTAGGGTTTAGGGGTACTTCAATTAGAGTCTAAACAAGCCTAGGTTTCTAGGTTAGATGATTTTAGGATGATTAGGGGCTAAGGTTAGTAATGGGAGTGGAAGTGGGGTTTTAGGCCTCCCATCACTCACATTCTAGACTTGAGAAAGCCCCATACTAAGCACACCAAATTCATCTAAACTAGATACCTAAATCTCTCAACTAGGGTTAGGAGAATTGATTAGAACATAGGAGGATAGGTAGATAGCTAGGGATCCAAGAATTGGACCTCGGAGAAAACCCCAAAATTCACAAATACAATCAATTTCCCTAAATTCCTAGGTGATTTCAAGCACAAACCAACAAGAAATTCATGTAGAGTGATATATAAATAGAACATAATCATTAACAAATGAAATTACAATGTTTACATATCATTTTCCCCCAACATGGTATCAAAGTAACATTTTTCATACCAAACAGCCCACCCAAGGGGCCTAGCTACTCATAGAAATGCTAAATACAAAAATAAAGGAGAAAGAGGTAGAATAAGCCATGGATCTCGGTGTAGATAAATAATTCCTCCACTTAAGCTGCTACAGGATGTCCTCTGCTCTCCTCTAAGAAGAAACTAGCGTTTTGGTAGTGAAAATGGAGTGGAATGGAGGTGGAAATAGAGTGGACTGGCTAAGGGGGAAAATGATGAGCTAAGAGGTGGTAGAAGGTAGCTATTGGGGTCCAACCTTGTGCTCCAGCCTCCATCTAGGTAGATGTGGTAGAAGGTAGCTAGGGGTGTCCAACCTTGTGCTCCAGCCGCCACCTAGGTATATATAGGTGTGGGGGAAGCAATAGGTCAAGTAGGGGTAAAGTGAAAAATGCAACGCAAAAGTAGCTAGGTTTTTGTGAGTAGCATAGTCGTGCTGTGTAGCACGGCCGTGGTGGGATGGGGAGAGAATGGTTGTGGTGGAGTGGAACGGCCATGGTGAAAATGGTGAAAAATGTCAGGTTGTTTTTGGGGAAGTGGTTGGTTGGTAGCACGACCATGCTGCATGGCACCGCCGTGTTGGGCTAGTGGCAGCACAACCATGCTGCATCGCACAATCATGTTGGAAGGTCTGCAGCATGGCCATTCTGCAGGGCACGGCCGTGTTGGAGAGGTCGCAACATGGTCATGCTGTGTGGCATTGCCATGGTGATTTCTTCTTTGCTTGGAGGTGACTTTGATGATTTGCAAGTGTGCTAGCACGGCAATTCTTTGGTACCACGATTGTGCTGACCTCAAGATCAGCACTTGGACTTGTTTCTTTGGATTTTCTTATACATCTTTACTTTAATGGATATTTGGCCACAAAGGGTAGGTTGAGGGAGCATCAGACTTCACTTTAGGTCTCTCCAAGGGTAGAGAAACCCTAGGATCACTCCTTCTCTGTCTCTTCCATCAAGTGTGGTCTAAATGCCTGAAAAATATGCAAATAATGTGCATAAGTGCATTTTATACAAATATGCACATTGAGGGGAATAACATGTAATATAATAGGTATAGATGTGATTTAAGTACAATAAGATACAAGATGAAGCCCTAAAATAGGGTTGAATCACCAAGCATTTCTACAAATGCACAAGTAAATGTAAAAGAGATCGAGAAGACACAAGCCCCTTCATCTCTTGTACAATAAGAGGAAAAACAAACAAGTCAACTTGTAGAGCATGGGCAAACAACCCCATCTCCACATGAAGACAGAGAAGAAAGGGTGAAACCACAGACTAAGGAAACAGTAGCAAGCACACGTTCACTGCCACCAACTTCTAAGGCACCAGTTGCTGCAATGACGATGGCTCGGGGAGAACAACAACAATGCCTCCCAACCTTTAGAGAAGAATTAGGGCATCACTTCAACACTATCTATCAACAAGTGCACAATTCTTCATTGCATGTACTACTTCTTTCTTTGAACCTGCATGCACTAACAATGCAGGTAGAAAGAATAGACCATAGAATTGTGACACTTCCAGAATTCACGCAAAACATCCTCCTCAACCAATGTGTGATGATGTAAAGAATAGGTGATATGACACAGGGGATGGTGGAGCTAAAAAATGAGTGTGATGTGATATGAAAATACAAAGATGTTGTGTGCGTACATCATGAAGCATATATGAAGGACTTGGAGGAGGAAAAGAAGCTCATGGAAGAAGATAGAATCATGGAGAAACAACAAGCCAGAAAAAGGTCTAAGAGAATCACCAGCCCTTTTACCTCACAAGTATCTTCAAACCCCCAACCCCAATGAATGTAATGATGGAAGAATTGCAATCATACCAAAATTGCTCGCAAGATAAGTAGCCCAAGAAGAAGAGAAACCACAAGCTATAGAAATACATGCGGTAAACAACAACAATGCTACGACGCATGAGTTTGATTTAAACTCCTCACCCACAGAGGACAATCCTCCAGAAGATAAACCCACTAATGCCAACCCACCTCAACCAAGACAAGTAAGTGACATGAAGTCAGCTAATTCTATAGACGAAGCGACACTTCACTACTGTATAAATGAGTTGAATATATCTATGGACATATGTGACATCTACCTCAATTTTAACGAGCACAACGAGCATAAGGATGAAGTCTACAATGGAAAATGGATGCTACACTAGCAACACTAGATGAAGTTGTGCTCAATAAACCGACATCTACAACCAATCCTATCAAAGCACTTGATACTACCTCGGGAGCTGAAGTCCATGGTGAATCACATCTAACCAAGGATACAGAAGGCCATGTCCTTGGAAATGCACCAACCACCACTATCGTAGACCCAACCATGCCAACACTAGTAGTTGGAGAGGGAACCTTTGATGAAGATGAAAAGCAACCTAGCCCCCTTCTTTATAGGTCAACAAGTATAAGAATGCTTAATTTTTGTAGTGAAAGCCAGAGGAGCCATACCACCACCTCTCCCTTGTAAGCTAATAGGCATGGACATAACATCATCATACAAAATCACATGTTGAGATGTCCACATCCTAGCTGATATCCTTGATGATAATCTTCATGGGGAAGATATCATCTACAATAATCAAGGAAGAACATTGACAAGGGACCACTTCAGGGGAATTTTCTTCTAACGAGCAAAAGTACACACAAGTTTGTTAAAATTACTTTGTGAAACAACCCTGGAGGAGTTCTTACATCCTAAAAAGATACACCTAGTTTTCAAATGAACCACTATTCTAGCAAAACGATTATATGACAAACAATTTGATTATCCACTTATCAAAGAGCTACAAGAGGTGGTGACAAGAATAGAAACATGATTCATCACCCTACCCCTCAAAATAATGAAGCATTGGGGGTTAATATTGGTTGATCTGTATAAGAGACACATGAAAATTTATAGTTGTTGTAGCGCTAATCTCCCCAGCACATCTTTAGTTTATAAAAAACAAAGATGTCAGGCACATCCAAAACGTACATATCTGCCTACAACATGCTATCCAGATGGTAGGGCCACATCACAAACCAGATTGGAAAAATTTCACAATAAGCCCCAAAGTTCCCTAATAACAACAAAGATTGGGAGATTGTTCTTTTATAACATTGCAGATCATGGAGTCCATAAACAAAGGCATTCCACTGGAAGACCTTTTCCATGTGGACTTGCATGGACTGCGTGGGATGCACACAATGGAGGTGGTATATAATTTATGTTTTTTCAATGACAAGGAAACACCTCCTGACACTGTACCACATTGACTTCATATGGGGGTAATCTTGGCGAGAACAATTGGAAACACTATGGCTCGACCCTTCAGAACCTGCTGGGCATCAGTAGGTTGGAATTCTGATGAGTGACAACAAATAAAAGAAAATCCCCAAGATGAACAATCTGCATAATGACAAGCTACTTTAGATAAGAAGACCACAATAGCCTCTCCACCCTTGGAAGCTACATATCCCGTACAACAAACATCTACTGGTCAGCCACAAGATGGGGAAATTAATGATGAAGAGCCACAAGAGGTAAGGCCATATGGGCCACCTAGAATAATAGAACTAGAATTTAAAAACTTTGACAAGTGGGATGGTGAATATCTATCTTGGGAATTCCTTTTTCTTATAATGGATAGACTGAAAGAGGTGACAATAGAGGGGATGTTGTCTTTGAAAGAGATGGAAAAGACCTTTGAGAAACTTTGAAAATAAGAGGCTACTTATCTGTAAGCATGATGTCTTCATACCAATCTTTGTTAGGAGAAATATGCCAAATGTACACATGGCCTATTACTTGCTCGTAGAGGTCATATTACACAACAAGATGTTAGGAGAAAAGGAACTCCCGAGGCTTGATATGTTGAATTCCCTTCTTGAGTTTATATTCATCCCTATCTTCCACGACAATCATTGGACACTTCTAGTGATAAACGTCAAGGCAAAGATAGATATCTTGTATAACATCAGCCTTTGCAATAAATAAATATACGAACATGACTACACCAAAGACCCCAGCGGAGGAGAAAGCAAACATATGTGAAAAAGAAGTCATAGATATGATCTGCTAGTTTGGTAAGGGATATAAATTTGTCTACAACAAAGACTTCAAGAAGACACAATTCTGCCATAGGAGCCCACAACAACTCATACAATCAAATGACTGTGGCTTTCACTGTCTAGAGTGGACGTAATCTTTAGCCCTAAGGGACACAAAAAAAGCTTGAAACACGAATGCTATCACACACTTTGAGGGAGATATGTTGATATGTTGCTACAGTTTAGGTGGACAGTCCAAGAACACCCACATGTAGAATAAATCTGGCCCGTTTATTTCTAACCTTTATCTTTGACACTCTGGGATGGAGTGTATGATAGGTTTGGGTGGAGTTATAAATGAGTGTGAGAGATACCTTTTTCATTTCCTTCCCTCATATTTGAAGTTCAATCCTTCAATTTATATTTTGAACATACCTCTCCTCCTCTTTTTAAGGAGAATTTTGAAAATTTTTGAATTTAATTGCAAATATCTTTAGGATCGTTCATAACAAGCACAATTTTGAGATCCAATTTTTCCAAGATTTATTCTTTGCTCCCACTGTTAGACTTGTTTGTCCTCATGCTACTCTATAGTGTTATCATATCAAGAATGGTGCAAATGGGCTACTAATTTACATAAAGGAAAATTATACGAGGCTACACTTTTATGCCATTTTTACAACAAAATATTATGGAAAGAGAAATAACACTTCTGAACCGAAGAAATTTCTAGAAACAAGGAGGACTCAATCTGCCGCACTCTTAACCAACTACCCTAGCCTTGTTGTATAGGTTGGAAAGTATACACCTCCAGCAAGATGGGGAAATAGCTACCCCTTCTGGTTCTAAAATTCCTGCATTGGGATTAAAAGAGATTTGGCGGCCCAAAAACCTTACCTAAGAAATCTTATTTTCCAAAGTTTGTGAGCAAAATAAAAATTTGGAGGAATAAAATCATAAGAGTTGTGCCTAGAAATATGATTAAGTACTTCACCCGACCAGCGTATCACTGCACTCAAGAATGCATATATGTCGTACCCAGTAGTGGAGTCTAGAAGCCAACTTTTATACACATGTATTTCGAAGGGGACCTCATACAACCACCAGACATTACATCAGGACTCAATTGGGAAACACAGGCCTTACGATAGCACTATGGTTGTGAGAACCTGAGAAAAATAGGAACACACTAAAGCCTCAACCTCCCCAACATAATAGATAGGACCTTGATAAAATAAGAGTATGGTGTGAAAGCTACCCCTAGTAGGACAAGTACAACTAGGAACTAAGACTGACAAGTTGTTGTGAGGAGAGTCCTTTACTACAAAAGGTTGTAGCAGGTGCAAGAAGTATGCAAACTCTAGAAATAAGGGAATGGACTTCGAATTCAGTATGTGAACCAAGCTTGAAAACAACTAAGACCCATCACTCGATTCCTTGATCCTATTTATTAGCTTGAGGACAAGCTAGATTCTAAGTTTGAGGGAGTTGATAACATTCAGTTTTGTGGATATTTGTTTGCCTTTTTTTTCTTCTCATGATGTAATCTCTTTTATGCTTTATCTACATAATTCATATTGTTTTTAGCATGACTTGACATAGTTACCTAAGTTCACCCCCTTTTCTATATTTTTATAGAGAGGATACTTCTAGCGGTCGAAGAACCTAAAGCCATCTTAGCAACCGATGAGTTTCACACCATCTCTGCGGTCTCTAAGAGAATCAACGTCGTAGCGATCAATGAAACCTCACACAGGTTAGTGATCGAAGTGTTGATTTCTTTTTCGACCAATGAGGACCTAAAGCCTCTATGTTCTATGTTGTCAGAGTCACATAGTGATCAAAGCACAATTCTGCATAGTGAATGAAGCACAAGTCACCATGACGACCAATGAGGTTGCTTCTTCAACGATCATTTTTTTTGCGACTACAACAACCTGTACCCTCTACAGTCAATGAAGATGTTTAAGTTAGTTAGTAGAGCCTATAAATAGACCCCACTTCTTCCAAGAAGGGGGTCACGACATATTGGAGACAACAAAGTGTTACCGTGTTTGTGAGCCACCCATTGTTCATTGCATTGGTCTTTGATCTCTGAAGACTAGAGTGAGAGGAGAGAGAAGATCTGCACCACCATCATCATCTCCTTCCTTTCATTTGAAAGAAGGACTGACCGCTCACCACTATTCATCCAAGATCATGATCTGAAGAAGAAGTGCTATGACCGTGGTCATTTGTTATTGTAGTTGGTGTATCTCCCTTCTTCCCTGTTATCTATTCATCTCCTTGCATCTACTTTGTAGTTATCCATCATGTCTTGCTACATTTATAAATCCATAAAGCTACTCATTTCCATGAGTGGCTAAACATATAACTTGTGTTTGGAGTAGCTATTAAGGCTTTCCCAACATGTATATACTTACATCCATTTGAATATATATATATACTCTTAGCAATGGTTATCTCCATGCACTTGTGTTTAATTCTTCACCTGCATGATTAGCTACCATCTTGTGATGTTTGATTGTTACTGCCTCGAAAGAGTAGTGCTAACCCTATCTAAGTGTTTATGAAGTTGCATAAATGCATGTCAATGTTGGAATTCTTAAGATAATGGTCCTATGGTTACATTGTGATTGTTTGTTTTCCATCTCGAGAGAGGGAAAACCTTATAATATAGATCTTTCATACACTCAAGAGAGGAGGGAATAGACATATATGATGATTTCTTGTAATCATGCTTAGGGTATACAAAGGGTGTGAGTATTGCATGTTAGGGATAGACCTTAGATAGTGAAACCCAATCCAAGTTCCCATCCACATTTATTACAACTTCATTCGTTTATTCTCATTCCCTTACTTTGTTTTCTTGTTTGCTTTACTTCTTTTATTTTACTAGTGGCTTGGAGTAACATCATTTGTAAGGAACAAAAAAATTAATCTCCCCCTTCTGCTTGGTGTATTCGAGCCAAGGTATTATGTCCATAGCACTTATCATTACTTGTCCCTATGGTATGGCCCCAATCTACTACATCAAAACCCCTTATAATAGTTGTGGAGGCCTGAGTGTTGGGTTATACATTTAAGAGTCTGACTACTCTAGATTTGCTCCTTTCTAGACATTGGATTTAGGCCAGTTAGAGACTGAATACACTCAAGTCTTTTTCCATTATGCAACATTTATTTCAAAAATCTAAACCATTGATCCGCTTAAATATTTTATGGATACACTACAAACAAATTTTATTTGATTTGGACACTTATCTTAAATATCTTATGGATACAATACAAACAAATTTTATTTGATTTGGACATTTATATGTCATTCATCTAAAGGCAAAAAATATGGTGCAATTCAAATTAGTTTTGTGCATCGATTTTGTTGGTCATGGAAGAATGACCTGGAATAACCCAAATGAGCTCAAAATTTCCATGTAGCTTATATTTGTTATAAATAATGAATATGAATGATTTTGATTTGTCAAACAAGTTTTCTAGATATGTAAACACCACTTGAGAGTGTAAGGTGTGATCTATACACCTAAGTGTATTCTAGCCCGACTCTCTCTCTCTCTCTTCACACACACAAATATATATATAATGAAGCTGGAATACACTTGAGTGTACCAGATACATTATGCACCTCAGTCATTATCCATCATGCAACAATTATTTTGAAAATCTAAACGATTGATCTTCTTAAATATATGAAGAACACATTATATATCAAATTTGAGTTGATTTGGACATTTATAGGGCATGCATCTAGATGATACAAAATCATGCATTTAAAATTAGTTATGTGCATCTATTTTTTTTCTTATTGGATGAGTGACTCACACACATCCAAATGGGCTCAAATTTTGTATGTTGTCTATTATTATAATAACAAAGAAGATCAATGGTTTATCTTTTGTAAATTTTTTCTAGACAGGCAAACACCATTGGGGTGTATGGTGTAATTTGTACACTCGAGTGTATTTTAGTCTGATATATATGTATGTATGTATATGATATATATATATAGAGTTAGGCTAGAATACACTCGAGTGTATTCAGAGCAGAATATACTCAAGTAGTTTTTCATGATGCAATATTTTTTTTAGAAATCTGATCCATTGATCTTCTTGATCATCTTGTGAATAACTCATATAAAAAATTTGAGCACATTTGGACATTTATAGGTCATGTTATAAAGACCACACAAATTATACATTTCAAATTAGTGTCGTGCGTCGATTTTGTTGCCCTCGGATAAGTGACTTATACTCACCCATATGGGCTCAAAATTTGTATGTAGCCTAATTATAGTATGACAATGAAGATCAATGGTTTACATCTTGCAAAAAATAGTCTTGATATGAAAACACACTTGAGTGTATCTGTGCGATCTGTACACTCGAGTGTATTCTAGCCTGACACACACACACACACTCTCTCTCTCTCTCTCTCTCTCTATATATATATATATATATATATATATATATAGAGAGAGAGAGAGAGAGAGAGAGAGATATTCATCACTCAAAAACCATACAACATCTACAAGAGGAGATCATTACACAACCACAACATAACATATATGAAAAAATGTAAACTATGAAATTGAATCTTTATTATTTCATTTGTTATTTTGACTGCAACATGATTGAAGAAATAATCGTAACCTAAAACTTATGCATTGTAGTTTTTTAGTTGGAAGGAAGGAAAGTACAACATGAAAAATTCTCTACTTGGAGGGAACCATATTCATGGATAAAATAATTCTTTTGACAAAGAACTTTTATATGAAGTGGTATATTTTTAGTGAAATTTTTCTGAACTAAAAAGAATTATTTTTGGACGAGGAAGTTTATCTTAGAATTTTTTTTGTCAGTGGGCACTTCTTCAATTTAGAAGGAAGTATGAAAGAAAAATAGTATTAGAGATTAATAAATTCTTCCCGAGAAAATAATGCTTTTTGGCAAGAGAATCTAAATGATAATGTCATTAATATGGAAAGAAGGAAAATATTATAAAAATGTTCTACACACATGTGACTAAATAGTTAATGAAGAACTAAATTTCTTGAAGGAGACTCATTTTTCCATCATTCTCCATACTTTTTCAGGAATTCCACACATAAATTTCTCCCTTCTACATCATCGTGCTAAGTGAACACCACTTTTTGTTTCTCTATTATTCTCTTCCCCATATTCACTATATAGTAAAAACAGACGAAGCCTATGGATACTAAATCCCAGGTATTCTCGTTTTGCAATTTATATGGGGACGCAGCATCGTCATATTCGTCATTCAAGGATATCCAAACAATTTGGTGGAAGCTAATCAAGAAACCATGAGGGGTTGTGTATATGTCACATGCCTACTAAGTTCTAACCTAATTTTGGTAAATATCCATGCCGTTTTCGAAATGGCGAATCATATGTTAGAATGGGGGCGGTAGGGTTTTTCGCTTCAAAACATTTGATGCTTAAACAAAATACCGCCCACGACATCCCCCGCGGTTCAAAATTTTTGAACGGGCCTCGTCCGAGAATACCAAAGGCCACCATGGAGATACAGCGAGAGATCAGTCGCGGCACCCGGAAGAGAGCTCGTACGGCGACCCATAACTCCCCGACGGCATCCGCAAATCAAAATGATGGCGGAAAAGTGTGTCCCCGCACTGCCGCTGCAGCTATTCCCATTCCGGACATCGAGGACTTCGTGCCCGGCGACGCTCGCGAGATCGGGGCTTCGCTCCTGCGCTGGTACGACCAGAGCAAGAGGGACCTTCCTTGGAGGACTGTGCAGTCTCCAGCGGATGCCGAGGCCCGCGCCTACGGCGTCTGGGTATCGGAGATCATGCTCCAGCAGACCCGCGTGGCAGCCGTCGTGGAATACTACAACCGGTGGATGGCGCGATGGCCCACCGTTCACTCCCTCGCCGCTGCGTCCATCGAGGTAGGACGCGGCGTCGTGTCGTTTCGTATAAAATTAGTAGGTGATTTCGAGTCCCATAGCCGTCGTCGTAATGAAATGTCTGTTGCCTACTCCTGACAGGAAGTGAACGAAATGTGGGCGGGGCTGGGGTACTACCGCAGGGCTCGCTTCTTGCTGGAGGTCTACACTGCTTCCTTCAAACCGACTGTGACTACTACTGCCCGACGTTTAACGGCTATAACTTGCCGTCTCTTGAGCATTTGTTGCTTTTTGACAGGGTGCGAGGCGGATCGTTGAGAAAGGGGAATTCCCTCGAACAGCTGCCGCCCTCCTCGATGTACCCGGTATCGGGCAGTACACAGCTGGAGCTATCGCTTCAATAGCCTTCAATGAGGTTGTTTGTTCTTTTTATTCAACTAGATTCCTTGCTTTTACTGATGGGTTGGCATGCGCCGCTGTTCCAGCCCGTTCCGGTTGTAGACGGGAATGTCATCAGGGTTATCGCCAGGCTGAAGGCCATATCGTCCAATCCCAAGGAATCGGCTACTGTGAAAACCATCTGGTGAGCTTCTTTACTGATGCGGGCAACGGCGATTTTCTTTTTTGTCGTAACATTTCTTGCGGAGTCAGCACTACAAAATTTCGACATGTCAAGATCTTTTTTTCATGACTCTTGGTTTGTGGAACGAAATTTCGTGATTCCCGTTTTCATACAGTATGTGATGGATTATTTGTTGCCTTTGTTTGAAACCGATATAGATGCGTGGAGGGGCTAATAACTTATTAACAAATCCCATTTACAGATAATATATGCTTATGTTAAACGGTTATATCTCTTGTCGGAGTAGGAGTTTTATTGATTGGTTTATCTGGTTAGGGTTCAAATCCAACGAACCATGTTTCTTCTTTTTCTATGCTTAACAAATAACCCCACTCTGTAGTGGATTTCGTGGACTCAGCCTTATCTGATCAGATTTTATGACAGGAAGCTAGCTGGACAGCTGGTTGATTCCGATAGACCGGGTGATTTCAACCAAGCTCTCATGGAACTTGGAGCAACACTGTGCACTCCCAGCAGTCCTGATTGTTCAAATTGTCCTGTTTATAATTATTGCCGCGCCCTTTCTATTTCTAAAAGCAATGAATCCGCAAAAGTTACCGACTACCCTGTAAAGATTGAGAAGCCAAAACAACGCCTAGAATATGCTGCTGTCTGCATTGTAGAAATAGCTACGATTCCAGATAAAGGAAAAGCTGGGCATGGGACCCATAATAATGCATTTCTACTTGTGAAGAGACCGGATGAAGGTCTGCTAGCAGGCTTATGGGAGTTCCCTTCTGTTTGGGTAAATCAAGATGAAGTTGATCAAAAGTCGAGGAGAAAAGCAATCAACAACTACTTGAGGGTTTCTTTTAATCTTCAGCCGGAAGTAAACTGCTCATTGATTTACAGGGGAGAGATAGGAACTTATATCCATGTTTTCTCTCACATTAGACTCCACATGTATGTAGAGCTTCTGATCCTATCGCCGAAAGGTACATTTCTGTATGGTGTTAATATACACAGGATCTTCTTGAACGTTATTGTACTTTTTGCATTTCTTTCATTATTACTTTTTGGTGTAGAAGGTGAGCTGGATTTGGTCTGCGCCAGCACTGATGGAAGTACATTTATATGGAAGTATGTTGAGGAGGCTTCAGTTAGGAGCATGGGTTTGACATCAAGTGTAAGAAAGGTAGCGTATTTAGCATTTTAACTTGCGTCCCTCATAGCCAATTAGCAGGCATTATCAGAATGAATTGACAAAAGAAAAACATTTGGAAAAGTTAATGCTTCTGTTTTCTGCATAACACTGTAATCACCAAACAACAATTAGAAGTCAAATGTAATGTATTAAATGTTTTTTCAGTACACAATAGAAAACAAATTCAGTAATTAGGTTATCATTGATTTCTGTATACACAATGCATAACTGATAATTGTTCAACAATTGGCTTTTGCCTCCCTAAAGGGTATGTATTGACAAAGTTTATGTATTACCAAAATCATGATTCATGATACATGCCATTCCAGTAAAATGAAGAAAATTAAAAAAGTGAATCAGTATTTTGATGGGAACTGCAATGCTACTAAGTGGAATACTGCTATCCATCCAACTGAATAGTTTGTCTTCAATATCCATACTAGCAGATATATAGCGCAAAGTAGTAATAAGAAAGTTTAATCTCGTATGTTCAATATCTGTATGAATTTTAATTGATTTATGGTCTACTTTGATGTATTCCAATTTTGTTTAGTCATGTCAAGATGGACACTTTAGGTATGTGTAGTTGTATTTCCCTGATTATACTCTGCTAAGATAATGAAATACACAATGCTGAGGGTACCCTACAACATATTACTGCAGTCAGTAGGAGTGTAGGGTATAGAGAAACAAAAATAATTTGATATCTTTGCAGGCGGTAGTTGGCTATATTTATATATTTATGTGGGTATGTCATCTTTGTCTATGTAGGAAAGTGGCTGCCTCCCATGTTTTTGTTTATGTCTGTCATGCTTTTTTCCTGATTATACCGTTAAACTACCATATCAGTATTTTTCACATGAAATTGATATTCTTATGCTATTTTACAACTATTAGTGCACTTGTGATCCATTATATGCGTTGCATATTGTTATTACCTGGTTATATGTCTACTATAATTGCAATGATTTCATATGGCAGGTATACAACATGATGCACAACTTCAAGAATAAACTGCCACTGCTTTCTACTGTAGCCCCTAAGAAAAAGAGAAGCAAAAAGTTAGTTTGACGTTTTGGGGATGGTAATTGACTTTTTTTGGAATTCTGTTGGGTAAATCAACCTCATTTGTTTAGCAGAGTGTCTTGCATGTGGTATTTTTGTTAATGACCACTATATGATACCAATTCTGGACAGGCATTGAAATATTTAACTGATTTGACAGCTTAAATTAATGTAAATTTTGAACTGTAAATTTGCTTATTATAACATCAGCTTGTTTATACTTTACCTAGGGTGTTAACTTCTTAACCCCTATGACTTATTTTCACAACCCATATATGTACATAATTTTAGCTGAAGCTATCCCACCTGTTGGAGTTGTATATTTTTTTTACTTATTTTACTGCTGTAGCTTGATTTTAAACATGGTTACTCCCTCTTTAACATGATCGCAATTTCTCCCTCTATGACCTTAAAACATAATTTTTGACTGATTACAAATATTGAAAATGAACTTGATTCTTAACATTTATTATGACTTTATTGACACGGAGTTGTGGATCATAAGAATACTGATATAATGCATATGGTGATAATCATAGATTTCTATTACGCAACAAACATCTTACAAATATAATTGTACCATAGACTATTCGTCATTTCCCATAGCATGGTTTAATTAAAAGAAAACATTTGCGGGAATAAGTTATACATAACAGTCAATCAATCAAATGCATATCCACAACACATGACCCACTTACCAGTTACCAATATAATCCTAAGTTGATATTCTTATCCCGTTCCAACCTTAAATTTCTTTTATATAACAATTTTCATATAAATCTTATATTATTCATCATCCGAAACATTACTGTTAGCACTCTGGAAAGATAGGGTGTGATCGAAGAGAATTAAACTCTGAAACCTAGAATTTAAGTTCTCCATGAAAAATCCCTTTTAAAACATATATTTTGTTTTTTTTGATACAATATGCAATTTTTGTGTATTTCTTATTTTGGGTTAGTCCAATTTCTTTACAAAGGTCACACATATAAGTATTATTTGTTTTTTAAACCCAAACACAGTGGTCCACTAAGTTGAGGTGACCCTAATCGTATTAGTCATGATCACTTTGCTCTCCCTTGCCAAAGCAATTGTGTGATATGTTATCAAATAGAGTGGTGAAATATTAAAAAATACCATATAGCTAGGACATCTTAATACATAAGTTGAGGGCAAATCGGGAATAGGCTAATCACCATGTTTTTGTAGGCAAGACTTGCAAAAGCTTGGGAAGAGCTTGATTTCAACAATGAAAGTTGGAAAGCTGCTTGCAAACACTAATTAAAGATGTGATATGTCACCTTCTCTTAGTTTTTCAAACTCAATGACCTTTTAGAGGAGGTCCTACAATGGTTGAAGTTTTAAGAAAGCTTTTCACACCTAGTTGTCTATGGAAGGATAGTTGGAAGGTTGTGAGATATAAAAGGTGTGATAGATCTAGATGGGGGAGGTGAATAGATCTTTTATAAAAAACTTGTTCAATTTCAGACCCTAAGGAGATTAGAATGCAACTTGCTTGAAAAGATAATGCAGCAGAAATGTAAAACAAGTTGTATTGATAAAGAAGGCAAACCACGAAAGACACCAGATGTAGTGTGGTTCCGTCAAAAGATGTAAGTCCACTACTTGATTGTTCCCAATCAGGGGTTTTCCACACGTATTTTATTCCTTTTGTTTAACAGATACAAAATACATAAATCAAATGGTGTCTTTTGTGGATCAAGACAACCCTCATTTTAAAGATCAAGGGAACTTGTACAAGGGAGTAGATCGCAATCAACCTCCCGCCTTATTCACAACCTTCTCGCAAGAAGTATCTTCAATAACGCTTCCCAACAACCTTCTTCCCAAGAAGTAGTTGGAAGCAACATTATAGAGTAGATCACAACCAACCTCCTCCTTGGACACAACCTTCTCACCAGAAGTAGCTCCAATGCGCTTCCCAACATCCTTCTTGCCAAAAAAGTAGTTGAAAGAAATACAATGAAGTAAATTCGATCAACCTCCTTGGACACAACCTTCTTGCAAGTAGTAGCACCAAGAAGCTTCTTCACAATCTTTTCTCAAGTAGTAAGAAGCACCAAGAACAATAATAGTGAATAAGAGAGAAAGAAGGAATTACAACTCTTCAAGATATACGATATGAATCTCTCTATGAACAAGTGATGATCAATCTTTCTGCAAGGATAGGAAAGGTTATATTTGGTGGAGCATGACACTACTTTGAGCTATGGCTTAGATCTGATGATAATAATATAGTATTTTAAGCTTTGAGAAGGATAACATGTAATAGTTTGCTCAAATGTATGTGTTAATTATATGTCCTAAGTGTTCAGAAGGCACTCGTATATATAGGAAACACTTAAGAATGGTCAACACAACGGTTGGGATTGTTTAAACCAAGAGAAATGCTAAACTAGATGTTAGAATGTCAAAAGTCGAGTATATAATGCTAGATTACAGAATAATGGACTGCTGCTTGGTCGATCTGTAGCTCGACCAAGAGGAAGTCTCCTCTCAAAAACTACAATGACTATTTTACAACGATTCTTGATCGAAGTATAGTCAATTGAAATGGAATCCGATTGACAAAGAGTTTGACTGAAAAAGACTATGTAAATGCATATATTACATTTTGGAAAACATATTAAATGATTTTTCTAATGACACCTAATTATCCTAAGAACTTGATGTGAGTGTGAAAAATGGTTTTAGGATAGGATAGGGATGATCGTCACTTGTTCTTACATCATTGCTAGCAAGTTGTACAAAAAGTATTAGTACAATGTATATTCATGGTACAACTTGATGTGGAATCTTGTCTAAGTTCCTCAATCACCTGAAATACTAAATTCACATTGTTAGTAACACAATTGGGAAATATTTGCATTATCAAAATTTGGGTGTGGCATATCCAGAAAAGCCGAAAATATCCCCCTTTTTGACGATGGCAGATATTTCCATAAGATAATTTAAAAGTAGAACAATTTAGATCCCATACCTTTAAATAGTCATATATATCTTAATGAATTTCCCCCCCCCCTTTGTTGAAGTCAAAAAGGGCTTTATACTTACCAACCCCCCTTCAAGGAGGCACTCCCCTTGATAATATCATCATTTTGGGAGTGGGAATATATACTCAATGAACCATAAAGATGTACGAATTGAAACAAGGATTTACTAATAGGAAAATAAATTCATTTCATAAAAGAGTGTATAGTGTATGGGAAAAAAAACCCATATTTGATCAAGGAGCATTAAAGGTTGTCCAATTACCAATGAAAGGAACCTTAACTGCTTCATGATAAAAAGATTCCATCAAGAGCAAATTATTGAAAAGATACTCTAAACCAACGGTAAGGAATGCTAAGTCCACCATGATATCTAGATGCCATGGAAAATACCAAAATATTTAAATAATATATCAATATCAATGCAAAGAATTGTAAGTCCTCCATGATATAGAGATTGCCATAAAAACCAAAGGAAAAACAAAAATGGATTTCTCAATCATTTTCAAGGAATGTTAAGCCCATAATTGATAAAGAGTCCATTAAACCTAAAACAAGGACACCAAAGAATCTCTAAACCAAATATTAGGGATGTTAAGCTCATACTGATTTAGAGAATTTTCATTATAAAATAATGATATAGATATGCAAGTTTATAGCAAACAACTTTGAGCTCCCACCTAATCCTATACTCTTTAAAGATAGATCTCAAATAAAGAAACTAATTACCCAAGATAATGATATCAATTAAAAACATTTTAAAAGGTTAGAATTCATGTAAATAAATTGAATTTAAAAGCTAAAATAAGAAATAACCAATGAAATCTTGTTAAGTTAGGTTTTTGGTCGCATTGTATTTCTATCGAACCACCCCATGGTTGAACATAACTTCGTTGGAACCACCCCTCAGTTGAACAAAACTTCGATTGAGAGGCAACCTGTTAGAACAAGATTATCCAATAAGAAATCTTTATCTCTATCAAATAAATTTAAATAAAATGTAGATTTTAAGAGTAAACTATTAACAAGTTCAAAAAGATATATGTTAAGCTCATGATCTTTCAAATCCAATCTAAAGAGACGTTTTAGGGACCCAAGCCATGTTGTTGTCCCTTTTCTTTTTAAACAGACATGAGAATGCATAATGCCCAAATCTCCCACAACCTTAACAAGTAACATTATATCTTGGAACATAAGAACAAGATTTTGGTCTAACAAAAATAGGACCTTTCTTTTTCTTTCTTTTATCAGAAACACAACCAAGTTCATGAGTCCCAACATGAATATGCGAATGCAACATATTTTTACTATTTGAAAATTTATCCCAAGATCTCTTAAGATTTTCAATTTCCTCGGTAAGCAACAAGGCCTTTAGTAGTAGTAATGAAACATCTAATAGTAACAATGTTCTCTTCAAAGATATAAATTAAATTATTCAACTCATCATTTATTTCAAAGATAAGACCACAATCAAAATGTGAGCAACAAATAGGTTGTTTCTCCATATCATTCAACTTATCTAAAAGAGTAGAAATTTGAATTTGCAAGGAAGTATTTTGAGAAACAAGACCATCTATATATCCTTTTCTTTTCACTAGCATATTGATTATAACAAACCAAAACTTAGAATCTTACTCTGTTCCTTGATTAGAAATCTAGTAAGATTTGGTTTCTTAGAATTTACCAAACAAAGATAAAATTAAAACATAATTACATAATGACTTAATTATGTGCTAGCCTGTAATAAAATCATGAAATAAGTTACATGGATTTCCTTTACTAACATAATGGCTAAATAAAATGAATAATATGCTTTGGAGTAACAATTGGTAATTCTATGTCCATACATATTAATAATAATCTATTATTTAAATAAAAATAAACTAATGGATTAAATATGTCAAATGAGTAGAATGTAAAATTTAGTGCAAATTATAATATATAACTCTTTTAAAAATGTATGAATATAATAAGACTCATTTGAGTGGATATTTATAATAAAACTATAATGTTTTGATAAGCATAATGGTAATAAACCAAACATTATAACGGTGCTATAACTCATAAAATGGAATCCTAAAGTAAAATATAATTGTAAAAGCGTATTTTTTGGGACATGATTGCCTTGGGTGCCAAGTTTCACATTGTTTGCATAATGAGAACTATTTCAACACTAATTGTAAAAAAAAATAAAAACAGGAGCCAAAAGTGTTAAATAAATTACTAAATAAGTTCAATAGTCAAAACAAACCTATTTTTTGAAATCTACATACTAAAATCAGTTCATGTGTGAATTTCCACAATATTTGGACAATCTTATCTATCCTAATGTAGTCTAGGAGAGAGAATGTATATTAAAGCCTACAATATTAAAAAAAATACTAAACAACCACAACAAGAAGAATTAATTGTAAATCATTTTCCTCACGTTCAAGTTTGCTTGTAGGATAAGTTTCACACCTTATAGGAGTTTCTAGATGCCTTAAATTCCTTAAGAAAAGAAAATGAAAGATAAGACTAAAAATATTAAATTTACTATTAAAAAGAAGACATATAATATATTAAATGAATAATGTAAACTACCTTGTATGGATTGTAACAAATAAAATGTGTAACATAACTGGAAACAATGCTGTACATACAACATAAAAGAAATAAAATCCAAAATTTATTTTAGAAACACACTAATTAATACATATGTATATTATAGCATCGTACTCGTATGCACTAAATAATTAATTGTAAAATGTCAGTAGTAAAAAGTAGTAAGAGAACACATATTTACTCTCTTTAATTATCTTTAGAGGATGTTATTGATATTATGGAAACAATTAACATGTATTGGGAAACTAAGTTACAATTATCCAAAAGAAATTAGCAATAAACATAGTTGAGGATAATGAAAAGAGATTGAGGAATTGAAGTAGGTATTCTTTACTTCTCTCATGAGTGGACAATTTTGAAAGGATCATAAATACCCGATATAGTAAGTAAAACGTTCATGTATATCAAATAATCCACTATACAATTTGTAAACAAGAAAGTAATGTCAAATTTATTTCTCATATATTAATCGGTCCAATTTCCAAAATCCATTTTAGTTGGATAATACTAGTATCCATCAACAAATTATAAAATAAATTAGCAAGTTAATGCTAAAAAGATTCAAATAAAGTACATGCCATATTGAACATTCTAAATATGAAAGCTTATGTACAATTCGAATTCTATAGGTCTTAATTAACCTATGTGTCAAAATTTATTTTGTTTGGACCCTCAAATAAATTTAAAAAGAGAATATACAACTGGAAACATTAATTCTTAATTGTTTAATTTAATTATTCTATTTGATATGGTTTATAATTTTCTTCCTATGAGGTTTTATTTTCCTTTTTCTTTTTTGTGTGGTACTCTCTTTCTTCCAATTCCTACTTTCTCTCTCCCTTCCTCTTTTTCCTTTATAAGCCTTTCCTTGCTTTCTCCCACATCTCTCCAATGAGATTCACATTTTGATTTAGTTATTTTCTCCCTTATCTTTTTCCAATATATTATTTGACTAGTTGTTGATAGTTCTATATACCCCAAGATATGCACTCTCTGAATCATAAACGGTTATTACCTGCTACCGCCATGCCTCTCCCCAAAGAAACCCATATATGTTAATCTCTATAAAATCCGTCGGACTTATTTGATCACATGTCTTGTCTTCGATACACCTATCGATACCCCGTTGACATTGGCCATCAACTCTTCACAATGGCGGGTTTCGAATCCTCTCACGCCAAAAAGTCATCATGACAGGATACGACGGAGGCCCTCGAATGCTTTTCCTATATCGTGTTTCCTGATCACATCACAGTGTGCTCGAAACTGAGATGGAATTAGGATTTTGAATTTGGATACATGTAAACTCTATCTGAGGCATGCACATCTTTCCTATTATGATGACCAAACATTCTTTCCCATATGAGGCATGAGTACACATTCTCTTTTTCATTATTATAAAATTCTTATCTTCTTGAATAATGCTTATGGGTCCTCTGACCCCACGTGATACATTTTGGATGTTCTCATCCTAATATTTCACATGGAGCCTTTTCCTATTTACGTGCATGTTAGACTATTCTTATTTTTTATAGTGGTACATGTGTACAACCATATATACATGGGCGTGCTTTTCCGCCCAAGGTGTGTTTTTCCACCCATTATTTACACAGTCGTGCTTTTCCGCCTAGCGTGTGCTTTCTCCACCCATTATTTTAGGTTGAGATCTAATGGTGTCTCAACCCTGCTTGAAATAGTTTTAGTCTATGTTTGTTACATACCGATTTATGTTTTGATATTGTTAATGGAAATTTTTTAAAGGCAAGATCCCTACTTGACATTCTTTAGTTTAGACATGCCTCATCTTTTGGCATGATAAAATCTTCTTGTAACTTCTTTTTTTGAACCTATCTTTTATTTGATATCTTGCCTTGACTTTTCTCTATCTTAATAATTGCCTAGTTGTTTTTACTGCACATACTCAGTTTTTGCTGACGTCTTTTTCTTTTGTTTTGTTTCCTGGGTGTTGTTTTTCAACTCACCCAGAGTTAGTACAACCTGAGATTCGAGGAAAAGAGGACTTAGCTCAAATCAAAAGAGGACTTATCTCAAGATCATGTGCTAGGACGAGTTCTGAGATGGGAGTGTAGTTCACCACAATATGATCCTGATAATTATATTCATAATTTAGACTTTGCCTATAAGGCCCAATGTTAAGTTGAACAATGAATTTATATAACATTTAGATTTAAATTTCCACTGCATCAAACTATGTTTTGTACTCATTATTTGGGTCATATTTGAGTTCATGGGGTTATGTTTAAATTATTTTCTTGAATTAAGTGAGTGGTCCCCTATCGGGTCCCATTCTTTTTTTTTTGAAAATAGCTCAATATCATTAAAAGTAAGCCATGCGACATCTACAAGATAGATATCTCTCATCAAATAACCAAGCAGCAACTCCTTTTGCGGAAAGACATAACACGAGGCTCAAATTGGGATGTGATAGGTACGCTTCTGCACCGTCCACCTCTTGTAGTGGCTGTCTAAAACAGCTATCTGGGATGGAATTCATCAATCTACAAGAACCTGTGAGTACATCTGGAGAGGAGTTTACAAAGTCGCTGACAGAGAGTACCATCATGAAGACAACGAAAGATTACCAGACAAAGAGCTCGGCCACAAAGCAACGACACAGACCTAACAACACAGACACAACGCCCCACAAAATAGGACGAGAAACACAACTACCAGCGACAAGCACTAAGGTTGCACCAACCAGGAGACCCGGGAAGGAGGCCAAACCTCAGCGATGCAAATACAGAGGAAGGATGGCTCATGCAGATATAAAGGCGGGGAGTAGAGGGTGCCGGGAACTCCACCACCACTCCCGACCACCATTGCGAATAGGGAGCAGAAGGCCCGCACGAAGCCCAAACCCAGCTTACTCCTCCTCTGCCTGAAGCACCAAGAGGCGCCCAATCTCACTGTCCGCCCAAGAAGGAACCCGAGGCACGACATGACCAACAAAACTACAGATAAAACAAGCACTCTCACAGGAGGACCAAAACCAAACCTAACAACTAGGAAACGTCAATTGTCGGTGACTAAAAGGCAAAAGAAACCTGTCACAGACAACCACCTAAACAAAACTAACCTATATAGATGAACGACAAAAGGGCAGAGACACATACAAGAAAAGGCCAATTACCGGCGACTAAAGGGCACAGACGTTGCCACTGACAACAACGGAACCTGAACCAAACTGAAAACAAAAGAAACACGGGAAAATAAAAGAAAGGGGGGAAGAAAGCCAACAGTAGCAGCAGTAGGATGGGAATCCCCAAGATGCCTCTCGTCGACTCCACAACCTCAGATGAACGCCGACAACCACCTAAAAGCAACCGCAGCGATCGACACCACCTCCAAGCATAGCCAGAAGCCGGATCTGAGATCGCCCTCCCAGCCGCCGTAGGAAGGAGGCGGAGCAAAAGAAGAAGATAACGACTTGAAGCACCCTCAGGAGAGCGATCCAAACTGAAGCCAGGCTGGGGTAACCCCGGGGGAGCAGGGCGGCGCACCCAGGCCTCCGAGCCCCCTCCCCCAGGAACAGAGAAGATGTGCCCTAGTCACCCCTTTCAGTCGCACGGGACGCTCCTCAGTCGCGGAAGAAAAAAGCCGTTATACATATCCACTTACCGGGTCCCATTCTACATTGATCATGTAGCTCATTAAGTTCTTCACTTAAAGAATCAACGATATTTGCCAATTTAATTTTCTTTCTCTTATATTTTTCAACATTATCCGAAGCAAGTTCAACAAGTTCAATTTTGAAAAAAGTTGAGGGATATACCTTATCATCATTACCTTGTGCATCTTCATCATGGTCATCATTTTCTTCATGCTCGACTATGAAGCTTTAATTGTATGATGGCATATTTCTTTATCACTTGCCTCTGAGTTTGAAGAATCATCCCAAGCGACATGATGTACTTTCTTCTTCTTGTCCTTGGAGTTTTTCTTTTTTTAATTCTTGAGTTTTGGGAAATTAGATTTCCAATGTCCTTTTACATCACATATGAGACATCTAGTGAAAAAAGATCTAACATTTTTGTTAGAAGAAGAATGTATATATCTCTTACCTTTATGATATATTTCTTCTTCACCACTAGACAAGTCACTAGAAGAAGATGGCGTTGAAGCTCTTGCTTTGAATGGCACACCCTTTTTCTCATCAATCCTTTCTTCTTCTTCTTTCTTTTCTTATTCTATTCTAACCTTTTCTTGAAGCTTCACTTTATGTGTTTCCAGGTTCCCAATGAGTTGATCCATCAATAATGTTGAAAGGTCGTTGGATTCTTCTATAGCAATGACCTTATGTTTGAATTTTGATGGTAGGGACCTAAGAATCTTGGAGACCTTCTCTTCCTCTGATACATGTTTTTCTAAAGCACTCAAATTATTTATTAAAGTAGAAAATCTAGCATACGTTTCAACAATAGTCTTCATTTTAGACAAGCAAAATTATTAATATCTATGTTTCAACATAGTATCTTTGTACTCTTAACTTGTTGAGTTCCTTCACGTGTAACTTCAAGTTTATGTCATATATCATATGCAGTTTCACATGAAGATATTCCATAAAGTCATTGCGAGATAGATAAAAATATAATACACTTACCGCTCTGGCATTTAGACTTGCTTTTCTTACCATTTCTGGATCCCATTTATCCAATTGTGTCATTGGAGGTTCATATGGTAAGATGACCATTTTACACTCAAAACTAATACCTTGGAAGTAGTATTGCATCCTTTTTTTCCAATATATGTAGTTTACCCCAACAAACATTGGCTTTCGACAAGCTACATATGATCCTTCGAGATAGAGATGGTTGAACACATTGTCCCCCATCCTTCAAGACCTATTATGGCTCCTTGAAGACTTGCTATGATACCACTTGATAGATCTAGAGGGGGGGGTGAATAGATCTTTTATAAAAAACTTGTTAAATTTGAAACACTAAGGAGGTTCGAATGCAACTTTCTTAAAAACATAATGGAGAGGAAATGTAAAGAAAATTGTATGGATAAAGAAGGCAAACCACAAAATACACATGATGTAGACTGGTTCCATCAATATATGTCAATCCACTACCTGGTTGTTCCTAACCAGGGTTTTTCAACATGTATTTTATTCCTTTTGTTCAACCAATACAAAATACACAAAATCAACCAATGTCTTTTGTGGATCAAGACAACCCTCCTTTTAAAGATCAAGGAGAACTTGCACAAGGGAGTATATCACAATAATCCTACTGCCTAGGTCCCAACCTTCTCACGATAAGTAGGTCCAATAACACTTTCCAACAACCTTCTTCCCAAGAAGTAGTTGGAAGCACACTATGGAGTGGATCACAATCAACCTCCTCCTTGAACACAACCTTCTCACCAGAAGTAGCTCCAATATGCTTCCCAACAACCTTCTTCCCAAGAAGTAGTTGGAATCAACACAACGAAATAGATTCGATCAACCTCCTCCTTGGACTCAACCTTCTTGCAAGTAGTAGCAGAAAGAAGCTTCTTCACAACATTCTCTCAAGAAGTAGTAAGAAGCATTCAGAACGATAATATTGAATAATAGAGGAAGAAGGAATTACAACTCTTCAGTATATAGAATATGGATATCTCTATGAACAAGTGATGACCAATCTTTCCACACGGATAGGCATAGTTATATTTGGTGGAGTATCACACTACTTTGAGCTATGGCTTATAACTCAAGATAGATATATTGAATTTTAGGCTTTGAGAAGGATAGCATGTAATAGTTTTCTCAAGTGTATGTGTGTCCGTTGTATGTCCTAAGTGTTCATAAGGCACTCCTATTTATAAAAAACACTTAAGAATGCTCAATATAGCTGTTGGGAGTGTTTAAACCAAGATAAATGCTAAACTAGCTGTTAGAATGTCAAAAGTAGAGTATACAACAACTAGATTACAATACAATAGACTGTCTCTTAGTCAAACTATAGTTTGACCAAGAGGTAGTCACCCCTAAAAAATCACAATGACTATTGTCTAAAATGGCTATATTTCTAGAATGACTTTTCCTCGGTCGAAGTATAGTTCGACTGAAATGGAATTTGATCAACAAAGAATTTGACTGAAAAGGACTCTGTAAACGCATAGCTTAAATTTTAGAAAACATATTAAAATGTTTTTTCTAATGGCACCTAATTATACTAAAGACTTGATGTGAGTGCGAAAAATGGTTTAGTATAGGATAAGGGTTGATCATCACTTGTTCTTACATCGTTCCTAACAAGTTATACAAAAGGTATTAGTACAAGGTATATTTATGATACAACTTGATGTGGAATCTTGTCTAAGTTCCTTGAACACCTAAAATACTAAATTCACATCGTTAGTAACACAAATGGGAAATATTTGCATCATCAAAATCAGAGTATGGAATATCCAAAAAGCCAATAAGGTGTTGGTAAAATATGAGAAATAACTCATGAAGCTTTGAAAAAGTGAATTGGAGAGGAAAATGGGGGGAGGGGAAGAGGTGGTCAAAGATTTGAAATCGGTTTAAGGGTCATACAAAAGTTGAAAAGGATCCAAGGGTCATCGTGCTTTTAGAGGCCATTTTTGTTGTGCTGGGAGATTTTTGAGGAATCAAACTATCAAAACCAACTGATGCAAGGGGTCTCCAAGGCTCAAAACACCACGTGGAACCTCTACTCACTAAGAGGGTGAGGTGGAGATTGAAAACTATAAGGGAGACAAACTAGGGGTTTTATGGGTATAGGAGCAATGGATGTTCCTCAAAGGTACGAAGAGGGGGAACATATATATTGTGGCATACCTGATTGATGGAACTTGAGATTGGTAGGAACATAGATTTGAGGTTGGTTTGCTTTCCATGGTGAAAAATCCTAAACAAGTATGGTCTTGCTCACATCTAGGTATCAACATGGTGCTAAATGTGTTGAATTTGAAAGCTCCAAGACATGGTTAGGGAGACAGAGGGGGAGAAAAACTTGACATCTATAAAAGTCCCAAAGGGACTAGGATTGGTGGAGAAGATGAACACATTATGTCAAATGGTTCCACATTGAATACAACCAATGCCAACATTGTAAGATTAGTGTACTCGGTTCATAAAATGTAAAATTTGATTTTAGTTAGGATAACTGAGATACATATATTTATCTTTATATATATTATTCTCTTTAATTCTATTTTCCCCTTTTTACTTAAATCTTATGTAAAACGGGCCTAATTATAATAGACGGGTTAGAGTTTTCAATGTTCTTCTTTGTTGTTCCCCTTCTATTTATACAAGAGGGCTGTACTCATTTTGCATATATAGAAAGACGAATGCTCTCAACATGGTATAATGACAGGACGGATAGCCGTCTCAAGACCCCTTGTTTCCAATCTGACATTGCCGTCATCTCTTTCTCATCCCCACTCATCATCTCCTTTCTTCTCCATTGCTGCTGATTACACCAGGGGAGATATAATCTCTTTTCTAACCCTATACTCTTCCCAACAAGAGGTTCTACGAAAACTACCTACTAACATTCTGTCAGTCTTATGCCCTAAAGACCTGTTGTTTGGAAATCCATACTACATCATTTTTTGGTCATCTGTGACCACTGATGGGGCTCCAAATGTCGCACCAAGAAAACCCTAAAACAATAACTCCTAGGTTTAACCGAAAATAGTGCACTAATTCCCCACTCCACATGAGTGAAGACTCATTACAATATACTTTAGGATTGAACCCAAAGGACAACCTTTATAAGTAATTATATAAATTTAGAAGTTCTAAGAGTAGTATTTAATACCAAAAAGTTGATTGATTGATTAAAATAATTTGTTTCCAGTAGTAGCAAAGATTAAGCTGTAAATGAATGATAACAAAGAGGACCAGGGCATGGATTTTTTCTACCAAAGCCTACATAATAATCCTAACAAGTTCTAGCTCTTCAATAACATTTCCTAAGCAGAGGCTTAGCTACTGCACCCTCACGGGATATAGACCGTCACTTGACCTAAACTCCCTTGGAACCGACCATCCTCGGCACCCAAGTTCCCAATTTATTCCAACTGGACTCCCTCACTTACGACCGACCATCCTTGACACATAGTAGATCGTAGCCCAATCACCTCACTATCCCTTGATGACACCTCAGGGGGATAACAAGATCATTCTGATGTTCTAATCAAACTCACAAAAACCTACATATCCATGATTACAACATACCTGCAAAGCAAGCCATCAACTTACAAGAAAGGAAATTAGAAGAATGCTTTATTTAGCAATAGTATTGTCGAGTTTAGATACAAGCTAGGATAAAATACGGGTTGCTGGGGCTAGTCCCCATGCCTGAACACAAGCGTCTACTCGCTCATGGAGAGAGATAATATCAGAAAGATAGAAGGAACAATGGAGGAGGTCATGACTCCTGGTGTAGGAAGACCAATCTCTCTGTTGTGACTGCCTCCTCCTCACTGGGGTTTGCACTGCACAATGTAGCTTCTAATCACCGACTAGAGACCCCCCAAAATGGACGACAAGGGTTCTCTTTTATAGATGCATTCCTTACTGCCAAAATCCTAATGCTAAATACTTGTGGTCAAAGGCAACTAATTGCATGGCCCGAACTCAGTCCAACCGGCGACTCACATGGGTTACTCAATTTGTACCTCACATCTGGTTTTCTGACGGACCAATGTGGAATGAACTAGATTAGGCTGAATGGTGGGAGTGCGGTCAGCCGTGAAGAATCTGGAAGACTCTAGGTAGAGAACGGATCGAATTGAGTGAGCAGAGAAGTCGATCGTTGGACTAGGTAGTTGGAAGATAGACAATTGGAAAGTTTTTGGGACCTTCCTTCCCTTGGGGCATAGCACCATGAGGGCTTGATCGTCTATCTGGGCATTATCACATATTTTTGGCTGGTTCTGCATGAAAAATATATAAAATGCATTAAAGTTTAAAGAAGTGGAGATAATTGCATTTTAGTGAATATAAAATGAAAACTAGGAAATAGAAACACTACATCCCCTAAAAAGTGAATAAAATTGTATTCAAATATGGATATGAATATACTCATCAACCACCTTCTATTGGGACTTGTCCACATATAATCATATATGATTGAATCTCTCTGACATATATCTATAGTTCTTGGTGATTCATACGGTCCACCATCTATTCTTGATCTTTGACACCTTTAAAGGTATTTGGAGTGAACTCAAGTTTCATCACCCTTTATGTCATGATCTTGTCAAGAAAATTCTTGCCTCTGAACCTTTGCTAATGTTGGAGGATGTCTATCTATGACTATCTCATTCTGCATCTACTGCTCCTACTACCGAGGAGCGTACATCCCTCATTTTTGCTAGATGAGGTAATCCTTGTTGTGGCTAGGGAAAAAGTCTCAACAATAGTGGGAGAAGATCCTCTTCTTCCTCATCCTACTCATGTTTTGTAATTTCTACAAGAACTCTAATCACAATGAAGACAAATGCTGGTGAAATCATGGGAAACCTGAATGTTCAAATTAAGTGTCAACTACCGATGCTGATGGAGATTTGATATGATTCGTTTAGCACACCAATTCATTAAGATAATTATCCTAGAGTTCAACCTTTTTTACTTTCCAATTAAGGCTATTTCACCACCTTAGCAAAAGTGAAAACAAGATCAAAGATACTCATGACGAGCAACATAAAAGAAGGTATGCGAATCATTCATAAATGAAATACGAGAGACAAACTCCACGTAAACCCATTGGTCCCGGCGTTCACACATCCTCATTCGTCATCCTAATAGGGAAATTTCCGCAATCACATCCAATCCCTATGCAATTGTTTTATTCGTTCTAAATCTTGATTTCTACGACCGTATTAGCCAAGATTAACCCACAATGAAAATGATTGATTACTTCGTTAAAATTGACAATTTGTAAACCCAAAGCCATCTATCTTAAAAAAGTTGTTTTGAACCTCGATCTAATCAACACATGGTTAAGGGGATGCTCCTCTCGTCTGGATAGAGAAACTACTCACTAGCTATGGTAAGGAATGAAGAAACAAGGGAAATAAGGTTGGAAGCCATAGATCAGAAGGAGAGAATCTCCAAGAAGTCAATGTCGGTGACTATGAAATGGCTTTCTATCTTAATTCCCCGCTCCCAGAGAATGAACTAGAAGTAAGAATAAGAAAATAAAGTGATCTCCAGAGATGAAGAATGAAATTTTATTGCCGAATGAAGATTACACACCATGAATTGAAAGTAATAGAGCTTAATTAAAATATGCAAGTATAAAAATCAGGATCATTTTTTAGTGGAATCCCCCTCCTTTTATATGGGAAGGAGGGGTGGAAACCATGAAAGGGGGAGAAACAAATGGAAGAGGCAGATGCTGATTTGTGCTGCTCACGAGCCGCAAAACAGCCGCCACGCTATCCGATATGGTCATCTGACTAATGACGTAGAATGTCATGAGGGGAAACGGTCAAAACCCTAATCCAAGGGTGACATCACCTTTTGATTTGGTTGCTTGGTCTCGAAGAATTATCCAAACAGATTGTCTAGGTGCAGGACGCCCATGCCGCGTCGTTGTGCACATTAATCAACTTTGAAATCCTAAGTTTTGAGCACGACACAGACATTTGACCTAGCGGTCATGAGATGGTCATCTTAGTGTACTTGGATGCTCAACTGGTGACACAAGTTGATCGGTTCACATACTTGGGATGCTCGTCTGGAGTTTCAAGATGGCATGTTGAGCCGAGGACCAAATGGTCGTCTGGCTCTGGGGTTGGAACTTCTTGGAGATGAACCGACCGTATGGTGCTGCAAGACAGTCGTCTCGTTAGCTCAGTAGGTTAGAATCTTACTTTGAAGAAAAAAACTTACAAAGAGTGAAGGATAAGATCAATATTTGCACAAATAATCGAAAAGTGGGAAAATTGCAATTTGACCTAAAAATTACTAAAAAAGAGATAAGTACCAATAAAGAAGACTATGAAATTCATGCAAAAAGATAGATGAATGTGCATTCATTAAAATACCTCAGACTTGAATCTTTACTTGTCCTCAAGCAAACAAAATCACAAATACATCCAATTTATACTTGCAACACGTCGCTCCTCACTCTTGTAACATCACTTTATTCCTTACCTCCAATTTTTGGCCAAGCATCCCTATCTGCTAGAACCACATGGCACAAAGTTATGTATTCCCTATTAAAACAATTATCATATCTTGTTTCTAAATCAAGATTTTGTAGAAAAATAAGCTTCATCTTGCTTCTCCTTTGACACTCACATTTTTTATGAGTTGTTGCACAAGAACAAGATGAAGAGGGGGTGTAGAAGAAAATAACAATCCCTCCTCTATTTGACTCAGGATATATTTAATTTATGGAGTTGTGGCTACAATGGTCACAAGTGTTTCATTTTCTCTTTGGCATCTTGTGAGGGTAACCCCTTTGACGTGTAAGGATTTTTTATATGGGAAGCATGCCACTGCGGACTTGATTTTTATTCAGAGGTGATTCTTTGCTTCTCTTTTTTTGAGAAGGAAAATAAGGAGGAAAGAAAAAGGTGTCCTTGTTCTTATAACTTCAACATTTATTTTTCAAACAATGTCATTGCATTAGCTAGAGTATTCCTATAAATCACATCATACGAGTTTTTTAACAAGATAATCCATTGTTAAACATAGAGAAAAACCGTGCTTGGTTCTGATTGATTCCATATGAGTTGCCAAGTATTCCAAGGAATGATGTTAGTTTGGGGTCCTAGGTGACATGGTGGTTTCATACATGGCAGTTTGTATTTTTTTTTGCAAAAAATTTACTAAATTCAGAAGGGGTATAATGATAGATTTCTATTCAACTTGGCCTATTAGATAATTGACATTTTGCAACTAAGGAAATAAAAGCATGGCTGACTAGATAAGACCATGAACAAAGCAACTACATGCAAACCAAATAAAAGGGAAAAAATAATGCAAGAAGGAAAAGATAAGAGGGGTGGAATAGAAACAAACCACCCACCTCCACCCCAAACTTAGATGTTTGCTTGTCCCGACTAAAACCTAAATCGGAGATGGAGGGAAGAAGATCACTCTGGTGGTGGATAGTGTGAGGAAGATGGAGGATTGTAGTAGTAATTCCCCCAGTATTGGGAATTGGGACCAGGGTAGTCCTAATAGACGCCATACTCCTCAAACTAAGATCGACTGGTGGCCTAGTGGCCGACATCCATATGCCAAGACTCCAGGGAGCACTGCATAAGATACATATGGTTGAGCTGGTGGCCCTAGCACTGCTGCTCACATTGGATCTCATCCAACTGATCTCGGATCTCAGAAAACCCATAAGGCTCCTTGGGTGCTTCTTCAGTGTTTGTGTGTCTCCTGGTGCAATGTCGAGAAGGGGGAGGGGGAGGTCCAGTTGAATCATCACATAACTTCAAAGAGACACTCCTTCTGTAGAGCGTAGGCTCAGGGATGTCGACTGGATCGGGTTGCTCCTGAAGGAAATGCTAGATATGCCTTGGAAAGTCATTCAGTTCGAATTCCAGGTGTGCATCTGCAAACCTGGCATGACGAGGAAGCTCGAGGATGAGGGTGATGCCTTTGAATGTCAAGTAACAGACATCCCTATTTTTTCTGTAGCGGATGAACTTGCAGTCATTCAAATACACAAGATCGATCCAGTGCTGCACATGCTCCAATCGTGGAAAAGGGATATGAGTGAAGCCTAAGAATGTGGCCACAAAGATAACAACATGTCCAATGCAAAGTAAGGAAGAGGTATTGCGGGTGGATTGATAGTTGAGATGTGATATCATAGAATTGCCCCAGTTGAAAGCTTGCCATGAGAAGACACCATAGAGTGTAGAGGTCAAGGTGGGCAACTGCTCCTTGTGTACCTTCCCTTCTGAAGATTGTACATGCTATATACGATGAAGATAGCACACTATGGGATTGTTGATGCTAGAAGCCTTGGAGCCGCTAGGTAACTTGGGCGGAAGTCCCGTGATGTCTGCCCAAAACTTCTCCATGTTGAAGTTGTCAGGGTAGTCATCGTGGCTACGAATCATACATCAAGATAGCCAATCAAACTCGCCCTTGTCAAGGGTGATGGAGGTGAGATAGCCAGTTGAGATCTCCAAGCGTTCTCTAAAGATCCTGAATTTACAGCTGGAGTTCGCTTGAGAAGAGTGGAAACACTGGAAAGTGGACATAAACTCAAGGGTGAGGTCGCTGTACATTGGATAAACGCGGTAGACAAAGGTCAAGATATGGATGTGATGAATGCATATTCATCCATATTTTTGCATACTTTTCTTAGTCATTTTTATTGGATTTCTCTTCTTTTTGGTAATTTCTAGACTAAATTGCAATAAACCCACTTCTTAATTTATTTATGCAAATAATTATTCATTTTCTCAAATTTTGCAGGGATTTTCTCCAAAGTTTATTCCGACCCACTGAGTTAGCAAGACAGCTGTCTCACTAATCCTAGATAGTCGGCTCACACCCCTAAAGACCCTCGTTTCAGAGCCAAACGAACACATTGGCCTTGGCCCAATTAGCTAAATTAGCACGCCAAACGGTCATCTCGCCTTAGCGAGAAGGTTGTCTCATGGAGCCAAACGAGCATCCCAACAAGTCAGACAACTAGGTCGACCTAACCTAGCCTCACATCACAAATCAAGCATCCAACCACTTGATTAGGGTTCCAACACTTTGTTTACACGCGTGGCGGCACGAGACAGGCGCCTGAGTTTGCCTAATAGGAACTCATGCACCACCACATTCAAGGCCTCACCGCATCACACCTGAGATTAGCGTTCCACAGTCCCACATGTTACTCAAGGCCTCGCCGCATCACACCTGAGATGAGCGTTCCACAGTCCCAGACGACTGTCTGGGTCATTGCTTCAAGCCCAAGACTTCAATTAAACAGGCACCACCACAACCCTTCTTAGGGTTTTGATCTGAATCTTCTAGGCACACACCCACTCATCACCAAACGACCGTCTCACTTTCATGGCAAGCGGACAATGCTTTTCAGCAGCCACTTATGTGTTTTCTTTCCCCCTCTCTGTGTTTCCACCCCTCTTTTCCCTATAAAACGAAGGGGGACACCACTAAAAAAAGATCTCAATTTTTGAACGCAATCAGTAGTGAAACTCATTATTTTTTCTTTCTAGTGTAATTTTACATTCATAGCAATAAAGTTGGTTCTTTCTTCTATATCTGAATCTCTCTTTTTCTCATTCTTCTTCTTGCATTTTCATCTTGGGGCGGGAGACAAAGCAATTAATCCATTTAATTATCACCACCTTAGACTCCTCAGAGATTCTAGAACTGTGGTCTATGGCTTCCTTCCTTTCTCTCCTTGTTTCTCCCATCCTCGCTATGAGTAGCGAGTAGTTTTCTTATCAAGGCGAGGGGAGTAGCCCCTTAGCCACGTGTTAATCAGATTGGGATTTTGCACGACTACTTTAGACAGATAGTTTTTGATTTAGAAATTGCTGATTTAAACAAAGTAATTAATCATTTTAATCACTTGTTAATCCCGACGGATGTGACCATGGAACCCATGATTTAGAATGCCTAAACTGATTTCACAAAGATTTGGATGCGACTGTGGAAAAATCCTCTTTAGGATGAAGAACAAGGATACATGAACACCAAGACCAATGGGTTCACGTGGAGTTCCTCTCTTGTATTTTATTTATGAATAAATCACATACCCGCTTCTATATTGTTCTTCATTTATTGCTTCATCCTATTTTTACAAGGGCTAAGGTGGTGAAACCCCTATGCCTCAATGCCTTCCTTCCTGAATTCAAACTGTTCTTAAATGCTTGATATCAATTCACGTTTTATTTCAGCACTTTACTTTTGTTTAGATAATCTTGTGTGCTAAACATTTTCTTCCTTTACTCTCTTGTTTTAAAATAATATTTTTCTTCCTTTGCATTAGTGTAATCTTTTATTCTTCTTGCACTTTAGTTTCTTGCAATAGTTTAATCAAACCCTAAAAAATGTACTTTATTTGATGACAATCTTCCAAAAATACCAAAAAGAAATAATTTCAAAAATCAACCGGGATTAAAAGAAAACAAATCTTAAAAACATTGTCCTGTGGGATCGACTCTTCTATAATAACCTTAATCGGAAATTAAAAAAGGATTAAAATCTAGGATAGTTATTCTAGTAAACTAGTGTGCTCTTCAATGTGTATCAGGTTGCATCGGAGAATGTTGTCGACTACAATTTTGATGCCGAAGGCAGTGAGAGTGGTGCCGCATGCCCATCCAGGGTGTGAGACTCCAACATAAGATACATGCTTGAATCTTATGGAGTGCTTATTGCTTACAAACTGAGTGCAAGTGCTAGGATGCGGAGCTATGCGAGGCTAATGAGGTGTGACAAAATCATTGTCATGTCGAAATTGACCAATCTCCACCTGAGGAAGGAAATCATCTTCTTCCTCAAGGTCATGGACCATTTTTGTAGGCATCTCCGATGAAGACTATCCAATGGGTTCCTAGATGTGGATGTTGGGCACAAAGGTGGAGCGACAAGGTGGCTCGCAGGAGAAGGAAGCGAGGGCCTTGCCCTTGTTCTCAAGGAATCGTCCAAACATGATGATTGGGTGCAAGAACACCGAGAAGGGCTTCTAGATAGGTGAGATGATTGTTTTACATAGAACGACCATGTAGAGGTGTCCAAATGCGCGTTTGGTTGGTAAAATTTTGATGAGTGAGAGGATCCAAATGATCGGTTGTAGGTCCAACTGGTCATCTCATCTGGAGAGGGTGTCACTGGCCTAGACCAAAGGGGGGAATGAAAATGACTGCCTAGATGGTTTCTCCACCTGGGAGTGAGGAAGGAATTAGCTAGTTGGAGGCAGGACAACTATTTAGGTCACATGAGGTAGCCGTCTGAAGGCGAGATCGCTGTCTGGAAATTTTTTTTTGACTGCTTAGTTAAGCGAGTGTAATAAGAAAGAAGGGGACTGGGACGGAGGAAGATGACTACTCTGCCATTTGAACCAACTATTTGGTAGGGCTGTGCGGTCGTCTGGTGGGCTGAGGAGTAGCTACTGGTCTACGCTCGACTAAGGGCATTGAGATGCTTGTCTGGGGTGAGGCAGTCACAACTAAGAAAACTAGATCTTGAAGAAGGGTTCCATGAAGATATGCGAGTAACCCTTTTGATTCAGCTTATTTTATAGCCGACCTGGTCAAGCAAGATGACCATATGGTGTAACCCAACTGATTTGTTGAAATTTTAGGGTGGGGAGTGGCCACTTCAAATTTCAAAATGGATGTGAGTTTAAAACTTCCATTGAATGCGCCTCTTGGTCTTTGTGACGACTGCTTCATTGGTGCCAAACGAGCGTTTAGCAGGGTAATGGCGACATTTCAAGTTTTGAATTTTGAATGGTTGCCAATTTTGGAATGGTCACCTAAAGGGGTGAGAAGACCATTTTGCCTTTGCCAGATGGCCGGTTTGCTTGGTGGGATGACTTGCTCTAATCAAAATGAGACGTCAAGTTGGGTAGCCAATCGTCATTTTTTTGACAAAGAATTAAAGATAATATGGAAATGAAACACCAAAGGTTAGCAAAAAGAAAATGTGAAATAAATAGAAAATTGGGTTGCTTCCCAATAAGCACCTAGTTTTATGTCGAAGGCTCAACATAGGTGTTTTATGGAGTCAATTCAGGTTCAGTGGAGGTGGAGGTGGAGGAGGATGGTCTTTTAGGTCAAGGTCTTTGAGTAATGAAAGTTGATGTGCCTCGGAAGTCAAAAAGTCCTCAACGATAATGAACCATTTTAGCCGATGTCCATTGACTTTGAACTCACCTAACACCTTATCCCAAAGTAGAAAAGTGCCATCTGGATAAGCACATTTGACAAGATAAGGTCCATACCATCTAGATTTGAGTTTTTTGGGGAACAACCTTAACCTAGAGTTATAGACAAGAACCTGGTCACCCTCTTGAATATCCTTCCTCCTAATGTGAACATCATTCCATTATTTTTTTGTCTTTGTATATTCTAGCATTGTCATAGGCTGTCATCCCAAGCTCATCTAACTCCTGCATTTGAAGAAAATGATTTTTACCTGTTGTAGATAAGTCAAAATTTGGAGTTTTGATGGCCCAATTAGCCTTATGTGCCAATTCTATGGGTAAATGGCAAGCTTTTCCACAAATTAGCTTGAAAGGAGTAGTGCCTATTGGAGTTTTGTACGTAGTTTTGCATGCCCACAAGGCATCATTAACTTTCAAAGCCCAATCTGTCCTAGTACGATTGACCGTTTTCTCTAGGATGGACTTGACCTACATATTTGAGACCTCAACTTGACCACTAGTCTACGGGTGGTAAGGAGAGTCAACTTTGTGATGGACTCCATATCTTTTCAACAATGACTCAAAAATTTTCTCTAAAAAATGGGAACCTCCATCAGAAACCACAGAACGAGGCACTCCGAATCTAGGATAAATGATGTCTTTGAAAATTTTCTTCACTGGTTTGGAATCACATGTTTTGGTGGGGATGGATTCAAACCATTTTGAAACATATTCTACAACCACCAAGATATATTTGTACCCGTAAGAAGAAGGGAACAAACCCATATAATCTACCCCCAAACATCAAAGATTTCAATCTCTTGCCAAGAAGTCATGGGCATTTGGTATCTCTTAGAAATGTTTTTGGTCCTTTGAGACTCATCACAAGTGAGAACAAATTTGTAGGAATATTTGAATAGAGGGGGCCAGAAAAAACTAGATTACACTACTTTCCTAGCAGTTTTATGAGAGCTCATGTGCCCTCCAGTGGGGCCGGAATGACACTGCTCAAGAATGTCATGAGCTTCTCCCCAATGACACACTTACAATAAAGTCCATCAGTGCACAACCTAAAAGGGTAGGGGTCATACCAATAATATTTCTTTACATCATACAAAAATTTAGAGTTAGAATATCCCTTATATTCAGGGTGTAATACACCTGCAGCTAGAAAATTGACACAATCTACAAACCAATATTGGGATTCCATTTTTAGAAAATTTTCCCAGGAAGAGAGTCATTGATGGGGATACCATCATCATCAATGAAGTCAAGGTGACTGAGATGGTCAAAAATTACATTCTCACAACCTTTCTTGTCAAGGATTTCCAAGTCAAACTCTTGAAGTATAAGAATCCAATGAGGAAGACGGGGTTTGGCATACTTTTTGGTCATCAAATATCAAATGGCTGCATGGTCCATATAGACAATAACTTTGGACCCTACCAAGTAAGAGAGGAACTTGAAGGCATAGACTATGTCTAGAATTTCCTTCTCAGTGGTAGTGTAGTTCTAATGGGCATCACCTAGAGTTTTGGATGCATAGTAAATCACATGGTGCTTTTTATCAACACATTGTCCAAGAATAGCACCAACAACATAATCACTCACATCACACATTAATTCAAAAGGAAAGGACCAAATCAGGGGCCCTAATAATGGGGGTAGAAGTGAGAGCCTCTTTCAAACATAGAAAATTGGCAATGCAAGCTTTGTCAAAAGCAAATGGCCTATCTTTTTGGAGAAGGTTGGTTAGGGGTTTGGTGATCTTTGAAAAATCACAGATGAAGCGATGGTAAAAACCCACATGCCCAAGGAAGGCACGAATGTCATTGACAGAAGAAGGGATCAGGAGTTTGGATATGACCTCAATCTTATCTCTATCCACTTCTATGCCACAGTTGCTAACTCTATGTCCATAGACAATCCTTTCTGTCATCGGAAGTGACATTTTTCCTAGTTTAAAATTAAGTGCGCTTTCTCACACTTTTCCAAAACGAGATAAATGACTAAGACAAGAGTCAAAGTATTCTCCATAAATGGAGAAATTATCCATGAATACCTCCATTATGGTCTCAGTCAATCCAAAAAAGATAGTTGACATGCACCGTTGAAAAGCGGCTATAACATTGCACACCCTGAAAGGCATTCTCCTGAATGCATAAGTGCCAAGTATGTAGACGGAGGTTGTTTCCTCTTGGTCCTTAGGATGGATGGTAATATGATAAAAACCTAAATAGACATCAAGATAACAAAATATTGTTGATGGATGAGGCACTCTAGTACTTGATCCAGAAAGGGAAGAGGGAACTGATATTATCTAGTGGACTTATTCAGTTTTCTATAGTCAATACACATCCTCCATCCTATAACATTATGGGTGGGAATGAGTTCATCATTATCGTTTGTCACAATAGTAGTCCCCCCTTTCTTAGGGACAACCTAGACATGACTAACCCATGGTGAGTCAGATATGCGGTAGATAATTTGTGAAGTCAACAGTTTGATAACCTTTAGGTGCACAAACTCTTTCATGTTTGGATTTAATTTCCTTTGAGGGTCTCAATATGTCTTGTGTTCCTCTATCATAGGAATCTTATGCATGCAAATAGTTTGATCAATTCCTATCAAATCAACCATTTTATATACTAGGACAACTTTCCTCTTCCTAAGCTCAATATATGTGCTTGGATTCCTATTCATGGGTAAGATTGGAGTTAATGATAACAAGATAAATTTGTTGCTCATTAAGGAATACATATTTAAGACCTTCATGGAGAGGTTTCAGCTCGGGTTCCTTAGGGGGTTCATGTTTCTTGTCTACAAGGGAGATCATTTTAGGTCCTCAAACTCTTTATCATATATCTCCTCAAAGGTGTCTAGATGCACTCTATATTGCTCCAATTGCTCATCATCAAAACCACATTCAATAGGGACCACGAGGGCATTCTGAAGGGGATCCTCAATGAGCTCCCTCTCTTGTCTTAATTAATGGAGCTTCTTGATGTGGTCAAGGAGATAAACCTCTTCATAGAGGCTTGGTCCTTGCATACTTTCTGACACCCTAAACTAGAGGGCTTGTTTTCCTAGACGCAAAAAGATGGTTCCGGCCTCGACATTAACCAAGGCTCGGGCAATGGCCAAAATGGGACAGTCGAAAATGATGGGATAGAGTAAATCTTCTTTTGTCCATCATGACAAAATCACATGGGACATAAGATTCTTTCCTGACCCTTATAGGTATGTATTTGATGATACTGATAGGTTTTGTCATGGATGAGTCTACCAACTAGATAGTCATGGCAGTGGGAAGTGTTTCAACAAATCCTAACCTCATGCGAACACTAGTACATAACCGGCCTTTAGTGTCAATTATTTAAGGCCTTTAGTGTCCGTTATAATGCGACACCTATGCAGACGTCGCTAAAAGGCCAACCGTTAGGCGTCGGTTCTCAAACCGACGCCACAACCCTTCGCGCGCCACTGAAAATGCGCCAGCAGGGGGTATAGGCGTTAGTTATTAGCTTTGAAACCGACGCCATAAACCTTTGCGCCACAGAAAGGGCGCCATCCGGGGCACTATCGGCGTCGGTTTATTAGTGAAAACCGACACCATCTCACCCGCTGCCACGGTCGTGCTGGCCAGCACGACCGTGTCGTCTGGCCCACTGCCATGGCCGTGCTGGTCAGCACGACCGTGGTGTATGGCCTCATTAGGGAAATCGACATCGGTTATTGAGAACCGACACCACATCACATGCATTAGGCGTCGTTTATAATTATTTATCCAACGCTGTAACCATTTGTCGTCTGTTATAAACAAATAACCGACGCCTATTGCAATATTTTTATCAATCTGCAGACCTGCTGTGGCTGGTCGCAGGATGAGAAATATGCAGTTCAATTATGAACTGTAGGTTTTACGACATCCATTGATATCAGGCAACAACATGCCACAAACCTGCAAAATTAACAACATTAATTTTCACACATTTAGCATCCTGTAGTTCCATTCTATTTTCACACATGTAGAAACATTCATGTAGCAATCTGCAGTTCCATTCATTTTCACATTCACACATGTAGAAACATTCATATAGCAACTAGTAGTTTCATTCATTTTCACATTCACACATGTATAAACATTCAGACACATGTAGAAACATTCAGACACATGTAGAAACATTCAGACATGTAGAAACATTCACACATATTATAATTTAGAAATTTATTTACAAAATATCATTCTTTAGTCATTATTCACTATCAACATCCCAATTATATGTTAAAACCCTAAATACTTGTATGTCCGTTGCCCATTCTTCTCTTACATCATTTAATTCTTCCATCGTATAGGGAGCATGTACATCTGGTAAGGCCTTTCCTGTAGTGTGGTCAGTTTTAAACACCTGTAAAGAGAATGATGTATATATATAATTAATAATATATAAATAAGATTGATATATTTCATATTATCTAATGAGACTATATATAATACCTCGGGAATGGTATCGATATCCACTGCGGCATATTTGATAATCATGTGCATAAATTGCATCACATAGTATGCACATGCCCATATGTTGTCTTGTGTAGCACACTATAAATGGAAACATACAAAATATTAAAAAATACAACTAATTAAGCACCGTTCACATAAATAATATATACATTGCAATCGGGAACTTACTTCCACGTTCTTCCAAATTATTTGCTGGTTCTTTTTCCTGGGGACCTTTCCTCCAGCCTTTTTGTAATGACCCCGCCTCCCGGTAACCCCCACTTAAGGGAGACCCGAAGGAAAGAGCCTTTAATCAATTAACAAGATCAAAGGTTCAACAAATAATCAGTAATAATTAATAAACTTTACCAACTAAACTGAAAATAGGTATAAAATAAATCTTTTCTTACCTTGGAAAAACTGGGATTTCTAAACTTCTATCCATGAAGATGTTAATCTAACTAATCCTCCTGTGCATGTTATTTCTCATTCAATTCCACATATATCACTTTACTGTTTGTTCTTTCATTTGTACCTAAAACGCCGACAAAAAAAATGTCGGTCAGCCGAAGCTGGTATGTGGGGAAACAATAATTGTGCAACTATGTTAACAACGTAATCAACCAAATATCATTTAACAACCAAGATTACATTTTAAGCAATACTACTCAATCCTTGCCTATCCCCTTTCTCTATAACGTCCCTACAGTGGACATGGATACCACCTCTCTCATATGGTAGATCCTTACCCCCATGGCCCTACCACATAGGTAGGCAATACCTAGGGTTATGGAGTTGCATGGTCCTACCCAAAGGTAGACCAATCCCTGACTCATGATGACTTGATGGACCTACCCCATTGGTAGCCATTTACTAAGTCATTTAATGACCTGATGGACCTACCCTCATTGGTAGCCATTTACTAGGTCAATCTATAAAGCTACAGAGGGGACTAGGATCTGAGCTAGTAGGCATATTTCTTATGTGATAGTCATATTCACATTATACTTTGCATGAATTAAATACATCCAACAATTTAATTCAAGCCACGATGGAAACATTGATAAAATCCCGGAAAACTAATTCGGATAGTCATAAGCGTAACCACATACCTGTACATGTAGATTCAGGTGCAAGAATAGTCCAAACAACAATGAGCAAGCACACATTCAATAAGATCCTGAAACAATTATACAATTTTCTTTTATTACTCATGTCATTAAGATCTATCAAATCTAGCTCGCTTCTTAGGATTTCTAGTCCACTTTTAGGGTTTCCATTGCAATTAGGGTTTCCCTTCCTCTTTTACTATTTTAAACCCTAATTTAACACAATTGATCACAAACCCTAATTATTTCCACATCTATTCCTCAATTGTGAATTAAAAGCATATTTAACCATTAATTAAGTTCATTAAGCCTCTTTTTATTAAAGCTACTATTTTTATCCTTTTAATCCATGATAAGATCATTATATGCATTTATCATCAATTCATAGTTCATTACAGTCCAAATCACATATGAACTCGATTCGCCATTAATCCACCTTTTTATTCATGAGAAAACCCTAATTACTTCATTTAGGGTATTTATCCATCAATCAAGAACTTTAATGCTCAAAATAACTTAGACTTAGCATATTCCAATTTTAATCATGAAAAACTTCTTCTTTTTATCCATATTACAAAATTTATTAATAATGTATCCCATCATCCTTTTATTTTGCAATTTTGGTGTATTCTCTTTCCTCTTTCCTTATTGGGACTCCTTGGATCCCAAGAAACTCTAATATTTTAGAAATTCCTTCATGAGGTTACTTATTATCCTTCTAAATGCATCCATATGCATTATTCTCCACTATATCCCATTATCTTGTTTATTTCTTATTAAAATGGTTCCTTTTTGAGGATTTCTCATTATTTCTCTTTTATTTTCCTTATTGATATTCCTTTTATTATTAGGAATCATTGGGATACAAAATCCCACTAAGGATAACTCGATTTCACCTCTTTTCACTTGTTTTCCACATATTACCATTATTTTCAATTTATTTCTCGATAAGGAAATATTTAATTGATCTTTTGTTTTATTTATTGTATTCTCTATGCCACCTTGGACTCCTTGGAACCCAAGGAACCCAAGAGGCACAAAATCCTTCCTTGGATTTGCCTTCTAGAGGTTTCTACCTCTTTCTTTTCTCAAATATTTAGTTATTCATTAATTAATTGAATTTCCTTGTTATTGGGCCCAATAGCCAATAAAGCCCACAAATCAAACAACAAGGCTATTTTAAATGAAATCCATTTATTCAAAACAAAAGACATCATTATTTGTTCATTTATCTTTATTATGAGAAATTACATTTCTCAGCAAATGAACCCAAAATTGGGGTTGTAACACTTTTTGAACTCATCTAAACCCCTACATGTTAATGTAACACAATACATTACATAATTAAATAGTAATGTAATAACATATGTTAACGGATATGAAAATGAAATATTTCTCACCGGAATAATGCCATTTTCATTTTGTGTCCATATTTTGAATTCAATTTAGTCCCCTTAGGATCTAGATAATAGACAGTGAACGTCTCGGGGACAATAACTAGTAACTCCCAATACATACCACTAGAGGTAAAAAAGTTAAAAATTAATAACTCAAAATTCACAATAAAAATGTAATTTTCTTAAGTCCAAATTATAATAAGCAAAGTAAACTTACTCCACATTGAATGGAGCTATTATCACCGTCTTCTTATTTTGACCAAAATTTGTAAAAGCATCACATCAGTATTGTTGAACTGACGGAGGGTCTTTAGCTACTAGACTAATCAAAGATGGAATAAAAAATCCTACATGTCCGAATGAAAAATCTGCACATATCTTGTCTAAGTAGCTGCAAAACATGTATTACGTATGCATTAATAAATAAGAAACTAGATCACCAGATCCTATACAAGGTATATGGATGTATAAAGAAGATCTCACCTTATCCATAGCTCGATCACAGATGTATTCAACCAATCATATCAAAACAACTCCAAAATATCTTGTATAAATAGATTGCTTTCGTATGATTGACCTGCAACATCCACATCTATAGAAATAGTTATAGGGCAATTTATATCATGTTCGCCTAACCATATTTCCACACCACTACAATTAGGACCTAACGGGATAGGTAGGTCCTGTGGAACCCAACTTGGTAATGTAGGAGGTGGAGGTGGAGGCCTAGATGCTCTGGGTGTCTTTTTTTTAACCTGTATATATATAATTTGAGATCTATTGACATCATATACACACACTAACAATTTAACGTAATGTAAATTTATCATACAGTTTCAGTATAGAGGACATCCGCTTTTGGCCACAATATCACTCCACCTTCTGCCTCACCAAGCATTTCACAATCTGGGTGGGCATATGGCAATGGAAGATCCATCCAATTGGAGAATATACGTACCGGGCTCACACGAACCCAACCAGCTGGTAATGGAGACCCATGAAACATTTCCTTTGGTAGGGATGGGTAAGATGATGCCTCTGTAATGACAAATTATTTACTTTTTAGACGGCATGGCTTCAACCCGTACAAATTTTTGTGTAGAGAATGTTATATACATATATACATATCATATTGAAAACATATCTTGAAAAGACTGGTTACTATGTAATAAAAATACTTACAACGGATGTGCTAGGTGGTGGGTCTACAAGATTACTCCCAACCTCTGCAGTAGGAGTAGAGCGAGACGCCATAGGTACTGTCTGCTGAGTGGTAGTCAGAGATGCCTACCACTTGCTCATTGCTTCTTCGAGTTTCCTATCAACTAACTTATCTACCTATACATGGATAAAAGAAACGTTAACTTCTGATGATTGAATTCTCTTTTACAGTAACATTATAAAGAAAGAATAGGTTACCTCTTCTTATGAAATTCCCACTTTTGGGACATGTTTGCGCTGGGATGGCCCAAAGAACGCTTTGATGCCCACACCAACGCCTGCATCCCTAACACGTCCAGGATGCTCTGGGTTACCCAGAGCAACTGTCAATTCATCCCTTATGCCCTGAGGGATGAACTTGCCTTGTTCCCTCAGCTCGTGCATCTCCCACTAATTTCCAAAACAAAAATTTGTAATTAAGTAAACACCACAATTAATCAATATTCAAACGATTTCTCTAAGAGTTGTATTTTACCATTTTTGTAGCTGCCTCAGTAGTTGCGGGCTTCCTTATTTCTCCCTTCTTATTTTGCCTCCCAACTATCCAGACATCATGGCGAGGGAATGGTGTGGAACCTATAGTAGAGGAATCCTAAGTAGCAGTAGACTGAGCATTAGACTCAGTCTGTAGTCTTTGGCGAATGCCTGCATACCCCTTTGGACCCATTGTGTGGTCATGCACATTCAGTGCACGCCTTGCTTTTTGCGCCTCATTGAGGGCCTAGTCAGGTAACACTAAATGTTAATCATGAATAGGTGAATGCAACATACATTAATTAAATTGGGAGTGACGCCTAATACCTTGAATTCATCAGTTTGTCTTGAAGCAACAAACGCGTCCCATTCTTCTTGGTCCAGGAAGTTCCACTGTTCAGTGGCTGTCTTCTTATTCTTGTCACCTTCTTTTATGTATTCTTGGGTGAGATTTGTCCTATAGTTCCTTAGGACTCTCCCACAACGTTGCATCATGCATTTACGATGCAACTTTTCATCCAATTCAAATATACTCTGTAAAATAGAATTGCTATGAACTAGTATCCAAAAAACTAGTAATCTACAAAATAGAATTGCAAATTAATAATAACTCACGCATAAATCCTTCCATATTACGTCTTTATTCCCCTTAGGGACTTTATGCCAAGAATCTATCTTACAACTGCAATGGCTACGAGTAACATACCCAAGATATGAAACAAACGAATTGCGATTCACTCCAATTGCATATCCTGCATTATCAAAATCCACAACAAGTTTGGGTCCATTACCCCTTTGCGCTATTAACTTCTTCATCATAGTGATGCCCCTTCTCTTGTCAACTTTTTTGGTGCTGCTGATCAAGTGCCTCAAGTGCTTCAGAGGGTACATGTGCATCATCAACCTAAAATTTGAAAAAATAAACACACTTACAGGATATAACTATAAATGGACATGTACATATAAATATATGATATATTTTTAAAACTTACATTATGAGGCGGAACATTGATGTCCTCACCCTCACGGTAATCATTAGCATGCTCATTAGGAGAATGCTCAGCCATCTGAAAGTCCACATTCATATTGTAAAGTTCACATTGTAAAGCTCACATTGTAAAGTTCACATTCACATTGTAAAGTAATTCACATTGTAAAGTTCACATTCACATTGTAAAGTAATTCACATTGTAAAGTTCACATTCAGAAAAACAAAACATATAAAAAAATTATAAACATGCCTCTAATATTGCGAGTTTTTATCAATTAACAATCCTTCATTGTGATCTCCGCGCACATACAAGTCATCATTAGCTTCAATATTTGCTGGTGTTGGCAACCCAACTAAGAATGGACTGGAGTCATCATACTTATCATAGTACTCTTCTTCATCTATAGGATCTTCAATGAACTGTCTTTTACCATGAAGAACAACTGACCATTTATCATTTGCAGGATCATCGATATAAAATACTTGTTTCCTGTGATGCCAATATGAATGGTTCACCCTTCTCGCCAATCTTTTCAAAGTTCACTAAAGTGAAACCCAATTCATCCACTATAACTCCTTTGGTGTTATCAACCCAATTACATTTGAAGAGCGGAATTCTGAAATATATGTAGTCAAACTCCCATATGTCTTCAATGACACCATAATATGACATTTTAGCTTCACGTGGACTCTTATCCTTTGCACTTGCAAAAAACATAGTCGATGCTTGAAGGGTGACCCCACTATTTTGGACGACACTCTTATCATCTTGGCGCTTTGTGTAATATGTGAATCCATTAATGTCATACCCTTCATAAGACATAACATTCAATTTTGGTTTGAAGATGAGGCATTTGATAGTTTCAGTAATATCATCTGGTGTTTGAGATAGTTGATGTAAGACTTTATCTTCAAACCACTTAATAAATGTCTTGTTATGCTCTCTAGCAAGCCACATTGTATTGGCTCGAGGATATTGTCTCTTGATGAAATTGATATGTTCCTCGATATAAACACTCACTTCATCCATGTTGTGTAAAATATACAAGTGATCTTGTTTCAACTGCTCACGACTGATTACTTTCACCCGTGATCCCAAAATTCCTTTGCCAAATTGCTCCTCTATATTCTTGTCATTACCAGGAGTGTCATTACAACTGAGAAAGTCATTGCAAAAATGCATAACCTCTCTCGCCACATAACCCTTAATAATACTCCCTTCAGGTCGATAACAGTTTTGAACATCACTTTTAAAAATGCTCATGTATCGTTCAAAGGGATACATCCAATGCAAGAAAACTGGTCCCAACATTTTCACTTCCCTAGTCAAGTGGACAACAAGATGTACCATGATATCAAAGAACGACGGAGGAAAATACATCTCAAGCTGACATAGGGTAACAACCACTTCTCTTTGCAAATTATCGAGAGTATCAGGGTCAATAACGTTGCTGCACAGACTGTTGAAAAAGAAACAAAGTCTGGTGATTGCAAACCTTACATGCTTCAGCAATATAGATCGAATTGCCACATGCAATATTTGTTACATTAGAGTGTGACAATAATGAGTTTTAAGACCTATCAACTTCAGATCTTTCATTAATACCAATCTATGGATGTTGGATGAGTAACCCTGTGGCACCTTAACATTTATCAAACATTCACAAAAAGCTTTCTTCTCCTTTCTAGACAATGTGTAACAAGCGGGAGGTAAGTATGTTCTCCGATTTCCCATTTCATGTAATTCTATTAATTCTGACCTTATTCCCATTTCACGTAGGTCTAGTCTGGATTTTATCCTATCTTTAGGCTTACCTGGTATATTCAACAAAGTACCAATGACACTATCACAGACATTTTTCTCAACGCGCATGACATCGATACAATGACTGACTGTCAAAGAACTCAAATAAGGAAGATCCCAAAATATTGACTTCTTCTTGAATAAAGATTTGTCACTCCGTGTGACCATACATTGTGATCTCTTACCAAATTCATTGACAAAGTATTTAAATCTTTCATAAACAACCTCCCCTAGTATAGGTTTAGGTGCACTCCATTCCTCATTCAATCCATTGAATGCTTTGCGCTTCCTATGATACAGATGGAATTTTATAAGAAACCTTTGATGACCGAGATATACAGTCTTACCGCCATGTTTTATTCTTGTTGAATCAGTGTTCACTTCACATTTAGGACACACTTTATCTCCTTTGACACTATATCCAGACAAATTCCCATATGCTGGAAAGTCATTAATAGTGCAAAACAACATAGCATGCAAACAAAATGTCTCTCTTTGTGAAGCATCATAGGTCATCACACCTTCACCCCAGAGTTTCTTTAAGTCATCAATCAGAGGTTCAAGATAAACATCGATATCATTTCCAGGTTATTTAGGGCCCGATATCAACAATGATAACATTACGTACTTATTTTTCATACACAACCATGGAGGAAGATTGTATATAACAAGCATGACTGGCCAAGTGCTATGTTGGCTACTCAATGTCCCGTACAGATTCATCCCATCTGTATAAAGCCCAAGTCTTAGATTCCTGACTTCTTCACCAAATTCAGGGTACAATAGATCAATCTTCTTCCACTGTGGGGAATCAGACGCATGTCGTAGGATCCCATCATAATTTTTCTTAACATCTGCATGCCACCTCAAATTCTTCACATCTATCGGATTGGCAAACAAGCATTGAAACCGTGATATTATAGGTAGATACCACATCACCTTGGCAGGAGAACCAGTTTTGGACTCCCCTGAAGTCGTCAATTTATACCGCGACGCACCACATTTTGGGAAATCTTTCAAATCCACATAGTAATTTTGAAATAATACACAATCATTCAGGCATGCGTGTATCTTCTTGGCATCCATTCCCATTGGGCACAACAATTTCTTTACCTGGTATGTTGAGATTAGCGGCTCGTTTCCTTCAGGAAGCATTTCTTTCAACAAAGACAACAATGACGTGAAGCTTTTGTCGCTCCATCTATTGTTAGCTTTCAGCTTATACAATCTCAACACAGTGCTAAGCTTTGTAAACTTAGAACAACCTATGTATAATGATATCTCAGCATCATGCACAATGTTTCTAAAAATGGGAGGTGGATCGGTGTGCTCTACCCCACAACTATCCAGCATCGCATCAACGATGTCTATTGGAACGGGTTCATTCACATCTACATCATCGGAGGCAATTTCTTCTTCCATACAAGCACTGCTATCGACATCAATTGGTTTCGGGTTTGAAATCTCTCCATGCTAGTGCCATTATGTATAGCCTTGTATAATCTCGTTGCACATGACATGACTTTTGATTTCATCACCAGTGCTAACTTTCAAATTGTTACCGCAATGCCTACATGGACAGTAGAACCTATCTCCAGGTTGTTTTCTATGTTCCTCGGCAAATCTAATAAACTGGTCAAGACCAGAAATAAACTCTGGGGTGCAGCGATTGCGAATGGACATCCATGATCTATCCATTCTATGATCAAAGAGAAAACAAGTATATATTACAACAAGATTAGGGTATAGGGTTAACAAATTAGAGTTTTTGCATGGTTAAAACTTTAGGCCAACAAATACATGTGTTGTCATTCTTATATATAATAAATGTGTACCACCTATCCCATTCTTGAACACCTAATTTTACTAGTAAGTGTATAATGTGTATTGGGTTTTCAAGAAAATTTCAGCAGCATTTCCCCGCTGTTCTCCAAGTACATATGTACTTAGAGAACAAACGGGAAAATGCTGCTGAAATTTTCTTAAAAACCCAATACACATTATACACTTACATCCTAGGTGAGATTAGGTGTTCAAGAACAGTCCCAAACCGAGGACTATCCAAGATTTACTCCTAATGAGTAAATCTTGGACGAGTTTCTAGGCCAACAAATACATGTTCTGTCATTCTTATATACAATAAATGTGTACCACCTATCCCATTCTTGAACACCTAATCTCACTAGTAAGTGTATAATGTGTATTGGGTTTTCAAGAAAATTTTGACAATATTTCCCCATTGTTCTCCAAGTACATATGTACTTAGAGAACAAACGGGGAAATGCTACCAAAATTTTATTGAAAACCCAATACACATTATACACTTACATCCTAAGTGAGATTAGGTGTTCAAGAACAGTCCCAAACCGGGGACTATCCAAGATTTACTCGTAATGAGTAAATCTTGGACGGGTTTCTAGGTCAACAAATATATGTGTTGTCATTCTATAACATTGATTTCAACATTTCGAGTGTCCATGCATGTTCATCATCAAGATAAAGATTGCACATAAATTAGTATGACCTAGGGATGGAGAGATTCATAATTGATTTCAAAATTTCAAACTAGCTCATGCATTATCATGAATCTACATCATACAATAGGGATTCATGTAGATGTTAGGGCGACACATCGAAACATCACTACAAAATCAGAGATTTAATATTAGGGTTTTAATATCTTACATAGATTGATCACAAGATTTTAACAATATAGTTAATTCAAGATTATGGTGAAATGTGTATTAGGGTTTTAATATCTTAATTCAACATGCATCAAAATTTACAGAATTAGGTCAAGCATTAGTATTCAATTGCAAATGTATCTTCTTCTTCCTAATCCCTCCTTACCAAATGGATAAAAGCAAGGCACGACCTGTGGGCTGGACACGACGGCTGTGGCTATGCTGGCCAGCATGGCCGTGTGGACAGCACAGCCGTGCAAGCCAGCACGGCCGTTCTGGCCAGCACATAGCCATGGCCGCCGTGTCCATCCCACATGCAGCTCGTCCCTTGCTTTTATCAATGCATTTTGGTAAAAGGGGAGCAGGAAGAAGAAGAGGTGGAGAATGAAGAAGAGGTTAGGTTGGAGGTAGGTGATTGTACATGTGAAAAGCTTAAATGCTGTAGGGAGTTTCCTTGCCGACGAGAGAAGGAGCAGCAAGCAGTGAAGCAGGCGGCGACCAGGTTGGGTTCAGTGACGGTCGTCGGAGCAGCGGCGGTCGGAAGGAGCAGGGGAGCGACGACCAGGTTGGGTTCGGTGACGGTCGTCAGAGCAGCGGCGGCCGGAAGGAGCAGGGGAGCGGCGACCAGGGGACCAGAGTGGGGGCCGGAGCAGCGGAGGCCGGAAGGAGCAGGGGAGCGGCGACCAGAGGACCAGAGCGGGGGACGAAGCAGCGACGGCCAGAAGGAGCAGGGGAGCGGCACACAAGGAGCAGGGGAGCGATGACGACATGCAAGAAGCAGAGGAGGGGAACCAGCGGTGAAATCGTGAGACCCTAGAGCGGAAAAATCGACAATGAAACAAAGAAAGGGGAAGAGTCGGGCTCACGCAGGTGCTATTAACTGCACCATAGGCATCGGTTGTATAAAAAACCGGTACCTAAGAATGAATGGCGTCGGTTATCTAAAACCAGCGACACCTATGCTCAATGATAGTCGTCGGTTTTTACTAGAAAAAACCGACGTCTATCTACATATGCCGATTGAAAAAATTGTTCTCGATTAATTATCATAGTCGTTAGTTTCTTTATCAAACTGACGCCCAAGGGGTGTGAAAATTCTCCTGGGAACAGCGTGGGAAAACCCATAGGCGTCGGTTATTATAGTAAAACCGACGACCAAAATGTGCCCAATTTCTGTTTCGCGAAAAACCTTTCGTCGTCGGTTTAAGAGTTAATAACCGACGCCATATGTTAAATTTTGGAGGTAATTTTTTTATTGGAAATTTTGGATTTGGCGGTTAACTTTAGGCGTCGGTTTCTTAATAAGGAATCGAAACTAAATAAAAGCGATACCCGTGTCTGGTCGCCCTTCACAGATAGATGTCATTTTTTTTTGAACCGACGCTTTATGTGTTAGGTGTCAGTGTATTTATACAACTGACGCCTTTAAAAGTGACGTTATAAGTCATTTCTGTAGTAGTGGAAGACTATAGGGAATGATATATATACTAGCACCCAAGTTTGTAAGGCCTTTCCTGCAAGCATTATCACCCGGGTAGCGTCCAATTCCAAAAGAACCATGATCTTTCTTCTTTTTAGGCATTTTGCTTTGAATGCTATCTGAACTAGTTCTAGCAAGCATTACCATCTCATGATCTTCGGTTGTATAATTCCTAGTCAATAAGGTTTTCATGTACTTGGACCAGGCATGCATATTAGTTAAAGCATCAAGGAAAGAAATATCCACATGCACCTTTTTCATGGCATCCCTAAATTTCATGAAATGACTATTAATCCTAGTTTGCTTTAGGGGGGTGATGGAGCTTCCACTTGTGTGGAATTGCATGCACCACTAAAAATCCTAAAGATAGTAAGTCTTTAGGTTTAGCCTTGCTTATATTAGATTGAGAACTCCACCCACATATGATAGGATACGTGGAAGTCTTATCGTAGTATAGTTAAGGGTTGAATCCACAGGACAACGGTCTTGTTGGGAGCAACAAGATAGAAAACGTTAGAATTTCACTTAACTCCTTAATAGTTGGTATCTAGATCAAAGAGTTGGTTTGGTTGTTTTAAACTAAGTGCAAGTAAAAGTAAGAAAGTAGATTTAAGGTTGTAAACAAAGTTTAAGAAACCACTAGGATGTGATCGGCTTTCACCACCACTATGCATGGTTCAAAACATGCAACATAAAAAACATAACCTGCAATAAAAGTCTAAACAGTTAGTATCTTTGTAGATTTAGTTTTCTTTCAGAGAACTAACTACGAGAAGTGTGGAAATGTTGAAACGCCAGCCATCCCCGAATGAATGGTCACTTACTTTACTTCATTCCCTTCACAAAGTGTGTTCCTCAACTTATCAAGGTTGTACTTTCGTACGTAAACTGATTCCATTTCATAGTATGAAAGTACAACGATGGAAGTGAGTTTACTCTACTTCTTGAAAAACACTCCTAGATACCGAAATAGATGCATGTTGGATACATGCATCAGAAACCAACATTCAATAGAGATTCGAATCTAATAGCATAAATGTAGACAATTCATACTAAAAGATAATAAGTAACACAAGTTGGTGATCAAGCAACAAGCATTCATTAAACGATTGGAGTTGAACTGAAAAGAAAGTAGATCTCTATTGCAAACTATGAATTACAATGCATGAAATGAAAACATGGGTAGCGGGGATACTCCCCGCACCCTAGTGTATAAGACTACTCGCTCATGGCAAGAACAAAGAAGGAGGCGAGAAGAGAGAGAGAAAGCATCATCTCCACGAAGGAGGGAGGAAGGTCAAACCCTTGGAGAGAGAGAGAGAACAACTATCTTCACACTTCGTAGCTTGCTTGATGACGAATCCTCCTCTTCCCACCTTCTTTGTCGATGAGAGAGAAAGTAGCTTGGGGATGGAGTATGGATCTCAGACCAGCAACCTCGGGGCAGTGGATGAAGGATGGAATGGCTTTGGAGCAATAGAGGCAGCCTCTGGATGTATGAAACTTGATACCTTGTGAGGACCCTTTGGGTCTTATTTATAGGCTTTGAGTGAAGTCCAAACGGTTTGGGCAGTTTTAGGCCCAAACGGTCTTGAAAACCATTTGGGTTCTGAGACCGTTTGGACTCTCGCAGTTTTGAAACCGTTTGGACTCTCTCAGTTTGGAAACCATTTGAGTCCTCACGATTTTGAAACCATTTGCCTTTATTCGGTCTTGGGACCATGTAACTTTATGCGGTCTTGGGACCGGTTGATCTCCATTCGGTCTTGGGACCGTTTGGCGTCCATTCGGTCTTGGGACTATTTGGTGTCCATTCGGTCTTGGGACCGTTTGGACTCTTCTCAGTTTCGAAACCGTTTGGACTCTCTCGGTCTAGAAACCATTTGAGTCCTCGCGGTCTTGAAACCGTTTGCTTTTATTCGGTCTTGGGACAATGTAACTTTATGCGATCTTGGGACCGGTTGATCTCCATTCGGTCTTGGGATCGTTTGGCATCCATTCGGTTTTGGGACCGTTTGGCGTCCATTCGGTCTTGCGACCGTTTGGACTCTTCTCAGTTTCGAAAACGTTTGGACTCTCTCGATCTAGAAACCGTTTGAGTCCTCGCGGTCTTGAAACTGTTTGCTTTTATTCGGTCTTGGGACCATGTAACTTTATGCGGTCTTGGGACCGGTTGGTGTCCATTCGGTCTTGGGACCGTTTGGTGTCCATTCGGTCTTGGGACCGTTTGATGTCCATTCGGTCTTGGGACCGTTTGATGTCCATTCGGTCTTGGAACCGTTTGGAGCTTTTGTGATTTTTTTTTGTATTTTTCTGTAGGAAATGAAAGGGAAAATTTAGGCTAATGATATATTTACAAAAGAGTGGAAAATTAAAGATTGTGTCTAATTTATTTAAGAATGAGTATGGAAAATTGAGAAAAAGGTAAGATAACATCACAAAATGGGAGGTTATCAACGAGCTTTGTATGGCGTGCGTGGTTTGTAAATAGGGATTTCTTGCTCGTTAATATCTACCAGTGGAACAACAGGGGCGGGAATGTAAGATTTTGGTGTAGGAGGAGTTTAAATGACCACAATATCATCATCCTCAAAGTCCAATGGTACAACTATGGGTTTCTCTAGGGGAGGAGGAGGGATATGAGTCTTCCCTGGATGAGTGGAGACAACCTTAAGTTGTTCAGGATGTTTTGGGTTGTTCTCCAGCTGTCCAACAAAGGTGCCTGTAGGGGGTTTCTATTGGGCGATGAGGTAGGCTAACTGAGCGTCAGTTGCCTTTTGGTAAGCTTGTGGTGCAAAGATGATTTGTTCCAAGACAGATTGTAACATCCTCGAAATGTAAACTTATTAATGAATCCTTAATTGAGAACCCTAATCTTTTAAAAAATTTAATTCTCATCCATAAAATAGAATCTAATGTGGGTTTTAGACCCAAATATACTATTTCAAGCAAAGACCAATAAATTAGCAACGATTACTCTCTTTTATGATGATTAATTTGATATCCTTTAATATTGAATGTAATTCTCTTTCTCTCTTTCCGGTATATCCTGATCACTGTACATATAAACCCTAATTGGTAGATGTCACGAAACCGTTCTTACCCCAATCCCAATCCTATTATCTAGACATTGAAAAAGGATTGAAGTGCCTGCCCTTGAGTGGCCCAATAAGATCTCACATACTGGCATATACAATAAAAAATAATAACTCATAAAATAGGAGATTTAAAGAAAAAACTAACCCAAATAGGGGATTTTGCAAATTATCCTTATCATCAGAGTATTTCAAGTGCGAAAGCGATCTAGTCAATGTTCCATTTGGTTTGCCTAAAATCAAGAAAATCATGACACAATCATTGCAATTGCACGATACGCTATAAAAAACAAGTAAACCAATTTATAGAAAAATAGTACTCTTGGCAGGACTTATATTCAAAATGTATAACAAGAGATTTTTTCAAAACCAATATTTATTTGACCAGATGTTTATTTCAAACAATTCAATTTTTATTACAAGTTCCCATTATGCTGATTTGAAAAGCATGCTTATATATTTTGTGTGGCTCCATCGCCCCAAAAGGATGGGGGGAGGTCACCAGGCTCATTCTCTCCATATGAGGTATGAGGCCAATGCACAAGTTCCACCCTCCGAATGAGGAGGTCGCTTGCACTCAATATCAATATTGTCATCATCAATATACATGCAGTCATAATGGGTGATGTTTTTTATGTTTTCATATTTTTCTCAAAATATAATATAGGAAAAATGGAAGACTAATAAATATGGAACAATAGCTAAACCAAATATATAGACAAGTATACCATCAAGAGATACATAAAAGGTATCTTTAATACAACCAGGGAGGAGATATAATAGAGTACCTTTCACCAAAGATTTAGAGTACATATCTCAACAAGTTATAGGTCAACCCTTCAAGTCAGATCCTAAATCAACAATATTTGGATCAAGGGTCAAGATCATGATATTTGAATATCATGTTTCAATATTATTGATTATAAGTGGATGACCTAACCCTAAGGTTGACATAGGTACATAAGTGATATTAATACAATATAGTAATAACTCACCTTTTGATAATCAATTTTGGGAAGAAACAATATGATAATGTAGTAGACCCTAAATACACATGTAGTCCAAATTTGTAGTCAAATGGACCTCATTTGACCCCTCAAAATGATTTTGGAAAAATTTGCTATAGTTTGAGCATTCAATATACTGATTGTTTTTGATTTCATATAGTTATTGATTTAACCAAGTGTCACATGGAGTATTGCATCCAGATTGGACTCCCGGACTCGGAGCCTTGAGCGACTGGGGGAGTCTTCCCCTTCACCCGATTCCCAGTACCACTGGTACTCTACTGAATGTGAAGACCCCCACCTTTATCTCCCTCTCCACGATCTCTCAGACCCAGTTTTCATCAGCAAATGTTTCCTTGTGCCTCCCCAAACCCAACTACCCCAGATTCCCAGGGTTTCTAATTCTAGAGATTCTCGACCACCATTGGATCCCTTTCCTCCCCTATTTTCCCCTTTTGTTGGGACTCCCGGTCACCCTAGGTGTCACACCTATAAGTAAACACCGATACACCATCACCCAAGGCACATAAACCCTTTTTAGTTGTTAATTTAATCTCAATCACCCTGACACTAGGTGAACCTATTTTACCTCTCAATTTCTGACATCCCAAACTCGACTAGGTGTTCTAATTATCTTCGAGCTTGGAAGGGAGGTGGGATATCATCGTGAAGGCATAATAAAGCTTTTACAACTTTTGATTCATTTGAAATGAAGGTAACCCCAAGTTCCAAGTATCCCCCATTTGCCTACATGGGTTTCTGTTTCCTTTGGCCGCTGCCTCTTTTATGTAGCTCAACCCTTTGTTTTGGATGTTTCATCTTCAGTTGGGTTCATGGATTGGATCAAACTCATTGGGTTGTTTATTTGTTGTTTTTTCCCCTTTGTTCTATTTTGGACACAAACTTGAACTGCTCCCCTGTGGTTCTCATGGTGATTGCCATTTTTCGGTGTTGGACCACCGCGAGACCCATGTTTGGGCTCGTTGGGTTTGTACGATGATGTAGATGACTACAAGATCCTTGATTTTCATCGACATGTATTGGTCCATGATCTGGATCCTCGAATGGATCCCCCTTGGTGCTGTGCTTCATCTTCCTCCTAGAGGAGGAAGATACAAAGTGTTGTTTTCTAAGTTTCACCCTTGGTTGGCGATTTCTTTATGTCACGCTTCTAGGGTTATGTTTGTCCTTTTTTTTTCAAGTACTGTGCACCTTCTTTAGGAGGGCCCCACTACCCAAGCTGTGTTCCCCCATTGGGCTAGGTGAGAAAGGGCCCCACTAGTTAGGTCTTAACCCCTTAATGAGATTTATCGATTTTTCTTGATTTCTAATTGGCCCATTCTTTATAATGGCAGTAAATCAATAGTTTATTAGAAAAATATGAAAAAATAGTCATTGGAATGGATTTTTAAAGAGGAACCTATTTTTCTAGTTTTATGACCCTAATTCCATTTTCTATGACCATGTTTACTTGAAAAACTCAATTTAGAGTTTAGGAAGTATTAATAATGATAATTAATAGAAATCATGTAATTTCAGGAACATAGGATTTGATCAAGATCAGGGATACTAAGTTAGGATCTACCTTTATCTAAGTAAGTGGGCCATGCCTCTATACATATGTACCTTGGTTGAATTACATGTTATGTATGCTTTAAATTCCAAGTTAATGAGTGAAATTAAGATAAAGATCATGTCTGAGATTGTATTACTGCACGTTGTTTGTTATATTCATAAAGTCCTCTATTTATCATAGATTCTCATTAGTTTACTATTATGATCATGTAATGGTTAAGGTATTGAAGAAAGAATAATGTAAATCATGTAATATTAATATTGAGGGAGAAATCCCATCATGTTAAATATTTTATGTTCAAGACCATGCTAATTTTCATTTTAAGAATCATGTTATAAGAATTTGATTAAGTTCTATATGCTCTCTCCATCATGGACCTCAAGGGTTCGTTGTGGACATTCATGCCAATTATGGGCTTCTATAGACAAATCATGGACCTCAAGGGGTCGTTATGGGCTTTTTAGCCAAATCATGGGCATTCATGCCAATTATGGGCTCTTAAGTTGGAAAATCATAGAGTACATATTTTACTTATTCAATTATTAATTATGTCAAGAATTAAATTCAAGAATGATTAAGTCAAATTCATGTCAAGATTTTCTCTCAAGTCAATTATATGTACTTTCTTTTCTTATAAAATGTATAGTGCCACTTACTGATGTATGTCTCTAATTTCACATGGACGCAGGATGAGATGTCCCTAGATCAAGGAGCAAAGGGGAACTGAAGCGAGCCTTTCAGAGTAACTGACATCAAAGGAGACTTTAGCTTGGTGGGGTGCCATCTACCATTCAATAGATTATCCAGTCTAGTTTTAAGTTCATGCTTTAGATTTGTTTAGCCTACATGTATTAGGTTTGTATTAAGATGAGATAGTTTATGTTTTCCCTTTCAAGAACAATGTATGAATCTATATTTTGAGTAAATGCATGGTGTTTCATTTATCTTGTTGCTATTGAATATCATATTTTGTGACGTTCCTACAAGCCAAGTGACGGATGTTATGGACAACATAGGGTTTTCTTCCGGTGATATATATATATATATATAATGTTTGGAGGGGCTTTACATAGACACCCTATCATCAGTTCATGGTGTGGGGGTATTATGTTATGCTTGAGGTTGAGGTGGTGGCTGATTAAGGTTTTGGAATTTTTGCCTTTGGCAGGGCCCGTGGTTCTAGAAATTACCCCTATAATTCCTTTGGTTCCCGAAGTTCCTATGATTGTTGTATGGGAAGCCTAAGGTGGACACTTGTTGTTTTGAGGGAATGATGGTCTCTGCGGGGGAGGGTGTTGAGAAGAGTTTTTCACTCCTAAGGGACTTCCATATTGAAATTCGGGATGGTTTCTGGAATGATTAAGATTGTAGTAAGCCCGGTCTGGGATACTATGGATGGAATTTAGATCCTCAACTTGCTGACCAACTTTTGGGTGCATACGATGGTTATAGAGCTATTGACATTGAAGGGTAGTATATCATACCCTTGGCAAATCCCACATAGAGATTCTGTGACTTTAACTTGTTGAGGTTGCCTCTCATTAGCGTTGAAGGAGGACTCTAGACGATCATGTTTTAGAGAAATCATTCTAGGGGCTTCAGTGATGGTTTGGATATCCATATTTACCTCAGCCTTAGCTACCTGGAGGACCCCATCGATTCCTCATCTTGCTTGCATTTTAGAGGTGTATTTTACTACCGCCAAAGAACTGAGTTATGAAACATGAACTTTCCTCTAGATGGAGAATGAAGGAATTTCTTAGTGTCATCATCAACACCATGGTAGAATATCTCTATAAGTTAAGATTAGGAATTGTCATGGTGAGGGTAGCATCAAAGGAGTTCCCTAAATCTTTCCCAAACCTCTCCTAGGGTCTCTCCTGGGATCATTGAAAAGAGAAGGATCTGTCCCCTAATTTTGCATGTGAGGGAAGGGGGGAAATATTTGTCCAAAAACTTGGTTTGTAGGGCCTCCCAGGTGGTGACCCATTCTTCACCCTCCATGGCATTATACCAACTACTAGCTTGCCCTGATAGAGAGTACTCGAACAACCTAAATCTAATGGCATCTTCAGAAATGGCTAGGATCTTGTGCTAGGAACAAAGATCAATTAAACATTGGAGGTGGTCTTGGCAACTCTCACCTTTATTCCCAGAAAATGGATTGGTTTGAAGCATGGCGATCCACTGAGTGCGTATCTCAAACTGGGGGGGCTGTAATTTTGGGTGGCATAATGGGGTATTGTGCATATCCAATTTTGGGTGTAGAAAAATCTTTCAATAATTTTTGTCTTTCTACCTCCCTTTGAGTAGCTTCTAAGGCCTCTTGTTTGTCCATACATGAATCTCACAAAGCGACTTCTTAGGCCACATGCTCGATCATCATGCACTATGTTTGAGAAGCGAGTTCTTTCTCAATCCTACAGATAAATTCCTCCTCATACATCCTAATATGGTTCTGTTGGTTCAAACGATGGAATGTTCTTTCTAGTTCTGGGTCAAAAACTGGCGATGCGGAATCAACTTTCGGCGGGCGTCACATGTACTTTTATAACTGAAAGATATATTTGAATGTAGAAAAACATACTACTAGAATGGAAAGTCAATAGAAGGATGAGATAGCACTTTCATAATGGTATCCAGAAGGTAGAAAAATGAAAAAAATGTTTTATTCAAAAAATTTTGGGGTTCGAGAAAATAATTAGTTGTCCTCGACAATGACACCATAATTGGTACACGTTGTTTAGCACACCAATTCACTAAGATATTTATCCTAAAGTTTAACCTTTTTACTTTTCAATTAAGACTAGTATAGAAGGATTGATCCCACAAGACAACATTTTTAAGATTATTTTTTTGAACCCAATTGATTTTCAAACTTCATTTATTTTTGGAGTTTTTGAATATTTGAACAAGAAAGTAAATTCTGTGATTTGGAGGGTGATTATACTAGAACAAGAATGTAAATTGGAGGATGAATAAAAGATTACACTAGAAGCAATGAAATGGAAATATTATGCTAAGGAAAGAAAAGGAGGGAGATTGTTAGCACAAAATAAAAGACAGAATTATCTAAGAACAAGAATTAATTATAGAAATGAAAGGAAGATGATTAGAACAAGTAGTTAAAGGAGAACAGTTGAAATTAGACGGTCAAAGCATCAAGGCTTAGGGATTTCACCACCTTAGCCAAATCGAAAATAAACACATGATGAGCAAGATAAAAGAAGGTATGCAAATCATTCATAAATGAAACACAAGAGACAAACTTCATGTGAACCCATTGTTCCTGGTGTTCACGCATCCTCGTTAATCATCCTACTAGGGAAAATTTTGCAGTCACATCCAAATCCCTATGCAATTGGTTTAGTCATTTTAAATCTCAGTTTCCACAGTCATATCCGCCAAAATTTAACCCACAATAAACATGATCAATTACTTCATTAAAATCGATAATTGCTAAACCCAAAAGCCATCTATCTAAAAAGTCATGTAGAACCTTGATATAATCAACACATGGCTAAGGGGTACTCCCCTCGCCTCGATAGAGAAAGTACTCAATATCCATGGTAAGGAATAAAAAAACAAGGGAAATAAGGTAGGAAGCCATAGATTGGAAGGACAAAATCTCCAAGAGGACCAATGTTGGTGACTATGAAATAGCTTGCTCTCTTAATTCCCTACTCCCAGAGAATGAACTAGAAGTAAGAATAAGAAAATAAAGTGAGATCTAGAGACGAAGAATGGAATTTTATTGCCAAATGAAGATTACACACTATGAATCGAAAGTAATATAGTTTAATTAAGAGATGAAAGTAAAAAATTAGGATGCTTTTCTTAGTGGAGCCCCCTCTTTTTATAGGGGAAGGATGGGTGGAAACCCTAAAAGGGGGAGAAACAAATGGGAGAGGCGACTGCTGATTTGTGCTGCACACAAGCTAAAAAATGACTGTCTCGCTAGCCAAGACAATTGTCTGACTAATGGTGTGGCATGGCCTAAGGGGCAGTGGTCAAAACACTAATCCAAGGATGGTGGGACCTTTTGATTCAGTTTCTTGGTCTTGAAGAATTATCCGAATTAATCGTTTGGGTGCGGGACACCTGTGTCGTCCCACTGTGCACATTAATCAACTTTGAAATCCTAAGGTTTGAGTGCAACACATACATTTCACCTAGCATGGTCATGAGATGGCCGTCTCGGGCATACTTGGATGCTCGGCCAGTGACATAAGCCAATTGGTTCATTGAGTTAAGACGCCTGTCTAGAGTGTCAAGATGGCATGTTGAGCCGAGGACCAAATGGTCTTCTGGCTCTGGGTTTGGAACTTCTTGGAGATGAACCGACTGTCTGGTGTTGTGAGATGGTCATCTCGTGAGCTCAATAGGTCAGAATCTTACTTTGAAGAAAAAACCTACAAAGAGTGAAGGATACGATCAATATTTGCACAAATAATCAAAAAGTGGGAACATTGCAATTTGACCTAGAAACTACTAAATGGAGATAAGTACTAATAAAAAAGACCATGAAATTCATGCCAAAAAATAGATGAATGTGTATTCATCAAGATTTTACTTCTGTTCCTCATGTTACTAATCCTCAGATGGTGACACTGAGCTTGTCTGACCTTGATAGACTGATCAAGGCAATTTCTACTCCTACTGTTACTCCTCAAGAAAACATTGACCAACACTTAGGTGACCCTTCATGTCTTCAAGATTCTTCCTCTTCATCAAATGCTAACCAGATTATTGATTCGGGTGCTACAATTCATAGACTGGTAATAAGAAACTATTTACTTCTATGAAATTTTTTACTTGCCATCCTCCTACGCATCTAGTAGATGGGACCAATTATCTAATTATTGGGAAGGAATATGTGAACAAAAATTTCCTTAAGTCTCTTGTTTCTGCCTAAACTCATGTTAAACTTGATGTCTGTTAGTAAAATACCAAAACCTCAAACTGCACTATAACCTTCTTTCCTTACACTGTCTCTATGCATGATCTCATGCTGAATAAGACGATTGGTGGGGGATATTAAGGTGGGATGTTCTATACTACTTGCAAACCTCATCAAACCCTTCTACTACTACTCTTGTGGCCCAATCTAGCTCCCTTAATCAATGGCACATGTGACTTGTCTATTTCCACATTGAACTCTTTATTTTCAACTTTGTCTATTGAGAACGTTTCATGTTAGTCTTGTCAGCTTGGATTAAATTACCGAACAATGTTTCCTTATCGTCATAACAATAGGAGACCAAGTTTATTTTACTTAATTCACTCTAATGTTTGGGGACCATGTCATATTGCTATCCATACTAGTGTATGGTAGTTTGTTACCTTTATTGATGACTGGTATCATGCTAATTGGATCTATTTGTTAAAATATTGTTATGAAATTTTAGATGTTTTGTCCAAATTTCTTAATGAGATAAAAACTCAATTTTCTACTGCTCCTAAATTCGTCGTCACTGATAATGTTTTTGAATATGTGAAACATGGTTTTCAAAAGATTTTTATTTCTAAGGGAATTAGTTTTTGGTATGTATGCCCAAAGAGACAATTGTATGATGATTTAAATGGAATACCTTGTAAACAATTTGAGTAATAATGAAGGCAATCTTCCAATTTATTCTGTTTTATTCAATTATGAGATAATAATGTTACTTAATAAATGTCAGAAGAATGATATTACTGAATGACATATGTCTTTGAGTTGAGGACCTGAACAATGAGATCATACAAATTTCAAGAGTATATACATTTTTATTATGTCCCTATTCAGATGTTATTGTTGAAGGTTGATGGACAACAATAACACTTAAGAGCAGAGTATGTGTTGGTTGATGACAAAATATCATTAGACATGATATGCAATATCAAACTAAACACATAGATACTTGTTAGAGAATAATGTATTAGATAGACCTACCTTGAGAGTGATACATGGAAACCATGATTGGTAGTCAGAATCATCTCTCATAGTGATGGTGGTGGTTTTTGTTCTTAGACCTAAAGTCTCTAACTCATCACATGTCGTTCAATGTACTTTGAAATCATTCACCCGACCTTGAAGTGTTTCTATAAAGGTGCTACTCAGGTGCTCTATGACACATGGGGATGAACGTAGGTGACGTGGATGGAATTTGACCCTCCTCTAGGAGCACTACTACAGAAACAACGTTCAATGTCGCTTTTCGGGGCGTCAGTTTTTTTAAAGAAAGTGACGTTGATAAACATTACACGTCGGCATTTAAGGAAAACTGATGTCTATATTCGAAGACCATCTAGACACGGGTATTACTTTTTATTTAGTGTCGGCTGAAGAAAAGAAACCGACGCCTAAAATATAGCCCGTGAAATCCAAATCTTAGAGTGAAAAAAATTGCCTAAAGAAGATAAAAATTGTGTATAATTTTTACCATATGGGCGTCAGTTTTTGTGGGATAACCAACGCTGATAAGGGTTCGCACGCCCTCCCTGCCAAAAATTTTAGGGTAAAGGATTATCCAATTGACGTCAGTTGTTATTTTCAGCCGACACTTATTCTGTTTAGGTGTCAATTTTTAAGATAACCAATGCCTTTTTATTAACTTAATAGCCCCCAGGAGAAGCAGACTCTCTTCCCCTTTCTTCTGTTTCATCGCGTAAATAGACTCCTCCTTCCGCCGCCGCTGCCGCACCTGCTTCCTGCTGTGTCGCCGCCGCCAGCTGCTACTTCTCTGCTCACCGCCGCCGCCAGCTACTGCTGATTCTCTGCTCGTCGTCGCCGCCACCTCCTTCTCCTTCTGCTTCTTTGCTCGGCACCACTGCTCCTCACACCGCCGCCGATAGGGACGAAGCTCGTCTCCACGCTGCTAGCTGCTCAACAGGTAGGCCCTCCTCTTCTTCCTCCATGCCCCTCTTCTTCTTCCTTCTTCCTCCTTACCAAAAACAAGCACGACCATGTGGGCTGGGGCCGTGGCTGTGTTGGCCGACCACGACCGTCTTGCCCAACACGGCCGTGCTCAGCCAACACAGCCATGGCCGTGGCCAGCCCACACGACCATGCTTGCTGTTGGTAAGGAGGGAGAAGGAAAAAAAGAGGGTATATATTCAAATGAAATCAATTATGAATTTGTGATGAAATCAATCATATGATGAAACCAATTATGTTCAAATTAATTATGTTCAATTATAAGATGAAATCAATTATGTTCAATTATACGATGAAATCAATTATGTTCAAATATTGTGATGAAATCAATTATGATGAAATCAATTCTGATGAAACCCTAACATCTACATGAATCCCTATTGCATGATGAAACCCTAACATCTACATACTCTATATGATACCTAAAATTGTGATGAAACCCTAAAATCAATTGTGATGAAACCCTAACATCTACATATATATCCAAGATGATGAACATGCATGGACACTAGAAATGTTGAAATCAATGTTATAGAATATGATACCTAGATTAAATGATGTTACATGAAACCTAGGATATGAATGATGAAACTAGGATTGTAGGTATTGGAATGACAACATACATGTATTTGTTGGCCTAGAAACCCGTCCAAGATTTACTCATTAGGAGTAAATCTTAGATACTCCCCGGTTTGAGACTGTTCTTGAACACCTAATCTCACTTAGGATGTAAGAGTATAATGTGTATTGGGTTTTCAAGAAAATTTCATTTATTATATATAAGAATGACATCACATGTATTTGTTAACCCTAGACCCTAATCTTGTCCTAATATATACTTGTTTTCTCTTTGATCATAGAATGGATAGATCATGGATGTCCATTCGCAATCGCTGCACCCCAGAGTTTATATCTGGTCTTGATCATTATTAGATTTGCCGAGGAACATAGGAAACAACCTGGAGATAGGTTTTACTATCCATGTAGGCATTGCGGTAAAAACTTGAAAGTCAACACTGGTGATGAAATCAAAAGTCATGTCATGTGCAACGGGATTGTACAAGGCTATATAGAATGGCAATGGCATGGAGAGATTTCAAACCTGAAATCAGTGGATGTCGATAGCAGTTCTTGGGTGGAAGAAGAAATTGCCTTCAATGATGTAGATGTGAACGAATCAGTTCCAGTAGACATCGTTGATGCGATGCTGGATAGTTTTGGGGTAGAGCACACCGATCCACCTCCTAGTTTAGAAACATTGTGCATGATGTTGAGATACCGTTATACACAGGTTGTAAGTTTACAAAGCTTAGCATTGTGTTGAGATTGTATAAACTAAAAGCTAACAATCGATGGAGCGACAAAAGCTTCACGTCATTGTTGTCTTTGTTGAAAGAAATTATTCCTGAAGGAAACGAGCTACCAATCTCAACATACCAGTTAAAGAAATTGTTGTGCTCAATGGGAATGGAGGCCAAGAAGATACACGCATGCCCAAATGATTGTGTATTATTTCAAAAGGACTATGTGGATTTGAAAGATTGTCCGAAATGTGGTGCGTCGCGGTATAAATTGATGACTTCGGGGAGTCCAAAACTGGTTCTCCTGCCAAGGTGATGTGGTATCTACCTATAATACCACTATTTCAATGCTTGTTTTCCAATCCTATATATGCGAAGAATTTGAGGTGGCATGCAGATGTTAAGAAAAATAATGATGGGATACTACGACATGCGTCTGATTCCCCACAGTGGAAGAAGATTGATTTATTGTATCCTAAATTCGGTGAAGAAGACATGAATCTTTTATCAAGTATTTTATATCGATGATCCTGCAAATGATAAATGGTTAGTTGTTCTTCATGGTAAAAGACAGTTCATTGAAGATCCTATAGATGAATAAGAGTACTATGATAAGTATGATGACTCCGGTCCATTCTCAGTTGGGTTGCCAACACCACCAAACATTGAAGCTGGGGATCACGATGACTTGTATGTTCGCAGGGATCACAATGAATGATTGTTAATTGATAAAAGATCACAATATTAGAGGCATGAATGTTTATATTTTTTATATGTTTTATTTTTCTGAATGTGAACTTTACAATGTGAACTTTACAATGTGAATGTGGACTTTACAATGTGAATTACTTTACAATGTGAATGTGAACTTTACAATGTGAATGTGAACTTTACAATGTGAATTACTTTACAATGTGAATGTGTACTTTATAATGTGAACTTTACAATTAGTGTTACTTTACAATGTGAAATTTATAATTTGAATGTGAACTTTCATATGGCTGAGCATTCCCATGATGACCGTGCTGATGATCACCGTGAGGGTGAGGATGTGCTTGCGCCGCCTGACAATGTAAGTTTTAAGAATGTATCCCTGAGGTTTCTATCTATATGTTCATTTATAATTATATCATGTAAGTGTGTTTTTTTTAAATCAAATTTTAGGTTGCTGATGTACCCCCTAAAGAAATTACAACACTTGATGAGCAGTAAAAGAAAATTGAGAAAGTAAGGGGAATCACAATGATGAACAAGTTAATACAACAAAAGGGCAATGGACCCAAATTGGCTGTGGATTTCGATCATGTAGGAAATCCATATGGAGTGAACCGCAACTCATTTGTTTCATATCTTGGGGTTCTTACTCGCAGCCATTGCAGTCCTATCTTAGAATCCTGGAATAAAGTTCCTAATGGGAAGAAAGACCACATATGGAAGGAACTATGCTTGAGTTATTATTTGTAATTCTATTTGTGTAGATTACTAATTTTTAGGATACTAGTTAATAGCAATTCTATTTAATTTGCAGAGCATATTTGATCTGGATGAAAGCTGCATCGTAAATGTGTGATGCAATGCTGTGTGAGGGTCCTAAGGAACTATAGGACCAATCTCACCCGAGATTACATACGCGATGCTGATAAGAGGTTCTTGATTGATTTCCAATTCTAGACATTGATCACTATTTCACTAACTCTAAACTAATAAATTTTGTTTGTATACTCTTTAAAAAATAAATTTAGGCAAAAGGAAGCGACAAAGTAATGGAACTACCTAGACCCCAAAGATTGGGAGGCATTTGTTACCCAAAGAAAAATAGATGAATTCAAGGTATTAAGCGCCATTCCCAATTTAATTAATATACATTTTTATGTATTCACCTATTCAAGATTAACCTTTAGGTATTAAGCGATGCTCAATGAGAAAGGCATGCACTGAATGTGCACGACCACACAATGGGTCCAAGAGGATATGCAGGCGTTCACCAAAGACTACAGGTTGAGTCTTCTCAGCCTACAAAAACCGACAAAAACCAATGCCCATATGGTAAAAACATGCCTCTGATACTGTGATCTTTTTTCAATTAACATTCCTTCAATGTGATCTCCACGCACATATAAGTCACCATTAGCTTCAATATTTGGTGTTGGCAACCCAACTGAGAATGGACTCGAGTCATCATACTTATCATAGTACTCTTCTTCATCTCTACGATCTTTAATGAGTTGTCTTTTACCATGAAGAACAACCGACCATTTTTCATTTGTAGGATCATCGATATAAAATACTTGTTTTGCCCATGATGCCAATATGAATGGTTCACCCTTCTCACCAATCTTTTCAAAGTTCACTAATGTGAAACCCAATTCATCCACTATAACTCCTTTGGTGTTATCAACCCAATTACATTTAAAGAGTGGAATTTTGAAATCTATGTAGTCAAACTCCCATATGTCTTCAATGACACTGTAATATGACATTTTAGCTTCACGTGGACTCTTATCCTTTGCATTGACAAAAAACAATGAAGATGCTTGATGGGTGACCCCACTGTTTTAGACGATGCTCTTATCATCTTGACACTTTGTGTAACATGAGAACCCATTTATGTCAAACCGTTCATAAGACATAACATTCATTTTTGGTTTAAAGGTGAGGCATTTGATATTTGTAATAAGATCATTTGGTGTTTGAGATAGTTGATGTAAGACTTTATATTCAAACCACTTAATAAATGTCTTGTTATGCTCTCTAGCAAGCCACATTGAATTGGCTTGAGGATATTGTTTCTTAATGAAATTGGTATGCTCCTTGATATAAACACTCACTTCGTCAATGTTGTGTAAAATATACAGGTGAGCTTGTTCCAACAGCTCACGACTGATTACTTTCATCTATGATCCTAAAATCCCTTTGTCAAAATAATCCTCAATATTCTTATCATTTACAGGAGCATCATTACCACTCAGAAAGTCATTGCAAAAATCTATAACCTCTCTCACCACATAACCCTCAATAATACTAACTTCAGGTAGATAACGGTTTTGAACATCACCTTTAAAAATGCTCATGCATCGTTCAAAAGGATACATCCAATGCTAGAAAACTAGTCCCAACATTTTCACTTCCCTGGTCAAGTGGACAACAAGATGAATCATGATATCAAAGAATGAAGGAGGAAAATACATCTCAAGATGACATAGGGTAACAACCACTTCTCTTTGCAACTTATCGAGAGTCTCAAGATCAATAACTTTGCTGTACAAACTGTTGAAGAAGGGACAAAGTCTGGTGATTGCAAACCTTACATGCTTTGGCAGTATATAATTTTTTTCACAGGAAATATTTGTTGCATTAGAGCGTGACAATCATGAGACTTAAGACCTATCAGCTTCAGATCTTTCATTGAAACCAATCTACATAGTGTGACAATCACGAGATTCAAGACCTATCAGCTTCAAATCTTTCATTGATACTAATCTATGAATGTTGGATGAGTAACCCTATGGTGCCTTAACATTAACCAAGCACTCACAAAAATCTTTGTTCTCCTTTCTAGATGATGTGTAACAAGCAGGAGGTAAATATGTTTTCCGATCACGACTAACTACTTATGTTAATTCTAGCCTTATTCCCATTTCACGTAGGTCCATTCTGGATTTGATCCCATCTTTAGTCTTACCTGGTATATTCAACAGATTACTAATGACGCTATCACAAACATTTTTCTCAACATGCATGGCATTAATACAATGCTTGACTTTCGAAGAACTCCAATAAGGAAGATCCCAAAATATTGACTTCTTCTTGAATAAAGATTTGTCACTCCGTGTGGCCATGGCACAATGTAATCTCTTACCAAATTTATTGAAAAAGTCTTTTACTCTTTCATAAACCCTGGTATAGGTTTAGTAGCACTCTGTTCCTCGTTCCATCCATTGAACACTTTGCGCAACCTTCTGTACATATCGAATTTTGGAAGAAACCTTCAATGAAAAAGATATACAATCTTGCCACCATGTTTTAGTCATATTGTATCAGTGTTCTCTTCACATATAGGACACACTTTAGATCCTTTGACACTGTATCCAAATAAATTCCCATATGCTGGAAAGTCATTAATAGTGCAAAACAGCATAGCGTGCAAACAAAATCTCTCTCTACGTGAAGCATCATAGGTCATCACATCTTCACCCTAGAGTTTCTTTAAGTCATCAATCAGAGGTTCAAGATAAACATTGATATCATTTCTAAGTTGTTTAGGGACCGATATCAACAATGACAACATAACACACTTATTTTTCATACACAACCAAAGAGGAAGATTTTATATAGAAAGTATAACAAGCCAAGTGCTATGTTGGCTGCTCAATGTCCTGTATGGATTCATCCCATTGGTACAAAGCCCAAGTCTTAGATTCCTGACTTCTTCATCAAATTTAGGGTACAATAAATCAATCTTCTTCCACTATGGGGAATCAGACACATGTCATAGGATCCTATCATTATTTTTCTTAATATCTGCATGCCACCTCAAATTCTTCACATCTATCAAATTGGAAAAAAGAATTGAAACCGTGGTATTATAGGTAGATACCACATCACCTTGATAGGTGAACTAGTTTTGGACTTCCCCGAAGTCGTCATTTTATACATTGACACACCACATTTTGGATAATCTTTCAAATCCACATAGTCTTTTTAAAATAATACACAATCATTCGGGCATGCGTGTATCTTCTTCGCCTTCATTCCCATTGGGCACAATAATTTCTTTAACTCGTATGTTGAGATTGACAACTCGTTTCCTTCAGGAAGAATTTCTTTCAACAAAGACAACAATGACGTGAAGCTTTTGTCGCTCCATCTATTGTTAGCCTTCATCTTATACAATCTCAACACAACACGAAGCTTTGTAAACTTAGTACAACCTATGTATAACAGTCTCTCAGCATCATGCACAATGTTCCTAAACATGGGAGGTGGATCAGTGTGCTCTACCCCACAACTATCCAACATCTCATCAATGATGTCTATTGGAACTGGTTCGTTCACATCTACATCATCTGAGGCAATTTCTTATTCTACACAAGCACTGGTATCGACATCTACTGATTTTAGGTTTGAAATCTCTCCATGCTATTTCCATTATATATAGCCTTTTGCAATCCTATTGCACATGACATGACTTTTGATTTTATCACCAGTGCTGACTTTCAAGTTTTTACCACAATCCCTACGTGGACAGTAGAACCTATCTCCAGGTTGTTTCCTATGTTCCTTCGCAAATCTAATAAATTGATCAAGACCAGAAATAAACTCTGGGGTGTAGAAATTTGGAATGGACATCCATGATCTATCCATTCTATGATCAAAGATAAAAGAAGTATATATTAGTGTTTAGGGTTAAAAGATTAGGATTTAGGGTTAAAATATTAGGATTTAGGGTTAAAATATTAGGGTTTAGAGTCTTATATATATAATAAATGTGTACCACTTATCCCCTTCTTGATCACTTAATCTCACTAGTAAGTGTATAATGTGTATTTTATTTTCAAGAAAATTTCGACAACATTTCCCCATTGTTATCCAAGTACATTGATGTACATGGGAAAATGACCACCGACATATGTACTTAGAGAAAAAATGGGGAAGTGTTGACGAAACATCATGAAAACTAAATATACATTATACACTTACATCCTAAGTGAGATTAAGTGTTCAAGAACATTCTAAACCAGGGACTATCCAAGATTTACTCCTAATGAGTAAATCTCGGATGGGTTTCTAGGTCAACAAAATACATGTATGCTGTCATTCCTATACCTACAATCATAGTTTCCTCATTCATATCTTAGGTGTTGTGTAACATCATTTAATTCAATTCATTCTTCCATTTGGGTAAGTTCATTCATTCATCAATAACCCTAATTAATCATTAATAATCAACTACACAATTTTGAAGAACAATTATATATTAAACTAAGTTAAATCAATCACTAACAAGAGAGAAAGAAAGCAATATCAATTAATTAAATTCATTCATTCATCATTAACCCCACTTAATCATTATTAATCAACTACACAATTTTGGAGAACAATTATATATTGAACTAAGTTAAATCTTAGAGAAACTAAGTGTAAATCTAATTAATTAAGTTCATTCATTCCTCATTAGCCCTTATTTATCAATATTCATCAACCCTAATTAATCAATAATTATATATTGAACTAAGTTTAATCTTAGATCAACTCACTGCACTGGTGGAGCAGGCTGTGGTGGCAGCAGTCAGAGGTGGAGGTGGTCGCAGGTAGAGGTGAAGCAGGTGGTGAGCAGCGGTGGTGGATATGACTGAGATGAAGCTAGCGGTGAATATGGTGGCGAGCGGTGGTAGGGTGGTGGGCTATGGCCGTGGTCGTTGGTGGATATGACTGAGCAAGCGAGCAACAATGGAAACTGAATTGGAGTAGCTCTCACCAGCAGCTCCACAGTGATGGTGAGCTCCTCAGTGATGGCTCCTCAATAGCAGGAGGAGCACAATGACATCACAGCTCAGCAACAGCAGCGGTGGCAGCGAGCGGCAACATAGAATCGTGATACCTAGAGCAACAACAAAGAATCGGGAATGAAATAGAGAAGGGGAATAGTCTAGCTCATGCGCATGTGCTATTAAGTTAACTATCAACGTAGGTTATTACAAAAAGCCGACACCTAATTGCAATAGGCATCGTTTCCAAAAGAAAACCGACACCTATTTGCAACTTTAAACAAAAAAATTTGCACCCGGTCAGGATTTCTGTTGTCAGTTTCAACATCTACAACTGATGTCTATCTACATAACCTGAAAAAAAAGTTCTTGAGTTACGATCATAGTTTTTAGTTGTCAATATAAAAATGACGCCGAATATGGAAATTGGGGGAGGGGAATATTTTCATGGGACAACGTGGAGACAAACTTCCTCGTCAGTTCTTTATAAAAAACCGACGACAAATGAGGGGATAAATTTTTCCTTGCGAAGGATGTTTAGTCATCTGTTCTTTCAAACAAACTGATGACATATGAGGGGATAAAAATTTTCACGGGGCTTGGCGAGAAACATATGTCTTCGATTTTAGTACAATCGACGTTGAATCAAAAAGTATGGAGGCAAAATTTTTTCCCTGGAAAATTGTGTTTTGCGGGTTATTTTGGACGTCAATTTTTTTTACAAACATACGTTAAAGAAAAAGCTATACCAGTGTCTTTTGTAAATTTGCTGGCCTTCACATATAGGTGTCAGTTGTCATTTTAAGCTGAGGTCATAGTATATTGGCATCGATCTTTTATTATTAACTAACACCATCATATGTGATGTTATACGTCATTTCTGTACTAGTGAATGATGCATTTACTTCAAATGATTAATGTGCATATCCGATTAGATCCCACATATGTTCCCTATATATATGATATGATATATATGCAATACGTGTCACCTTAAAACCATTTTGATGGTGATTAGAATCATGGTCATGGCCTTTAGATGTAGACCTTTTGTTCTTGGTTGGATGGTTTATGCTGCTGCTTATATCTTGTTTTGCATACCGAGCCTCTCTCTTCATTCCATACATAAAAGTATTAAATTATTTCCTTTCTATACTCCCCTGAATGTAACTCGAGGTTTCCCAATTACAATGTAATATAAATATTATTTGGATAGCTTTGATTTCCTATTATGGCAAAGACGACATTATGTACTAGGTGAATTAATCGAGTCAGGAGATGAACTGATCAACTAGTGGACTGAGGAGGCCGATGATAGAAAGAGACAATTGATCATATGGTAGCCCAACCAACCAAGTGGAAGAGTCTAGGCATTTCAAGGAGTGGAGGCCAGATAGTCAATCTGTGAGACCAACTGATCGACCAAGAGGCCAAACACCTGGTTCAAAAGGTTGAACCGATTGGCCCGGATTGGATCCTACACATATCGTCATCAACAACAGGCTGCTACATATTATGTGGACCTTAGATGGTAGTAATATGATTGTGCCTCCAAAGAATTACAATAGGATAGCCATAGCCATTGCTTGTGTTTATTATTGCATGTTTTCTTTGTGGTTATAACAAGTATATGATACATATAATAAATATGTGGTGATTGGATATGTAAATATATATATAAATACAGGATCCCTCAATCAAACATATTAAATCTTAGAGGCTTTTCATAAGAAACACTCATGAAAATCTTGACCGACTATGTGTTGGCACGCCAAGTTTGGTGTGCTATCCATCTCGTCAAAGTGTGATGGTCGTTATGTGGGTCTGCCAAGCGGGTGCATAACTATTGTGTTGGCTTTTGGGCCAGACTTAACTAGGTGAGCTTAATGAGATTAAGTACCTAGAAGTATGCATATGACTATGACAAAGAGTTGCTCATACCTTCTATCCAAGAATTGTATAAGATGTAATTGGCAAAAGTTGCCTACTGTAATAATTGGTTATGGACACTGGCGTTGACTGGGTAATAATTCAATTGTTTTGGGTCGTGTCTCACTAGAATATTATACGATGCAATCTTCCAAATTGATAAGAGTGGGTTATCAATTTGTATAAAATAATGGGGGTGATACTAATTAAAAACCTAAATGAATATCATCAAATTTATTTTAATCAAATAAAATAGAAAATGTTTTGACTAAATTGCAAATTTTTCTTTTAGAATAAAATGATGACAAACAACACATTTTCTTTGTAGTTGGTCTTTGAGAAGAACAAGTTGAATGGGAATAATTTCTATGATTGGTTTAGGATATTGGGAATTGTTCTCACACAAAAGAGCACAAGATCTCTGTCCTAGAAACACCAGAGCCAAATGGACGTATTCTCACTGCGCCTAAGGGTGACAAAGATGCTTACAAGAAGAACTCTAAGGATGTCGTGGATGTCAAATGCCTAATCCTATGCTCCATGAACTATGAGTTGTAGAGACAACATGAGAACATGGATGTGATTGAGACGGTAACACATCTTAAGAACATGTACCAAGATTAGGCAAGACCAGAGAGATATTATGTCTCCAAGGTGCTACTTAAGTGCAACATGGTAGAAGGAGATCCAGTAGGTCCCCATGTGCTCAAGCATATTGGATATGTGGAGAACCTTGTGAGATTGGGATTTACCTTGGGCCAATAGTTGGCCACTGACGTGATTCTACAATCACTGCTAGAGTCATATAGTCAGTTCTGAACTACAACATGAATAATTTTGAGAAGTTGTTGTCAAAATTAGTTGGCATGTTGAGAACAGTTGAAACACATATGAAGAAAGACAACCCAAAATCTGTGATGATGATCAATAGAGCAAAAGTGAAGTCCAAGGGAAAAGGCAAAGCTAAGAAGTGTTCTAAAGTTAGATAGAAGACCAAGTCTTCTGTACTCAAAGCAAAGGGAGGAGTCACCAAGGAAGGCAGTTGACACCACTATTACCAGCCTAGACATTGGAAGAGAAATTACCCTCTCTATCTGGAGGAACTAAGGAAGAAGAAGGAGTGGATAGAGATCTTCACTTTAGGTATATAAATTATTGAGATAAATCTATCTACTTCTTCATCTTGGGTACTAGATATCGGATGTGGATCTCACATATGTTAGAATACATAGGAACTACACATTGAAAATGGAGCAAGAGTTGCTGCCACTGCAGTTTGAACCTATAGTTGAACTCTACCCATGGGGCTTGTAATGGAGTTAAAGAAATGCTATTTTGTACCATCCATAAATAGACATATTATTTTTGTATCTTCTATGGACAAGGATAGATATGAATTTCATATAAACAATGGTCAATATTCTATTTCAAAAGGTGGGATGTTTTATGGCAGTGCCCCGATCTCCTATGATCTTTATTTGTTAGATCTTAAGACAAATGTTTACAATGTAAATACCAAAAGACTAAAAATCAATAACTCAAACAAAACATATCTTTGGCATTTTCGTCTAAGGCACATCAATGAGAATCACATATCCAGACTCCATAAATATGGTTATCTAGACTCTTTTGATTTGAATCAATAGAGACATGTGAGTCTTGTTTGTTGGTCCAGATGGCCAAAACTCCCTTCACCAGCAATAATGAGATAGATAGTGATCTATTAGAACTCTTACATACTAATGTATGCATCCCTTTTAGAATGAAGGCTAGAGGTGGGTATCAATACTTCATTACCTTCACTGATGATTTCAATAGGTATGGTTATGTTTACTTGATTAGACATAAATTAGAAAATCTTGAAAAGTTCAAGGATATCATGAATGAAGTACAAAACCAACTTGGCAAGAGTATGAAAACACTTCATTCTGACCGGGGTGGAGAATATGAAGCCAAGAGTTTGAGGGCCTTCTGTGAGCATGTGATATCATATCACAATGGACTCCACATGGAATCCCACAACACAATTGTGTATAAGAAAGAATGAATCACACATTTCCAGATATGGTGCGATCAATGATGAGTTTTTCCGATCTTCCAACTTCCTTATGGGGATATGCTCTTGAAACCACCTTGTTTACACTAAATCATGTACCATCTAAAAGACACCATATAAGATATGATATGGGAAGTGTCGCAATGTCTCTTTCATGAAGATATGGGGCTGTGAAGCTTATGTGAAAAAGTAGTTTTCTAAAAAACTTGGATCCAAATATGATAAATGCTATTTTATTGGGAATCCTAAGGAAACCAAAGGATACTACTTTTATACTCCATCTGACTTCTAAGTATTTGTTTCCAAGGATGGTGCATTCCTAGAAAAGGTATTCATTTCCAAAGGAATCATTGATGATGAGCCAATTACCTACCTTGAAGCTGTTAAGGGACTAGAACCTGAGAAGTGGCTAGAAGTCATGAGATCTAAAATGGAATCCATTTATACCAACAAGGTATGGAACTTGGGGGACTCTACCTAAATAGGTAAAACCTATAGGGTGGAAATGGGTCTTCATGAAGAAGACTGACATGGATGGTAATTCACAAACTTACAAAGGTTGATTGGCTGCAAAGGGTTGCAAACAAGTTCAAGGCATTGACTATGATGAAACCTTTTCTTCGATTTCAATGGTTAAGTCCATCATGATCATGCTTGCCATTGCACCTTATTATGACTACGAGATTTGGTAGATGTATGTTAAAACCAGATTCCTTAACAAGAATCTTCTTGAGGATGTATATATGACACAACCTAAGGGTTTTATAAATCCAAAGGATGCAAATAAAGTCTGTAAGCTACAAAGGTCAATCTATGGATTGAAGCTAGCATCTTGGAGCTAGAATCTCCATTTTGACAAAACAATCAAAGAGTTTGCAATTAGTTAAAATGAAGATGAACTCTGTGTTTACAAAAAGGTTAGTGGGAGCATGATTTTATTCCTCATATTGTATGTGAATGATATACTATTGATTGGGAATGACATCCTACTGTACTAATGATAAGGATTTGGTTAGGAAATACATTTCCTTTGAAGGACTTAGGTGTAGCATCCTATATCTTAGGAAGCAAGATATGCAGAGATAGATCTAGAAGGCTACTTGGACTAAGTTACAACACATACATTGAAAAAGTGTTGATGAGGTTCAACATGGAGAACTCAAAGAGAGGCAACCTACCCATGTATCATGGCGTTACTATCTCTAGATCTTAGTGTACTAAATCTTGTGAAGAAAGGGAACACATGAATGAGATTCCATATGCATTTGCAATTAGACTATCATGTACACAATGCTATGTACTCATCTCAATGTCTCTTATGCCTTGAGCATGACAAGAAGATATTAGTTAGATTTTGATGATGCATACTGGACTTCCATGAACAACATCCTTAAGTACTTGATAAGAACTAAGGATCAATTCCTTATCTACGGTGGTCATGAAGACTTGGTTACACTAATGTGTGCTTCCAATCTAACAGAGATGATTATCGATCGCAATCAGGATTTGTGTTTTGCCTCAACAATGGTGCTATAAGATGGAAGAGTTCCAAGAAAGAGATAGTTGTAGATTCTACAATAGATGTCGAGTATATTGCTGCATCTAATGCAGCCAAGGAAGTTGTATGGATCAAGAAGTTCATTTCTGAACTTGGGGTGGTTCCAAGCATCAACGATGCAACTGAGCTATATTGTGATAACAATGGAGCTATTGCACAAGATAAGGAACCCAGATCATATCAGTGTTCCAAGAACATAAAAAGGTGGTTCCATCTCATACGAGAAATCATACAACAAGGAGATGTGAAGATTTGCAGAGTAACAACCAAAAGTAATATTTCTAACTCCTTGAAAAAAGTGCTAACACAACATAAGCATGATGGTAATGTTAGATAACTTGGAATTAAGTTCATGGGTGATTGGATCTAAGTGCAAGTGGGAGTCTGTTGGTATGTATGCCCATAGATCTGATCATATGATGATTATAATGGCATAACTTGTAACTGGTTTGACTAGTAATAAAGGAAATATTCAAATTTATTCTATTTTATTCAATTATGAGATAATAATGTAACATAATAATTTTCTATAGGATGATATTTCTCAATGACGTATGTATTTAGTTGAGGACCTAAACAATGAGATCATACATATTTTAAGAGTATATAGATTCTTGTTATGTCCCTAGTCAGATGTTATCATGGAAGATCAATATACAACAATAACACTTAAGACTAGAGTGTGTGTTGGTTGAGGATTGAATATCATTAGTCATGATATGCAATATCAAAACAAACACAAGTACTTGTTAGACAACAATGCATTAGACAGACCCACCTTGAGAGTGATACATTGAAGTGATGATTGGTAGTCAATACCATCTCTCATAGTGATGGTGGTGATTGTGGTTCTTAGACCTGAAGTCTCTATGCTCATCACATGTCATTCACTATACTTTGACATCATCCACCGTGACCTTGAACAAGGGTTGCTATAAAGGTGGTGCTTGGGTGCACTGTGACACATGGGGATGAACGTGAGTGATGTAGATAGGATATGCCCCTCCTATAGAAGTATGCTATCCTGGCCACTTGATATGTGAGATTGATAAAGTCATGGCCATGTGCATGTGAGTCAATATATGATATTGAGCTTACATATATCTCAAACAGTCCGCTCAAGTTCAAGAAACATGGATTGAGCATTGAAGAGGATGACAATTCCATGCCTCGAGTTTAATCTAGATATCATAGACCAAGGAACTATGCAACCATTATAACACTAATCACATATAGTAGGTTGAATATGTTCTCCAAATATTTGAATTAATTGGATAGAAATGATGTCTTGCTAGATACCAATCTTTGCTTGTGATGTAATAAATTAGTTACGAACACTCACTACCAACGTGATTTGTGACCTATAGGGTCACACACATAGGAATGCACTTGGAATAGGTTTACTCATGAATGATGTTTAAAATTGATCACTAAAGTGTTAGGTATTCAATTTAAACAAGATTGGCAATCTACACTCTAAAATGAACGATTCAACAAGTGAATCGATCGGCTTAGGTGGATGAACCGATATTCTCAAGTTGTGAACTATTTGTTTGGTAGATCAATGAGATTGTATCAAGGATTGATGCTGGTGCCATACTGTGCATTAATAGAATATTAATTGCCAAAACAATTGTGAATAGGAAATATAGTGAAATGACATGTTAAAGTGTTGAACCAATAGTCTCATGTGTGAGCCAACTGATTTGACATCTGTAGGTTGTGAAAATGCATGAAATCTTGTCCCCTTTGACTCACGCTCAGAATAGGAACCATGACCCTGACCATCCTATGAATAGAGGGGTAATGGGGGCTTCTTTATACACATCAATTGCTCTAAAAATTGTTGTCTTCTTTGGTTGTGGTAACCAAGAGAGCCTAAGAATATTCTACCCATCAAAGGGAAGAACAAAAAGGTAGAGATAATTGTGGAAGAGTAAGTTGACACTAGAACATTAATTAGAAGGGACAACTCCTTCATGTCCATTCATCTAGAATGACATGAGTTCCCAGTGGTCTATGTGGAATACTCTAGAGGAAAGGAGGTTCTACATTCCACTAGGATGACACCATCAACCTCCATTCATGGTGCCAAACCAGGATGACGAAGACAACCATCAAGGTGTAACTTGACGAAGCAGCATGTTGCAAAAACCATTGTCATTGGACTTGCTCCAGGACCAGGAATATGTCTTGTAACCCTCTTTCCATCTCGTAGTTGTTGACGCGCTCTGCTAATAAATGAAGAATATGGCAAGTAAAATTTTTGTTTCTGCTGCCATACATGATGCCATATTTCTCGATATTAACTAAATATCACATCCTTATAGCCCACAACAAAATAGAGTCGCCGAAAGGAAGAATATGTATCTTGTTGATGTAGCTTACACTCTCTGAATTGAAACTAAAGTACCTAAATTTTATAGGGCTGATGCAAATCTTTTAGCCAATTATATCATCAAGCAGATTCCTTCTTTTGTGCTTCAAAATAAGATTCCTTATAATCTTCTTTATCCCCACAAACATACTTTTGCTTTACCCTTAAAAGTTTTTGGTTTCCTATGTTTTGTTCATAATCACCAACTCGAGATTAATAAACTATCACCCCATGCTCTCCATTGTTGTTCTCTTAACTAAATTCATACATAAATGGGTTATAAATGTTTTGATCCTATTGCATGTCATTTGTATGTCAGTGCGGATGTCACATTTTTGAAGATACATCTTTTTCTTTTCTGAACCTAGTGACTAGGTGCCACTTCCAACTGTGCCCATTCTAAAACCCACTATGTCTACACCTCGACCTGCAGTACTACTACTTTGACATCTTTTGAGACTGATGATCTACCTCAAGATAATGGTAATATTACTAACTCTATTACAAATTTTTATTCTGTCATTCCCAATACATTGTGGAAGGGGTACAATCAGGTGCTAAATATTGTATTTCTCAATATGTGTCCACAAATTATTTATATGCTTCTAGGTCTCAATTTACTGTTGCTTTATCTACAATTTCTATTCCAAAAATGTTCAGGAGGCACTACTACACTGTTGTTAGAAACAAGACACAAATGAGGAGATGGATACACTTCACTCTTGTGGGACATGAGACCTTGTTGATCTCCCTGTAGGTAGTAAATCTATAATGCCTGGGCCCACCACCCAAGGCTCTAGTAGAGTTTTAGGAATGAGGCCCCATAGACATATGATCTACCTCAAGATAACGATAATATTACTAACTCTGTTACAAATTCTAATTTTGACATTCCCATTACATTATGGAAGGGGCAACAATCATGAGCTAAATATACATCTCAACATGTGTTGTAACGTCCCCAGATTATCCCGTCTCGAGACTCAGAAGGGCCGAGAGGACAAGTCTAAAAACGTTATGCTATTATATCAGAGTGCGTTGTGGAAGCAATGTTTGCATACATGAACATTATACTATAACATACACCATAAAAATTTCTCAACATTCAACATGTATGTATTACAAAGTGAGTTATTACAACACGATTTATAATTACATCTTGAATGAAAATTCTAAGTCGATGAACATGTATGACAACTAGGATCTACAAAATAGGCACAAAATGTACAACTTGCTCACATCATGTTCTTTTATCCCATGCCAGCTCTAAACCTAAAACATAAGTGAAACAATGAATCAACACACAAGGTGTTGTGTATGTTGGTAGAAAGAAACATACTAATATGCTTGCATAATTGAAATAACTTGAGAAAGAAATAGTAGAGGAAAACATTGTTTAAAGCGATAATAAGGTAAACACATATTTTTAGATGTCTTTTGATGTGTTTATACTACTAAGCAGTGTCACACTTCATCTTTCCCTGCCCCTTGGGCTATAGGGACCGAGTTCCGACCTTATATTTAGAGGAAAGAGAGAGAGAGATGTCACACTTTATTTTTCTCTACCCCTTGGGCTATGGGGACCGAGTTCCGACCTTATATTTAGAGGAAGAGAGAGAGGATTGAGAGAGAGAGCATATATCCACTTAGTAGCTACAAACTATATATATTCTTTGCTGTTCTTATTGACATGGCGAAGATACTATAATCATAGTACATCCAAGAAATATTCTCAAATAAAGACAAGCAATACATCATAGTTATTGCACACAAGAAAACTAGTCATATACTTAGATAAAGCCCACTTACATGAGTTCAGAGGTTCCTATATTCCATATTTATTCTTCTTATCTCACTCATTCATGGAATTGTTGATAATTATGAGTTCAACCATGTATATGTCATTGTAAAACCATATTAATTCATAGATTATTATTGAACCTTATTTTTTTTAAAAATATAATGTTTTATTTTATGAACAAATTTCAAAGGTTACAAGCCTACAAATCTTTCATCACTATCTTGAAGAATCAAGAAATTACATAGCACACTATAAGCAATTATTGGGGTCTGTCAATATTCTCATCAAGCCTGCTACAATGAGCCGACACATGCAAGTTTTTTAAGACGACGAATGTTCCAACAAGGAGAATATGACCCAATAAGCACTAATAGCTTCTAAGGAGGGGAAATGTTAAAGGAATTTGGTCACCATGGTCCTAAGTGTTTTTACCAATACAAAAGATGGAGTGGCGGATATTGGGTTGGTGATGGTGATTCGGGGGTGAAGGATCAAAATTGAGGGAGGAGGAAGGTATAATTCGGTCAAGATTTCTTTATGTAGTGTGGTATATATATGCAATTTGTAGAGAGAGGTCACACTAATACATCATCATAAAAGCGAACTCTAAGAGAACTGGGCATTTTCTATATAGGGGAAAAAGGTGATGAGTCATAACTTGTTGGATGCAGAAGAAGATAAGGAAACTGTTGGAGGGAATTTTTTGAGAAATAGATAAAATTTTAGAGATATTTGATGAAAAGAAGTTTGGCAGCCAAAGTTCCTTGGCAGTTTTCTCTTACAAAGGTAGAAGACAAGTCACTAACTAACTAATTAACATCTAAGGGCCAACACATGATCCCATGACATAGGTTCTAGGTTTACCCAAGCTCACATGTGATGCTGAATAAATGTGAAAAATTTCAAGTGGTAGATTTTTAATGAGCATAGAAAAATAGACCAGAGTAATTTATATATAAACATTTTAGAGTTGTTTTAAATATCTTTATTTTTATATTACATACTGGTAGCTACCGATCATTAATTAATACGAGCATTCATATATAGTCTAATTAACACATGTGAAGTCTGGTTTTTACACCGATTTCAAATTTTAGGAATGTTATTTAATAAACTAGGATATTTTGGTATTCTATTATTATTTTCTTATATAATACGATCAAGGAAACTAACATTATAAAATTGAATTCAAATTTGGCATATAAACATTTTAGAGTTGTTTTAAATATCTTTATTTTCATATTACATACCGGTAGCTACCGGTCATTAATTAAGACGAGCATTCATTTATAGTTAACACATGTGAAGTGTGGTTTTACACCAATTTCCAATTTTAGGAATGTTATTAAATAAATTAGGATATTTTGGCATTCTGTTATTATTTTCTTATATAATACGATCAAGGAAACTAACATTACAAAATTGAATTCAAATTTGGCATGTAACCTAATTATTATATTTATAATCCAAATAACATATATTTCAATTTCTCTTTTTAGCCCATCTAGCAACCTAAAAATATTTGTTATTATTCCAATAGACAATATTATAAATATTAATTAGTTACCAAGTTTGGAGATTGTCATTTTTGAGATTATTCATTTATTAAGTATGTTCCATTAAATATGTATGCATCTTTTATCAATATTTAATTAGGGTTTATATTTTAACAATTTCGAAATATAAACCCATGACTAGAGGGTGAGTGACCTTTTATTATATTTTGCCTCTTCCTTTAGTCGTCAAATACCGAATTATCATTTTTGACTCTTCCGTTCTTCCATCTAGTTATCAAAAAGTTATAGAGAATACTTTTAAATAATTGTTTTTGTCGTGGTATAATTATAATACGAACACCTGATTAGAATATTATTTCAATTCGTCACACATAATTCTCAAATAGAATTATTTCGAGTTAAAATGCCATGTTTTTAGAATTACAAACATCCTAGTATATTCTAGTTTAAGAAAAAGGATATCATGCTATCCTTTTCAGTATGCAGTTATTACGGTTAATACTAAAGTTGGGTATGTTACATAATACAAAATTATTAATGTAATCACCTAAAAGCATTTAATTTGAACAAAAAATTCCCCATAATATACAAGATAACAAACCATTGAGGTCCTACATAATTTTTACAAATATAAAAATTAATATATTTTTAGTGACATCTATTCAAAGGTTGCATAGATGGGGATTACTCTTGGTGGATGCCCATTCATTTTTATCTTTTTATCTTTACTTTTTTCTGTTATGTTTTTATTTTTATATTGTTTCCCTTTTCATATACATTATTTTTTAATTTTATAGCTATTATGAAAAATCAAAGAAATAGAAATATAAAAGAAATTTTAAATGAAAGAAAGGACACAAGCTAGACAAGAAGGCTGCAAAACAAAGGCACCATTCTTCAGATTCTAAAGGATTTCTCATGAACTTTGGGCCAATTTGCTTCTCATGAGAAGTTTGCATGCTTCTTCTCTACCAATGTTCCTATTATGGAAAAAGAAGTTGTGAGCAGGAAGTTAGGCTTACCAACAACTGAAGATTTGGTTGCTACCTTGGAGTACCTATCCTCAATGAAGAGTGGATAAAGCAACAAATAAGAGCATCATCGAATTGACAAAAAGCAAGATAGACAGTTGGATGGTGAGACACCTCTCCCTTACAGGACGTGTCTCACTTGCCAAATCTACAATGCAATCTATTCCTACTTATACCATGCAAGGTGTTGTGCTATCACCAACACTATGTGATGGCATTAATCACCATGTGAGAAGCTTCATATGGTTCAGAGGGAAAGAGTAAAAGAAATTCTCACTTGTCTCTTATAAGAAAGTGGGATCTAAGTAAATGTGTTGGAGGTCTAGGAATCAAAGATGCTAGAGACCAAAATGATGCCTTGATGTTAAACAACGTGTGGACCTTCCTCAATGAATCCTCCAAACTTTGGGTCAGAATCATGCATGGAAAATACACGGTTCACAACTCCAGCTATCCAAGATCCTAGTGTGGAGATTAGTTAGTATTGATATTGAAACTATTCAACATATGTGCAGTGAAACTATCTATAATGGTAGGAATAGCTATATGTGAACTGACTGATGGATTGTTGGACACTCCATTTCTAAACTTAATCTTACTTTTAGCTTCCCTCCTACTTTAGTTGGCCACTGTGTGTTCCATGGTACTTGCATCAGGGGGCTGGGATTGGGACTTCATCTATAAATACATGCCCCCAATACCATGGATGCATTAATATCATGTCTGCCACCCAACGACACAATGGGAGATGATAAATTGAGGTTCCCGTTGGATATAAGTGGTGATTTGACAACAAAATCTGCATTTAGGTGGAGATGAGCAAGTGAAGAAGTGCAGATCCCAAGAAGTTGAACCAAGAACTAGCATTCAGGCCTCCCAGAGCATGTCAAGATGTTCCTTTGGTTCTTAATGAACAGTGCATTACTAACCAACTCAGATAAACATTGTTGGCACTTTGATGTATCCTCCTTATCCCTCAAATGTAACAACTATGAGGAGTCCATTTCTCACTGCCTTGGAGATTGCCCATACAACCATCAAGTATGGTGCAATTTGATCGTGGCCCCTGATTTCTTCATCAACACTGAGGAAACTTGGACAAACTAGATTATTCATGGAGCTTACAAAAAGCTGGACTTCATTATCGGGGCAATCGCTACATGGAATCTATGGACAAAAAAAATGAGCATGTTTTGATAAAAGGTGTTTGGTTAATACAACCTTAAGTTTTGTTATCATGAGATTCACTACAATAAGGGACCTTCCTCCTACCGTCTATAGGAATGCCATACACACTCATCATTGTAACACTAGTAATGTTGACTGGCATGGTAGCATTACTTGAGGGTCAATGTGACCTTCGGTGTTGACTCAAACAAAACTACCTTTTGATGAATAAAAAATACGCACTCTAATGACTTATTATATGGGAAAGGATATGTCATCCTTGAACAATCAACCCTGGATGTAGAACTTATTTGCATCCTATAAGGCAAAAAACTAATTCTTAAGAAAATCTGGAGCAATGTTTTGATTGCCTCTGATTCTACCTTAGTTGTCAAGATAATCCAATCTAATGCTCCTCCCTCTTCACACTTTTCCTCCCTTCATATACAATGGCATGTGTTGTCAAGTAGCAATCCCTTAGTAAGGTTGAAGAACATACCCTGGGAGTATAATACTATTGTAGACACTCTACAAAAACACATCTTTTGTATTGAAATTGGTCTCTCCTTCAACTCTCTTAACCCTTTGTGGTTGTTAGATTGTAGTCAGCTTAATCTCAACTATTTTTTGCCTGTAATAGAGAGCAGGATGGATAAAATTTAAATCTTTATAGCACGTAAAAAGGGTCATGAGAAGGGTGACATCTAATGAAGACATGACATGTATAACATGAAAAAAGATTTCAAATATTGTTGTCATCACTTAGGAGATCACATTCAAGAAACAAAGCCTCCTTTTTGCTCAATATTCAGTTAAAGAAATTTATCACCCCCTCTATTTTTATCTAAAAGTATTTTGATAAAAATGGAGAACACAACCCTTGAATGTGAAAATGGCCAATTGTAGTTGAGGCCTAGGCCACATGATCACTAAGTATGGTTCAACTTATAGGCACATTCCCTCCTCACGTGACATGGGATAATACATTCAAGAAGGGACATATAATAGCCTCACTTTTTAAAAATTATATCCTTTTCTAAATGATAGAATTGAGGTCTCGAACTTCTATCTAGTACTAGACGATGTAAATGGGGATTCCAAGAGATATTTTTTAGTGTTTCCTAAGTGTGGGACATGGTTACACACAAGATACTCAGATGACATCCTACTAGAGTCTTCATGTAGCAATCTTGGTCAAATCAGTAAAGAAAATAAATGTGTTGTGAGTGTTAGATAGGCACACCTTCCTTCTGGAGTCTTGTAAGTTGTGTTTTGGGTGATTAAAAATTGATAGGTCAACATGGGAAGGAAATAAAAGGAGGGCACATGTCTGATGTGTGTCTCACCATTTGAAATATTCTGGACCATTTACCAAATGATATACCGTTAAGTGATCAGGAGGGTAAGTGAAAGGGAGAAAATGTCTACTTTACACCCTACCTTCTATATTCAACCTGGTCTGGCTTCTCAACACTCTAGTGGGCCCAAGGAGGGTAGTAAAGAGGGAACAAGGGTCAAATACATTCCCTTCCTTCTGAGGTTTGATTTAAATAGATCTTGAAAATCACATGGCCAAATGAAATTGGATTTAGTCTAAGGAGCATGTCTATGAATGGACTTCTACATATCGGGATCAAAATATAGGATTGTCTCTATTTATATCTTTCATGACAGCATCAAACAAGGTAATCCTAAATGAAGAGTTCAATAATTTGACATTTATACTTGTCAAATGGCCTTCCAATTGAGGGAGTTTGATGTTACAATCTATGATATTGGCCAACACTCATTATAGGTGTAGTGATGTTTCCGTTTAATTCAAATGAAGACTTCATCACTTGAGTTGATTATCATTTATCCATATTTTCTCACAAACCTGGTTACATATCACATTGTTCACTAGATTCAGTGAGCTTCACAATTGAATTGACTTTCTTGTATCTTGACAAACCTCATGTTGTTAGTAGCAGATTATATATGTTGGTACTCTTATCTCTCATTCCAGATGACCTTTATTACATTTTGATCAGATTTTGGGGTTTAGGCTTATACCAATAGCTCACCACTAAGTTTGTTCTTTTTTTCTACTCGAATTTGGCATTATATTTTGGTTACATGAAAAAGACTCTCCTACTACAATATTGTCCCCTCAATGTTATCCCTTCTAGAAGAGACAACTCTAAGTCCATGCACCTTGGGGAAATGCATATTTCAGGCAGTTTTTTGCTATATTGTATGCAAGATAGTTTTTGTTTTGTGCACTATCATTTGAATACTCACCTCTAGGGAAATTCCTCTTATTTATTCAAAAAAGAATTTTATAATTTTCTAGATAGTTCCTTGAGGAGTTCATAAACTAAACAACTATATTGGAATCACATTATGAAACACATGATGTTATGACATGGACCTTAATATAACAAACACCATTAAGTATAGAACATCTATTTTGATTCTAAACTTTAGTAACATATATTTTTATTTTTTGTTGATCTCTTGAATTGACAAATATCATTATTTTTCTTGTTACACAACCAAATTGAATGGACTCGAAATTTGGGTCTCAACACAAAATATTTAATGTTCTCACTTATACTTCATTAGTAACCAAATAATAATTTGAAAGCCATTATGCCAAAGTTCAAAATTCATTCTGGTTGGTAGCATAGTGGCTCCATGTTTTCCTTGGGAGCATGTGTTTAGAGGAGTGATAAATTTTTTTCATACGTCTCTTTCTTTTTTTTTATATAAAGAAGCGTAGTCATTGCAATGTGGTTACTTGAGATCGTTAACATTGGAGGTATGTTCCAAATCAACACATTTTGATATTCTTTGTTTACATTGTATAATACTTGAAAAATATAAGTTAATGTAAACTCTTATACTCAAATTTTGAGTTTGTTCTTTATTCATGTCACGTTGACTATGATCCTACACATTAAATTGTGTAACAAGAAAATAAACCTCTAATGCTTTAAAATTACAACTATTTACGTCCACATACATAACCTCACGCCATTTATATGAGTGATTATATAAATGTCCTTGTGTGGAATGTGAGGGGCGCTTCCCTTCCGGGTAAGCAAAGGACCTTTAGACATATCATCACGGAGAGGCAAGCCTCTTTAGTGGTCTTCCTAGAGACGAGAATACATAGAGAAGTTGCTGATAGAGTTAATGGGTTGTTTCCTGGTGGTTGGAATTGTTGCTCTAATCTGAACAACATTGAAGGTGGGAAAATCGTGGTAGGCTAGAATCGTTTGATTTGGGATGTCCAAATGATCTTTGAAAGTGACCAGTTAGTCACGTTGAGCTGTATTAATACTGGTGGTTTCCATTGTGTGCTCTCTGCTATTTATGGCTCCAACTCGGAGGTTGAAAGAAGGAAGCTCTGGGAATTTATGGTGGAGTCTACGCAACAGGCTCTACCGCAGATTGTTGTGGGTGATTTTAACCATGTCAGAAAAGCTAGAGAGAAATGGGGTGGGCTGCCCATCCCCGAACTGATTCTCAGGAGATCCAATGAGGCTGTGGATGCGGCGGGGCTTTTTGAGCTAAACATGAGTGGTGGCTTAATCACGTGGCATGATAAAAGATCACCGACAAGAAGGATCTCTAGTAATCTTGATCGGGGCTTGGTCAATGAAGCGTGGCTTGAGGTTTTTCCGGAGGCCTCTCTCAACTGGGTGCTCATCCTAATAGTGACCATGCCTGGTTAGAAGTTCATCTTACTGATAAAAAGATCACGAAACGACCGTTCAGATTCCTTAACCATTGGTTAAATTGGCTTTCCTTTGAGGGTGTGATTAGTGAGGCTTGGAATGTGAGGGTTATTGGCAATCCTCTCTTTGTGGTGGATAAAAAACTGAAGAAGGTCAAGGTGGCTCTGAAGGCTTGGTCCAAAAGTTTTATTGACCTTCCTAACCTCATAAAAGATGCCAAGGAGAGATATAACATTGCTGATGAGAATTTAAGAATGCAACCGAATGATCACACAATCATGATGGAGGAGATTGATGCTTGCAAAAGGTTGGGACAGTTGGAAAAAGCCTATGAAATCTATGGGTGGCAAAGAAGCAAGCTCAAATGGCTTAATGATGGTGACAACAATTCTAAAATCTACCATGCGGCTATCAAAATAAATAACATGAAGGACCATATACATAATCTGATGAATAACAAGGGGGAGCTTGTTGATGAGGAAGCTTTGGTTGAAGAGATGGCTGTGAATTTCTTCACCAAGCTGTACAACAGTGAGGATAGAAATAGTGATAGGCGTGCTTCTGTTCTTGAAAGAAAAGTCAGTGATAGTATGAATATCGGGCTGCTGAAGTTAGCTACTGACACAAAGATTAAACACACATCTTTCTCCATTGGTGCTTCCAAAGCACCGGGCCCCGATGGGTTCAATGCAAAGTTCTTACATAGCTGCTGGAATATAGTTGGGAGGGAAGTGTGTAATGCGGTGAGGTGGTTCCTTGTGGGGGGGGGGAGGATGGTCCGACAGGTAAATCACGCTTTTATCAGGCTTATTCCTAAAAAAGTTGGCTCGGCTGTCATGAGTGACTTCCGCCCTATTGCTTGTTGTTCGGTTGTCTACAAGATTATTGCAAAGTTGCTGGCAGGAAGGTTGAAGTGTATTCTGCCAGATATTATTTCACCCAACCAAACGGCATTTGTGAAAGGGCGCGATATTGCTGATAATGTTCTTCTGGCTTCTGAATTCTTGAGAGATTTCCAAGTTAAGGGGAGAACCAAGCAGGCCTGTATCAAAGTGGACATAGCTAAAGCTTTTGATCATGTCTCTTGGCATGGTTTGTGGAGTACGATGGAAGCTCTCGGCTTCTCGGAGAGATTTATCAACATCATTAAATAATGCATTCAAACAACTTCCTTCTCGGTTCTGGTTAATGGGGTCCCAAAAGGTATGTTCCAAGCCTCGAATGGGTTGAGACAGGGTGATCCTTTGTCACCCCTATTGTTCACTCTGATTATGGAGAACTTATCTCATCTCATGGCCAAAGCTGAAGATGATGGTTTTATAAAAACGTACAAAGTCCAAGGCACTAAAGTCATGTCACACTTGATATTCGCGGATAACGTCATGTTCTTTGTGGCGGCCCATGCTAAGGTGTTCCGTTGAGTGAGACATATTTTTGAGAAGTTTGTTGATATTACTTGCTTACATATCAGCGATATTAAATCACAGATGTTTCTGTCAAAATCTTGTGATTTGAGGAGAGGAAGATTAAAAGAGGCCATTCACTTGGAGACCGGGTGTTTTCTGACCAAATACCTGGGTATTCCTCTGTCGGGTGGTGTTGGGAAAGGGGCCGATTATCAGGTTTGCCTGGATAGATTGTGTGCAAGGGTTGAAAAGTGGAGTAGTTTGAATGTTTCCTTAGCCGGGAGAGCGGTGCTGATCAATTCTATTCTGACTAGTATGATCCGATACTAGTGTAGGCTCGCGGTGATACCCGAGTTCGTCTTGGGGAAAATGAGATCGATTTTGTGTGGTTTTTTGTGGAGCGGGAAGCATCCTGCGGTTGCGTGGGCGGAGGTTGCTCAACCGAGATAGGGAGGAGGGATGGGTTTAGTCGATCCCTCGGATATCATGCTGGAAGCTACTGCGAGAAGGATCCACGTTTTCTTGTTAATCCTAGTTCTACCTGGAGTGTGTGGATGAGAGCTCGTTATGGTGGGTGCCTTGATACTGGTGCTGACATTGCTGGCTCTTCTAGAGCTTGGAGGAGAATGTGTGATGCGTGGAATATTTGCAAGACGAATTATGCTGATACGTACGGGAACTGGAGTGTGATGGCGGGAGGATTGCCTTGGAAGATCAACCGCAATCAACCTCAAGTTCCTTGGTACCAGATGCTTTGGGGTAGCTTCCACTGCCCCAAATGGAGCTTCTGTGCTTACAGGGTGATTTTGGGGCGGCTCCCCACCAGTGACAGAACCAGCAGATGGTTCAATGAAAGTGTGAGCGCTTGCCCATTGTGCCATCAGGTCGAAGAAATGTAGCAGCACCTCTTTTTTGAGTGTGACTTCACCAAGTATCTTTGGACCCGATCCTCTCTCAAGCTCATGTGGGGTGGCAACCCCCCCACGGGTGTCAATAAAAGCTTAGCCTGGATGCATAGTAGGTCCAGAGGGGACATACATCAAAGGAGGTTTTCCGGCCTGGTGTGGACCGGCCTCATGTTCCATATATGGCATGAGAGGAACACTAGAACTCACGGTAAGAGTGGGAGTGATAAATACCATGTGTTTGATGCTTTTGTTAATAGGCTGGCTTGGCATTGTAAAGCGAACCCGGGGTGCCTGTTGAAGGTTAATTCTGAGGTTATTTTGAGGTGGGGTCTTAAGTGACCATGTATAGTATACGGGGTGGTTTACCCCTATACACTCTTTTGATGATCTAGTAATATTTTACCTTATCCAAAAAAAAGATAATAATGTAATAGAAAAACTCAATAATTGTTTAGTAACATTATTTCACATCACATAAACATATGAATATCTTCAATACTAATGCAATTTTATCAAAATAGAGAGTTTATAGTTAAATTTAATGTATTCAATGGTTTGGAAGTGATACTACAATAGAAACTCATTTCCAATTATTTTTTGGGTTTTATATATAAACAAAGCATTCCACAATATATGCATAAGAGAATTGAAGATAGAAGAAAGTAAAGAAAACATAGAGCTGAGATAAAATTTAAAATTCACAATAACTTCATGAAATAAGGCAGTTAGAACATGAATCCTAAAGACAATACAACATTAAATGGCATCACATGTTGCACAACATGAATCACCTAAGTCATTGAGGGAATCAAAATTTTAGGTTCCTCACCAAGAAAAGATATGACTTTACAATGAGAAAGACAAAGAATATACATAATTTATATGGGGGATTGGTGTAAGTTTGACAAAACCAAGAAATATCTTACAACATGTAAGAGTATAACTTAGAAAAGAAGGAAGGAATCTAAGACATAGTACAATCAGTTGAATCTTGATATTCAAATGACACCTATCATATAATATATATTCTCATGTAATATAAAGCAAAGGTATGAAGTTAGCATATCTAAAATGCATCTGGAGTAATGATAATACAATGTTGGAATGTGAAGAAGATATTGAGACAATTCAAATAGTTTCAATGATTAGTCTAGCAACGGTACAAGAGATATCAATTGTGCAAGACAAGTAACAAAATAACATCAAATCAAAAAGAAGGAACTCTAGAAAGTACAACTAAATGGTATCCCACTAGTTTTTGGTAGAGTAATGGAGAAGGAAGAGATATGTGGTCATTTGTTTTAGTTTTAATTTCAAGGAAAATACATTTTATATGTGAGTGAAAATACATTCAGATTGTCCCTATTTATTTATTAGTGGCGTGGTGAAATTTCAAGAAAATATAGAGGTATCTAGCTTATGTATCATATCATGATGAATTAGGAGTGGATAATTGAACAACCAATGATTATATTGTAGGTATCAAACATGAATGCAACTATGTTTCATGAAGACAAATATATAATTCATTTAAAAAAACAATGAAAAGTATAGATAAACTATTAGAGATCTTCATAATATAATGATTGTTGTAGAGAAGTATTTATATAGGTAGAAATGCTAATGTGATGATTCTAGATACGTTGGCCACTATACATAGCTTTGTGCCAATCAATAAAAGGTATTATATCTTAACTATGATTGTTGAGGATCCAAAAAAGGGACCAAACTATTTAATTATAAACTTCGGGTACATAAAGGGTCAAATGAAATGCATTTCTTTTCATTTCTATGTTAAATAGAATTAAGATGCATGCCTATATATTATATCCTTCAATGCACGTTATCCACAATAATGCAACATGATAACTTAATTCCATGCATTCCAAGCACCCACCACACCCACACACTAAGCCACTTATATCCACCCATTTGATTTTTACACTACCCAGAATTATCCTTCATTAGGTCACCTTGAACTCATAGCCATGTATTCTTAGTTTTTTATTTAAAATGTAGGAATCAAGAGGTATTTCAATAGTATATATATTTTTAAATATTTAATAAATGCAACACCATGAAAAACTTAATTAATATTTTTGGTAGGTCTGAGTTGCATGTCTTTTGATTCTAATAAGATTTTTTCATTATTTACTTTTATTAAAACCTAATTGTTTGAGACTAATCTAAATAAATAAAAGTTAGGTGAAGGGTCATTTCAATCCTATGTAGGATGTAACAAGATACATAATAAGCACAATGAGATTTTATGATCTGACTTAATAACAAATTTTATATGAAATAAGGCATGGATGATTTGTTAGCAAGGACAAGAAAATAACTTGACATTAACCCTACCATTCAAATTTACATAATGAAAATGAATAAATTATCTAATTATGAACTAATTAAAGTGATCACATATATGTTATTACATACCTTATAGGCAAAATTTTAAGGTTATTTCACTAGAAGTCCCAAGTTTGTGTATTTAGGTCATGATGGAGTACTTTAAGATATGAATATGTTAATATACCCAAATTGAGTCATATTATAATGAATACAAGAATGAAAAAGTTTACACTAAATTTACATCACGAATAATATGTTAATACTTATTTCAAATAATTATACCAATATCATGATATTGTCAACACTCCATGCCACTTGAATCCAATTAACCCTTAACAAGTGACCTATAGAAGATTGCCAGTAGTCCAATAAATAAGAAAGTTTGTTATATCTAAAATTATATAATTATTCTATAAATAATTTCATTTGATATTATATTGGATTTATATATGTTTTTCTATAAGAAGATGACCTTGGATAGAGTGAAAATTTGAGGACATAGTGAGATAAATATGCACATCAATGGTGATTCTATGCCTAATTTATTATTTATCATATTAGTTTTACAATTAATGCTCGCTATTATTTTGAACTGGTTATATTGAGAAGGAAAATTGAAACATAGGATCAAATTAGATTTTTTTACAGAATATCAATGACTCCCAATTTAGGTAAATTGTTAAGGACTAATGATGGTGATTCATATGACATGATGTTAGAATTGGATGAAAACATGTGTTTTGTTGATAATATTGTGAAAAAAAGATATATTTTATCTTATTACTGAGGTAATTTTTGTATTCATTCAATTATGTCTAAACTAGAGTTTCCAAAACAATTAAATGCATATCACTTCATTGTGACTTTGTTCCATTTATATTTTTATTCTAAGGCCAATATACAAACTGAATAATAAATGGACATCATCATTCTGGGATACTATATGCATCAATAAACTGTTATGGTCCTATCTCATTGGATTGGAATGATTTATGTTATACTAGCACAATGGTTAATGATAAGTAATCCAAAAGCATAAATCTGAACTAAAATTTAGTTGATATGATATGTGTTGGAGTGTGGGACCTCTCTCGAGTAGGAATGGACAATGGATTCACTACTGCATGCATATGAGTGTGTGACCTCAATTAGTGAGAGGGTACTTGTATCCCTTGATCAGAACTGTACCTGAATTTGTACCATGGAAGATGTGATGTTAGGCAACATTTTCCCAGTTCATTGGACATTGTTGTGTTTTGATGATTAGCATGATCCAATTGACCTCGATGTTGAACATTGTCCATACTTTGATAATGACTTAACCATTCCATTCATGTGTATCTAATATGCTTGTATGAGATAAATTTCAGGTATTAGGTACATATAAAGGATTAAATTCATCAAGTCCTAGCTTGTCGAATTTCAAGTCAAAAGAAATGCAAATGTGCATTTTGGGAAATTACTTCAAATCACTTTAGAACAATTTTGTAATCATTTGTATTGATGATATGACTTGTAGATAACATGAGAAAAAATGAGGAACACTTAGTTCCAATGTTTGATCACTTAAAAATCATTTTGGAAAATTCATCACAATAACTTTAACAATCGAGTTTAAAACTCGACCGATCCTTGATGGATTTTAGAAATGGTTTGGATCAGTCGAGTTGTACACTCCCAGAACTCGACTGACTAAATGTCTATACAAAGTTGATTTTGATGAATCAGTCGAGTTACCATAGGACAAACTTGACCTAATATTTGAAAATTGGCTTCTTCAGATAGTGGATCGGTGGAGTTATCTTTATTGAAGCTCAACCAAATACACTATATGGAAAATGTAGAAAAAGATATTCCAAACAATGGAGAGGTATTAGAATTGAAAATATGTCTATTGCAAGATGTAAAATGGCTACTTTTCATTCTTAAGTTGTTCCACACTCAAAGGAACACCCCCCAATTATAAATAGGACCCGACAGAATTCATTCCAAGAATGCTCATTCATGCTATCCTTGGTCCTTGCTATAGTTGAGTGTGCCAAACCCCTTTGAGCCCCTTTATCTCTCTCATTTACAAAGAATTTTGTGATTATGAGTGAGTTAGGCATGTTGTAAGAGACCCACCACATTGTACACGTATTAGGCTCTCAAGATATCCCTTTCTCCACTCCCCTTTCTTAAAGACTCCATTGGTGAAATCTTCTCCAAGTGAAGGAGAAGGAGAAAAATTCTTCAATCAGAGAATAAGGTTCTCAAGGGTACTTCGAGTGAAGTAAAAGATCAAGGTAGAAGATATAAGGAGCTTGGTGGCTAAATCCTCAAGACCAAAGACTCATTGCATGAAGATAAGGACCTTGGTAAAGGCATCCAACTGATGTCAAGAGTGGGTAAGGCCTATTGTAAGGTAGAAGACCATCACTTGGATATGTAATATCTTGATTGTAAGGTTGTTGGCTTCGTTGGCCTAAAAGGGAACATGGGTATCCTTGTCTTGGAAAAGGAAGGTCCATTGTTGTAAATCTTATAAGAAATATAAGGAGTAGACATCTTAAAATCCTAGAGATTGACCTCTCTATATAGTAGACTGACTCTCTCCTAGTTTGGAAAGTGGAACCACTCTAAAATAGCTTGTTATATTGGTTGCTTCCATGTCTCTCATCATTGCTTTGTATGTTTCAATTGCCATCAAAATTACTATTTGAAATTAATCTTATTTGAAGTAACTTGAAAGTCTAACATGTTTTGTGTAAGTTTTGAACCTCTATTCACCCTTCCTCTAGAGCTCTTAGATCCAACAAGTGGTATCATATCCATGTTATTCTCCTACATATATTCCATGATATGAGAAGACAAGAGACTTACTTGGGTCACTCAAACTAGAGGGAAGCTTCTCTATGAGGCCACTGGTCTTCGACGACACCAATTATCTTTATTGGAAAAGAAGGATGCAGTTCTTCCTCTAAGGAACGATCTACAACATGTGGAAGGTGGTGATTCTCCCCAATAAAGATCCAACTGAGGACGTATCCACCTAGGATGAAGCCACAATCAAGAAGGCATAGCTCAATGCCAAGGTGGTTAGCATCATCTACGCTGCCTTCACTCCCTCCAAGTTCAAATAGATCTCTTTTTGAGACTCATCACATGAGCTTTGGATAAGTTTTCCATCACATACAAAGGCACACAGCAAGTCAAGGACTCCAAGATCTACATGCTAAATGGGCTTCTTGAGAACTTCAAGATAGGAAGAAGGAAAGAGTGGCACACAGACATGTACTCAAGGCTCAACACTATCCTCAATGAACTTGCAACTTGGGAACAACCCTTGGATAGAGGTGCAATCAACTCCAAGATACTTAGGCCTCTTCCAAAGAGATGGGAACCCAAGGTGACTTCAATTGAATAAGTGAGAAGTCTTTGAGACTTAGCCACAAAGGATCTCATTGGGAACCTTCAAGCCCATGATCCAAGGCTAGAAAAGCAAGAGGAAGTAGAAAAGCAAGAAGAAAAGGTGTCAAAAAAACTCAAAGATAATTCCTTCAAATCTCAAGTGGAGGAAATAATCCTTCAAAATCAACTTTCTTGTCGGTCCACTCCTAACTCCCCAAGTGAATATGATGGCCCTAGTGATCATGAAGATAAATACTCCAAGGGAAAACACTTCAAAGGAAAATCTTCTTCATCCTCAACCCCAAGGTGATATGAGTGTGGACAAAAGGGGCATTGAATTAATGAATGCCCAAAGTCCAAGAAGAGCCACCACAAGAGCAACCAAAAGAAGAAGGATGACCACAAGAAAGAAAGCAAGTACAAGAGGAAAGATAAGAAGGAGAAAATAAGAAAGGATGAATCTCATGCGGCTTGGGAAGCCTCATCTTCAAGCAACTCCATCCCCGAAGAAGGTGAATTCCATCTTGCACTCTTGGCCTCCACAAGTGAAGACATAGGTGAGGTAAGTAAGGTAAGTGAGGTAAGCTTGTATGAGTTGTCAAAAGAAACTCTTATAGAAATGCTTAATGTTACTTAGACTTCTTATTCCAAATGTAAATCAAAGAAGAAAAGGTTGGGTAAAATTATTGATGATTTTTATGCTAAAATTGAACTTTTTGATTAAAATGAGAAAGTTCAGCTTGAGAGCATGGACTCTTTGCAAGGCCAATTTCTTGATCTTGAGCTCCAATACAATGGGGTTGAAGTTGAGAATGGTATCTACCTTAAGAATATCATTAGTCATAAGGAAGAGAACCAAAAATATCTTGATGAGCTTGAGTTGTTGAAAACTAAAAATGTTGAACTTAAGCTTATTAGTGATGCTCGTAGAGATGAAAGAGATGTTTATCTTAAAGAGATTCAATTGCTTAAAATTGAAAATTCTAGGATACTTGCTTATGTAAATGATTTATCTTCTAGACCTAATTTTCCTAACAAAGATGTTACTCCTATTACTCTTGAAAAGGATTCTTATTTGACTAAAGCCCTCTATCTTGAGGTCAACTTGCTACATGCTAATGAATATATTACTAGTTTGACTTCTACTATTATCACTCCTACCGATGACAGGCATAAATTGAGAGCTACCTTGCAAACATTCCTAGAGGGAAGATGTCCCTTTACGAAGTCTTGGATCAATCCACCAAACATAGTGGTAAGAGTTGCCTTGGATATGAGGGTACTTCTAAAGGCAAAGGTAAGGGTAAGAAGAAGAAGAGCAAGGAACCTCCAATCTTCAAAGGATAGTCATCCAACTCAAAGAACCATATGGTTTGTTGTCATTGTAAGAGTAATGATAATTAATCTACTTATTGTCCTTATAGGGGGAAGGAGACTGACCCTAAGATGAAGTGAATCCCCAAGCTAATCCTGGATCCCAAAGTTTGAATTGGGCACCAATTATCTTCCTTTATTGTAGGTTAAAGGCCAATGGATTGTTGATAATGGCTGTTCTAAACACATGATTGGTGAAATCAACGTCTTCAAACAATTCAAAAAGAAGAAAGGTGGATCGATGACTTTTGGGATAAAATAAGGGTAAGGTAATAGGTGAGGCTGATGTAGGCAATTCACTATGTAATAAGAATGTTCTTCTTGTGGATGGCCTGCATCAAAATTTAATAAGTGTCAGTCAACTTTGTGATAATGGTTACCTTGTTATTTTTACTTCTATAGAATGTTTGTTTCTAGATTCCCTCTCCTATAATGTCATATATAAAATAACTAGAAATGGTAATCTTTACATTATTTTTCTTGACTCTATAAAGCATATTGTTGGTAGATGTCTTCTCGCCAATTTGAATGACACATCTTTATGGCACAGTAGGCTTGGTCATGTAAATATGCATCAAATGAAGAAGTTGAGAAAAAAGGACTTGGTGAAGGGACTTCCCAAATTATATTTTGAAAAGGATGAGGAATGTCAACCTTATACCCAAGGAAAGCAAACCAAGTCTTCATTCAAATCTGAAGGAGTCCTTGCAACCAAGAGATCTCTTGAGCTTCTTCACATTGATCTATTTGGACCAATGCTTACATAATCTCTTCATGGTAGCAAGTATTGTTTGGTGATTTTCTATGATTTCTAACTCTTTACATGGACCTTATTTCTCATTTGAAAAAGTGACACACTTAATGATTTCTTTGCTTTTTGCAAATGGATTGAAAATGAATCTTATTGCCAGATTGTTTCTATCCACAGTGACCATGGGGAGGAGTTTGAAAATTATTTGTTTGAATGCTTTTACGAGGAATTTGGTTATGCACATAACTTTTCTTGACCTCAAATGCCTCAAAAAATTGGGGTAGTAGATGGGAAGAATAGGTGTCTATAGGAGATGGATAGAACTATGCTTCTAGAGTACAACACTCCAAAGAAGTTTTGGGCTGAAGCCATTACTACTTCATGTTTTGTCCAAAACTGAGTTTTTACTCATCAATTTTTTATGATCTTTATGCTAAAAACGAAATTCATGATCAAAATGAGAAAGTTCATCTTGAGATAATTGACTCTTTGCAAGACTAATTTCTTGATCTTGAGCTCCAATACAATGGGGTTGAAGTTGAGAATGGGATCTACCTTAAGAATATCACCAGTCTTACGTAAGAGAACCAAAAATGACCTAATGAGCATGAGTTGCTTAAAATTGAAAATGTTGAACTTAAGCTTATTAGTGATGCACGTAGAGATGAAGGAGATTTTTATCTTAAAGAGATTCAATTGCTTAAAATTGAAAGTGCTAGGTTACTTTCTCAAGTAAATGATCTATCTTGTAGACCTATTTTTCCTAGCAAAGATGTTGCTTCTATACTTTCGGAAAGGAACCTTATTTTCTAAAGCCCTTTGTCTTGAGTCTGACTTGCTGCATGATACTGATAAAATTTCTAGTTTGAATTATACTATTATCACTCTTACCGATGACAATCATCAATTGAGAGATACCTTACAAACATTCCTCAAAGGGAAGAAGTCCCCTAATGGTGTATTGGATCACTCCACCAAACATAGAGGTAAGAGTGGTCATGGATATGAGGGTACTTCAAAAAAAAAGGCAAGGGTAATAAGAAGAAGTGCAAGGAACCTCCAATATTCCATGGAGTGTTATATTGCTCTAAGCACCCTATGGTTTGTTCTCATTGTAAGAGTGATGATCTTTATTCTACTTATTGTCCTTCTAGGGAGAAGGGGACCAACCCTAAGATAAAGTCGGTCCCTAAACTAACCCCAGATCCCAAAGTTTGAATTGGGCCCCAATTATCTTCCTTTCTTGTAGGTTAAAGGACAATGGATTGTTTATAGTGGTTTTTTGAAACACATGACTGGTGAGATCAACCTCTTCAAGAAATTCACAAAGAAGAAAGGTGGATTAGTGACTTTTGTGGATAACAACAAGGGTAAGGTAATAGTTGAGGATGATGTGGGCAATTCACTATTTATCAAGAATGTGCTTCTTGTGGATGGCCTACATCATAATTTAACAAGTGTTAGTTGACTTTGTGATAATGGTTACCTTGCTCTTTTTACTTTTGTAGAATGCTTGCTTCTAGATTCCCTCTCCCACAATATCATATATAAGGGTACTAGAAATGGTAATCTTTACATTTTTTTCTTGACTCTATAAAGCCTATTGTTGGTAGATGTCTTGTTGCCAATTCGAATGATGTATCTTTATGGCATCATAGCTTGATCATGTAAATATGCATCAAATGAAGAAGTTGAGAAAAAGGACTTGGTGAAGGGACTTCCCAAATCAGTTTTGAAAAGGATGAGGAATGCCAACCTTGTACCCAAGGAAATCGAATCAAGTCTTCCTTCTAATACAAAGGAGTCCTTGGCACCAAGAGCTCTTGAGCTTCTTCATAATGATCTATTTGGACCAAAGTGTACAAAATCTCTTTGTGGTAGCAAGTATTGTTTGGTGATTGTCGATGATTTCTCTCTCTTTACTTGGACCTTCTTTCTCATTTCAAAAAGTGATACACTCAATGTTTTCTTGGCTTTATGCAAAAGGGTTGAAAATGAAGCTTCTTGTCAGATTGTTTCAATCCATAGTGACCACGGGGGAGAGTTTGAAAATGATTTGTTTGAACGCTTTTGTGAGGAATTTGGCTATGCACATAACTTTTCTTCACCTCAAACTCCTCAACAAATTTGTAGAGAAGAAAAATAGGTCGCTATAGGAGATGGCTAGGACTATGCTTGTAGAGTACAAAACTCTAAAGAAGTTTTGGGATGATGTCGTTAGTACTTCATGTTTTGTGAAAAATTGAGTTTTTACTCATCCTTTACATAAGAAAACCCCCTATGAGCTATGGCGTGGTAGAAACCCATCCATTGATTTATTTCATGTTTGTTGATGTCCTTGTTTTGTTTTGAACACCAAGGATTCTCTTGACATGTTTGATCCAAAATCATACAAGGATTTCTTTCTTGGATATAGCACTGTCAACAAGGCATATAGAGTATATAACATAGAAATGTGAAACATATATGAATATATAAATTTTAGATTTATTGAAACTAAGTCCTCTATTTGCGAAGATATTGTTCCACATAATGATGTTGCACGTGCGGTGATTCTTCTCTTGAAAGATCTCAACATTAGTGATAAAAGAAAGGAGGTGTTAGTTGATGAAGAGGAAAAGAATGAAGAAAAGAAGGATTCAACCCCCCGCTTCACAAAGAATCATCCAAAGGAGCTCATCTTAGGCAATCCTTTTGAAAGAGTGAAGACACAGGTTGCACTCAACAAACAACAAGCAGAAAGTGCTTTCATCTCTCAAATGGAGCCAAAAGATGTCAAAGAAGTTCTAAAGGATGAAGAATGGATCCAAGCCATGCAAGAGGAGTTGGAGAAATTTGTAAACAAAGTGTGGACTCTTGTTCCAAGACTAAGTGATAGAAATATCATTGGCACCAAATGGGTCTACCACAACAAGTTGGATGAATGTGGCAAAGTGGTAAGAAACAAACCAAGGTTAGTTGCTCAAGGCTACAATCAACGAGAAGGTATAGATTTTGATGTAACATATGCACATGTATCTAGACTTGAGTCAATTAGAATGTTGCCTACTTTTTTAAGTCCCAAAAAATTTCTTCTTTATCAAATGGATGTTAAAAGTGCATATTGAATGGTCCAATTGAGGAGGAAGTGTATGTTGTACAACCCCCGGTCTTTGAACATGATAACTTGCCTAACCATGTTTATGTGTTTCAAAAAGCTCTCTGTGATCTGAAACACGAACCTTGAGCTTGGTATGAGAAACTAAAGAACTCTTTGTTAGGTCATGGCTATATCATGGGCAAAGTAGATTCTGCCTTTTTTCTAAAGCACACTTCTAACAATTTTCTTATCATTCTAATTTATGTCGATGATATCATTTTTGGCGCAACTAATCCTGATATTTGTAAGGAGTTTAGTGACCTATGCAAAGTGAGTTCGAGATGAGCATGATGGGGGATCTTACATTCTTCCTTGGCTTTCAAATCAAGCAAAAAAAGAATGGAAACATCATAAACAAAGGCAAGTACACAAGTGAGCTACTTAAGTGCTTCAGAATGGAGAACACTAAGCCAATGGACACCCCCATGTCAAAAATCGCCAAGCATGGTAGAAATGAAGAAGGTGAAAAGGTAGATGAGAAGCTCTATAGAGGTATGATTGGAAGTTTACTTTACTTAATTGCCTCTAGACCTGACTTAAATGTTTAGTGTTGGCTTGTGTTCTCGCTTTCAATCAAGTCCAAGGAAACTACATCTTATAACGGTTAAAAGGATTTTAAGGTATTTAGTAAAACCCTCAAATTTTGGAGTATGGTATCCTAAGTCAAGGGACTTTAGTTTTACTTCTTATAGTGATGTGGATTATGCAGGATGCTTGATTGATAGAAAGTGCACAAGTGTACTTTTTTCTTCCTACGACCTTGACTAGTTTCTTGGTTTTCTAAGAAGCAAATCACTTTGGCTCTATCAACTACCAAGGCTGAATACATTGCAGCTGGAAGTTGTTGTGCCCTAGTCCTATGGATGAAGCAAATGATCCAAGACTTTAACATTCATTTTGATGCTTCTCTTATCTTTTGTGATAACACTAGTGAAATTAACTTGTCATATAATCCTATATTTTCATAGAAGAAATAAACATATAGAGGTTCATCATCACTTTCTTCGTGACCACATTTCCAAAAAGGATATTTATATCATGCATGTGGATACAAAAAATCAATTAGCGGACATTTTCACTAAACCTCTAGATAGAGAGCAATTTACTTTCATTAGATCAAAACTACTTATAACTTCTGTAGATGATATTGACATGCATTCTAGCTAGTTGCTATCATGCTTAATTGGATCATCTCTTTCTTGAATGTGTTATAGTTATCTTATTTCTTGTCTTATTTTGCTCATTTTGGTTTTTTTTGCAAATGACTATTTTATCACAATATAGTACCCTATGATGAGTGACATGTGCCTTAATATGTCTAAAATGCAAAATGGATTGTAAAATAAATTTAATTAACAACAAAATGGCTAGAAACTAAAATTTCTATGTTTGGGATAGATTGTCAGTCAACCAAATTGCCAACTCGACAGATCCCTGGCCGAGGCTAAGTATAAAACACTTGATCAGTCGAGTTTCCCTCTCTCAAACTCGACCAATCGTCAGGTTGGACCAAACTCAAATAGGTTTTGGCCAACTTTTCTCTCACTCAACTAAATAAAAGTCAACCAATTCCTACTCCCAGACCTCTTGCAATGCAACCCTAGGTTCATCCTTCTCATTCCAAGCCCTAGCATGCTCCCTTTCATCCATCCTTGCCTCTACTCTCTCTTCCCTAGGTGGTAAGACAACCCTTGGTGGTGTTTCTTCTCTTGTTCGTCCACTCAATCTTCTTCATCTTGCCTTCATGACCTCAAATAGATGAAATTGGGCCGCACCTGTTGGAGCTCCATCATCATCCACCAACTCACGCCTCATTCCTTTTGATGACACCCTTTTTGTTTCAAATGAAGCTCTAAACAGGAACAAGGAGCTCCTTCTTAGGAACCCTTTTCCATTCCATGCTTTTTTTGAGCCTCATACGATAAAACAAAAGGTCATAGACGAGGTAGCTGAGTTACTCTACAACCATCACCTTGCTGCACAAAGCATAGAATGTTGGTTCTTTCACAGTTCCATTATAAACACCAAAGTGGTCCATGGATTTTATGTCAATCTATGGAGCTACAACTCTCTTGTACCCCCTCCTTACACTCAAGTGATTATCACTTCTATGATTGTTGGTAAGAAAATCACTATCTAAGAAGATAACTTGAGTATCTTTGTCAATGGTATTGAGGTCACTGACACATGGAGGAAAGATTATTATGAGTATATTGACTTTCTTAACCATAAGTCTCTCTACAAACACTATGGTATCAATCTCCCTGATATTCATAAGTTCTTGAAGAAGCGTTAGACACCCTATTGGAAGAATTCCACCATACAATCCTCTTCCTTAGATATCAAAAACCGCATACTCGCTCTAGTAGTCAATTACAATGTTCATCCCAAGAAAAATCAAACTGAAATTGCAGAGAATATCATAGTGATTATGTACTACCTTTTGAAGAAGATAGGACTCAAGTGGTGTAGATACATTCTCCACCATATGACCTACTTTGACTTCAGGAAGAAGACCCGAGGTACCCACCCACCCTACCCAATCCTGATTTATGGTCTTTTCACCTTTGTGACTGAGAAGTCTCTTTTTCATGATCTTCATTACAAACCCTCTTGAAAAGGAGTATGTATCAGAGAGACCACAATCAAGAAAATGTTTTTTCCTACATCCTCTTCAACCACACATGGAGCCTTTACCTCCACCCAGGACCCTCCACCTCCATCCACATCCCAACCTACCCGCACCTTGTTCCATGTATCAAATGAAACCCTTATAGGATATATGATGCATCAATAGGTGTACAACATATAGGTTCTGGAGCACATGCATTAGGACCTCTTCTAGATCATGCCTAACATGAACCTATCTTGTACCCATCCTTACCCCTCCTACCATCCCTACCCAAGCAATGACTATGCTTCCTATGCATATAATTACTTCTAGCTGGCCCTCCACCTCCTGCTTCTATTGCCACATCTTTTATTGATGGTGGACCTGTTCCTACCCCTGGTGTGCTTCCTACCTTGGTGTTTCCTGTTGGCCCTCTAGCTTCCTTTCTTGCCAACATTGGCACTTCTTCACCCTTATTCCTTCATTCCTATGAGCTATATGACATTGGCATGTCTTAGGATGATCATAATGCACTTTGTCCTGATCATGGTTTTTGTCCTTCTGTTGATGAGGAATTGCCTGATCAGGTTGCTAAGGATGATGATGATGATGATGAGAAGGACACTGAGGATGATGACCCTGATGATGGTTCTAATGGCTTTGCTGGTTCCCGTGGCGATGATGGCGATGTTGTTTTCACTGCTGCATCTTTAGATAGTGATGAGGACTACGAGCACGAGGTTACCACTACTGATGATGATCCTTTGGACATAGATTGCCTAGATGTTTACTTGTTTTAGTTTTTAGTTCTTAGATGTCGATCATATATGTCTTTCTAGACTATCTTCTACCAAAGACATTTGGCCACATTATCTGAGGTGCACTATTTTTATCATCATGCTGCTTTCATCATTGGTTCTTGTAGTGAGGACATGTTTCAGTGTTGTAATCTTAATCATATGTACCCTTAACTCTCTAGTTGATAATATCCCATGAGTTTGTGGTATGTTACCCATATTTTGATTATGACATTGGATTGCATGTTTCTCTTTACGTCATCTCTATTTGATGTGTGTTATGTCGTTGATTGCTTTATCTTTTGTTTGTGGAGAAGACATGCATTTTTATCTCTTTCTACCTGCCTATATTTTTTATATGAAAAAGGGGGAGAAATGACCTCATCCATATTGTTTTATCACTTGTATGATCATTTTCTTATCAATTATCTAATATCATCTGACTTGCTAGAGGACCATATACTATGTATATGTCCTTTGGTTATTTTGTGGAAAATCTAAGCATGAAGGTATAGGTAAGAATGAATTGAGGGGGAGCAATTCACATTGTTCAATCATGTATCTCCTTAAAATTCACATGGTAAAATATTAACTTTCACTTCCTTTTTTTCAAAGGTAAAGGTTAAACTTTCATATCCTTTCCAATATGTTGAGGAATAGTTTGTCATTTTCAAAAAGGGGGAGAACACTGACCTAAATTTTTAATGTTGTCCATATTTTGATAATGACTTAACTATTCCATTCATGTGTATCTAATATGTTTGTTTGAGATAAATTTCAGCTATGAGGTACAAGAAAATGATCAAATACATCAATCCCTAACATTTTGAAGTTCAAGTAAAAGGCAATGCAAATGTGAATTTTGGGAAATCACTCCAAATCACCTTAAAACATTTTTGTGATCATTTGTATTGATGATATGGCTTGTAAATAAGATGAGAAAAAATTAGAGACACTTAATTCCATCGTTTGATCACTCAAAAATCATTTTGGAAAATTCATCACAACCACATTATTGGTCGAGTTTGATACTCGATCGATTCTTGATGAATTTTGGAAATGGTTTGGATTGATCGAGTAGTACACTCACAGAAATCGATAGACCAACTTTATATCCAAAATTTATTTTGGTGAATCGGTTGAGTTACCCCAGGACAAATTCGGCCAATCATTTGAAAATAGGCTTTTTTGGATAGTGGATCAGTCGAGTTATCTTTGTTGAAACTCGACTGTACACTGTACAAAAAATGTTAAATAAGCGATCCCAATTGTTAGAGAGTTGTTAGAATAAAAAAATGTCCATTGCAAGTTCCAAAAATAGCTAGTTTTCATTCTTAAGTGATCTCACACTCAAAGGAGCACCCCCAACTATAAATTGGACCCGACAGAGTTCATTCCAAGAATGCGCATTCATGCTATCCTTGGTCCTTGCTATAGTTGAGTGTGCCAAACCCATTTGAGCCCCTTTATCTCTCTCATTTACAAAGCATTTCATGATTATGAGTGAGTTAGGCATGTTGTAAGAGAGCCACCTCATTGTACACTTATGAGTCTCTCATGATCTCTCTTTCTCCAATCCCCTTTCTTGAAGAATCCATTAGTGAAAGCTTCTCCAAGTGAAGGAGAAGGAGCATGCTTCTTCAGTTGGAGAAAAGGGTGATCAAGGCTACTCTGAGCGAAGGAGAAGATCAAGGAGGAAGATCCAAGGAGCTTGGTGGGTAAATCTTCAAGGCCAAAGACTCATTGCCTGAAGGGGAGGACCTTGGTGAAGGCATCTGACTGATTGCAAGAGCGGGTAAGACCTGTTGTGAGGTAGAAGACCGTATCTTGGATAAGTAAGACATTGATTCTAAGGTTTCTAGATCACTTGGACTAAAAGGAAGTTGGGTATCCTTGTACTGAAAAAGGAAGGTTAATTGTTGTAACTCTTATAAGGAATGTAAGGAGTAGACATCTTAGAAATCCTAGAGTTTGACATCTATAGGTAGTGGATTGGTTCTCTCCTAGTTTGGATAGTGGAACCACTCTAAAACAACTTGCTATCTTGTTTTCTTTAATCTCTCTCATTATTGCTTTGAATAATTCAATAACTATCAAAATCACCATTTGCAATTCAACTTATTTGAAGTAACTTGAAGGTCTAACATGTTTTTTGTAAGTTTTGAAGCTCTATTCACCCCACTCTAGAGCCCTTACATCCAACATATACATTAATTATTTTAAAAGAAATTGTTATGTAGTGGTATAAACAAATCATATTTGTAGTTATTAGTTGATGGATGTAGATTTTGTAAGTTACATCTCATTATTACTCATAGTTGAGTTTTGAGGATTGATTTGTTGTATCCTTATCCGTAGGACCATAACACTGGCCTAGTTTTTTTGAAGCCAGATACTCACATCATGGTTTAAATAATCAAACTATTTAAATTAAAACTTTATGAAAGTCATCATAAATATTATTGTTTTTTAAATTTAGTTGTACCATCCCAGTAACAATCAGAATTTTTTTATTATTAACTAAAAAACTAAGGATTATAGAACGAAAGGTATGTGGTGAGGCAGATTTATCAGTCACCACTATGAAAAAAGGACGACTCTCATGTGCTTCATATAGTTTGGCTTAATACCAATCACTATTGGAGGATCTTCCCCCATTTCATATCGATGAATATGTTTAATGAGGGATTCATCATTTTTTATCACTGACTGGTGGAGGTTAATGGTGTGGGATGATCTATTGGGAGGTCATGCAGTTCAATGAAAGAGTTGATAGTTAAACATGATCCTTTGTTAATGAGAACACTCATCATGGGTCTTATACATCTTATTCTAAAGTGTTTTCTAAAGGTCGGTATTACTAGAGAAATGCATAGTCTACTAGACAACAAAATAAAATTGGTCACAATGTTTGCTAAAAATATTAAATACCATAATATTTTAGTTTAAAATCATATACTTCCTGCATGGTCAATATGTGTGCTATATCTATATGTGGTTCTATCACCTCAATAGGAATCTTAGAGTCTCATATTAGTAGTTTTAATATTTTAGGATCCGGAACAATACAAACAAGGTCTGTAGAGAATATGTGAAATGTTGACATATGTTTAAGAAAGGAATTTGAATGTACTCACATTTTTATATGGTTTATGTTCCATTAAGGTTTCTCTTTTCATTTATACACATTTCAGTTTAATTATAAGTAAACAATGAGCAATATTTGATTTTATTTGGATTAATAACAAGTATCATATGTTCATATATTGATGATTGATTATAAGGCAATATAAAAACATGAATTCATTGAGTTTGATTTTATTGAAATGGGAAACATTTGCATGTGTTTTGACTACCTATTTGATCTCATATGCTATAAAATTCCACTTGTGTTTATGCATTTACTTTTAGAAAAAATTGACTATTGACAATATTACATTGAAAAGGGTTTTCATTACAAAGAAAAACTACATAAAGACTTCCTTTTTGTAATATTAGGGTTTATGTCATTCATTTTTTTCATCTAATAGGTAATCATACTTTAGATAATGTTTGTTAAAATTCATTATTGTCATCTAGTTTGAGAATAATTTTTGAGATCCGATATTGATTTTTGTTATGTTTACAATATCATACTTAAACTTCAATCAAGAATTTTTGTACTCTTTTATATATATATATATATATATATAATATTAAATACCTTATGTCTCTAATCTCTCTAATTTTACTCCTATCCACATAGTTTCTTACTAGAAAATGATATTGATTTTCCTTTCTAATATGGTAATCACTATCTTTAGACACTCTCCTACCAAAGAGATAGTATTTCAAGGTCCAACTCTAATCATTTTTTACTCACTTTTTTATCATCCATCTAATGTTGTATACTTGTAAATCTTCACTATATCTAGATGATGATGTAATGATGCTAGATTCATTAGCCACACCCATCGTAGATGTCAAATTCCTTTTTTGACCATCTAAACAACTTGGTGTCTTCTTGTCCACATTGGTTTTGGATTTATCATGGTACATAGGTGTAGATGTATCACATGGATAGGTAAGGATACTGTAGCAAGTTCTTATAAGGATACATGTCATAAAAAGAGTGAGAACATTTTCATTATTGAGATAAATGCATATGTATATACACACTGTGTATATATAACGTGTAAATATAATATGCATGCATACTATAGAATATAATTATATCTATATATGTACATACATATTTGTATATTTATACACACACATGTGCATTCTTGAGGACGCGTGTGTAGACTCACACACACACATATATATAAATATATATATATATATATATAAATAAATAAATAAATAAATATATATATATAGGCTAAAAAAAGTATGTACCTAATTACATATATCTTACATGTACCCATCATCATTTATGATGGTTTTATAACTTTATAGAACAATCTAACCTTGTAGATGTGATGTATACCCCTTACATAACATATGTATCAAAAACACCTCATTTTGACATTTCTAGATCATTTAAGGAAAGAAGATTTATATTTCCTAATCAACGGTAAGTTGATGATATATATATATCTAATATGAACAATGTTAAATCTATATGGTTGGATTTAGTTATCACATTGCACATAAGCCATTTAAATGGTTGGTACACATAACTTATGTGTACCGACATGTACACGCATCCTAACCTCATATACATACATATACATATATAATATGTGTATACATATATATATATGTATTTATATGTATATATATGTATGTAAATATCTGTATGTATATATATAATCAGGGTAAAATACACTCGTGCATAGATCACATCATACACTCAAGTGGTTTTTACATATCAAGTCTAATTATTAGAAAAATCTAGACCATTTATATTCATTATTATCATAAATATGTAAACACCACTTGAGTGTATAGTGTGATTTGTACACTTGTGACATGTTTGTATTGCATGAATGGATTAGATGGGACTTTTTAAGAGGATGGGATAGAACGATATATGTTAAGGATGGGATATTGGTTGATCCCATCGTATGTTTGGATGTGAAGTAGGATAGGATTCATAATGACACTAACTAAATCAGTTCTAATTATTTATTAAATCATTCATTTGTATTGCATAGATATTCACTAATTTGTATACAATTATATTAGTAAAACATGTACTTGTATTGCAAGTTTATAGACATTATTCTATATCATTGACATCTTATTTTTAGATTTCATACAAGACATGAAATTTTGACTCAATCAAAAATATTGAAACTAATAGCTTGCTTGTTGATACAAGGAGGAAGAAAGTAAACACCTAAGTCATTTCTTGTTTCTAAAATTTAATAAATCCAATGAAGAAGCAAGGAAGTACCTTTTGGCCAAAAAGGTTGTACAAGTTTGTTGTTAAATGATGAGAGAGACAATATCAAGAAAGTAAAAACATTCTATTGGTCTCATAGTTCGGGCAAGAAGTTCTAATATTGTGTTATGCAACTATATAGAACAATAGGTGATAAGGCTTGCCCATGATAGGCAATATACATTGATGGATGAGTAGTTTGTTTAAAACTACTTACTTGTCTATGTTGGCTATGACAGTAGCGAAGAATTTTGTGTTACATTTCTTGTAAACCGTGACACAATGAAGAATCGATCAAGTACGAATCATATTTATCAGCAGTGGCACCATAGCAATGAAGTAGAGAATTACAGGCTGCTAGGAGATTCCAGTCATGAGGAATGATTACGGAGACCGAAGATAATGGACAATTGGGGCAGATGATAGACAAACAACAAACATGAAGGGCTTGAAAATTGTGTCATAGAAAAAGTACCGGGTTGAGGTTGGGGTACGAAGGCTCATTATACCGCCCAATACCTAAGGGGACTGTAGAACTCAAAATTCCTTCTCATATGGGACTCCTATCTCCAATGGATTAGAATCCTTGTGTCACTTTTACACAACCAAACATGGCATTTGAAATTTTAATGGGATTATAATCCTATCCTACTTATAATACCACAAACTAAATGTGTCGTTGAGTGTATTCTAGCCCGATTCTCTATGACTCAGACTATAATATTCACTGTTATCATAAATATAGATTAGATGAAAAATTTGAGCTCAATTGTCCACTTACAAGAACTCAACCAAACCCAACAAAATTGACACACAAAACTAATTTCAAGTGTATTATTGTTTTTGTGTTTTAATCCATCACCTATAAGTGTGCAAATGATCTCAAGTTTTGAATATATTTTATTTACAAGGTATCTAAGAAGACCAATGCTATGTATTTTTCAAAAACTTATGGCATGATGGACAACAACTTGAGGGTATTGTATTTGTGGTACAATATATATATATATATATATATATATATATATATGGCTAAAAGAATTGTGCACCCGAGTACATGTAGATTGCATGTACCCATCTTTATTTATGATTGTAACATTATATTGAGTAACCCAACCTTATGGAAGTAAAGGCTACCCCTTAGATAAGATGTGTGCAAAAACTCACCACAATATGATATTTTTAGATTAGATAATGAAATAAAATGTGTATTTTTGAATCAACGGTAAGTTGCATAAATTGCAAAAATTATTGAATAATATATTGCTATATCTCATGATCTATTTGCGATATGGTTATGTTTTTTTAAAGACATATAATACATATAGTTTTGAATTAATCCATATAATATGGTTTTATCAACATGCTTCATATGAGCTATTTTAATGGATGGAACACATAACTTACATGTACCAGCCGATACACACTTCCTAACCTCTGTGTCTATGAAAGAGGAAGAGAGGGCATAAGTTAGCCTAAGTTCAATGCATATCAAACCAAAGGGTGAAGTGTTGCAAAAGGATATATATATATATATATGTATATATATATATATATATATATATATATATATAAGAGGCCATAAGTTAGCCTAAGTTTAATGCATACAGATATAAAGGGTGGAATTTTGAGAAAGGATAGATATATGACGAATTCTAATATATATTACATTGAAAAGTGTTTTATTGGAGACAATTCAAATGTTGTTAGAGACTTTTCTAATACATGTACAAGATAAATGACCTATGCAAAACCAATAACTAAGCCTTAGTCGTGAATGTCTTGAGGAAAAATATGATTGGAATGAAGAATGAATAATATCTTGCTAGTGTTCATTATAGTCTAGGGGAGATAAGAGTTATGTGGAAAATGAATTTCTTTTGTATTACTTTGGGGTAAAAGACAATGATATGTGATTGTGAAAATATTAACTAGTATCCATCATGAATATATTGGGAATGGTCAAAGTTTCACAAACTATAGAGTTATATAGCTTATACCTCACACAATAGTTCTTTGGGATTGGAGTAAACAAGGATTTAGATTTATATCTCAAAAACAATTGTAAGTGTATCCTATTGAGGTGATAGTTGATGAATTTTCCTATAAGCATGCTTCAAGATAAGTACAACTAAAATATAAGAGATCTTCATAATGTTTCCATTACTTCAAAAAATTTATACAATATTTTATCATGATGTGTTCAAAAAAGATTTAGTAGTTAGTAACTTTTACTAATCAATCACATGTATAATATCTCAACTACTACTGTCGAGGATCCAACATGTTGAACTCAGGTTACACAAATCAACAAATTGAGCATATAGTTATTAATATCTATAAAAGATGTATTTCAAAATCATTTTTATAATGATATCATATTGTGTGTTTTATTCAATCTGGTATGATGGGACAACTTCGACCCATCCATTCCAATCTCAGACGATACCGACAAACTAAAGAATCAATACAACCCATCTAATTTTCACACTAATCATATTTATATTTCTATCAATAGGTTTGCTTCATCATAAAATCAGCAACTCTTAGTTAGTTTACACTAAAGTGATCTTTTTATTAGTATAATTATTGTCAATATATAATTAATTTAACACAAAAGAAATTTTTGATTGGAATTTCTACTAAGAGTACAATGGTACCGTGGTCCTACTTCTTACCTTATTATTCACATCGTGCTTTATTACAAATTAGATGACAATCACATATAACAATGATAGAAGAACGAATGGTTTATATGCCAACCTCCATCTATGTTGTTTTAGTATCATTTTGACCATCATCCAAAATAGTGTCAAGATGTTCATTTATATGGTATGGATAGAAGTTTTCTTGTATTGATGTTGTTACTTTATTTTCCCTACCATAACTAGGTATTCACTGATAATATTTTGTTGGTTAATGAAACAAAGACATGATTTATGACATATTAACAAGATGTATTTGAATTATAAAGAAAGGAATATCTCTTGATAACATCTAGTTTTGTCGATGTTACATGCCTATTTTCCCTTGATATTGTTCACTTTACATGCTTAACCCTTATAAAACTTCCTTATTTTGAAACTTCATGAATAACTTCCCTTATTTCCTTCACTACCCTTTTTGTTGCAGAAAATCCCTTAGACTCAACCCTTCCAATCGGCAAAGCTCAGTAAGATATAAATCCTTAGTGATCACAAAGACCTCACCTTCTGGTGCTCAATGGACTCTGACTTTGGGTGCCTGACAGAACATAAACCTTTGGTGTGTGATTGTTCTCTGACTCCTGATGCATGGAGGGATCTCAAAAATCAGTACCAAATGACCTATACTCTACGTCAACACATCAACTGACGAAAGGCCTACCAAAATCTTTGGGCCATCAACTGATAAAAGATACAACAACTTCGAGCCTCAATGATGCCCCATCGATCGACAAACCTCAAAAATATCAACCAATGATGTTACTGCAATGCCTTCATTCAATGCAACTTCTCATCTACGATTTTTCATCTCATCAACTGATAAAATTACAAAGTCATCGACTGATGAGATCGGATCTCATCTAATGAGATTTCTACTTCCCCACACCACCGAGCATATAAATAGTTGATCCCCTCCTTCATTCCAAGAGGTTGTTGTTGTGTTCCCAACCAAGAAGATCATCAAATGACACTTCACCGGTCTCCTTTTTGGTGACATTATGGTTTTACCATTCTATCTCCACTCCGTATTCATCACCAAAATCTATGCTCCATCTGTGGAGGTGGCTGAATCATCATCTCCGTCACCATTCATCCATCACTCCCTCTTCTCTAATGGAGCAAGGTCTGAAGAGAGGAGGAATAAGTGAAAGATGGAGATACCCAAGCCTATCATATTTGTTTTCCTCTTCCCTCGACTGAGTCAACCCTTCATCAAGTAGAAGACCATTGTTCTATCAAGCTTTGACTATCTTCTCCATGACAATCTTGGTTGAATCTGCCTTCTCCTCCATTTCCCTTGTTTCAATTATGAAGAGTGAGTAGTCCATCTCATTGGGGTATAGGGACTAGCCCCACTAACCTTTCTTGCATGTCTATTCATTAATGCTCCATGGCTTGTATAAATTCTTCTAAATAAATGTTAACACTTTCATGCATGTTTTGTGGATTGATCACCTACTCTACATTGTTTTTTATAATCCTTTGTTGTAAGAACTTATACATTTCAAATTTGAATTCAATTCACTTGGTTGATGCCCAAATGAGAAAGCCCAAGAGAATATCTCTGAAGCAATAGTACATGACCCGTGAGTAATGAGACATCAAGCTCACATAAATAGCTATGTGTTTTTCCCACACCTAACGGTTGGATCTTGCTTTTGCTCCATTTGGATGTTTATATCTAGCCTGGACATGTCATGTGTGTGTAGTGGTGGTGAAACCAGATATCACCCTAGTGACCTTCATCATTAATATAAACTAAAGTTTTAATCCAAATAAACTCTTTCTTCAAAATATTATTCTTGGTTCAAATGGATACAAACTGACAAGGTTCTTAAAAATGTTGTCTCTTGGGATTTGACCTTTTACTAAAGTGTGATAAGACTCATATTCTTGGAGTTGGTATTATTGCATGTTTTTTTTAAATCTTAGGGATGCCAACCCTAGATGAATTTCTTCTTGAAGTAAAAGCCACATCCAATTTTGGTGTTTTTTTCGGGCACAAAGAGTCATCTATATAAATACAATTCTATTAAGACTAATATAAGATATTACTTTTACCATTGATGTTATTGCATATACTACTAAAATTGATTCTTCTCTACCAAATTGACTTGTGAAAGATCTTTCCATCTTAGGTACCTCAAAACTAGTGCGTGTACCACTCTAATAGCATAAACTTGCATCAAGCTTTGATTCCAAAATAGAACAAATCATTCTGTATTAGCGCATAGATAATAAACATTATATAATGGCCAAAGAGGAACTCAATTGAAGGGTGAATCAGCCAAAATCACCACAGAGAGACAATCTTGTTCAAGAACCACATGTTGCTATTGAAGAGGAAACACATGTAGCCCAAGCTGTTACACAAGAGTCTAACCAACATAAGGAGCTTACATAAATCTCAATCCATAAGGTTGTCTGTAAGACCCCTAACTTGGGTTTTGGGGTAAAACTATTTGTTTGTCTTAAGTAAGTTTCTTAGAACCTTACTCTATTCTTTTGAGATGTAATTAGGGCTTGTGGAGAACTTAAGTTTCAGATTTGAGCTTGTTTGGATATTGTTTATGCATTATGTGATAATTTTGGTTCAAATTGCAATTTACCCAAAGTAGGTGGTTGATGTGGAATTTGTCACCACTAGGTGTGTGTTCCATCTCTTGTCATCATCTCGAGGAGAGAGAAAGAAATGGGCACCTTGTTGGGGACTTGGATGAGTGGTGACATCTTTTGTGGTGACAAGGGTTTTCTGGGGTTGCCTAGTTTTGACCTTGATATACTTTGATGGTAGTAGTGATCTAGGTAGCAAACTTAAGGGATTTTTTGGTTGTATTTCGACTGAAACACTTTCCTAGGCTTGATTTTGTTGCAACCATGAAGGTTTGGGGTCATGTTTTTTGCCCTAGTTGCCCTAGTCTTTTAGTGTTTCGACCCCTTTGAAAGTGGAGATCTTATCTCAACCTAATCATGGTGTTTCCTCTTGTTTCGACCTCTATGAGATGTTGCAACCTAAACAACATGTTGGGGACCCAAGTAAGTCGATCCCCAACATAGGTTTTATCACCATCTCATGGATGCATGATTTAAGTGGTTGCATGCAGGTTTCTTTGGTGGACACATGTCCCTTAGGTGCCTTAGGGTGTTGACATCTCATCTTTGACATTCTCTCTCATCCCTCAAGTATATATGCTCTATTCCCTCCACACAAGTGAACCCTTTCGGCCATTCTTGTTCTTCCTTCTCTTTTGGTCACCTTGGATCCTTGGGAGTAAGAGGAGCTGACCTTGGAGCAGTTGGTGACCGAACTCTTCTTGTATGTGGTGCTTATGGTGATCCTTACTCATCTTCAACCTTGGTAAGTATCTCCTCTGCTTTTGCAACGTCTTCCTTAGAATCTTTGCTCCATCTTCTTCCCTTTTCTTGACCATGGACCATGCCTTGGTATGAAGGTTGTTCTTGAGGAAGAAACCCTCATCTCTAGGGTCATAGGCCATAGTAGGAGGAAATTCTTTCCCTCTTTTTCTTCCTTCTCCCTTTAGTTTGGATAGGGTTTTCCTTTCCTTCTTTTTCTTGGGCTATCTTAACCTTGGTATCTCCTTTTTCTTTGAGATGCTATTGTGTTCGTGAGAGAAGCCATTGTAGGAGCTTCTTCAACCCTTGGATCGTGTGCTTGGAGCCATGATCTTGGAGTTTGGACCCTTGGTGTTGAGCTTCTTAAGGTGGGTTGTATGACACTTAACCTTCTCTATTATTGCACTCTTTTATACATGCATGCAACTATTTTCTCTCTAAAGCATTCTTCTAACATGCTGGTAGATGATGATAATTTCTAGAACTTAAGCGGTAGTGGAAATTATGCTTTTCATGGCTTAAATCTGAAACTCTAATACTTGTACCCATTTTCTTGGTGGCTATGATTTATGGTGGTTTTTCCTTAATCTCGACCATGATCTTGATTATCTTTCTTTAAGATTGTGTACCTTGACCTATCTTGCTATTTGTGGTTCTATTTTGGGTGTGTGGATGATGGTTTATCACCTTTTCATGTGGCCCTTTTTTGGAGTTCACATGGGTCGAGTTTAGGGGTTTGTGGTGACCATCTTGTGTGGAGTTTTCCACCTTGATGATAGTGGTGTTCCATGGAGTTTCGTGCTATTTCACATCTTGTTCTTTCCTTTTTTGACCTTGGTTATGTTTTGGTGATGATCTTAACCATGTGGGGTCTTTACCCTTGGTTGTTGTGACTGATACCTTAGCTTGTTTCAGCTTGGTTGTGACATGTACACCCTTAGTGACGAGGGGTCCCAAACACCATATGAGATGGTTCTAGCTGAGATGGCAGAGTTGAAGAAACAGTTGCAAGAGCTACTTGACAAAGATTTTATTAGGCTAAGTCCATCTCGTGGGGTGCTCCAGTGTTGTTTGTGAAGAATAAAGATGGGTCCATGCGGCTGTATGTAGACGACACACAGTTGAACAAGGTAAAAATAAAGAACAAGTATCCTTTGCCAAGAATAGATGACCTATTTGATCAATTGTGTGGTGTGATAGTGTTCTAAAAGATTGTTTGAGGCCATTGTATCACCAGATGAGGATCAAGAAGGATGACATACCTAAGTCGTCTTTTAGGACATAATATAGTAATTATGAGTTCATGGTTATGTTGTTTGGGCTAAAAATGCACCAGCAAAATTCATGGACTTGGTGAACCAAGTATTCTGGATGTTTCTCAATCAATTTATGGTGGTCTTCATAGGTGACATCCTGATATACAACTGAGACAGTCAACAACATGAGCAACATCTCCGTCTAGCGTTGACCCTTTTGAGGAAGCACCAATTTTATGCCAAGTTCAACAAGTTGGAGTTCTGGCTGAAGGAGGTGGCTTTTCTGGGGCATGTTATATCTACTGAGGGTATTCGTGTGGACCCCAAGAAGGTTGAGTCTATGACAGAGTGGGATCAATTGAAGATGCCGACAGAAGTTTGCAACTTCCTAGGTTTGGAAGGATATTATAAGAGGTTCATCAAGAACTTTAATGCCACAACCTTCCCCCAATTAAGTTGACAAGGAAGTATGTGCCATTTTTTAGGGTGACAAATGTCAATGTGCTTTTCAGACATTGAAGGAGAAGTTGAAAAGTGCACCAGTTCTAGTCTTACATGAGCAAGGAAAAAGATACATCATCTTTTGTGATGCATCTAGGAATGGTTTGGGTAGTGTGAAGAAACACAAGGAGAACTATACGACTCATGACCTAGAGTTAGCTATTGTGGTTCATGCTTTGAAGATATAGAGGCACTACCTTTATGGCAAGAAGTGTCAGATCTTCACAGATCACAAGAACCGTAAGTACATCTTTTCACAATAGGAGTTGAATATGAGGCAGATACGCTGTATGGTGTTAATCAAGGATTATGACTGCACGATTGATTACAATCTAGGGATGGGTAATGTCATGGAAGTTGTGATGAATAGGAATTATTCGTCTTCATCTTTGGATAGAGAACAATTGAGTTCTTTAGCATGCCAAAAATTAGACATATTGGTCTCCTTACATCATATGAATGTACGGTTGGAAGTGCATTTGCTAAACAGGTTGGTGGCATAGTTGCAGGTGAAGCCCATGCTGAGGCAATAGATCCGATAGGTGCAGCAAGAGGATACTATGATATAATAGATAAGATCATAGTTAGGCAGTGAGAAGTGTGATGGCTTCCACGAGTTAGATAACATGAAAATTTTTACCCTTATAGAGTCGTGGTTCCGATTCTACAGATATGAGGAAGATGGTTCTGGAGGAGGCTCACTCGTATATGTATGTTATGCATCCAGGTAGACCAAGATGTACCATAATGTGAAGGGCATGTACTGGTGGCCTGGATTGAAATGGGATGTAGTTGAGTTTGTTGCATGATGTCCAGTGCATCATGAGGTTAAAGACAAGCATTAGGAGCCTATAGGGACATTGCAACCTTTTCCTATACCATAGTGGAAATGGGATCATGTGACTAAGGATTTGTGGTTGGTGTGCCTAGAACAACCAAAGTCCATGATTCCATTTGGGTGAATGTTTAAAGGTTGACCAAGTCAGTGCATTTCCTTCCTGTGAAGACAACACATATAGATGAGAAGCTTGCCCATATCTATGTTGATGATATAGTGTGTTTGCATGGTGTTCCAACAACTATCGTGACTGATAGAAGTCCTTTATTCACGATTCTCTTTTGGGAGAGATTACACATGTTTGGGTACGCAGTTGAGGTTCAACACTTCTTTCCATCCACAGATAGATGGTCAATCTAAGAGGACCATCCAGACCTTGGAGGATCTACTGAGAGCTTGTGTTCTTCAATTTATGGGTAGTTGGGACATCCACCTCAGTCTGATAGAGTATGTCTACAATAACAGGTACCAGGGAAGCATCGACATGGAACTGTATGTGGTATTGTTTGGGATACATTGTAGGTATCTTTTATGTTAGTATGAGATGGGAGAATACCAACTTCTTGGTCCCGAGCTTATATAGCAGACGAAATAAAAGATCAAGGTGATTCAACAATAGTTGAAGGCAGTATAGGACAGACATAAGTTGTATGCAGACAATCACCATAGACCCTTGAAGTTCCATTTGGGAGATAGAGTGTACCTTAAGTTCTCTTCTTGGAAAGGTGTTCTGAGGCTTGGGAAGAAGGGTAAGTTGGCTCCCAGATTCATGGGACGTTACCTGTGGTGGCATGTGTTGGGAAGGTGGCCTATAAGTTGGAATTGTCACCTACATTGCACATGTTTCATCCAGTATTTCATGTGTCTATGTTGAGGAAGTTCCATCATGATATAGAGTTAGTGTTACAACCTATGGAGATAGAGTTGGATGAGGATATGTCCTATGTGAAAGGTCTAGTATTGATCCTTGACAGAAGAGTTAAGAAGCTGAAGTAGAAAGATATAGTGCTTGTGAAGGTTCTATGGCATCACTATGGTGTTGAGGAGGCCATGTGGGATCTTGAGGAAGATATGAGGAGGAAGTACCCCTCTTTTTATCTTAGGATTTTGGGGGGGGGGAAATCCTTGTTAGAGGTTTATGGCTTGTAATACTCGTGACTTGGGTTTTGGGGTAACCCAATTTGTTTGACTAAATAAGTTGCTTACAATATTGCTCTAATATTTTGAGATGTAATTAGGCCTTGTAGAGAGCTTAAATTTCAAGTTTAAGCTTGTTTGGATGTTGTTTGTACTTTCTATGATAGTTTTGCTACAAATGCAATCTACCCAAAGTAGGTGGCTAATGTGAAATTTCCCCCCTCTATGGTGTGTCTTCCATATCTTTCCATCATCTAGAGGAGAGAGGAATAAATGGGAGCCTTGTTATCTCCTTGGATGAGTGGTGGCATCCTTGGTGGTGACTAGGGTTTTCTAAGGTTGCCTTGTTTCGACCTTGATGGTGGTAGCGACCTAGTGGCTATTTTGGTTGTGTTTCGACCAAAACACTTTCCTAGGCTTGATGTTTTCATGACCATGAAGGTTTTGGGTCTTGTTCTTCGACCTAGTTCTCTTATCCTTTAGTGCTTCGACCCCTTTGAAGGTGGTGATCTTATTTCGACCTAGTCATGATGTTTGATCTTTTTTCGACCTCTAGGAGGTGTTGCGATCTAAATCACATGTTGGTGACCCAAGTAGGTCAATATCTAACATAGATTTTATCACCATCTCATGCATGCATCATTTAAGTGGTTGCATGTGGGTTTCTTTTGTGGACAAGTGTCGCTTAGGTGCCTTAGGGTGTTGACACCTCATCTTTGACCTTCTCTCTCATTCCTCAAGTATATAGCCTCTTTTCCCTCCTCATAAGTGAAACCTTTTGTCCATTTTTGAAATGACCTAAGAACATCACTTCCATGATCCAGAATCACACTTTGAGAATTTTGCATATAGTTGATTTTCTCTCAGTTTGTTCAACACGATTCACATGTGTTCATGATGTTGTTCTTAAGATTCAGAGTAGACCAACACATCGTCAATGAACACTACCATGAACTAATCGAGGTATGAATGAAACACTCAATTCATCAAGTCCATGAAAGAAGTACGGGCATTGGTCAAGACAAAAGGCATGACCTGAAGCTCATAATGCCCTTAACATGTTTTGAAAGATGTCTTTGGGACATCCTATCCTTCACGCACATCTGGAAGTAGTCACTAGAAAATCCATCTTTGAGAACACAATGGCTGAGTTCAGTTGGTTGAATAGATCATTGATGTGAGGCAAAGAATAGTGATTCTTTATTGTCACTTGATTAAGCATACACTGATCCATGCGCATACGTAACGAACAATCCTTATTCTTCACAAAGAAGATAGGGAGTCACCATGCTGAAATAGTAGGGTGCACAAAGCCCATGTTGAGAAGCTCTTGAAGCTACTTCTTAAGCTCAGTGTGTTCCGTAGGGGCCAAGAGATAAGGAGGCTTCAAGATAAGAGAGGTTCCTAGTGTGAGCTCGATGGAAAACTTCACCTAACAAGTTGGGGGAAAGCAAGGAAACTCCTTAGGATAAACATCGGGGAAGTCTATCACAACATCTATGTGATCAAGAATAGGAGGTGTGGCATCAAGGATGATAGAGGCTAAGAATGCCCAACACCCTGCTGAGACAAGCTTTTCAGCATTGATGGTGGAGATGAAAAACTACCGATCCTCTCGCTTCCTCACCTTGACCCACATTGTTCCCTCAACTGGATGTAACAAACTGACCTTTGATACCTCACAAAACAAAAAAACTTTGTACCTCTTCAACCAATCCATCCCCAGGATGAAATCAAAGGCAGTCATGTCAAGCAAGACAAAATCTGAGGGAAATATTAATACCAAAGATCTTGAGGTCCATGATCCATAGTTTGAGATAAGAAGAGTAGATCCTACCACTAGGGGTTTTAACATCTAAGACATGATCCATATATTCTGATTCTACCTCTAACATGTCAAGAAACTTAGTTGATATGAAAATAATCGATGAAGCCAAATCGAAGAGAGCTTTAAATGGATGCAAATTAATATGTAAGGTACCTTTGATGACTTCATTATCTCCTTCAACTTCCTTAGCATTAAGGTTAAACACCCTTCCATTCTGCCTTTGCACAGGAGGATATCAACCTTTTCAGTTCTGATTGTTGTTGTTGCTACTGGACAGGCTACTGAGCTAGAGTTGGTCCCCATCCAAGCTTTGGGTAGTTAGGTCGAATGTGTCCACCCTGACCGCACTCATGGGAGATGGGTGTAGATCGTTCATCTCTATGGGGTTGACCACTGGCAATAGGGCATCTTCTTGGAGGGTGAGAATGTGAGCATCAATTTTACTTGTCGTGCCATTAGTTTCTACCAGTGTTCTTTCTCTTGTTGTTGTACCTGGAGACTGGAACCCAAGGTACTGCTCGATCACGAAAGCCTTATCCACCATTTGTTAAAAAATCAATGGAAGCTGGGGAATAAAGTTGCGTCCTACGCTATAGCTTAAACCCTCGAGGAACATGGTTGATCTACTTTCAGCTCCTAGGTACACCACATAACGCTCCGGGAGAAGAAAACATTGCACGTACTTGGAGATGCTTAGGATTCCTTGGCACAGACTATAAAACTCTACTTCCTTCATCTTCAGATAGGCGGTATAGATATACTTCTTGTGGATTCATTTGACGAACTCTTCCCATGTCATTCTCGAGGTATCGTTGGTACGAGACACACTCGTACACCAGACCTGTGCTGCCCATCCAACACATACGTCGCAAAGCTAACCTTATGGTGAGGAGGACATGTCATACCCTTGTTGGTACGATCCATAGCCAAAACCCAGTCATCAGCTTTATCCACCATGTTTGGATCACTCTCACCTTTGAAGTATGGTGTTTGCATCTTGATGAAGTCCGTAAGGGTGAACTCCTTTGTCTTAGCTACAACAACTGCAACATTGGAAAGATATCCCACCAAGGTAGTCGAGAGCAGCTACCACAAAATGGTCAGCTCTTGCTCAGGGGTCAAAAAAGGGTTGCCAACAGGGGAAGTAGGGACTGTCCCAGTGTTGTAGGGAGTCACAAGAGTATCCAGATTGTCAATTTTGTCGGATCTGGCTCCTTAAGAGGAGTTGTTCATATTTCCAAACATATCTACCTTCCTAAAGGATAAGGGTATAACATAAGATAATAGAAGTAGACAATAAGGACACCTGAGGCTACTATTGCCTTTGGGCATACTATTTTAGGACGTCAGTATCAGCGCAGGCCAGGCAGGTATCATATGGATCCGATAGAACTCATAAACCATTCTAGTGGCATGGAGGAAAATATTCCCAGCCCTAAGACCCTGATCCATTCTGGACACCCTTGCTTTCAACTTATTCCCTAGTAGTTTTCTAATAGGCTCTGATACCATGCTGTAAAGAAGCGAGATCACCTCCTTACTAAAATTTAAAGGAAATACAAAACATCTACTTTTTCCAAGAAAAATAGACATTGTATAATGCATGCATAATAATCCAAGTAAATAAGTATGTTTCTGATACATATAAAATGTCAATAGCAGTGGAATAAAACTAAGTTATTACATTTATTTTTAAACTCTTGTTCAGTACATGAGTTTCTTTGAAAAGGAAAAACTGAAAAAAAAAACTATAGGATCTAGAAATAAGTAACCTAGTTATCCTTGATTGTTAAATTTGAATCTACTACTCCTGAACTTGGTCTCCTTGGCCTTGTTCAACGAGTTGATCTAACCCTGGTTGTTTGTGAAACAACACAACAAAAGGAAGAAAAAAAAGGGTATGTGTCAAAGATAATGAACAAGGAAAAAATATAAGAAAAATATATGAAAATAAAGGCTAAGATTTCATCATAAGATTAAGATGATCAAAAGTATGAGGCATAACTAAATAGAAGCTTGCCATAACAAACATAGTAAAATGGTTGCATGCATGATTAATATTGACTACCTAAACTATGTAGGGTTAAGGCACCTACCTAACCTCAACGAATAGGTGAGGGAGAGTAACACGTTCCAATCACCTACAATTATTCTATGTTAGGGAGAGTAACACATTTCCCAGGGCAAATTTACACATTCCCTATCTATGGGTGGTTGTACAAAAGTACCACCACACTATTTAAATAGTCTAGTAAAATCAACATGCTGAGAACTGTGGCATGTATAAGCATCAAGTAAATAAAAACATGGTAGTGGGGTACAAAGCCCAAGAAATAAGTATAAAGAGGTGATTTTGGGTCAAATAAAGAAAATAATATTTTTTAAAGAGAAATCAGTGTGTCATAAAAGCCTCATTAGGGAAACTAGGTTTGGGTTTGCAATTAATTTCCAACTTAGGTATAAGGAATGCCCATACCTTTCTTAATGAGATCCAAATACTTCTGATTCACCTATTTTAATCGATCCCAAAGCCCATTTTTCCAATTTTCAATGTATAACCATAAATTAGGGTTTACACATGTAAAAAGGTAAGGGAAACCCTAACTTTCAGATTTTTGAAACAAAACCTCGATTTAGACTCTAAAAATATCACCATTGATCTTATTAGGTTCTCCTAAATAAGAAAACATATAAGTTTCTCTATTTTCGAGTTATGAGGTTTTAAGTGCATTTTTGGTGATTTTTATCTATTAAATTCATTTTTCAAAAACACCTTTCAATAAAATTCAAAGCCAAGTCTCGATATTTTTTTATTAGAAATCCTACATTTTTTTATTCTAAAACATATTTTCTTTTAATTTTAGGACAAAGGAGTAAAAATATATGATTTTTCCTATTCTAACCAATCAAGGAGTGCCACCTCATCAAAGCCATCATAGAGAGGCGAACAGAGAGCAATGAGTGGGCTCGCCTCACTGACTAGGCCCAATCAGACCCAATTAAGTCAGGGTTCAAAGGCACAACTTTCTCAAAGCAAAACAAACTGGGTGAAAAGACGATACTGCCCTCAAGCAGAAAACAAAGGAGAAAGAAAACGAGTAGGGAGGTGGAGGGAATACACATCCCTTCGTGGTGCCACACCATGGATGCAAGCAGAAGCTCGAGATTTGGGCAAAATCACGAGAGTATCAAACTCACAAGAAAGCACATGAAAATGAAGAGGGAAGCATCATGAACCTGATGAGATAACCAATTGGAACCGAGGTGCCAAGGAGCACGCGCACGATCTGCCAGAATTTAAAGGATCAAAACCAAGTGTTGGAACATGAAGATGTGACCAAACGAGCAATTGAAGCTAGATAAAGGTCGAGCAAGATGCTACAAAGACTGAGGGGTCAATATTATAAGTGGGGGATCGTAAAGTCAGAGATGGCTAGGTCACCCGAAATCCTTGGAGAGCAAATATTGGGCATTTTCCACTTTTTTGACAAAACACAACAAATAGGGGATTGGTGGATGCAGTTTTGTATCTAAAATCTTTTAGAAAAGATTTCGCGAAGTTCATTTAGAAATGATCGAGAAATCAAGAAAACAAAATTAACTTAACTCTGTCCTTGTTTCCCGATCAACAAGATCTAGGTGAGGATCTGTGAGCCATTGGATCATGGATCCAACGACTAAGATTGCATAGGTAAAAGGTTAACACGTGACCTATAATTAAATTCCCAATCTTATTGGAATATAGTTCATTAATGCATTAATTTCCCTTTCTCTCTCTCATCATTTGAGGGGGCAAACATGCTCCAAATTAAGAAAAAATTGACACCAAACCTAATTTTTATATGATGAATCTGAATATGCAATTAGTTTTGCCTTTTGGGAACTTTTAATGTGTTGAATAAATCAAAACTTTTTTCTCTTTCATCCTTCATAATGGTTATAAGATTCTCCAAATGTGATGAAACTTCACCCACAAGTCGTATTTAGTACCTTGGATACAAATTTTCCATCAATTTACATGTTGGAATTATTAGTTCATTTATTTAATATTTTGAAGGTCCTACACACTTTCTCTCTCTCCAAATTTCACCTTTTAATCAAATTTTCTCTAAATTGAGTGAAAATTCACCAAAATGCATATTTTAATGCATAGATCATGAATTTGGAATCAATTGTTACTTTTGAAGTCATTAAAGATTTTATTTTGTATTTTTAAGTTATCTCCTATTTCCCATTCAATTTATACAAGTATAGTTACCAATTTTCCAAAAGTTGTGAAACTTATTACCCAAGCAAACTTATACTCAAAGGAAACAAATTTGGATTTGAAATTATCTTTTGAGTTCCACTTTTATGATTTTTAGGAAAACTATTATTTTCACAAAATTGGAAAATTAATTATTTTAATATCACATTATGTTAATTTTAGGATTTCCCTTTTCCCACACAAAAGGGCATAGAAACTTATAGATCGATTTTTATTTTATCCTTATCCCTCTTAAGTGGACATTTTGCAGAATAACCCATTAGTAAACTTTCACTAAGGTATTTGTGCTTGACTCCTTACAAATTAAAATATTGGGAACCAATGTACACCAAACCTTTATAATTTCCAGTAATTCAACATCAAGGACAAAAATGAAAGAAAAAGCTTAGGGGAAGTCTAACCTAATATTATACATGGATTTCAATTTGTTACAGGTGGATTTTACTAAACCAACAAATTTATATAGGGTTGAAATCCCTAAACCTTTACCAAATCAATGTTCCATAATACTACTTGGAAGTAGACGAGTATTATCACAATAGAGTAAGGATCGAATCTCAACAGAAAATATTTTTAAGAATCTTGTCACTTTGTATCTAGTTGAGCCATGACTAATATTTAGACAAGAGTTAATTTGGGTTGAGTTAAACTAATTGCAAGTAAAGTAGAAGAACAGGAAAAAGATATAGTTTAGATTAATGATGAAGGTCACTAGGTGATATCGAGTTTCCCCAACGTTACACATACAAGCACATCCATAATAGTTCCAAAGCAAGATCCATAGGTTAGGTGTGGGAAAAACATGTAGGTATCATCATGAGCTTGATGTCTCATTACTAATAAGTAATGCACCTACTACTAGGGAGATATCCTTTTGGGAGTTCTCGATCGGTCATCAAACAAGTTAATTGATATTCAAATTTTATGTATATAAGTTATCACAACAAAGGGATATAAAATCATGTAAAGTAGGTGATCAATCCATAAAATATGCATAAAATGATTAACATTGATTTAGAATAGTTATGTAAAGGACATGGAACCTTAACAAATAAACATGCAAGAAAAGGTAGCGGGACTAGTCCACACACCCTAGTGAGATTGACTACTTGTTCTTCATAATGGAAACAAGGGAAATGGAGGAGAAGGAAGATTCAACCTTGATCATCATCGAGAAGACAACTTAAGGTTGATGGAATAATTGTCTTCTACTTGATGAAGGATTGACTCATTCAACGGAATAGGAGAACACCTAAGGCATGCTTGGGTGTCTTCATAATTCACTTCCTCACCCACTATCAGAATTTGGTCCATTAGAAAAGAGGGAGCATTGGATGAATGGAAACAAAGACGATGATTCAGTCACCTCTGTAGATGGAGGATGGATTGTGGCAATGAAGATGGAGTGGATATGGAATGGTAACACTAAAATGGCACCACAAGAGAGACCAATGAAGTGTCAACTGATGATCTTCCTGGTTGGGAATAGAGCAAAACCTCTCAACATAGATGAGCAAAGGTGATCCCCCTCAATGAAGGAGGGGGTCATGTATTTATAGGCTCCATGGTATGGTGAAATAGAAATCTCATCAGGAACCCTGCATTATAGTTGTTTGGTGGTGGGATCATGGTCTCATTGGCCGATGACTTTGTAATATCATTGGTTGATGAGCTGACTAACTGTCGATGAGTTTTTGCATTGACTAAAGGCGTTGCAGCTGCATTGTTGGTAGATGGTTTTAAGGTTTGTTGATTGATGGGGCATCATCAGGGGTCAACGTTGTTGGGTTTGCTGTTGATTGATGGCCCCGATCTTTCAGCAAGCATTTTTCAGTCAATGGTTTGAACTAGAGCAAAGATTCATCAGGTAGACAACTTCAACAATCCCGTCAGGCACTATGACCTAGGGAACCATCAGACACTGAATGTTCAGGTCCTATCAGGCACCAGGAGTCAGAGTCCTTCAAGCATGAGAAGTTGAGGTTGCCTTGAGCACCAAGGATTAAGCTCACACTAGGCTCTACTTGATTGCAGAGTTGAGTCTAAGTGGATTTTGTATAAGAAAAAGGGTAGTGAAGGAAATTAGGGAAGTTATTTACAAAATTTCAAAATAAGAAAGATTTATAAGGGTGAAGTATGACAAGTGAATAAGATCAAGGAAAAATAGGCATGTAAAATCCATAAAATTGGATGTTGTCAACTACCACCTCAAACATAGAAACTAGCTAGTTCTCAAGATAACAAATAGAATTAAATCATTAGATTAATGTTTTTGGATCACCAAGTGTGTTTCTATTTCAGCTTTAGGTCAAGATGTCTGTGTTGTGAATGGTTCTCTCACATAGTTCCTAGATTCTTTGTCGTGAATTTGAATTTGTGTATCCCTTATTATCCATTACTACCTTCTTCAGAGAAAGGGTATCTCTTTTGCAATGCAATTAGGATCTTGTTTCCTAGCCATACTCATGCATCATTATGGAAAGAGGTAGACTTGACATCCAAATTTTTATATTCTGGTTATCCTAATTACTTGCATTGAGGTGAGCTGAGGCTGTGGTGCATCATGTCCTTCTCAGGGCCATTCAACCATAGGTACTACTATTGTGGTAGTTCTACCCAACTCTTAGCCTAGATATAGTTTCATGTGGTTTTGTGATATTACCTTCAAAAAATAGGTTTGTGGTAATTCATTTTTGAGAACCTACTACCAGACGCAACATATCAGGAACAAATCTAGTGATTTGATTTGCACTTGGCTTTTAATCTTGCTTACTAGGCTTGGGGTGATAGGTTTTTAGGTGGGATGTCCTGTCGAGCCTCTATCGATCCCTAATGAGGATTTGAGCACTAGAATAATTAGATGTTTTGTGACTTCCCATGCCACATACCAACAAGATAACTCTAACTAAACATGGAAACCAAACTAAACAAGTGGATTATCGGAAAACACTAAAAATTAATGCCATTTTTATTAATCACCAAAGCTATAAAACCTTTACATATAAGTCCGCATAGATCACAAGGTGCTTACATCAACATGTTCTTGTCACATATGCCATCAACATGCTACAGGAGAAACCTATCCCATATATATACATATAAACAATTGCAATATCTTTACATTAAAGGGCACATAAGCCAAAACCACACATTGATAGCATATCTACAAAACACACCCAAAAACCATCCCAAATACCTGAGTGTACATGGATGACTCTAGGACTCTACACCGAAAGATTAGAAACACATCCAACCTAAACAACTAGTTTTCTTCGTCCTGTTGCTCTTCCTTAGCTACACCATATATACCTCCTCGTGCATGTCCACTTAAAAGAAGTAAAGAAACCACGAGGTGAGATCCAAATCTCAGTGGGAGATATAACTCTCCACCAATGCTCATATTAACACAAATAAGGTAATTTAAAAATAGAAGTAAAGTTACAACTATGATAAATAGATCTAGATAAATGGTATGTCTAAAGAAGATAATAATTACTAATCAGTATAAGAAATTGCAATTGGATTGTAGAACATCTTATCATCATAAAAGGAATATGAAGAACATTTTCACCTTTTACCAACTAATCATTACAAATTTAAGGCAAGGATTCAACCAATGTTCACATATTTTGAACCTAAGAAAGTATACTACATGACTAATTATGTATTTTATTATGCCCCAAGGATTTGAGTCGTACCATTCAAACCTAACTGTCCACTATTAAGTAGAAATTAGTTCCATACAAGGTCAATACACGAGTCAGAATCCACGACCTCAACAAACCTTGTGGTCAGTACACGAGTACACCCCAAAGACATACTAGTAAACTAAAACCAGTGACATATAGTCAATTGTGAATCTCCTAGACCACCTTGGTACAAATCACGATGCTAGTGAAAACTCAGCTATGACCCACAACCGCACTCCTTCTAGGGCAATGCCCACAACCAACCCAATGAAACCTCATAAGCATCCTGTCACTGAACTATGGACTGCGGCTGCACTCCTACCAGGGTTTGGCCCACAACCAATCCTATAAATGAATATACCCAACAATATATGACTTTGAAATTCCACTAAGGGAAAGCCCATTTCACCATCCAATAAGTACTAACGTTGAAGATGGATCTATGTCACATGGAAAACTACATGATTAGGTTCCACTTGATTAGTTAGGACAATTAGGTGTCTTTTAGCATAAATCAAGTTACAACATATAAAGCCATAACAAGCTCTACAAAGATAAGGGCATGATAAAACTCCAAAATATATAAAATGTATAAGGTGTGAACTTGTCACACTATCACCACATGAGACCTATAAAACTAACATATACAACACTATCAAGTCGTCACCAGGTCATAGAACCCATTCACATCATTCATGAATCACAAGTGTTTCAACATGCCTCATGAAGGCTCATTTGACCTTTATCATATCACATCCACCATAGCATACACTAGATATGATAATCAAGCTCATATCACCTTCAATGTTAGGGGTTCATAAACAAGACAGACAAATCATCCTAACATAATGACCATTCCAAAATAGAAAAGTGAACACATCATACATTACTAAATTAGGGTTAGGTTTCCACTCTATAGCCATTTTGTATCACATAACATCATCAAACTCCAAGTATATTGCTTCCCACTTTATTGGATCATGAGAGAGTTAATTATTACATTAAAGACTAAGCATTATTTTATCCAAACTACACTATACATATCATCAAGTGCTCAGGTGTATATGTGCTAACCATGTATACATACATACGTGTCAACCCACACCACCTACATGTGTTACGACCCTCTACCATCTAGGTCACGACCAAGAAAAGAATAAAGGTGTAGCAACCTGTGTAACCCATGTGTTACAACTGTAACACATCACTAATCTCAACCCCAAACCTTAGAGCATGTCACGATCGCAAAAACCCATTAGGGTTAGGGTTAGGTCGCAACACAAGGATAAAGCACCACTTTCAAAAATGTAGCAACCTACCAACTAACAAGTCTTTCAATCCATGATGAAACCATGTTTTTTTAATTGCAACAAAGTAGGTCAAGAATGACCAGGTCAAGAGGGTTATGACTGCAACAAAATCTGGCCCATAGACCCTTGTAACGACTGCTACCAAAGAAGAGTAGAGACCCTTCATCGCCAAGGGTGCACATGTCACGACCAAGAAGAAACAAGATAAGGTATCAGTCACAAAACCCAAGGGTAGAGACCCCACATGGTTAAGATCATCATAAAAAATAACCAAGGTCAAAATAGCAAAGAACAAGATCTAAAACATCATGAAACTCCATGGAATGCCACAATCATCAAGGTATAAAGCTCCACACAAGATGATCACCATAAACCCCTAAAATTGACCCATGTGAACTCCAAGAAAGGGACATCTGCAAGAGTGATAAACAACAATCCACACACCCAAAAAACCCCCAAATAAAAAGATAGGTCAAGGTACATGATCCTAAAGAAAGATGATCACGATCATAGTGAAGAGACCAGGAAAACTCACCATAAATCATAGCCACCAAGTAAATGGGTATAAGGATCAAGGTTTTGGAGTTAATCCAAGAAAATCATGATTTCCAATACCGATTAAATTCTAGAGATTATCATCATCTACTAACATGTCAGGGGAACGTTTTAGAGAGAAAATAGTTGCATGCATGCATAAAACTATGAAATAATGAAGAAGGTTAAGTGTTATTTAACCTGCCTTAATAAGATCAACACCAATGGTATAAGCACCCAGATCAAGGGCTCCAAGCACACAATCAAAAGGTTAAAGAATCTATCCAAAGGTTCCTCTCACGGTAAAAACAACACCTCAATGAAAAAGGAGATATTAAGGTCAAGGTAGCCCAAGAAAAAGGAGGAAAGAAAACCCTATAATAACTAAGGGGAAAAGGAGGAAAAAGAGGGAAAGAACATCTTCCTACTATGGCTTATTACCCTAGAGATAGGGTTTCTTCCTTAACAACAACCTTCATACCAAGGCATGGTACATGGCCAAGAGAAGGGAAGAATATGGAGCAAAGATTCCAAGGAAAACATTGCAAAAGAAGAGGAGATACTTACCAAGGTTGAATATGAGCAAGGATCACCAAAAGAACCACATCGAAGAAGAGTTTGATCACCAAGAGATCCTCTTGCTCCCAAGGCTCCAAGGCAACCAAAAGAGAATGTCTGTCCACGTCCTCGAGTGCCACTAGAAAACTATTTCCTCTGATGACCTTGATGTCTCTTCCTCGGTGGTTGGGTTACCATTGTGTTTCCAACTGGACAATCCCTTGCTAGATGTCCTACCTGTCTACACTGGTGACATGTTCTATTCTCTTGATATGGTCTAAAAGGTCCTTTACCCTTTCTGGGAAGCCATTTTCCTAGTGCACTAGACACTGGTTGTATCGGGGGTACCAAAAACTTCCCCTTTTTGAAACTACTAGTCCTCTGTTCTTGAGTTTGGATAGGTCTTTTCTTAATTCTCTCCTCATTATCCTTTTCTGGACAATCTCTTCTGATATGTCCAGGTTGCCTACACCCATAGCAAACCTTTATTTTGGGTTGTAACCTATTTCTTTTCACATTTTCTATTGCTTCGACATGCTGATGTTGATCAAGAATCCTGTTGGAGTCCAAACCTTCATCATTGGGGGCTGGTAATCTAGGTTGTATTGCTAATACATGGTCCACTATACACATCATTGCTATCCTAACTTACCCAGTAGTGATATCAAAAGAAAGATTCCTTATCATAGTTGGATCATCTTGGGGTTCTCAGGCAGTCGTTCTTCTCTTGCCTAGTCCCTTGCACCTCTTCCTGGTGCAGCAATGCTGCTTTCAACAACATGTTCTTCATGTGATCCACACATCTTTAAGTTCTTCTTCTCCTCCTATATGAGCAGAAGACACTATCAGATATACTGGAAGACACTAGAACAGACTCAACAACCTTAATCCTATGTCTTTGTAGACTCAGCGAACCTAGAGCTCTGATACCACTAATTTGTGATACACCGTTCGAACAAAACGTCATTAACTAAGCGGAAGCGATCATTAATAGTGGATTACTGAAAATCACTAAAAATTAAAACCATTTACAAAGAGATCCAAACACAGAAAAACTCTTTTATCAAGAACCAATGTATTTTATTGACATCCTGGTTCATAAGTACATATCCTGTACCATCCCTTCTCGAGGATTACAAGCATCAACCGTTCTATTAAAACTATACATAGGCAACATAAGAATCTCGAGGCATCCAGCCAAAATCTCAGATCGATTCATTAAAAGTACTAACTACTAACTCCGAGGACCTGAGAGTACAGAGACGACACATAGGACTCTCTATACAAAATATGACAGCCAGTGCCTCCACCTGGAATATCACTGCTGTCCCTGTTGCTGCTGTTGCTGTTGCTGCTCTTCCCCTACTATAAGTTTTTTTCCTCTTCTTCCGCGTCTACCTAAAAATTGTTGGTGACCAACAGAGTGAGACCCAGTCCCAGCGAGAGATATAACTCTCCTCCAAAAACATTATTATTGCAGTTTAATAGAATAAAACTGAGTAGAGGAATCATATATATTCAACAACAGATAAATCAATGTCTAAACAAATTAGAGCAATATTCTTATTCAAAGCATTTCAGCTATAACTTGATAAAGCATCATGTCACTTATCCAATAAGGAATTGAAGAACATGTATAGCATTTATCCATCTAGGATATACTAAGCAAGGTAACATCAGCCAATGATTCTCGTATTTCAATCTTAAGCAAATACACTACACGGCTGATTACATTTTACAATCATACCGAAGCCTTGAGGAGATGAGGTATACCGCTCATACTCCAACCTTCGGTTGCGAAACCCAAATCCGTTGCCATACAAGGTCAAGGAAGAGACATATTTCCATGACCTCATCCTCCTCAATCAGTGTGAGTACAAAATGCAAGACATCTTGTGTCTCTACTAAATAGCTTTCTAGGGTATACTGGAAACTTCGCTATAGAGTTACAGTGGCGGCTGTACTCTCTTCGCAATCGAGAGATTTCATGTTTATCTCACATCGATCTGGCATTAACATTATCGGGAGATTCATGATACATCCATTCCGACACATATAATGAAGGATTGAGAGATTTAATGTTTATCTCACATCAATCCCACATTAGGGCATAAGGATATTCGTGCCCATAACCCCCACATACTCAAAAGTATGCCCTCTAGGAGATCCTGTGGGAAAACCTATTTCACCATCACCAACTACTGACGATGATGGATCTATGGCCAGGGCTCTACATGATAATATTTCACTTGATTAATTAAGTACATTACCATATTCTTTTAGCATGAGTCAGGTTTTAAAACATAAATTATTATAACAAATGCTACAAAGAATGTGTAATACTTCTATCAAGTACTTTTGAAGCTTTATAAAACATTAGGATCTCAATCCCTTGTCACATCATGGACATTCTCATCCCTTAACATCTAATTATCATGATTATGGAATATGGGTATTCAAACCCTCAATTCATCAAAGAACACTTGTTACCACTTATCAGGTAACTAATACCTTCAGGTCATCTGACCAAAGTAAACATAATACTTGCTACAAAAGCATTTCACATGGCCCTCAAGGCCCATTTAATCTCTTGTTACCTCTTACTAGGAAACAAAGCGTATTATGGCTCACAAGGCCCGTAAAACAATTTCAATAATAAAACATCATAGCTCATACATGGCTATGCTCAACATCTCATGATACCTGCATGGTTAGTACACATGATAACAGTTATATCAATTACATATCAGCACTATGCAATGTAAGGGTAGCATCACTATTCCCTCATTAGGGTTAGGGTTTCCCAATTCATGTCAATTAGGGATACTCATCCCATTACCCAAAATTAGGGTTATGGATTATCATAATATTGCCCAAGATTAGGGTTTCATGCACTATAACCCAAAATTAGGGTTTCACATACCTTCACCCTATATTAGGGTTAGGGTTTCATATTAGGGTTTCATATAGCATTACATAGCATCACCCTGGATTAGAGTTTCACATCACATCACTACATTAGGGTTTCACATGGCATCACCCTAGATTAGGGTTTCACACATCATTATCTTGAATTAAGGTTCCTTATAACTTTTCCCCAAATTAGGGTTTCATGTAACTTTACCCAAAATTAGGGTTTCATGAAGCATCCTCTTAAATTAGGGGTTTTCATTAAATTACCCTGAATTGTGATTTCTCATATTATCACCCTAGATTAGGGTTACAACATTACCCTAGATTAGGGTTTCACCTAGCATTGCCCTAAATTAGGGTTAGGGCTCATCGACCTTCTCGATTAGGGTTTCATGATCTCTTTATCAAGGATCATACCCTAATTACATATTTTATTCATGTTGAAAGTGTTGAGGCTTAACCACTACATGATTATTATACATGTATGAATTCCTCTCTCTCTCATCCTCTCTAGGAGGTTGATTACTTCAAGCTTGATTAGATTAGGTCAATCCTTCATTCAAGTACATACATTTAGGGTTAGCATAGTGTATTGAGATATTGCTTCCATAAGCAGCAAATGTTAACCCCTCTAAGGGTACTAATCACCCTAGTATCTTAAAGGTACAACCATTGTAATTATATTTGATATACATCATTAACAATCATGGGGTTAATTGATCTTTCATCACATTAGGTCTTCAAATGGTTTTAGTTGCATTGAACCTCCAAACGGTTTTGACCCCTCAACCTCCAAACGGTTTTGAAACCATTTGCCCTCCAAATGGTTTTGAAACCATTTGCCCTCCAAATGGTTTTGACACCATTTGGGCATCTAGGGTTGAGACCGTTTGCCCTCCAAACAGTTTTGAAACCATTTGGGAACTCAACCCTTGAAACTGTTTGATCACATGTACATTGAAACCGATTGGATCCATCAACATTTGAAACCGATTGGATAAATCAACCTTGAAACCGATTGGACCTCCAAATGGTTTGAGGCCATTTGATCTCAAACAGTTTGAAGACCGTTTGATTCCAAATAGTTTCAAGACCATTTGGACTCAAACGGTCTCAAGACCGTTTGGTCCAAACTACCTTGAAACCGAAAGGATCATCTAGGGTTTCCTTCAACCAATCAGTTAGGGTTTGCTTCATTGAATCATTCATTGATTGGACCATTGAGAGTACATCAAATTATAACCCTTGGATATCCAACCATCCATCACAGCCCTTGACCTCCAAGCAGTCTTGAGACCGTTTGGACTCAAATGGTCTTGAGACCGTTTGGCCTCCAAACGGTTTTGAGACCGTTTGGACCATCAACCATGAAATTGATTCAATTCAATTAGGATTTCAACACTTCAACCCAATTAGAGTTTGTAATTAGTGGATTATCCATCACTGAACCTATTATGAGTCAATCAATTAGAACCATTGGATCAACATCCAACTACATCAACAAGTATCTCCAAATGTTCAAGAGACTGTTTGGTTTCAATCGGTCTTGAGACCGATTGGTCTCAAGTTGAAACTATTTGGACCTGATATTTCTTGAGGTGTGTGCTAATATGACAACATCATATTTAAGCTTCAAACCTTCTAAATTTTTTGTGATCTTTGTGGTGATTTCAACAATTAATCAAAAGGAAATTCGGGAAAGAAAAAGGAATCAACATATGATGAAGAAATGAAATCAACAATGATATTTAAGGGTTCAAGTTATATAACCCTCCTTCAAAGTTGAATACAAGCTTCAAGCTTCACGTATTTAATGGTGAATGAAGCTTTCTCAACTTCGCAAGGTCCGTCCTCCAGTCTTTGAGTGAAAATAATGGCTAAAGTTGAAGATTGAATGGAGAAAAGAAGAAAATAAGCATTGAATTTCGTTTTCCACCATGAAATCAAGGTTGAAGATGATTAAGGAGCTCACCTACTGGTTGGGGTACGTCCTCCTGTTGCTCCTAAGATCCCTTGTGCTCGGCCAAAGCAAGGAAAGAAAGAAGAGTCGAAAAAGCCTTTCATGTGGGGTGAAAGAATGGAGTGTATATAAGGGAAATTCAAGAGAGAGAAAGTGTTATAAAAATCCTTCAATTCCCTATATTGGTGCCACTTATCCCCCTCACTTACTTGAATACGAAGACATCATCCTCCCCTTCGAAATCCTCTTCTTTATCCATTAATTAAAAGAAAACAATTAAGCACATTAATCAATTTAATAATAATATCCAAAAATTAGTGGATATTACTTTTTCTTTAACTAATGTGAGTGGGCTCTCCACTCACTTTAGATATTTCGGTGCCATTGCAAGGCACAAGGACGTCCATACTTATACAAATTCAACCATCAAATTTTTGGTTGAAGGGAACTTCCATTAATATATTTATTTTTGCATATTTGAATTAGGGTTTCAATTATGCTTAAATCTTGATTATTTTAATATCAAGATTCTCTCTCCCCCAAAGAGATTCAAATGAGATGACCCTCTGATTTTCTTATCTCTAATTGATACCAAGAAACATTAGGGACTCTCTCGAAGTGGTATTTTGCATATTGAACCCTAGGTTTTGGGTAAATTGCACATTACACCAAAACTAGGTTTTAATGCACAAACATTGCTTAATAAGCTCTTTCTTGGTGCTCGGGCTTCCACAAGCCATACCTCTGCATCATTTTCATTCTTATGATGCTTCAACACTTGATGAACATTTTATCATGTAACATTTGCAAGTTAACCCCTCAACTTGGGTAATTTGCACTTTAGTCCAAAAATGGGCAAAACATTGTTTTCAACATTATTCAAAAAGGACTAAAATTGAAACATAAGTTCCTCTTGAGCCTTAATTACTTTTCAAAAGATAAGAGAAAGCATATAATTATCTTTCTTAAACAAAACATCTAGGGTTAAAGCATAACCCAGGTCAGGGATGTTACATAAAGTGCCAAGTTGACATGTATTCTGTTTATTTAATAATTTTAGTCTTCCTGTATGTATAGTATGATGATTACTCAGAATATTACAATGTTTTGAATATACTACTCTACCAAGTTTAGAATGATATACATGTTGTATTATAAACTTTAGATGAATAGACTCGGTACCATAGAGATACCAGAGTCAACAATAAGTAATAGAGAGATACAATATAGTAAGAGCTTTCCAAGAATAATAAAATAATAGACATAGGTGCCCTGAACACCATAGATTCCCTACAAATGTCTGTACTGTAGGGAGGAAACGATCCACCCTGGAAGCGACCAGTATACGGGGATCAGAATGCACCCACAGAGCGTGCGGGGAGACAAAGCCCATGAGGAAGTCTCCTAAGAGAAGATAGGTTACCCAACATGAATTAGAGATCCTAGTGGTAACCCAAAGGTACCCACAAAGCATACCAAGATGAGGCCCAAAGAGCATCTCAAACCCTCTGCCTGTGTACTCAACCTAGAAGGAGAGGTCCAGTTAAAGTCCAACTGTTTAGCCACCTTAGTCAGACATGACGGTTTGAGTCAAGCAGACCCAGATTCAGTTCTAGGGTTAGCTTCTTGGGTTTTAAGCTATGTCTTGTACGGTGAGATCATAGTTCGCTACGGGTCTTCATATGTAGAGTACACTACATATGATCAGGGCATAAGATAAAATATGATCATATAGGTTGAAAGAGTTTCTTATTAGTAAAAAGAGTTAAGAAAGATTTGAGTACAGTTTTGTAGTAGTTGTTCTTTAAATGTAATATTTACATTCCTTGTTATTTTAACTATATTGTTTTAGATTTGCTCAATGTTGTAATTACTATATTTTATTCCATTTTAATTAATTATCTAGAGTATCTTTCCATATTTATGTTTGTCAATGATTAGACTCTTTAAAAATTATGGTTGTTATAATTGATATCCGTTGCTTAAAGGTATATCTGTAAATATATCAGTGCTTTAGACTATTTCCTTAAAGTACGCATTCACTGAGCGATTAGGCTCACCCCTCTACTCAAAATTTTTAGGAAGACCACGTGGACTTGAAGAAGGTCAAAGCATCAGAGTAGATCTACCACATGAGTTGAATATGAGATTAGTTAAGTTTAGTCGGTCCCTGTCACTCTAGGTTCTAGTATAGATGTGAGAGAGTTATAAATGATGTTTTGTATCTTTGTTTCCTTGATAAGAGAGAATGTATCTGATTATCATGTTGTATGTACATGGAAGTGTGAGAAATGGAATGAATGTATGGATGTGTATCATTAATATTGAGATCATATTAGAATAATAAAAGTTTAATTCTCTTGTAAAGTTTGTTTATGTGATTGAATGCGAGAAAACAAAGAGTTTGAAAATAAAAAGGAAAAAGTCAGGAGTGAACTTTTTATTAAGTGAAATCCTCATAGTCATGCCCTAACCTCATGATTAGTGGTAATCGTGGCATGTGGGTGTGACATCTTGGTATCAGAGCCTAGGATGAGTTGTCAGGGACCATTAGGATAGAAGATAGGAAAAATAGTTATAAGTGTGGAAGATAGGAGGTGATGTGTCTATAGCTCTGGGAAGTTTGGGTATTTGGATACCCTGGCCTGATATCTGAATACTTAGATTGATCGATATCAAGCTACTCTATCTATTCTTCTTTGGTTGCCCTAGCCAGGCATGCAATGGGAGAATAGGCTAGAGAGAAACCCTTGAAATATTAGGGTTAGGAGACCGAAAGTATTAAAGGAGTAAGAGATTAAACATGGAATGTGATACAACTCTTGCTTTATATTGCTTCTTTGATTGGAGAGAAATATAAATGCTCTTATATATGAATTCAGATTATCAGTTTGTAGAATATATATGGTTCTTTTATATTCTTGTGTATCATGAAGTGATTCAGTCATTGTTTATATTCTTTATATTAAGTTAACCAGAAGTTATGTTTAAATGACTTTGCCCTAAGTGGATATTCTTTCCACATGTTTGAGACTAATAGGAGTTGGTTAATCCTGAGTAGCTCTTGGCTTCAGGACTATAGGTTCAGCCTGTTCTAACTGGCAGGATGCGTTACTGGGATCTAATGACTCCTATTAACAATATAATAAGAGTAGACTCTGGATAAATTAGACCCACATCATAGTGAGAATGTACATACACTAAGATGTTGAAACATATGGGAAAGATTAGAATAGCTAAGAATCAGTTAGAACTGATATATGAGATTCAACTTTGGGGCCTCATATGAAAAACCCTTAATTGGGAATAAAGGAACATGACATAAGGTTCTGATTAAGTTAAATGATAAGTATTATATGCATTCTAAATATGAAATATGGAAAAGATATGAGAAAAGTATGTAAGGGCCAAGATAGTAAGAATCAATCATGAGGAATGGATCATATAATCGAGTATAATGATTTTATGTACTCCAAAGCAAAGGCAAAATAGAAGAAAAGAGTTGAGTACACAATAAGTACATAGAAGTGAAGAGTCTTCAGAAGAGTTAAAGTAAAGAGAATTGAATGAACATTGTAAATCATAAGACTAGAACAACAATCTAGTTTCTAAAAGAACAAAAGTGTAGTTTAACAAATGAATAAGTCATACAAAGGTAGACTATTATTTAGGAAGGATAAAACTAGATTGAAAGAGAAACTCTATTTCACCCATGCACGATCCATTTGATTTAAAATGAAGAATTTGTAATGTATTAAACATGAGGTGAAACAAGTAGAGAGAATATTGATTTAGAATTTTAACTTCACATTAGTAGAAGGATAAAAAGAAATATGTGCAACTTGGTATACATGATCATACACATGAATAAGCAACATGGTTATAAGAGAAAATTAGAAGTTAAAGATGATAGGTGGAAGAGTAGTATATGACAAGAGTATTATAGAAAGTAAGGAAGGGTTTGAAACATGATGTAGTAATATAGATTATAAAAGAAAGAGATTGTGAGATTCAAGCAAGTGCTAATTAGTCAAGTATCCCTATTGATAATTAATTAAACCTGCATATGAGAAATGTATTAAGGGAATATTTAAATATAAGAATTCTAAGCCTTAGAATCGTCTTCTCTTTCATATCTTCCTTAATGAGAGTAATGTGCGAATGAAGTGATAAGAAAATGAATCATATATGATGCATAACCACCATGTTAGAGACATTTAGTGAATGTAATAATGATATACAATATGAAGATGAAACCCTAGCAGGGTAAATTGAGAATGTAATTTATCTGAATGGCCAAGTAAGAGAAAGGAAATTCAATTGATAAGATAAGGAAGACTTTAGTAAAACTTGTGAGATCCAAAGTTTGAATTTCTAATTAAGAGAATAAAGTCACATCACAATAACGTCATGCTACTGATAAAGACCAAACCCTAGAATGTTTAGAGTTGTAGTAGTTCAAGGGTTGTCACTAGTGATTTGATCTTGAATACTAGCATCTCTATAAAATAAAATCATGAAATTTTCACTAGGAGAAGTAAACTAGCATTGATAGTAATCTAGGTTTTAAAGGTAGTTAATCTGAAAGGTAGATAAACAATATGGAAATGATTTAGAGTAAAGGATAAGAAATAGATTTGAAATATAAGAAGTGTGTTTTAAACAAAAGGAGAAATACAATATGATTGAAGTGCGATATGAAATAAATTCTTGCAGTGATAGCAAGAATGATGAATAATCTATTTGTGCCTTGTATGTTTCAATTTTAAGGATGTTTGATATACATGATTAAAATGAGAAGGATAAGTAGAAAAAAGTAAGTAGTAATGAATGAAGAGAGAGATAAGAGAAAACAATGGCTTTTAGTAATATGTGAATTTGTTTTTAGAAGTATAATGTGTTGAAGGCATATTAGGGGATGCAAATTGGTTCTACGTATGATTTCAGTGTACATGTGCAAATAATATGTTAACTAAAGGTGTCTGATAGTTGTAGACCTTCATACCAGTAATCCATCTTATTATTGTACAATTTTGGTATGGTGATATGGGTTGAATGATGATGGAACAAATGGAGGGTTACCCTTAATAAGGTAGTCTTACCTATTCACTCATATTAGTAGAAGGGATGATAATCATATTGTGTTGATATGTTACCCTAATGAGGTATAGCTTGTTATACCTAGCTTTAATATAACTAAGTGATGGTAATTGGGTATGAATAGTCCTTGAATGACTAATACAATCATGGAGCACTCTGTTACTCTTGTTGAAACCCTAGTATGCTATAACTCGATGGTTACACCTTGAATTATGTGTGGGATCATACTTGAGCATAGTATGGTATGTGATGTCAATGCTTCACCTCATGCATCCATGATCCAACAGGGATGCCATGAGTGGTATTGTAAAATAGTTGTTGGATTTACTCTTCCAAATCAAGACTATTTTGCTATTTGAGTAGCACAATAGAAAAATTCAAAATGACATGGTGAACTCTCTTTTGTGACTTAAAGGTAATACAGAACAATAGTACATATTGAGCTGTATGAATTGAGATAGTTGGATCAGATTATCAATGTTGAGGTAACACCTCAAGAGTATGAAAATATTGAAATGGTTGTTTATCTCTCTATCCTATGATTGACTGTGGCATAGAGAATTTGTTTGTTATCATTGAGAACTATTTCAAACATGTTGTGATTTAGTAAAGAATTAAAGGACTTAATGTTGAAAACTACATTCAAGTATGAAATACAAGAATATAATGACATGTAAGATTTCAGAAGCTTAAAATAAACCTTGAATTTACTTTTCTTGCACGTTTATGTTTTGGGGACGAAACATTTCAAGGGGGAAGAATTGTTATGACCGCATCTGAGCTTAATTGGTAAACTAGGGTTTACCTGGATGATTACATGCTTAATTGGATTGATAATTTCTTAAATCTAATTAATGATGATAATTCAATTATGATGTGTTAAATCTAATAAAAACTTTAACTGTGCTTTTACTTTGAGAAATTAGGGTTTGAGAAATATAACCCTAATCAGTCCAAATTAGGGTTTTGATGATATATGAATGCATAATTTGATAAGTATAGTGTCTCACTAAATAATTTTTAGTATTTTATGTGTAGCTCTGATTGAATTAAAATTTGTATATAATTGTATATCTTAAATGTGAACACTATTGTTAAATATCATAATTTTTGGAGAATGTTCTGACCTATTTGTCAGTCGTGTTTCAAACTCGACCGACCATGCTGTTGACTGCAATATAGAAGTGTAGTAGTTGATTTTTATTTATTAAAAGATACACACATGCAAAAATGATTGTGTATTATTTCCAAAGGACTATGTAGATTTGAAAGATTGTCCAAAATGTGGTGTGTCACGGTATAAATTGACGACTTCGGGGGAGTCCAAAACTGGTTCTCCTACCAAGGTGTTGTGGTATCTACTTATAATATCACGGTTTCAACGCTTGTTTGCAAATCCGAAAGATGCAAAGAATTTGAGGTGGCATGCAGATGTTAAGAAAAATAATGATGGGATCCTACGACATGCGTATGATTCCCCACAGTGGAAGAAGATTGATCTATTGTACCCCAAATTTGGTGAAGAAGATAGGAATCTAAGACTTGGGCTTTGTACAGATGGGATGAATCCGTACGGGACATTGAGCAGCCAACATAGCACTTGGCCAGTCATGCATGTTATATACAATCTTCCTCCCTGGATGTGTATGAAAAATAAGTACGTTATGTTGTCGTTGTTGATATCGGGCCCTAAACAACCCGGAAATGATATCGATGTTTATCTTGAACCTTTGATTGATGACTTAAAGAAACTTTGGGCTGAAGGTGTGATGACCTATGATGCTTCAGCAAGAGAGACATTTCGTTTACGCTATGTTGTTTTGCACTATTAATGACTTTCCAGCATATGGGAATTTGTCTGGATATAGTGTCAAAGGAGCTAAAGCGTGTCCTATATGTGAAGAAAACACTGATTCAATAAGACTAAAACATGGCGGCAAGACTGTATATCTTGGTCATCGAAGGTTTCTTTCAAAATTCCATCCGTATCGTAGGAAGTGCAAAGCATTCAATGGATGGAATGATGAACGGAGTGCACCTAAACCTATACCAGGGGATGTTGTTTATGAAAGAGTAAAAGACATTGTCAATGAATTTGGTAAGAAATCACAATGTAGTATGGCCACACGGAGTGACAATTCTTCATTCAAGAAGAAGTCAATATTTTGGTATCTTCCTTATTGGAGTTCTTTGACAGTCAGGCATTGTATCAATGTAATGCACGTTGAGAAAAATGTTTGTGATAGCATCATTGGTACTCTGTTAAATATACCAGGTAAGACTAAAGATGGGATAAAATCTAGACTGGACCTACGTGAAATGGGAATAAGGTCAGAATTAACAGAATTACGTGAAATGGGTAATAAAAGAACATACTTACCTCCCGCTTGTTACACGTTGTCTAGAAAGGAGAAGAAAACTTTTTGTGAATGCTTGGTAAATGTTAAGGTGCCACATGGTTACTCATCCAACATCCGTAGATTGGTATCAATGAAAGATCTGAAGTTGATAGGTCTTAAATCTCATGATTGTCACACTCTAATGCAACAAATATTGCCCTTGGCAATTCGATCTATATTGCTGAAGCATGTAAGGTTTGCAATTACCAGACTTTGTTTCTTATTCAACAGTCTATGCAGTGCCAAAGACTACAGGCGGAGTCTGCGGCTACTCAGGAGTCTGCTCCTACTCAGGAGTCTGCCACACCCATGCCTCGCCATGATATCTGGATAACTGGGAGGCAAAACAAGAAGGGTTAAATAAAGAAGCCCGTAACTGCTGAGGCGGCTGTGAAAATGGTAAAATACAACTCTTAGAGCAATCGTTTGAATATTGATTATTTGTGGTGTTAACTTACCAATTTCTGTTGATGGTGATTAGCGGGAGCTGCACGAGCAGAGGAAACAAGGCACGTTCATCCCTCAGGGCACAAGGGATGAATTGACAGTTGCTCTGGGTAACCCAGAGCATCTTGGATGTGTTAGGGGTGCAGGCGCTGGTGTGGGCATCAAAGCATTCTTTGGGCCATCCCAGCGCAAACCCAGAGCGGGACTTTCTCAAGAAGAGGTAACCTATTCTTTTTTTAGAATGTTACTGCAAAAGGAAATTCAATAATAAGAAGCTAATGTTTCTTTTATCCATGTATAGGAGAATAAGAGAGTCGAGGATATAGTTGCTAAAAAGGTCAACGATGTAGTTGCTGAGAAGGTCAAGGAAGAATTGTTGCGGTGGGATGGTATTCTACTAGGTTTTATGTAAGGAGGTAGGATCACCCCCTTACTAATTTGTTTTTGAAGAATCCATTCATGGTATCTATGTTCATAGTCCATATAGAACAAGATACTAGAATGAAGCCTACATCACTTCCAAGCATAGAAAAGTAAGTTTGTAATCCCCAAGCACACCACGGAAGGTTCTAATATAGTTCTACAAATGATAAGTACCTAAATACTACCAGTAGCCCCAGTTGTGCTCTTTGTCTTCACTTACGCACAACTTGAGATCAACATCCCATCTGGTCATCCATCCTTGTACCCTTCTAGTTGGAAAATGCTTAACCATGGAGTTTTTAGTGATGGGCTCCCTGAAAAGGAGGTGCTCCTCAATGAGATGGGTAATCCATTCATTCCTTTTAAGATCACCTTATTTGAGGCTAACGTACTTTGGGCATTTCCTTAATTCATTTACATCGAAATAATCATGGATTTAAAAGATGTCACACAATATTTTTCTTAGTTCTGATTGGTCAAATATATAATATTCACTATAAATCATAGGGTGGTCAGAAAAATACAAATAAATAGTCATTGGAAAGCGTTTTTGATAGGAATACAATTTTATGATTTCCAGGTCATGTTTTGCCTTCTTGTTCTGATGTATTATTAAAAACCCTAGTTTAAACCTTGAAACCTAACTAAAATGTTACATGTAATTAATATGATCTAATATAACCTAGTTTTCCTAATTGATGATGTTGATCAGTAACCTTAATGCTAATATGCCCAAACCCTAGTTCACCTTAGTTCAACCTAGGATCAATACAAGGTATTGATTATGATGCTTAATAATTATAAACATGTGTTCAGGGCCTAATCAAGACAAGAGAAGACCTAGATTTGATCAAGATCATAGGGGGACTATCTTAGGATCAGCTTTGCTCCAAGGTAAATGGGTCATGCTGCTGAGCACAAGTAATTATGGTTGTTTGCATGTTAAGTATAAAGTAGACATTATTATTACAAGTTTAATGTTTAATCATGATCACTGTATGTTATGGATTGATGATTGATATATGTTATGTCTTATGTTTAAAATGCTCACTATGATTAAAGTTTATGATAAATGACCCATAATGTTAAGTTTAAAGATCATGTTAATGTTAATCTCATGTAAATGATCAAGTTAAGTGGAATTGAAATAATATTTTTATGCTCCCGAATCATGGACCTCAAAAGGGTCATCAAGGGCTTTCCTAGCAATCATGTTCTCCTAAGGGGGCATCATAGAGGGACGCATACAATTTCTTTTCAATTATTTATGTTAATAATGCTATTCAAGAATGGTTATAGTCAATTCATGTCATGTTTTTTACATGTCAAGTATATTTACTTTTCTCTTATTATAAAGTGACAGTATTGTTTACTGATGTGATGACTTTCCCCTTTGCATGGTTGGGGACGTGATGTCCCCAGATATTGGAGCAAATAAGGACTAAAGAGAATCAAGCAAGGGCTAGAAGACCTTCAGAACCTAACTGGTCAGGTGCCATCCATTGTAATCGATCCAATGATATAAAGATGTTTACTTTTATATTTAGATTTCCATACTTAGAAATGTTTAGACATGTACACAGTTTCCTATGTAAAGAACAATGTATGAATCTTAATGGTAATTCATTTATTTATTTGCAATGATTACCTTATTGTGGCATCCAACTCAAGATAAATACTTCCACTCAGTTACATTATATATTCATGAAGTGGGGTGTTACATGAGGTTGTTGGTGATGATGAGGAGGATGCTGATGCTTCTGATGATGATGGTTCTAATGGCTTCGTTGGTGACTTCGGTGATGAAGGTGATGCTACTGCACCTTCAGACGGAGATGAAGACTACGAGCCTGATGTTGAGGATGATGATGTTGTTGATAGAGATAGATTAGATATCTAGTTGTTCTTAGTTTTTATTCTAGATGTTGATCATGTATATCTTTCTAGGCTATTTTGTATTAGAAACATTTGGACAGATTTTCTGAGTTGTACTATTTTGTCATCTTAACTTTCATTATTTTGGCATGTAGTTGTTTTATTAGAACTTGCTCTATGGGTTGTAATCTTATTTATATGAACATTTACTCTTTGATTTGCTATATCTTATGAGTTGGTACCATGTTTTACCATATTCTTATTATGGCTTAGACTGTTTGTTTCTCTCGTCTTTGTTTTCTATATACTTTGAGATTGCATGATGTGCCTGTTGTTGGTATGTATGCCCATAGAGCAAGTCATATGATGATTGTAATGGGATACTTTGTAAATGATTTGAATAATAATAAAAGCAATTTCCAATCTATATGTTTGAACTATTTCTGAGATGATGGTGTAACATGATAGATGTCTAAAGAATGGTTTTACTCAATGACGTATGCTTTTAGGTTCATGACCTAAATGATGAGATCATATGGATGTTAAGAGTATACATTCTTGTTTAGTCCCTAGTCGGTTGTTATTATGGAAATAACCATAGACATCAATAACACTAAAGACTAGATTGTGTGTTGGTTGATGACATAATCTCATTAGTCATGATATGGTGATATCAAACCAAGCACATAGGTACTTGTTAGAGAACAAGGTACCGAACAGACCCACCGTGAGAGTGACACATGGAACCATGACATGGTAGTTACAGTCAGCTCTCACAGTGATGGTGGTGAGTGTGATTCTTAGACCTGAAATCACTACACTCAACACATGTCGTTGGGTACACTTTGACATCATCAAACGCAGTCCTGAAACATGGGTTGTTATAAAGGTGATGATTGGGTGGCTTTGACACATGGGGCTTTTGAGGGGTGAGTGATAGATATGGGATTTTTCCCTCCTAAGGGAGTTTGATATCCTTGGCCACTTGATGAGTAGGATTGAGAAAGGCATGCGCATGCACGTGTGAATCAATATGTGATATTGATGTCATACACATCTCACTCGGTCTACTCTGAGATCAAGGAAATGAATGAACATTGACAGGATGACTGTTCCATGCCTCGAGTTCATTCTAGATATTAGTGACAAAGGAATTATACATTCACTGTAACACCATTCATGGATTGTAGGATGAAAGTTGTTCTCCAACTTTCTACTTTCACTTGGGTAGCAATGATGTGTGACTAGGCACCGCTCTTTGCTTGTGAAGTCATAAGTGTTATGGACTTTCACTGCCAATGTGAAATGGACCTGCAGGGTCACACACATAGGATTCAACCTGGAAGAGGAGTTTTGTCCACAAGCAATATTTAGATTGATTACTAAAGGAGTTTAGTAATTCAATTAAACACTCAATCAGTCGATGGCTCAATATCGTATGGTTCAAGGTGTTGGACGCATTGATTGGAGTATCAGATTGATTGAAATCGCAATTGACTGATTTTGCCCAACCTGTGCTCCCAACCGATCGGTTCATGTGATGAACCGGTCGGCTGAGGTTGCTGAACCGGTCGGCTGGAGTGTCCAGGCCGATCGGCTCATGCCCAGGTTGAAACGACCGGTTCAAGGGTTGAACCGATCGGCTCAACTGGTGCAACCGACCAGTTGGGAAAAGTCATGTCGGCAAGAATTTTCCTTTGGTTTCAAATTGCCCAATTCGATTGGGAATAACATTGGTATTCGATACCAATTGGGAACGAAACAAGGAAAGTATTTTTGAGCCGGATTAGGACTATGAACCGATCGGTTCAGGGCACCAACCGATCGGTTGGAGTGCCCCAAACGATCGGCTCAGGTCCAACCGATCGGCTCAATGGCCGAACCGATCGGTTCAGTTGTGAACCGATCATTTCAAGTTGCGAACCGGTTGCCTTTTGTGGAAAATTCTCGGACCCTTCTACTCCTGCATTAGTCCTGTATTGCCGGGCACAGAGAACCCTGTCCCATGACCCGCCTATATATATAGGGGTATTGGGGGCTTCTCAAGATACAACTCAGTGCAAGTTGATTGCTCTGCAAAGTTGTCGTTCTCTCTGGTTTTGGTAACCGAGAGAGAGCCCGAGCAAGTGCTTCCCGTAAAGGGAGGTGCAGCAAGGGAAGGACAACTGTAGTTGCAGTCGACAGGAGGAGAGTGTGTTGGCGACTAGTACGTCAACAGGAGGGTGCGACTCCTTCCACTTCCTTGTGGGACAAGGAGAGTGGAGTTCCGGGTGGTCCGTGTGGACTACTTCAGAGGCGGGAGGTCACTGCCGCTCAGGAGGACAACTGTCATCCGACAGTCTGGTAGGAGGAGGAGTCTTCAGTCCCGGTGCGACCAGGAGCTGCATAGACACCGTCCAAGACCGGAGGTGAAGACCACGCAAGGTGCGTGGTATTGTCGCCGAGCAAGCCTCGGGACAAGGTATGATTCACAAACCATCTTTCCTATTATATAGATGTTGACGCGATTCCTTTTGTTCCGGGTTTGGGGAGAAAATTTTTGTTTCCGCTGCTTCTCTGCCTCCTCTAAAACCCTACAGTGGTATCAGAGCCACGTCAACCGCTCTATATTTTAGGATTATCGATATGATCAATTTTGGTTTGTCGCCTTTATTTATTGCATGCGATGCGAATAATATCGGCTTTATACATGTCCAATCCACAAATCCCTAATATACATATGTGATATGTAATATTAATGCACTCGATACGCGTCGCCCTTAAACGAGTTTTGTGGTGGATGTGTAGCATGATTATGGCCTATAAACCCCTATATCTGTGTATGGTTGTTTGTGTAGTTGCTTGCATCTCGGTCTGCGCACCGATTCCCTTTCTCATATTCCTGATGTAACTTGAAATAATTCGAGAATTCTTTTCGTACCTTTGCTCCCCCCGAATGTAACTCGGGGTTTCTCAATTCAATTGTAAATAGGATAGATTTATTTCCTGTTATGTCAAAGAACGGCGGACAACCTGAAGACGATCGGTTCAAGGAGTGAACCGATCGGTTGGTGATCCAGACGGCCAGTTAATTAAAGGCCTAATTAACTATCGTCAATTTTTATTCAAATCAAATCAAAAAGGTTTGACAAATGCAAATTTTCTCTTGTAGAATGGCAAAAGAATCATCTTTTAAAATGGGCAAGTTAATTGAGAATAAATTCCATAACTGGTTGAGGACTGTGAGAAGTGTTCTGCACAATCCAGATATACCAGGAGCCTTAGAATCCACTCTATGTACGCTTAATGCGTTGGTGAAGAAGAAAGTAGGTAAGGGAGAGAAGTGTTCTCTCGCCAAACCAATTTCTTCTACATGGAGAGGATGGAAGGAACAATGGAAGAAGAAGTCGGTATTAGAGATCTCTACTTCTGGTGTATACGTGATAGAGATTAACTTTACTACTTCTTCGTCATGGGTACTTGATACCGGATGCGGATCTCACATTTGTTCAAATGTGAAGGATCTTAAAAGAAGTACGCCTTTAGGGAAAGGCGAGGTTGAACTACGTGTTGCCAATGGGGCAAGAGTTGCCGCCAGTGCCGTAGGAACCTATGAGTTAACTCTACCTAGTGGGCTAATAATAGAGTTGAAGAACTGCTATTATGTACCTGCCATAAATAGGAATATCATTTCCGTCTCTTGTTTGGACAAAGATGGATTTGAATTTCTTATTAAGAATGGAAAGTGTTCCATTTCTAAAGATGGGATCTTTTATGGCAGTGCCCCTATGTCTTATGGTCTATACTTGATAGACTTGGATACAAGTGTATACAACGTAAACACCAAAAAGCAAAAACTCAACGACTCAAACAAAACATATCTCTGGCATTGTCGTCTAGGGCACATAAATGAGAAGCGCATTTCTAGACTCCATAAAGATGGTTATCTAGACTCTTTTGATTATGAATCAATAGAGACATGTGAATATTGTTTGTTGGGCAAGATGACCAAGACTCCCTTTTCAGGTAAAGGTGAGAGAGTTAGTGATCTATTAAGACTCATACATACTGATGTATGTGGGCCTTTTAGAACTAATGCCAGAAATGGGTGTCAGTACTTCATTACCTTCACTGATGATTTCAGTAGGTATGGCTATGTGTACCTGATGAAACATAAGTCAGAAACCCTTGAAAGGTTCAAGGATTTCATGAATGAAGTACAGAACCAGGTTGGCAAGAGTATTAAGGCACTTCGTTCCGATCGAGGTGGAGAATACTTGAGCCAGGAGTTTGAGGACCTTCTGCGAGCCCATGGTATTGTATCACAATGGACTCCGCCTGGAACACCATAGCATAATGGTGTGTCTGAAAGAAGGAATCGCACATTGTTAGATATGGTGCGATCTATGATGAGTTTTGCTGATCTTCCAATTTCTTTATGAAGTGACTGCATAGAGTATTGATTAGGTATGGTATTATGTTCTACAAGGGGCATTTTTACTGTAGTCTTTCCTCTAGACAAGTTTAATGTTTGTAAATCTGAAACATACTAGTTATACGAAAGGGTGGTTGTATTATGAAATTTTCGGTTGGCAGATTTAATTTCACGTTTTGAGCTCTAAGTTAAAGTCCATTTTTGATACAGGTGTATTGAATCTATTTCAATGTTGTTGATGAGGCTAACGCTTTGGAGTTGTTAAGAAGTGACCTCTTCCTTAAAAGAGGTAAAATTGCCTTATTTGCGAAGTATGCACCAGATAACTTCTACCATTTTCTTGTACCCCATGACCAGGAAATGAAATACGGCTTTCAATTTTACCAAAGTTAAATAGTCATTTATTGATATGAAACTGTATTATTCTAACTCAAATGTGAATGATAGTGGTTATGGAGAACTTCTATTGGATTGATCTCTCAATTTATATTGGTGGAGGTAGCAAATAACTACCAAATGCACAATTTTGAATGACACTTCCTTTCTTACTGTGTTACCCTTACTGGCGCTGGTTCATTTTGGTCATACGGTAGTGTTGACATTCGATGATGCTAATATACCATATTAATATTGTTTGCAGTGAATATTGTTATAATGGAGCACTGGCTACTTCTGGGAATGGGCAAGTGGAAATTTATACTTATTTTGCGTTCTTGACTTCCTTGAGATGAGACACCTGAATAAACAACTTAAAATCGTTCTCCAAGTCTATTCTCAAGAGACATCATCAAGCCGTTCAGGAAATCTCTGTCCAGATATTTCTTTGGTGGTTCGTAGTAGTTGGAATCGCCCAGCTTCGTACCTTTACAAGTCTTGCTCAGCTACGTTCTGAGAGATTCATGGGAGTCTCTATACTACTGCAATCCCAGAACAATCAAGATACCAATTGAGGATTTCAGTGAATTGGTGATAACGTTACACATCAGTCTCAAAGAAACTTGATTCTTTTTTTTGTTCTCTTTAACAATTTTTATATAGAGATTACATGACATGCCTATGTTCATTGTTTTTTTCCGTCACCCAGAACGGATGAATTTCTTCATCATCTCTATTTTGATTTGCAACTTATTGAAGGGGCAATGAGTTATCCCCTCCCCTATTTATGTCGATATTTTATTTAGAAAATGTATTGCCTAGTTAAAAATATCATGCAGATCTTGATTGTGTAAATGTTATTATTGTGTACATGATGTTTTCTCCTTAATAGTGCATGAGAACACGAGCTACGAGTATGTCATTTGGCGGGAGGTGTGTTGGTTTCTTAAAGCAGTTAGTGGACGACTTGGCCGAAATTGTAATTGCTAGTTGTCTTATTCCATTTGGTAGCCGGTTTATTCATTCTCTAGTCACCTAGAGCAACACTGGTTAAGAATTAGACATCAATGTATATTGAATCAGTCCAAAATATATCACGCAGCTGTGCCATTTTTATACAGATCGTACAAGTGTATTACGGTTCTCGACTAACCGAAAGGAATATTTGTTCTCGACGTCAACAGTGCATATTAGAAAATAGAAATGTGAATTCTTAGTTGATAATATATAAGATAACACAAAATGAGAATTAAAAAGGTGCCTATCATAAAAGGTTGTGTGCCTTGATGTAGGCAACAACCATGAAAAGACGAACATCATCTAGTTTTTTCTGGAATAATAAATGGAAACATTAAAAAATAATGCAACCATATTACTTATGCGCTTTATTTACAAATATATATTGAAATAGGACTATGGACAACAAAGGTGCCTGAAGTCAATAGGAGCTCCCCCTGCAAGTAGTTATTAGGCTTAACCGTTCTGTTTTTGAATGTGATGTAGACGATCTGCTTCTCCAACAAAGGGCCAAAGGTAAGCTTGTACGACTGCAATGTTACCTCAACCGGTCTAGGTGTAAACATACTGGCCGCATGGCCTAAGGAGATCGCAGCGCTAGAGGCCCTCGCACCGACCTCTTCAACTTCACCAAATTTATCTGCTTATAACATAATTTCTGGTACATCAATGGCCACCCCCCATCTTAGTGGGATAGCGGCTCTGCTCAGGGGAGAGCACGCAAGATGGTCGCCCGCGGCCATAAAATCAGCAATCATGACCACTTCTACCACAGTCAACAACATTGGGAAAAAAATCACAAATTTTATGGCTGTGGTAGAAGTGGTCGCCCGCGGCCATAAAATCCTTGATTTTTTTCCCGATGTTGTTGACGTGGTAGAAGTGGTCATGATTCCTGATTTTATGGCCGCAGGCGACCATCTAAGATGGGGGGTGGCCATTGACGTATCAGAAATTATGTTATAAGCAGATAAATTTGGTGAAGTTGAAGAGGACGGTGTGAGGGCCTCTGGCGCTGCGATCTCCTTAGGCCATGCGGCCAGTATGTTTACACGTAGACCAGTGATATCTAGTTTGAGTACTCCTGGACTGATGCGACTCGCGCCTCTTGAAGAGAAAAATGCCATAGTGGGTTCTCCTCTTTGATCGTAGACGGTCCCTGAAAAATGAAAGTAGCCAGAGGTTTTGATGTATTTCGCATGTAACTGGATATTTTGTTTCCGTCTTCATAGCTAACCCGAGCCGCAGGGAGCGCGTGAAGCTCTGCCGTTATAGTATTGCCAATGGTGTAAAACCTTGGTCCATTGTTCCCCGCAGCACAACATACTACTATTCCCTTCCGCATCGCTCCAAATGCCCCGATCACAATTTCATTATTGTAATATTCCTGAGGTTTGTTGAAGGCAATCGATATGGATAGGACATAAACCCCGTCGCCAACTGCGAAATCAATAGCGGCAAGTATGTTGCAGCTGAGACAAGTTGTGGAAGAAGTAACCTTGTAAATCGAGATAGAGGCGCCTGGTGCAATTCCTACTGCGTCACCTGTGGCAATACTTGCCGTATGGCTCCCATGACCATTTTCATCGAAAGGTTGACCCTCTGACCCGTACACACAGTTGCGGGCCCCTATTAATCTGGTATTCTTCCTCACATCCTGTTCTAGAAAATCATTCTGTCCTCTCCACTTCTCCGGCGGAGGCACCAATCCGTCGCCTTGGAAAGCCACGTGCGTGGGATTAATGCCCGTATCGATCACTCCTATGACTGTACCGGCTCCATCATTAGGAGAGGACGACAGTCCTGATGATGAGCAACGACGTATTCCTAGAAAGCTGGGGGTGTGGGTGGTCTGGATGTGGATGCCGCTGTCACCGTCAAGAATTGCATGCAGAAATCCTTTCTTCGTCCCCATCGCCTGAACTTCTTCTTCAGTCAATTTCGCCGCAAACCCGGTTACAACGTTTTCATACACGAACATTAACTGGTTTTCAGAAGACGAGCTCCCCTCACGGAACCTAGCGGGAAGGAAACTCTCACACCATTCCTTGGTCGTGACATAGGTGTCCTCTTTCGCTTCAAGCAGAACGACATAGATCTGCATCTTCCAGAAGGCCATCTGAATACTCCTCCACACTCGTAGAACATTCCCGGACCGAATGCCCAACGATGTGTTTTATTTATACTAGTTACTGGCGGAATGAAAAAGAGCGTACTGCCCATTAGCCAACCGCAAAAACTTGATTGACTTTACATCTGCACTAGAATATAAATTATGAGTTTCCGGATTACTCACTGGAATATAATCATTAACTGCCGTTCCCGATGTATATAATCTTCTATTACAAATAAAAATAAATGTTTAATATAATGCATATTAATAATCCTTCCATACATCAATAAAATAAATATTTAGTGTAATGCATGAAATCTCTGAATAAATACAACGAAACGTTTAAGGTATTAATGGGGACATCTTCTGTATATATCTGTTCGTTTCTCATTCATGTTACGCGATTCCAGTCTACACATTCCCAATCTCTTTTGTTTTATTAAATTATTGTCATCTTAACACTTTTTCATGCCATTAGTTTAACATAGTGATTGGTTTCTTACTAAATCAATGTGTTGAGCGATTCTGTCAAGGAAAAAGAACATAATGTTACTGTATTTTGTTGCTGTGTCTCTCTATTCAATGCACACAACATGGATAATTGTGTTTTAAAATCGTGCAATTACGTTTGCTTGTATACAATGCCTTTACCAAGACATGTTTAGTTCCCTTATTCTAAATGGCAAAGGGTCATCTATGTAACATGGAAAGTAAACTATCAAAGGTGGAGTGAGAATGATAGGAAAGGAAGAAAGTAAGAAACGGAATGAATGGACCCTTCATTTTCGAGGAGAAAAACTAATAATGGTGGAGAGAAGTAAAGAGAGGACATGAGGAAAGTAATAAAGGGGAGAAGAGTGAAGTAAAGATTAATGAGAGAGAAGGGAAGTGATGATATAAACATGAGAGTGGAAGGAAAGAATAGGGAGATAGAAGGGATGTGAGGAGAGAGGTAATGTGAAATAGGTGGGAAATGAGGAAGAATGTAGAAGAGGGATGCGAGAAGGGAAGTAATACAACAGTGTGAGAAAGTAATGAGGAGAGACTAGGAATGTGAGGAGGAGAGTAATGGGAAATATATCGGAAGTGACAAGGGAAGTAGACGAGGATTGTGACGAGGGGAGAAATGCAAGAGTGGTAGGAAATAACGGGGAGTGAGGGATGTGAGGAGAGAGGTAATGGAAAACATATGTGAAGTAAAAGAAGATAACAAAATGAGAGGAGAGAAGTGATAATAAAAGTAATATTAGAGATGAAGTAATGTGGAGAGAGGTAGGATGTAAGGAGGGGTGTAAAGAGTTAGAGAGAGGAGCAAAGTGAAGGAGTTAGAGAAACATGTGCAGAAAAGAGGTACATAATTACCAAAAGGAGAAGCATTGAATGTAAAACATACACAAAATCACCAGAAGTAGGTCTCACATCTCCAAAAGGATGCACACACTATAGCCAAATTATGATGCAATTATAGAAAGATAGTTCATGCACTAGCCTAAGAAAAAAGACATATTTTATGCAAATGCATGCACGTATTGACCAAAAAAGAGGCGTCAAATCTCCCATCGTACAAAAACAATAGTCACATGAGCTCAATAAAAAAGCACATTTTTTTGCAAAACCATGTGCATAATTACCGAAAGGAGTAACATTGCTTATATAGAATGTGTGAAACCACCAAAATGTGCCAAATCTTGAAAATATGCGCACTCATGTCCAAAATATGATGCACATGTAAAACAACAGCAGGTTCATTAGTCTAAGAATGGGACTTATTTTATGCAAACACATGCGGGTAATCACAAAAAAAAGTTGAAGTCTCCGATTGTTACACAAAAATAATATACACATGACGTAAGGAAGATGTGCATTAAATGCAAAAACACGTGTTTAATTATTAAAGGTATGTGTAGAATTATCAAAAGCAGACACGAAATCTCTAAAAAGATATACACGCCATAGGTAAAATAATGCACGTTGCGAAAAATAATAGGCGCATTAGTCCAAGAAAGATGCATGTTTCATATAAAAGAATATGCGTAATCACCAAAGGAGGCATCAAATCTTTCACTATCATACAAAAATAGTAGTAGCATGAGTCCAAGGAAAATGTGCCTTTTATGTAAAAATATGTGTATAATTTCTAAAATGAGGCGTGTGGCATGTAAATCATGCATGAAAATACCAAAAATAAGCGCTGACTCTCCGTAAATATTCACAGGATCACAAGAAAGAGAGGCCAAATTTTAGATATTACACAAAAGCAGTAGGCGCATGAGTCTAAGAAAGAGACACATTTCATTCAAAAATATATGCACAATTACCAAAAATAGGCGCAATAGTCCGACCATAGTAGCCCGGGTGGTAAGAGCTAGGTAAGTCCCAATGAAGGACCCGAGTTCGAAACTCACCGAAGGCACTTTGCAAATGGCAATCCACGTTGATTAGGTGCAGGAGGGGGGTGACCGGACCACACCCTCTCATGCCTCGAGAGTTTACCATGTCGGCTTCGCCCGGGGTGGGTTCTCTCGGTCATAAAAAAAATAGGCGCAATACACGTGAAGTACGTGTGAAATTACTAAATGCATGAATGAAATATCCAAAATGATACACAATTCAAGAAAAATATGATGTACTTTATAAAAATAGTAGGTCTTAAGCCAAAAAAAGAGACACATTTCATGCACAAACATGCAGGTAGTAATTGAAAAATATGCTAAATTTCCAGTTATTATATAAAAATAATAGACATATGAGTCTAACAAAGAGGCACATTTCAAACAAAAACGTGTGTGTAATTATGAAAAGGGGGAGCATTGTATGTAAAGTATGTGCAAAATCACCAAGTCTAGCTGCAAAAATTCAAAACGTAAATAAAAATATGATGCATATATAAAAAATAGTAGGTGCGTAAGTCTTAAGAAAAGGCACATTTTTTTATAAAAGAATGTGTGTAATCAACAAAAAGAGGCGCCAAATTTTCAACTGTTATAGAAATATTACACACGTGTACAAGGAAGAGGTGAATTTCATACAAAAATATACAAGCATGGAATCAACAAAAGGATGTGTCAATTCTCTTTACTATTACTCATCTTTTTCTTTATTTATCTCATCTCTCCTATTACATCCCTCTCATCACTGTCCTCCTCTCTCATATAATTTATTCATCATTTCCTTCTAATTTCCCATTATTTTTTCATCACTTCCTTCCTATTTTTAAAGAATTCTTCAATCATTTCCATCCTTTATTTTTTCACTTCATCATTTTCCTCCTCTCCCCTAGTTACTTCCCTCCTCTTTTTATTTATTTCTCTAAACTCTCCCGTTGCTTCCCATATCACTTCCTCCTCTCTCCTATTACTTTGATAATCATTTCCCTCCTTTTTCTTATTGATTTCTTGATCACTTCTCGCTTCAATTCTACAAATTCCTCCATCACACCCTTCTTCATTTTTCTTGTCCAAAAAAATAAAAAAGATATGACAACTGAAGGAAGGTAAATGAGACGGATGCATATGCGGTATAGGGTGACATAAAGGTTGGTGGGGCACATGATGGAAGCGGGTTGGGGGTGGTTTTGCCTAGCACGTCAAATGTGCATGTGCCTCCCCACCTTTACCTCCCGTGTCATGAAATCAAACTCATTTTCATCCCTAAGTAGGAGAGGGAGGAGTCATTGAGTTTGGAGAGGTGCTTAGGCTCCGTTAACACTAATGGAGTTGGGTCGCTAACCTTGCATACGATGCACTAGTAGCTAAGGTCATGATAAACTACTCTCTTAGATAGACTAATATCGTTCCTTTTCTTATTTTGAATAAATGTCAACTATTTTATGGCTGGTTCCACTAAAAATGACCAGCCTTGACGTTACCTAATTATCCATTTGGCTAACATTTTTTTTGTTTTTGTCAAAGACGCTAAAGATTTTGAATGGAGTTCAATGGTGACATTGTGAGTAAAAATATATTCTATTTTTTCGGTCATCCCCTCACATTTTCCAATATTCCATACAGCTTCTTCCCATTCATCCTAAATTCCTATCACCCCTCCAACAAACTCCATTCGGAAAGAATTAAAACGGATATTCCTTTACGCTTTTCTAGTTACTCATCTATACTCAACTAATTATATGGCATCGGGATTTTCTGTGTTAGAACGATGTGACAAAAGTCTGTTCCAACCTATCATTGTGAGACACGTATGCAAGCAGGGCAACAGCCTGGTTCCGGTCGGTCAGTCCTGCGAATAGGGCTGGCACTGATTCGCAATATCTGAATCAAGACAAAAGAAACCGAATAGGGCTGGCTGGTACCCAGAGTTAAATCATTATTGACCAAGTTATCTTTTTATTATTACAACACGGAGTCTACCGCTAATGTTGTCAATAATAATTCAATAATATTTTTCCACATAGTTACAACAACTACAACGTTTTAATGTTTTGTCAAATTGATCGATATTTACATGCCACTACTATCGAAACATAATTGGTAAATAGATAATATTTACAACCACTGCCACCAATAATGAATTGGGAATATAGTTGCAATAACTACCTTTCTCCTATTTTGTCGAAGAGACTGATATTGGCACCACTGCCACATAAAAATTGTAAACAAAATAATATTTGCAATCTCCGTATCCAATAATGATGCAATACACTGTATGGATTTGTAACTTGCTATCATCTTGCCTAGCAGGCAAAGATTGACTTCGGTGGAAAGACTGATTCATTCAGATCGACATGGGGGTCCAATCATTTACTGATTATCTAGCGTTTTATCAAAGAGATCGATATTCACATGCACCACAATCAAAAATAATATTTGTAATATTTGCCTCCAATAATGATTTTATACAGTATATGGACATGCAGTTGCTAATCACTGGGCAATAACGACTTTATACAATGTGTGGAAACGTAGATGTAATATTCACGGATTGCCCAATATTTTGTCTAAGGGACCGATATTCACATGCCACCGTTGGCGAAACAAATTACAAATAAATAATTTTTTGCAATCGCCACCACCAATAATGGCTTAATACAGTGTTTGGGCACGCGGATGCAATAATTACTAGTTGTTCAACATTTTTTTTTAAATGATTGATATTCATATGCCACCACCGATGAAAATGAAAATTGCAAGAAAATAATTATTTACAATTGCCATTGCTAATAATAATATAATACAATATTTCGACACACAAACGCTTATTCGATCACTCTTCTACCAATTTCTCTCCGGTAAGGTAAGGTTTACAAGTCATTAATAATCACCTTTCACGTGGCAAACAAAAATGAAAAAATCATACCACTCATGTAATCAGATGGTTAATATAAGTTATCCACACAAACAATGTAAAAGAAAAGATCAATTACATATAATAATCTTAGCAGACTTATTAAAATATTGCTTTACATATAATTGTGATGCTAAAATCTTTTCAATACTTCACGTGCGAACTCCAGTGATATGATATTCATTTGTCTTTTTAGTCATTGACTCAGCCGAATCAACCTATTAAGATAAACAAACATTAGTAAATATGTTCAATCTATTGTAAATCAACAATCACTAAAATATATGTTACAATATATGTCACTAAAATGTAGATTATAAATGTGAATTATAAAAGTTTTAGGTTCATAAATTATATAAAGTTTGATAAATAATGTTGAAGTTTTTTACTAATAAAATGATATGTTAAATTCGGAATTATACCTTGTTCACATTATCTCTATATATATCACCAATGTCATGTGCATTTTTATACATTTTAGAAAAATAAACAACATTTGTATCTTATACAATAAATCCATAAGATTTCCCAATAGCAACTATTAAAGGAAAACAAAATATCAATTACCTTCACAATTTTCTTCATCTGGGGTTGTTGGGTATATTCTGCTACACCTTTATTGTGACCAAAATTCTTTAAAATAATATCTTAGTTTATAATAACAAACATAGAAACCTTATATATAAATAGTTTGTTCAATTACCTTGGCTGTCTTTTGGTTCCGTGTCTGCTTTGGCCTTCTTGTTCTTTTCTTCTTGCAAGATCTTTTTAATGCTCCCATTAACTTCTTAGACGATTTTGTTTTGCATGGTCTTTGTTTTATTCCTTTCACATGGTTTGAGCCACAGTCAATTCCATCATGCTAACTATATTGGTTTCTAATACCAATGTCCAAACTACAATATATATTCCTGTCTTTTCTACGATCATCAATAGTAGACTCTTGTAGTTTAAATTCCATAACATCAAAAAAATCTCCAGGATATCTTGAAGCAAGTTCATAAGTTTCTTCGGTCAATGAAGTATGTTCTGCTACTTGCATATACATATGACACAATTATTTGTATCATAATTTTGTAGTCAATTTCTAATCAACATGTGTATGATGCGACACAATATATTTGTTTGAAGTAGATTTTGCTTTCTTTGTCCCTCTACTCAATATATACTTATCAGGAACACTCTCCAGATTATGAAAAGAAATAACTTTCAACACATGTGAACATTTGATTCCAACAAAAGTGATTTTTTTTACAATTACAGGCGATATTTTCCTTGTCAGAATCAAATTCAACAATATGAAGAAGTGACTTCTTAGGGGGAGTAATTTTATAAGTAGATATTGATCCATCAACACTAACAAGATGTTGTTCACAATCCCACATTAACCATAATTCACGTTGAAGCATTTTGAAAATTACAGGAGTGTATGATTCACTTGTGTGTACTAAGATTGGATATGGTATGAAAGGCCTAGTTTGATCTGCTTTAACATCTGCCTTTCTTTCTTCGTTCCTCCTATTATCAACTCTTCAAAATGATGAAAAAATTTCAATAGATCATATTGATAACCAATGTATCTCTTGACTTGACTATTCATGCTTTCGTTCCGTTGTGTGCTAAACATGTCAGCACAAAAAGTTTCTCTTTCATACACCAAGGATCATTTTTCTTTCAATTCAAATTGTTGTTACATACACGAATTGTCACTTAAGTTATATTTTTCAATCATTGAGTTCCAAGCATTTAAGAATGCCGCTTTTTCATCATGTTCATAAATACATTTATTAAAATCTTTAGCAAATTCATGAAACTTTTCAAATACATCACTAAGGTGCTTGGCTGCATTTTGATACATATTCCAGATGCATAAACAATAAAATATTTCATGTCATTCTGAAGACAATGCTTTGACCATGGTTGAATCTTGATATGTGAGGATAGTCTTCAATTTCTTTCCTGACATTTTTGGTCCAGTTTTCTTTCCTGACATTGTTTTAGCAAATGTATTGAATAGCCAATAGATGTTTCAGATGTCTCATCATACAATAAGGCATCCCCAAATATAATAGTTTGTTTGTGATTATTTACACCAACAAAAAGTGCAAATAGAATACCTTCTTTATTTTTCTTTTGCGTTGTATCAAAACAAACAACATCACCAAAATAAGAATAGTCATATTTCATTCTAGCATCAACCAAGAAAATGTCAGTTATAAGATCATCTACATCAACTTGAATAGCATATGAAAAATCATGATCATTCAACTGTCTATTTTGTGAATACTCCAATACACCACCGATCTCTCCAATCATCATTTGCATAAATCATTTTTTGACAGATAATTTCTATAATCTTCTGCTAAACCAAGATTTTCTCTACCATTGACTCTTTTTGTTATGTGAGCCATTCTTGCTTTAGGAGTTATTCCAGACTGGTGCCTCAATAGTGTGTGAAATTTCAACTTTTTATCTGAGCATAATACAAAACTTTTACTAGGAGACACCAAATAATGAGAATGCTCTGAAATAAAGTTCATTTTCTGATATTTTTCATTAATTCGCCTTTGAACTTTAATATGAGCTAGAAAACCACACATACTTTTAGGAGAAAATATTTTTTACAATAACACACCTTTTATCTGGTCCTCGTTGACCTTGAAAAGAACAACAATATATTCTATCCAACAAAATACCAAGATTATTTTTATAGAATGTACTTCTGTGAATGCTAAAGCCCAACACCTTAGCATAGTCATTGTAAATATTGTTAACATCAATCTCATCTATCTCAAATTCTCTCCCTATCTATGAAATCTTTTCTAAATCAATGATAGCATCCATGACTGTGATGTTATTCAGGTCATGAGATATTTCTTGAACAATAGTAGAATTATTGTTAAAATTTTCATCACGTTGAGGTTTAGATTGTTCTAAGTTGCAAAATAATGTATCTTTATGAATATCAAGATTTGAATATGATTTACAATGATCCATGTTTGAATGTATGCTGCAAATAAATAATCAAATAGTTCTTATAAGACATATAAAAGTAGTTTATAATCTACACATCAAGTTTAGTGACTCCAATTACAACAAAAGGAGCGAGCTTTAACGCGTCGAACAAAAATATAGAAATTATGCACTACTTGTAACGCCTGGGCCCACTGCCTGAGGGTCTAGCAGAGTTTCAGGAATGACGACTGGCCCCACAGACCACCACTAGCCTTAACTGCGCACTTTGTCCTCACTGACGTGCATGCCAGGATCAACTTCTCGACAGGTCACCCATCCTAGTACTACTCCAAGATGAGCACGCTTAACTATGGAGTTCTTAGTGATGGGCTCCCGAAAAAGGAGGTGCACCTTGGTGATATGGGTAGTCCAATCATTACTTTTAAGATCAACTTATCTGAGGCCTCAAATCCTGGGATGTTACAATCTCCCCCACTTAGACTCTTGATGTCCTCGTCAAGTCTCAACTATATGGCCTCATAATCTGACCCCATTTCAGTGCAGACCCACAATGGCCCATGGACATCCAGCTCCCGTCCATGGCTACCAGCGCAAGGGTGGCTCCATCTCGTCTCTACGGATAGCCCTTTCCAACTTGCCTGGACTGCACGGCTCAAGACCGGCATGCCACATGCCCATGTGGGCCCCACCTACTGGAGGGGTTATGGCTCTGATACCATTTGTAATGCCTGGGCCCACTGCCTGAGGGTCTAGCAGAGTTTCAGGAATGACGACTGGCCCCACAGACCACCACTAGCCTTAATTGCGCACTTTGTCCTCACTGACATGCATGCCAGGATCAACTTCTCGACAGGTCACCCATCCTAGTACTACTCCAAGCTGAGCACGCTTAACTATGGAGTTCTTAGTGATGGGCTCCCGAAAAAGGAGGTGCACCTTGGTGATATGGGTAGTCCAATCATTCCTTTTAAGATCAACTTATCTGAGGCCTCAAATCCTGGGATGTTACACTACTCATCTAGGAAATAATGCCCAATAAAAGGTAATACCCATGTTGTTTGACAAGATATTTAAGGTATGAAATATCAAAAAGCTACATAAATTGTGTTTCAATTCTTAAAATAATAATCTTTGGACATTTATACTTGGAGGAGTAAAAAAAATCACCAATCATTAATGTACAAAGGACGATGAAAAAATAGAACTATTAGTTGTGTATAATAGATGAACTCAATGTTTGTCTGTCTTTTCTAATAAGCATGCCTTTTGCCCACAATGCCTCGTTACAAGAGCCTTATCCACTCTACTGTGAAGAACCCGAAAGAATGGTACAAACAGCCGTCGTTCTTTCTTTCTTGGTCAATACTGGCATGCAACTATGACCAGCCTACTTCGTTTATTTCCATTGGTTTGGAGATTAGTAAATCCGGCCCACAGGATTGACCAACCAGAATCAGGTTGTTGGCCTTACTTCATTATGTGCCTCATAATGACTAACTGGAACAACCTCTTTCATATCATTTTGTCATAGCGAATCCAGATGCAATTATATCTATGTAACCTTTGTGTTTTAATATATAATATACAAACAATTTTACTTATATGTTCTTTTTTATTGTCACATTTAATATAAATAATAATAATAAACGATATTGAACAATTTGATGGTATTCTACTAGGTTTTATGTAAGGAGGTAGGATCACCCCCTTACTAATTTGTTTTTGAAGAATCCATTCATGGTATCTATGTTCATAGTCCATATAGAACAAGATACTAGAATGAAGCCTACATCACTTCCAAGCATAGAAAAGTAAGTTTGTAATCCCCAAGCACACCACGGAAGGTTCTAATATAGTTCTACAAATGATAAGTACCTAAATACTACCAGTAGCCCCAGTTGTGCTCTTTGTCTTCACTTACGCACAACTTGAGATCAACATCCCATCTGGTCATCCATCCTTGTACCCTTCTAGTTGGAAAATGCTTAACCATGGAGTTTTTAGTGATGGGCTCCCTGAAAAGGAGGTGCTCCTCAATGAGATGGGTAATCCATTCATTCCTTTTAAGATCACCTTATTTGAGGCTAACGTACTTTGGGCATTTCCTTAATTCATTTACATCGAAATAATCATGGATTTAAAAGATGTCACACAATATTTTTCTTAGTTCTGATTGGTCAAATATATAATATTCACTATAAATCATAGGGTGGTCAGAAAAATACAAATAAATAGTCATTGGAAAGCGTTTTTGATAGGAATACGATTTTATGATTTCCAGGTCATGTTTTGCCTTCTTGTTCTGATGTATTATTAAAAACCCTAGTTTAAACCTTGAAACCTAACTAAAATGTTACATGTAATTAATATGATCTAATATAACCTAGTTTTCCTAATTGATGATGTTGATCAGTAACCTTAATCCTAATATGCCCAAACCCTAGTTCACCTTAGTTCAACCTAGGATCAATACAAGGTATTGATTATGATGCTTAATAATTATAAACATGTGTTCAGGGCCTAATCAAGACAAGAGAAGACCTAGATTTGATCAAGATCATAGGGGGACTATCTTAGGATCAGCTTTGCTCCAAGGTAAATGGGTCATGCTGCTGAGCACAAGTAATTATGGTTGTTTGCATGTTAAGTATAAAGTAGACATTATTATTACAAGTTTAATGTTTAATCATGATCACTGTATGTTATGGATTGATGATTGATATATGTTATGTCTTATGTTTAAAATGCTCACTATGATTAAAGTTTATGATAAATGACCCATAATGTTAAGTTTAAAGATCATGTTAATGTTAATCTCATGTAAATGATCAAGTTAAGTGGAATTGAAATAATATTTTTATGCTCCCGAATCATGGACCTCAAAAGGGTCATCAAGGGCTTTCCTAGCAATCATGTTCTCCTAAGGGGGCATCATAGAGGGACGCATACAATTTCTTTTCAATTATTTATGTTAATAATGCTATTCAAGAATGGTTATAGTCAATTCATGTCATGTTTTTTTACATGTCAAGTAATTTACTTTTCTCTTATTATAAAGTGACAGTATTGTTTACTGATGTGATGACTTTCCCCTTTGCATGGTTGGGGACGTGATGTCCCCAGATATTGGAGCAAATAAGGACTAAAGAGAATCAAGCAAGGGCTAGAAGACCTTCAAAACCTAACTGGTCAGGTGCCATCCATTGTAATCGATCCAATGATATAAAGATGTTTACTTTTATATTTAAATTTCCATACTTAGAAATGTTTAGACATGTACACAGTTTCCTATGTAAAGAACAATGTATGAATCTTAATGGTAATTCATTTATTTATTTGCAATGATTACCTTATTGTGGCATCCAACTCAAGATAAATACTTCCACTCAGTTACATTATATATTCATGAAGTGGGGTGTTACATGAGGTTGTTGGTGATGATGAGGAGGATGGTGATGCTTCTGATGATGATGGTTCTAATGGCTTTGTTGGTGACTTCGGTGATGAAGGTGATGCTACTGCACCTTCAGACGGAGATGAAGACTACGAGCCTGATGTTGAGGATGATGATGTTGTTGATAGAGATAGATTAGATATCTAGTTGTTCTTAGTTTTTATTCTAGATGTTGATCATGTATATCTTTCTAGGCTATTTTGTATTAGAAACATTTGGACAGATTTTCTGAGTTGTACTATTTTGTCATCTTAACTTTCATTATTTTGGCATGTAGTTGTTTTATTAGAACTTGCTCTATGGGTTGTAATCTTATTTATATGAACATTTACTCTTTGATTTGCTATATCTTATGAGTTGGTACCATGTTTTACCATATTCTTATTATGGCTTAGACTGTTTGTTTCTCTCGTCTTTGTTTTCTATATACTTTGAGATTGCATGATGTGCCTGTTGTTGGTATGTATGCCCATAGAGCAAGTCATATGATGATTGTAATGGGATACTTTGTAAATGATTTGAATAATAATAAAGGCAATTTCCAATCTATATGTTTGAACTATTTCTGAGATGATGGTGTAACATGATAGATGTCTAAAGAATGGTTTTACTCAATGACGTATGCTTTTAGGTTCATGACCTAAACGATGAGATCATATGGATGTTAAGAGTATACATTCTTGTTTAGTCCCTAGTCGGTTGTTATTATGGAAATAACCATAGACATCAATAACACTAAAGACTAGATTGTGTGTTGGTTGATGACATAATCTCATTAGTCATGATATGGTGATATCAAACCAAGCACATAGGTACTTGTTAGAGAACAAGGTACCGGACAGACCCGCCGTGAGAGTGACACATGGAACCATGACATGGTAGTCACAGTCAGCTCTCACAGTGATGGTGGTGAGTGTGATTCTTAGACCTGAAATCACTACACTCAACACATGTCGTTGGGTACACTTTGACATCATCAAACGCAGTCCTGAAACATGGGTTGTTATAAAGGTGATGATTGGGTGGCTTTGACACATGGGGCTTTTGAGGGGTGAGTGATAGATATGGGATTTGTCCCTCCTAAGGGAGTTTGATATCCTTGGCCACTTGATGAGTAGGATTGAGAAAGGCATGCGCATGCACGTGTGAATCAATATGTGATATTGATGTCATACACATCTCACTCGGTCTACTCTGAGATCAAGGAAATGAATGAACATTGACAGGATGACTGTTCCATGCCTCGAGTTCATTCTGGATATCAGTGACAAAGGAATTATACATTCACTGTAACACCATTCACGGATTGTAGGATGAAAGTTGTTCTCCAACTTTCTACTTTCACTTGGGTAGCAATGATGTGTGACTAGGCACCGCTCTTTGCTTGTGAAGTCATAAGTGTTATGGACTTTCACTGCCAATGTGAAATGGACCTGCAGGGTCACACACATAGGATTCAACCTGGAAGAGGAGTTTTGTCCACAAGCAATGTTTAGATTGATTACTAAAGGAGTTTAGTAGTTCAATTAAACACTCAATCAGTCGATGGCTCAATATCGTATGGTTCAAGGTGTTGGACGCATTGATTGGAGTATCGGATTGATTGAAATCGCAATTGACTGATTTTGCCCAACCTGTGCTCCCAACCGATCGGTTCATGTGATGAACCGGTCGGCTGAGGTTGCTGAACCGGTCGGCTGGAGTGTCCAGGCCGATCGGCTCATGCCCAGGTTGAAACGACCGGTTCAAGGGTTGAACCGATCGGCTCAACTGGTGCAACCGACCAGTTGGGAAAAGTCATGTCGGCAAGAATTTTCCTTTGGTTTCAAATTGCCCAATTCGATTGGGAATAACATTGGTATTCGATACCAATTGGGAACGAAACAAGGAAAGTATTTTTGAGCCGGATTAGGACTATGAACCGATCGGTTCAGGGCACCAACCGATCGGTTGGAGTGCCCCAAACGATCGGCTCAGGTCCAACCGATCGGCTCAATGGCCGAACCGATCGGTTCAGTTGTGAACCGATCATTTCAAGTTGCGAACCGGTTGCCTTTTGTGGAAAATTCTCGAACCCTTCTACTCCTGCATTAGTCCCGTATTGCCGGGCACAGAGAACCCTGTCCCATGACCCGCCTATATATATAGGGGTATTGGGGGCTTCTCAAGATACAACTCAGTGCAAGTTGATTGCTCTGCAAAGTTGTCGTTCTCTCTGGTTTTGGTAACCGAGAGAGAGCCCGAGCAAGTGCTTCCCGCAAAGGGAGGTGCAGCAAGGGAAGGACAACTGCAGTTGCAGTCGACAGCAGGAGAGTGTGTTGGCGACTAGTACGTCAACAGGAGGGTGCGACTCCTTCCACTTCCTTGTGGGACAAGGAGAGTGGAGTTCCGGGTGGTCCGTGTGGACTACTTCAGAGGCGGGAGGTCACTGCCGCTCAGGAGGACAACTGTCATCCGACAGTCTGGTAGGAGGAGGAGTCTTCAGTCCCGGTGCGACCAGGAGCTGCATAGACACCGTCCAAGACCGGAGGTGAAGACCACGCAAGGCGCGTGGTATTGTCGCCGAGCAAGCCTCGGGACAAGGTATGATTCACAAACCATCTTTCCTATTATATAGATGTTGACGCGATTCCTTTTGTTCCGGGTTTGGGGAGAAAATTTTTGTTTCCGCTGCTTCTCTGCCTCCTCTAAAACCCTACAGTGGTATCAGAGCCACGTCAACCGCTCTATATTTTAGGATTATCGATATGATCGATTTTGGTTTGTCGCCTTTATTTATTGCATGCGATGCGAATAATATCGGCTTTATACATGTCCAATCCACAAATCCCTAATATACATATATGATATGTAATATTAATGCACTCGATACGCGTCGCCCTTAAACGAGTTTTGTGGTGGATGTGTAGCATGATTATGGCATATAAACCCCTATATCTGTGTATGGTTGTTTGTGTGGTTGCTTGCATCTCGGTCTGCGCACCGATTCCCTTTCTCATATTCCTGATGTAACTTGAAATAATTCGAGAATTCTTTTCGTACCTTTGCTCCCCCCGAATGTAACTCGGGGTTTCTCAATTCAATTGTAAATAGGATAGATTTTATTTCCTGTTATGTCAAAGAACGGCGGACAACCTGAAGACGATCGGTTCAAGGAGTGAACCGATCGGTTGGTGATCCAGACGGCCGGTTCAAGGAACGAGATGAGCAGGTGGCGACCTGAGGAGATGCACGATGACCGGTGAACCGATCGGCTGGAGGTGCCAGTCAATCGGCTGGTAGCACCCGAGCAACCTATCTGATGGCGAGCCGATCAGTCATGGAGATGAGCTGATCAAACCCAGAAAGGCAGGCACAGATTTCATCTTGTACAGGTTGCATGTGATGTAGACCTAGATGACCGTGATTCCTCTTGGCTCGAGGAATCACAAATAGGATGGCCATAATCATTGCTTTTTATCGTTTATGCATGTTTTCTGTGGGATATAGCATGTATATGATACGTACTATATATTGCGGTCATTGGATATGTATATGTATATAAAACCAAATCCCTCATTAAATATTAAGTCTTATATGCCTTCCATTAGCGACACACATGGAAAACTTGATCGACCAAGCGTAGGTTACGCCAAAGCGTGGTGCGCCGTCTATCTTGTGGAAGTGTGAAGGGTCGACATGTAGGTTCTGCCAAAGCAGGGTGCATGTTTACCGTGTCGGCTTTTGGGTTAGACTTAACTGGTGATTCTTAGAGCGTCTAAGCCCAGAGGCACAAAATGTTCATGGCAAGGTGTTGCGCATGTTCATTCATCAAGAGTTGCATATGATGCAATTGGCAAGAGTTGCCTACCCGGAAGATCTGAGTTGTGGGTGACAGCCAAAGCTGGTCCATGGCTTAGAGGATTCTAGGATCTTGACCCACTAGAAGATTGTACGCTGCAATCTTCCGAATTGATGGTGAGGGCTATCAATTTGAGTCAAAATAGTGGGAGCGGTAATTAATTAAAGGCCTAATTAACTATCGTCAATTTTTATTCAAATCAAATCAAAAAGGTTTTGACAAATGCAAATTTTCTCTTGTAGAATGGCAAAAGAATCATCTTTTAAAATGGGCAAGTTAATTGAGAATAAATTCCATAACTGGTTGAGGACTGTGAGAAGTGTTCTGCACAATCCAGATATACCAGGAGCCTTAGAATCCACTCTATGTACGCTTAATGCGTTGGTGAAGAAGAAAGTAGGTAAGGGAGAGAAGTGTTCTCTCGCCAAACCAATTTCTTCTACATGGAGAGGATGGAAGGAACAATGGAAGAAGAAGTCGGAGATAGAGATCTCTACTTCTGGTGTATACGTGATAGAGATTAACTTTACTACTTCTTCGTCATGGGTACTTGATACCGGATGCGGATCTCACATTTGTTCAAATGTGAAGGATCTTAAAAGAAGTAGGCCTTTAGGGAAAGGTGAGGTTGAACTACGTGTTGCCAATGGGGCAAGAGTTGCCGCCAGTGCCGTAGGAACCTATGAGTTAACTCTACCTAGTGGGCTAATAATAGAGTTGAAGAACTGCTATTATGTACCTGCCATAAATAGGAATATCATTTCCGTCTCTTGTTTGGACAAAGATGGATTTGAATTTCTTATTAAGAATGGAAAGTGTTCCATTTCTAAAGATGGGATCTTTTATGGCAGTGCCCCTATGTCTTATGGTCTATACTTGATAGACTTGGATACAAGTGTATACAACGTAAACACCAAAAAGCAAAAACTCAACGACTCAAACAAAATATATCTCAGGCATTGTCGTCTAGGGCACATAAATGAGAAGCGCATTTCTAGACTCCATAAAGATGGTTATCTAGACTCTTTTGATTATGAATCAATAGAGACATGTGAATATTGTTTGTTGGGCAAGATGACCAAGACTCCCTTTTCAGGTAAAGGTGAGAGAGCTAGTGATCTATTAAGACTCATACATACTGATGTATGTGGGCCTTTTAGAACTAATGCCAGAAATGGGTGTCAATACTTCATTACCTTCACTGATGATTTCAGTAGGTATGGCTATGTGTACCTGATGAAACATAAGTCAGAAACCCTTGAAAGGTTCAAGGATTTCATGAATGAAGTACAGAACCAGGTTGGCAAGAGTATTAAGGCACTTCGTTCCGATCGAGGTGGAGAATACTTGAGCCAGGAGTTTGAGGACCTTCTGCGAGCCCATGGTATTGTATCACAATGGACTCCGCCTGGAACACCACAGCATAATGGTGTGTCTAAAAGAAGGAATCGCACATTGTTAGATATGGTGCGATCTATGATGAGTTTTGCTGATCTTCCAATTTCTTTCTGGGGTCATGCTCTTGAAACCGCCGCGTTTACACTTAACCGTGTACCATCTAAATTGGTTCAAAAGACACCATATGAGATATGGACTGGGAAGCGTCCCAATTTGTCTTTTATGAAGATTTGGGGTTGTGAGGCTTACGTCAAGAAAACGTTTCCTGATAAGCTTGGACCCAAATCTGATAAATGTTATTTTGTTGGATATCCCAAGGAGACCAAGGGATAATATTTATACCACCCAACTGACAACAAAGTGTTTGTTGCCAGGGATGCTGTGTTCCTAGAGAAGGAATTTATTTCCAAAGGAAACAATGGGAGGAATATAAAGCTTGAAGAGGTTCAAGCCCAACAAGAAAACATTGAACCGGTAGATGTATTAGAGGAAAATGAAGATTCACAAGGTGTTGTGGAATCTCAGTCTCCTCAGGTAACACAAGGACCTCATAGATCTAGTAGGACTCGCCTTGAACCTGAGAGGTTTGGATATCTTGTAACTCAGGAAGGTGGAGAGTTGATCATAGATGATGAACCAACTACCTACGTAGAGGCTATGGAGACCAGATTCTGAGAAATGGCTAGAAGCCATGAGATCCGAGATGGAATCCATGTACTCCAACAAAGTATGGACTTTGGTGGAACCACCCGAAGGGGTAAAACCCATAGGGTGCAAGTGGGTCTTCAAGAAAAAGACCGACATGGATGGCAATGTGCAAACTTATAAAGGCAGATTGGTTGCGAAGGGTTTTCGACAAATTCAAGGTGTTGACTATGACGAAACCTTTTCTCCAGTTTCCATGATTAAGTCCATCAGGATCATGCTTGCTATTGCAGCTTACTATGACTATGAGATTTGGCAGATGGATGTTAAAACCGCATTCCTTAACAGGAATATTTATGAGGATGTGTATATGACACATCCTGAAGGTTTTGTAGATCCAAAGAATGCCAATAAAGTCTGTAAACTGCAAAGGTCAATCTATGGATTGAAGCAAGCATCTCGGAGTTGGAATCTTCGATTTGATGAAGAAGTCAAAGTGTTTGGCTTTATTCAAAATGAAGATGAACCTTGTGTGTACAAGAAGGTTAGTGGGAGCTCGACCACATTCCTCATATTGTATGTGGATGACATACTTTTGATGGGGAATGATGTCTTAGCCTTAGAGAAGGTAAGGACTTGGCTTGGGAAAACTTTCTCAATGAAGGACTTAGGAGAAGCATCCTATATTCTAGGAATTAAGATCTATAGAGATAGATCTAGAAGGCTTCTCAGACTAAGTCAGAGCACGTACATTGACAAGGTGCTGAAGCGATTCAGCATGGAGAACTCAAAGAGAGGCAACGTCCCTATGCTACATGGAGTTACCGTCTCTAGAGCTCAATGTCCCCAATCATGTGAAGAGAGGGAGCGTATGAATGGGATCCCATATGCATCAGCCATCGGATCCATCATGTACGATATGTTGTGCACACGCCCAGATGTCTCGTATGCTCTCAGCATGACGAGCAGGTACCAGTCAGATTCCGGGGATGCTCACTGGACAGCCGTGAAGAACATCCTCAAGTACTTGCGAAGGACTAAGGATCAGTTTCTTGTGTACGGCGGTGAGGAAGAGCTGGTTGTAAAGGGTTACACCGATGCAAGCTTCCAAACCGATAAAGATGATTACAAATCGCAGTCAGGATTTGTATTTTGCCTTAATAATGGAGCTGTGAGCTGGAAGAGTTCCAAGCAAGAAACAGTTGCCGATTCTACTACAGAGGCCGAGTATATTGCTGCTTCGCATGCAGCAAAGGAGGCTGTGTGGATCAGGAAGTTCATTTCTGAACTTGGTGTAGTTCCCAGTAGCTGTGATGCAATTGAGCTTTATTGTGACAATAATGGAGCTATTGCACAAGCTAAGGAGCCCATATCACATCAGCGGTCCAAGCACATACTGTGGCGCTTCCATCTCATACGAGAAATCGTACAGCGAGGAGATGTGAAGATTTGCAAAGTACCAACTGAAGACAACATAGCTGATCCACTGACTAAGGCCCTTTCTCAGCAGAAGCATGATGGTCATGCTAGGTGACAAGGACTGCGTTTCCTTGGTGACTAACTCTAAGTGCAAGTGGGAGTCTGTTGGTATGTATGCCCATAGAGCAAGTCATATGATGATTGTAATGGGATACTTTGTAAATGATTTGAATAATAATAAAGGCAATTTCCAATCTATATGTTTGAACTATTTCTGAGATGATGGTGTAACATGATAGATGTCTAAAGAATGGTTTTACTCAATGACGTATGCTTTTAGGTTCATGACCTAAACGATGAGATCATATGGATGTTAAGAGTATACATTCTTGTTTAGTCCCTAGTCGGTTGTTATTGTGGAAATAACCATAGACATCAATAACACTAAAGACTAGATTGTGTGTTGGTTGATGACAGAATCTCATTAGTCATGATATGGTGATATCAAACCAAGCACATAGGTACTTGTTAGAGAACAAGGTACCGGACAGACCCACCGTGAGAGTGACACATGGAACCATGACATGGTAGTCACAGTCAGCTCTCACAGTGATGGTGGTGAGTGTGATTCTTAGACCTGAAATCACTACACTCAACACATGTCGTTGGGTACACTTTGACATCATCAAACGCAGTCCTAAAACATGGATTGTTATAAAGGTGATGATTGGGTGGCTTTGACACATGGGGCTTTTGAGGGGTGAGTGATAGATATGGGATTTGTCCCTCCTAAGGGAGTTTGATATCCTTGGCCACTTGATGAGTAGGATTGAGAAAGGCATGCGCATGCACGTGTGAATCAATATGTGATATTGATGTCATACACATCTCACTCGGTCTACTCTGAGGTCAAGGAAATGAATGAACATTGACAGGATGACTGTTCCATGCCTCGAGTTCATTTTGGATATCAGTGATAAAGGAATTATACATTCACTGTAACACCATTCACGGATTGTAGGATGAAAGTTGTTCTCCAACTTTCTACTTTCACTTGGGTAGCAATGATGTGTGACTAGGCACCGCTCTTTGCTTGTGAAGTCATAAGTGTTATGGACTTTCACTGCCAACGTGAAATGGACCTGCAGGGTCACACACATAGGATTCAACCTGGAAGAGGAGTTTTGTCCACAAGCAATGTTTAGATTGATTACTAAAGGAGTTTAGTAGTTCAATTAAACACTCAATCAGTCGATGGCTCAATATCGTATGGTTCAAGGTGTTGGACGCATTGATTGGAGTATCAGATTGATTGAAATCGCAATTGACTAATTTTGCCCAACCTGTGCTCCCAACCGATCGGTTCATGTGATGAACCGGTCGGCTGAGGTTGCTGAACCGGTCGGCTGGAGTGTCCAGGCCGATCGGCTCATGCCCAGGTTGAAACGACCGGTTCAAGGGTTGAACCGATCAGCTCAACTGGTGCAACCGACCAGTTGGGAAAAGTCATGTCGGCAAGAATTTTCCTTTGGTTTCAAATTGCCCAATTCGATTGGGAATAACATTGGTATTCGATACCAATTGGGAACAAAATAAGGAAAGTCTTTTTGAGCCGGATTGGGACTATGAACCGATCTGTTCAGGGCACCAACCGATCGGTTGGAGTGCCCCAAACGATCGGCTCAGGTCCAACCGATCGGCTCAATGGCCGAACCGATCGATTCAGTTGTGAACCGATAATTTCAAGTTGCGAACCGGTTGCCTTTTGTGGAAAATTCTCGAACCCTTCTACTCCTGCATTAGTCCCGTATTGTCGGGCACAGAGAACCCTGTCACATGACCCGCCTATATATATAGGGGTATTGGGGGCTTCTCAAGATACAACTCAGTGCAAGTTGATTGCTCTGCAAAGTTGTCGTTCTCTCTGGTTTTGGTAACCGAGAGAGAGCCTGAGCAAGTGCTTCCCGCAAAGGGAGGTGCAGCAAGGGAAGGACAACTGCAGTTGCAGTCGGCAGCAGGAGAGTGTGTTGGCGACTAGTACGTCAACAGGAGGGTGCGGATCCTTCCACTTCCTTGTGGGACAAGGAGATTGGAGTTCTGGGTGGTCCGTGTGGACTACTTCAGAGGCGGGAGGTCACTGCCGCTCAGGAGGACAACTGTCGTCTGACAGTCCGGTAGGATGAGGAGTCTTCAGTCCCGGTGCGACCAGGAGCTGCACAGACACCGTCCAAGACCGGAGGTGAAGACCGCGCAAGGCGCGTGGTATTGTCGCCGAGCAAGCCTCGGGACAAGGTATGATTCACAAACCATCTTTCCTATTATATAGATGTTGACGCGATTCCTTTTGTTCCAGGTTTGGAGAGAAAATTTTTGTTTCTGCTGCTTCTCTGCCTCCTATAAAACCTAACACCTGTATGCTTAGTTGTGCTTGGAGAAGACCTATTTCTATGCTCTTCTACCCCCTTTCTTTTTTACAATGTCAAAAGGGGGAGAGAAATTCAATATCTTGAAGCTCAACCATATTGATTTTATTGCCTATGTGATCCTTTTCTTGTATATTATATGTTTTATCATGTGACTTGCTAAAGGATAATATAGTATATGTATGTTATGTTGCTTTGTGTAGATAGACTAACTATGTAGGTTAAAGTAAGCATATATTGAGAGGGATCAATTCACATTGTTCAAATCTTGAATCCCCTTTCAATTCACAAGGCAAAGGTATAACTTCAATATCATTTTCAACATGATTGAGGAATGGTTTGTCATTGTCAAAAAGGGGAAGAATGTTGACTTGCGAGTTATACATTGCCCATATTTTGATAATGACTTAACCATTCCATTCCTATGTTTCTAATATGTTTGTTCAAGATTGATATTAGGCTTTAGGTACATGAAAAGGATTAAATTACACAAGCCCTAGCTTGTTCAAGTTCAAGTCAAATGCAATGCAAGTGTGCAATTTGGGAAATCACTCCAAATGACCATAGATGTTTTTGTAATCACTTGTATTGATGATATGACTTATAACTAAGATGAAAAAAATATTAGGGACACTTTATACCAAGGTTTAATCACTCAAAAATCAACTTACAAAATTTGTCATAGGTTGTTCATCGGTCGAGTTGAAACTCGATCGATCCTATGATGGACTTTCTAAAGATGGCCCATCGGTCGAGTTGTAAACTCACAGAACTCGACCAACTCACTGAGTAAATCTAATTTTATCTCATCGATTGAGTTTACTAGAACAAACTCGACTGGTAGTTTGAAAATTAGCTTTGTCTTTTAGTTGATCGGTCGAGTTATCTTTATTGAAACTCAATTGAATGCACTGTACGGAAAATACAAAGAAAGTGATTATAACTGTTGGTGAGTTGTTTTGTGTGAAAATAGATCCATTACATTGTGGAAAATGGCCATATTTTGATGAAGAGGCGATGATCTTCTCCATGTGAAGGAGAAGGCAAAGGATGAAGATCCAAGAAAAGTGGAAAAGTCCTTGAAGGCGGTGCTAGAGTGGGTAAGGCCTTGGAAGAAGGCTGAAGATCCAAGAAGAGTGGAAAAGTCCTTGAAGGCGGTGCTAGAGTGGGTAAGACCTTGGAAGAAGGCTGAAGATTCTTGAAAAGTGGGTATTCTTTATGCTTGGATGGGTAAATCATTTGGTGGTCTTGTGTTGTAACTCTACTTGGAGAATATATGGACAAAAGCACTTGCAAAGTCCTAGAGGCTAACCTCTCTAGGTAGTGGACTGACTCTCTCCTCGTTTAGAGAGTGGAACCACTCTACATGACTTTGTCAAGTGTTTACTATCAATTCCTCTCATTCTTGCTATGCTGGTTAGTTAGGACTTCAAATTGCACTTAAACTATTAGTTTTAATTTGATATAATTTGAAGGTCTAATCTATTTTGTGAGAATTTTTGAAGCTTTGTTCACCCCCCTCTAGAGCCCTAGATCCAAAAATTTCACCTGAGTACTTCCATGCAAAATAGATCTGACTACATAAAGGTTCTCAATATAGAGTAGTTTACAATCAACCGAAAAACATTGTGATTGTTCTTAAACTGGATGTATGACAACTATATCTATTTCATGGTATACATATTTAGTCAAAAGTGGCTATTTATCTAATTCTAAAGTATTCATTTATTTTTTATATACATCCTTGCTAGTAAATTAAACTAGTAGCCATTTTTTGTTTATATATGTGCATGCAAGGTTCCTAAAGTTTCATTTTCAGCTGTTAGATTACAGTCGACTAGTTTCATTGCACAGTGATTCATTTCCAATCGTGATTACATATTCTTTAGATGTGAATCTGACCCTGCGGCTGGTAGAGAAATGACTCAAATAGAATGTTATAATATCTTGGAAGCTTGAGGAAACATCTTAGTTATGGAACTCATTTGATTATTTCAGTTGATTATGCTAATGGAAATAGGTGGCCAGGTGGTGTAAATATGTGTATGATTGGTGTTCTAAATTTCTATGTATATTGGACATTCATGTCGTGCTGTAAATATAAGACGTGCAATATTATGGGAAAAATCAAAATATTATGGGGGGAAATCACAATATACAAATTTGGTAAAAATATTGTTTAAAATATATGAGTTTGGAATAAAATGATTGTAATAGATGAGTTTGGAGGGAGGAAAGAGAGTTGATACGCCATTTGATCTGACATATCCATTATAATTCGTTCACATCATTAAAAATAAAAGAAATCAAAATAGTCATCGTGTGCCCGATGCCAATTCGCGGTATAAAAATAAAGACACCAAACGGAATAGCTTCTTCACTCCTGGGAGCAACATGGAATAGTGTAACACCTGGGTTCACTGCCAAGGCTCTAGTAGAGTTTCAGGAATGATGATTGACCCCACAAATCACCACTAGCCTTAACTGCGCACTTTGTCCTCACTGAAGCGCAAGCCAGCATAAACTTCCTGATTGGTCACTCATCCTAGTACTACTCCAAGCAGAGCACGCTTAACTATGGAGTTCTTTAGTGATGGGCTCCCGGAAAAGGAGGTACACCTTAGTGATATGAGTAGTCCAATAATTCCTTATAAGATCATTTTATCTGAGATCTCAAATCCTTGGATGTTACAATCTCGTCCACTTAGACTCTTGACGTCCTCGTCAAGGCTCAACTATATGGACGCATAATCTGACCCCATTTCAGTGCAGACCCACAATGACCCATGGACACCCAACTACCAATCACAGAATACCAATGCAAGGGTGACTATGTCAATCATAGACATTCCTTTCCTACATGCCTGGACCACGCAGCTCAAGACTGACATGCCGCATGCCCATGTGGGCCCCACCTACTGGAGGGGTTAGACTCTTATACTATTTGTAACACATGGACCCACTGCTCAAGGCTCTCATAGAGTTTTAGGAATGACGACTGACCCCACAAATTACCGCTAGTCTTAACTGCACACTTTGTCCTCCCTGATGCACAAGCCAGGATAAACTTCCTTACTGGTCACCCATCCAAGTACTACTCCAAGCTGAGCACGCTTAACTATGGAGTTCTTTAGTGATGGGCTCCCGAAAAAAGAGGTGTACCTTGGTGATATGGGTAGTCCAATCATTCCTTATAAGATCATTTTATCCAAGGTCTCAAATCCTGGGATGTTACACAGCTGCTCTACTACCCGCTTTACCTTTTTATTTCTTTAACTTTATTATCATGTATTTAGTTAATATGTAATATTTACATTTCAATTAATATATATTATTTCATATTAATTACTTATTCCATCTAAATAAAAAATATCACCTTAATACTAATAATATAATATATTCATAATTAAATAATATGTTATATTTTAATATATTTATTTATAAATTAATTTGTTAGAGATATTTTAGGACATGTTTGGTAGGGTATAGTGGAACGATAAAGTGTGTGTTTGATGTACACTTTTATGTCACAAACTCACACAACTACACCTGACTACACCTTACTAGACTAGCCTTAACGAGATACATATACAATTATTATATATATATATATATTTTTTGACTTGAATATATTTTTTTGAAATAAACTTTAAAACTATTTGATACAAAATATTATCCAAATGATGTATTTAAAATATTACAATATACATTAAAAGTAATTATTATATTGATCAAATAATAGTTATGTGTATTAAACAATACAAAAAATGAAAGTACTATAGCACTATATATACACACATTATAACACACACACGCGCGCGCGCGCACACACACACACACACACACACACACACACACACACACATATATATATATATATATATATATATATATATATATATATATATATATATATATATATATATATATATATATATATATATATATATATATATATATATGTGTGTGTCATTTCTTTAATACCCGCATGGGTAGCCTAGATTTTCACTACCCGTCAGTCCCGAATGTAATTATATGACAAAAAAAAGTAACTAGAAGGATAAAAAAGTAACTATGTTTCTAACAAAGTAACTATACGACTAAAAGAGTAAAATCGGACAGAACACACAGCATATATATATGTAATCTTGTTTTAAAATCTGTTGTTACAAATGTAACTATCTATGCATGAAACTTAGCAGTGGTAAAGTAACTATCTATATGACAAAAATAAGAAACTCAAAAAAAAGTAACCGAAATAGGGGGCGGGTAGCTAACCGCGTGAGTATTAAAGATGGGCTCATATATATATATATATATATATATATATATATATATATATATATATATATATATATATATACCTATGTACGCACAACTTGCATGTACCAACCTTCTTCAAGCCTTTCATTGGATGACACATGGCTTTTCTGGTGGGGTTTCAACAACAACATTTAATTTTGACAACATGAGCTCTCTCCTTTCCATAATTAGATACACGATTACATTAATGAATACAAAGAACGTTAGCGAGACCATTACATTAATAGAAATAAAAAATTACTCTCTTTCACTTGTGATGATATCATAACGCTCAAAATAAGGCATGAACATTACTAATGAGCGTTAATCTGACGCTTAAACTCTAGAATCAGATACTTACGTATTTACTTATATAATTATTCTATCACATATGCCATGTGATCTTAATTGTTCCCATATTATATTTTACTCACTAATTAACTCTTATGTATTGAATGATCATAATTATTCTTTTAAAATAATTTCCCAATATCAATTGACTATAAAGACAATTTAAAATAGATTCCAATGAATAATACATACGTACTTCTTATACATATCAATTGACGTTATTTAAAGTGGACAAAGACATTGACAAATTTTACTTCATTGCTAATTTGAATTAATCATTATGTATTGTTTAAAAAAATTTCTATGTTTCATGAATTGTGTAAACAAAAAATTCGTCCACAAAGCTTTTTTCAAACCATATGTGATTGTTTCAGCAAAACTCAATTTTGAACCATATTATATTCTAACCAAGTGATTATTAATTAGATTTATGAGGCATTTAAATTTAAGTTTCAGTTCGGAAATTTATAATTTCACAACTTCGATTCATGTCCTCTAAAAGTTAATGAATATGCCTTTTCTTATGAGGAGCGTGAACGGTTGTATGCGGTTTTCAATTATTCTTATTGACAATTAATGATGGCACCCATGGTGGGCCTGATTTGCCGGTGGTGATAAGCTTGCTTCCTCACACAGAAGTTGGTACATACAAATTACATGTCCCAGCCGGTACACCATTCCTTCACCCATATATATATATATATATATATATATATATATATATATATATATATATATATATATATATATATATATGCCGGAAAATAGGTTATGATACTTCTTCCTTGTCCAAAAATACACAAGCCCTTTCACCAACCCGGCTGTTGCCCAACATTCATATACCACTACCAGAAACATTACACGTGCATCTATATATGTAAACCACAACACCACAGGAAGAAAGCCACATCCCCACCCAAAGAATTCAAGAGAGAATAGACAGCAGATAGCCCAAACCGAGGGTAGCAACCGTAGGATTCCAACACAAATGAACAACCTCCCACTACATGTGTTGGCGGAGGGGTCTCAGAGTGAGATGTCCTAACCAGCTTTGAAACGTCGTACCCGACATCCGCTGCTCTTTTAACCATCATCTCGTAGACTTCATCGTCCATGCGGTTCTCCCGGTAGAGTATCCAGAGGTACTTGCGGCTGGGCTGCCCAATGAGCACGTGTCGGTAGTCATCGTCGATGTAGAGAACCCAGTAGTCGCCGGTGATGGGGATCACGGGGAGGAACGGCGGCACGTAGAACCTGACCTTTAACTTGGCCTCGTCACTAGACGGGTCGGGCCGGAAGGCCGTTCTGACGATGAACCCACTCTTGGTGCCCCCGCCCGTCCAAGTCTCGTTGAGGACCTAAACGGTGGCGCCGTCTTACGAGAGGTTGTAGTTGGCGCGCGTGTCCACGTTGTCTTTCAGCTAGAAGCGGGACTGGAAGGAGGCGATCTCGTACCATCGCCCCATGTAACGCTGCATGTAAGCGTTATACAAAATGTGTGTATAGTGATGTATTATATTGAATATGTTTTTTGCATACACCCACCTTTCACATGTTGAACATTTTTATATTGTGTAGTATACATATAAATGTTACTTTATGAATATATTAAGTATTAATTATGTGAAATGTGATCTTTTACACACAATATTTTGGATAATATTTTGTATCATACAGTTTTAAATTTTATATTAAAAATTAATATATTCATCTCGTAAATATATCTATATACAATGAGTGTACGAATATGTCGCTAAATATCATCAATGAATGAATTTATACCTAAATATATTAAAATGTAACGTATTATTTAAATATAAAATATTTGATACACTATTTTAGATTGATACTTTTAATTTACATAAAATAAGTAATTGATGTAGAATAATATATATTATTTGAAATGTAAATAATACACATTAATTAAATACACGGTATTAATGTAAAATAAAAATAAAAAAGATAGTGGAGCGGCTGCGCCATGTGGCAGTCCAGGAGTAAAGACATCATTCTATTTGGAGTCTTCCTTTCTAGACGGCCAAGAGGCATGGGTGCTAGGTGACTATTTTGATTTTTTTATTTTTAATGACGTAGGCCAATTCAAATGGAGACTTGCAGATCAAATGGCATGTCCACTCTCTTTCCTCCCCTCAAATTCAACTATTCTGGATATTTTATTCCAAACTCATATATTTTGATCAATAATTGTACCAAATTCATTTATTTTGGGTTTTTCAATATTATATATTCAGCCTTGTTTATTCTAGTTGTATGACTTGTATCTCGATGGATGAGTCATTTTATGTTTTCAATCCTTTTTGATTTGTTGCTTGGATATCTAATTTTTTGTTTAGTTTGGTGAATCAATTCAAAAGCATGTTTATTCAAACAACATCTCCCCAATTCATCATTCACTATAATGCATGTTTGTGTTTGGCTTCATTTATCATTTTGAGTGATGAATAAATAGATGCATGTGACCACACATCATTGTGTTTATTCGCATATGGTAGGTTGGTTACATTTAGTAACTACCACATTGTAATCTCATCCTCGAATTGTACACTCACACACCCGCACCGTATATTCACGTGATATGCGGGTCTAAGTATGGTATAGGTCTAGTTTTAAATAATGTGAGTCTCCATCCATATGCATACTGACTAAACTAATTGGATATGATTCTGATTATGGTCATACACACACTATATCTGCACTGTTTATAATTGAGAGAAAAAAAGACATCAGATTCTTGTATATTAAAATGTAAAAAAATATATAACTAGTATAATTGCTTTCTATACCAGGTGCCTGCTTCCGGTTATAACAAAACTAATAAACAACTGACTGCATACGAGTTTCAAATTTCCTAAAGCAAGTTGCAAGTTGCAGGCACATATGTTTCTTAAATATTTTTTATTAGATTCTCTAAAGGCACACATTCATGCACTGAGATTGGTTAACCTAGAATATTTGAAGTTTAAAATATGCTAGTCCCTAACAGTGTCTCTAAAATTTAAGAGTTTTCTCAAAACCAACTTATATTTGTCAAATTCCCGAAAACATACCACTTATCTCAAATCCCTATAATCCCTCTCTCTTTCAGCCTAAATTCCTATCAATCTCCTCTAGTTAACTTCATTAGGAACATGTTAAACGTCATTGTTCTGATATTCCTTTCTAGTTTCTTGTTTATTTTTTCCTATTAGCATATATAACTAAATATGTTTAAATACCATAATGTTTAAATATGTTATAATTACTATTTTAATAATCTATATTAGTGTAACATATAATACATGTATTATTATTTATATTGAGAAATTTTATTTGAACTCACCCACGTATGATACAGTTTGTGATCAAAGACCAATGTTTGACGATGTCATATTGGGTTTTTGAACGGTAGAGTCAAAGTTATATCTTTAATCAAGTCGCAAACTGACTATCAAGATTGTCATTTTTGGGATCCAGATTGCTTTTGAGTGAAAAAGATGTTGATCGAATTTGCTAACAGTCAACTAAAAATTGGCCTAGATATAAATTATGATCACTATGTCCAAACCCAGAACTGACTACAGTTGTTAAATTTGACAAATGTAGCTATTCTGAATTATTTGATTTAAAACTCAGAGCTGGCCTAGATCGGAGTTTTCATAAGCTTATATGACATGTATGTCAAAATTTTATAGAGTTTAGTTTCTTACAATCTGACTTGGAAGTGACCCAACTTTTTTGTCCAACATCGAAGCTGACTTAGATGTGAATATTAGAATCCAAAATAGATCTTGATTGTATCCCGACTCATATAAATTATAAGTTAAAAAAATGACCCAGATTGCTTGTGCAACTATGCATTGAAAATGCAGGTTGATGTACAATTGGGGCACAAACCGATTCAAAAGGTTGCAAAAAATCAAATGGGGTTAGTTTGGGGTCAGACAATGTTGACCAAGTATTCTAATAGTCAAACATGGAACCCACTCAGATACATATTTTGGTTGATATGCCTAAACTGAGTATAGATAGGGTATGTTAGTTTTATACTGAGAACCATCTTGATTTTTTGAGAACCTAGAGTAGGAACATACATAAAATTTGATCAGAATATATGATGGGTGTGTGAAAAAGTTAGTTTCATAAATTTTATTTCTGTACCGGTCTAAGCTAGAACTTATCGCAACCCAGTATTGTCCAAACACACATCTGGCCCGAGTTGTGAATATTAAACTCAAAACCAACTAAGTTTACTTTGTCTTAGCTAATGATAAAAAATAGGTCAAAAATAGCCCTAGCCCACCCATGTAGGACAATCCAGGCACATGGTTACATGGGCAAACTATGCCGATTTTCTAATTTATATTTTTATATGAGCTAGGCCAAAGTAAAACTAGAATTGTACCATCACAATACATGTCAGATCTGGTTTCAAAGAAATTTGACATTGAGTCAGTTTCAAATTAGACCCTAAAGCTTAAATTTTACAAAAAAAATTGATACACACATCAAATATTTTCTCAAAATTTGGATGTGGGATATAAACTAAACAACCTAAGATGATTTGGATTCTAAATTAACAATCTCAGTCCATCTTGGGTTTAGATATGGTAATAAAAATTTCATTTTGATTCATTTGGATCTAAATATTCAAAAAGTTGTCTACATTTTATGATCCTAAATCAACCCAAACCAAAAATATGATAGCACTAAGAATAGGTCTAGGACCTGAATAAAACATAGTAGGCCTAGCCTTCTAAATTGTAACATGCCACAACTTTGACATATTCACTTTTTGGCCCTTTCCCAATATTTTCTTATCATTCTATCCCTTTTGGCCTTGATGCTTAAATTGTGGAATTCATAGTGGTTTGGTGAAAATGTATTCAATAATTTTACCAATGGAATGGTTTATGCACAAATATTTCGGTGAAATCTTATTTAAGGATCTAAAATGTAAATCATCGCTTAAGTGGAACAACGGTATATAAATCCATGTCAGAAGTGGAAGGCCCCAAACCTTATTTAATGTATAGAACAAGTTTAAATACCATAATTAAGTACTCCAAAACTTAATATAACCTTTTTAGGTGTTTTTAAATCATGAGACAAGATTAAGTTTCAAGTTTGGTCTAATTTGGATGTTGTTTGTGCAAGTTATGCAATAATATGCACATTTTAGACTTTTATGAAATTTACCCAATTTGGAGGTTTATTTGTAAAGTGTCATATGCATTATAATATTTAGATATTCCCTTACCATTTTAGAGTTTTTTAACCATGGGGAACCTATTTACACCTTGGTTTGAAGGTGTTACATTCCAAGGGCATTATAGGGATTATCCTTTTTATAAATGAGCTTATCTATAAAACCTATCAATTAATGAGGTTATTTCTTTCATTGGAGGATGGCCTAGATGGCCTAGCAGTCTCCATGGGATTTTAGGACTGACCTTGGACATACAAGAAGTTTCTATGATCTATCCTCTTTCATGCCCACGAAGTCCTAGCCTAAGGACACATGGAAAGTCGGATAGACACCTCATGTTTGCCCCCTTCTTTATAAAGTCGTGCCTACCCCTTCCCACCTCCCAATCCAAGAAGAAATCTTCTCCTTCTGTTTCCCCCAGCTTATAGCATCATTCCCACTCTATTTTCCCACAAATATTTGTCCCAATGTAAAAGAGAGTGCTTACCTTGGTGAAGAAGGCTCCTAGGGTCCAAGTTTGCTCTATTTAGGATTTCTAAAGCTCCTTCTTTGTGATTTCGACCAAAAATAGTAGGTTTCATCCTTTCCTTCTCTATTTTCATGTTGTTAGTATTCCTCCCACCTTCTTCTAGGTCAAAACCATGACCTTCAATGGTAAAACTCTACCTAGAACCCTAAAACATCTCATCTCCATGCTCTTCTGCTAGGGTTTGCACCTCTAAAGTGGAGAAGGTGATCTTTTCTCAAGAAAGGAACTTAGTTTGGAGCAACCAGACCTTCTAATCTCAGGATACTTTTTTTTTACCTTCTTACCTTCCTAGAGGCGAGTTTTGTTAACCCCCTTCTCATAGATTGCTTACTATATGCTTAAAACTCATGCTTCTATGTTTAAAAGTGATGATTTCCATCTCTTTTTACCATGTTCTTCTAGGGTTTTAGTTTCTTATTGTTTTACCTTCTCTAGAAGCTATGCAACGTCAAATCTGATCTTGGGTTAAATGGTGTTTTCTCCCTCTCCCTCTCTCTTCAATTATCTCGATCAATTTGATGATGTGGCAATTTCCTATTGGTCAATATTGAAAAATTTATATCTTCTAATATGCTTATCCAAATTTGACAAATAAATTTTGAGCATTGATGCAATATGGGTTCATTAACTTGTGCAATAGCTTCATTGTTGTCATTATATAGCTCAATTATGTCTCTCATGCTTGGAACAACCCCAAGTTCTGAAATGAACTTCTTGATCCATATAGCCTCCTTTGTTACATTCAATGCAGCAATATACTCAGCCTCTATTGTAGAATTGGCAACTATCACTTTCTTGGAACTATTCCATCTTACAGCTCTGTCATTTAGGAAAAACACAAATCTTGATTGTGATTTGTATTCGTCTTTGTCGGTCTAGAATCTTGCATCGACGTAACATCTTACCACCAACTCTTCCTCTCCTCCGTAGACCAAGAACTAATCCTTAGTCATTTCCAAGTACTTGAGGATGCTCTTCACAGCTGTCTAGTGAGCATCACCTGGATCTAACTGATATTTGTCCATCCTGCTCAGGGCATACGAGACGTTTGGAAGGGTGCACAACATCACATACATGATGGATCCAATTGCTGAGGCATATGGAATCAAACTCATATGTTCACTTTTTTCATAAGAACTGGGACATTGACTCTTAACGATGGTCACTCCATGCTATGTAGGCAGGTTTCCTCTCTTTGAGTTCTCCATGTTGAACCACTTCAGCACTTTGTCAATGTATGTGATTTGACTTAGTCCAAGAGGCCTTCTTGATCTATCTCTATACATCTTTATCCCTAAGATGTAGGATGCTTATCCTAAGTATTTCATAGAAAATGTATTTCCAAGCTATGCCTTTACCATTTGTAAAGTAGGGATTTCATTCCCCATCAATAGTATGGCATCTACATATAATATGAGGAATACTACCATGTTGCTACTAACCTTCTTGTACATACAAGGTTCTTCTTCATTTTGAAGAAAGCAAAAGTCTTTGACTGTCTCATCAAAATGAAGATTCCAGCTCCGAGATGCTTGCTTCAGTCCATAGATTGACCTTTGCAACTTACAAACTTTATTTGCAAACATTGGATTTATAAAACCCTCAGATTGTGTCATATACACATCATCAACAATATTCCTATTAAAGAATGTATTGGAATTGAAAATTAATATCTATCTAATGAAAATATTTTTAAGGTCTGATTTCATAGTTTGATGAAGGGTGGTTTTTGTAAAATGAAATTAATACATAAAATCCATAAAATTATATCTTAATCATCATAACTCCAAAATTAACACAAAAATATCTTTTCTTCATCAGGAGAACCTAATAAGTACATTGGTGATATTTTCAAAATCTCAAATCTGAGTTTTGCTAAAAAGTTATGAAATTAGCATTTCTATGCATTAATGTGGACTATGTACTCTAATACATGTTAATACATTGAAAATAGGCAAAGTGGAACTTGGACTCATTTAAAGTCGTGAAAGTTAGTAATTGATATCAGTAAGAGAGGTATGTGCAATCCTTCTTTATGTATTTGCATTCCTTACACCCTATGTTGGGATAATTGCAACCAAACCCTCTATTTCCCTAATGAGGCTTTAATGAACCATATTCCCTCTATTCATGATTCTTTTGTTAAATTGCCTCAAAATATGTAACGATTTTCTTTTTCTTGTGTCTTATACCCACTTCCATGTTTTAATTGATATGATACTTTTACTTGACATGAATTCTTTTCTAGCATGTTGATTTTATGGACTATTTAGCTATAGTAGTGGTACTTATGTACAACCACCCATAGATAGGGTATGTATTAATTCACCCTGGGGAATGTCTTATTCTCTCCCATAAAAATATGTATAGGTGACTGGAAATATTAATTCTCCCCTTACCTATAGGTTGAGTTCCTATAACATACCGAAATCTGGGCATTTTGTCTTTTAGTCCTTTTTTCTGTCTTTTCCTTTCATTTCTATCATCTTTGGCCTTTCTATTTAATTTGTGGACAATATGATGGTTTAATGAACATTTTTTCACCTTTGATTCCAATATTTGGGTTTATGCACAAATACCTCAGTAAGACTTTAGATAATGGGCCTAAAGTGCAAATTGTACACTAAGCAATAAAAAGAATAAAATATTTCGTCCTAGAACTTTCTAGCACTTCCTAGAATAAGAGAAATAAGAGAAAATCCGAATTTTATATAAAGGAGAAGATAAATACAATAATTAAAGGTAATATGGGAATTAATGAGTAAAGAAGATAATGAGAAAGATATTGCACCAAAAACATACATGGAAACCCATTAGGATAATTTGATAATTAAATTCATTTTCCTGACCAAGAAGTAACTTATGGGTCAAGTATCATTTAAAATGGAACATAAATATATATAATAATATCATTATCAAAAGAAAATAGGAAATAGGTCAATAAAGTGAAATAAAATACTTAATGTTCTCAAATCAGGGAAATAACTCCAAATTCGTATTCTAAACATAAAAATAAGCCTCTGTGCAAATTTGCAACTAATTTGGATAATGTGTGAATAATGAGTAAAGTAGGAGAGAGAAAGTGTGTAGGATATTCTATTTATTTAATAAATAAGTAAATAAACTCAACTTGTAAAGATAATTATAAAATCATGTTCGAAACCTTTAAGGAGACTTATGGATGAAGTTATACTAAATTTAGATAATGTTATCACCTCTTTTGAAGGAGGAAAGAGAAAACGATATATTAATTAATTCACCTATCAAACTTTCTCAAAAGGCAAAACTAACTCCATATTTGGATTCTACGTGTCAAAATAAGTCAGGATATAAAATTTGGTAATTTTTGGATGACGTTTGAGCCTCCAAACGAAGAGAGAGAAAAACATTTAAAAATTTAATGAGTTTGATCGAATTTTACTAAGGATCGATTTCCTAATCTAATGCGCGAGATCAGACGGCTCAAAGTCCTTGGTGGACTCGGGTCCACCGATCGGACGACCCGCGGTCGTCTTCCACCTCTAGCCGAATAAGGCAACAGGTCCTCTGTTTTCGATTTTTCAAATCGATATATCTTGAGTTTTACTCGACGATTTTCGCTCAAATTTGTTTTGTTGGATTCCTTGCACGATTACGCTCCGGATTATCCCAAAAACTTTGGGATTAGACGTGTTTTCGAGAAACGCCTAAACCGGCCGCCGGCCATCTCTCCTTGCTCCTACCTATATCCTAGTTTAGGGTTCCTTGCCTATATATATTGCAACCCCAGCGACCGCCATCGCCTTAGCAAATCATTCATGTTCTCAATTTGGTGTTTCGTGGACGTTCGGACCTCCAACTAGCCGCCAACGACGCCTGGCTTACGGCGCCTCTCCCTCTCCGGTTTCTCCTCCTCCGTTCAATCAAGAGGTACCATCAGCTTCGGCGTTCTTTTCCCTTTCTTTCGAGTACCTACACGTTTGATTTGGTTGAGAATTGTGGTTTTGCCCAATTGAGCCGAGCAAGCTGCTCGCTACTCCTGTCGCACGGGCATGGGGAGGAAGACGATCCCCGTTTTACCTTTTTGCCCCTAGCCGCTCTCTTGGTTTGTTTTTCGCGCGAGGGACAATTCTGCCTTTTTCCTCTGTTTTGACCGCCTGACCCGATCGCACGACCGGTGGCGAGCATCTGCGAGGCGCGGGTCACCGCTGCCAAGCGCTCGCTACCGCTCGGCCTGGTGGGCCTTGCCTACGTGGCAGGATGTGATTGGTCGAGACAAAATATTTTCTAAAAATTAATCATGTGGTCAAAAATTAAAAGTAGATAGTGTTTTGAAATCAGGAAGACGAGACCTAGTCAATAAAAATAATTTTGAGTCTTGATTTTGATGTTTGCGAGAACGTAATTTTTAGAATGAATTAATTAATTTAAAATCACAAAAATTAACCCTAAAGGTCCTTATTTTCAAAACATACTATATTATATGTTATTTTGATCAGGAAAACCTAACTAAGATGGTGATGAGGTTTTTGGAGTCTAAATCGATGGTTTGTGCAAAAAGTTAGTGAATTAGGGTTTTCAATCTTTTAAATGAATGCATGTAATTCTAATTTATAAATCTAATGATGTATTAGGGAAAGTGGGTTCATAATTCGTGTGAAGAGTTGAAAAGGGAAATTCTAGAACACCTGAGGCTAAGGTATGTGTTTTGTTTGTGCATCTACCTTTCAATTGGGAAAACATTAAGCCATTACCCATAATTTCTTATGAGGTTTAACCTGATCTAAATCCTTGAATCTTGAAACCTAAATTGCTTATTGCCTCAAAAGTAGATGTAGTATTATCTTGATTGGGTATTCATGCCCCACTGCCATGTTACATATTCTTTTGCTTAACCTTGCCATAACTCTTTTGTTAGCATGTAATTAAATGATCTATTTAATGTTTAAGTAGTGGTACTTATGTACAACCACCCATAGAGGGCATGTAAATAATCGCCCTAGGGGAATGTTTATAATTCTCCCCAATAAAAATTATAGGTGACTGGAAATGTTTTATTCTTCCCTCACCTAAGGTTAGAGGTCCGGTCCTCAATCCTACTTAGTTAGGTAGACATAATAATTTACATGCAAAACCTTTATTTATTTTGTTATTGGCAAGTTTCATTATAAAAAGCCTCATACTCTTTGATGTCTCTCTTTAAACCAAAATATCTAGCCTAATTTACTTATTACAACTTTCATTGCCATTGTTAGAATATTCTTGTAACACATACTTCCTTTGTTTTTCCCTCTTGCTGGGTGTCTTCCCAACCACCCAGGTGTTGGTGCTGAGCAAGGTGAAGGAAGGGCTTGAAGAAAGGTTCCTCTGTAGTTGATAGTTATCTTGTCAAGAAGGATGGCTAGGTTGCTATAGCTAGATCCTCTTATCTATCTTATCTTTTCTTTTAGAAATCAATTATGTAATAAATAATAAAGCTATGTGAAGGCTTGTTATTTCTTTCTTTCCGCTGCTATTGACATTTTATTATGTATCTGGAATCATGCTTATTTACTTGGAATATTATGCAATCATCCTCAAAGTCTCTAAATTTTGTTAAAATTGTGGATGTTTGTATTTCCTTTAAATTTTAGTAAAGAGGTGATCTCGCCTCTTTACAACATGGTATCAGAGCCTTTAGGCGACTATTAGGGCATGCAATTGAGGCAAGGGTGTCTATAAAGGATCAGGGTATCGGGGGATGGCAAGATTTTCCTCCGCACCACTAGCTTGGTATACGAGGACTCTCGTGCCCATATGATCCGGCCTGGCCTGCGCCGATACGAATTGCCCGAAATAGTATACTTTTAGGAAATAGCATTCTAGTTATCCTTTTTCTCATCTCTATTTCTATTCTCTTCTCATCTATGATTCTATACTCCTGAGAACCTAATATGATAACCTTTGATTTGTTTGATGATGGATACCAAGATAGTTTCCTTTTGTCTCTAGAACCTAGACCTTAGAGTTTGGGTGTTTGGAAAGATATCAGAGTGCGCAGTGGAAGCATGATGGATCTTGAATATGGTTTAGTTAGACTTATCCTTTAACCCTAGTGTAGTAGGTCAAACTCTTTAAGGGGTAGAGTATGGTTAGTTGATGATGTTTGAGTGGTTAGATTTTGAGGACAAACTCCTATTTAGGGGGATGGAACCTTATAACATCTTGATCTATCTTTAGAAACCCTAACCTCATACTTAGGTGGTTAGTGTGCTTGAATCCTTAGTTTTGACCAAACATGTAATAGGTGTAACCCTAACGTGCTTGTTTATATATTAATGAACACATAATTATCATCTAAGGAATAAATCATATGCTTGAACCCTAATGAATATTCAATGCACATAATATGAATATGAATGTTAATTATCAATAAGTAAGATGTTAATAATGTCATGAACCAATAAACCCTAATGATATGATGAGTAAGGTTATAATTCGTAATTAATGCATGCTAAGGATGGATAAGTGAAATAAAATGGTCATGTTGACCTAAACCCTAAGTTGTAATAATCTAACCCTAATCTATGCATCCTTAATGCCTTTCATGATACATTAATGATGTTAAGAGCCATAATCAGTTAACATACTTTGATACACATAAATGATATATATGATCATCTAATCACATATTAATTAGGTCATCAATATAATGCATGTTACCTTATTAACTAATGTACATGTTATTAGTCACTTAATGTGAATCAAATCATTAATATGACATATGTTCCACCTTGATCATTAAAATACATGTAATGGCTTCAATGTGAGTATAAAGTAATTAGATTCACATAAGTGTGCAAAATCAATAATATAAAGGAATAAATATGAATAATGATTAATGATGACATTAATGTGAGCAATAATGATAATGTGACATTGTGACAACGTTAATATGAATATAAGTAACTAATGTGAAATTAATTGAAATAATTGTATTCTTAACGACAAATTGGATAGAATGTCTTATATTCATGTATAATAATTTGTTATAATTAATAAAATAGTATTATGAGGATAATGAAGTATAAATCCGAATTATTAAGGACAATGATCAAATATAATAACGAATGTTGAAATAGTTGAGTAACACCTAATTGTGATAATATCCTTAATAAGAAAAAGGAGATATATATATATAAATAGTTTAATGGATAATAATGAAATATAACCCTTTTTAAAATAAAGTGTATATGACATGACATAATTAAATATAATGATGACAATGTGTTATCATAATGAATATAATGTTAATAAGTAAAAAATGTAAATAAAGTTAAATCTCTTAAAAAGAATATCTTAATAATGGACCCTAGGTGATCCTTGAGAACCCAACCTATGTTGAGCTTATGTGAAGTTTCTAAACCCTTAGGTGTAGTTGAATTATAAGTTTTGGTGGAAGTGGTATGATTGGAGGAACAACCTAAAGTTTTGGTGATGTGAGGTTGCACACTCACCCTTCCCTAATTGATAGTGATTTCGGGGACGAAATCCTCTTTAAGGGGTGGGGTGCTGTAACATACCGAAATCTGGGCATTTTGTCTTTTAGTCCTCTTTTCCGTCTTTTCCTTTCATTTCTATCCTCTTTGGCCTTTCTATTTAATTTGTGGACAATATGATGGTTTAATGAACATTTGTTCACCTTTGATTCCAATATTTGGGTTTATGCACAAATACCTCAGTAAGACTTTAGATAATGGGCCTAAAGTGCAAATTTTACACTAAGCAATAAAAAGAATAAAATATTTTGTCCTAGAACTTTCTAGCACTTCCTAGAATAAGAGAAATAAGAGAAAATCCGAATTTTATATAAAGGAGAAGATAAATACAATAATTAAAGGTAATATGGGAATTAATGGGTAAAGTAGATAATGAGAAAGATATTGCACCAAAAACATACTTGGAAACCCATTAGGATAATTTGATAATTAAATTCGTTTTCCTGACCAAGAAGTAATTTAAGGGTCAAGTATCATTTAAAATGGAACATAAATATAAATAATAATATCATTATCAAAAGAAAATAGGAAATAGGTCAATAAAGTGAAATATAATACTTAATGTTCTCAAATCAGGGAAATAACTCCAAATTCGTGTTCTAAACATTAAAATAAGCCTCTGTGCAAATTTGCAACTATTTTGGATAATGTGTGAATAATGAGTAAAGTAGGAGAGAGAAAGTGTGTAGGATATTCTATTTATTTAATAAATAAGTAAATAAACTCAACTTGTAAAGATAATTATAAAATCATGTTTGAAACCTTTAAGGAGACTTATGGATGAAGTTATACTAATTTTAGATAATGTTATCACCTCTTTTGAAGGAGGAAAGAGAAAAAGATATATTAATTAATTCACATATCAAACTTTCTCAAAAGGCAAAACTAACTCCATATTTGGATTCTACGTGTCAAAATAAGTCAGGATATAAAATTTGGTAATTTTTGGATGATGTTTGAGCCTCCAAACGAAGAGAGAGAAAAACATTTAAGAATTTAATGAGTTTGATCGAATTTTACTAAGGATTGATTTCCTAATCTAATGCGTGAGATCAGACGACTCAGAGTCCTTGGTGAACTCGGGTCCACCGATCGGACGACCCGCGGTCGTCTTCCACCTCTAGCCGAATAAGGCAACAGGTCCTTTGTTTTCGATTTTTCAAATCGATATATCTCGAGTTTTACTCGACGATTTTCGCTCAAATTTATTTTGTTGGACTCCTTGCGCGATTACGCTCCGAATTATCCCAAAAACTTTGGGATTAGACGTGTTTTCGAGAAACGCCTAAACCGGCCGCCGACCATCTCTCCTTGCTCCTACCTATATCCTAGTTTAGGGTTCCTTGCCTATATATATTGCAACCCCAACGACCGCCATCGCCTTAGCAACTCGTTCGTGTTCTCAATTTGGTGTTTCGTGGACGTTCAGACCTCCAACTAGCCGCCGACGACGCCTGGCTTACGGCGCCTCTCCCTCTCCGGTTGCTCCTCCTCCGTTCAATCAAGAGGTACCATCAGCTTCGGCGTTCTTTTCCCTTTTTTTCGAGTACCTACACGTTTGATTTGGTTGAGAATCGCGGTTTTGCCCAATTGAGCCGAGCAAGCTGCTTGCTGCTCGTGTCGCACGGGCATGGGGAGGAAGACGATCCCCGTTTTACCTTTTTGCCCCTAGCCGCTCTCTTGGTTTGTTTTTCGCGCGAGGGACAATTCTGCCTTTTTCCTCTGTTTTGACCGCCTGACCCGATCGCACGACCGGTGGCGAGCGTCTGCAAGGCGCGGGTCACCGCTGCCAAGCGCTCGCTACCGCTCGGCCTGGTGGGCCTTGCCTACGTGGCAGGATGTGATTGGTCGAGACAAAATATTTTCTAAAAATTAATCATGTGGTCAAAAATTAAAAGTAGATAGTGTTTTGAAATCAGGAAGACGAGACCTAGTCAATAAAAATAATTTTGAGTCTTGATTTTGATGTTTGCGAGAATGTAATTTTTAGAATGAATTAATTAATTTAAAATCACAAAAATTAACCCTAAAGGTCCTTATTTTCAAAACATACTATATTATATGTTATTTTGATCAGGAAAACCTAACTAAGATGGTGATGAGGTTTTTGGAGTCTAAATCGATGGTTTGTGCAAAAAGTTAGTGAATTAGGGTTTTCAATCTTTTAAATGAATGCATGTAATTCTAATTTATAAATCTAATGATGTATTAGGGAAAGTGGGTTCATAATTCGTGTGAAGAGTTGAAAAGGGAAATTCTAGAACACCTGAGGCTAAGGTATGTGTTTTGGTTGTGCATCTACCTTTCAGTTGGGAAAACATTAAGCCATTACCCATAATTTCTTATGAGGTTTAACCTGATCTAAATCCTTGAATCTTGAAACCTAAATTGCTTATTGCCTCAAAAGTAGATGTAGTATTATCTTGATTGGGTATTCATGCCCCACTGCCATGTTACATATTCTTTTGCTTAACCTTGCCATAACTCTTTTGTTAGCATGTAATTAAATGATCTATTTAATGTTTAAGTAGTGGTACTTATGTACAACCACCCATAGAGGGCATGTAAATAATCGCCCTAGGGGAATGTTTATAATTCTCCCCAATAAAAATTATAGGTGACTGGAAATGTTTTATTCTTCCCTCACCTAAGGTTAGAGGTCCGATCCTCAACCCTACTTAGTTAGATAGACATATTAATTTACATGCAAAACCTTTATTTATTTTGTTATTGGCAAGTTTCATTATAAAAAGCCTCATACTCTTTGATGTCTCTCTTTAAACCAAAATATCTAGCCTAATTTACTTATTACAACTTTCATTGCGATTGTTAGAATATTCTTGTAACACATACTTCCTTTGTTTTTCCCTCTTGCTGGGTGTCTTCCCAACCACCCAGGTGTTGGTGCTGAGCAAGGTGAAGGAAGGGCTTGAAGAAAGGTTCCTCTGCACTTGATAGTTAGCTTGTCAAGAAGGATGGCTAGGTTGCTATAGCTAGATCCTCTTATCTATCTTATCTTTTCTTTTAGAAATCAATTATGTAATAAACAATAAAGCTATGTGAAGGCTTGTTATTTTTTTCTTTCCGCTGCTATTGACATTTTATTATGTATCTGGAATCATGCTTATTTACTTGGAATATTATGCAATCATCCTCAAAGTCTCTAAATTTTGTTAAAATTGTGGATGTTTGTATTTCCTTTAAATTTTAGTAAAGAGGTGATCTCGCCTCTTTACAGTTCCGGTAGGTGTCTCAACCCTACTTAGTTAAGTTATTCATAATTATCATACATTCAACCCTTTTATTATATTTTTTATGACAAGTATCTATCTTGATTATGCCTCATAATCTTGTTCTCTTCATATTATGATGAAAACTAGCCTTTATTTACATGTTTTCTTTACCTTGATATCCTATTCATATTTCTTGACACATACTTTGTTTTCCTTTCCCTTTTTTTGGGTGTTTTTCCCAACCACCCAGGTTAGGACAAGTTGTTGAGTTGAATCAGGAGAACACAGCTTTGGGCATGGACCTAGAACTTGGATTTGTTTCTCTGGAGACAAGATTTGAAGTAATTTAGACTTCCCTCTATCTAGATCCTTTTTTTGTATCTTGTTGTAAACCCTAATGGGATATTTTGATGTACTTGTGTAAAATTTTATGAAAGTTGAATATAGTCAGTTATTTTTATTCCATTGCTACACTTTAGTGTTTTACATACCATTATAATAAATTTGGAAAATTTATACCTATTCCAACATACATTTGAGTGTGTTTGGAATGGATGTTAATTCTTAAAAAAAATGAGTAAGGGGGTGATCATGCCTCCTTACAGCATGGTATTAGAGTCCATGGCAGTCATAATCTGACTATTTTAATTTTTTCTCCCTAGTTAGAATACTTGCCTTACCTTTAAGTGACATGTTTGCCCTAGAGTTGATCAATTGATGATGAAGGGTTGATTTAGAATCCTATAGTTTCACATTATAATAATTATGAATAGATCTGTAAAATACTTACAACTAAAAGATGCATAAGTAACCATAGTAACTTGAGGTTGTTTATCTTGGCCTTTAGGAAGCTACTAGGACATGAAGTTGAAATCAAAGGTATCTAGAAAGGATCAGGATTCGGGGGCTGGCAAGATTTTCCTCTGCACCACTAGCTTGGTTTATAAGGACTCCCGAATCCATATGATACCGACTTGGCCTGAGCTTATATGAATTGTCCGAAATAGCATGCTTTTAGGCAATAGTAGCCTTAGACATCTATATGATTTATCTTTAGGGACCCTAATATGTTGAACTAGTCTCCCAGGTGTAATGACTTGTTTGAGGATGGATACACAATGTGGTTCTCTTATGACCCATAGAACCACATGTTTGGATAGTTATTCCTAGAACCTAGACTTTGAAGTTTGGTGTTTAGTAAGCAATCAGAGTGCGTAGTGAAGCATGATGGATCTTGTATATGGTTTATTTAGACTCACACTTTTACCTCTAGATTATTTTGGCTTGGTAGGTCAAACCTTTTAATGGGTGGAGAGTAGTTGATTTGATGATGTTTGGGTAGTTAGATTTCAAGGATGAAATCCTTTATAAGGAGATGAAGTCCTATAACATATAGAAATATAGCTACACTGGCTCTAGAAACCCTAACTCCATGATTAGGAGGATAGTTTTCTTGAATCCTTAGTTTTAACCAAACAAGTTATAGTTGTAACCACATGTTTCTTGGTATCCAAAAGAAAGCATAACAATCATCTAATGAATACTCTATATGTTTGAACCTAATGAATATCTAATGCACATAATAAGAGAAACTCACATTTAAAATACTAATAGTTGATAATCATGATGTTGACCATGCCATAAACCAATAAATCCTAATGATATGAGGGGAAAGATAATTGTAATCTGAGCTTGGACTTAATGCATCCTAAGAAGGTATAGGTGAAGAATGATGATCATGTTAACATAAATTCTAAGTTGTAATTATCTAACCTTAACCTATACATCCTTAATGACAATCATGATATATAGTGTCACTAGGTGTCATAATCAGATACATACTTCAATACACATGAGTCATATATTAATCAGGTCATCATTATGAAATTCATATCACTTTGTTCTCTAATACACACTTGATCAATCACCTAATGACTAAGTATGTGCATCAAATCATTAATATGTAATATGTCCCACCTTGATCATTAAAATATATATAATGACTTCGATATGGATAAGAAGTAATTGATTCACACAAATATCCATACTCAATAATAAAAAGTGAATAAATATGAGAGAATGATTAATGATGACATTAATGTGAGCAAGAAGGGTAAAGTAACAATGTCTAATATACATATAAGTAATTAATGTGAAACTATTTGGATTAATTGTAACAAATTGGATAAAGTGTCATATTTCATACAAAATAATTGATTCAATTGATAATGGAGTCTAAATCCAAATTATTAAAGATAATGGTCATATATAATAATGCATATTTAGATAATTTAGTATAACTCTAGTTGTGCTAAAATTCCTAATGAGATAAATAAGAAATATATTGGGTTTGTGCATAATAAAAATAACTCTTTTGGAAACAAAGTAAATATGACATGACACAATTAAAAGAATAATGATAATGTAATGTCCTAATGAATATAATTCTAATAAGCCAAAAAATTAAAAAAAAATCATAAAAGTGGAAACTTTAGGTGATCCATGAGAACCTGACCTATTCGGAGTTTCTTGAAAAGATTTTCAACTACCAAGTTTAAAAAAAACATAAGGAGTTTGAGTTAGTGAAAGTTTTGGTGGAAGTTTTATGCCTCTAGAGGAAATAACCTGGGAGTTAAAGATAAGATGTTGCATACTCACCCTTCTCACTTTGCTTAAGATTTCAAGGATGAAATCCTCTTTAAGGGGTGGAGTATTGTAACATACCGAAACTTTGACATATTCTCTTTTTGGCCCTTTCCCAATTTTTTCCTATCATTTCTATCATTTTTTGCCTTAATGCTTAAATTGTGGAATTTATAGCGGTTTGGCGAACATTTGTTCAATAATTATACCAATGGAAGGATTTATACACAAATACCTCGGTGAAATCTTATTTAAAGATCTAAAATGTAAAATCATCGCTTAAGTGGAACAATGGTATATAAATCCATGTTAGAAGTGTAAGGCCCCAAACCCTACTTAATGTATGAACAAGCTTAAATACAATAATTAAGTATTGTAAAACTTAATCTAACCCTTTGAGGTATTTTTAAATCATGAGACAAGATTAAGTTTCATGTTATATCCAATTTGGATGTTGTTTGTGCAAGTTGTGCAACTATATGCACATTTTAGACTTTTATGCAATTTACCCAATTTGGAGGTTTTCTTTGTAAATTGTCACATGCATTATAATCTTTAGATATTCCCTTACCATTTTCAGGTTTTTGAACCATGGGGCACCAAGTTGCACCTTGGTTTTAAGGTATTACTTTCCAAGGGCATTATAGGGATTACCCTCTTAATAAATGAGCTTATCTTTAAAAGCTATCAACCAATGGGGTTATTTCTTTGATTGGAGGATGGTAATGATGGCCTAGAAATTTCCATGGGATTTTAGGACTGACCTTGGATATACAAGAAGTCTCTATGAGTTGTCCTCTTGCATGGCCATGAAGCCCTAGCCTAAAGACACATGGAAAGTCAGATAGACACATCATGCTTTCTACCTTCTTTATAAAGCCATGCCTACCCCTTCCCACCTTCCAATCCAAGAAGAAATCCTATACTTCTTTGAAAAACCTTAAACATGGGTCCAAAAGATGGAGTCATGTCTACTTTATCGTACTTTAGAAATTTATAATACCTGAATGTTTAAGACTCCTGCAACTAGCACATGGTCGAAGTAGTTCGGGGTCGAACACAAGGATAGGAAGAATGGCGCTTCGAAACTCAAATTTTACTTGTCTAAACACATCAAAAGGTTGAAGGATAAAGTTTGTTGTAAAAAGAAAGAATCGCCAAGAATTTAACTAAAATCCTATCTCCAAAAGGAGTTACTAGAAAGATTAGAGTTTTAGAGTTTAGCAATTTTTAAAGAGGTTTTGTATATTGGAAACCGAGGAGATAAAACTATTGTTGAGGTAAAGCACAAAGGAAGAAAACTTAGGCATAACAAGCGGAAGCGGAATACATCCTACACCCTCTTCTCTCAAAGAGGATGCCTCTAACTATGCATCAATTCTCTCTCTCAAAAGTACTGGACATAGACTAGAGTGGAAAGATAAGTCGGGGCATCCCTGATCCTGGGTACTCTCGTACACCCGAATCAGACAAAACTCTAGAGTTTACGACATCCCTCTCTCAAGGGAGACAAAACGAGAAACACGATTGGATAGCTAATTAAAAAGTGTGATTAAAAAATGAGAGACTAGAGTTCAGATGCTATAAAGAGATCATCCAACAAAAAGGAACCATACACAGAACAACATGAGATAAACTCCATAGATTCCAATAAGCATAAGGAAATAAGAAGGATTAGTTACAATGCAGTAGTAAATGAAAGTAAAGTGCTAAAAAGGGAAGATAAGTATCACCCTCCTTGATGTAGGAGGTCGATATACATAGCAACGGACCCCTAAGGTGTCGCTAGCGCAATACTGGGCAGAAGCCTTATCGGGATACACCCGTGACAGGTTCTTGACCATGTTGGGTCGTGAATCATGATGGGTAAGGGCGTATCGAGAAAGGACTCCCTACCTGATATGGCCGTATCGGGCTACCGGCCCTTTCGGGCGACATGCTGTGACGGGTTGGCCATAATGGTTTGGGTATCGTGTCATGTTAGGACATGTGTTGGGTTAGCTTTATCTTAGGTTCTCGGGTTCCTTGTGCAGGGTGTAGAGGGGCGAGCCATCTTAGGTTGAAGCCTATTTAGGGACCTAGTACATTGAAGTGGCCTTAAAGGTCGTGTCATTTTGTTGCTGCTACTGGGATGGGTTCTAAGTGAACTCCTCCCATCCCTCTCGAGTTGAGGGTGTGCTCACCTAGTATCGCCCGACATGTAACATCCCTGACATGGGTTATGTTTTAACCCTAGGTGTTTTGTTTAATAAAAGTGATTATATGCTTTCTCTTATCTTTTGAAAAGTAATTAAGGCTCAAGAGGAACTTACATTGCAATTTTAGTCCTTTTTGAATATTGTTGAAATCAATGTTTTGTTTGTTTTGGACTGAAGTGCAAATTACCCAAGTTGAGGGGTTTATTTGCAAATTGTGCATAATAATGTGTTCCTCATGTGTTGAAGCATCATGAGAGTGAAGATGATGAAGAGGTATGGCTTTTGAAATCCTGAATACCAAGAAAGATCCGATAAAGCAATGTTTGTGCATTAAAACCTAGTTTTGGTGTAATGTACAATTTACCCAAAACCTAGGGTTCAATATGCAAAATTACCACTTCAAAATGGTCCCTACTGTTTCTTGGGATCATGTGGAGAAAAGAAAATGAGAGGGGCGTCGCATTTGTATCTCTTTGAAGGAGAGAGAATCTTGGTATTAAAATAATCAAGATTTAAGCATAATGGAAACCTTAATTCAAATTCATGCAAAAATAAATAAAATAATTGAAGGACCTTCAACCAAAATTGAAATGGTTGAATTCAGATATGTGTGGACGTCCATTTTATTTACAAGGGCCACGAAATATCTCAAGGAGGTGAAAAACCCACTCATATTATTATAAGAAAAAGAAATATCCACTCACTTATGGATATTACTATTAAATGGATTAAGGTGCTTAATTTGATTTTCTTTAAATTGTGGATAATTGAGATGAATAAGAGGCAAGGAGGATAGACTCGTATCTAAGAAGGAGAAGGGGGCAAGTGTCAAGGGAATTGAGGGGATAATTCCTACTTTCTCTCTCTTAATTGAATTTTCAATAAAATTCACATATAAGCTCATTTATCCATAGAATGAAAGGATAATTTCGAATTCACTTCCACCCTTTGCTTGAAAAACAACCAAGGAAGCTTTTAAGGACCACGAGGACGACCCCCAACCTGTTGGTAAGCTTATTGACCTTCTTTCATCTTGATTTTATGGTGGAAATCATAAATCAATGCATAATTTCTTCTTTTCTTCACTCCATCTTCAACCCTAGCCAATATTTTCACTCCAAAAATTGAGGATGAGCCTTGGGGGAGTTGCAAAAGTTTCTTACACCATTGTTGACGTGAAGCTTCAAGCTTTGAAGCTCAATTGAAGGCAGGTTATATAACTCGAACCCTTATTCATTATTATCGAATTCAATTTCTCAACCCTTTATGTTCAATTGATCTTTTTGCAATTCCTTTGATTGATTGATGGAATCACCATGATAATGGCAGTAGTTTTCGATGGACTAAGGCTTTATTATGATTACATCATCTTAGTCACACTTTCCAACAATTTTGAGTTGCAAACGATTTTGGACCTTTGGTCCAAACGGTTTCACCAAACCGTTTGGTGATGTGAGTCCCAAACCGCATGAGAGTGTTGACCATTTGGATGGGTTTACCATTTGAGGTCTGAACCCTAGTACATGTTGGATGATGATCCAATGGATCCAATTCATTGATTAAAGGTATGGACAATCCACCAATTACAACCCTAATCGATTTGTTGGAGGTTCCATAGATTGATCCATTCGATTTCAAGACTTTTTGGGTCAAACGGTCTTGAGACCGTTTGAGCCCAAATGGTCTTTAAACCGTTTGGGATCAAACGGTTTCAAAACCATTTGGTGATCCAATGGTTGAGATTTTAGTGTTGGAGATCCAAGAGCCAATACTTGTTGAACTTCAATAACTCAATTGATTGAAGGTTTCAATGTAGCAAATCATGTTCAACCAATTGATGGATGTAACTAATGAACCCTTGCGGTTTTGAGACTGATTTGGCCCAAATATTCTTGAGACCGTTTGAGTCCAAACGGTCTTAAAACCATTTGGAATCAAATGGTTTCAAAACCGTTTGGTGATGAAACCTCAAAACCGAATAAAGGTCAATTGTGATTCAATCATTTGGAAATTGAAGGTGATGATTATTCCAATTATCCAATGATTGATAGAGATGACAATCAATGATAGGTACAAAGGTTGAATCCTTAAAGTACCTAATTGATTAATACCTTTAAAGGAATAAACCCTAATTGCTTATAAAAATAATAACTTAGTACACTATGTCAATCATAGTTGTATGTACCTGATTGAAGGGTTGATATAACCAAATCAAGTTGAGAGGATGATAGAGAGGAAATCATACATGAATATGATTCATGTGGTGATTAAGGGTATGATAATCAGCAAAGAGATCATAAAGCATAAACCCTAATTGACAAGATTATTGAACCCTAACCCTAATCCAGGGAAAGGATGTAACCCTAATCTAGGGTGAAAATATGGTAAACCCTAATTATGGGTAATGGAACATGATACCCTAGTTGGGATGAATAGTAAACCCTAATTATGGGTAATGGAACATGATACCCTAATTGGGATGAATAGTAAACCCTAATTGTGGGTTATTGAATGTAGACCCTATTCTGGAGTAAAATTTATGTGAATCCCTAACTTAGGGTGATTTTATGAGAAACCCTGATGTTTGATGTGATGTGGAGCTCAAATCCAGGGTGATGCTATGTAATTTTGTATGAAACCCTAATCTTGGGCAATATGGTGATAAACCATAACCTTGATTTGGATAATGGGATGAATGTTCCCAAACGACATGAAATGGGAAACCCTAACCCTAGTAAGGGAATAGTGGTGTTACCTTTGAATAGTGAATCCATATTTGTTCTGCATGGTACTGATATGTAATTGAAGTTACTGTTATTATCTGCACTAACCATGCAAGTATTCTAAAATGGTGATCATGGCCAGGTATGAGCTATGATGTTTTCCTCATTATTGTTTATTGGGCCTTGTGTGCCATAATATGCCTTGCTTCCTGATAAGAGGTAACAAGAGAGTTAATGGGCCTCAAGTGCCATGAGTTATGCTTGTATAGCAAGTACCATGTTTACCTTGGTCAGATGACCTAAAGGTGATAGTTACCTGGAAAAGTGGTAACAATGCTCAATGATGAGCTAAGGGTTTGAATACCCAGAACCATATGATTATGGTGATGAGATTTAGAAGGGATGAGAATTCCTAGTATTGAAATTAGGGACTGAGTTCCCAATGTCTTTTAAAGACTAATAAGTAATTGATGAAAATAGTACATGTTTCTTTATAGCATTGTCATAATAAGTTATGTTTAAGAACGTGGTTGATGCTAAAAGAATATGATAATGTACTTAATTAATCAAGTGAAGTCTGTTCATGTAGTGCTCTGACCATAGATCCATCATCGTCAGTAGTTGGTGATGGTGAAACAGGTTTTCCTATGGGATTTCCCGGAGTTCGCATATTTTGAATATGCAGGCGTAAATGGGTGAAAATATCCTTACATCCTGGTGGAGAGATTGATGGAAGGTAAACATTAAATCTCTCAATCCTTCATGTGTCGGGATGGATGTACCACAAATCTCCCGATGGTTGGGATGGATGTATCACTAATCTCCCAATGATATTCAATGTCGGGTCAATGGAGATAAACATTAAATCTCTCGATTGCCGATGAGAGTGCAGTTGACGTTGTAACTCTATAGGGAAGTTTCCAGTATACCTTGGAAAGCTATATTGAGCAGTTGACATAGTCCTGCTTATAGTCCAGTACTGACCGGGATGTGGGAGGTCATGGGAATCCAGCTCTTCCATTGACCTATGTATGGTACCAATTTCAATTTCACAATGGTCAGTTGGAGTATGAGTGGTATACCTCATCTCCTCAGAGCTTAAGTATGTCTGTAAAAATATAATCAGTCGTGTAGCGTATTTGCATAAGATTGAAATACGAGAATCACTGGTTGATGATTATCTTGCTTAACATATCCTAGATGGATAAATGTTATACATGTCCTATAATTCTTTATTGAATATTAGACATGTTGTTTTATCAAGTTACAACTAATAAGCTCAAGTGAGAATGTTGCTCTAATATGCTTTAAATAAGTGAATTATCTGTTGTTGATTATTTTGATTCCACTGCTCAGTTTATTTCTATTAAAATGTAATAATAATGTTTTTGGTGAAGAGTTATATCTCCCGCTGGGGCAATTTTTATAATTGTCTCACCTCCATGGGATTGAACATTTTTAGGTAGATGCAGACAAAAAGGTAGAAACCCTACTGTAGGGGAAGAGCAGCAGCAACAAGGACAGCAATAATATCTCAGGTGGAGATACTGTCTGTCGTGTCTTGTAGTCAAGAGTCCTATGTGTCGTCTTTGTACTCTTAGGTCCTAGGAGTCAGTAGTTTGTGATTTTATAATTGATCTGAGGTTTTAGCTTGATGCCTTGAGGTTTTAAGTTGCCTATGTACAAATTTAATAGGGCAGTTGTTGTATGTAATCCTCGAGAAGAGATGATACATGATATGTATATATGAACCAGGATGTAATGATTTACTTTGGTCCTAAATGAAAGAGTTTTCCTGTTAATGGATCTCTTGATAAATGGTTTTAAATTTTTAGTGATTTTCAGTAATCCGTTGTTAGTAATCGCTTTCGCTTTAGTTAATCTTGTTTTATGAGTTGGACACCACAAATTAGTGGTATCATAGCTCTAGGTTCGTTGAGTCTACAAAGACATAGGATTAAGGTTGTTGAGTCTGTTCTAGTGTCTTCCAGTCTGTCTGATAGTGTCTTCTGCTCATATAGAAGGAGAAGAAGAACTAAAGATGTTTGGATCACACGATGAACATGCTGCTGAAAGCAGCGTTGCTGTACCAGGAGGAGGTGCAAGAGATCAAGATAGGGAGGAGCATGTACTTGATCAACCCCAGTTAAACCAACCTGATATGAGGAATCCATCTTTCCAAAATATGTTTGGACAGTTTATGGCAGCTATGACCCATACGATGGATAGGATGTCATTACCTACACCTAGGGCACTAGCCCATGATGAAAGACATGGTGCCGACAAGACTTTTGAACGGCTTAGGAGGGTAGGAGCCAAAGAGTATGCTGGTGCAACCGACCTAGCAGATGCTAACCTATGGTTGACTGAACTGGAGAAAGCCTTCAGAATCCTCATGATTCCTGATGACGAGAAGAAGAGGCATGTTGTATATCTCCTAAAAGGGAGTGTTGGCCACTGGTGGACCATTGAGGAAGGCAAAAGACCTGGTGTTGTGATCGGATGGGATGAATTCCGGCGTAAATTTGTTGCTAGATACTTTCCCAAGACGTATCTAGATGAGAAAATCTCTCAATTTGAGAGGTTGAGACAAGGAAAAATGAACATTAGCGAATACGAAGCTAGGTTTATGGAACTTTTGCAGTTTTATCTGCATATGACATCTACAGATGAGGAGAGAATTCGACGATTCGAGAAGGGATTGAACGCTGAATTGAACACTCTGGTGTCTGCTCCGGAGAACTGGGAGAGGTTTGCCACTTTTGTGGAGTCTGTAAGACAAATAGAAAGGTATGTGATTGAGAAGCGACAGACCAAGGGTAAGAAAGAGTACCCACAGTTCCAAGGATAGAGTTCTGGAAGTTTTAAGAAACCAAGGTATTCTGTGCCTACACCACCACTAAGTTTCAATACCCAGATGCAATGGACATCAAGTAAGGGTAGAGGTCGTAGTTTACCACCAAAGGGAGCTCACAGCTTAGCCTCAATGTCAGTAACATGACCACCCAGACCACAAAGGGGAAATGTCACTTGTTATAGATGTGGGAGAGAAGGCCATGTGGTGAGGGACTGTCCTAATAAAGTCAGGAGTGTGACCCAACAACTGAGGCAGAGTCAGCAAGGCTCTCAAAGGCAGCAGTCTGGCAGTGGCGCTAGAGGACGTGGACAAACGTCCCAAACCGATTCTTCGACATCCAACAATCGAGCACAGGGTCAACAGCAAGCAATGGCTAGATTCTATGCAATGAATCAGCCCGAAGCAGTTGTCAATCCCAGGGTTGTAACATGTCAGATGGAATTATTTTATTCTGATATGTCTTCATCCTGCTTAGTATCTGTGTTAATTGATCTGGGTGCTACACACTCTTTTATCACTCGAGAAGTGATTCATGACTGCAACATGATTGTCAGTCATAGAGCAGATAGTCTATTGTTAGAAACACCTTTGTTGGGATTTACAGTATTGCGGGAAGTGTGTTCCCCCTGTAATCTTTCCTTTTCTGATCACCACATTCAAGTGGATCTTATACCACTTGAAATGCATGGGTTTGATATAGTTCTTGGGATGGACACCTTAGAAAAGTATAAAGTTGTCTTGGATTGTGGTTCCAAGCAGGCTGTGTTCACAGATAATGGTGACACATGGATCTTTCAGGGAGAGAGAAAGATTCTTCCAACATGTCTTGTGTCAGCTATGGTAGCTGAGAAGTTGATGAGACAAGGATGCTTTGCATTCTTAGCCAATGTGGTTGATACCACAATGGAATCCCTCATCTTTTTGAAGTTCCAATAGTCAGGGAATTTGAAGATGTATTTCCAGAAGAACTTTTGGGTGTTCCACCGCCCCGAGAGATTGATTTTGAAATTAATCTAATCCTGGGAACGCAACCAATAGCACAAACATCGTATAGAATGGCACATGCTGAAATGGCAGAGCTCAAGAAACAACTGCAAGAGTTGCTTGAGAAGGGTTTTATCTGACCAAGTACTTCACCATGGGGTGCTCCAGTCCTCTTTGTTAAGAAGAAGGATGGGTCTATGTGTTTATGCATCGACTATAGGTAGTTAAATAAAGTAACTATAAGGAACAAGTATCCTCTGCCAAGGATTAATGACCTATTTGATCAGTTGCTTGGTGCAACTATCTTTTCTAAGATAGATCTGAGGTCGGGATATCATCAGTTGCATATTAAGGAGAGTGATATACCTAAATCTGCTTTTAGGACAAGGTATGGTCACTATGAGTTCATAGTTATGTCGTTTGGACTAACTAATGCACCAGCTGCATTCATGGAACTCATGAATAGAATCTTTCGACCTTTTCTTATAGTCGTCTTCATAGATGATATCTTAATATACAGTAGAGATGTTCAATAACATGAGAAGTATCTTCATCAACCTTTGACTTTGCTAAGAAAGCATAAGTTGTATGCTAAGTTTAGCAAAATGTGAGTTCTGGTTACCATAAGTTTCTTTTCTTGGACACGTAATATATGCTTCAGGTATTCGTGTTGATCCTAAGAAAGTAGAATATGTCTTGCAATGGGAACAACCTAAGACACTGATGGAGATACGTAGTTTCCTAGGACTGGCAGGCTATTACAGGAGGTTCATTAAGAACTTCATCTCTATAGCTTTACCCCTGACCAAGTTGACCATGAAGGAGATTCCTTTTGTCTGGAATGACAAGTGTCAACAATCTTTCCAGTTGTTGAAGGAAAGGTTAACAAGTGCACCTGTGTTAGTGCTACCTGAGCAAGGGAAGGGGTATATAGTATTTTGTGATGCATCTAAGAATGTCTTAGGATGTGTGTTGATGCAGGATAAGCAAGTTATTTCTTTTGCTTCTCGACATCTTAAGAAACATGAGGAGAAGTATCCAACACACGATCTAGAGCTAGCTGCTGTGGTCCATGCCTTGAAAATCTGGAGACATTATCTCTATGGAGAAACATTCCAGATTTTCACAGACCATAAGAACCTAAAGTATATCTTCTCACAACATGAGTTGAACATGAGATAACTCTGCTGGATGGAGTTAATCAAGGACTACGATTGTACAATTGATTATCATCTAGGGAAAGCCAATGTGGTTGCTGATACACTAAGTAGAAAATCAGAAACACCAGCCTTAAACAAAGCACAGTTGAACTCCTTAGTGTGCTCTAAGAGAGATATGCTTATCTCCTTGAGGCAAGACAATGTACAGCTTAAAGTGTCATTGTTAGTCGGGTTATTAGTTGAGATGCAAATAAAACCTACTCTGAGACAACAGATTAAAGAAGTACATCATATTGATACTTTGATTCAACAGATTAGATCAGAGTATGGTAGTGAGAAATGGGATGGTTTCCATGATTCAGATAATCAGGCAGTCTGTTACCATGATAGGATGGTAGTACCTGATGTTGATAACTTAAGGAAGTTAGTTCTGGAAGAAGCTCATTCTTCGATGTATGCTATGCATCCAGAAAGCACCAAGATGTATCATAACTTATAAGATATGTATTGGTGGCCTGGATTAAAGAAAGATGTAGCTGAGTTTGTTATGCGGTGTCCAGTGTGTCAGCAGGTTAAAGCTGAACATCAAAAGCCTGCAGGAATAATGCAACCTCTGCCTATACCGCAGTGGAAATGGGATCATGTAACCATGGACTTTGTGGTTGGTTTGCCTAGAACAGACAAAATTCATGATTCCATTTGGGTGATAGTTGATAGGTTGACTAAGACAGCACATTTCATTCATGTCAAAACAACCTACACTGTTGAGAAGCTTGCAAAGATATACATAGATGAGATAGTGTGTTTGCATGGAGTTCCAGCTACAATTGTTTCTGATAGAGGTCCCCAATTTACAAGTCATTTTTGGGAGCGACTCCATAAAGATTTGGGTACACAGTTAAGGTCTAGTACAGCCTTTCACCCACAGACAGATGGACAATCTGAAAGGACTATACAAACTTTGGAGGACTTGCTTAGAGCATGTGTCCTTCAATTTGTAGGAAGTTGGGATCTACATCTGAGCTTGATAGAATTTGCTTAAAATAATAGCTATCAGCACAGTATTGAGATAGCACCATATGAGGCTTTATATGGTCGACGTTTTAGATCTCCCTTATGTTGGTATGAAATAGGAGAGTACCAACTCTTGGGTCCTGAGCTAATTCAGCAAACAACTGAGAAGATTAAAGTTATACAACAACAGTTGAAAGCTGCCCAGGATAGGCAGAAATCTTATGCTGATAAGCATCGTAGACACTTAGAATTCCAAGTTGGAGACAGAGTGTATCTCAAGGTCTCACCTTGGAAAAGGTATTCTTAGATTTGGAAAGAAGGGAAAGTTAGCTCCTAGATTTATGGGGCCTTATCCAATCAATAAGAGGATGGGAAAGGTAGACTATAAGCTGGAGTTACCACCTGAGCTGCATAGATTGCATCCAGTGTTCCATATTTCCATGTTGAGGAAGTGTCATCCTGACACAGAGTTGGTTCTGCAACCGATGGAGGTAGAACTAAATGATGATATATCTTATGTTGAAGGACCTGTGTTGATTCTTGACAGAAGAATCAAGAAGTTGAAAAAGAAAGACACTTGGCTTGTAAAAGTTCTCTGGCATCACCGTGGCATTGAAGAATCTACATGGGAGCTAGAGGAAGAGATGAGGAAGAACTACCCTTCTCTTTTCTCTTGATGTGTTCATTGATGATTTCGGGGACAAAATCCTTGTAAGGGGTGGATAAACTTGTAACATCCCTGACCTGGGTTATGTTTTAACCCTAGGTGTTTTGTTTAATAAAAGTGATTATATGCTTGCTCTTATCTTTTGAAAAGTAATTAAGGCTCAAGAGGAACTTACATTGCAATTTTAGTCCTTTTTGAATATTGTTGAAATCAATGTTTTGTTTGTTTTGGACTAAAGTGCAAATTACCCAAGTTGAGGGGTTTATTTGCAAATTGTGTAGAATAATATGTTCCTCATGTGTTGAAGCATCATGAGAGTGAACATGATGTATAGGTATGGCTTGTGATAGCATGAATACCAAGAAAGAGCTGATAAAGCAATGTTTGTGCATTAAAACCTAGTTTTGGTGTAATGTGCAATTTACCCAAAACCTAGGGTTCAATATGCAAATTTATCACTTCAAAATGGTCCCTACTGTTTCTTAGGATCATGTGGAGCAAAAAAAATGAGAGGGGTGTCTCATTTGTATCTCTTTTAAGGAGAGAGAATCTTGATATTAAAATAATCAAGATTTAAGCATAATGGAAATCTTAATTCAAATTAATACAAAAATAAATAAAATATTTGAAGGACCTTCAACCAAAATTGAAATGGTTGAATTCAGATATGTGTTGACGTCCTTGTGCTTTACAAGGGCCACGAAATATCTCAAGGAGGTGAAAAACCCACTCATATTATTATAAGAAAAAGAAATATCCACTCACTTATGGATATTACTATTAAATGGATTAAGGTGCTTAATTTACTTTTCTTTATATTGTGGATAATTGAGAGGAATAAGAGGCAAGGAGGACAGCCTCGTATCTAAGGAGGAGAAGGGGGCAAGTGGCAAGGGAATTGAGGGGATAATTCCTACTTTCTCTCTCTTAATTGAATTTTCAATAAAATTCACATATAAGCTCATTTATGAAAGGATAATTTCGAATTCACTTCCACCCTTTGCTTGCAAAACGACCAAGGAAGCTTTTAAGGACCAGGAGGACTACCCCCAACCTGTTGGTAAGCTTCTTGACCTTCTTTCATCTTGATTTCATGGTGGAAATCATAAATCAATGCATAATTTCTTCTTTTCTTCACCCCATCTTCAACCCTAGCCAATCTTTTCACTCCAAAACTTGAGGAAGAGCCTTGGGGGAGTTGCAAAAGCTTCTTCCACCATTGTTTACATGAATCTCCAAGATTTGAAGCTCAATTGAAGGCGGGTTATATAACTTGAACCCTTATTCATTATTATTGAATTCAATTTCTCAACCCTTTATGTTCAATTGGTCTTTTTGCAATTCCTTTGATTGATTGATGGAATCACCATGATAATGGCAGTAGTTTTTTATGGACTAAGGCTTGATGATGATGACATCATCTTAGGCACACTTTCCAACAATTTTGAGTTGCAAATAGTTTTGGACCTTTGGTCCAAACGGTTTCACCAAACCGTTTGGAGACTAAATGATTTGCAAACCGTTTGGTGATGTGAGTCCCAAACCACATGAGAGTGTTGACCGTTTGGATGGGTCGACCGTTTGAGTTTTGAACCCTAGTACATTTTGGATTATGATCCAATGGATCCAATTCATTTATTAAATGTATGGACAATCCACCAATTACAACCCTAATCGATTTGTTGGAGGTTCCATAGATTGATCCATTCGATTTCAAGACTTTTTGGGTCAAACGGTCTTGAGACCGTTTGTGCCCAAATGGTCTTGAAACCGTTTGGGATCAAACGGTTTTAAAACCAAACCATTTGGTGATCCAATGGTTGAGATTTTAGGGTTGGAGATCCAAGAGCCAATAATTGTTGAACTTCAATAACTCAATTGATTGAAGGTTTCAATGTAGCAAATCATGTTAAACCAATTGATGGATGTACCTAATGAAGCCTTGCGATTTTGAGACTGATTTGGCCCAAACGCAAGACCGTTTGAGTCCAAACGGTCTTGACACCATTTGGGGTCAAACGGTTTCAAAACCGTTTGGAATTAAACGGTTTCAAAACCGTTTGGTGATGAAACCTCAAAACCGAATAAAGGTCAATTGTGATTCAATCATTTGGAAATTGAAGGTGATGATTGTTCCAATGATCCAATGATTGATAGTGATGACAATCAATGATAGGTACAAAGGTTGAATCCCTAAAGTACCTAATTTATTAATACCTTTAAAGGGATAAACCCTAATTGCTTATAAAAACAATAACTTAGTGCACTATGTCAATCATAGTTGTATGTACTTGATTGAAGGGTTGATATAACCAAATCAAGTTGAGAGGATGATAGAGAAGAAATAATACATGAATATGATTCATGTGGTGATTAAGGGTATGATCCTCAGCAAAGAGATCATAAAACCCTAATCATGAGCATAAATCCTAATTGACAAGATTATTGAACCCTAACCCTAATCCAAGGTAAGGATGTAACCCTAATCCAAGGTGAAAATATGGTAAACCCTAATTATTAGTAATGGAACATGATACCCTAGTTGGAATGAATAGTAAACCCTAATTATGGGTAATGGAACATGATATCCTAATTGGGATGAATAGTAAACCCTAATTGTGGGTTATTGAATGTAGACCCTATTCTGGGGTGAAATTTATGTGAAACCCTAACTTAGGGTGATTTTATGAGAAACCCTAATGTTTGATTGATGTGATGTGGAGCTCAAATCTAGGGCGATGCTATGTATGTTGTATGAAACCCTAATCTTGGGCAATATGGTGATAAACCATAACCTTGATCTGGATAATGGGATGAATGTTCCCAAATGACATGAAATGGGAAACCCTAACCCTAGTAAGGGAATAGTGGTGTTACCCTTGAATAGTGAATCCATATTTGTTCTGCATGGTACTGATATGTAATTGAAGTTACTATTATTATCTGCACTAACCATGCAGGTATTCTAAAATGGTGATCATGGCCATGTATGAGCTATGATGTTTTATTCATTATTGTTTATTGGGCCGTGGGTGCCATAATATGCCTTGCTGCCTGATAAGAGGTAACAAGAGAGTTAATGGGCCTCAAGTGCCATGAGTAATGCTTGTATAGCAAGTACCATGTTTACCTTGGTCAGATGACCTGAAGGTGATAGTTACTTGGAAAAGTGGTAACAATTCTCAATGATGAGCTAAGGGTTTGAATACCCAGAACCATATGATTATGGTAATGAGATTGAGAAGGGATGAAAATTTCCAGTATTGAAATGAGGGACTAAGTTCCCAATGTCTTTTAAAGACTAATAAGTAATTGATGACAATAGAACATGTTTCTTTATAGCATTGTCATAATAAGTTATGTTTAAGAATGTGGCTAATGCTAAAAGAATATGATAATGTACTTAATTAATCAAGTGAAATCTGTTCATGTAGTGCTCTGAACATAGATCCATCATTGTCAGTAGTTGGTGATGGTGAAATAGGTTTTCCTATGGGATTTCCTGGAGTTCGCATATTTTGAATATGCGGGCTTAAATGGGTGAAAATATCCTTACGTCCTGGTGAAGAGATTAATGGAAGGTAAACATTAAACCTCTCAATCCTTCATGTGTCAGGATGGATGTACCACAAATCTCCTGATGGTTGGGATGGATGTATCACTAATCTCCCAATGATATTCAATGTCGGGTCGATGGAGATAAACATTAAATCTCTCGATTGACGACGAGAATGCAGTTGACGTTGTAACTCTATAGCGAAGTTGCCAGTATACCCTGGAAAGCTATATTGAGTAGTTGACATAGTCCTGCTTGTGTTCCCGTACTGACCGGGATGTGGGAGTTCATGGGAATCCGGCTCTTCCATTGACCTATGTATGGTATCGATTTCAATTCAGCAATGGTCAGTTGGAGTATGAGTGGTATACCTCATCTCCTTAGAGATTAAGTATGTTTGTAAAAATGTAATCAGCCGTGTAGCGTATTTGCATAAGACTGAAATACAAGAATCACTGGTTGATGATTATCTTGCTTAACATATCCTAGATGGATAAATGTTATACATGTCCAATAATTCTTTATTGAATATTAGACATGTTGTTTTATCAAGTTACAGCTAATAAGCTCAAGTGAGAATGTTGCTCTAATTTGCTTTAAATAAGTGAATTATCTGCTGTTGATTATTTTGATTCCACTGCTCAGTTTATTTCTATTAAATTGCAATAATAATGTTTTCAGCGAAGAGTTATATCTCCCGCTAGGGCAATTTTTATAATTGTCCACGTCCGTGGGATTCAACATTTTTAGGTAGACGCAGACAAAAAGGCAGAAACCCTACTGTAGGGGAAGAGCAGCAGCAACAGCAACAGGGATAGCAGTAATATCTCAGGTGGAGATACTGTCTGTCGAGTCTTGTAGTCAAGAATCCTATGTGTCATCTCTGTACTCTCAGGTCCTGGGAGTCAGTAGTTTGTGATTAATGGATCTAAGGTGTTGGCTTGATGCCTCGAGGTTTTAAGTTGCCTATGTACAAATTTAATAGGGCAGTTGTTGTATGTAATCCTCGAGAAGAGATGATACATGATATGTATTTATGAACCAGGATGTAATGATTTACTTTGGTTCTAAATGAAAGAGCTTTCCTGTGAATGGATCTCTTGATAAATGATTTTAAATTTTTAGTGATTTTCAGTAATCTGTTGTAAGTAATCGCTTCCACTTTAGTTAATCTTGTTTTATGACTTGGACGCCACACGGCACGCCTAGGAACTCGACACACTAGCTCCTTTTTCTCTCAAAGTTAGCTCTTGTAGGGTTCTGACCCATCCCATCAAAGGATTGTAGCTGTTATTTATAGGCAGCGGCTTGGTAGGAGTTGTGGCTCTTATTGGGCCACATGTCCTTTGTCAGCTCCATTCACGTGGCTTCAAGAGAGGGTCGACACGTCTTTCGCCCGACACGGCTGGCGGGGGCCGTCGCATGTCGGGTTGCAAGTAAATCGTGCATGATTGTGTCAGGTAAAGACTCTGGCGGGTTGCTGCATCGAGGGGTGGCCATGTCGTGCGATGGAAACCGTATCGGGTAACGAACTGTGGCGGGCAAAGCTCCTTGTCAAGTAATAGCTTGTATTCTTTCAGAGCTTCCGTGTGACACTCATGTGTCAGGTTGCTGCCATATCGGGCAGTGACCGTGACGGATAATGGGCGTGTCGCTTCGCCGTTTGATGGGTCGGGGTGGTTAGCTTGTTGTGGATGGGTCGGGATGGTCCCATTAGCATTCTTTTGGTGGAGAAATAATAGAAACTCTACAAAAGATAGGAAATATTATCAGGAGCATAGTGGGGATTATTTCTATACAATAAATAAGATAAAACAGAGAGGTACGTCAGTTTGGAGGCACTTTTGATAGCAAAATATAGGCTCTAACAGCCATAAAATGGGTGTTATGATTCTCTTTCCCCTAGCTTAGAGCATTGTTCCCACTCTATTTGGCCTCTAAGGTGTTGTCCCAAGGTAAAAGAGAGTGCTTACCTTGGTGAAGAAGGCTCCTAGGGTTCCAAATTTTCTCTATTTAGGTTTTCTAAAGCTCCTTCTTGGCGATTTTGACCAAAAATAGTAAGTGTTCTCCTTTCCTTCCCTATTTTCATGTTGTTAGTATTCCTCCCACCTTCTTCTAGGTCATAACCATGACCTTCAATGGTAAAACTCCACCTAGAACCCTAAAGCATCTCATCTCCATGCTCTTCTGCTAGGGTTTACAACTCTAAAGTGGAGAAGGTGATCTTTGCTCAAGAAAGGAGCTTGGCTTGGAGCAACCAAACCTTCTAATCTTAGGATCCTTGATGTTTGGATCTTCTTACCTTCCTAGAGGTGAGTTTTTTTAACCCCCTTCTCATATATTGCTTACTACATGCTTAAACTCATGCTTCTATGTTTAAAATCGATGATTTCCATCTCTTTATACCATGTTCTTCTAGTATTTTTTAGTTTCTTATTGTTTTACCTTCTCTAGAAGCTCTAGTTTGGTACCTATGTGACTTCAAACCTGATCTTGGGTCAAATGGTGTTTTCTCCCTCTCCTCTCTTTTCAATTATCTCGATCGGTTTGATGATGTGGCAATTTCCTATTGGTCAATATTGAAAAATGCATATCTTCTAATCTGCTTATATAAATTTGACAAATAAATATGTTTCGGAATTGGAAAATTAATCTCTATCTGATAAAAATATTTTCAAGGTCTGATTTCATGGTATGACAAAGGGTGGTTTTGGTATAATCAATTTGATGCATAAAATCTATAAAAAATATATCTTAATCATCACAACTCCAAAATTAATATAAAAATACATTTTCTTCATCAGAAGAACCTAATAAGTTTATTGGTGATATTTTCAAAATCTAAATCTGAGTTTTGCTAAAAAAATTCAAAAAATAGGGTTTCTATACATTAATGTGCACTATGTACTCTAATACATGTTAATACATTGAAAATAGGTAAAGTGGAATTTGGACTCAACTATAGTGGTGAAAGTTAGTAATTGATATTAGTCAGATAGGTATGTATAATCCCTCTTTATGTATGTTCATTCCTTACACCCTATGTTTGGATAATCGCAACCAAACCCTATATTTCCTTAATGAGGCTTTAATGAACCATATTCTCTCTATTCATCATTCTTTTGCTAAATTGCCTCAAAATATGTAACAAAATTATTTTTATTGTGTCTTATACCCCACTGCATATTTTCATTGATATGATGCTTTTACTTTCCATGATTTTTTTATAGCATGTTGATTTTATGGACTATTTAGCTATAGTAGTGGTACTTATGTACAACCCCCCATAGATAGGGCATGTATTAATTCACCCTGGGGAATGTCTTATTCTTCCCCATAAAAATATGTGTAGGTGACTGGGAATGTATTAATTCTCCCCTCACCTATAGGTTGAGGTCTGGTAGGTGCCTCAACCCTACTTAGTTAAGGTAGTCATAATTATCATACATGCAACCCTTTTATTATATTTTTTTTATGACAAGCATCTATTTTGATTATGCATCATACTCTTGTTCTCTTCATCTTATGATGAAAACTAACCTTTATTTACATATTTTATTTACCTTGATATCCTATTCATATTTCTTGACACATACTTTTTTTTCCTTTTCCTTTTGTTGGGTGTTTTTCCCAACCACCCAGGTTAGGACAAGTTGTTGAGTTGAATCAGGAGAACATAGCTTTGGGCATGGACCTAGCACTTGGAGATGTTGCTCTGGAGATAAGATTTGAAGTATTTTAGACTTCCCTCTATCTAGATCCTTTTGGTTATATTTTTTTGTAAATCCTAATCGAAAATTTGGATGTACTTGTGTAATCTTTTATGAAAGTTGAATATAGTCAATTATTTTTATTCCCCTGTGGGTTTTTACCATCGCTTCATCTGTGGCATAGAAGTGGATAGAGACAAGATTGAGGTCATATCCAAACTCCTGATCCCTTCTTCTGTCAATGACATTCGTGCCTTCCTTGGGCATGTGGGTTTTTACCATCGCTTCATCTGTGATTTTTCAAGGATCACCAAACCCCTAACCAACCTTCTCCAAAAAGATAGGCCCTTTGCTTTTGACAAAGCTTGCATTGCCAATTTTCTATGTTTGAAAGAGGCTCTCACTTCTACCCCCATTATTAGGGCCCTGATTTGGTCCTTTCCTTTTAAATTAATGTGTGATGTGAGTGATTATGTTGTTGGTGCTATTCTTGGACAATGTGTTGATAAAAAGCACCATGTGATTTACTATGACCCGTGTACTCTTGTTTAATCTGCCTAACACCTAATGTATGTATGTACCCATATATGAAAATGCATATTTACACCTTAATTAAATTATTGTTTTGACCTATGTGATAGATCAAGCTCCTGGATATGTATGAAATCACTAAACTAATAGTATTTGAGACTCTAATGCCTGATATCAAACCATCTTGTGCTATTCTGGTGTATGTGACTCTAAATGCACCCTTAATTACCTAATGTGATCTAAAGTGGCTTCATATGTTTTCTTGTGATTTAATCTTTATGATGATACAAACATTATGCTTTCTCCTTTCAAATCAAAGATAACTCCAATATTTGAGATCCCCGTTGATTTCGCATTGGGCACAACATTTTCTTTACCTGGTATGTTGAGATTGGCAGCTCGTTTCCTGAAACATAGAAACCTTATATATACATAGTTTGTTCAATTACCTTGGCTGTCTTTTGGTTCCGTGTCTGCTTTGGCCTTCTTGTTCTTTTCTTCTTGCAAGATCTTTTTAATGCTCCCATTAACTTCTTAGACGATTTTGTTTTGCATGGTCTTTGTTTTATTCCTTTCACATGGTTTGAGCCACAGTCAATTCCATCATGCTAACTATATTGGTTTCTAATACCAATGTCCAAACTACAATATATATTCCTGTCTTTTCTACGATCATCAATAGTAGACTCTTGTAGTTTAAATTCCATAACATCAAAAAAATCTCCAGGATATCTTGAAGCAAGTTCATAAGTTTCTTCGGTCAATGAAGTATGTTCTGCTACTTGCATATACATATGACACAATTATTTGTATCATAATTTTGTAGTCAATTTCTAATCAACATGTGTATGATGCGACACAATATATTTGTTTGAAGTAGATTTTGCTTTCTTTGTCCCTCTACTCAATATATACTTATCAGGAACACTCTCCAGATTATGAAAAGAAATAACTTTCAACACATGTGAACATTCGATTCCAACAAAAGTGATTTTTTTTACAATTACAGGCGATATTTTCCTTGTCAGAATCAAATTCAACAATATGAAGAAGTGACTTCTTAGGGGGAGTAATTTTATAAGTAGATATTGATCCATCAACACTAACAAGATGTTGTTCACAATCCCACATTAACCATAATTCACGTTGAAGCATTTTGAAAATTACAGGAGTGTATGATTCACTTGTGTGTACTAAGATTGGATATGGTATGAAAGGCCTAGTTTGATCTGCTTTAACATCTGCCTTTCTTTCTTCGTTCCTCCTATTATCAACTCTTCAAAATTATGAAAAAATTTCAATAGATCATATTGATAACCAATGTATCTCTTGACTTGACTATTCATGCTTTCGTTCCGTTGTGTGCTAAACATGTCAGCACAAAAAGTTTCTCTTTCATACACCAAGGATCATTTTTCTTTCAATTCAAATTGTTGTTACATACACGAATTGTCACTTAAGTTATATTTTTCAATCATTGAGTTCCAAGCATTTAAGAACGCCGCTTTTTCATCATGTTCATAAATACATTTATTAAAATCTTTAGCAAATTCATGAAACTTTTCAAATACATCACTAAGGTGCTTGGCTGCATTTTGATACATATTCCAGATGCATAAACAATAAAATATTTCACGTCATTCTGAAGACAATGCTTTGACCATGGTTGAATCTTGATATGTGAGGATAGTCTTCAATTTCTTTCCTGACATTTTTGGTCCAGTTTTCTTTCCTGACATTGTTTTAGCAAATGTATTGAATAGCCAATAGATGTTTCAGATGTCTCATCATACAATAAGGCATCCCCAAATATAATAGTTTGTTTGTGATTATTTACACCAACAAAAAGTGCAAATAGAATACCTTCTTTATTTTTCTTTTGCGTTGTATCAAAACAAACAACATCACCAAAATAAGAATAGTCATATTTCATTCTAGCATCAACCAAGAAAATGTCAGTTATAAGATCATCTACATCAACTTGAATAGCATATGAAAAATCATGATCATTCAACTGTCTATTTTGTGAATACTCCAATACACCACCGATCTCTCCAATCATCATTTGCATAAATCATTTTTTGACAGATAATTTCTATAATCTTCTGCTAAACCAAGATTTTCTCTACCATTGACTCTTTTTGTTATGTGAGCCATTCTTGCTTTAGGAGTTATTCCAGACTGGTGCCTCAATAGTGTGTGAAATTTCAACTTTTTATCTGAGCATAATACAAAACTTTTACTAGGAGACACCAAATAATGAGAATGCTCTGAAATAAAGTTCATTTTCTGATATTTTTCATTAATTCGCCTTTGAACTTTAATATGAGCTAGAAAACCACACATACTTTTAGGAGAAAATATTTTTTACAATAACACACCTTTTATCTGGTCCTCGTTGACCTTGAAAAGAACAACAATATATTCTATCCAACAAAATACCAAGATTATTTTTATAGAATGTACTTCTGTGAATGCTAAAGCCCAACACCTTAGCGTAGTCATTGTAAATATTGTTAACATCAATCTCATCTATCTCAAATTCTCTCCCTATCTATGAAATCTTTTCTAAATCAATGATAGCATCCATGACTGTGATGTTATTCAGGTCATGAGATATTTCTTGAACAATAGTAGAATTATTGTTAAAATTTTCATCACGTTGAGGTTTAGATTGTTCTAAGTTGCAAAATAATGTATCTTTATGAATATCAAGATTTGAATATGATTTACAATGATCCATGTTTGAATGTATGCTGCAAATAAATAATCAAATAGTTCTTATAAGACATATAAAAGTAGTTTATAATCTACACATCAAGTTTAGTGACTCCAATTACAACAAAAGGAGCGAGCTTTAACGCGTCGAACAAAAATATAGAAATCATGCACTACTTGTAACGCCTGGGCCCACTGCCTGAGGGTCTAGCAGAGTTTCAGGAATGACGACTGGCCCCACAGACCACCACTAGCCTTAACTGCGCACTTTGTCCTCACTGACGTGCATGCCAGGATCAACTTCTCGACAGGTCACCCATCCTAGTACTACTCCAAGCTGAGCACGCTTAACTATGGAGTTCTTAGTGATGGGCTCCCGAAAAAGGAGGTGCACCTTGGTGATATGGGTAGTCCAATCATTCCTTTTAAGATCAACTTATCTGAGGCCTCAAATCCTGGGATGTTACAATCTCCCCCACTTAGACTCTTGATGTCCTCGTCAAGTCTCAACTATATGGCCTCATAATCTGACCCCATTTCAGTGCAGACCCACAATGGCCCATGGACATCCAGCTCCCGTCCATGGCTACCAGCGCAAGGGTGGCTCCATCTCGTCTCTACGGATAGCCCTTTCCAACTTGCCTGGACTGCACGGCTCAAGACCGGCATGCCACATGCCCATGTGGGCCCCACCTACTGGAGGGGTTATGGCTCTGATACCATTTGTAACACCTGGGCCCACTGCCTGAGGGTCTAGCAGAGTTTCAGGAATGACGACTGGCCCCACAGACCACCACTAGCCTTAATTGCGCACTTTGTCCTCACTGACGTGCATGCCAGGATCAACTTCTCGACAGGTCACCCATCCTAGTACTACTCCAAGCTGAGCACGCTTAACTATGGAGTTCTTAGTGATGGGCTCCCGAAAAAGGAGGTGCACCTTGGTGATATGGGTAGTCCAATCATTCCTTTTAAGATCAACTTATCTGAGGCCTCAAATCCTGGGATGTTACACTACTCATCTAGGAAATAATGCCCAATAAAAGGTAATACCCATGCTGTTTGACAAGATATTTAAGGTATGAAATATCAAAAAGCTACATAAATTGTGTTTCAATTCTTAAAATAATAATCTTTGGACATTTATACTTGGAGGAGTAAAAAAAATCACCAATCATTAATGTACAAAGGACGATGAAAAAATAGAACTATTAGTTGTGTATAATAGATGAACTCAATGTTTGTCTGTCTTTTCTAATAAGCATGCCTTTTGCCCACAATGCCTCGTTACAAGAGCCTTATCCACTCTACTGTGAAGAACCCGAAAGAATGGTACAAACAGCCGTCGTTCTTTCTTTCTTGGTCAATACTGGCATGCAACTATGACCAGCCTACTTCGTTTATTTCCATTGGTTTGGAGATTAGTAAATCCGGCCCACGGGATTGACCAACCAGAATCAGGTTGTTGGCCTTACTTCATTATGTGCCTCATAATGACTAACTGGAACAACCTCTTTCATATCATTTTGTCATAGCAAATCCAGATGCAATTATATCTATGTAACCTTTGTGTTTTAATATATAATATACAAACAATTTTACTTATATGTTCTTTTTTATATCTTGTGTGCCCTTTCGTGAGTCCTCTGGCCTTAAAATGTAAATAAGTGACATAAATCTTGTAAAAACCATACAAAATGAATGGAACTTCAGAAGGAGTTCAAACTTGAATCACACATTTATTATGGGACCTAAATTAGTAGAAGATCATCAAATATACTAATAACCAACTTCGAACTGAGTTTGACTAAAATTCTAATAATGGGCCTAATAAGTAAGAAACATATTAAACATTAGTTAATGATGGGTTTTTTCTTAATCAGGTGGTTTCTTGTAATACATATGGTCTAGGATAGTTTAAAAACCTCTAAAATCAGGTACACAGGGTTTAATTATTTATTATTATGATTTTATTTCTTGAATCATGATATGTATGCATTCTTTCATGTTTGCATAATATTGGCATGTAGTGTTGTTATATTACACCCAATGTGATTTGATTCTATGATTTTATAACTTGAACACATAATATAGATATCCAGTACACAAACTTTGAAATAGGGTTTTCCCATTGACTTTGGTCATTTAAGGTCCCTCGCGTAGAAACAGGATTAGCTAATGACTTTGAGCCTTAAGCATTCCTCACAAATCCCTTCCAACTGGGAGTTGGTCATAGGTCTTATGCTGAATGATGCAGTTGGTATGATGGAGTAAAATTACTAAAACATGGGTTTTAGTTTTGCTATGTAATTAAATCTTTTTTTCTTGTTCATGCTCTTCTCAAAATATTTTCAAATTATAAAACTAATGATATTTGTATCATTAGGCCATGCACTCAACATCATGTGTATTGATACGCTTGTTTTTTGTGTGTTTTAGGTTTAGAGATAACTTGGGAGAAGTTGACTTGTGAGAAAATATTCATCTTATACCTTCTTTGAGATCCTATTTTATTGTACATGATCATACTTATGTAACTTTCATGCAAACATGTAGTTGGAATTAAGTGATAAAAATGTTTTTAATAATATTTGTTGAATATTAAGAATAAGTTGGTGTATGCATATAGACAATTGTTCATGTATGCTAAGCATTTCATTCTTCCAAAAAATTTCTTCGATAATACCTTTTGTTTTGTAGAGTCATGATTCTCACTTCTTAAATATGGTATCATAACATAAACAATAGCTACAATAATCATTTAATCACATGAAACACAAACCAAAACTCAACCTTACATCTCAAACCTAGAAACTTAATAGTTATCCTTATGGAATAAGTTGACTTAGCCTCTATGTTAGAACATAGATGTCCTTGAAATGGATAAGGACTTGTTTAATTCCTAAAACCTTTCTTTTCTCATATGTTTCTCATGTATTATGGGTTGTAGGCTCAAGAGCGTGAGATAGGGAAGACATATGTATTTAAACCCTGAACATATGTTTGTGATCACCACATTCCATTACAGGGATGAATGATGAGATCCCTTCATAACTTCCAGAAACCAAAATGACAGAACTGGTCATCAACCCCTACTCATTTAAGTTTTCGACCCCATTGTTTCACTCCCTATTGAACATTCACTCATAACCTCCTAGACAGATAATTTCATCCTACCATTTTAATATGCAGTCATAGAGACATTATGCAGAAATTATCCATGTAAAGTACCATAAATTCAATGTTACCAATGTATATTGATGCCATTGTCTCTTAGAAGTGGTATAGCAGAGTTCGCTTTCCTATCAGGATATGTCCCTTGGCATTATCTTTATGTTAACTAACGAGATGCAAGTTATAATTGCATATGTTGTCACACAGAAGAAGCTTAATCTCCAGTTTACAGTCCTCATCTCTGAAGACCACTGTTAGCTGAGTAGATAGTGTCCTAATCTAGAAATTTTAGAGGTAAGGATCAACTAATTAACTCCCCTCCAACCCACCCACATGCATACAAAAATAGGTATGCTAGTATCAGTTCAACTGAGCCTAACTAAAATTCTAATTCAAGAAAGAAAAACATCACTATCCCCATCGCATACAATGGTGTAAATCAACTAGCTCCAGACATCATTTGATCAAGACAAAAAAGGTGCCATTTCAAATGAATAACTAGCCACTATCAATAGTATAGTCAATAAACATGGCTTCAGAGACTATAATCTGAGGAAAATACTCAAAAACACTGAAAAACCCACAAGAATCAGACAAAGATTCAACCATAAACCTCAAAGAAAACAAATTATATGATATAACCAGACCATTAAGACTTCAAAATACAAGACCAAAGATAGAAGGCAAAAAGGAATCACAACAACTTACTTATATTCCTAGATTCCAACAACAAAGTAAAAGAAACCTTGATAAGAACAACCAAATTCTAACTCAAAACTTCAAAAGAAAGAAACAACCTAATCATGATGCTAATGTAATCAGGAGAACTAACAACCATGACTAAGGACCAAGGCCCAAGTCCTATCATGCAAGTGTATAGGAGGTGGATATGATTAAAGATGAATTTGACATGCTGTAAATTAGGGTCACTTTCAAAGAATTAGAAAATTAAATTGAATGATGCTTCATAGATGAAAAAAGGGGGCAAATAGTTGTTGTTAGGCAACATGAACATCTAGGCACTACGGAGACAATATATATGGCATTTGGAAGACTGACCACATTTGAAGAAAAAGGTATGTAACTTCATCTAGGAAAGCATGTAGTGTAGAATAGTCCAAGCTATAAAGTGGCCAAGGGTGACCTGGAGATAAAACAATCATCGTTCTAGGTTGAAGTAAAAAATATTTTATCATCTGTAGCAATATGTGGACCTTGTTCCAAAGAATGGTACAAAGCTTTGTGGGAGTACAGGTGATCATCCTCAGTCTAAAACCCCTTACAATGTGAGTGATAAGAAATCATATTGTATAAAAGATATGAAACCCATTAGAAAATGGTATGCAGGTTGCAGGGAAGGTTGAGTAGCTCCATGCACTACTACAGAAATAGCGTTCAGTGACTCTTTTCTGGGCGTCGGTTATTTCGGACAACCGACACCTATAATATTCGGCGTCGGTTATTTATGCAAACTGACGTCTATATTCGAAGACCAGCCAGACACGGGTACCGCTTTGTATTCAGCGTCGGCTGAGTATAACCAACCGACGCCTAAAGGCGCCTGTGAAATCCAATTTTCGAGCGAAAAAAATCTGGGTCACATACAGCGTCGGTTGTTTAACGATTCACCGACGCCTATGTGAAATGAAATTTTGTGCGAAAAGTTCCACTTTCGGTGTCGGTTATCCTTGGATAACCGACGCTGATAATAGTTCCCGCCAATTAATTTGGGGTAAAGATTGTCTAATTGGACGTCGGTTATTACGATCAACCGACGCTGAAGATAATAGGCGTCGGTTGTCATAGATAACCGATGTCGTTGACCAACTTAATAGAGGCCCGATCACCCGACTCTTCCCCCTTTCTTCCTGTTTCATCGATTCTCCTGTGCGCTGCTCGTCGCCGCTCTCCCAAAATCGCCGCCTGGTGCCTGCTGCTTCTCGCTCGCTGCCGACGATCCTTGCTGCTGCTCTGCGTCGCCGCCGCCGCCCGCCGCCTTCCTCCGCCACTGCCCGCTCCTTCCTCCCTGCTCACGCCCTACTGCGGCGTTGTCTTCTTTCTTGCCTCCGCTGCTCACAAGGTTTTAGCCGTAGCACCTTCTTCCTTGTCTTCTTCCTTGCCGCCCGCTGCTCAGCTCTGCTTGCTGCTCTGACTTCAAAACCTAAGACTAGTTAGTGTTCTACTTCTTTCACTGAGAACTGAGAAGAATGGCCTACCACGGCCGTGTTTGATTTGATTTAAACCCTAATTTGATTTAAACTTGTCCATTCTAGCATCCTAATTTGATTTGATTAAACCCTAACATTGAGGAAACCCTAACATCAATTGTGATGAAACCCTAACATGTACATATCTATTATTGTGTTTGTTGGCCTAGAAACCCATCCAAGATTGACTCATTAGGAGTAAATCTTGGATAGTCCCCGGTTTGGGACTGTTCTTGAACACCTAATCTCACTTAGGATGTAAGTGTATAATGTGTATTGGGTTTTTGAGAAAATATCGGTAGCATTTCCCCGTTTGTTCTCTAAGTACATATGTACTTAGAGAACAGTGGGGAAATGCTGCCGAAATTTTCTTGAAAACCCAATACACATTATACACTTACTAGTGAGATTAGGTGTTCAAGGATGGGATAGGTGGTACACATTTATTATATATAAGAATGACATCACATGTGTTTGTTGGCCTAGAAAGTGAACAATCATTGTTCTTTATATTACTTGTACATTGGTATAAATTAGAATGAACAATCACTAAATTATATACTGTTTGTATGGAGTCCGGCTTCATTGTAGATATCTATTATTGTATTTGTTGGCCTAGAAACCCGTCCAAGATTGACTCATTAGGAGTAAATCTTGGATAGTCCCCGGTTTGGGACTGTTCTTGAACACCTAATCTCACTTAGGATGTAAGTGTATAATGTGTATTGGGTTTTCGAGAAAATTTCAGTAGCATTTCCCCGTTTGTTCTCTAAGTACATATGTACTTAGAGAACAGCGGGGAAATGCTGCCGAAATTTTCTTGAAAACCCAATACACATTATACACTTACTAGTGAGATTAGGTGTTCAAGGATGGGATAGGTGGTACACATTTATTATATATAAGAATGACATCACATGTGTTTGTTGGCCTAGAAAGTGAACAATCATTGTTCTTTATATTACTTGTACATTGGTATAAATTAGAATGAACAATCACCAAATTATATATTGTTTGTATGGAGTCCGACTTCATTGTAGATATCTATGATTGTGTTTGTTGGCCTAGAAACCCATCTAAGATTGACTCATTAGGAGTAAATCTTGGATAGTCCCCGGTTTGGGACTGTTCTTGAACACCTAATCTCACTTAGGATGTAAGTGTATAATGTGTATTGGGTTTTCGAGAAAATTTCAGTAGCATTTCCCCGTTTGTTCTCTAAGTACATATGTACTTAGAGAACAGTGGGGAAATGATGCCGAAATTTTCTTGAAAACCCAATACACATTATACACTTACTAGTGAGATTAGGTGTTCAAGGATGGGATAGGTGGTACACATTTATTATATATAAGAATGACATCACATGTGTTTGTTGGCCTAGAAAGTGAACAATCATTGTTCTTTATATTACTTGTACATTGGTATAAATTAGAATGAACAATCACTAAATTATATACTGTTTGTATGGAGTCCGGCTTCATTGTAGATATATATTATTGTGTTTGTTGGCCTAGAAACCCATCCAAGATTGACTCATTAGGAGTAAATCTTGGATAGTCCCCGGTTTGGGACTGTTCTTGAACACCTAATCTCACTTAGGATGTAAGTGTATAATGCGTATTGGGTTTTTGAGAAAATTTCGGTAGCATTTCCCCGTTTGTTCTCTAAGTACATATGTACTTAGAGAACAGTGGGGAAATGCTACTGAAATTTTCTTGAAAACCCAATACACATTATACACTTACTAGTGAGATTAGGTGTTCAAGGATGGGATAGGTGGTACACATTTATTATATATAAGATTGACATCACATTATACAGTTAGGATGTAAGTGTATACCCTAATCTTTTCCTAATATATACTTGTTTCCTAATATATACTTGTTTTCTCCTTGATCATAGAATGGATAGATCATGGATGTATATTCGTAATCGTTGCACCCCCAGAGTTTATATCTGTTCTTGATCAGTTTATTAGATTTGCCGAGGAACATAGGAAAAAACCTACAGATAGGTTTTACTGTCCATGTAGGCATTTCGGTAACAACTTGAAAGTCAACACTGGTGAGGAAATCAAAAGTCATGTCATGTGCAATGGGATTGTACAAGGCTATACAGAATGGCACTGGCATGGAGAGATTTCAAAATCGAAACCAGTAGATGTCGATAGCAGTGCTTGGGTGGAAGAAGAAATTGCCTCTGATGACGTAAATGTGAACGAACCAGTTCCAGCAGACATCGTTGATGCGATGCTGGATAGTTGTAGGGTAGAGCACACCGATCCACCTCCTATCTTTAGAAACATTGTGCATGATGCTGAGATACCATTATACACATGCTATGTTAAGTTTACGAAGCTTAGCGGTGTGTTGAGATTGTATAAGTTGAAAGCTAACAATAGATGGAGCGACAAAAGCTTCACTTCATTGTTGACTTTACTAATGTTTGTTTATCTTAATAGGTTGATTCGGCTGAGTCAGTGACTAAAAAGACAAATGAATATCATATCACTGGAGTTCGCACGTGAAGTATTGAAAAGATTTTAGCATCACAATTATATGTAAAGCAATATTTTAATAAGTCTGCTAGATTATTATATGTAATTGATCTTTTCTTTTACATTGTTTGTGTGGATAACTTATATTAACCATCTGATTACATGAGTGGTATGATTTTTTCATTTTTGTTTGCCACGTGAAAGGTGATTATTAATGACTTGTAAACCTTACCTTACCGGAGAGAAATTGGTAGAAGAGTGATCGAATAAGCGTTTGTGTGTCGAAATATTGTATTATATTATTATTAGCAATGACAATTGTAAATAATTATTTTCTTGCAATTTTCATTTTCATCGGTGGTGGCATGTGAATATCAGTCATTTAAAAAAAAATGTTGAACAACTAGTAATTATTGCATCCGCGTGCCCAAACACTGTATTAAGCCATTATTGGTGGTGGCGATTGCAAAAAATTATTTATTTGTAATTTGTTTCGCCAACGGTGGCATGTGAATATCGGTCCCTTAGACAAAATATTGGGCAATCCATGAATATTACATCTACATTTCCACACATTGTATAAAGTTGTTATTGCCCAGTGATTAGCAACTGCATGTCCATATACTGTATAAAATCATTATTGGAGGCAAATATTACAAATATTATTTTTGATTGTGGTGCATGTGAATATCGATCTCTTTGATAAAACGCTAGATAATCAGTAAATGATTGGACCCCCATGTCGATCTGAATGAATCAGTCTTTCCACCGAAGTCAATCTTTGCCTGCTAGGCAAGATGATAGCAAGTTACAAATCCATACAGTGTATTGCATCATTATTGGATACAGAGATTGCAAATATTATTTTGTTTACAATTTTTATGTGGCAGTGGTGCCAATATCAGTCTCTTTGACAAAATAGGAGAAAGGTAGTTATTGCAACTATATTCCCAATTCATTATTGGTGGCAGTGGTTGTAAATATTATCTATTTACCAATTTTGTTTCGATAGTAGTGGCATGTAAATATCGATCAATTTGACAAAACATTAAAACGTTGTAGTTGTTGTAACTATGTGGGAAAATATTATTGAATTATTATTGAAAACATTAGCGGTAGACTCCATGTTGTAATAATAAAAAGATAACTTGGTCAATAATGATTTAACTCTGGGTACCGGCCAACCCTATTCGGTTTCTTTTGTCTTGATTCAGATATTGCGAATCAGTGCCAGCCCTATTCGCAGGACTGACCGACCGGAACCAAGCTGTTGCCCTGCTTGCATACGTGTCTCACAATGATAGGTTGGAACAGACTTTTGTCACATCGTTCTAACACAGAAAATCCCGATGCCATATAATTAGTTGAGTATAGATGAGTAACTAGAAAAGCGTAAAGGAATATCCGTTTTAATTCTTTCCGAATGGAGTTTGTTGGAGGGGTGATAGGAATTTAGGATGAATGGGAAGAAGCTTTATGGAATATTGGAAAATGTGAGGGGATGACCGAAAAAATAGAATATATTTTTACTCACAATGTCACCATTGAACTCCATTCAAAATCTTTAGCGTCTTTGACAAAAACAAAAAAAATGTTAGCCAAATGGATAATTAGGTAACGTCAAGGCTGGTCATTTTTAGTGGAACCAGCCATAAAATAGTTGACATTTATTCAAAATAAGAAAAGGAACGATATTAGTCTATCTAAGAGAGTAGTTTATCATGACCTTAGCTACTAGTGCATCGTATGCAAGGTTAGCGACCCAACTCCATTAGTGTTAACGGAGCCTAAGCACCTCTCCAAACTCAATGACTCCTCCCTCTCCTACTTAGGGATGAAAATGAGTTTGATTTCATGACACGGGAGGTAAAGGTGGGGAGGCACATGCACATTTGACGTGCTAGGCAAAACCACCCCCAACCCGCTTCCATCATGTGCCCCACCAACCTTTATGTCACCCTATACCGCATATGCATCCGTCTCATTTACCTTCCTTCAGTTGTCATATCTTTTTTATTTTTTTGGACAAGAAAAATGAAGAAGGGTGTGATGGAGGAATTTGTAGAACTGAAGCGAGAAGTGATCAAGAAATCAATAAGAAAAAGGAGGGAAATGATTATCAAAGTAATAGGAGAGAGGAGGAAGTGATATGGGAAGCAACGGGAGAGTTTAGAGAAATAAATAAAAAGAGGAGGGAAGTAACTAGGGGAGAGGAGGAAAATGATGAAGTGAAAAAATAAAGGATGGAAATGATTGAAGAATTCTTTAAAAATAGGAAGGAAGTGATGAAAAAATAATGGGAAATTAGAAGGAAATGATGAATAAATTATATGAGAGAGGAGGACAGTGATGAGAGGGATGTAATAGGAGAGATGAGATAAATAAAGAAAAAGATGAGTAATAGTAAAGAGAATTGACACATCCTTTTGTTGATTCCATGCTTGTATATTTTTGTATGAAATTCACCTCTTCCTTGTACACGTGTGTAATATTTCTATAACAGTTGAAAATTTGGCGCATCTTTTTGTTGATTACACACATTCTTTTATAAAAAAATGTGCCTTTTCTTAAGACTTACGCACCTACTATTTTTTATATATGCATCATATTTTTATTTACGTTTTGAATTTTTGCAGCTAGACTTGGTGATTTTGCACATACTTTACATACAATGCTCCCCCTTTTCATAATTACACGCACGTTTTTGTTTGAAATGTGCCTCTTTGTTAGACTCATATGTCTATTATTTTTATATAATAACTGGAAATTTAGCATATTTTTCAATTACTACCTGCATGTTTGTGCATGAAATGTGTCTCTTTTTTGGCTTAAGACCTACTATTTTTATAAAGTACATCATATTTTTCTTGAATTGTGTATCATTTTGGATATTTCATTCATGCATTTAGTAATTTCACACGTACTTCACGTGTATTGCGCCTATTATTTTTATGACCGAGAGAACCCACCCCGGGCGAAGCCGACATGGTAAACTCTCGAGGCATGAGAGGGTGTGGTCCGGTCACCCCCCTCCTGCACCTAATCAACGTGGATTGCCATTTGCAAAGTGCCTTCGGTGAGTTTCGAACTCGGGTCCTTCATTGGGACTTACCTAGCTCTTACCACCCGGGCTACTATGGTCGGACTATTGCGCCTATTTTTGGTAATTGTGCATATATTTTTGAATGAAATGTGTCTCTTTCTTAGACTCATGCGCCTACTGCTTTTGTGTAATATCTAAAATTTGGCCTCTCTTTCTTGTGATCCTGTGAATATTTACGGAGAGTCAGCGCTTATTTTTGGTATTTTCATGCATGATTTACATGCCACACGCCTCATTTTAGAAATTATACACATATTTTTACATAAAAGGCACATTTTCCTTGGACTCATGCTACTACTATTTTTGTATGATAGTGAAAGATTTGATGCCTCCTTTGGTGATTACGCATATTCTTTTATATGAAACATGCATCTTTCTTGGACTAATGCGCCTATTATTTTTCGCAACGTGCATTATTTTACCTATGGCGTGTATATCTTTTTAGAGATTTAGTGTCTGCTTTTGATAATTCTACACATACCTTTAATAATTAAACACGTGTTTTTGCATTTAATGCACATCTTCCTTACGTCATGTGTATATTATTTTTGTGTAACAATCGGAGACTTCAACTTTTTTTTGTGATTACCCGCATGTGTTTGCATAAAATAAGTCCCATTCTTAGACTAATGAACCTGCTGTTGTTTTACATGTGCATCATATTTTGGACATGAGTGCGCATATTTTCAAGATTTGGCACATTTTGGTGGTTTCACACATTCTATATAAGCAATGTTACTCCTTTCGGTAATTATGCACATGGTTTTGCAAAAAAATGTGCTTTTTTATTGAGCTCATGTGACTATTGTTTTTGTACGATGGGAGATTTGATGCCTCTTTTTTGGTCAATACGTGCATGCATTTGCATAAAATATGTCTTTTTTCTTAGGCTAGTGCATGAACTATCTTTCTATAATTGCGTCATAATTTGGCTATAGTGTGTGCATCCTTTTGGAGATGTGACACCTACTTCTGGTGATTTTGTGTATGTTTTACATTCAATGCTTCTCCTTTTGGTAATTATGTACCTCTTTTCTGCACATGTTTCTCTAACTCCTTCACTTTGCTCCTCTCCCTAACTCTTTACACCCCTCCTTACATCCTACCTCTCTCCACATTACTTCATCTCTAATATTACTTTTATTATCACTTCTCTCCTCTCATTTTGTTATCTTCTTTTATTTCACATATGTTTTCCATTACCTCTCTCCTGACATCCCTCACTCCCCGTTATTTCCTACCACTCTTGCATTTCTCCCCTCGTCACAATCCTCGTCTACTTCCCTTGTCACTTCCGATATATTTCCCATTACTCTCCTCCTCACATTCCTAGTCTCTCCTCATTACTTTCTCACACTGTTGTATTACTTCCCTTCTCGCATCCCTCTTCTACATTCTTCCTCATTTCCCACCTATTTCACATTACCTCTCTCCTCACATCCCTTCTATCTCCCTATTCTTTCCTTCCACTCTCATGTTTATATCATCACTTCCCTTCTCTCTCATTAATCTTTACTTCACTCTTCTCCCCTTTATTACTTTCCTCATGTCCTCTCTTTACTTCTCTCCACCATTATTAGTTTTTCTCCTCGAAAATGAAGGGTCCATTCATTCCGTTTCTTACTTTCTTCCTTTCCTATCATTCTCACTCCACCTTTGATAGTTTACTTTCCATGTTACATAGATGACCCTTTGCCATTTAGAATAAGGGAACTAAACATGTCTTGGTAAAGGCATTGTATACAAGCAAACGTAATTGCACGATTTTAAAACACAATTATCCATATTGTGTGCATTGAATAGAGAGACACAACAACAAAATACAGTAACATTATGTTCTTTTTCCTTGACAGAATCGCTCAACACATTGATTTAGTAAGAAACCAATCACTATGTTAAACTAATGGCATGAAAAAGTGTTAAGATGACAATAATTTAATAAAACAAAAGAGATTGGGAATGTGTAGACTGGAATCACGTAACATGAATGAGAAACGAACAGATATATACAGAAGATGTCCCCATTAATACCTTAAACGTTTCGTTGTATTTATTCAGAGATTTCATGCATTACACTAAATATTTATTTTATTGATGTATGGAAGGATTATTAATATGCATTATATTAAACATTTATTTTTATTTGTAATAGAAGATTATATACATCGGGAACGGCAGTTATTGATTATATTCCAGTGAGTAATCCGGAAACTCATAATTTATATTCTAGTGCAGATGTAAAGTCAATCAAGTTTTTGCGGTTGGCTAATGGGCAGTACGCTCTTTTTCATTCCGCCAGTAACTAGTATAAATAAAACACATCGTTGGGCATTCGGTCCGGGAATGTTCTACGAGTGTGGAGGAGTATTCAGATGGCCTTCTGGAAGATGCAGATCTATGTCGTTCTGCTTGAAGCGAAAGAGGACACCTATGTCACGACCAAGGAATGGTGTGAGAGTTTCCTTCCCGCTAGGTTCCGTGAGGGGAGCTCGTCTTTTGAAAACCAGTTAATGTTCGTGTATAAAAACATTGTAACCGGGTTTGCGGCGAAATTGACTGAAGAAGAAGTTCAGGCGATGGGGACGAAGAAAGGATTTCTGCATGCAATTCTTGACGGTGACAGCGGCATCCACATCCAGACCACCCACACCCCCAGCTTTCTAGGAATACGTCGTTGCTCATCATCAGGACTGTCGTCCTCTCCTAATGATGGAGCCGGTACAGTCATAGGAGTGATCGATACGGGCATTAATCCCACGTACGTGGCTTTCCAAGGCGACGGATTGGTGCCTCCGCCGGAGAAGTGGAGAGGACAGAATGATTTTCTAGAACAGGATGTGAGGAAGAATACCAGATTAATAGGGGCCCGCAACTGTGTGTACGGGTCAGAGGGTCAACCTTTCGATGAAAATGGTCATGGGAGCCATACGGCAAGTATTGCCGCAGGTGACACAGTAGGAATTGCACCAGGCGCCTCTATCTCGATTTACAAGGTTACTTCTTCCACAACTTGTCTCAGCTGCAACATACTTGCCGCTATTGAGTTCGCAGTTGGCGACGGGGTTGATGTCCTATCCATATCGATTGCCTTCAACAAACCTCAGGAATATTACAATAATGTAATTGCGATCGGGGCATTTGGAGCGATGTGGAAGGGAATAGTAGTATGTTGTGCTGCGGGGAACAATGGACCAAGGTTTTACACCGTTGGCAATACTATAACGGCAGAGCTTCACGCGCTCCCTGCGGCTCGGGTTAGCTATGAAGACGAAAACAAAATATCCAGTTACATGCGAAATACATCAAAACCTCTGGCTACTTTCATTTTTCAGGGACCGTCTACGATCAAAGAGGAGAACCCACTATGGCATTTTTCTCTTCAAGAGGCGCGAGTCGCATCAGTCCAGGAGTACTCAAACCAGATATCACTGGTCCACGTGTAAACATACTGGCCGCATGGCCTAAGGAGATCGCAGCGCCAGAGGCCCTCACACCGTCCTCTTCAACTTCACCAAATTTATCTGCTTATAACATAATTTCTGATACGTCAATGGCCACCCCCCATCTTAGATGGTCGCCTGTGGCCATAAAATCAGGAATCATGACCACTTCTACCACGTCAACAACATCGGGAAAAAAATCAAGGATTTTATGGCCGCGGGCGACCACTTCTACCACAGCCATAAAATTTGTGATTTTTTTCCCAATGTTGTTGACTGTGGTAGAAGTGGTCATGATTGCTGATTTTATGGCTGCGGGCGACCATCTTGCGTGCTCTCCCCTGAGCAGAGCCGCTATCCCACTAAGATGGGGGGTGGCCATTGATGTACCAGAAATTATGTTATAAGCAGATAAATTTGGTGAAGTTGAAGAGGTCGGTGCGAGGGCCTCTGGAGCTGTGATCTCCTTAGGCCATGCGGCCAGTATGTTTACACCTAGACCGGTTGAGGTAACATTGCAGTCGTACAAGCTTACCTTTGGCCCTTTGTTGGAGAAGCAGACCGTCTACATCACATTCAAAAACAGGATGGTTAAGCCTAATAACTACTTGCAGGGGGAGCTCCTATTGACTTCAGGCACCTTTGTTGTCCATAGTCCTATTTCAATATATATTTGTAAATAAAGCGCATAAGTAATATGGTTGCATTATTTTTTAATGTTTCCATTTATTATTCCAGAAAAAACTAGATGATGTTCGTCTTTTCATGGCTGTTGCCTACATCAAGGCACACAACCTTTTATGATAGGCACCTTTTAAATTCTCATTTTGTGTTATCTTATATATTATCAACTAAGAATTCACATTTCTATTTTCTAATCTACACTGTTGACGTCGAGAACAAATATTCCTTTCGGTTAGTCGAGAACCGTAATACACTTGTACAATCTGTATAAAAATGGCACAGCTGCGTGATATATTTTGGACTGATTCAATATACATTGATGTCTAATTCTTAACCAGTGTTGCTCTAGGTGACTAGAGAATGAATAAACCGGCTACCAAATGGAATAAGACAACTAGCAATTACAATTTTGGCCAAGTCGTCCACTAACTGCTTTAAGAAACCAACACACCTCCCACCAAATGACATACTCGTAGCTCGTGTTCTCATGCACTATTAAGGAGAAAACATCATGTACACAATAATAACATTTACACAATCAAGATCTGCATGATATTTTTAACTAGGCAATACATTTTCTAAATAAAATATCGACATAAATAGGGGAGGGGATAACTCATTGCCCCTTCAATAAGTTGCAAATCAAAATAGAGATGATGAAGAAATTCATCCGTTCTGGGTGACGGAAAAAAACAATGAACATAGGCATGTCATGTAATCTCTATATAAAAATTGTTAAAGAGAACAAAAAAAAGAATCAAGTTTCTTTGAGACTGATGTGTAACGTTATCACCAATTCACTGAAATCCTCAATTGGTATCTTGATTGTTCTGGGATTGCAGTAGTATAGAGACTCCCATGAATCTCTCAGAACGTAGCTGAGCAAGACTTGTAAAGGTACGAAGCTGGGCGATTCCAACTACTACGAACCACCAAAGAAATATCTGGACAGAGATTTCCTGAACGGCTTGATGATGTCTCTTGAGAATAGACTTGGAGAACGATTTTAAGTTGTTTATTCAGGTGTCTCATCTCAAGGAAGTCAAGAACGCAAAATAAGTATAAATTTCCACTTGCCCATTCCCAGAAGTAGCCAGTGCTCCATTATAACAATATTCACTGCAAACAATATTAATATGGTATATTAGCATCATCGAATGTCAACACTACCGTATGACCAAAATGAACCAGCGCCAGTAAGGGTAACACAGTAAGAAAGGAAGTGTCATTCAAAATTGTGCATTTGGTAGTTATTTGCTACCTCCACCAATATAAATTGAGAGATCAATCCAATAGAAGTTCTCCATAACCACTATCATTCACATTTGAGTTAGAATAATACAGTTTCATATCAATAAATGACTATTTAACTTTGGTAAAATTGAAAGCCATATTTCATTTCCTGGTCATGGGGTACAAGAAAATGGTAGAAGTTATCTGGTGCATACTTCGCAAATAAGGCAATTTTACCTCTTTTAAGGAAGAGGTCACTTCTTAACAACTCCAAAGCGTTAGCCTCATCAACAACATTGAAATAGATTCAATACACCTGTATCAAAAATGGACTTTAACTTAGAGCTCAAAACGTGAAATTAAATCTGCCAACCGAAAATTTCATAATACAACCACCCTTTCGTATAACTAGTATGTTTCAGATTTACAAACATTAAACTTGTCTAGAGGAAAGACTACAGTAAAAATGCCCCTTGTAGAACATAATACCATACCTAATCAATACTCTATGCAGTCACTTCATAAAGAAATTGGAAGATCAGCAAAACTCATCATAGATCGCACCATATCTAACAATGTGCGATTCCTTCTTTCAGACACACCATTATGCTGTGGTGTTCCAGGCGGAGTCCATTGTGATACAATACCATGGGCTCGCAGAAGGTCCTCAAACTCCTGGCTCAAGTATTCTCCACCTCGATCGGAACGAAGTGCCTTAATACTCTTGCCAACCTGGTTCTGTACTTCATTCATGAAATCCTTGAACCTTTCAAGGGTTTCTGACTTATGTTTCATCAGGTACACATAGCCATACCTACTGAAATCATCAGTGAAGGTAATGAAGTACTGACACCCATTTCTGGCATTAGTTCTAAAAGGCCCACATACATCAGTATGTATGAGTCTTAATAGATCACTAGCTCTCTCACCTTTACCTGAAAAGGGAGTCTTGGTCATCTTGCCCAACAAACAATATTCACATGTCTCTATTGATTCATAATCAAAAGAGTCTAGATAACCATCTTTATGGAGTCTAGAAATGCGCTTCTCATTTATGTGCCCTAGACGACAATGCCAGAGATATGTTTTGTTTGAGTCGTTGAGTTTTTGCTTTTTGGTGTTTACGTTGTATACACTTGTATCCAAGTCTATCAAGTATAGACCATAAGACATAGGGGCACTGCCATAAAAGATCCCATCTTTAGAAATGGAACACTTTCCATTCTTAATAAGAAATTCAAATCCATCTTGTTGGCTAAATGGACATCTATAAAATCCCTTTGTTTTGATTATGACAAACATTTCATTCTTATTTATCTGACGAGCTACTTGAGTGTGCAGGATGACAACACTACAAGGGAAATCCAACAAAGAAATATTTATATTTTCATGCAAATGTAATCATTGTAAAAACTTGTACAGAAATATAATGTACAAGTACTTAGAATCGCATGTAAATCAAGCATTGGATTATCCCTAGCTAAACACCTTAGTTATCCATTCAATAGGATCACCTATGCACACTCACACATATAATAATGCCTAACTTGAAACCTTAAAACAGGATCTATCTCGGTCGACCAACTCCTCGACCGAGACACTCTTGGTCGACCACACTCTCGACCGAGAAAGATCCAAGTAGCCGTTAGACACATCTGCAAACTACTTAGTCCAAGAGAAGCCTGTCGGTCGACATACCCTCGACCGAGAGGTATCTCGGTCGACCTCTATTCGACCGAGACTATCTTTGGAATTAGCCGTTAAACAATTGACAAAGTAGTTATAAAGAAGTGGCAAATCAGAGAACCTGTCGGTGGACAAGCTTTCGACCGAGAGGTGTCTCGGTCGACCATTCCTCGACCGAGACGATCTCTGACAGACTTTGCAGAAAAAGTAACTAGCCGTTGCAAAAGCAACTAGTTTACCCTTAACGGCTAGTTAAGCACTTAGAACCCCCTAGAAGTTGTCTAGAACGTCCTTAAGCTTCCTTTGACCATTCCTATAAATAGGACAAGCCTTAGGACACTAAAACTTACTTGCTACACTTGCTATACTTGAGAAAACACTTGAGCTCTCTTGTGCAATCTGTTGTGAATTGAGCATTGTGATCAATTGGCTACTTTCCTCTTAGCTCAAGCTCGTCCTATAGGCTAGATTTTCCTAACCCTAACAATCACAAGTCCATCCTCTTGGCTAGGAAAATCCAAACGCTTGATCTAGGCAAATCAAGCCTTGAGCTTCAAGGATAAGTTGTATTTTCTCTTATTTCTTTCTTGTTCCTTGTATTACTTGTTCTCTCCTTGCTACTCCAGGTAGGAGGCTGTGGATTGGAGAGGGTGAAGCTCTTCGTGGTGAAGAGGAGGAACTTTGGACTACTTCAGAAGGCTGTCTTGACGGGAAGCTACTTCGGGAGGAAGGCTACTTCAAGGGGGAGCTTGAAGTTACTTCAAGGAAGGTTGCTTCGAGGTTGGCAAGACTACTTCAAGGCGAAGGCTGTCCAAAGGGTGTTTGGAAAGTATTGTAAATTTTATGTAATATCCTTGCGAGGTAATAAAATTTAGTACTTTCAAAATCCCGGTTGGGTAAGAAACCGGGTAGTGGATTGACTCCTTAGTATTTGCTAAGGTGGAACCACTCTAAACACCTGTGTTCCTCTTCTTAAATCTTTACTTTGGTTGTTTGGTTTAATTAATTGTTAAAATCTCTATAAAACTATATTCACCCCCCCCCTCTAGTAGTTTTCAATTGGTATCAGAGCAGGGCTTCAAGGAACCTTAACACGGTCTTGAAGAAATGGGGGATGGAGTGCTCAACAACCTCAACATTGAAGGAACACTCGTTGCTAGGCCACCGACGTTCGATGGAACAAACTACCAATATTGGAAGAGGAGAATGCAATTCTACTTCCAAGGAATCAACTGGGATCTTTGGAGAATGGTATCTACACCATACACACTCCCACAAGACGATTTCGCAGTATGGGATGCTAATATGGTAAAGATGGCTCAAATGAATGCAAAGGCAGTAAGCATTTTATATTGTTCCATTTCAGTAGGTGAATTTAATAGAGTATCAAACTGTGATACCGCATATGACATTTGGCATAGATTATCTATAACATATGAGGGTACTGTTCAAGTTAAGAATTCTAAAGTTAGTTTGCTTAAAACCAAGTTTGAACATTTTCGCATGGACCCAAACGAAACTATTAGTGAAATGTATTCAAAATTTTCTACTATTGTTAATGGTTTGAGTGCTTTAGGGAAACCTGTTCTTGAGGAAGATCAGGTATCAAAAATACTTCGATCTCTTCCTTCAAAGTACAAACCAAAGGTGACGGCTATTGCAGAAGCAAACGACCTCACTCGCCTCAAAATGGAGCAGCTCATCGGAAACTTAGAAGCTCATGAGGCAGACCTAGAAGAGGAAGAGAGAAGAGAACATGAACGTCAACGTGGGCCAAAGAAAGACGTGGCTCTCAAAGCATCAAAAGCTCTCACACAAGAAAGTGAGGAATCCAGTGAAGAAGAAGGAGAAGAAGCATTGATAGTCAACGATAAGAAATACAAAAGGTTTAAATCTAATAAAATTTCTAGTTCTTCTACTCCTAGGTGCTTCGAATGTGGAAAGAAAGGACATTTCAAAAATGAATGTCCCAAAGCTAAGAAGGGAAAGAAAAGCTCACACAAGAAGAAAGAAAAAGCTTATAAAGCGGCATGGGATGAAACAAGTGAAAGTGAAAGCGGAGAAGATAAAGTGGAATGTCTAATGGCAAGAGAAGATGAAGACTCTCAAGAGGTAAGCCTAGTTGATCTTCCTAAAGAAGAGTTAGTTGCTAGCTTACAAGAAACTCATGATAAGTATGTTGATGCCAAGAAGAAACTAAAGAAGACTATAAAATCAAATAATGAGCTCATTGCCAAAATAGATGAACTTTCTTCTGAAAAGAATAACATTGATCTTGAAAATGTATCTTTAAAAACATCTTTAGATGATTGCACTAGAAAGCTACTTACTTTGGAAACCAATGTTAATCTTCTATCAAAAGAAAAGACTGATTTGTTAGCCAAACTACAAGCTTTTCAAACTCAACCTATCTTGTGCAATCATTCGGACTATGACAATATTGTAAAAGAAAAGGATTCATTGTTTTCTGATTTAGACCAGGCAAGAAAAGATATACATAAGAAGATGAATGACATTGCTCAGTTGCAAAGAGAACTTTATGAGTTAAGAAGAAAAGATATTCTTGATAACATATTGAGAAGTGGTACTGTCTTCAATGGAAGAAAAGGTTTGGGATATGTTCCAAAGAAAAACCAACCCAAAAAGACCCAAACTATGTTTGTACCCAAAAACACAATGGCTAGAAAGAGAAATGAAGTTGATTCTATTACTTGTCATTTCTGTTTACGTCTTGGACATTACTGTTTTTCACGCCCCTACAAGACTAAGAAGTCCAACTTAGTTTGGACCCCCAGACCCCAAACTTAGAAGAATGGAATGTAGTTGAGATATGACAAAATACTTAATTTTTGCTATTTATATTGTCCTATCTCAACAAACGATGCTATGCTTATTGGTATTATTTTTTCTGCATTGCTGTACTGAAACAGAAACTTCGTCGGTCGAAGTACTGTCGACCGAGCTCTGGGTCGGTCAAAGTATTGTCGACCGACTGGATGTCTTTAACAAATCGAAAATCTTCCAGTACTTATTTCGGTCGAAAATTGGTCAACCGAGAAATTTTCTGTGTTTTTGATTGTAATACAGTAACCTGCTCGATCGACAAATTGTCGACCGAGAATGCTATCGGTCGAACAATTGTCGACCGACTGGTTTTCTGTATCAGAACTTTTATACACATAAACAAATTAAAAGTTTCTAACCTTATCGGACCATCACATGGGTACCAAAATCTACATTCTAATGCAGGAATGGGTCGTTGACAGTGGCTGCTCCAAACATATGACCGGAAACAAGGATGCATTTTCAACTTTTGAAGAAAAGAAAAGTGGAACGGTCACTTTTGGAGACAATGGTAAGGGCAAAATCGTTGGAATAGGTAATGTTGGAACAAATATTGAAATAAAAAATGTTCTACTAGTTGATGGATTGCATCATAATTTAATAAGTGTAAGTCAACTATGTGATAGTGGTTATGATGTGTTATTTAACAAAACCTGCTGCAAGTTATTGATAGAAAATACTACAAATGTTGTTTATGAAGGAAATAGAGTTGGAAATCTTTATATCCTTAAACCAAACTCTATGAAATCAGTAGTAGGTAAATGCTTGCTTGCAAATGAAAATACCTTACAACTATGGCATAAAAAGCTTGGTCATGCTAGTTCACATGCTATTAAAAAGTTAGTGAAATATGATCTTGTTCGTGGATTACCTGCTTTGTCTTTTGATCAAGTTGCAAATTGTGAACCTTGTACAATGGGAAAGCAAACCAAAACATCTTTTAAATCAAAACATGTACTTAGCACCAGTAGATCCTTAGAATTAATTCATATGGATTTATTTGGACCAATGAGAACACAATCTATTGGTGGTAAACGATACTGTTTTGTTATTGTTGATGATTATAGTAGATTTACATGGGTACATTTTATTGCAACTAAAGATGATACTATTCATGTCTTTATGCAATTTTGTTCTAAGATTGAAAATCTTTTACAACATAAAATATGTACCATTAGAAGTGATCATGGTGGCGAATTTGAAAATCATACATTTGAGACCTTTTGTACATCTCAAGGGTATACTCATAATTTTTCTGCTCCACGTACCCCACAACAAAATGGTATTGTAGAACGGAAAAATCGATCCCTACAGGAAATGGCTAGGACCATGATGCTTGAACACAACACACCTAAAACCTTTTGGGCTGAAGCTGTAAATACTGCTTGTTATGTGCTTAATAGAGTAGCTGTTCACTCTCACTTGAAGAAAACTCCATATGAAATATTACACTCTAAGAAACCTAGAGTTGACTACTTTCATACTTTTGGCTCCACATGCTACATTTTAAATACCAAAGATGATAGAGACAAGTTTGATTCTAAATCACACAAAGCATTCTTCTTGGGATATTCCACTTCTAGCAAAGCCTTTAGAGTATATAACACTATCTCTAGAAAAGTTGAGGAATCCATTCATGTTTCTTTTCATGAAGAATCAAAATCTACAAATTTAGATATCATTGATCTCACTAATCAATTCGAAACTATAGCCATTCCCAATGATAGTGAGAAAATTTCCACATCCGATCCTCAAGTTGAAACACAACCTACACCTAGGCTTATCAAGGATCATCCCCAAGAACTAATTATTGGAGATCCAAATGATAAAGTCAAAACTCGGTCTTCTTTCCAAGATGTTGCAAACATGGCTTTTGTCTCTATCATTGAACCTAAGAAAATATCCGAATCTCTTAAAGATGATTACTGGATAATAGCCATGCAAGAGGAATTAAATCAATTCACTAAAAATGATGTATGGGATTTAGTTCCTAAACCACAAGATAAAACCATCATAGGAACTAAATGGATTTTTAGGAATAAGCTCAATGAGGCAGGAGAAGTCATAAGGAATAAAGCTCGGTTAGTAGCACAAGGATATAATCAACAAGAAGGAATAGATTTTGATGAAACATATGCACCCGTAGCTCGACTTGAAGCTATTAGGATGTTACTAGCTATTGCTGCCCATAAAAACATTAAGCTATACCAAATGGATGTCAAAAGTGCATTTCTAAATGGCATCATACAAGAAGAAGTTTATGTTACTCAACCACCTGGATTTGAAATACCAGAAAAAGATGACCATGTTTATAAACTTAAAAAGGCACTTTATGGTCTAAAACAAGCACCTAGGAATTGGTATGAACGGCTCAAGACATATCTTTTTGATAATGGTTTCTCTATTGGAAATTCAGACTCTACTTTATTTTTCAAAACATATGCATCTGATTTCCTCATTGTGCAAATATATGTTGATGACATTATTTTTGGAGCTTCAAATGATTCATTATGCACACAATTTAGTGACATTATGCAAAAAGAATTTGAAATGAGCCTTATGGGTGAACTAACATTCTTTCTTGGTTTTCAAATTAAGCAAACACCTGCCGGAATTTTCATAAGCCAAGAAAAATATACTAAAGAACTTTTAAAACGTTTTGGGATGGATCAATGCAAACATGCCACTACTCCTATGGCTACTTCTATCAAAATTGATAAGGATGAAAATGGGGAGCCTATTGATGATTCTTTATATAGAGCCATGATTGGTAGTTTGCTATATCTAACCGCTTCTCGACCGGACATTATGTTTTCCGTTGGTCTTTGTGCTCGATTTCAATCCCAACCTATGCAATCTCATTTTCTTGCGGTTAAACGAATTCTTCGATATCTAGCCGGCACTACTTGTTTTGGTTTATGGTATCCAAAAGGACAACTCCTGGATTTTAAAGCATATACTGATGCGGATTATGCTGGTTGTCGACTTGATCGCAAAAGTACTAGTGGAGGATGTTTCTTATTAGGAAGAGCCTTAGTATCTTGGTTTAGTAAGAAACAAAATACGGTTGCCCTATCTACAACTGAAGCTGAATATATGGCAGCCGGGTCTTGTTGTGCTCAAGTACTTTATATGCAACAGGTTTTAAGCGATTATGGTTTTAATCTTTCATCTACACCTATTTTTTGTGATAACACGAGCGCCATAAACTTAGCACATAATCCTATTTTACACAGCCGGGCAAAACACATTGAAATCCGTCATCACTTCTTAAGGGATCACATCTCAAAGAATCATGTTTCCCTTCATCATGTTGATACGGAAAATCAATTGGCTGATATTTTTACAAAACCACTTCCATTCGATCAATTCAACAACATTAGGAAGCAACTACTTATTACTCCTTTGGAAGATGTTTTCTTTGATATCTGCGGTTCTTAAAACGAATACTTATTTAATTGTATCATTTTGGCTTTTCAATGAACATCTTTTTTATTAGATTTGATGGGATATCTAATTAAGGGGGAGTTTTTATTAAAACGGTTATCTTTTTGAAATGACAAAGGGGGAGAGATATATAAAACTATAACTTAGTATCTATGACAAACTCAATCAATGAGTTTCATAAATATACTCTTGGCTTTACATTGAAAGTTGCTATATTCCCGAATGAACTGGAATTCATGTTCCATAATTCATCGGGAATAATAAGCACACATTTTATACACAAGAGGAAAAGTTACAAATGGCAATCTAAAGGTATGACATTTATATGTTTTATATTTCCTTTATTTATATTTTGGAAATGTTTGTCATCTTCAAAAAGGGGGAGATTGTTGGCTAAATGGACATCTATAAAATCCCTTTGTTTTGATTATGACAAACATTTCATTCTTATTTATCTGACGAGCTACTTGAGTGTGCAGGATGACAACACTACAAGGGAAATCCAACAAAGAAATATTTATATTTTCATGCAAATGTAATCATTGTAAAAACTTGTACAGAAATATAATGTACAAGTACTTAGAATCACATGTAAATCAAGCATTGGATTATCCCTAGCTAAACACCTTAGTCATCCATTCAATAGGATCACCTATGCACACTCACACATATAATAATGCCTAACTTGAAACCTTAAAACAGGATCTATCTCGGTCGACCAACTCCTCGACCGAGACACTCTCGGTCGACCACACTCTCGACCGAGAAAGATCCAAGTAGCCGTTAGACACATCTGCAAACTACTTAGTCCAAGAGAAGCCTGTCGGTCGACATACCCTCGACCGAGAGGTATCTCGGTCGACCTCTATTCGACCGAGACTATCTCTGGAATTAGCCGTTAAACAATTGACAAAGTAGTTATAAAGAAGTGGCAAATCAGAGAACCTGTCGGTCGACAAGCTTTCGACCGAGAGGTGTCTCGGTCGACCATTCCTCGACCGAGACGATCTCTGACAGACTTTGCAGAAAAAGTAACTAGCCGTTGCAAAAGCAACTAGTTTACCCTTAACGGCTAGTTAAGCACTTAGAACCCCCTAGAAGTTGTCTAGAACGTCCTTAAGCTTCCTTTGACCATTCCTATAAATAGGACAAGCCTTAGGACACTAAAACTTACTTGCTACACTTGCTATACTTGAGAAAACACTTGAGCTCTCTTGTGCAATCTGTTGTGAATTGAGCATTGTGATCAATTGGCTACTTTCCTCTTAGCTCAAGCTCGTCCTATAGGCTAGATTTTCCTAACCCTAACAATCACAAGTCCATCCTCTTGGCTAGGAAAATCCAAACGCTTGATCTAGGCAAATCAAGCCTTGAGCTTCAAGGATAAGTTGTATTTTCTCTTATTTCTTTCTTGTTCCTTGTATTACTTGTTCTCTCCTTGCTACTCCAGGTAGGAGGCTGCGGATTGGAGAGGGTGAAGCTCTTCGTGGTGAAGAGGAGGAACTTTGGACTACTTCAGAAGGCTGTCTTGATGGGAAGCTACTTCGGGAGGAAGGCTACTTCAAGGGGGAGCTTGAAGTTACTTCAAGGAAGGTTGCTTCGAGGTTGGCAAGACTACTTCAAGGCGAAGGCTGTCCAAAGGGTGTTTGGAAAGTATTGTAAATTTTATGTAATATCCTTGCGAGGTAATAAAATTTAGTACTTTCAAAATCCCGGTTGGGTAAGCAACCGGGTAGTGGATTGACTCCTTAGTATTTGCTAAGGTGGAACCACTCTAAACACCTGTGTTCCTCTTCTTAAATCTTTACTTTGGTTGTTTGGTTTAATTAATTGTTAAAATCTCTATAAAACTCTATTCACCCCCCCTCTAGTAGTTTTCACATCTTTGTCCAAACAAGAGACGGAAATGATATTCCTATTTATGGCAGGTACATAATAGCAGTTCTTCAACTCTATTATTAGCCCACTAGGTAGAGTTAACTCATAGGTTCCTACGGCACTGGCGGCAACTCTTGCCCCATTGGCAACACGTAGTTCAACCTCGCCTTTCCCTAAAGGCGTACTTCTTTTAAGATCCTTCACATTTGAACAAATGTGAGATCCGCATCCGGTATCAAGTACCCATGACGAAGAAGTAGTAAAGTTAATCTCTATCACGTATACACCAGAAGTAGAGATCTCTATCTCCGACTTCTTCTTCCATTGTTCCTTCCATCCTCTCCATGTAGAAGAAATTGGTTTGGCGAGAGAACACTTCTCTCCCTTACCTACTTTCTTCTTCACCAACGCATTAAGCGTACATAGAGTGGATTCTAATGCTCCTGGTATATCTGGATTGTGCAGAACACTTCTCACAGTCCTCAACCAGTTATGGAATTTATTCTCAATTAACTTGCCCATTTTAAAAGATGATTCTTTTGCCATTCTACAAGAGAAAATTTGCATTTGTCAAAACCTTTTTGATTTGATTTGAATAAAAATTGATGATAGTTAATTAGGCCTTTAATTAATTACCGCTCCCACTATTTTGACTCAAATTGATAGCCCTCACCATCAATTCGGAAGATTGCAGCGTACAATCTTCTAGTGGGTCAAGATCCTAGAATCCTTTAAGCCATGGACCAGCTTTGGCTGTCACCCACAACTCAAATCTTCCGGGTAGGCAACTCTTGCCAATTGCATCATATGCAACTCTTGATGAATGAACATGCGCAACACCTTGCCATGAACATTCTGTGCCTCTGGGCTTAGACGCTCTAAGAATCACCAGTTAAGTCTAACCCAAAAACCGACACGGTAAACATGCACCCTGCTTTGGCAGAAGCTACATGTCGACCCTTCACACTTCCACAAGATAGACGGCGCACCACGCTTTGGCGTAACCTACGCTTGGTCGATCAAGTTTGCCATGTGTGTCGCTAATGGAAGGCATATAAGACTTAATATTTAATAAGGGATTTGGTTTTATATACATATACATATCCAATGACCACAATATATAGTACGTATCATATACATCCTATATCCCACAGAAAACATGCATAAACGATAAAAAGCAATGATTATGGCCATCCTATTTGTGATTCCTCGAGCCAAGAGGAATCACGGTCATCTAGGTCTACATCACATGCAACCTGTACAAGATGAAATCTGTGCCTGCCTTTCTGGGTTTGATCAGCTCATCTCCATGACTGATCGGCTCGCCATCAGATAGGTTGCTCGGGTGCTACCAGCCGATCGACTGGCACCTCCAGCCGATCGGTTCACCGGTCATCGTGCATCTCCTCAGGTCGCCACCTGCTCATCTCGTTCCTCGAACTGGCCGTCTGGATCACCAACCGATCGGTTCACTCCTTGAACCGATCGTCTTCAGGTTGTCCGCCGTTCTTTGACATAACAGGAAATAAAATCTATCCTATTTACAATTGAATTGAGAAACCCCGAGTTACATTCGGGGGGAGCAAAGGTACGAAAAGAATTCTCGAATTATTTCAAGTTACATCAGGAATATGAGAAAGGGAATCGGTGCACAGACCGAGATGCAAGCAACCACACAAACAACCATACACAAATATAGGGGTTTATAGGCCATAATCATGCTACACATCCACCACAAAACTCGTTTAAGGGCGACGCGTATCGAGTGCATTAATATTACATATCATATATGTATATTAGGGATTTGTGGATTGGACATGTATAAAGCCGATATTATTCGCATCGCATGCAATAAATAAAGGCGACAAACCAAAATCGATCATATCGATAATCCTAAAATATAGAGCGGTTGACGTGGCTCTGATACCACTGTAGGGTTTTAGAGGAGGCAGAGAAGCAGCGGAAACAAAAATTTTCTCCCCAAACCCGGAACAAAAGGAATCGCGTCAACATCTATATAATAGGAAAGATGGTTTGTGAATCATACCTTGTCCCGAGGCTTGCTTGGCGACAATACCACGCGCCTTGCGTGGTCTTCACCTCCGGTCTTGGACGGTGTCTATGCAGCTCCTGGTCGCACCGGGACTGAAGACTCCTCCTCCTACCAGACTGTCGGACGACAGTTGTCCTCCTGAGCGGCAGTGACCTCCCGCCTCTGAAGTAGTCCACACGGACCACCCGGAACTCCACTCTCCTTGTCCCACAAGGAAGTGGAAGGAGTCGCACCCTCCTGTTGACGTACTAGTCGCCAACACACTCTCCTGCTGTCGACTGCAACTGCAGTTGTCCTTCCCTTGCTGCACCTCCCTTTGCGGGAAGCACTTGCTCGGGCTCTCTGTCGGTTACCAAAACCAGAGAGAACGATAACTTTGCAGAGCAATCAACTTGCACTGAGTTGTATCTTGATAAGCCCCCAATACCCCTATATATAGGTGGGTCATGGGATAGGGTTCTCTGTGCCCGGCAATACGGGACTAATGCAGGAGTAGAAGGATTCGAGAATTTTCCACAAAAGGCAACCGGTTCGCAACTTGAAATGATCGGTTCACAACTGAACCGATCAGTTCGGCCATTGAGCCGATCGGTTGGACCTGAGCCGATCGTTTGGGGCACTCCAACCGATCGGTTGGTGCCCTGAACCGATCGGTTCATAGTCCTAATCCGGCTCAAAAATACTTTCCTTGTTTCGTTCCCAATTGGTATCGAATACCAATGTTATTCCCAATCGAATTGGGCAATTTGAAACCAAAGGAAAATTCTTGCCGACATGACTTTTCCCAACTGGTCGGTTGCACCAGTTGAGCCGATCGGTTCAACCCTTGGACCGGTCGTTTCAACCTGGGCATGAGCCGATCGGCCTGGACACTCCAGCCGACCGGTTCAGCAACCTCATCCGACCGGTTCATCACATGAACCGATCGGTTGGGAGCACAGGTTGGGCAAAATCAGTCAATTGTGATTTCAATCAATCCGATACTCCAATCAATGCGTCCAACACCTTGAACTATACGATATTGAGCCATCGACTGATTGAGTGTTTAATTGAACTACTAAACTCCTTTAGTAATCAATCTAAACATTGCTTGTGGACAAAACTCCTCTTCCAGGTTGAATCCTATGTGTGTGACCCTACAGGTCCATTTCACATTGGCAGTGAAAGTCCATAACACTTATGACTTCACAAGCAAAGAGCGGTGCCTAGTCACACATCATTGCTACCCAAGTGAAAGTAGAAAGTTGGAGAACAACTTTCATCCTACAATCCGTGAATGGTGTTACAGTGAATGTATAATTCCTTTGTCACTGATATCCAGAATGAACTCGAGGCATGGAACAGTCATCCTGTCAATGTTCATTCATTTCCTTGATCTCAGAGTAGACCGAGTGAGATGTGTATGACATCAATATCACATATTGATTCACACGTGCATGCGCATGCCTTTCTCAATCCTACTCATCAAGTGGCCAAGGATATCAAACTCCCTTAGGAGGGAAAAATCCCATATCTATCACTCACCCCTCAAAAGCCCCATGTGTCAAAGCCACCCAATCATCACCTTTATAACAACCCATGTTTCAGGACTGCGTTTGATGATGTCAAAGTGTACCCAACGACATGTGTTGAGTGTAGTGATTTCAGGTCTAAGAATCACACTCACCACCATCACTGTGAGAGCTGACTGTGACTACCATGTCATGGTTCCATGTGTCACTCTCACGGCGGGTCTGTCCGGTACCTTGTTCTCTAACAAGTACCTATGTGCTTGGTTTGATATCACCATATCATGACTAATGAGATTATGTCATCAACCAACACACAATCTAGTCTTTAGTGTTATTGATGTCTATGGTTATTTCCATAATAACAACCGACTAGGGACTAAACAAGAATGTATACTCTTAACATCCATATGATCTCATCGTTTAGGTCATGAACCTAAAAGCATACGTCATTGAGTAAAACCATTCTTTAGACATCTATCATGTTACACCATCATCTCAGAAATAGTTCAAACATATAGATTGGAAATTGCCTTTATTATTATTCAAATCATTTACAAAGTATCCCATTACAATCATCATATGACTTGCTCTATGGGCATACATACCAACAACAGGCACATCATGCAATCTCAAAGTATATAGAAAACAAAGACGAGAGAAACAAACAGTCTAAGCCATAATAAGAATATGGTAAAACATGGTACCAACTCATAAGATATAGCAAATCAAAGAGTAAATGTTCATATAAATAAGATTACAACCCATAGAGCAAGTTCTAATAAAACAACTACATGCCAAAATAATGAAAGTTAAGATGACAAAATAGTACAACTCAGAAAATCTGTCCAAATGTTTCTAATACAAAATAGCCTAGAAAGATATACATGATCAACATCTAGAATAAAAACTAAGAACAACTAGATATCTAATCTATCTCTATCAACAACATCATCATCCTCAACATCAGGCTCGTAGTCTTCATCTCCGTCTGAAGGTGCAGTAGCATCACCTTCATCACCGAAGTCACCAACGAAGCCATTAGAACCATCATCATCAGAAGCATCACCATCCTCCTCATCATCACCAACAACCTCATGTAACACCCCACTTCATGAATATATAATGTAACTGAGTGGAAGTATTTATCTTGAGTTGGATGCCACAATAAGGTAATCATTGCAAATAAATAAATGAATTACCATTAAGATTCATACATTGTTCTTTACATAGGAAACTGTGTACATGTCTAAACATTTCTAAGTATGGAAATCTAAATATAAAAGTAAACATCTTTATATCATTGGATCGATTACAATGGATGGCACCTGACCAGTTAGGTTCTGAAGGTCTTCTAGCCCTTGCTTGATTCTCTTTAGTCCTTATTTGCTCCAATATCTGGGGACATCACGTCCCCAACCATGCAAAGGGGAAAGTCATCACATCAGTAAACAATACTGTCACTTTATAATAAGAGAAAAGTAAATATACTTGACATGTAAAAAAACATGACATGAATTGACTATAACCATTCTTGAATATCATTATTAACATAAATAATTGAAAAGAAATTGTATGCGTCCCTCTATGATGCCCCCTTAGGAGAACATGATTGCTAGGAAAGCCCTTGATGACCCTTTTGAGGTCCATGATTCGGGAGCATAAAAATATTATTTCAATTCCACTTAACTTGATCATTTACATGAGATTAACATTAACATGATCTTTAAACTTAACATTATGGGTCATTTATCATAAACTTTAATCATAGTGAGCATTTTAAACATAAGACATAACATATATCAATCATCAATCCATAACATACAGTGATCATGATTAAACATTAAACTTGTAATAATAATGTCTACTTTATACTTAACATGCAAACAACCATAATTACTTGTGCTCAGCAGCATGACCCATTTACCTTGGAGCAAAGCTGATCCTAAGATAGTCCCCCTATGATCTTGATCAAATCTAGGTCTTCTCTTGTCTTGATTAGGCCCTGAACACATGTTTATAATTATTAAGCATCATAATCAATACCTTGTATTGATCCTAGGTTGAACTAAGGTGAACTAGGGTTTGGGCATATTAGGATTAAGGTTACTGATCAACATCATCAATTAGGAAAACTAGGTTATATTAGATCATATTAATTACATGTAACATCTTAGTTAGGTTTCAAGGTTTAAACTAGGGTTTTTAATAATACATCAAAACAAGAAGGCAAAACATGACCTAGAAATCATAAAATCGTATTCCTATCAAAAACGCTTTCCAATGACTATTTATTTGTATTTTTCTGACCACCCTATGATTTATAGTGAATATTATATATTTGACCAATCAGAACTAAGAAAAATATTGTGTGACATCTTTTAAATCCATGATTATTTCGATGTAAATGAATTAAGGAAATGCCCAAAGTACGTTAGCCTCAAATAAGGTGATCTTAAAAGGAATGAATGGATTACCCATCTCATTGAGGAGCACCTCCTTTTCAGGGAGCCCATCACTAAAAACTCCATGGTTAAGCATTTTCCAACTAGAAGGGTACAAGGATGGATGACCAGATGGGATGTTGATCTCAAGTTGTGCGTAAGTGAAGACAAAGAGCACAACTGGGGCTACTGGTAGTATTTAGGTACTTATCATTTGTAGAACTATATTAGAACCTTCCGTGGTGTGCTTGGGGATTACAAACTTACTTTTCTATGCTTGGAAGTGATGTAGGCTTCATTCTAGTATCTTGTTCTATATGGACTATGAACATAGATACCATGAATGGATTCTTCAAAAACAAATTAGTAAGGGGGTGATCCTACCTCCTTACATAAAACCTAGTAGAATACCATCAAATTGTTCAATATTATTTATTATTATTATTTATATTAAATGTGACAATAAAAAAGAACATATAAGTAAAATTGTTTGTATATTATATATTAAAACACAAAGGTTACATAGATATAATTGCATCTGGATTCGCTATGACAAAATGATATGAAAGAGGTTGTTCCAGTTAGTCATTATGAGGCACATAATGAAGTAAGGCCAACAACCTGATTCTGGTTGGTCAATCCTGTGGGCCGGATTTACTAATCTCCAAACCAATGGAAATAAACGAAGTAGGCTGGTCATAGTTGCATGCCAGTATTGACCAAGAAAGAAAGAACGACGGCTGTTTGTACCATTCTTTCGGGTTCTTCACAGTAGAGTGGATAAGGCTCTTGTAACGAGGCATTGTGGGCAAAAGGCATGCTTATTAGAAAAGACAGACAAACATTGAGTTCATCTATTATACACAACTAATAGTTCTATTTTTTCATCGTCCTTTGTACATTAATGATTGGTGATTTTTTTTACTCCTCCAAGTATAAATGTCCAAAGATTATTATTTTAAGAATTGAAACACAATTTATGTAGCTTTTTGATATTTCATACCTTAAATATCTTGTCAAACAGCATGGGTATTACCTTTTATTGGGCATTATTTCCTAGATGAGTAGTGTAACATCCCAGGATTTGAGGCCTCAGATAAGTTGATCTTAAAAGGAATGATTGGACTACCCATATCACCAAGGTGCACCTCCTTTTTCGGGAGCCCATCACTAAGAACTCCATAGTTAAGCGTGCTCAGCTTGGAGTAGTACTAGGATGGGTGACCTGTCGAGAAGTTGATCCTGGCATGCACGTCAGTGAGGACAAAGTGCGCAATTAAGGCTAGTGGTGGTCTGTGGGGCCAGTCGTCATTCCTGAAACTCTGCTAGACCCTCAGGTAGTGGGCCCAGGCGTTACAAATGGTATCAGAGCCATAACCCCTCCAGTAGGTGGGGCCCACATGGGCATGTGGCATGCCGGTCTTGAGCCGTGCAGTCCAGGCAAGTTGTAAAGGGCTATCCGTAGAGACGAGATGGAGCCACCCTTGCGCTGGTAGCCATGGACGGGAGCTGGATGTCCATGGGCCATTGTGGGTCTGCACTGAAATGGGGTCAGATTATGAGGCCATATAGTTGAGACTTGACGAGGACATCAAGAGTCTAAGTGGGGGAGATTGTAACATCCCAGGATTTGAGGCCTCAGATAAGTTGATCTTAAAAGGAATGATTGGACTACCCATATCACCAAGGTGCACCTCCTTTTTCGGGAGCCCATCACTAAGAACTCCATAGTTAAGCGTGCTCAGCTTGGAGTAGTACTAGGATGGGTGACCTGTCGAGAAGTTGATCCTGGCATGCACGTCAGTGAGGACAAAGTGCGCAGTTAAGGCTAGTGGTGGTCTGTGGGGCCAGTCGTCATTCCTGAAACTCTGCTAGACCCTCAGGCAGTGGGCCCAGGCGTTACAAGTAGTGCATGATTTCTATATTTTTGTTCGATGCGTTAAAGCTCGCTCCTTTTGTTGTAATTGGAGTCACTAAACTTGATGTGTAGATTATAAACTACTTTTATATGTCTTATAAGAACTATTTGATTATTTATTTGCAGCATACATTCAAACATGGATCATTGTAAATCATATTCAAATCTTGATATTCATAAAGATACATTATTTTGCAACTTAGAACAATCTAAACCTCAATGTGATGAAAATTTTAACAATAATTCTACTATTGTTCAAGAAATATCTCATGACCTGAATAACATCACAGTCATGGATGCTATCATTGATTTAGAAAAGATTTCATAGATAGGGAGAGAATTTGAGATAGATGAGATTGATGTTAACAATATTTACAATGATTATGCTAAGGTGTTGGGCTTTAGCATTCACAGAAGTACATTCTATAAAAATAATCTTGGTATTTTGTTGGATAGAATATATTGTTGTTCTTTTCAAGGTCAACGAGGACCAGATAAAAGGTGTGTTATTGTAAAAATATTTTCTCCTAAAAGTATGTGTGGTTTTCTAGCTCATATTAAAGTTCAAAGGCGAATTAATGAAAAATATCAGAAAATGAACTTTATTTCAGAGCATTCTCATTATTTGGTGTCTCCTAGTAAAAGTTTTGTATTATGCTCAGATAAAAAGTTGAAATTTCACACACTATTGAGGCACCAGTCTGGAATAACTCCTAAAGCAAGAATGGCTCACATAACAAAAAGAGTCAATGGTAGAGAAAATCTTGGTTTAGCAGAAGATTATAGAAATTATCTGTCAAAAAATGATTTATGCAAATGATGATTGGAGAGATCGGTGGTGTATTGGAGTATTCACAAAATAGACAGTTGAATGATCATGATTTTTCATATGCTATTCAAGTTGATGTAGATGATCTTATAACTGACATTTTCTTGGTTGATGCTAGAATGAAATATGACTATTCTTATTTTGGTGATGTTGTTTGTTTTGATACAACGCAAAAGAAAAATAAAGAAGGTATTCTATTTGCACTTTATGTTGGTGTAAATAATCACAAACAAACTATTATATTTGGGGATGCCTTATTGTATGATGAGACATCTGAAACATCTATTGGCTATTCAATACATTTGCTAAAACAATGTCAGGAAAGAAAACTGGACCAAAAATGTCAGGAAAGAAATTGAAGACTATCCTCACATATCAAGATTCAACCATGGTCAAAGCATTGTCTTCAGAATGACGTGAAATATTTTATTGTTTATGCATCTGGAATATGTATCAAAATGCAGCCAAGCACCTTAGTGATGTATTTGAAAAGTTTCATGAATTTGCTAAAGATTTTAATAAATGTATTTATGAACATGATGAAAAAGCGGCGTTCTTAAATGCTTGGAACTCAATGATTGAAAAATATAACTTAAGTGACAATTCGTGTATGTAACAACAATTTGAATTGAAAGAAAAATGATCCTTGGTGTATGAAAGAGAAACTTTTTGTGCTGACATGTTTAGCACACAACGGAACGAAAGCATGAATAGTCAAGTCAAGAGATACATTGGTTATCAATATGATCTATTGAAATTTTTTCATCATTTTGAAGAGTTGATAATAGGAGGAACGAAGAAAGAAAGGCAGATGTTAAAGCAGATCAAACTAGGCCTTTCATACCATATCCAATCTTAGTACACACAAGTGAATCATACACTCCTGTAATTTTCAAAATGCTTCAACGTGAATTATGGTTAATGTGGGATTATGAACAACATCTTGTTAGTGTTGATGGATCAATATCTACTTATAAAATTACTCCCCCTAAGAAGTCACTTCTTCATATTGTTGAATTTGATTCTGACAAGGAAAATATCGCCTGTAATTGTAAAAAAAATCACTTTTGTTGGAATCGAATGTTCACATGTGTTGAAAGTTATTTCTTTTCATAATCTGGAGAGTGTTCCTGATAAGTATATATTGAGTAGAGGGACAAAGAAAGCAAAATCTTCTTCAAACAAATATATTGTGTCGCATCATACACATGTTGATTAGAAATTGACTACAAAATTATGATACAAATAATTGTGTCATATGTATATGCAAGTAGCAGAACATACTTCATTGACCGAAGAAACTTATGAACTTGCTTCAAGATATCCTGGAGATTTTTTTGATGTTATGGAATTTAAACTACAAGAGTCTACTATTGATGATCGTAGAAAAGACAGGAATATATATTGTAGTTTGGACATTGGTATTAGAAACCAATATAGTTAGCATGATGGAATTGACTGTGGCTCAAACCATGTGAAAGGAATAAAACAAAGACCATGCAAAACAAAATCGTCTAAGAAGTTAATGGGAGCATTAAAAAGATCTTGCAAGAAGAAAAGAACAAAAAGGCCAAAGCAGACACGGAACCAAAAGACAGCCAAGGTAATTGAACAAACTATTTATATATAAGGTTTCTATGTTTGTTATTACAAACTAAGATATTATTTTAAAGAATTTTGGTCACAATAAAGGTGTAGCGGAATATACCCAACAACCCCAGATGAAGAAAATTGTGAAGGTAATTGATATTTTGTTTTCCTTTAATAGTTGCTATTGGGAAATCTTATGGATTTATTGTATAAGATACAAATGTTGTTTATTTTTCTAAAATGTATAAAAATGCACATGACATTGGTGATATATATAGAGATAATGTGAACAAGGTATAATTCCGAATTTAACATATCATTTTATTAGTAAAAAATTTCAACATTATTTATCAAACTTTATATAATTTATGAACCTAAAACTTTTATAATTCACATTTATAATCTACATTTTAGTGACATATATTGTAACATATATTTTAGTGATTGTTGATTTACAATAGATTGAACATATTTACTAATGTTTGTTTATCTTAATAGGTTGATTCGGCTGAGTCAGTGACTAAAAAGACAAATGAATATCATATCACTGGAGTTCGCACGTGAAGTATTGAAAAGATTTTAGCATCACAATTATATGTAAAGCAATATTTTAATAAGTATGCTAAGATTATTATATGTAATTGATCTTTTCTTTTACATTTTTTGTGTGGATAACTTATATTAACCATCTGATTACATGAGTGGTATGATTTTTTCATTTTTGTTTGCCACGTGAAAGGTGATTATTAATGACTTATAAACCTTACCTTATCGGAGAGAAATTGGTAGAAGAGTGATCGAATAAGCGTTTGTGTGTCGAAATATTGTATTATATTATTATTAGCAATGGCAATTGTAAATAATTATTTTCTTGCAATTTTCATTTTCATCGGTGGTGGCATGTGAATATCAATCATTTAAAAAAAAATGTTGAACAACTAGTAATTATTGCATCCGCGTGCCCAAACACTGTATTAAGCCATTATTGGTGGTGGCGATTGCAAAAAATTATTTATTTGTAATTTGTTTCGCCAACGGTGGCATGTGAATATCGGTCCCTTAGACAAAATATTGGGCAATCCGTGAATATTACATCTACGTTTCTACACATTGTATAAAGTCGTTATTGCCCAGTGATTAGCAACTGCATGTCCATATACTGTATAAAATCATTATTGGAGGCAAATATTACAAATATTAATTTTGATTGTGGTGCATGTGAATATCGATCTCTTTGATAAAACGCTAGATAATCAGTAAATGATTGGACCCCCATGTCGATCTGAATGAATCAATCTTTCCACCGAAGTCAATCTTTGCCTGCTAGGCAAGATGATAGCAAGTTACAAATCCATACAGTGTATTGCATCATTATTGGATACGGAGATTGCAAATATTATTTTGTTTACAATTTTTATGTGGCAGTGGTGCTAATATCAGTCTCTTCGACAAAATAGGAGAAAGGTAGTTATTGCAACTATATTCCCAATTCATTATTGGTGGCAGTGGTTGTAAATATTATCTATTTACCAATTTTGTTTCGATAGTAGTGGCATGTAAATATCGATCAATTTGACAAAACATTAAAACGTTGTAGTTGTTGTAACTATGTGGAAAAATATTATTGAATTATTATTGAAAACATTAACGGTAGACTCCGTGTTGTAATAATAAAAAGATAACTTGGTCAATAATGATTTAACTCTGGGTACCAGCCAGCCCTATTCGGTTTCTTTTGTCTTGATTCAGATATTGCGAATCAGTGCCAGCCCTATTCGCAGGACTGACCGACCGGAACCAAGCTGTTGCCCTGCTTGCATACGTGTCTCACAATGATAGATTGGAACAGACTTTTGTCACATCGTTCTAACACAGAAAATCCCGATGCCATATAATTAGTTGAGTATAGATGAGTAACTAGAAAAGCGTAAAGGAATATCCGTTTTAATTCTTTCCGAATGGAGTTTGTTGGAGGGGTGATAGGAATTTAGGATGAATGGGAAGAAGCTTTATGGAATATTGGAAAATGTGAGGGGATGACCGAAAAAATAGAATATATTTTTACTCACAATGTCACCATTGAACTCCATTCAAAATCTTTAGCGTCTTTGACAAAAACAAAAAAAATGTTAGCCAAATGGATAATTAGGTAACGTCAAGGCTGGTCATTTTTAGTGGAACCAGCCATAAAATAGTTGACATTTATTCAAAATAAGAAAAGGAACGATATTAGTCTATCTAAGAGAGTAGTTTATCATGACCTTAGCTACTAGTGCATCATATGCAAGGTTAGCGACCCAACTCCATTAGTGTTAATGGAGCCTAAGCACCTCTCCAAACTCAATGACTCCTCCCTCTCCTACTTAGGGATGAAAATGAGTTTGATTGCATGACACGGGAGGTAAAGGTGGGGAGGCACATGCACATTTGACGTGCTAGGCAAAACCACCCCCAACCCGCTTCCATCATGTGCCCCACCAACCTTTATGTCACCCTATACCGCATATGCATCCGTCTCATTTACCTTCCTTCAGTTGTCATATCTTTTTTATTTTTTTGGACAAGAAAAATGAAGAAGGGTGTGATGGAGGAATTTGTAGAATTGAAGCGAGAAGTGATCAAGAAATCAATAAGAAAAAGGAGGGAAATGATTATCAAAGTAATAGGAGAGAGGAGGAAGTGATATGGGAAGCAACGGGAGAGTTTAGAGAAATAAATAAAAAGAGGAGGGAAGTAACTAGGGGAGAGGAGGAAAATGATGAAGTGAAAAAATAAAGGATGGAAATGATTGAAGAATTCTTTAAAAATAGGAAGGAAGTGATGAAAAAATAATGTGAAAGTAGAAGGAAATGATGAATAAATTATATGAGAGAGGAGGACAGGGATGAGGGATGTAATAGGAGAGATGAGATAAATAAAGGAAAAGACGAGTAATAGTAAAGAGAATTTACACATCCTTTTGTTGATTCCATGCATGTATATTTTTGTATGAAATTCACCTCTTCCTTGTACACGTGTGTAATATTTCTATAACAGTTGAAAATTTGGCGCCTCTTTTTGTTGATTACACACATTCTTTTATAAAAAAATGTGCCTTTTCTTAAGACTTACGCACCTACTATTTTTTATATATGCATCATATTTTTATTTACGTTTCGAATTTTTGCAGCTAGACTTGGTGATTTTGCACATACTTTACATACAATGCTCCCCCTTTTCATAATTACACGCACGTTTTTGTTTGAAATGTGCCTCTTTGTTAGACTCATATGTCTATTATTTTTATATAATAACTGGAAATTTAGCATATTTTTCAATTACTACCTGCATGTTTGTGCATGAAATGTGTCTCTTTTTTTGGCTTAAGACCTACTATTTTTATAAAGTACATCATATTTTTCTTGAATTGTGTATCATTTTGGATATTTCATTCATGCATTTAGTAATTTCACACGTACTTCACGTGTATTGCGCCTATTTTTTTTATGAACGAGAGAACCCACCCCGGGCGAAGCCGACATGGTAAACTCTCGAGGCATGAGAGGGTGTGGTCCGGTCACCCCCTCCTGCACCTAATCAACGTGGATTGCCATTTGCAAAGTGCCTTCGGTGAGTTTCGAACTCGGGTCCTTCATTGGGACTTACCTAGCTCTTACCACCCGGGCTACTATGGTCGGACTATTGCGCCTATTTTTGGTAATTGTGCATATATTTTTGAATGAAATGTGTCTCTTTCTTAGACTCATGCGCCTACTGCTTTTGTGTAATATCTAAAATTTGTCCTCTCTTTCTTGTGATCCTGTGAATATTTACGGAGAGTCAGCGCTTATTTTTGGTATTTTCATGCATGATTTACATGCCACACGCCTCATTTTAGAAATTATACACATATTTTTACATAAAAGGCACATTTTCCTTGGACTCATGCTACTACTATTTTTGTATGATAGTGAAAGATTTGATGCCTCCTTTGGTGATTACGCATATTCTTTTATATGAAACATGCATCTTTCTTGGACTAATGCGCCTATTATTTTTCGCAACGTGCATTATTTTACCTATGGCGTGTATATCTTTTTAGAGATTTAGTGTCTGCTTTTGATAATTCTACACATACCTTTAATAATTAAACACGTGTTTTTGCATTTAATGCACATCTTCCTTACGTCATGTGTATATTATTTTTGTGTAACAATCGGAGATTTCAACTTTTTTTTGTGATTACCCGCATGTGTTTGCATAAAATAAGTCCCATTCTTAGACTAATGAACCTGCTGTTGTTTTACATGTGCATCATATTTTGGACATGAGTGCGCATATTTTCAAGATTTGGCACATTTTGGTGGTTTCACACATTCTATATAAGCAATGTTACTCCTTTCGGTAATTATGCACATGGTTTTGCAAAAAAATGTGCTTTTTTATTGAGCTCATGTGACTATTGTTTTTGTACGATGGGAGATTTGACGCCTCTTTTTTGGTCAATACGTGCATGCATTTGCATAAAATATGTCTTTTTTCTTAGGCTAGTGCATGAACTATCTTTCTATAATTGCGTCATAATTAGGCTATAGTGTGTGCATCCTTTTGGAGATGTGACACCTACTTCTCGTGATTTTGTGTATGTTTTACATTCAATGCTTCTCCTTTTGGTAATTATGTACCTCTTTTCTGCACATGTTTCTCTAACTCCTTCACTTTGCTCCTCTCTCTAACTCTTTACACCCCTCCTTACATCCTACCACTCTCCACATTACTTCATCTCTAATATTACTTTTATTATCACTTCTCTCCTCTCATTTTGTTATCTTCTTTTACTTCACATATGTTTTCCATTACCTCTCTCCTCACATCCCTCACTCCCCGTTATTTCCTACCACTCTTGCATTTCTCCCCTCGTCACAATCCTCGTCTACTTCCCTTGTCACTTCCGATATATTTCCCATTACTTTCCTCCTCACATTCCTAGTCTCTCCTCATTACTTTCTCACACTGTTGTATTACTTCCCTTCTCGCATCCCTCTTCTACATTCTTCCTCATTTCCCACCTATTTCACATTACCTCTCTCCTCACATCCCTTCTATCTCCCTATTCTTTCCTTCCACTCTCATGTTTATATCATCACTTCCCTTCTCTCTCATTAATCTTTACTTCACTCTTCTCCCCTTTATTACTTTCCTCATGTCCTCTCTTTACTTCTCTCCACCATTTTTAGTTTTTCTCCTCGAAAATGAAGGGTCCATTCATTCCGTTTCTTACTTTCTTCCTTTCCTATCATTCTCACTCCACCTTTGATAGTTTACTTTCCATGTTACATAGATGACCCTTTGCCATTTAGAATAAGGGAACTAAACATGTCTAGGTAAAGGCATTGTATACAAGCAAACGTAATTGCACGATTTTAAAACACAATTATCCATGTTGTGTGCATTGAATAGAGAGACACAACAACAAAATACAGTAACATTATGTTCTTTTTCCTTGACAGAATCGCTCAACACATTGATTTAGTAAGAAACCAATCACTATGTTAAACTAATGGCATGAAAAAGTGTTAAGATGACAATAATTTAATAAAACAAAAGAGATTGGGAATGTGTAGACTGGAATCGCGTAACATGAATGAGAAACGAACAGATATATACAGAAGATGTCCCCATTAATACCTTAAACGTTTCGTTGTATTTATTCAGAGATTTCATGCATTACACTAAATATTTATTTTATTGATGTATGGAAGGATTATTAATATGCATTATATTAAACATTTATTTTTATTTGTAATAGAAGATTATATACATCGGGAACGGCAGTTAATGATTATATTCCAGTGAGTAATCCGGAAACTCATAATTTATATTCTAGTGCAGATGTAAAGTCAATCAAGTTTTTGCGGTTGGCTAATGGGCAGTACGCTCTTTTTCATTCCGCCAGTAACTAGTATAAATAAAACACATCGTTGGGCATTCGGTCCGGGAATGTTCTACGAGTGTGGAGGAGTATTCAGATGGCCTTCTGGAAGATGCAGATCTATGTCGTTCTGCTTGAAGCGAAAGAGGACACCTATGTCACGACCAAGGAATGGTGTGAGAGTTTCCTTCCCGCTAGGTTCCGTGAGGGGAGCTCGTCTTCTGAAAACCAGTTAATGTTCGTGTATGAAAACGTTGTAACCGGGTTTGCGGCGAAATTGACTGAAGAAGAAGTTCAGGCGACGGGGACGAAGAAAGGATTTCTGCATGCAATTCTTGACGGTGACAGCGGCATCCACATCCAGACCACCCACACCCCCAGCTTTCTAGGAATACGTCGTTGCTCATCATCAGGACTGTCGTCCTCTCCTAATGATGGAGCCGGTACAGTCATAGGAGTGATCGATACGGGCATTAATCCCACGCACGTGGCTTTCCAAGGCGACGGATTGGTGCCTCCGCCGGAGAAGTGGAGAGGACAGAATGATTTTCTAGAACAGGATGTGAGGAAGAATACCAGATTAATAGGGGCCCGCAACTGTGTGTACGGGTCAGAGGGTCAACCTTTCGATGAAAATGGTCATGGGAGCCATACGGCAAGTATTGCCGCAGGTGACGCAGTAGGAATTGCACCAGGCGCCTCTATCTCGATTTACAAGGTTACTTCTTCCACAACTTGTCTCAGCTGCAACATACTTGCCGCTATTGATTTCGCAGTTGGCGACGGGGTTGATGTCCTATCCATATCGATTGCCTTCAACAAACCTCAGGAATATTACAATAATGTAATTGCGATCGGGGCATTTGGAGCGATGCGGAAGGGAATAGTAGTATGTTGTGCTGCGGGGAACAATGGACCAAGGTTTTACACTGTTGGCAATACTATAACGGCAGACCTTCACGCGCTCCCTGCGGCTCAGGTTAGCTATGAAGACGGAAACAAAATATCCAGTTACATGCGAAATACATCAAAACCTCTGGCTACTTTCATTTTTCAGGGACCGTCTACGATCAAAGAGGAGAACCCACTATGGCATTTTTCTCTTCAAGAGGCGCGAGTCGCATCAGTCCAGGAGTACTCAAACCAGATATCACTGGTCCACGTGTAAACATACTGGCCGCATGGCCTAAGGAGATCACAGCGCCAGAGGCCCTCACACCGTCCTCTTCAACTTCACCAAATTTATCTGCTTATAACATAATTTCTGATACGTCAATGGCCACCCCCCATCTTAGATGGTCGCCTGCGGCCATAAAATTAGGAATCATGACCACTTCTACCACGTCAACAACATCGGGAAAAAAATCAAGGATTTTATGGCCGCGGGCGACCACTTCTACCACAGCCATAAAATTTGTGATTTTTTTCCCAATGTTGTTGACTGTGGTAGAAGTGGTCATGATTGCTGATTTTATGGCCGCGGGCGACCATCTTGTGTGCTCTCCCCTGAGCAGAGCCGCTATCCCACTAAGATGGGGGGTGGCCATTGATGTACCAGAAATTATGTTATAAGCAGATAAATTTGGTGAAGTTGAAGAGATCGGTGCGAGGGCCTCTGGCGCTGCGATCTCCTTAGGCCATGCGGCCAGTATGTTTACACCTAGACCGGTTGAGGTAACATTGCAGTCGTACAAGCTTACCTTTGGCCCTTTGTTGGAGAAGCAGACCGTCTACATCACATTCAAAAACAGAACGGTTAAGCCTAATAACTACTTGCAGGGGGAGCTCCTATTGACTTCAGGCACCTTTGTTGTCCATAGTCCTATTTCAATATATATTTGTAAATAAAGCGCATAAGTAATATGGTTGCATTATTTTTTAATGTTTCCATTTATTATTCCAGAAAAAACTAGATGATGTTCATCTTTTCATGGCTGTTGCCTACATCAAGGCACACAACCTTTTATGATAGGCACCTTTTTAATTCTCATTTTGTGTTATCTTATATATTATCAACTAAGAATTCACATTTCTATTTTCTAATCTGCACTGTTGACGTCGAGAACAAATATTCCTTTCGGTTAGTCGAGAACCATAATACACTTGTACGATCTGTATAAAAATGGCACAGCTGCGTGATATATTTTGGACTGATTCAATATACATTGATGTCTAATTCTTAACCAGTGTTGCTCTAGGTGACTAGAGAATGAATAAACCGGCTACCAAATGGAATAAGACAACTAGCAATTACAATTTCGGCCAAGTCGTCCACTAACTCCTTTAATAAACCAATACACCTCCCGCCAAATGACATACTCGTAGCTCGTGTTCTCATGCACTATTAAGGAGAAAACATCATGTACACAATAATAACATTTACACAATCAAGATCTGCATGATATTTTTAACTAGGCAATACATTTTCTAAATAAAATATCGACATAAATAGGGGAGGGGATAACTCATTGCCCCTTCAATAAGTTGCAAATCAAAATAGAGATGATGAAGAAATTCATCCGTTCTGGGTGACGGAAAAAAACAATGAACATAGGCATGTCATGTAATCTCTATATAAAAATTGTTAAAGAGAACAAAAAAAAGAATCAAGTTTCTTTGAGACTGATGTGTAACGTTATCACCAATTCACTGAAATCCTCAATTGGTATCTTGATTGTTCTGGGATTGCAGTAGTATAGAGACTCCCATGAATCTCTCAGAACGTAGCTGAGCAAGACTTGTAAAGGTACGAAGCTGGGCGATTCCAACTACTACGAACCACCAAAGAAATATCTGGACAGAGATTTCCTGAACGGCTTGATGATGTCTCTTGAGAATAGACTTGGAGAACGATTTTAAGTTGTTTATTTAGGTGTCTCATCTCAAGGAAGTCAAGAACGCAAAATAAGTATAAATTTCCACTTGCCCATTCCCAGAAGTAGCCAGTGCTCCATTATAACAATATTCACTGCAAACAATATTAATATGGTATATTAGCATCATCGAATGTCAACACTACCGTATGACCAAAATGAACCAGCGCCAGTAAGGGTAACACAGTAAGAAAGGAAGTGTCATTCAAAATTGTGCATTTGGTAGTTATTTGCTACCTCCACCAATATAAATTGAGAGATCAATCCAATAGAAGTTCTCCATAACCACTATCATTCACATTTGAGTTAGAATAATACAGTTTCATATCAATAAATGACTATTTAACTTTGGTAAAATTGAAAGCCGTATTTCATTTCCTGGTCATGGGGTACAAGAAAATGGTAGAAGTTATCTGGTGCATACTTCGCAAATAAGGCAATTTTACCTCTTTTAAGGAAGAGGTCACTTCTTAACAACTCCAAAGCGTTAGCCTCATCAACAACATTGAAATAGATTCAATACACCTGTATCAAAAATGGACTTTAACTTAGAGCTCAAAACGTGAAATTAAATCTGCCAACCGAAAATTTCATAATACAACCACCCTTTCGTATAACTAGTATGTTTCAGATTTACAAACATTAAACTTGTCTAGAGGAAAGACTACAGTAAAAATGCCCCTTGTAGAACATAATACCATACCTAATCAATACTCTATGCAGTCACTTCATAAAGCACCACTAGATCAGGAATTTGAAGTGAATAATGTACCCAGTAGCAAGATGAATATACGATGATTTTTCCCTCAATAAGAGAAATAAATATATGCCCATAAGAGGAAACCAAATTGGCAGATGCATAGGCACATCATCAACATCACCATCAAGTTTTAGATGCACCGCAACAAAAAAAATATTATGATAATCGAAGCCATGCCCCCAATAAGTAGTATCACAAGCATAGCACTTAAACTAGAATATGAGGACGCCGCGCAGGCGCAAAGGCAAGAAGAGAGAGAGCTCGGTGCAGATCAGATGATATCCCCAAGAACTCTTAAGCCTGATACTCTTTTAAGTTTCGAGAAAAGTTCATCCATGGTGTACTCTCTAACTGTGTGCAGATGATCACAGCATGCTAGGAGGGAGTCGAAGTTTCTTGGTGTCGATTCGCCTAGGAAGATCTCAAACTTCTGCCAGAAAAACCCTGCCAGTTGACTGGAAAAGATCAAGTGTTGCATCGACTCCGTATTGGGTACCTCACAGCATGAGCATCTAGAAACCAGAGGAATACGACATCTAACAATGTTATCATCGGCAGGGACTGCTCGGTGGGTGACTTTCCACAAAATTGCACTGGCTCTGGGGAGACTCAGATTCCAGATCCAATCCAGGTGCGGTCTGCTGGATGAGTCATAGAAGGCGGTTAGTTCCTTCTTAACTAACTGGATGGAGTAGTAGTCAATAGTCTCTAGGAACCATATAATCTTATCGTCGTCCTCGAAAATAGTTGGGGAAGTTCTAATGAGATTAATTTTAAAATCTATGTATGTATTGCTGGCTGAGATGACGAAATCACAGAGTGGTGTTATGCACCACCTGAAATCCCAAAATGAAAGCTCACCAAAAACTCTTGCCAATGACCAGGACATTAAGGACTACTATTATCACTTTTTAGATGGGGCGGAGGTCGTAACAAGAATTTCCTTGGCAACTCAAGGGTTCTGACCTTCCTATGGATACTTATCTACAATGGATGTTATGTAGTCTTGTTCTGGTGAGTGTTATTCTAGTTGTTTGGCAAGGATGGAATGATTTATTGGGTGGTTGTTCACCTGAATGTTGGTTGGTTGTCATTAAGAAGGAGGTTCTTTGATGGTTTTGTCGCTTGAGATGCTAGTTGAACTCATGTGAGGTTTGGTGGGGTAGGATGTTTTAATGTTATTTTGATGTTGTCTTGATTTTGTTGAATGGTTGACAGGAATACATTTCCTAGTTTAATAGGGTGTGAGATGCGGTGCTAAGACAAGTTTCCTTTTGCCTAATGGTGAACTTTACAATTTTAGCTATATATTTGTTTGGTAGAGTTGACAATGTAATCCATGATTCCCTCTTCTACCAAAGGAGATTTGAACCTGACATACTCCATCCCAATTTACTACAAGGATCCTTATATCAATCGACTAGCCATCTTTAACATTTTCACACATTGAGCCTTATATCTAGAATAAGGGAAGGCTGGTAAGGTAGTAGTGTAATGGACACCGACAATTTTTGAAAAGGTGTTAAGATAGTCATCGAAGGAGGGATGGGTCCAAGAGGGGTTTGGTATGAGTGGGAGGGAGTAAATGTGAAGGGGAGGGACGGACAATGGACGCTACGGGCATCACTTTGTATGTGGTACATCATGTTGTCTATACATAGGTTCTTCAATAAGACAAAAGAAAATAGTTGTGGCATCACCAGAACTAGCCTAGCAAGAGAAAGCAGACCTAATTTGGACATAATTTGACCTAACGTTATCTAAATTGGAACTAATGAGCTTTGTTTGTCCTAAATTGGCCAAAATCAGACCTAATTTGGCATGATATGACATAATCACACCTAACTTCCCTAATTTACTCTACATTGATCTAAATGAGCGATAATTTGGTAACATCAGACCAAATTTCCCAAAAGGTTTGTCTATCTATAATAATATAGCCACTAAACAAAAATTGGATTCGGGACAACAAGGCAAAATATAGCGATCCGGAAAAAGTATATTAATAGAAATAATTTTAATAAAAATGATATTCGGCACACAACAATCACAAGTTTTGAACACTAGGACATGTAAATTAACCATTAATATCATTAATATGCAAAAAAAAAGTGTGAAAATAACATAAGATGCAAAATTCGATGAAGCATGCAGCAAAGCACCCCCGTTGGGTACATTGCTGGCTAGGCGGCCGCTAAAGCGCGCCTAGGAAAGAGCCTTAACAAGAATGCATGCAAGCAACATAAGTTATTTTTCACATAGGTTAAGTTTCAAAACATTGGTTACGTTGATATCAAGATTTTAGCAACTTAAAGTAAGGAAGACCAATACCAAGATTGGGTCATTAATTAAATGTGAGTTTGTGGCTAAAGTTAATAATAATTAAGTTCCACCGATTGATTCTATAATTCTGGAATAAAAAAATTATTGTCGTGGTTTCTATTGGAACTTCGTAAACTTCCATTATAATCAATCAAATCGATATTGAATGGGGAATTGAATTGTTAATGTACTATATATAGGAGATAGATATAATCTAGGAGAAATATTAGACCGTAGGATATCCCAAGCATGGATAATGATTTATAAAGCTTCTTCTAATACAACAAATTATCTATTGAACCAATAAGAGAAGAACAATGGTAACAAAGATATTGTTATTTTACTTAAAGCCATTCCCTCTGTACTTTACAAAGATATTGTTATTTTACTTAAAGCCATTCCCTCTTACAACGACTATTGTTAATTTACTATAAGGCCATCCTTTCCATTTGTTTATGTTTGCCAAAAATGTGGTAAAGACAGTGTTAAGAAAAGCAGCTCATGCGCCGCTCCGCATATAACTGTGCAGTGTTTTTTTTGCATGGACCGAATATGCAGCGTGTGGTCTGCATATGCGACCGCTTAGGCTCGCATTTCATTTGATGATTTAACTAAAAAATATGAATAAAACCTCAAATAAAATCAACCAAAATAAATGACAACTTCTTCTATACGGTTGGTTTTTTATCAGATATTGAAATTGTGTACCTCGGAAATAATTTTGTTTTGAATGAGTGGTGCACAATATATTATTACATTTTCCCCTCAAATTATCAATGTTTCATATGCTCTTTCCTTTTCTCCTTTTTTCTTCAATATTGCTAAGATTAGAACCTCTTGCACTTGCAACAGTTCTTGTTTTGTCTTGTCTCTTATATAAAAGGGGAATCTATTGCAGATATTAATTGGACATGTAATTTCTTTTACAAAGCATCAAATTTGTGTGCTTCCCAGGGAGTAATGTTTAATCCCCACGACTTTTTCTCATTTATTTACTACTGACTTGACTTCTCCATACTATTTTGATGTTTTGATTTTGTTTTGGTGTTCTTTTTCTATTTCAACTTTAAACTGCCATGTGTTGTGTTGATGTCGTTATTCCTATTGTGTTCATACGATAAATGTTCTGCTATGAAATACATGCGTTAGTGTGTTCTGTTATCAAATTTGTGTGCTGCCCAGGCAGTAATTTATAATCCCCACGACTTTTTCTCATTTAGTTATTACTGACTTGACTTCTCCATACTATTTTGATGTTTTGATTTTGTTTTGGTGTTCTTTTTCTATTTCAACTTTAAACTACCATGTGTTGTGTTGATGTCGTTATTCCTATTGTGTTCATACGATAAATGTTATGCTATGAAATACATGCGTTAGTGTATTGTGATAAAAAAAATGATTTGGGGAATTTCACCCTTGTTAAGGTAATCAAGGTAATCAGGAGGGAGAACGGCCAATAGCTAACACCAAAGGCTTTTTATCCCTACATGTAGTGCCCCAACAGAATCTGTGTGATTCAATCCCGCAACCTCTACTTCATAAGCAGTAGGCTTAACCAGCTGAGCTAGCTGTCAAGGACTCTGTCTTCAATGATGTAATGATATGTTGGCACATTTTGTTTATTAGGCTGCGCAATTAGATAGTATAAAATTTTATTACTATGATTATATTTTTAATTAAATATATGTATAAAATACAGAATTAATTCAAAAAAAATCCAAAAATGCATATACCCTGCTTATGCTCCCGCATTCCGTTTATACTCTATGTGGTACTCTAACCGAACGTATACCGCATAACACATTTTAGAACATTTGGGTAAAGGTGCTCATGTTTCTTTGTAATTCTTTGGAATTTTTGGATCATATTCTTCATAAATAAGACGTTAATTATGTGCTTGCACGATAAAAGCGATATATTCACCAAAAACAAAAAAGATGATAAATAATTAGTAAACCCAAAAACAACAACTAAATTTGTTGATCCTATGATTCAAGCAAGATGTAGGTGTAACTGTTAAATTACATTAAATTCAAATGACAAATTTAAGGACTTTTTCAAGAACAACAACTAAATTAATTTTGAGAGAAGCAAATAAAGATATTGTGTTACATATCAATTGTCTACATCACTTTCAGACAAGATAATGATAGCAAAATTAAAGACATTTCGGTTATAAAACACCCATAAAAGGATCATGGTATCAACCAATTGCATGCAAGGTATGTTTCAACATATACTAAAAGGGGGAGCTGAGTAAAATAAGGAAAACAAAACTAGCAACATAAGTTATTATAATCGTTGAGGTACATATAGTTGTGTTTCCTCTTGGATGTAGTTACCTATTTGAATCATGCAATGGAAACCTAATACCAAGACACATAGAAGAAAGTAATAAACCTCCATTCCACGTTTAAAAGTAAAATTTTATTTAATGATACAGATAAAGAAATAAGAAAATCAACTGTACATTTTCCTAAATCAAACATATAATAAAAACAATGTTTATAATATGTAGTCATACATGTAACTATTAAAAAGAATAGACGTACAATGGAGTAATTCATAAATGGACAAACTATACTTTCTGATGTCTATGCTCATGGGAGAGACCATTTTTCATTGCTTAGAATTTCTTATAGTATATGATCACCTGACTCTCTTATTTCATTTTTATTTATGAAACCCTTTCTTCGACTATTTATTGTTTAAATCAACAACCGATCATATGTAATTAGACATCAGGTCCAGGACGACAAATCCCCATGCTACCCCCCCAAGAGAATCATTCCCTAACAAGTAGTGGTCTTTGATCATTAATTGAGGTATGGTAATAATTTAGAGATTGATTACCTCAAGAGTATGCGACTTAAAATAGTATTTGTTCATTTCTTTCTTAATACCCTCGATGTTTTAGTGTTTGACGTAGACGAATGTAGTCTACTGTATTAAGTACTAGGTTGTTTAGGAGACGAGGGCATGGGCACCTAGGCAGAACCCTAGGCATATATAGGTATTATTTTGTTTACTTATTTTATTTAGTTATAAATTTATATACATTGAATTATATACAAATGTATATAGCTTTATCTTAACCTATGAGCAATATATGAATCAATAGCAATTAGAAAGAAAGGAAATAGAGAGAGGTAGAAACAAGAACGCAGTTGTGTGGGAGATGGATGAACATGAAAAGAATAAAACATAGCAACAAGAATGTGGGGGAGATAAAAAAAGGATATAAGTAATACATATATACAATTATAGACATTCAAAGAGTAACAAACAAAATGAAATAGTGATGGATAAAGGAAAGAACATTGGGAGGAGGAAGAAGAATAGAGCAGCAAATTTGTTCATTGGTGGAGTATAAAGGAAACACAACAAAGATAAGGTGGGAATAAAGAACAAAAGGAAAAAAAGTATTGCAAGTATTGCATAGCTGCAATGTTGCTATATGATGAAGGGAGAAAAAAAAGCAGGAGGGTAATTACGAAATAACAATAAAGGCAGTAACAAATATAAGAAGATGAGATATAGGCTCGTATTCATACCACTAGCTGCCTAACTGATGCATATACAAATGCCCAAGCCGCCTAGGAGTCTAGAACACACTGAACAATAGTTGGGTGGGTGCCTATATAACCGTGAATAAGTATTACTGAAATGATACCATTGGCCATATTCAAATACTATATTGTGCATTTATCCATAGTTGTTGAGGCGTCCGCCACCAAGGGGGGTCCGCCTAGCCTCTCGCTTACCTAAAATTGAAAGTGAACGCATGGGCGAGCGCCTAGCACCGCCTAGGACAGCCTGGGCGACTGCCTAGGGATGCTTAGGGCGCACCATAGTAACAAGTTTTCGAATTTTACGAAAAATCAGTGATTTTTCACAATGTTATAGGCTCCAGAATGCTCATCACGATTAATACGCCTGTTGCCGATTTTTCACGACTTTTCACAATTTATTTCACTTTTTCACGATTATATAATTTTTCACGATTCTTCACGACTTTTTACGATTTTTCTCTCTTAAGTCACTTGCTTTTTTTTACCAAATCATGTACACAAAACTCCTGATATACACTAAACCTCCAACCCCCACTCCTCCAGACAGTTCATTGTTATTGCTCAACTATTTTTTTTACTTCTTTTTCTACTTTTTCACTCACTAAGATCGTATGTCTTGCGACCTTAATAGTTAAATGCATCAGATATGTATGTATATACATATCTACATACATACATTAATCTATATATATGTATATATACATACATATATATACGTATACAGCCGACTTATTTGCGGTTATTTTTGTATAGTTGACCGAAATTTTATCGATTTTTCACAACTTATCTCGATTTTTTCCGAATTCCGATTTTTTCCAGCCATTCAAAAAATTGCCTATTCTCAAACTTCTCACTATGGGGCGCACGGATAGTCCGGAAAACTTTTTTTCCTTTTTTTATTTTGGATAAAGTCATTTTAACATATAATTGACAATGTAAGTTCTTTTTAGGTTTTTTTAGCTGTTATCTCACACTTGCATTGCTATTTAGGGTGTAGATCATAGAATTGCACATAAATACCTTATATATGTGATATAAGGTGTATTATATATAATATAAATATGCAAAAAAAATTAAAAAAATGGCAACAGGCACCCAACCAAAGCATGCCATCACCTGGCCGTCATGAAAACTATGCATGTATCTTTAGGTTGTACACATAAAACAATAACCAAAGATAAAGAATCATGTAAAAGCATTATGTTCATCACATCAAAACACACACATCGCATATATATACAAACGATTAGGTCGTGTAGTTCTTATAACATTGCATGGACCAAATTAGTTGTTGTAAGCTAGTTTTATATAACTTAAAAAATACATCTCAGTTTATTGATATAAGTTCTGCATATACAATTTAGTTTATTGGCCATCAAATTTCCATACACTTTAAATTGTACATTTCAATTGTGGTGAAAAATGTTTACACTAGTTAAATAACAAGTTATTATTTGTTCTCTAATACATTTTTAGAACATCTTGCTCACCATGTTTCTTACATGTATTATAACTTTTCGACAACCAATTTAACTACATCCAGATTACATACTAGAGTAAAATCATATACATAATGCCTACTCGAATAGCGCAAAAAAAAAGGTATTCCACTTTCACATTAAAGATCATACAATGTGTTATTACATTCAAAGAATTTAGATTTCATTTTTGTATTGATATTGAAAAAAAAATGGATTGCAGTAGACGACTTGTTTTCTATGCTACTCAACTAAGTAAAGGAGTGATGGACAAGGTAATAAATAATCATCACAAGCACAACCCATAAGTCTTGCACATAGTCCTTTGAATGGAACCTAGTTGGCTAAATCTGAACCTTGTAAAACTGATTTATAGGATATACTTTAAGCAAAGAATTGGTAATACCCAAGAAGAAAAAATATAGAAAGGAATTCTGCTATTATGAAATAGAGCAGGAACATGGAGCAGCAAAGTTCCTTTTCCTGTACCAATGAGGAAATCAGTATTCTTAGGCATATCAAGATTTGCCCCAGAAAACATCTACGAGATTGTCCTACATACCTTTAGCCAATATACTTCTTAAATCCTGTGAGTGTTGCTGCTGCCTTCTCTGCCAATTGACTACGTATAACTCAGGTGCCCCTCCATGTTGCCCCTATTTCCATCACCAGCCAAACAGAACTCCCTCAAAAATACTTTGGAGGAGGAAAACCGGAATAAAGAGTGGATGGACATAGAGATTCGAGAGGGCTCGGAGGCATATGATATGTGATGGAGAGGGGGAAGGAGCAGAGGGTTGAAGTGGTAGAGTGATCTGCAGGGGGGTCGGAGTAGGAAAAGGTTAAGAGACCATGGGAAACCTCGAGGAATAGATGAGGGGGCAAGGAGGTGCATTGGAGGATAATGAGCGGAACGCCGCCCCATTTTAGTAAACCGAAAGATGTCTAGGAGAGTCGCCACACAACACCGGGAGAAAAAGGGGTGCTTTGTTGGGTGGAACAATGACGATGCTTTAAGTAGTTGACATATGCGATTTCAACGATCAGATTAGATTTATGGCCTTTGGATCAATATTGCGTTTTTTGGTGGCGGGAAAGTTTGGCGGGGATTAGGTATTCCGTCCCCCAATATCACTTACTTAAAAGTCAATTGGAAACGTATCATTTTATTTCAAAACCAGCGTCACTTCAAACCTTATTTTCTATTACTGCTGCCCGTGCTTTCCTTACACTTTGATGGCATATCAGAAGTCCTGGACCTTGCCGCATGGCTAACAATGTCTTTGATCCTAGATTTAATTAGTTATTATCAGATCACGACCCTTGCCTTACATTTTTATAATATCAAATCTCCAGCTACATGGCAAACTGTTTGATTGACAACAAATTTATTTTTTATATGGTAGAATTGTAATAAAAGAGGCTTTATCAGGCCCTGCAAATGTGCTTTTCCATTTCAAACATGTAGAAATTAATGTTCTATGTCCAGCTAAAGCCCGTACCTTTATTTTTATTTTTTTATATACAAATCATTTTAGCCACTAGACAACATACTTATAATAACATCTCTTATGATAGGCTCATTCAACCGTACATAACAACGACTCTTTGCATTGTTCATTCTGTTATGTTAGGGACTAACACTCTGCTTACGTCTTCTCAAATAATTGGGTTGTCAACGATAATCAAAACCTCATTTTTTTAAAGGTTAGGTAAAACTTAGTTATTGAGCAAGCATATTCTCCCATTTGAAAATATGTATTCAAGCATCATGTACCGATTAGCGATGTTGCATTTACTTCTCCCCCGTAATTTAACCGACATGAGATTCTAATCTGATCCACAACCACTCTTGGGATGTTTATCAACTTACATGCCCGGTGCCAATATATTTAGACTTATAAAAACATCTCTCTAAACTATCCCACTGTCTTCCCTGTTCCTCTAAAAGCAATAGACCCAAAAGAACCTTGGATAATCTTAGAATGACCGATCAGATACAAGACTTCCCAAACGATCATAGTATACTTGATTGGCTATTTAAGGAGATCCATAGGCACACTCAAAAGCTGATCAGACTTTTACCCTTCTTACTACGAAAATGATTTCCTTATGTGTGGGAAACATCACAAACCGTTGTTACATGCAGGAGTATGTGGAGGTTTGAGAAGTTCTGAGTGGGGGGGGAGCGGTTTTGGTGGGGGAAAAGGTTTTGGAAGGGTGTTGTGGCAATATCATGACATGGTAAATTTGTGGTGTCAAAAAATACAATGTGAGTGATGGTTAGAGAGACAAAATGAGTGGAAGGGGCACAAGAGACTTAGTGACCCCTCTTTTTTTGGGAGAGAAAAAATGAAATAGGAAGTAAAGAGGGAAGTAAAAAAATAAATGTGGAGGGAAGTAAAGAGATATAGAAGGGAAATAAAAAACAAATAGAAGTGAAGGGAACTAAAGCAAAAGAGGAGGGAAATGATGAGAGTAGAGGAGGGAAGTTGAAGGAAAGAGGAAAGTAATGTAGATGAGGAGGGAAGTAACTAATAAGAGGAGAGACGTTATGGAAAAGATGAGGGAAGTAATGGGGAAAATTGTAATAAGTGATGAGGGAAGTGATGGGAAAGAGGAAATTGCTGGGGAGAGAGAATTTCAGTGAGGGAAGTGATGGGAAAGAGGATGAAATTGATGGGGAGAGAGAACTTAAGTGAGGGAAGTGATGACAAAAGGAGAAAAGTGAGGAGAAAGGTAATGAAAAATAAAGATTGGGCACAAAATGATCAAAATTAGGAATGGCAACACAAAAATTAAGCAGAAATTGATCAAAAATGGGCACAAAGTTGTCCAAAACAAAGATCAGGCACCAGCGTCGAAATATCAAAAGTGGGCTTCGAAAGACAGAAAATGAGCGCAAATTGGTCGAAAGTGGAAAAAAATTGTTCAAAACAATATTGTGCGTAAAGTGACAAAAAGCGGGTGTTGAAAGACCAAAAATAGATGTAACTTCAAAATTAATGGGTGCAAATACATATAAAGTAGTCACTTAAGGGTCTACAACAGTCACATATACACACAAAACAGGCGTGTAATAGGGCACAAATTTAACATTAATGGGCACAAAAGCACATAAAATAGATGTAAATTCAACATTAATAGACTTGTATTCACCATTAATAGGCACATATTTTTTGTGTTAATAGATACATATTCACCATTAGTAGGCACATATTCACCATTAATAGATGTGCGCCCGTCGTAATAGGCCCATATTCACAAGCCCAGAAATGTGACTGTCACCAAAAAATTGGTAAATATGTGCCCAAAAAATTGAAATACGCCTAGTTATTATTGAACGCCGAAATAGGTGCATAGTCACCATTAGTAGGCGATGCCTAGTTATGGAACACCGTTACTAGGTGCATTGTCACCATTAGTAGGGGTGTATTCAACATTTGTACACACCTAAAAATGGTAAAAATGCGCCCAAAATTTTAAATACACATATTTGTTGAACACAATTAATAAGTGCACATACACCATTTACATGTGTGCATTCACCAGTTGTAGGTACATATTCACCATTAATAGTCATGTATCCCACATTATTAGGTGTGTATTCACCATTGGAAGATGTATTTAAGACTTTCCTCTTCTTTCCTCATTTGAAGGCAAAAATTCATCATTAATAGATGTGTATTCCGCATTAATAGGAGCACATTCACCATTAGTAGGCATATTCATTATTTCCATCTTCCCTCCCCTTTTTCACATATTCACCATCAATGGGGACGTAATACACACCAATAGGGGCTAATAGGCGCGCATTCCACGCTAATAGGGGTGCATTCACTATTGGTAGGTGCCTTCACCATTTTCCTCTTCCCTAATTACTTCCCTCCCTTTTCTGTAGGCACATATCCACAGGTGCCCAGATATAGTTAATACACACCTAACTTACCTCCTCTACCCTTATCAATTCCCTCTTTTATTTGATCTCTCTCCCAAAAAAGCTTATAAATGACAAATACACGCCTAACAATGGCTAAATGCCAAAAAGTGGTGATGTGTGTCCTTATCACTTCCCTCACTCTCCTCTTCTACACACACTCTCTCCTTTTTATTTTCTCTCTCCTGGTAATCACTCTCGCCTCTATTTTCTTCCTCTATTAGTATTTTTTTCTCCTTGTGACGGTGGAGTAGGTTGATAGGGTGACAAATTGACTAGTTAGCATAGTAGCAGCAGATGAACTGACTCTAAAGGGAAAATGATGGAAAAGAGACAATGTGAATAAAATTGGAGTGTACATTATTTCCCTCCTTTGGCCACCACTAAATCATATCGACGATGCACTTACCAGTACAAGTAGGTATGGAAATTGGACGATTTTTTGAAAACCCGACCCACACTTTTACCTAACCATGGGTGGCGAAAGCACCCAGCATGACCCGATTCAGATTGGGTCAGATCCATTTTGTTTTAGGTAGGGGGGTCACGCTTCGAGTTTGTAAAAAAAAATTACCAATAATTATAGTAGAGTATCTTTTATGACTTTCAGGTCTAATAGGATCCGATTGGTTTCAAATCGTATTTGGTGGGTCTGAGTCCACTCGAATCCATTAGGACCAGATCCATTTTAGAGTTGGGTCTATCTAGGTCAAGTCCATTTCGGGCTGGGTCCAGCAAAACGTAAATCAATTTCATGCCTAGACGCGATCCATCTACAATTGACATGAAACCAAACGACCCAAAAAATTTCAATACGAGAAAAATACCAAAATGAAAAATTGAAAAATAAAATCTACTACTTGTAAAGATGGTAAGTGTTTGAAGGTCGTTGATCATCCCCATTGTCAGCCAATTAATTTCAGCTATGAATATTAAACGTCCAGTCATCAAAATGAAGTACGATTAAAAAAACATCCTCAGCACCTAGCGAGCACCACAACAACACCTATTTGTTGTTTCTTTCCATGCCCACCACCTTTACTTTTTCATCTCAATTTCTAGACTTTCGTTTTCTTCTTCTTGCATCTTCCATTACCCTTCACTCACTCCAGGCCTGCTCAAATGCATGCCTACCTTGATTCTGAAAGCAAAGCACCCTGCTCCCATCTCTTCCCCTACCACCTATCTATGGCAGACACCGCCGTCGTGGCACTCTGTGGCCACTGCTATTACAGCACCGACATCATTGGCGTGCATCTCCAGCAACGACATCATTGGCGTTCCTTCTCACCTACTGGTGTTACATGAGACAGTGTTTGAACCAACGCCACTTCAAATTGGTCATGGTAGTTTGGTATGATTAGCAAGGTGTAATGGTGGGATGCCCCGCTTAATTTTAGTTTGCATGTTGGCTATTCGGAGTTGGGATAGAGTGGGCATACGACTACCTGTAATTCGTACATGCATAGGACTCCCAAAAATATTGCCTATATGCCCAAACTGCCACCACCTTGCATGCATCTTCTTGACAGTGCAGTACCCAAATATTGTACGGATGGTGATGGTCGAATTGCCCAAAATTGTAGCCCCCTTGGTGTGCATTTTCTTGACAGTGCAATATCCAAACACTATAGGGATGGTGAGGGTTGTACGACTCCGCGAAGCCGAATAGAAGTAGCATACCACGAGGCTTTCCTCACACATCCCTTGTTGGGGCTAGCCGATGGTGGTCGTGTACTGCAGAGGCGACGACCGGCAGCACTGAATAGGAAATGGTTCCTTCAGGGAGTTGAGTGCAAGACCTACAGACTTGTTTGGTTACAACTTCGACAAGGTCATTGCTATCCTAGCACAGGTGACGGGTGCACACAAGAAAGAGTCAAGTTTGTCCAAGTTTTCCCACTCAGGCAGCAGCGCCCCGACATTGCGCAACAACCCAATAAAATCTATATTTTCATGTTGGGCGCGGGTAGGATCAAGTAGGGTAAAATTACCATGTCGAGCCCATGGTACTAAATATCCTCGACATCTAGTGATATATTTGTATGTCTACGCCTATCGATGTCAAAACATGGTAAACTTCCATGCCCCATTGGTTGTCAGCTTGTTGACATGTGTTAATGAATTCAGCCTAGTTGGTGATGAAATCGACTCAACTAGATCAAAACCTCCCATATTCTCTATGATTTTTGTAGTTATTATTGTTGCGCACATAGTGAAGGCATAAAGAAACTTGTAGGAAACCATTTTCGACATTGAGATGACCATTTCCTTGGTTTCTTTTTAGAGAGTAACGAAAAGTTTATTCCTCTACTAGATCTCCACAAGTTTTGTAGAATTTGGTGTAGACCTAATACCATTTCACCTCTCTTACTTTTACCCTAGTTTACAAATTGAAATATTTGGAAACAAACTCATGTTTTTTCATTCTATAATGTGATCCAATTGGGATTTCCGTAGATACAGAATACCACATATATACAACAGATTTAAGTTCTAAGCATTTCATATCGAAGATTATAGATGGAGTATGTGTTTCATAACAATTGATGGTTTATGAAAAATTCCCTCACAATCTTATTATCTTTTAGCTTATATTTGCATCAAAGTATTAGTCCACACCTAACTCAAAGTTTCCTTACATTTTTCACAAATTTCCACTTCCATTTCAGTCGAAGTTGACACTAAGATGACTTATTGTACATTTGCATGTGACTTTGTCTTTCTACATATGTAAACTGGTATGGATGGGTAGATATAAACATGTATTTCATTTTTAAGATAGATTTGATGAAATATTTCAATTTTCATCATGAAATCACTATTTTAGCTTATTTTTGTCAAAAATGCATCATAGTTTGGTTGTAAAAATCCTCGAAGTTTCCTCGATGTTTCCACAAACTTCCACTTTCACACATGTTGAAGTCGAAGTCTTGTTCCATGAGCTGTGTCGCATGGGCTAGATTCAGATGCCAGATTTCACCTCACCCACTACATTATAATATATATATTTCTATATTAATATGTATACTACTATTAAAAAGTGACTTTGTTTACACATTTACATTTGTGATATATTTCACTATTCTGAAATGTTCTAATCAAACACAATTATGCGAATTGTGTGAGTTGTGAGTTCAAATGCTCTAGTTTCCCTTTTAGCTCTCTCTTCTTGGAATTTTACTCCTCCCTTGTATTCATTTTTTGAGTTTTTTAACCCCTCTAAACTACCCATAAATTCCCCCTCCTTAATACAAAATCCTATTGAACCCCCTCTTCTGTTAACAAAATTCCGAAAAGCCCCCTCCGTAGACCTTTTTCAACTTACACTGTTCCCTTTGTAAACTTCTTTCAACTTACATTTCGTTCTATTTTATTGCTTTGTTGGACTACTTTTAAGTTAATTCAATGTCAATCTTGTATACATTGTTATTCAATTAATATATGACTTTATATAATTGTTAATTTACCATTACTACTAATTATTATTTTAGTAGTATATAACATTTTAATATTTTTTTCTCAATCAACCAGTTTGAGCATACTAATTCTAAAGTTTCTGGATATTTCATGTATCGTCTGTGTGGGTTTTGGACAGGTCAAATTTTGATCAAATCGATTGAAATCGTGTCATATATAGTTAGGATTATGTTCAGTTTTGGGTTTGACATATTTACATTTTATTTTAATTTAGATTCATAATATATATTTTATATGAAGTTTAGGCCATGATGAGTCAGGTCATTTTTTACGGGTTGGTCAGTACTAGACCTATTCATATTTTATTTTTTATAAAGAATTTTCCCCTCGTACTAACCATGTAACAAACAACATTTTTTAAGTTCTTCCCATCATCATACACATGTTACCAAACAACACATTTTAACAATTTCTCCATCACTAACTGTCCCCATCACCATCCTCATCCCCATCACCATCAATTTTTTCACCACGTAGAAAACACAACCTAAGAAAAAAGATGAGAAAACAAAAGAGTCGTGCTCAATGGCGGAAAAGGAAAAAAATGTGAATAAAATTGGAGTGTATATTATATCCCACCTTTGTAGGTACTACACCTATTAAATATTTTTATTTTTATAAAGAATGTTTCCTTCTATATCTTTATACCCATTTGACATATAGCATCTTTTTAGTTCTTCCCATCCCTAACCCATAGCCATGCACATATTACTAAATAACACATTTTAATGATTTCTCCGTCACCAATTGTTCCCCTCCCCATCACCACATTCATCCCCATCACCATCAATTTTTTAACCACGTACAAAACACAACCTAAGAAAAAAGATGAGAAAATGAAGGATTCCTGTTGAATGGCGGAAAAGGAAAAATTTTGTGAATAAAATTGGAATGTACAATATTTCCCACCTTTGGCCACCACTGAATCAAATCGACGCTTCACCAACAACTATTGGTAGACATGGTGATGGGACATGTTTTTGGAAACCCGAGCCACACCTGACCTAACCTGACCAGGAGTGGTAAAATATTCGGCCTGACCCACTTCAGATCAGGTCAGATCCATTTTGTTTTGGGTTGGGATCAAGTTTTGAGTTTGAATTTTTTTTACTAATATTTTATATGTTTATGACTTTCAGGTCTAATAGGATCTGATTGGTTTCGCGTCGTATTTGACAGGTTTGAATCCACTCGAATCCATTTGGGTTCGGTCTATTTTAGAGCCAGATCTATTAGGGTCTGAATCTATTTTGGCTCAGGTTCAGCAAAACCTAACTCAATGTCAAGACTAGACCTGACCCATCAGCAGTTGACATGAAACCAAATGACAAAAAAATCCAATCCAAGAAAAAATTCCAAATTTGCAAATTTCAAAAAATAAAATTTGCTACTTGTAAGGATGGTAAGTGTGATAAAGGTTGTTGATCATCCTCGTTTTCAGCTAATTAATTCCAGTTCGGAATATTAAACCCCACATCGCCAGAATGAAGTACAGATAAAAATCAGCATGACCACGTAGTAGCACCACAACAACACCTATCTGTTGTTTCTTTCCATGCCCACCACCTTTACCTGTTCATCTCAATTTCAGGAATTCCATGTTCTTGCATCTATTATTACCTTTCACTCACTATGGGCATTTTCAAATGCATGCCTACCTCGACTTTGAAGGAAAAGCGCCCTACTCTCATTTATTCTCCTACCCCCTGGTTATGGAAGACACCATGGGCACTACTATCCATGCGACAGTGTTTCAACCAACGCAACTTCAAACTGACCGCAATGGTGGGATGCCCCACGTAATTTGAGCATGCATGTGTCGTTGGTTGTTCAGAGTTGGAACAGAGTGGGCATACAACTACCCATAATTCATACGTGGCCACTGCAGTTACAACACTGACACCACCAGCATGCATCTCCACTCGAGTGTGCCTTCTTAGAAGAGCTCATGCTGGTAGTCGCTGCTTCTCACATGTTGCTACTATGTGCGACAGTGTTTCAACAAATGCCACTTCAAACTGACCACAATGGTTTGGTACGATTTGTGAGGTCCAATGGTGGGATGCCCCACGTAATTTGAGCGTGCATGTGTCGTTGGTTGTTCAGAGTTGGAAAAGAGTGGGCATACAACTACCCATAATTCATACACACTAGGCCACCCATAAATACTATATGCATATGCCCAAATTGTCGCCACCTTGGCAATGCAGTACCCAAATATTGTACGGATGCTGACAGCGGGACTACCCAAAAAAGTAGCCGCCTTGACATACATCTTCTTGACTATTGAGAGTAGCATGCCATAAGGCTTTCCTTGCACCGCCCTTGTTGGTTCTAGCCAGATGAGTAAGACATTTGTTGTAGAGGCGGCAGTCGACGACACTAAATAGGAAATGGGTCCTTTAGGGAGTCGAGTAGGGGCGAGCATTCGGTTAATTTCGTTAGTGACGGTTAATTCAGTTAGGATAAATGGTTAATTTGTAGTTTGAGATTTTAACCATTAACCTATCAGAATTAGTGACAATTAATTCGATTATGGTTAATGGATAAATGGTTAATTCAGTCGATTAATTTGGTTAACCAAATAACAAGGAGTTGATATTAGAAGTTGTGAAGAGGATTGAAGGCGACACTTATGCATTATATGGTTGTCAGTGCACTAGTTAGTATTAATGTTCTGAGTCATCTCAGTTTCGCCCCAACTTCGCCAACTTCAAGGAAACTTCAACAACTTCTGAGTAGTTGAGACAAAAACACAAAAAAAAACCAACTTTGACGAAATCAGAGAAACTTTGCCCCGAAGTTTTGACAAAGCCAAAGTATTGGGGATTCGACATTGCCTAGGCTCGAAGTTCGAAGTTTCGACAAAACTTTGCCCAAATGCGCCGAAGTTTAGTTCCATGCTATGTATTATTCTGTTGGATTTTTTTTTTGAATAAATTGTGGTTGCTCGGTTAATTCGGGTAACAAAATAGAAAATACTTTTAACCGAAAATTTAACTATTTAACCAATTAACCGAAATAAAATAACAAATTAACATAATTAACCATATTGTCTAAATAAAATTAACCATTCTGTTAATTAATTTGTTAACTGAATTTTGCTCACCCCTAGAACGAGTGCAAGGTCGATTTTCTTGTTTGACTACAACTACCACCTGGTTCCACTGCAAGGGCCATTACTATCCTAGCACAGGTGATTGGCACACCTAAGTAGGGTCTGCCCAAGTTTTCTCATTCAGGCGGCAGAGCCTGAACAGCCTCGCCTCGACATTGCCCAATAACCCAATAAAATCAATATCTTTGGACAGGGAGCCGGTAGGATCAAGTAGAGTAAATTACCATGTTGAGCCTTTCTAGTTATATTTATACTACTAGTAAAAGTGACTTTGATTACACGTTTTCATTTGTGCTATTTTTATCTTGTCTAAAAAGCTTTTACCAATCACGTTATGTGAGTAGAGTTACAATATTCTAGATTCCCCTTTAACTCTCTCTTCCATGAATTTTTCTCCTCCCTTATAATCATTTTTAGAGTTTTTTAAACTCCCCCTCAAGTACCCTTAAATTCCCCTTTCCTTATACAAAATCCTAAATAACCACCTCTCTCTTAACAAAATTTCAAAAAGCCCGCTCCATACACCTTTTTCAACTTAAATTGTTCCTTTTGTTAACTCTTTTTTTCTGTTTCTTTTTTTTTTGCTTTGTTGGCCTATTTCTTTGTTAATTCAATGTCCATCTTGTATGCATTTGTTATGCAATTACTCTATGATTTTATATAATTGTTATATTACTATTACAACTAATTATTATTTTAGTAGTATATAACGTTAAATTTTAAACCTCGACCAACCAAATTTTGAGCATACTAGCTCTAATTTTTTGGATATTTCATGTGTGGTCTGTGTTGGTTTCAAATAGATCAATTTTAATCAAATCGATTGAAATCATGTTAAATCTAGTTAAGATTGGGTTTAGTTTTGAATTTTGCCATATTTAAATTTTATTTCTATTAAGATTCACAATATATGTATTTTTATGAATTTTAAGTCATGATGAGTCATGTCAGTTTTGTATGGGTGGGTCAGTACTCAGTACGGATAGGCTTTATACAATTCAGGTTTATGTTAAATTTTGATTTAGGTTGAACATATCCTAATCAGGTTGGGTTCGCAAAACCAACCCTCTTTCATGCTTAATTTTAAACCCATGTTTAAAATGTCGATTTTGGTCGGCGAGAGTTGGCGCACTGGTTGAGGCTCGGGGGCCCCTAACAAAGGGTCACGGGTTCGAAACCCAACTGCAACACTCTCGGAAATGAATTGAGCGTGTCATGTCAGCCGACCTCCAATCTGGCTTAAACGGGTTCTCGAGTTTGCACGCTATTCGGGGGCCCCCAGGTAGGCGTCGGGCGCAGCCCAACGGCGTCCCTGGGTCATAAAAAAATGTCGATTTTGATGTCGTTTTGGTTGGTCCAGAAACAGAAATTTACCGAAATTTCGACTGCAATTTCGATATTTTACGCTTTTTCGACACAAGTAGTCAATGCAAATTTTGACGTTTTCCATGACCAAAAAAAGGAATTTAGTCAAGGGGGTCTCCGACATTTATTTAGGATTTTTAAGATATAAAATTATAATGCAATAAAAAATCGAAATTTTGGCTATTTGGACAGGTCAATTTCGATGTCTCGTAGTGGTCAAAACAAAAATTTTGACCGAAATTTTAAACCATGTTTTAAACATAGAACTAAGTGGTCTAAATTTAGGTTTGACATTTTATTTTATTTCTTATTAATGTTCGCAATAAAATAGTTTGATGTTTGGCTCATGACGAGTCAGGATAGATCTATAAGTGTTTGGGTTTGTTCGATCAGGGTTTTTACAACTCCAATTCGAGTCGAGTTATGGTGGTAAGCATATCACGGTCAGGTTGGATTTGGTTTGAACATATTTGCATGAATTTGAGTTAGATGCATCACCCAACCATGATATATTCGACCCAGAGTAGTATCTAACTCAAACAAGAATCATAAAGATCTTAATCGAAATAAGAAAAAACTCAAAATAATTTATACTAGACTATATGATTAACATATCTTATATTAGTAGAATAATAATTTATACTAGATTATATTGCATTGAGGGAAACATAAAGAACATAGAAAAGGCTCATATATAAATATATACATATACATATATATATATATGTATGTATCGGGTGACGGACTGTGGTGGGCAAGGCTCCTTGTCAGGTAATAGCTTGCAGTCTTTCAGAGCTTCCGTGCGACACTCATGTGTCAGGCTGCTGCCATATCGGGCAGTGACCGTGTTGGATAAAGGGCGTGTCGCTTCGCCGTTTGATGGGTCGGGGCGGTTAGCTTGTTGTGGATGGGTCGGGATGGTCCCATTAGCATTCTTTTGGTGGAGAAATAAGAGAAACTCTGCAAAAGATAGGAAATATTATCAGGAGCATAGTGGGGATTAATTCTATACAATAAATAAGATAAAACAGAGAGGTACGTCAGTTTGGAGGCACTTTTGATAGCAAAATATAAGCTCTAGCAGCCATAAAATGGGTGTTATCATTCTCTTTCCCCTATCTTAGAGCATTGTTCCCACTCTATTTGGCCACGAAGGTGTTGTCCCAAGGTAAAAGTGAGTGCTTACCTTGGTGAAGAAGGCTCCTAGGGTTCCAAATTTGCTCTATTTAGGTTTTCTAAAGCTCCTTCTTGGCGATTTCGACCAAAAATAGTAAGTTTTCTCCTTTCCTTCCCTATTTTCATGTTGTTAGTATTCCTACCACCTTCTTCCAGGTCATAACCATGACCTTCAATGGTAAAACTCCACCTAGAACCCTAAAGAATCTCATCTCCATGCTCTTCTTCTAGGGTTTGCACCTCTAAAGTGGAGAAGGTGATCTTTGCTCAAGAAAGGAGCTTGGCTTGGAGCAACCAAACCTTCTAATCTCAGGATCCTTGATGTTTAGATCTTCTTACCTTCCTAGAGGTGAGTTTTGTTAACCCCCTTCTCATATATTGCTTACTACATGCTTAAAACTCATGCTTCTATGTTTAAAATCGATGATTTCCATCTCTTTATACCATGTTCTTCTAGTATTTTTTAGTTTCTTATTGTTTTACCATCTCTAGAAGCTCTAGTTTGGTACCTATGTGACTTCAAACTTGATCTTGGGTCAAATGATGTTTTCTCCCTCTCCTCTCTTTTCAATTATCTCGATCGGTTTGATGATGTGGCAATTTCCAATTGGTCAAAATTGAAAAATTCATATCTTCTAATTTGCTTATATAAATTTGACAAATAAATATGTTTTGGAATTGGAAAATTAATCTCTATTTGATAAAAAATATTTTCAAGGTCTGATTTCATGGTATGACAAAGGGTGGTTTTGGTATAATAAATTTGATGCATAAAATCTATAAAAAATACATCTTAATCATCATAACTCCAAAATTAATATAAAAATACATTTTCTTCATCAGAAGAACCTAATAAGTTTATTAGTGATATTTTTAAAATCTAAATCTGAGTTTTGCTAAAAAAATTCAAAAAATAGGGTTTCTATTCATTAATGTGCACTATGTACTCTAATACATGTTAATACATTAAAAATAGGTAAAGTGGAATTTGGACTCAATTAAAGTGGTGAAAGTTAGTAATCGATATTAGTCAAATAGGTATGTATAATCCCTCTTTATTATGTGCATTCCTTACACCCTATGTTTGGATAATCGCAACCAAACCCTATATTTCCTTAATGAGGCTTTAATGAACCATATTCTCTCTATTCATCATTCTTTTGCTAAATTGCCTCAAAATCTGTAACAATATTATTTTTATTGTGTCTTATACCCCACTGCATATTTTCATTGATATGATGCTTTTACTTTCCATATTTTTTTTATAGCATGTTGATTTTATGGACTATTTAGCTATAGTAGTGGTACTTATGTACAACCCCCCATAGATAGGGCATGTATTAATTCACCCTGGGGAATGTCTTATTCTTCCCCATAAAAATATGTGTAGGTGACTGGAAATGTATTAATTCTCCCCTCGCCTATAGGTTGAGGTCTGGTAGGTGCCTCAACCCTACTTAGTTAAGGTAGTCATAATTATCATACATGCAACCCTTTTATTATATATTTTTATCACAAGCATCTATTTTGATTATGCATCATACTCTTGTTCTCTTCATCTTATGATGAAAACTAACCTTTATTTACATATTTTATTTACCTTGATATCCTATTCATATTTCTTGACACATACGTTGTTTTCCTTTTCCTTTTGTTGGGTGTTTTTCCCAACCACCCAGGTTAGGACAAGTTGTTGAGTTGAATCAGGAGAACATAGCTTTGGGCATGGACCTAGCACTTGGAGATGTTGCTCTCGAGATAACATTTGAAGTAGTTTAGACTTCCCTCTATGTAGATCCTTTTGGTTGTATTTTGTTGTAAATCCTAATCAGAGATTTTGATGTACTTGTGTAATCTTTTATGAAAGTAGAATATAGTCAATTATTTTTATTCCCCTGCTACACTTTGGTCTTTTGCATACCATTATAATAAATTTGGAAAATTTATACCTATTCCAACGTACCTTTGAGTGTGTTTGAAATTGATGTTAATTCTTCAAAAACAAATTAGTAAGGGGGTGATCCTACCTCCTTAAATAAAACCTAGTAGAATACCATCAAATTGTTCAATATCGTTTATTATTATTATTTATATTAAATGTGACAATAAAAAGAACATATAAGTAAAATTGTTTGTATATTATATATTAAAACACAAAGGTTACATATATATAATTACATCTGGATTGGCTATGACAAAATGATATGAAAGAGGTTGTTCCGGTTAGTCATTATGAGGCACATAATGAAGCAAGGCCAACAACCTAATTCTGGTTGGTCAATCCTGTGGGCCGGATTTACTAATCTCCAATCCAATGGAAATAAATGAATGAGGCTGGTCATAGTTGCATGCCAGTATTGACCAAGAAAGAAAGAACGACGGCTGTTTGTACCATTCTTTCAGGTTCTTCACAGCAGAGTGAATAAGGCTCTTGTAACGAGGCATTGCGGGCAAAAGGTGTGCTTATTAGAAAAGTCAGACAAACGTTGAGTTCATGTATTATACACAACAAATAGTTCTATTTTTTCATCGTCCTTTGCCTCCAAGTATAAATGTCCAAAGATTATTATTTTAAGAATTGAAACACAATTTATGTAGCTTTTTGATATTTCATACCTTAAATATCTTGTCAAACAGCATGGGTATTACCATTTATTGGGCATTATTTCCTAGATGAGTAGTGCATTATTTCTATATTTTTGTTCGACGCGTTAAAGCTCGCTCCTTTTGTTGTAATTGGAGTCACTAAACTTGATGTGTAGATTACAAACTACATTTATATGTCTTGTAAGAACTATTTGATTATTTATTTGCAACATACATTCAAACATGGATCATTGTAAATCATATTCAAATATTGATATTCATAAAGATACATTATTTTGCAACTTAAAACAATCTAAACCTCAACGTGATGAAAATTTTAACAATAATTCTACTATTGTTCAAGAAATATCTCATGACCTGAATAACATCACAGTCATGGATGCTATCCTTGATTTAGAAAAGATTTCACAGATAGGGAGAGAATTTGAGATAGATGAGATTGATGTTGACAATATTTACAATGACTATGCTAAGGTGTTGGGCTTTAGCATTCATAGAAGTACATTCTATAAAAATAATCTTGGTATTTTTTTGGATAGAATATATTGTTGTTCTTGTCAAGGTCAACGAGGACCAGATAAAAGGTGTGTTATTGTAAAAAATATTTTCTCCTAAAAGTATGTGTGGTTTTCTAGCTCATATTAAAGTTCAAAGGCGAATTAATGAAAAATATCAGATAATGAACTTTATTTCATGGCATTCTCATTATTTGGTGTCTCCTAGTAAAAGTTTTGTATTATGCTCAGATAAAAAGTTGAAATTTCACACACTATTGAGGCACCAATCTGGAATAACTCCTAAAGCAAGAATGGCTCACATAACAAAAAGAGTCAATGGTAGAGAAAATTTTGGTTTAATTGCAGAAGATTATAGAAATTATCTGTCAAAAATGATTTATGCAAATGATGATTGGAGAGATCGGTGGTGTATTGGAGTATTCACAAAATAGATAGTTGAATGATCATGATTTTTCATATGCTATTCAAGTTGATGTAGATGATCTTGTAAATAACATTTTCTCGGTTGATGCTAGAATGAAATATGACTATTCTTATTTTGGTGATGTTGTTTGTTTTGATACAACGCAAAAGAAAAATAAAGAAGGTATTCTATTTGCACTTTTTGTTGGTGTAAATAATCACAAACAAACTATTATATTTGTGGATGCCTTATTGTATGATGAGACATCTGAAACATCTATTGGCTATTCAATACATTTGCTAAAACAATGTCAGGAAAGAAAACTGGACCAAAAATGTCAGGAAAGAAATTGAAGACTATCCTCACATATCAAGATTCAACCATGGTCAAAGCATTGTCTTCAGAATGACGTGAAATATTTTATTGTTTATGCATCTGGAATATGTATCAAAATGCAGCCAAGCACCTTAGTGATGTATTTGAAAAGTTTCATGAATTTGCTAAAGATTTTAATAAATGTATTTATGAACATGATGAAAAAGCGGCGTTCTTAAATGCTTGGAACTCAATGATTGAAAAATATAACTTAAGTGACAATTCGTGTATGTAACAACAATTTGAATTGAAAGAAAAATGATCCTTGGTGTATGAAAGAGAAACTTTTTGTGCTGACATGTTTAGCACACAACGGAACGAAAGCATGAATAGTCAAGTCAAGAGATACATTGGTTATCAATATGATCTATTGCAATTTTCTCATCATTTTGTAGAGTTGATAATAGGAGGAACGAAGAAAGAAAGGTAGATGTTAAAGCAGATCAAACCAGGCCTTTCATACCATATCCAATCTTAGCACACGCAAGTGAATCATACACTCCTGTAATTTTCAAAATGCTTCAACGTGAATTATGGTAAACGTGGGATTGTGAACAACATCTTGTTAGTGTTGATGGATCAATATCTACTTATAAAATTACTCCCCCCAAGAAGTCACTTCTTCATATTGTTGAATTTGATTCTGACAAGGAAAATATCGCCTGTAATTGTAAAAAAATCACTTTTGTTGGAATCAAATGTTCACATGCGTTGAAAGTTATTTCCTTTCATAATCTGGAGAGTGTTCCTGATAAGTATATATTGAGTAGAGGGACAAAGAAAGCAAAATCTACTTCAAACAAATATATTGTGTCGCATCATACACATGTTGATTAGAAATTGACTACAAAATTATGATACAAATAATTGTGTCATATGTATATGCAAGTAGCAACACATACTTCATTGACCGAAGAAACTTATGAACTTGCTTCAGGATATCCTGAAGATTTTTCTGATGTTATGGAATTTAAACTACAAGAGTCTACTATTGATGATCGTAGAAAAGACAGGAATATATATTGTAGTTTGGACATTGGTATTAGAAACTAATATAGTTAGCATGATGGAATTGACTGTGGCTCAAACCATGTGAAAGGAATAAAACAAAGACCATGCAAAACAAAATAGTCTAAGAGGTTAATGGGAGCATTAAAAAGATCTTGCAAGAAGAAAAGAACAAGAAGGCCAAAGCAGACACGGAACCAAAAGACAGCCAAGGTAATTGAACAAACTATTTATATATAAGGTTTCTATGTTTGTTATTATAAACTATGATATTATTTTATAGAATTTTGGTCACAATAAAGGTGTAGAGGAATATACCCAACAACCCCAGATGAAGAAAATTGTGAAGGTAATTGATAATTTGTTTTCCTTTAATAGTTGCTATTGGGAAATCTTATGGATTTATTGTATAAGATACAAATGTTGTTTATTTTTCTAAAATGTATAAAAATGTACATGACATTGGTGATATATATAGAGATAATGTGAACAAGGTATAATTCCGAATTTAACATATCACTTTATTAGTAAAAAAAATCAACATTATTTATCAAACTTTATATAATTTATGAACCTGAAACTTTTATAATTCACATTTATAATCTACATTTTAGTGACATATATTGTAACATATATTTTAGTGATTGTTGATTTACAATAGATTGAACATATTTACTAATGTTTGTTTATCTTAATAGGTTGATTGGCTGAGTCAGTGACTAAAAAGACAAATGAATATCATATCACTGGAGATCGCACGTGAAGTATTGAAAAGATTTTAGCATCACAATTATATGTAAAGCATTATTTTAGTAAGTCTGCTAAGATTACTACATTATGTAATTGATCTTTTCTTTTACATTGTTTATGTGGATAACTTATATTAACCATCTGATTACATGAGTGGTATGATTTTTTCATTTTTGTTTGGCACGTGAAAGGTGATTATTAATGACTTGTAAACTTTACCTTACCGGAGAGAAATTGGTAGAAGAGTGATCGAATAAGCGTTTGTGTGTCGAAATATTATATTATATTATTATTAGCAACGGCAATTGTAAACAATTATTTTCTTGCAATTTTCATTTTCGTCGGTGGTGGCATGTGAATATCAATCATTAAAAAAAAATGTTGAGCAACTAGTAATTATTGCATCCGCGTGCCCAAACATTGTATTAAGCCATTATTGGTGGTGGCGATTGCAAAAAATTATTTATTTGTTATTTGTTTCGCCAACGGTGGCATGTAAATATCGGTCCCTTAGACAAAATATTGGACAATCCTTGAATATTACATCTACGTTTCCGCACATTGTATAAAGTTGTTATTGCCCAGTGATTAGCAACTACATGTCCATATACTGTATAAAATCATTATTGGAGGCAAATATTACAAATATTATTTTTGATAGTGGTGCATGTGAATATCGATCTCTTTGATAAAACGCCTAGATAACCAGGAAATGATTGGACCCCCATGTCGATCTGAATGAATCAGTCTTTCCACCGAAGTCAATCTTTGCCTGCTAGGCAACAGGATTAGCAAGTTACAAATGCATAGAGTGAGTGTATTGCATCATTATTGGATACGGAGATTGCAAATATTATTTTGTTTGCAATTTTTATCTGGCAGTGGTGCCAATATCAGTCTCTTTGACAAAATAGGAGAAAGGTAGTTATTGCAACTATATTCCCAATTCATTATTGGTGGCAGTGGTTGTAAATATTATCTATTTACCATTTTTGTTTCGATAGTAGTGGCATGTAAATATCGATCAATTTGACAAAACATTAAAACGTTGTAGTTGTTGTAACTATGTGGAAAAATATTATTGAATTATTATTGACAACATTAGCGGTAGACTCAGTGCTGTAATAATAAAAAGATAACTTGGTCAATAATGATTTAACTCTGGGTACCAGCCAGCCCTATTCGGTTTCTTTTGCGTTGATTCAGATATTGTGAATCAGTGCCGGCCCTATTCGCAGGACTGACCGACCAGAACCAGGCTGTTGCCCTGCTTGCATACGTGTCTCACAATGATTGGTTGGAACAAACTTTTGTCACATCGTTCTAACACAGCAAATCCCGATGCCATATAATTAGTTGAGTATAGATGAGTAACTAGAAAAGCGTAAAGAATATCCGTTTTAATTCTTTCCGAATGGAGTTTGTTGGAGGGGTGATAGGAATTTAGGATGAATGAGAAGAAGCTTTATGGAATATTGGAAAATGTGAGGAGATGACCGAAAAAATAGAATATATTTTTACTCACAATGTCACCATTGAACTCCATTCAAAATCTTTAGCGTCTTTGACAAAAACAAAAAAATGTTAGCCAAATGGATAATTAGGTAACGTCAAGGCTGGTCATTTTTAGTGGAACCAGCCATAAAATAGTTGACATTTATTCAAAATAAGAAAAGGAACGATATTAGTCTATCTAAGAGAGTAGCTTATCATGACCTTAGCTACTAGTGCATCGTATGCAAGGTTAGCGACCCAACTCCATTAGTGTTAACGGAGCCTAAGCACCTCTCCAAACTCAATGACTCCTCCCTCTCCTACTTAGGGATGAAAATGAGTTTGATTTCATGACACGGGGGGTAAAGGTGGGGAGGCACATGCACATTTGACGTGCTAGGCAAAACCACCCCCAACCCGCTTCCATCATGTGCCCCCACCAACCTTTATGTCACCCTAAACCGCATATGCATCCGTCTCATTTACCTTCCTTTAGTTGTCATATCTTTTTTATTTTTTTGGACAAGAAAAATGAAGAAGGGTGTGATGGAGGAATTTGTAGAATTGAAGCGAGAAGTGATCAAGAAATTAATAAGAAAAAGGAGGGAAATGATTATCAAAGTAATAGGAGAGAGGAGGAAGTTATATGGGAAGCAACGGGAGAGTTTAGAGAAATAAATAAAAAGAGGAGGGAAGTAACTAGGGGAGAGGAGGAAAATGATGAAGTGAAAAAATAAAGGATGGAAATGATTGAAGAATTCTTTAAAAATAGGAAGGAAGTGATGAAAAAATAATGTGAAAGTAGAAGGAAATGATGAATAAATTATATGAGAGAGGAGGACAGGGATGAGGGATGTAATAGGAGAGATGAGATAAATAAAGGAAAAGACGAGTAATAGTAATGAGAATTGACACATCCTTTTGTTGATTCCATGCATGTATATTTTTGTATGAAAGTCACCTCTTCCTTGTACACGTGTGTAATATTTCTATAACAGTTAATAGCATATTTTTCAATTACTACCTGCATTTTGTGCATGAAATGTGTCTCTTTTTTTTTGTCTTACGACCTACTATTTTTATAAAGTACATCATATTTTTCTTGAATTGTGTATCATTTTGGATATTTCGTTCATGCATTTAGTAATTTCACGCGTACTTCACGTGTATTGCGCCTAATCAACGTGGATTGCCATTTGCAAAGTACCTTCGGTGAGTTTCGAACTCGGGTCCTTCATTGGGACTTACCTAGCTCTTATCACCCGGGCTACTATCGTCGGACTATTACGCCTATTTTTGGTAATTGTGCATATATTTTTGAATGAAATGTGTCTCTTTCTTAGACTCATGCGCCTACTGCTTTTATGTAATATCTAAAATTTGGCCTCTCTTTCTTGTGATCCCGTGAATATTTATGGAGAGTCGGCGCTTATTTTTGGTATTTTCATGCATGATTTACATGCCACACGCCTCATTTTAGAAATTATACGCATATTTTTACATAAAATGCACATTTTCCTTGGACTCATGCTACTACTATTTTTGTATGATAGTGAAAGATTTGATGCCTCCTTTGGTGATTACGCATATTCTTTTATATGAAACGTGCATCTTTCTTGGACTAATGCGCCAATTATTTTTCGCAACGTGCATTATTTTACCTATGGTGTGTACATCTTTTTAGAGATTTAGTGTCTGCTTTTGATAATTCTACACATACCTTTAATAATTAAATATGTGTTTTTGCATTTAATGCACATCTTCCTTACGTCATGTGTATATTATTTTTGTGTAACAATCAGAGACTTCAATTTTTTTTTGTGATTACCCGCATGTGTTTGCATAAAATAAGTCTCATTCTTAGACTAATGAACCTGCTGTTGTTTTACATGTGCATCATATTTTGCACATGAGTGCGCATATTTTCAAGATTTGGCACATTTTGGTAGTTTCACACATTCTATATAAGCAATGTTACTCCTTTCGGTAATTATGCACATGGTTTTGCAAAAAAATGTGCTTTTTTATTGAGCTCATGTGACTATTGTTTTTGTACGATGGGAGATTTGACGCCTCTTTTTTGGTCAATACGTGCATGCATTTGCATAAAATATGTCTTTTTTCTTAGGCTAGTGCATGAACTATCTTTCTATAATTGCGTCATAATTTGGCTATAGTGTGTGCATCCTTTTGGAGATGTGACACCTACTTCTGGTGATTTTGTGTATGTTTTACATTCAATGCTTCTCCTTTTGGTAATAATGTACCTCTTTTCTGCACATGTTTCTCTAACTCCTTCACTTTGCTCCTCTCTCTAACTCTTTACACCCCTCCTTACATCCTACCTCTCTCCACATTACTTCATCTCTAATATTACTTTTATTATCACTTCTCTCCTCTCATTTTGTTATCTTCTTTTACTTCACATATGTTTTCCATTACCTCTCTCCTCACATCCCTCACTCTCCGTTATTTCCTACCACTCTTGCATTTCTCCCCTCGTCACAATCCTCGTCTACTTCCCTTGTCACTTCCGATATATTTCCCATTACTCTCCTCCTCACATTCCTAGTCTCTCCTCATTACTTTCTCACACTGTTGTATTACTTCCCTTCTCGCATCCCTCTTCTACATTCTTCCTCATTTCCCACCTATTTCACATTACCTCTCTCCTCACATCCCTTCTATCTCCCTATTCTTTCCTTCCACTCTCATGTTTATATCATCACTTCCCTTCTCTCTCATTAATCTTTACTTCACTCTTCTCCCCTTTATTACTTTCCTCATGTCCTCTCTTTACTTCTCTCCACCATTATTAGTTTTTCTCCTCGAAAATAAAGGGTCCATTCATTCCGTTTCTTACTTTCTTCCTTTCCTATCATTCTCACTCCACCTTTGATAGTTTACTTTCCATGTTACATAGATGACCCTTTGCCATTTAGAATAAGGGAACTAAACATGTCTTGGTAAAGGCATTGTATACAAGCAAACGTAATTGCACGATTTTAAAACACAATTATCCATGTTGTGTGCATTGAATAGAGAGACACAGCAACAAAATACAGTAACATTATGTTCTTTTTCCTTGACAGAATCGCTCAACACATTGATTTAGTAAGAAACCAATCACTATGTTAAACTAATGGCATGAAAAAGTGTTAAGATGACAATAATTTAATAAAACAAAAGAGATTGGGAATGTGTAGACTGGAATCGCGTAACATGAATGAGAAACGAACAGATATATACAGAAGATGTCCCCATTAATACCTTAAACGTTTCGTTGTATTTATTCAGAGATTTCATGCATTACACTAAATATTTATTTTATTGATGTATGGAAGGATTATTAATATGCATTATATTAAATATTTATTTTTATTTGTAATAGAAGATTATATACATCGGGAACGGCAGTTAATGATTATATTCCAGTGAGTAATCCGGAAACTCATAATTTATATTCTAGTGCAGATGTAAAGTCAATCAAGTTTTTGCGGTTGGCTAATGGGCAGTACGCTCTTTTTCATTCCGCCAGTAACTAGTATAAATAAAATACATCGTTGGGCATTCGGTCCGGGAATGTTCTACGAGTGTGGAGGAGTATTCAGATGGCCTTCTGGAAGATGCAGATCTATGTCGTTCTGCTTGAAGCGAAAGAGGACACCTATGTCATGACCAAGGAATGGTGTGAGAGTTTCCTTCCCGGTAGGTTCCGTGAGGGGAGCTCGTCTTCTGAAAACCAGTTAATGTTCGTGTATGAAAACGTTGTAACCGGGTTTGCGGCGAAATTGACTGAAGAAGAAGTTCAGGCGATGGGGATGAAGAAAGGATTTCTGCATGCAATTCTTGACGGTGACAGCGGCATCCACATCCAGACCACCCACACCCCCAGCTTTCTAGGAATACGTCATTGCTCATCATCAGGACTGTCGTCCTCTCCTAATGATGGAGCCGGTACAGTCATAGGAGTGATCGATACGGGCATTAATCCCACGCACGTGGCTTTCCAAGGCGACGGATTGGTGCCTCCGCCGGAGAAGTGGAGAGGACAGAATGATTTTCTAGAACAGGATGTGAGGAAGAATACCAGATTAATAGGGGCCCGCAACTGTGTGTACGGGTCAGAGGGTCAACCTTTCGATGAAAATGGTCATGGGAGCCATACGGCAAGTATTGCCGCAGGTGACGCAGTAGGAATTGCACCAGGCGCCTCTATCTCGATTTACAAGGTTACTTCTTCCACAACTTGTCTCAGCTGCAACATACTTGCCGCTATTGATTTCGCAGTTGGCGACGGGGTTGATGTCCTATCCATATCGATTGCCTTCAACAAACCTCAGGAATATTACAATAATGTAATTGCGATCGGGGCATTTGGAGCGATGTGGAAGGGAATAGTAGTATGTTGTGCTGCGGGGAACAATGGACCAAGGTTTTACACCGTTTCTAACATAGGACCCTGGATGCTCACGGTCGCCGCTTCAACCACAGACCGCAGGATACAAGTGACTGTCATGATAGTCGAAGGACATGACTACGTCCATGGCGAATCTATATATCAACCTACTGATTACAACCCTTCACATTTTACCCTGGTGGAGATCGATAACTTGTCTGTGCCTTTAAGAAAGGTCGGTGTTGCCGGAAAAATTGTCTGTTGGAGGAGCAAATCAAGTTATTTTAATGAGACCGTAGCGCGGGAAGCGAAAAAAGCAGGCGCCCACGGTATAATCATAATGAAAAACGTCAGGCAAGGCAACACTATAACGGCAGAGTTTCACGCGCTCCCTGCGGCTCGGGTTAGCTATGAAGATGGAAACAAAATATCCAGTTACATGTGAAGTACATCAAAACCTGTGGCTACTTTCATTTTTCAGGGACCGTCTACGATCAAAGAGGTTTGCATTTTTCTCTTCAAGAGGCCCGAGTCGCATCAGTCCAGGAGTACTCAAACCAGATATCACTGGTCCAGGTGTAAACATATTGGCCGCATGGCCTAAGGAGATCGCAGCGCCAGAGGCCCTCGCACCGTCCTCTTCAACTTCACCAAATTTATCTACTTATAACATAATTTATGGTACGTCAATGGACACCCCCATCTTAGATGGTCGCCCGCGGCCATAAAATCAACAATCATGACCACTTCTACCACAGTCAACAACATCGGGAAAAATATCAAGGATTTTATGGCCGCGGGCGACCACTTCTACCACAGCCACAAAATCCGTGATTTTTTTCCCGATGTTGTTCACTGTGGTAGAAGTGGTCATGATTGCTGATTTTATGGCCGCGGGCGACCATCTTGCGTGCTCTCCCCTGAGCAGAGCCGCTATCCCACTAAGATGGGGGGTGGCCATTGACGTATCAGAAATTATGTTATAAGCAGATAAATTTGGTGAAGTTGAAGAGGACGGTGTGAGGGCCTCTGGCGCTGCGATCTCCTTAGGCCATGCGGCCAGTATGTTTACACCTGGACCGGTTGAGGTAACATTGCAGTCGTACAAGCTTACCTTTGGCCCTTTGTTGGAGAAGCAGACTGTCTACATCACATTCAAAAATAGAACGGTTAAGCCTAATAACTACTTGCAGGGGGAGCTCCTATTGACTTCAGGCACCTTACCAGTACAAGTAGGTATGGAAATTGGACGAGTTTTTGAAAACCCGACCCACACTTTTACCTAACCATGGGTGGCGAAAGCACCCAGCATGACCCGATTCAGATTGGGTCGGATCCATTTTGTTTTAGGTAGGGGGGTCACGCTTCGAGTTTGTAAAAAAAATTACCAATAATTATAGTAGAGTATCTTTTATGACTTTCGGGTCTAATAGGATCCGATTGGTTTCAAATCGTATTTGGTGGGTCTGAGTCCACTCGAATCCATTAGGACCAGATCCATTTTAGAGTTGGGTCTATCTAGGTCAAGTCCATTTCAGGCTGGGTCCAGCAAAACATAAATCAATTTCATGCCTAGACGCGATCCATCTACAATTGACATGAAACCAAACGACCCAAAAAATTTCAATATGAGAAAAATACCAAAATGAAAAATTGAAAAATAAAATCTACTACTTGTAAAGATGGTATGTGTTTGAAGGTCATTGATCATCCCCATTGTCAGCCAATTAATTTCAGCTATGAATATTAAACGTCCAGTCATCAAAATGAAGTACGATTAAAAAAACATCCTCAGCACCTAGCGAGCACCACAACAACACCTATTTGTTGTTTCTTTCCATGCCCACCACCTTTACTTTTTCATCTCAATTTCTAGACTTTCGTTTTCTTCTTCTTGCATCTTCCATTACCCTTCACTCACTCCAGGCCTTCTCAAATGCATGCCTACCTTGATTCTGAAAGCAAAGCGCCCTGCTCCCATCTCTTCCCCTACCACCTATCTACGGCAGACACCGCCGTCGTGGCACTCTGTGGCCACTGCTATTACAGCACCGACATCATTGGCGTGCATCTCCAGCAACGACATCATTGGCGTTCCTTCTCACCTACTGGTGTTACATGAGACAATGTTTGAACCAACACCACTTCAAATTGGTCATGGTAGTTTGGTATGATTAGCAAGGTGTAATGGTGGGATGCCCCGCTTAATTTTAGTTTGCATGTTGGCTATTCGGAGTTGGGATAGAGTGGGCATACGACTACCTATAATTCGGACACGCATAGGACTCCCAAAAATATTGCCTATATGCCCAAACTGCCACCGCCTTGCATGCATCTTCTTGACAGTGCAGTACCCAAATATTGTACGGATGGTGATGGTCGAATTGCCCAAAATTGCAGCCCCCTTGGTGTGCATTTTCTTGACAGTGCAGTATCCAAACACTAATAGGATCTGATTGGTTTCGCGTCATATTTGACAGGTTTGAGTCCACTCGAATCCATTTGGGTTCGGTCTATTTTAGAGCCAGGTCTATTAGGGTCTGAATCTATTTTGGCTCAGGTTCAGCAAAACCTAACTCAATGCCAAGACTAGACCTGACCCATCAGCAGTTGACATGAAACCAAATGACAAAAAATCCAATCCAAGAAAAAATTCCAAATTAGCAAATTTCAAAAAATAAAATTTGCTACTTGTAAGGATGGTAAGTGTGATAAAGGTTGTTGATCATCCTCGTTTTCAGCTAATTAATTCCAGTTCGGAATATTAAACCCCACATCGCCAGAATGAAGTACAGATAAAAATCAACATGACCACGTAGTAGCACCACAACAACACCTATCTGTTGTTTCTTTCCATGCCCACCACCTTTACCTGTTCATCTCAATTTCAGGATTTCCATGTTCTTGCATCTATTATTACCTTTCACTCACTATGGGCATTTTCAAATGCATGCCTACCTCGACTTTGAAGGAAAAGCGCCCTACTCTCATTTATTCTCCTACCCCCTGGTTATGGCAGACACCATGGGCACTACTATCCATGCGACAGTGTTTCAACCAACGCAACTTCAAACTGACCGCAATGGTGGGATGCCCCACGTAATTTGAGCATGCATGTGTCATTGGTTGTTCAGAGTTGGAACAGAGTGGGCATACAACTACCCATAATTCATACGTGGCCACTGCAGTTACAACACTGACACCACCAGCATGCATCTCCACTCGAGTGTGCCTTCTTAGAAGAGCTCATGTTGGTAGTCGCTGCTTCTCACATGTTGCTACTATGTGCGACAGTGTTTCAACAAATGCCACTTCAAACTGACCACAATGGTTTGGTACGATTTGTGAGGTCCAATGGTGGGATGCCCCATGTAATTTGAGCGTGCATGTGTCGTTGGTTGTTCAGAGTTGGAAAAGAGTGGGCATACAACTACCCATAATTCATACACACTAGGCCACCCATAAATACTATATGCATATGCCCAAATTGTCGCCACCTTGGCAATGCAATACCCAAATATTGTACGGATGCTGACAGCTGGACTACCCAAAAAAGTAGCCGCCTTGACATACATCTTCTTGACTATTGAGAGTAGCATGCCATAAGGCTTTCCTTGCACCGCCCTTGTTGGTTCTAGCCAGATGAGTAAGACATTTGTTGTAGAGGCGGCAGTCGACGACACTAAATAGGAAATGGGTCCTTTAGGGAGTCGAGTAGGGGCGAGCATTCAGTTAATTTCGTTAGTGAAGGTTAATTCAGTTAGGATAAATGGTTAATTTTTAGTTTGAGATTTTAACCATTAACCTATCAGAATTAGTGACAATTAATTCGATTATGGTTAATGGATAAATGGTTAATTCAGTCGATTAATTTGGTTAACCAAATAACAAGGAGTTGATATTAGAAGTTGTGAAGAGGATTGAAGGCGACACTTATGCATTATATGGTTGTCAGTGCACTAGTTAGTATTAATGTTCTGAGTCGTCTCAGTTTCGCCCCAACTTCGCCAACTTCAAGGAAACTTCAACAACTTCTGAGTAGTTGAGACAAAAACACAAAAAAACCAACTTTGACGAAATCAGAGAAACTTTGCCCCGAAGTTTTGACAAAGCCAAAGTATTGGGGATTCGACATTGCCTAGGCTCGAAGTTCGAAGTTTCGACAAAACTTTGCCCAAATGCGCCGAAGTTTAGTTCCATGCTATGTATTATTCTTTAGGATTTTTTTTGAATAAATTGTGGTTGCTCGGTTAATTCGGGTAACAAAATAGAAAATACTTTTAACCGAAAATTTAACTATTTAACCAATTAACCGAAATAAAATAACAAATTAACATAATTAACCATATTGTCCAAATAAAATTAACCATTCTGTTAATTAATTTGTTAACTGAATTTTGCTCACCCCTAGAACGAGTGCAAGGTCGATTTTCTTGTTTGACTACAACTACCACCTGGTTCCACTGCAAGGGCCATTACTATCCTAGCACAGGTGATTGGCACACCTAAGTAGGGTCTGCCCAAGTTTTCTCATTCAGGCGGCAGAGCCTGAACAGCCTCGCCTCGACATTGCCCAATAACCCAATAAAATCAATATCTTTGGACAGGGAGCCGGTAGGATCAAGTAGAGTAAATTACCATGTTGAGCCTTTCTAGTTATATTTATACTACTAGTAAAAGTGACTTTGATTACACGTTTTCATTTGTGCTATTTTTAACTTGTCTAAAAAGCTTTTACCAATCACGTTATGTGAGTAGAGTTACAATATTCTAGATTCCCCTTTAACTCTCTCTTCCATGAATTTTTCTCCTCCCTTATAATCATTTTTAGAGTTTTTTAAACTCCCCCTCAAGTACCCTTAAATTCCCCTTTCCTTATACAAAATCCTAAATAACCACCTCTCTCTTAACAAAATTTCAAAAAGCCCGCTCCATACACCTTTTTCAACTTAAATTGTTCCTTTTGTTAACTCTTTTTTTCTATTTCTTTTTTTTTGCTTTGTTGGCCTATTTCTTTGTTAATTCAATGTCCATCTTGTATGCATTTGTTATGCAAGTACTATATGATTTTATATAATTGTTATATTACTATTACAACTAATTATTATTTTAGTAGTATATAACGTTAAATTTTAAACCTCGACCAACCAAATTTTGAGCATACTAGCTCTAAATTTTTGGATATTTCATGTGTGGTCTGTGTTGGTTTCAAATAGATCAATTTTAATCAAATCGATTGAAATCGTGTTAAATCTAGTTAAGATTGGGTTTAGTTTTGAATTTTGCCATATTTAAATTTTATTTCTATTAAGATTCACAATATATGTATTTTTATGAATTTTAAGTCATGATGAGTCATGTCAGTTTTGTATGGGTGGGTCAGTACTCAGTACGGATAGGCTTTATACAATTCAGGTTTATGTTAAATTTTGATTTAGGTTGAACATATCCTAATCAGGTTGGGTTCGCAAAACCAACCCTCTTTCATGCTTAATTTTAAACCCATGTTTAAAATGTCGATTTTGGTCGGCGAGAGTTGGCGCACTGGTTGAGGCTCGGGGGCCCCTAACAAAGGGTCACGGGTTCGAAACCCAACTACAACACTCTCGGAAATGAATTGAGCGTGTCATGTCAGCCGACCTCCAATCTGGCTTAAACGGGTTCTCGAGTTTGCACACTATTCGGGGGCCCCCAGGTAGGCGTCGGGCGCAGCCCAACGGCGTCCCTGGGTCATAAAAAAATGTCGATTTTGATGTCGTTTCGGTTGGTCCAGAAACAGAAATTTACCAAAATTTCGACTGCAATTTCGATATTTTACGCTTTTTCGACACAAGTAGTCAATGCAAATTTTGACGTTTTCCATGACCAAAAAAAGGAATTTAGTCAAGGGGGTCTCCGACATTTATTTAGGATTTTTAAGATATTTTTAAAAAATTATAATGCAATAAAAAATCAAAATTTTGGCTATTTGGACAGGTCAATTTCGATGTCTGGTAGTGGTCAAAACAAAAATTTTGACCGAAATTTTAAACCATGTTTTAAACATAGAACTAAGTGGTCTAAATTTGGGTTTGACATTTTATTTTATTTCTTATTAATGTTCGCAATAAAATAGTTTGATGTTTGGCTCATGACGAGTCAGGATAGATCTATAAGTGTTTGGGTTTGTTCGATCAGAGTTTTTACAACTCCAATTCGAGTCGAGTTATGGTGGTAAGCATATCACGGTCAGGTTGGATTTGGTTTGAACATATTTGCATGAATTTGAGTTAGATGCATCACCCAACCATGATATATTCGACCCAGAGTAGTATCTAACTCAAACAAGAATCATAAAGATCTTAATCGAAATAAGAAAAAACTCAAAATAATTTATACTAGACTATATGATTAACATATCTTATATTAGTAGAATAATAATTTATACTAGATTATATTGCATTGAGGGAAACATAAAGAACATAGAAAAGGCTCATATATAAATATATACATATACATATATATATGTATGTATCGGGTGACGGACTATGGCGGGCAAGGCTCCTTGTCAGGTAATAGCTTGCAGTCTTTCAGAGCTTCCGTGCGACACTCATGTGTCAGGCTGCTGCCATATCGGGCAGTGACCGTGTTGGATAAAGGGCGTGTCGCTTCGCCGTTTGATGGGTCGGGGCGGTTAGCTTGTTGTGGATGGGTCGGGATGGTCCCATTAGCATTCTTTTGGTGGAGAAATAAGAGAAACTCTGCAAAAGATAGGAAATATTATCAGGAGCATAGTGGGGATTATTTCTATACAATAAATTAGATAAAACAGAGAGGTACGTCAGTTTGGAGGCACTTTTGATAGCAAAATATAAGCTCTAGCAGCCATAAAATGGGTGTTATCATTCTCTTTCCCCTATCTTAGAGCATTGTTCCCACTCTATTTGGCCACGAAGGTGTTGTCCCAAGGTAAAAGTGAGTGCTTACCTTGGTGAAGAAGGCTCCTAGGGTTCCAAATTTGCTCTATTTAGGTTTTCTAAAGCTCCTTCTTGGCGATTTCGACCAAAAATAGTAAGTTTTCTCCTTTCCTTCCCTATTTTCATGTTGTTAGTATTCCTACCACCTTCTTCCAGGTCATAACCATGACCTTCAATGGTAAAACTCCACCTAGAACCCTAAAGCATCTCATCTCCATGCTCTTCTTCTAGGGTTTGCACCTCTAAAGTGGAGAAGGTGATCTTTGCTCAAGAAAGGAGCTTGGCTTGGAGCAACCAAACCTTCTAATCTCAGGATCCTTGATGTTTAGATCTTCTTACCTTCCTAGAGGTGAGTTTTGTTAACCCCCTTCTCATATATTGCTTACTACATGCTTAAAACTCATGCTTCTATGTTTAAAATCGATGATTTCCATCTCTTTATACCATGTTCTTCTAGTATTTTTTAGTTTCTTATTGTTTTACCATCTCTAGAAGCTCTAGTTTGGTACCTATGTGACTTCAAACCTGATCTTGGGTCAAATGATGTTTTCTCCCTCTCCTCTCTTTTCAATTATCTCGATCGGTTTGATGATGTGGCAATTTCCAATTGGTCAAAATTGAAAAATTCATATCTTCTAATCTGCTTATATAAATTTAACAAATAAATATGTTTTGGAATTGGAAAATTAATCTCTATTTGATAAAAAATATTTTCAAGGTCTGATTTCATGGTATGACAAAGGGTGGTTTTGGTATAATAAATTTGATGCATAAAATCTATAAAAATACATCTTAATCATCATAACTCCAAAATTAATATAAAAATACATTTTCTTCATCAGAAGAACCTAATAAGTTTATTGGTGATATTTTTAAAATTTAAATCTGAGTTTTGCAAAAAAAAATAAAAAAATAGGGTTTCTATACATTAATGTGCACTATGTACTCTAATACATGTTAATACATTAAAAATAGGTAAAGTGGAATTTGGACTCAATTAAAGTGGTGAAAGTTAGTAATCGATATTGGTCAAATAGGTATGTATAATCCCTCTTTATTATGTGCATTCCTTACACCCTATGTTTGGATAATCGCAACCAAACCCTATATTTCCTTAATGAGGCTTTAATGAACCATATTCTCTCTATTCATCATTCTTTTGCTAAATTGCCTCAAAATCTGTAACAATATTATTTTTATTGTGTCTTATACCCCACTGCATATTTTCATTGATATGATGCTTTTACTTTCCATATTTTTTTTATAGCATGTTGATTTTATGGACTATTAAGCTATAGTAGTGGTACTTATGTACAACCCCCCATAGATAGGGCATGTATTAATTCACCCTGGGGAATGTCTTATTCTTCCCCATAAAAATATGTGTAGGTGACTGGAAATGTATTAATTCTCCCCTCGCCTATAGGTTGAGGTCTGGTAGGTGCCTCAACCCTACTTAGTTAAGGTAGTCATAATTATCATACATGCAACCCTTTTATTATATATTTTTATCACAAGCATCTATTTTGATTATGCATCATACTCTTGTTCTCTTCATCTTATGATGAAAACTAACCTTTATTTACATATTTTATTTACCTTGATATCCTATTCATATTTCTTGACACATACGTTGTTTTCCTTTTCCTTTTGTTGGGTGTTTTTCCCAACCACCCAGGTTAGGACAAGTTGTTGAGTTGAATCAGGAGAACATAGCTTTGGGCATGGACCTAGCACTTGGAGATGTTGCTCTCGAGATAACATTTGAAGTAGTTTAGACTTCCCTCTATGTAGATCCTTTTGGTTGTATTTTGTTGTAAATCATAATCGGAGATTTTGATTTACTTGTGTAATCTTTTATGAAAGTAGAATATAGTCAATTATTTTTATTCCCCTGCTACACTTTGGTCTTTTGCATACCATTATAATAAATTTGGAAAGTTTATACCTATTCCAACGTACCTTTGAGTGTGTTTGAAATTGATGTTAATTCTTTAAAAACAAATTAGTAAGGGGGTGATCCTACCTCCTTAAATAAAACCTAGTAGAATACCATCAAATTGATCAATATCGTTTATTATTATTATTTATATTAAATGTGACAATAAAAAGAACATATAAGTAAAATTGTTTGTATATTATATATTAAAACACAAAGGTTACATATATATAATTACATCTGGATTGGCTATGACAAAATGATATGAAAGAGGTTGTTCCAGTTAGTCATTATGAGGCACATAATGAAGCAAGGCCAACAACCTAATTCTGGTTGGTCAATCCTGTGGGCCGGATTTACTAATCTCCAATCCAATGGAAATAAACGAATGAGGCTGGTCATAGTTGCATGCCAGTATTGACCAAGAAAGAAAGAACGATGGCTGTTTGTACCATTCTTTCAGGTTCTTCACAGCAGAGTGAATAAGGCTCTTGTAACGAGGCATTGTGGGCAAAAGGTGTGCTTATTAGAAAAGTCAGACAAACGTTGAGTTCATGTATTATACACAACAAATAGTTCTATTTTTTCATCGTCCTTTGCCTCCAAGTATAAATGTCCAAAGATTATTATTTTAAGAATTGAAACACAATTTATGTAGCTTTTTGATATTACCATTTATTGGTCATTATTTCCTAGATGAGTAGTAAATTATTTCTATATTTTTGTTCGACGCGTTAAAGCTCGCTCCTTTTGTTGTAATTGAAGTCACTAAACTTGATGTGTAGATTATAAACTACATTTATATGTCTTATAAGAACTATTTGATTATTTATTTGCAACATACATTCAAACATGGATCATTGTAAATCATATTCAAATATTGATATTCATAAAGATACATTATTTTGCAACTTAAAACAATCTAAACCTCAACGTGATGAAAATTTTAACAATAATTCTACTATTGTTCAAGAAATATCTCATGACCTGAATAACATCAAAGTCATGGATGCTATCATTGATTTAGAAAAGATTTCACAGATAGGGAGAGAATTTGAGATAGATGAGATTGATGTTGACAATATTTACAATGACTATGCTAAGGTGTTGGGCTTTAGCATTCATAGAAGTACATTCTATAAAAATAATCTTGGTATTTTGTTGGATAGAATATATTGTTGTTCTTGTCAAGGTCAACGAGGACCAGATAAAAGGTGTGTTATTGTAAAAAATATTTTCTCCTAAAAGTATGTGTGGTTTTCTAGCTCATATTAAAGTTCAAAGGCGAATTAATGAAAAATATCAGATAATGAACTTTATTTCATAGCATTCTCATTATTTGGTGTCTCCTAGTAAAAGTTTTGTATTATGCTCAGATAAAAAGTTGAAATTTCACACACTATTGAGGCACCAATCTGGAATAACTCCTAAAGCAAGAATGGCTCACATAACAAAAAGAGTCAATGGTAGAGAAAATTTTGGTTTAATTGCAGAAGATTATATAAATTATCTGTCAAAAATGATTTATGCAAATGATGATTGGAGAGATCGGTGGTGTATTGGAGTATTCACAAAATAGACAGTTGAATGATCATGATTTTTCATATGCTATTCAAGTTGATGTAGATGATCTTGTAAATAACATTTTCTCGGTTGATGCTAGAATGAAATATGACTTCTTATTTTGGTGATGTTGTTTGTTTTGATACAACGCAAAAGAAAAATAAAGAAGGTATTCTATTTGCACTTTTTGTTGGTGTAAATAATCACAAACAAACTATTATATTTGTGGATGCCTTATTGTATGATGAGACATCTGAAACATCTATTGGCTATTCAATACATTTGCTAAAACAATGTCAGGAAAGAAAACTGGACCAAAAATGTCAGGAAAGAAATTGAAGACTATCCTCACATATCAAGATTCAACCATGGTCAAAGCATTGTCTTCAGAATGACGTGAAATATTTTATTGTTTATGCATCTGGAATATGTATCAAAATGCAGCCAAGCACCTTAGTGATGTATTTGAAAAGTTTCATGAATTTGCTAAAGATTTTAATAAATGTATTTATGAACATGATGAAAAAGTGGCGTTCTTAAATGCTTGGAACTCAATGATTGAAAAATATAACTTAAGTGACAATTCGTGTATGTAACAACAATTTGAATTGAAAGAAAAATGATCCTTGGTGTATGAAAGAGAAACTTTTTGTGCTGACATGTTTAGCACACAACGGAACGAAAGCATGAATAGTCAAGTCAAGAGATACATTGGTTATCAATATGATCTATTGAAATTTTCTCATCATTTTGAAGAGTTGATAATAGGAGGAACGAAGAAAGAAAGGTAGATGTTAAAGCAGATCAAACTAGGCCTTTCATACCATATCCAATCTTAGCACACGCAAGTGAATCATACACTCCTGTAATTTTCAAAATGCTTCAACGTGAATTATGGTAAACGTGGGATTGTGAACAACATCTTGTTAGTGTTGATGGATCAATATCTACTTATAAAATTACTCCCCCCAAGAAGTCACTTCTTCATATTGTTGAATTTGATTCTGACAAGGAAAATATCGCCTGTAATTGTAAAAAAAATCACTTTTGTTGGAATCAAATGTTCACATGCGTTGAAAGTTATTTCCTTTCATAATCTGGAGAGTGTTCCTGATAAGTATATATTGATTAGAGGGACAAAGAAAGCAAAATCTACTTCAAACAAATATATTGTGTCGCATCATACACATGTTGATTAGAAATTGACTACAAAATTATGATACAAATAATTGTGTCATATGTATATGCAAGTAGCAACACATACTTCATTGACCGAAGAAACTTATGAACTTGCTTCAGGATATCCTGAAGATTTTTCTGATGTTATGGAATTTAAACTACAAGAGTCTACTATTGATGATCGTAGAAAAGACAGGAATATATATTGTAGTTTGGACATTGGTATTAGAAACCAATATAGTTAGCTTGATGGAATTGACTGTGGCTCAAACCATGTGAAAGGAATAAAACAAAGACCATGCAAAACAAAATAGTCTAAGAGGTTAATGGGAGCATTAAAAAGATCTTGCAAGAAGAAAAGAACAAGAAGGCCAAAGCAGACACGGAACCAAAAGACAGCCAAGGTAATTGAACAGACTATTTATATATAAGGTTTCTATATTTGTTATTATAAACTATGATATTATTTTAAAGAATTTTGGTCACAATAAAGGTGTAGAGGAATATACCCAACAACCCCAGATGAAGAAAATTGTGAAGGTAATTGATAATTTGTTTTCCTTTAATAGTTGCTATTGGGAAATCTTATGGATTTATTGTATAAGATACAAATGTTGTTTATTTTTCTAAAATGTATAAAAATGCACATGACATTGGTGATAAATATAGAGATAATGTGAACAAGGTATAATTCCGAATTTAACATATCACTTTATTAGTAAAAAAAATCAACATTATTTATCAAACTTTATATAATTTATGAACCTGAAACTTTTATAATTCACATTTATAATCTACATTTTAGTGACATATATTGTAACATATATTTTAGTGATTGTTGATTTACAATAGATTGAACATATTTACTAATGTTTGTTTATCTTAATAGGTTGATTGGCTGAGTCAGTGACTAAAAAGACAAATGAATATCATATCACTGGAGATCGCACGTGAAGTATTGAAAAGATTTTAGCATCACAATTATATGTAAAGCAATATTTTAGTAAGTCTGCTAAGATTACTACATTATGTAATTGATCTTTTCTTTTACATTGTTTATGTGGATAACTTATATTAACGATCTGATTACATGAGTGGTATGATTTTTTTCATTTTTGTTTGGCACGTCAAAGGTGATTATTAATGACTTGTAAACTTTACCTTACCGCAGAGAAATTAGTAGAAGAGTGATCGAATAAGTGTTTGTGTGTCGAAATATTATATTATATTATTATTATTAGCAGCGGCAATTGTAAACAATTATTTTCTTGCAATTTTCATTTTCGTCGGTGGTGGCATGTGAATATCAATCATTAAAAAAAAATGTTGAGCAACTAGTAATTATTGCATCCGCGTGCCCAAACACTGTATTAAGCCATTATTGGTGGTGGCGATTGCAAAAAATTATTTATTTGTAATTTGTTTCGCCAACGGTGGCATGTAAATATCGGTCCCTTAGACAAAATATTGGGCAATCCGTGAATATTACATCTACGTTTCCGCACATTGTATAAAGTTGTTATTGCCCAGTGATTAGCAACTACATGTCCATATACTGTATAAAATCATTATTGGAGGCAAATATTACAAATATTATTTTTGATAGTGGTGCATGTGAATATCGATCTCTTTGATAAAACGCCTAGATAACCAGGAAATGATTGGACCCCCATGTCGATCTGAATGAATCAGTCTTTCCACCGAAGTCAATCTTTGCCTGCTAGGCAAGAGGATTAGCTAGTTACAAATCCATACAATGTATTGCATCATTATTGGATACGGAGATTGCAAATATTATTTTGTTTGCAATTTTTATCTGGCAGTGGTGCCAATATCAGTCTCTTTGACAAAATAGGAGAAAGGTAGTTATTGCAACTATATTCCCAATTCATTATTGGTGGCAGTGGTTGTAAATATTATCTATTTACCATTTTTGTTTCGATAGTAGTGGCATGTAAATATCGATCAATTTGACAAAACATTAAAATGTTGTAGTTGTTGTAACTATGTGGAAAAATATTATTGAATTATTATTGACAACATTAGCGGTAGACTCAGTGCTGTAATAATAAAAAGATAACTTGGTCAATAATGATTTAACTCTGGGTACCAGCCAGCCCTATTTGGTTTCTTTTGTCTTGATTCAGATATTGTGAATGAGTGCCAGCCCTATTCGCAGGACTGACCGACCGGAACCAGGCTGTTGCCCTGCTTGCATACGTGTCTCACAATGATTGGTTGGAACAAACTTTTGTCACATCGTTCTAACACAGCAAATCCCGATGCCATATAATTAGTTGAGTATAGATGAGTAACTAGAAAAGCGTAAAGAATATCCGTTTTAATTCTTTCCGAATGGAGTTTGTTGGAGGGGTGATAGGAATTTAGGATGAATGGGAAGAAGCTTTATGGAATATTGGAAAATGTGAGGAGATGACCGAAAAAATAGAATATATTTTTACTCAAATGTCACCATTGAACTCCATTCAAAATCTTTAGCGTCTTTGACAAAAACAAAAAAATGTTAGCCAAATGGATAATTAGGTAACGTCAAGGCTGGTCATTTTTAGTGGAACCAGCCATAAAATAGTTGACATTTATTCAAAATAAGAAAAGGAACGATATTAGTCTATCTAAGAGAGTAGCTTATCATGACCTTAGCTACTAGTGCATCGTATGCAAGGTTAGCGACCCAACTCCATTAGTGTTAACAGAGCCTAAGCACCTCTCCAAACTCAATGACTCCTCCCTCTCCTACTTAGGGATGAAAATGAGTTTGATTTCATGACACGGGGGGTAAAGGTGGGGAGGCACATGCACATTTGACGTGCTAGGCAAAACCACCCCCAACCCGCTTCCATCATGTGCCCCACCAACCTTTATGTCACCCTAAACCGCATATGCATCTGTCTCATTTACCTTCCTTTAGTTGTCATATCTTTTTTATTTTTTTGGACAAGAAAAATGAAGAAGGGTGTGATGGAGGAATTTGTAGAATTGAAGCGAGAAGTAATCAAGAAATTAATAAGAAAAAAGAGGGAAATGATTATCAAAGTAATAGGAGAGAGGAGGAAGTTATATGGGAAGCAACGGGAGAGTTTAGAGAAATAAATAAAAAGAGGAGGGAAGTAACTAGGGGAGAGGAGGAAAATGATGAAGTGAAAAAATAAAGGATGGAAATGATTGAAGAATTCTTTAAAAATAGGAAGGAAGTGATGAAAAAATAATGTGAAAGTAGAAGGAAATGATGAATAAATTATATGAGAGAGGAGGACAGGGATGAGGGATGTAATAGGAGAGATGAGATAAATAAAGGAAAAGACGAGTAATAGTAAAGAGAATTGACACATCCTTTTGTTGATTCCATGCATGTATATTTTTGTATGAAATTCACCTCTTCCTTGTACACGTGTGTAATATTTCTATAATAGTTGAAAATTTGGCGCCTCTTTTTGTTGATTACACACATTCTTTTATTAAAAAAATGCGCCTTTCCTTAAGACTTACACACCTACTCTTTTTTATATATGCATCATATTTTTATTTACGTTTTGAATTTTTGCAGCTAGACTTGGTGATTTTGCACATACTTTACATACAATGCTCCCCCTTTTCATAATTACACACACATTTTTATTTGAAATGTGCCTCTTTGTTAGACTCATATGTCTACTATTTTTATATAATAACTGGAAATTTAGCATATTTTTCAATTACAACCTGCATTTTGTGCATGAAATGTGTCTCTTTTTTTTTGTCTTACGACCTACTATTTTTATAAAGTACATCATATTTTTCTTGAATTGTGTATCATTTTGGATATTTCGTTCATGCATTTAGTAATTTTACGCGTACTTCACGTGTATTGCGCCTAATCAACGTGGATTGCCATTTGCAAAGTACCTTCGGTGAGTTTTGAACTCGGGTCCTTCATTGGGACTTACCTAGCTCTTATCACCCGGGCTACTATCGTCGGACTATTACGCCTATTTTTGGTAATTGTGCATATATTTTTGAATGAAATGTGTCTCTTTCTTAGACTCATGCGCCTACTGCTTTTATGTAATATCTAAAATTTGGCCTCTCTTTCTTGTGATCCCGTGAATATTTATGGAGAGTCGGCGCTTATTTTTGGTATTTTCATGCATGATTTACATGCCACACGCCTCATTTTAGAAATTATACGCATATTTTTACATAAAATGCACATTTTCCTTGGACTCATGCTACTACTATTTTTGTATGAAAGTGAAAGATTTGATGCCTCCTTTGGTGATTACGCATATTCTTTTATATGAAACATGCATCTTTCTTGGACTAATGCGCCAATTATTTTTCGCAACGTGCATTATTTTACCTATGGTGTGTACATCTTTTTAGAGATTTAGTGTCTGCTTTTGATAATTCTACACATACCTTTAATAATTAAACATGTGTTTTTGCATTTAATGCACATCTTCCTTACGTCATGTGTATATTATTTTTGTGTAACAATCGGAGACTTCAACTTTTTTTTGTGATTACCCGCATGTGTTTGCATAAAATAAGTCTCATTCTTAGACTAATGAACCTGCTGTTGTTTTACATGTGCATCATATTTTGTACATGAGTGCGCATATTTTCAAGATTTGGCACATTTTGGTGGTTTCACACATTCTATATAAGCAATGTTACTCCTTTCGGTAATTATGCACATGGTTTTGCAAAAAAATGTGCTTTTTTATTGAGCTCATGTGACTATTGTTTTTGTACGATGGGAGATTTGACGCCTCTTTTTTGGTCAATACGTGCATGCATTTGTATAAAATATGTCTTTTTTCTTAGGCTAGTGCATGAACTATCTTTCTATAATTGCGTCATAATTTGGCTATAGTGTGTGCATCCTTTTGGAGATGTGACACCTACTTCTGGTGATTTTGTGTATGTTTTACATTCAATGCTTCTCCTTTTGGTAATTATGTACCTCTTTTCTGCACATGTTTCTCTAACTCCTTCACTTTGCTCCTCTCTCTAACTCTTTACACCCCTCCTTACATCCTACCTCTCTCCACATTACTTAATCTCTAATATTACTTTTATTATCACTTCTCTCCTCTCATTTTGTTATCTTCTTTTACTTCACATATGTTTTCCATTACCTCTCTCCTCACATCCCTCACTCTCCGTTATTTCCTACCACTCTTGCATTTCTCCCCTCGTCACAATCCTCGTCTACTTCCCTTGTCACTTCCGATATATTTCCCATTACTCTCCTCCTCACATTCCTAGTCTCTCCTCATTACTTTCTCACACTGTTGTATTACTTCCCTTCTCGCATCCCTCTTCTACATTCTTCCTCATTTCCCACCTATTTCACATTACCTCTCTCCTCACATCCCTTCTATCTCCCTATTCTTTCCTTCCACTCTCATGTTTATATCATCACTTCCCTTCTCTCTCATTAATCTTTACTTCACTCTTCTCCCCTTTATTACTTTCCTCATGTCCTCTCTTTACTTCTCTCCACCATTATTAGTTTTTCTCCTCGAAAACGAAGGGTCCATTCATTCCGTTTCTTACTTTCTTCCTTTCCTATCATTCTCACTCCACCTTTGATAGTTTACTTTCCATGTTACATAGATGACCCTTTGCCATTTAGAATAAGGGAACTAAACATGTCTTGGTAAAGGCATTGTATACAAGCAAACGTAATTGCACGATTTTAAAACACAATTATCCATGTTGTGTGCATTGAATAGAGAGACACAGCAACAAAATACAGTAACATTATTTTCTTTTTCCTTGACAGAATCGCTCAACACATTGATTTAGTAAGAAACCAATCACTATGTTAAACTAATGGCATGAAAAAGTGTTAAGATGACAATAATTTAATAAAACAAAAGAGATTGGGAATGTGTAGACTGGAATCGCGTAACATGAATGAGAAACGAACACATATATACAGAAGATGTCCCCATTAATACCTTAAACGTTTCGTTGTATTTATTCAGAGATTTCATGCATTACACTAAATATTTATTTTATTGATGTATGGAAGGATTATTAATATGCATTATATTAAACATTTATTTTTATTTGTAATAGAAGATTATATACATCGGGAACGGCAGTTAATGATTATATTCCAGTGAGTAATCCGGAAACTCATAATTTATATTCTAGTGCAGATGTAAAGTCAATCAAGTTTTTGCGGTTGGCTAATGGGCAGTACGCTCTTTTTCATTCCGCCAGTAACTAGTATAAATAAAACACATCGTTGGGCATTCGGTCCGGGAATGTTCTACGAGTGTGGAGGAGTATTCAGATGACCTTCTGGAAGATGCATATCTATGTCGTTCTGCTTGAAGCGAAAGAGGACACCTATGTCACGACCAAGGAATGGTGTGAGAGTTTCCTTCCCGCTAGGTTCCGTGAGGGGAGCTCGTCTTCTGAAACCAGTTAATGTTCGTGTATGAAAACGTTGTAACCGGGTTTGCGGCGAAATTGACTGAAGAAGAAGTTCAGGCGATGGGGACGAAGAAAGGATTTCTGCATGCAATTCTTGACGGTGACAGCGGCATCCACATCCAGACCACCCACACCCCCAGCTTTCTAGGAATACGTCGTTGCTCATCATCAGGACTGTCGTCCTCTCCTAATGATGGAGCCGGTACAGTCATAGGAGTGATCGATACGGGCATTAATCCCACGCACGTGGCTTTCCAAGGCGACGGATTGGTGCCTCCGCCGGAGAAGTGGAGAGGACAGAATGATTTTCTAGAACAGGATGTGAGGAAGAATACCAGATTAATAGGGGCCCGCAACTGTGTGTACGGGTCAGAGGGTCAACCTTTCGATGAAAATGGTCATGGGAGCCATACGGCAAGTATTGCCGCAGGTGACGCAGTAGGAATTGCACCAGGCACCTCTATCTCGATTTACAAGGTTACTTCTTCCACAACTTGTCTCAGCTGCAACATACTTGCCGCTATTGATTTCGCAGTTGGCGACGGGGTTGATGTCCTATCCATATCGATTGCCTTCAACAAACCTCAGGAATATTACAATAATGTAATTGCGATCGGGGCATTTGGAGCGATGCGGAAGGGAATAGTAGTATGTTGTGCTGCGGGGAACAATGGACCAAGGTTTTACACCGTTTCTAACATAGGACCCTGGATGCTCACGGTCGCCGCTTCAACCACAGACCGCAGGATACAAGTGACTGTCATGATAGTCGAAGGACATGACTACGTCCATGGCGAATCTATATATCAACCTACTGATTACAACCCTTCACATTTTACCCTGGTGGAGATCGATAACTTGTCTGTGCCTTTAAGAAAGGTCGGTGTTGCCGGAAAAATTGTCTGTTGGAGGAGCAAATCAAGTTATTTTAATGAGACCGTAGCGCGGGAAGCGAAAAAAGCAGGCGCCCACGGTATAATCATAATGAAAAACGTCAGGCAAGGCAACACTATAACGGCAGAGTTTCACGCGCTCCCTGCGGCTCGGGTTAGCTATGAAGATGGAAACAAAATATCCAGTTACATGTGAAGTACATCAAAACCTGTGGCTACTTTCATTTTTCAGGGACCGTCTACGATCAAAGAGGTTTGCATTTACCTCCAATGGAGGTTAGTACCTTAGTAGCTAAAGAATTTTGTAATGGTAGTAGTACTACCATGTTTCCTATTCACAGTTTAATTAGTGGATGTAAGTTAAACTTTGATTTAGCTCGCACGAGGAGGGCGGGATGAATAAGATTGCCTCCTGACTTCTCCAAAAAAAAAAAAAAAAAAAAAAAGAGGTTTGCATTTTTCTCTTCAAGAGGCCCGAGTCGCATCAGTCCAGGAGTACTCAAACCAGATATCACTGGTCCAGGTGTAAACATACTGGCCGCATGGCCTAAGGAGATCGCAGCGCCAGAGGTCCTCGCACCATCCTCTTCAACTTCACCAAATTTATCTACTTATAACATAATTTATGGTACGTCAATGGCCACCCCCCATCTTAGATGGTCGCCCGCGGCCATAAAATCAGCAATCATGACCACTTCTACCACAGTCAACAACATCGGGAAAAATATCAAGGATTTTATGGCCGCGGGCGACCACTTCTACCACAGCCACAAAATCCATGATTTTTTTCCCGATGTTGTTCATTGTGGTAGAAGTGGTCATGATTGCTGATTTTATGGCCGCGGGCGACCATCTTGCGTGCTCTCCCCTGAGCAGAGCCACTATCCCACTAAGATGGGGGGTGGCCATTGACGTATCAGAAATTATGTTATAAGCAGATAAATTTGGTGAAGTTGAAGAGGACGGTGTGAGGGCCTCTGGCGCTGCGATCTCCTTAGGCCATGCGGCCAGTATGTTTACACCTGGACCGGTTGTGGTAACATTGCAGTCGTACAAGCTTACCTTTGGCCCTTTGTTGGAGAAGCAGACCGTCTACATCACATTCAAAAATAGAACGGTTAAGCCTAATAACTACTTGCAGGGGGAGCTCCTATTGACTTCAGGCACCTTTGTTGTCCATAGTCCTATTTCAATATATATTTGTAAATAAAGCGCATAAGTAATATGGTTGCATTATTTTTTAATGTTGCCATTTATTATTCCTGAAAAAACTAGATGATGTTCGTCTTTTCATGGCTGTTGCCTACGTCAAGGCACACAACCTTTTATGATAGGCACCTTTTAATTTTCATTTTGCGTTATCTTATATATTATCAACCAGGAATTCACATTTCTATTTTCTGATCTTCACTGTTGACGTCGAGAACAAATATTCCTTTCGGTTAGTCGAGAACCGCAATACACTTGTACGATCTGTATAAAAATGGCACAGCTGCGTGATATATTTTGGACTGATTCGATATACATTGATGTCTAATTCTTAACCAGTGTTTCTCTAGGTGACTAGAGAATGAATAAATCGACTACCAAATGGAATAAGACAGCTAGCAATTACAATTTCGGCCAAGTCGTCCACTAACTGCTTTAATAAACCAACACACCTCCCGCCAAATGACATACTCGTAGCTCGTGTTCTCATGCACTATTAAGGAGAAAACATCATGTACACAATAATAACATTTACGCAATCAAGATATGCATGATATTTTTAACTAGGCAATACATTTTCTAAATAAAATATCGACATAAATAGGGGAGGGGATAACTCATTTCCCCTTAAATAAGTTGCAAATCAAAATACAAATGATGAAGAAATTCATCCGTTCTGGGTGATGGAAAAAAACAATGAACATAGGCATGTCCTGTAATCTCTATATAAAAATTGTTAAAGAGAACAAAAAAAAGAATCAAGTTTCTTTGAGACTGATGTGTAACGTTATCACCAATTCACCGAAATCCTCAATTGGTATCTTGATTGTTCTGGGATTGCAGTAGTATAGAGACTCCCATGAATGTAGCTGAGCAAGACTTGTAAAGGTACGAAGCTGGGCGATTCCAACTACTACGAACCACCAAAGAAATATCTGGACAGAGATTTCCTGAACGGCTTGATGATGTCTCTTGAGAATAGACTTGGAGAACGATTTTAAGTTGTTTATTCAGGTGTCTCATCTCAAGGAAGTCAAGAACGCAAAATAAGTATAAATTTCCACTTGCCCAATCCCAGAAGTAGTCAGTGCTCCATTATAACAATATTCACTACAAACAATATTAATATGGTATATTAGCATCATGGAATGTCAACACTACCGTATGACCAAAATGAACCAGCGCCAGTAAGGGTAACACAGTAAGAAAGGAAGTGTCATTCAAAATTGTGCATTTGGTAGTTATTTGCTACCTCCACCAATATACATTGAGAGATCAATCCAATAGAAGTTCTCCATAACCACTATCACTCACATTTGAGTTAGAATAATACAGTTTCATATCAATAAATGACTATTTAACTTTGGTAAAATTGAAAGCCGTATTTCATTTCCTGGTCATGGGGTACAAGAAAATGGTAGAAGTTATATGGTGCATACTTCGCAAATAAGGCGATTTTACCTCTTTTAAGGAAGAGGTCACTTCTTAACAACTCCAAAGCGTTAGCCTCATCAACAACATTGAAATAGATTCAATACACCTGTATCAAAAATGGATTTTAACTTAGAGCTCAAAACGTGAAATTAAATCTGCCAACCGAAAATTTCATAATACAGCCACCCTTTCGTATAACTAGTATGTTTCAGATTTACAAACATTAAACTTGTCTAGAGGAAAGACAACAGTAAAAATGCCCCTTGTAGAACATAATACCATACCTAATCAATACTCTATGCAGTCACTTCATAAAGCACCACTAGATGAAGAATTTGAAGTGAATAATGTACCCAGTAGCAAGATGAATATACGATGATTTTTCCCTCAATAAGAGAAATAAATATATGCCCATAAGAGGAAACCAAATTGGCAGATGCATAGGCACATCATCAACATCACCATCAAGTTTTAGATGCACCGCAACAAAAAAAATATTATGATAATCGAAGCCATGCCCCAAATAAGTAGTATCACAAGCATAGCACTTAAACTAGAATATGAGGACGCCGCGCAGGCGCATAGGCAAGAAGAGAGAGAGCTCGGTGCAGATCAGATGATATCCCCAAGAACTCTTAAACCTGATACTCTTTTAAGTTTCGAGCAAAGTTCATCCATGGTGTGCTCTCTAACTCTCTGCAGATGATCACAGCATGCTAGGAGGGAGTCAAAGTTTCTTGGTGTCGATTCGCCTAGGAAGATCTCAAACTTCTGCCAGAAAAACCCTGCTAGTTGACTGGAAAAGATCAAGTGTTGCATCGACTCCGTATTGGGTACCTCACAGCATGAGCATCTAGAAACCAGAGGAATACGTCATCTAACAATGTTATCATCGACAGGGACTGCTCAGTGGGTGACTTTCCACAAAATTGCACTGGCTCTGGGGAGACTCAGATTCCAGATCCAATCCAGGCATGGTCTGCTGGATGAGTCATAGAAGGCGGTTAGTTCCTTCTTAACTAACTGGATGGAGTAATAGTCAATAGTCTCTAGGAACCATATAATCTTATCGTCGTCCTCGAAAATAGTTGGGGAAGTTCTAATGAGATTAATTTTAAAATCTATGTATGTATTGCTGGCTGAGATGACAAAACCACAGAGTGGTGTTGTGCACCACCTGAAATCCCAAAATGAAAGCTCACCAAAAACTCTTGCCAATGACCAGGACATTAAGGACTACTATTATCGCTTTTCAGATGGAGCGGAGGTCGTAACAAGAATTTCCTTGGCAACTCAAGTGTTCTGACCTTCCTATGGATACTTATCTACAGTGGATGTTATGTAGTCTTGTTCTTGTGAGTGTTATTCTAGTTGTTTGGCAAGGATGTAATGATTTATTGGGTGGTTGTTCACCTGAATGTTGGTTGGTTGTCATTGAGAAGGAGGTTCTTTGATGGTTTTGTCGCTTGAGATGCTAGTTGAACTCATGTGAGGTTTGGTGGGGTAGGATGTTTTAATGTTATTTTGATGTTGTCTTGATTTTTTGAATGGTTGACAGGGATAAGTTTCCTAGTTTAATAGGGTGTGAGATGCGGTGCTAAGACAAGTTTCCTTTTGCCTAGTGGTGAACTTTACAATTTTAGCTATATATTTGTTTGCTAGAGTTGACAATGTAATCCATGATTCCATCTTCTACCAAAGGAGATTTGAACCTGACATACTCCATCCCAATTTACTACAAGGATCCTTATATCAATCGACTAGCCATCTTTAACATTTTCACACATTGAGCCTTATATCTAGAATAAGAGAAGGCTGGTAAGGTAGTAGTGTAATGGACACCGACAATTTTTTAAAAGGTGTTAAGATAGTCATCGAAGGAGGGACGGGTCCAAGAGGGGTTTGGTACGAGTGGGAGGGAGTAAATTTGAAGGGGAGGGATGGACAATGGACGCTACGAGCATCACTTTGTATGTGGTACATCATGTTGTCTATACATAGGTTCTTCAATAAGACAAAAGAAAATAGTTGTGGCATCACCAGAACTAACCTAGCAAGAGAAATCAGACCTAATTTGGACATAATTTGACCTAACTTTATCTAAATTGGAACTAATGTGCTTTGTTTGTCCTAAATTGGCCAAAATCAGACCTAATTTGGCATGATATGACATAATCACACCTAACTTCCCTAATTTACTCTACATTGATCTAAATGAGCGATAATTTGGTAACATCAGACCAAATTTCCCAAAAGGTTTGTCTATCTATAATAATATAGCCACTAAACAAAAATTGGATTCAGGACAATAAGGCAAAATATAGTGATCCGGAAAAAGTATATTAATAGAAATAATTTTAATAAAAATGATATTTGGCACACAACAATCACAAGTTTTGAACACTAGGACATGTAAATTAACCATTAATATCATTAATATGCAAAAACAAAAGTGTGAAAATAACATAAGATGCAAAATTCGATGAAGCAGGCAGCAAAGTGTGCCCCGTTGGGTACGTTGCTGCCTAGGCGGCCGCTAAAGCGCGCCTAGGAAAGAGCCTTAACAAGAATGCATGCAAGCAACATAAGTTATTTTTCACATAGGTTAAGTTTCAAAACATTGGTTACGTTGATATCAAGATTTTAGCAACTTAAAGTAAGGAAGACTAATACCAAGATTGGGTCATTAATTAAATGTGAGTTTGTGGCTAAAGTTAATAATAATTAAGTTCCACCGGTTGATTCTATAATTATGGAATCAAAAAATTATTGTCGTGGTTTCTATTGGAACTTCGTAAACTTCCATTATAATCAATCAAATCGATATTGAATGGGGAATTGAATTGTTAATGTACTATATATAGGATATAGATATAATCTAGGAGAAATATTAGACTGTAGGATATCCCAAGCATGGATAATGATTTATAAAGCTTCATCTAATACAAAAAATTATCTATTGAACCAATAAGAGAAGAACAATGGTAACAAAGATATTGTTATTTTACTTAAAGCCATTCCCTCTGTACTTTACAAAGATATTGTTATTTTATTTAAAGCCATTCCCTCTTACAACGACTATTGTTAATTTACTATAAGGTCATCCATTCCATCTGTTTATGTTTGCCAAAAATGTGGTAAAGACCGTGTTCAGAAAAGCAGCTCATGCGTCGCTCCGCATATAACTATGCAGTATTGTTGTTTTTTTTTGCATGGACCGAATATGCAGCGTGTGGTCCGCATATGCGACCGCTTAGGCTCACATTTCATTTGGTGATTTAACTAAAAAATATGAATAAAACCTCAAATAAAATCAACAAAAATAAATGACAACTTCTTCTATACAGTTGGTTTTAGATCAGATATTGAAATTGTGTACCTCGGAAATAATTTTGTTTTGAATGAGTGGTGCACAAAATATTATTACATTTTTCCCTCAAATTATCAATGTTTCATATGCTCTTTCCTTCGCTCCTTTTTTCTTCAATATTGCTAAGATTAGAACCTCTTGCACTTGCAACAGTTCTTATTTTGTCTTGTCTCTTGTATAAAAGGGGAATCTATTGCAGATATTAATTGGACATGTAATTTCTTTTACAAAGCATCAAATTTGTGTGCTACCCAGGGAGTAATTTATAATTCCCACGACTTTTTCTCATTTATTTATTACTGACTTGACTTCTCCATACTATTTTGATGTTTTGATTTTGTTTTGGTGTTCTTTTTCTATTTCAACTTTAAACTACCATGTGTTGTGTTGATGTCGTTATTCCTATTGTGTTCATACGATAAATGTTCTGCTATGAAATACATGCGTTAGTGTGTTGTGTTACTTTTATGTTCTAGTACATTATATAAACGTGGAGTTTTGTTGATTGATTTTTCTTCTTGATGATTGGAAAATATGAGTTTCTTCTTCCATGATAAAAAAAATGATTTGGGGAATTTCACCCCTGTTAAGGTAATCAAGGTAATCAGGAGGGAGAACGGCCAATAGCTAACACCAAAGGCTTTTTATCCCTACATGTAGTGCCCCAACAGAATCCGGTGTGATTCAATCCCGCAACCTCTACTTCATAAGCAGTAGGCTTAACCAGCTGAGCTAGCTGTCAAGGACTTCGTCTTCAATGATGTAATGATATGTTGGCACATTTTGTCTATTAGGCTGCGCAACTAGATAGTATAAAATTTTATTACTATGATTAGATTTTTAATTAAATATATGTATAAAATACAGAATTAATTGAAAACAAATCCAAAAATGCATATACCCTGCTTATGCTCCCGCATTCCGTTTATACTCTATGCGGTACCCTAACCGAACGTATACCGCATAATGCATTTTAGAACATTTGGGTAGAGGTGCTCATGTTTCTTTGTAATTCTTTGGAATTTTTGGATCATATTCTTCATAAATAAGACTTTAATTATGTGCTTGCACGATAAAAGTGATATATTCACCAAAAACAAAAAAGATGATAAATAATTATTAAACCCAAAAACAACAACTAAATTTGTTGATCCTATGATTCAAGCAAGATGTAGGTGTAACTGTTAAATTACATTGAATTCAAATGACAAATTTAAGGACTTTTTCAAGAACAACAACTAAATTAATTTTGAGAGAACCAAATAAAGATATTGTGTTACATATCAATTGTCTACATCACTTTTAGACATGATAATGACAGCAAAATTAAAGACATTTCGGTTACAAAACACCCATAAAAGAATCATGGTATCAACCAATTGCATGCAAGGTATGTTTCAACATATACTAAAAGGGGGAGCTGAGTAAAATAAGGAAAACAAAACTAGCAACATAAGTTATTATAATCGTTGAGGTACATATAGTTGTGCTTCCTCTTGGATGTAGTTACCTATTCGAATCATGCAATGGAAACCTAATACCAAGACACATAGAAGAAAGTAATAAACCTCCATTCCACGTTTAAAAGTAAAATTTTATTTAATGTTACAGATTAAAAAAAAAAGAAAATCAACTGTACATTTTCCTAAATCAAACATATAATAAAAACAATGTTTATAATATGTAGTCTTACATGTAACTATTAAAAAGAATAGACGTACAATGGAGTAATTCATAAATGGACAAACTATACTTTATGATGTCTATGCTCATGGGAGAGACCATTTTTCATTGCTTAGAATTTCTTATAGTATATGATCACCTGACTCTCTTATTTCATTTTTATTTACGAAACCCTTTCTTTGACTATTTATTGTTTAAGACAACAACCGATCATATATAATTAGACATCAGGTCCAGGACGACAAATCCCCATGCTACCCCCCCCCCCCAAAGAGCATCATTCCCTAACAAGTAGTGGTCTTTGATCATTAATTGAGGTATGGTAATAATTTAGAGATTGATTACCTCAAGAGTATGCAACTTAAAATAGTATTTGTTCATTTCTTTCTTAATACCCTCGATGTTTTAGTGTTTGACGTAGACGAATGTAGTCTACTGTATTAAGTACTAGGTTGTTTAGGAGACGAGGGCATGGGCGCCTAGGTAGAACCCTAGGCATATATAGGTATTATTTTGTTTACTTATTTTATTTAGTTATAAATTTATATACATTGAATTATATACAAATGTATATAGCTTTATCTTAACCTATGAGCAATATATGAATCAATAGCAATTAGAAAGAAAGGAAATAGAGAGAGGTAGAAACAAGAATGTAGTTGTGTGGGAGATGGATGAACACGAAAAGAATAAAACATAGCAACAAGAATGTGGGGGAGACAAAAAAAAGGATATAAGTAATACATATATACAATTATAGACATTCAAAGAGTAACAAACAAAATGAAACAGTGATGGATAAAGGAAAGGACATTGGGAGGAGGAAGAAGAATAGAGCAGCAAATTTGTTCATTGGTGGAGTATAAAGGAAACACAACAAAGATAAGGTGGGAATAAAGAACAAAAGGAAAAAAAAGTATTGCATAGCTGCAATGTTGCTATATGATGAAGGGAGAAAAAAAAGCAGGAGGGTAATTATGAAATAACAATAAAGGCAGTAACGAATATAAGAAGATGAGATATAGGCTCGTATTCATACCACTAGCCGCCTAACAGATGCATATACAAATGCCCAAGCCGCCTAGGAGTCTAGAACACACTGAACAATAGTTGGGTGGGTGCCTATATAACTGTGAATAAGTATTACTGAAATGATACCATTGGCCATATTCAAATACTATATTGTGCATTTATCCATAGTTGTTGAGGCGCCCGCCACCAAGGGGGGTCCGCCTAGCCTCTCGGTTACCTAAAATTGAAAGTGAACGCATGGGCGAGCGCCTAGCACCGCCTAGGACAGCCTGGGCGACTGCCTAGGGATGCTTAGGGCGCACCATAGTAACAAATTTCCAAATTTTACAAAAAATCAGCGATTTTTCACAATGTTATAGGCTCCAAAATGTTCATCACGATTAATACGCCTGTTGCCGATTTTTCACGACTTTTCACAATTTATTTCGCTTTTTCACGATTATACAATTTTTCACAATTCTTCACGACTTTCACGATTTTTCTCTCTTAAGTCACTTGCTTTTTTTACCAAATCATGTACACAAAACTCCTGATATACACTAAACCTCAAACCCCCACTCCTCCAGACAGTTCATTGTTATTACTCAACTATTTTTTTAATTCTTTTTCTACTTTTTCACTCACTAAGATCGTATGTCTTGCGACCTTAATAGTTAAATGCATCTGATATGTATGTATATACATATCTACATACATACATTAATCTATATATATGTATATATACATACATATATATACTTATACAGCCGACTTATTCGCGGTTATTTTTGTATAGTTGACCGAAATTTTATCGATTTTTTCACAACTTATCTCAATTTTTTCCGAATTCTGATTTTTTCCAGCCAGTCAAAAAATTGCCTATTCTCAAACTTCTCACTATGGGGCGCACGGATAGTACGGACAACTTTTTTCCCTTTTTTTATTTTGGATAAAGTCATTTTAACATATAATTGACAATGTAAGTTCTTTTTAGGTTTTTTTAGCTGTTATCTCACACTTGCATTGCTATTTAGGGTGTAGATCATAGAATTGCACATAAATACCTTATATATGTGATATAAGTTGTATTATATATAATATAAATATGTAAAAAAAAATAAAAAATGGCAACAGGCGCCCAACGAAAGCATGCCATCACCTGGCCGCCATGAAAACTATGCATGTATCTTTAGGTTGTACACATAAAACAATAACCAAAGATAAAGAATCATGTAAACGCATTATGTTCATCACATCAAAACACACACATCACATATATATACAAAAGATTAGGTCGTGTAGTTCTTATAACATTGCATGGAACAAGTTCGTTGTTGTAAGCTGGTTTTATATAACTTAAAAAATACATCTCAGTTTATTGATATAAATTCTGCATATACAATTTAGTTTATTGGCCATCAAATTTCCATACACTTTAAATTGTACATTTCAATTGTGGTGAAAAATATTTACACTAGTTAAATAACAAGTTATTATTTGTTCTCTAATACATTTTTAGAACATCTTGCTCACCATGTTTCTTACATGTATTATAACTTTTCGACAACCTATTTAATTACATCCAGATTACATAGTACAGTAAAATCATATACATAATGCCTACTCGAATAGCGCAAAAAAATAGGTGTTCCACTTTCACATTAAAGAGCATACAATGTGTTATTACATTCAAAGAATTTAGATTTCATTTTTGTATTGATATTGAAAAAAAATGGATTGCAGTAGATGACTTGTTTTCTATGCTACTCAACTAAGTAAAGGAGTGATGGACAAGGTAATAAATAATCATCACAAGCACAACCCATAAGTCTTGCACATAGGCCTTTGAATGGAACCTAGTTGGCTAAACCTGAACCTTGTAAAACTGATTTATAGGATATACTTTAAGCAAAGAATTGGTAATACCCAAGAAGAAAAAATATAGAAAGGAATTCTGCTATTATGAAATAGAGCAGGAACATGGAGCAGTAAAGTTCATTTTTCTGTCCAATGAGGAAATCAGTATTCTTAGGCATATCATGATCTGCCCCAGAAAATATCTACGAGATTGTCCTACATACCTTTATCCAATATACGTCTTAAATCCTGTGAGTGTTGTTGTTGCCTTCTCTGCTAACTGACTACGTATAACTCAGGTGCCCCTCCATGTTGCCCCTGTTTCCATCACCAGCCAAACAGAACTCCCTCAAAAATACTTTGGAGGAGGAAAACCGGAGTAAAGAGTGGATGGACATAGAGATTCGAGAGGGCTTGGAGGCATAGGAGATGTGATGGAGAGGGGGAAGGATCAGAGGGTCGAAGTGGTAGAGTGATCTGCAGGGGGGTCGGAGTAGGAAAAGGTTAAGCGACCATGGGAAACCTCGAGGAATAAATGAGGGGGCAAGGAGGTGCATTGGAGGATAATGAGCGAAACGCCGCCCCATTTTGGTAAACCGAAAGAGGTCTAGGAGAGTCGCCACACAACACCGGGAGAAAAAGGGGTGCTTTGTTGGGTGGAACAATGACGATGCTTTAAGTATTTGACATATGTGATTTCAGCGATCAGATTAGATTTATGGCCTTTGGATCAATATTGCATTTTTTGGTGGCGGGAAAGTTTGGCGGGGATTAGGTATTCCGTCCCCCAATATCACTTACTTAAAAGTCAATTGGAAACGTGTCATTTTATTTCAAAACCAGCGTCACTTCAAACCTTATTTTCTATTACTGTTGCCCGTGCTTTCCTTACGCTTTGATGGCATATCAGAAGTCATGGACCTTGCCGCATGGCTAACAATGTCTTTGATCCCAGATTTAATTAGTTATTATCAGATCACGACCCTTGCCTTACATTTTATAATATCAAATCTCTAGCTACATGGAAAATTGTTTGATCGACAACAAATTTATTTTTTATATGGTAGAATTGTAACAAAAGAGGCTTTATCAGGCCCTGCAAATGTGCTTTTCCATTTCAAACATGTAGAAATTAATGTTCTATGTCCAGCTAAAGCCGGTACCTTTATTTTTATTTTTTTGTCTACAAATCATTTTAGCCACTAGACAACATACTTATAATAACATCTCTTATGATAGGCTCATTCAACCGTACATAACAACGACTCTTTGCATTGTTCATTCTGTTACGTCAGGGACTAACACTCTGCTTACGTCTTCTCAAATAGTTGGGTTGTCAACGATAATCAAAACCTCTTTTTTTAAAGGTTAGGTAAAACTTAGTTGTTGAGCAAGCATATTCTCCCATTTGAAAATATGCATTCAAGCATCATGTACCGATTAGCGATGCTGCATTTACTTCTCCCCCGTAATTTAAACGACATGAGATTCTAATCTGATCCATAATCACTCTTGGGATGTTTATCAACTTACATGCCCGGTGCCAATATATTTAGACTTATAAAAACGTCTCTCTAAACTATCCCATTGTCTTCCCTGTTCCTCTAAAAGCAATAGACCCAAAAGAACCTTGGATAATCTTAGAATGACCAACCAGATACAAGACTTCCCAAACGGTCATAATATACTTGATTGGCTATTTAAGAAGATCCATAGGCACTCTCAAAAGCTGATCAGACTTTTACCCTTCTTACTACGAAAATGATTTCCTTATGTGTGGGAAACATCACAAACCGTTGTTACATGCAGGAGTATGTGGAGGTTTGAGAAGTTCTGAGTGGGGAGGAGCGGTTTTGGTGGGGGAAAAGGTTTTGGAAGGGTGTTGTGGCAACATCATGACATGGTAAATTTGTGGTGTCAAAAAATACAATGTGAGTGATGGTTAGAGAGACAAAATGAGTGGAAGAGGAACAAGAGACTTAGTGACCCCTCTTTTTTTGGGAGAGAAAAAATGAAAAAGGAAGTAAAGAGGGAAGTAAAAAAAATAATCGTGGAGGGAAGTAAAGAGATATAGAAGGGAAATAAAAAACAAATAGAAGTGAAGGTAACTAAAGCAAAAGAGGAGGGAAATGATGAGAGTAGAGGAGGGAAGTTGAAGGAAAGAGGAAAGTAATGTAGATGAGGAGGGAAGTAACTAATAAGAGGAGAGACGTTATGGAAAAGATGAGGGAAGTAATGGGGAAATTTGTAATAAGTGATGAGGGAAGTGATGGGAAAGAGGAAATTGCTGGGGAGAGAGAATTTCAGTGAGGGAAGTGATGGGAAAGAGGATGAAATTTTTATATAATTGTTATATTACTATTACAACTAATTATTATTTTAGTAGTATATAACGTTAAATTTTAAACCTCGACCAACCAAATTTTGAGCATACTAGCTCTAAATTTTTGGATATTTCATGTGTGGTCTATGTTGGTTTCAAATAGATCAATTTTAATCAAATCGATTGAAATCGTGTTAAATCTAGTTAAGATTGGGTTTAGTTTTGAATTTTGCCATATTTAAATTTTATTTCTATTAAGATTCACAATATATGTATTTTTATGAATTTTAAGTCATGATGAGTCATGTCAGTTTTGTATGGGTGGGTCAGTACTCAGTATGGATAGGCTTTATACAATTCAGGTTTATGTTAAATTTTGATTTAGGTTGAACATATCCTAATCAGGTTGGGTTCGCAAAACCAACCCTCTTTCATGCTTAATTTTAAACCCATGTTTAAAATGTCGATTTTGGTCGGCGAGAGTTGGCGCACTGGTTGAGGCTCGGGGGCCCCTAACAAAGGGTCACGGGTTCGAAACCCAACTGCAACACTCTCGGAAATGAATTGAGCGTGTCATGTCAGCCGACCTCCAATCTGGCTTAAACGGGTTCTCGAGTTTGCACGCTATTCGGGGGCCCCCAGGTAGGCGTCGGGCGCAGCCCAACAGCGTCCCTGGGTCATAAAAACAAAATGTCGATTTTGATGTCGTTTCGGTTGGTCCAGAAACAGAAATTTACCGAAATTTCGACTGCAATTTCGATATTTTACGCTTTTTCGACACAAGTAGTCAATGCAAATTTTGACGTTTTCCATGACCAAAAAAAGGAATTTAGTCAAGGGGTCTCCGACATTTATTTAGGATTTTTAAGATATTTTTAAAAAATTATAATGCAATAAAAAATCGAAATTTTGGCTATTTGGACAGGTCTATTTCGATGTCTGGTAGTGGTCAAAACAAAAATTTTGACCGAAATTTTAAACCATGTTTTAAACATAGAACTAAGTGGTCTAAATTTGGGTTTGACATTTTATTTTATTTCTTATTAATGTTCGCAATAAAATAGTTTGATGTTTGGCTCATGACGAGTCAGGATAGATCTATAAGTGTTTGGGTTTGTTCGATCAGGGTTTTTACAACTCCAATTCGAGTCGAGTTATGGTGGTAAGCATATCACGGTCAGGTTGGATTTGGTTTGAACATATTTGCATGAATTTGAGTTAGATGCATCACCCAACCATGATATATTCGACCCAGAGTAGTATCTAACTCAAACAAGAATCATAAAGATCTTAATCGAAATAAGAAAAAACTCAAAATAATTTATACTAGACTATATGATTAACATATCTTATATTAGTAGAATAATAATTTATACTAGATTATATTGCATTGAGGGAAACATAAAGAACATAGAAAAGGCTCATATATAAATATATACATATACATATATATATATATATATATATATATATATATATATATATATATATATATATATATGTATGTATCGGGTGACGGACTGTGGCGGGCAAGGCTCCTTGTCAGGTAATAGCTTGCAGTCTTTCAGAGCTTCCGTGCGACACTCATGTGTCAGGCTGCTGCCATATCGGGCAGTGACCGTGTTGGATAAAGGGTGTGTCGCTTCGCCGTTTGATGGGTCGGGGCGGTTAGCTTGTTGTGGATGGGTCGGGATGGTCCCATTAGCATTCTTTTGGTAGAGAAATAAGAGAAACTCTGCAAAAGATAGGAAATATTATCAGGAGCATAGTGGGGATTATTTCTATACAATAAATAAGATAAAACAGAGAGGTACGTCAGTTTGGAGGCACTTTTGATAGCAAAATATAAGCTCTAGCAGCCATAAAATGGGTGTTATCATTCTCTTTCCCCTATCTTAGAGCATTGTTCCCACTCTATTTGGCCACGAAGGTGTTGTCCCAAGGTAAAAGTGAGTGCTTACCTTGGTGAAGAAGGCTCCTAGGGTTCCAAATTTGCTCTATTTAGGTTTTCTAAAGCTCCTTCTTGGCGATTTCGACCAAAAATAGTAAGTTTTCTCCTTTCCTTCCCTATTTTCATGTTGTTAGTATTCCTACCACCTTCTTCCAGGTCATAACCATGACCTTCAATGGTAAAACTCCACCTAGAACCCTAAAGCATCTCATCTCCATGCTCTTCTTCTAGGGTTTGCACCTCTAAAGTGGAGAAGGTGATCTTTGCTCAAGAAAGGAGCTTGGCTTGGAGCAACCAAACCTTCTAATCTCAGGATCCTTGATGTTTAGATCTTCTTACCTTCCTAGAGGTGAGTTTTGTTAACCCCCTTCTCATATATTGCTTACTACATGCTTAAAACTCATGCTTCTATGTTTAAAATCGATGATTTCCATCTCTTTATACCATGTTCTTCTAGTATTTTTTAGTTTCTTATTGTTTTACCATCTCTAGAAGCTCTAGTTTGGTACCTATGTGACTTCAAACCTGATCTTGGGTCAAATGATGTTTTCTCCCTCTCCTCTCTTTTGAATTATCTCGATCGGTTTGATGATGTGGCAATTTCCAATTGGTCAAAATTGAAAAATTCATATCTTCTAATCTGCTTATATAAATTTAACAAATAAATATGTTTTGGAATTGGAAAATTAATCTCTATTTGATAAAAAATATTTTCAAGGTCTGATTTCATGGTATGACAAAGGGTGGTTTTGGTATAATAAATTTGATGCATAAAATCTATAAAAATACATCTTAATCATCATAACTCCAAAATTAATATAAAAATACATTTTCTTCATCAGAAGAACCTAATAAGTTTATTGGTGATATTTTTAAAATTTAAATCTGAGTTTTGCTAAAAAAATTCAAAAAATAGGGTTTCTATACATTAATGTGCACTATGTACTCTAATACATGTTAATACATTAAAAATAGGTAAAGTGGAATTTGGACTCAATTAAAGTGGTGAAAGTTAGTAATCGATATTAGTCAAATAGGTATGTATAATCCCTCTTTATTATGTGCATTCCTTACACCCTATGTTTGGATAATCGCAACCAAACCCTATATTTCCTTAATGAGGCTTTAATGAACCATATTCTCTCTATTCATCATTCTTTTGCTAAATTGCCTCAAAATCTGTAACAATATTATTTTTATTGTGTCTTATACCCCACTGCATATTTTCATTGATATGATGCTTTTACTTTCCATATTTTTTTTATAGCATGTTGATTTTATGGAATATTAAGCTATAGTAGTGGTACTTATGTACAACCCCCCATAGATAGGGCATGTATTAATTCACCCTGGGGAATGTCTTATTCTTCCCCATAAAAATATGTGTAGGTGACTGGAAATGTATTAATTCTCCCCTCGCCTATAGGTTGAGGTCTGGTAGGTGCCTCAACCCTACTTAGTTAAGGTAGTCATAATTATCATACATGCAACCCTTTTATTATATATTTTTATCACAAGCATCTATTTTGATTATGCATCATACTCTTGTTCTCTTCATCTTATGATGAAAACTAACCTTTATTTACATATTTTATTTACCTTGATATCCTATTCATATTTCTTGACACATACGTTGTTTTCCTTTTCCTTTTGTTGGGTGTTTTTCCCAACCACCCAGGTTAGGACAAGTTGTTGAGTTGAATCAGGAGAACATAGCTTTGGGCATGGACCTAGCACTTGGAGATGTTGCTCTCGAGATAACATTTGAAGTAGTTTAGACTTCCCTCTATGTAGATTGTTTTGGTTGTATTTTGTTGTAAATCCTAATCTGAGATTGTGATGTACTTGTGTAATCTTTTATGAAAGTAGAATATAGTCAATTAGTTTTATTCCCCTGCTACACTTTGGTCTTTTGCATACCATTATAATAAATTTGGAAAATTTATACCTATTCCAACGTACCTTTGAGTGTGTTTGAAATTGATGTTAATTCTTCAAAAACAAATTAGTAAGGGGGTGATCCTACCTCCTTAAATAAAACCTAGTAGAATACCATCAAATTGTTCAATATCGTTTATTATTATTATTTATATTAAATGTGACAATAAAAAGAACATATAAGTAAAATTGTTTGTATATTATATATTAAAACACAAAGGTTACATATATATAATTACATCTGGATTGGCTATGACAAAATGATATGAAAGAGGTTGTTCCAGTTAGTCATTATGAGGCACATAATGAAGCAAGGCCAACAACCTAATTCTGGTTGGTCAATCCTGTGGGCCAGATTTACTAATCTCCAATCCAATGGAAATAAATGAATGAGGCTGGTCATAGTTGCATGCCAGTATTGACCAAGAAAGAAAGAACGACGGCTGTTTGTACCATTCTTTCAGGTTCTTCACAGCAGAGAATAAGGCTCTTGTAACGAGGCATTGTGGGCAAAAGGTGTGCTTATTAGAAAAGTCAGACAAACGTTGAGTTCATGTATTATACACAACAAATAGTTCTATTTTTTCATCGTCCTTTGCCTCCAAGTATAAATGTCCAAAGATTATTATTTTAAGAATTGAAACACAATTTATGTAGCGTTTTGATATTTCATACCTTAAATATCTTGTCAAACAGCATGGGTATTACCATTTATTGGGCATTATTTCCTAGATGAGTAGTGCATTATTTCTATATTTTTGTTCGACGCGTTAAAGCTCGCTCCTTTTGTTGTAATTGGAGTCACTAAACTTGATGTGTAGATTATAAACTACATTTATATGTCTTATAAGAACTATTTGATTATTTATTTGCAACATACATTCAAACATGGATCATTGTAAATCATATTCAAATATTGATATTCATAAAGATACATTATTTTGCAACTTAAAACAATCTAAACCTCAACGTGATGAAAATTTTAACAATAATTCTACTATTGTTCAAGAAATATCTCATGACCTGAATAACATCACAGTCATGGATGCTATCATTGATTTAGAAAAGATTTCACAGATAGGGAGAGAATTTGAGATAGATGAGATTGATGTTGACAATATTTACAATGACTATGCTAAGGTGTTGGGCTTTAGCATTCATAGAAGTACATTCTATAAAAATAATCTTGGTATTTTGTTGGATAGAATATATTGTTGTTCTTGTCAAGGTCAACGAGGACCAGATAAAAGGTGTGTTATTGTAAAAAATATTTTCTCCTAAAAGTATTTGTGGTTTTCTAGCTCATATTAAAGTTCAAAGGCGAATTAATGAAAAATATCAGATAATGAACTTTATTTCATAGCATTCTCATTATTTGGTGTCTCCTAGTAAAAGTTTTGTATTATGCTCAGATAAAAAGTTGAAATTTCACACACTATTGAGGCACCAATCTGGAATAACTCCTAAAGCAAGAATGGCTCACATAACAAAAAGAGTCAATGGTAGAGAAAATTTTGGTTTAATTGTAGAAGATTATAGAAATTATCTGTCAAAAATGATTTATGCAAATGATGATTGGAGAGATCGGTGGTGTATTGGAGTATTCACAAAATAGACAGTTGAATGATCATGATTTTTCATATGCTATTCAAGTTGATGTAGATGATCTTGTAAATAACATTTTCTCGGTTGATGCTAGAATGAAATATGACTATTCTTATTTTGGTGATGTTGTTTGTTTTGATACAACACAAAAGAAAAATAAAGAAGGTATTCTATTTGCACTTTTTGTTGGTATAAATAATCACAAACAAACTATTATATTTGTGGATGCCTTATTGTATGATGAGACATCTGAAACATCTATTGGCTATTCAATACATTTGCTAAAACAATGTCAGGAAAGAAAACTGGACCAAAAATGTCAGGAAAGAAATTGAAGACTATCCTCACATATCAAGATTCAACCATGGTCAAAGCATTGTCTTCAGAATGACGTGAAATATTTTATTGTTTATGCATCTGGAATATGTATCAAAATGCAGCCAAGCACCTTAGTGATGTATTTGAAAAGTTTCATGAATTTGCTAAAGATTTTAATAAATGTATTTATGAACATGATGAAAAAGCGGCGTTCTTAAATGCTTGGAACTCAATGATTGAAAAATATAACTTAAGTGACAATTCGTGTATGTAACAACAATTTGAATTGAAAGAAAAATGATCCTTGGTGTATGAAAGAGAAACTTTTTGTGCTGACATGTTTAGCACACAACGGAACGAAAGCATGAATAGTCAAGTCAAGAGATACATTGGTTATCAATATGATCTATTGAAATTTTCTCATCATTTTGAAGAGTTGATAATAGGAGGAATGAAGAAAGAAAGGTAGATGTTAAAGCAGATCAAACTAGGCCTTTCATACCATATCCAATCTTAGCACACGCAAGTGAATCATACACTCCTGTAATTTTCAAAATGCTTCAACGTGAATTATGGTAAACGTGGGATTGTGAACAACATCTTGTTAGTGTTGATGGATCAATATCTACTTATAAAATTACTCCCCCCAAGAAGTCACTTCTTCATATTGTTGAATTTGATTCTGACAAGGAAAATATCGCCTGTAATTGTAAAAAAAATCACTTTTGTTGGAATCAAATGTTCACATGCGTTGAAAGTTATTTGCTTTCATAATCTGGAGAGTGTTCCTGATAAGTATATATTGATTAGAGGGACAAAGAAAGCAAAATCTACTTCAAACAAATATATTGTGTCGCATCATACACATGTTGATTAGAAATTGACTACAAAATTATGATACAAATAATTGTGTCATATGTATATGCAAGTAGCAACACATACTTCATTGACCGAAGAAACTTATGAACTTGCTTCAGGATATCCTGAAGATTTTTCTGATGTTATGGAATTTAAACTACAAGAGTCTACTATTGATGATCGTAGAAAAGACAGGAATATATATTGTAGTTTGGACATTGGTATTAGAAACCAATATAGTTAGCATGATGGAATTGACTGTGGCTCAAACCATGTGAAAGGAATAAAACAAAGACCATGCAAAACAAAATAGTCTAAGAGGTTAATGGGAGCATTAAAAAGATCTTGCAAGAAGAAAAGAACAAGAAGGCCAAAGCAGACACGGAACCAAAAGACAGCCAAGGTAATTGAACAGACTATTTATATATAAGGTTTCTATGTTTGTTATTATAAACTATGATATTATTTTAAAGAATTTTGGTCACAATAAAGGTGTAGAGGAATATACCCAACAACCCCAGATGAAGAAAATTGTGAAGGTAATTGATAATTTGTTTTCCTTTAATAGTTGCTATTGGGAAATCTTATGGATTTATTGTATAAGATACAAATGTTGTTTATTTTTCTAAAATGTATAAAAATGCACATGACATTGGTGATATATATAGAGATAATGTGAACAAGGTATAATTCCGAATTTAACATATCACTTTATTAGTAAAAAAAATCAACATTATTTATCAAACTTTATATAATTTATGAACCTGAAACTTTTATAATTCACATTTATAATCTACATTTTAGTGACATATATTGTAACATATATTTTAGTGATTGTTGATTTACAATAGATTGAACATATTTACTAATGTTTGTTTATCTTAATAGGTTGATTGGCTGAGTCAGTGACTAAAAAGACAAATGAATATCATATCACTGGAGATCGCACGTGAAGTATTGAAAAGATTTTAGCATCACAATTATATGTAAAGCAATATTTTAGTAAGTCTGCTAAGATTACTACATTATGTAATTGATCTTTTCTTTTACATTGTTTGTGTGGATAACTTATATTAACCATCTGATTACATGAGTGGTATGATTTTTTCATTTTTGTTTGGCACGTGAAAGGTGATTATTAATGACTTGTAAACTTTACCTTACCAGAGAGAAATTGGTAGAAGAGTGATCGAATAAGTGTTTGTGTGTCGAAATATTATATTATATTATTATTAGCAACGGCAATTGTAAACAATTATTTTCTTGCAATTTTCATTTTCGTCGGTGGTGGCATGTGAATATCAATCATTAAAAAAAATGTTGAGCAACTAGTAATTATTGCATCCGCGTGCCCAAACACTGTATTAAGCCATTATTGGTGGTGGCGATTGCAAAAAATTATTTATTTGTAATTTGTTTCGCCAACGGTGGCATGTAAATATCGGTCCCTTAGACAAAATATTGGGCAATCCGTGAATATTACATCTACGTTTCCGCACATTGTATAAAGTTGTATTTGCCCAGTGATTAGCAACTACATGTCCATATACTGTATAAAATCATTATTGGAGGCAAATATTACAAATATTATTTTTGATAGTGGTGCATGTGAATATCGATCTCTTTGATAAAACGCCTAGATAACCAGGAAATGATTGGACCCCCATGTCGATCTGAATGAATCAGTCTTTCCACCGAAGTCAATCTTTACCTACTAGGCAAGAGGATTAGCAAGTTACAAATCCATACAGTGTATTGCATCATTATTGGATACGGAGATTGCAAATATTATTTTGTTTGCAATTTTTATGTGGCAGTGGTGCCAATATCAGTCTCTTTGACAAAATAAGAGAAAGGTAGTTATTGCAACTATATTCCCAATTCATTATTGGTGGCAGTGGTTGTAAATATTATCTATTTACCATTTTTGTTTCGATAGTAGTGGCATGTAAATATCGATCAATTTGACAAAACATTAAAACGTTGTAGTTGTTGTAACTATGTGGAAAAATATTATTGAATTATTATTGACAACATTAGCGGTAGACTCAGTGCTGTAATAATAAAAAGATAACTTGGTCAATAATGATTTAACTCTGGGTACCAGCCAGCCCTATTCGGTTTCTTTTGCCTTGATTCAGATATTGTGAATCAGTGCCAGCCCTATTCGCAGGACTGACCGACCGGAACCAGGCTGTTGCCCTGCTTGCATACGTGTCTCACAATGATTGGTTGGAACAAACTTTTGTCACATCGTTCTAACACAGCAAATCCCGATGCCATATAATTAGTTGAGTATAGATGAGTAACTAGAAAAGCGTAAAAAATATCCGTTTTAATTCTTTCCGAATGGAGTTTGTTGGAGGGGTGATAGGAATTTAGGATGAATGGGAAGAAGCTTTATGGAATATTGGAAAATGTGAGGAGATGACCGAAAAAATAGAATATATTTTTACTCACAATGTCACCATTGAACTCCATTCAAAATCTTTAGCGTCTTTGACAAAAACAAAAAAATGTTAGCCAAATGGATAATTAGGTAACGTCAAGGCTGGTCATTTTTAGTGGAACCAGCCATAAAATAGTTGACATTTATTCAAAATAAGAAAAGGAACGATATTAGTCTATCTAAGAGAGTAGCTTATCATGACCTTAGCTACTAGTGCATCGTATGCAAGGTTAGCGACCCAACTCCATTAGTGTTAACGGAGCCTAAGCACCTCTCCAAACTCAATGACTCCTCCCTCTCCTACTTAGGGATGAAAATGAGTTTGATTTCATGACACGGGGGGTAAAGGTGGGGAGGCACATGCACATTTGACGTGCTAGGCAAAACCACCCCCAACCCGCTTCCATCATGTGCCCCACCAACCTTTATGTCACCCTAAACCGCATATGCATCCGTCTCATTTACCTTCCTTTAGTTGTCATATCTTTTTTATTTTTTTGGACAAGAAAAATGAAGAAGGGTGTGATGGAGGAATTTGTAGAATTGAAGCGAGAAGTGATCAAGAAATTAATAAGAAAAAAGAGGGAAATGATTATCAAAGTAATAGGAGAGAGGAGGAAGTTATATGGGAAGCAACGGGAGAGTTTAGAGAAATAAATAAAAAGAGGAGGGAAGTAACTAGGGGAGAGGAGGAAAATGATGAAGTGAAAAAATAAAGGATGGAAATGATTGAAGAATTCTTTAAAAATAGGAAGGAAGTGATGAAAAAATAATGTGAAAGTAGAAGGAAATGATGAATAAATTATATGAGAGAGGAGGACAGGGATGAGGGATGTAATAGGAGAGATGAGATAAATAAAGGAAAAGACGAGTAATAGTAAAGAGAATTGACACATCCTTTTGTTGATTCCATGCATGTATATTTTTGTATGAAATTCACCTCTTCCTTGTACACGTGTGTAATATTTCTATAACAGTTGAAAATTTGGCGCCTCTTTTTGTTGATTACACACATTCTTTTATTAAAAAAATGCGCCTTTCCTTAAGACTTACACACCTACTATTTTTTATATATGCATCATATTTTTATTTACGTTTTGAATTTTTGCAGCTAGACTTGGTGATTTTGCACATACTTTACATACAATGCTCCCCCTTTTCATAATTACACGCACATTTTTATTTGAAATGTGCCTCTTTGTTAGACTCATATGTCTACTATTTTTATATAATAACTGGAAATTTAGCATATTTTTCAATTACTACCTGCATTTTGTGCATGAAATGTGTCTCTTTTTTTTGTCTTACGACCTACTATTTTTATAAAGTACATCATATTTTTCTTGAATTGTGTATCATTTTGGATATTTCGTTCATGCATTTAGTAATTTCACGCGTACTTCACGTGTATTGCGCCTAATCAACGTGGATTGCCATTTGCAAAGTACCTTCGGTGAGTTTCGAACTCGGGTCCTTCATTGGGACTTACCTAGCTCTTATCACCCGGGCTACTATCGTCGGACTATTACGCCTATTTTTGGTAATTGTGCATATATTTTTGAATGAAATGTGTCTCTTTCTTAGACTCATGCGCCTACTGCTTTTATGTAATATCTAAAATTTGGCCTCTCTTTCTTGTGATCCCGTGAATATTTATGGAGAGTCGGCGCTTATTTTTGGTATTTTCATGCATGATTTACATGCCACACGCCTCATTTTAGAAATTATACGCATATTTTTACATAAAATGCACATTTTCCTTGGACTCATGCTACTACTATTTTTGTATGATAGTGAAAGATTTGATGCCTCCTTTGGTGATTACGCATATTCTTTTATATGAAACGTGCATCTTTCTTGGACTAATGCGCCAATTATTTTTCGCAACGTGCATTATTTTACCTATGGTGTGTACATCTTTTTAGAGATTTAGTGTCTGCTTTTGATAATTCTACACATACCTTTAATAATTAAACATGTGTTTTTGCATTTAATGCACATCTTCCTTACGTCATGTGTATATTATTTTTGTGTAACAATCGGAGACTTCAACTTTTTTTTGTGATTACCCACATGTGTTTGCATAAAATAAGTCTCATTCTTAGACTAATGAACCTGCTGTTGTTTTACATGTGCATCATATTTTGGACATGAGTGCGCATATTTTCAAGATTTGGCACATTTTGGTGGTTTCACACATTCTATATAAGCAATGTTACTCCTTTCGGTAATTATGCACATGGTTTTGCAAAAAAATGTGCTTTTTTATTGAGCTCATGTGACTATTGTTTTTGTACGATGGGATATTTGACGCCTCTTTTTTGGTCAATACGTGCATGCATTTGCATAAAATATGTCTTTTTTCTTAGGCTAGTGCATGAACTATCTTTCTATAATTGCGTCATAATTTGGCTATAGTGTGTGCATCCTTTTGGAGATGTGACACCTACTTCTGGTGATTTTGTGTATGTTTTACATTCAATGCTTCTCCTTTTGGTAATTATGTACCTCTTTTCTGCACATGTTTCTCTAACTCCTTCACTTTGCTCCTCTCTCTAACTCTTTACACCCCTCCTTACATCCTACCTCTCTCCACATTACTTCATCTCTAATATTACTTTTATTATCACTTCTCTCCTCTCATTTTGTTATCTTCATTTACTTCACATATGTTTTCCATTACCTCTCTCCTCACATCCCTCACTCTCCGTTATTTCCTACCACTCTTGCATTTCTCCCCTCGTCACAATCCTCGTCTACTTCCCTTGTCACTTCCGATATATTTCCCATTACTCTCCTCCTCACATTCCTAGTCTCTCCTCATTACTTTCTCACACTGTTGTATTACTTCCCTTCTCGCATCCCTCTTCTACATTCTTCCTCATTTCCCACCTATTTCACATTACCTCTCTCCTCACATCCCTTCTATCTCCCTATTCTTTCCTTCCACTCTCATGTTTATATCATCACTTCCCTTCTCTCTCATTAATCTTTACTTCACTCTTCTCCCCTTTATTACTTTCCTCATGTCCTCTCTTTACTTCTCTCCACCATTATTAGTTTTTCTCCTCGAAAATGAAGGGTCCATTCATTCCGTTTCTTACTTTCTTCCTTTCCTATCATTCTCACTCCACCTTTGATAGTTTACTTTCCATGTTACATAGATGACCCTTTGCCATTTAGAATAAGGGAACTAAACATGTCTTGGTAAAGGCATTGTATACAAGCAAACATAATTGCACGATTTTAAAACACAATTATCCATGTTGTGTGCATTGAATAGAGAGACACAGCAACAAAATACAGTAACATTATGTTCTTTTTCCTTGACAGAATCGCTCAACACATTGATTTAGTAAGAAACCAATCACTATGTTAAACTAATGGCATGAAAAAGTGTTAAGATGACAATAATTTAATAAAACAAAAGAGATTGGGAATGTGTAGACTGGAATCGCGTAACATGAATGAGAAACGAATAGATATATACAGAAGATGTCCCCATTAATACCTTAAACGTTTCGTTGTATTTATTCAGAGATTTCATGCATTACACTAAATATTTATTTTATTGATGTATGGAAGGATTATTAATATGCATTATATTAAATATTTATTTTTATTTGTAATAGAAGATTATATACATCGGGAACGGCAGTTAATGATTATATTCCAGTGAGTAATCCGGAAACTCATAATTTATATTCTAGTGCAGATGTAAAGTCAATCAAGTTTTTGCGGTTGGCTAATGGGCAGTACGCTCTTTTTCATTCCGCCAGTAACTAGTATAAATAAAACACATCGTTGGGCATTCGGTCCGGGAATGTTCTACGAGTGTGGAGGAGTATTCAGATGGCCTTCTGGAAGATGCAGATCTATGTCGTTCTGCTTGAAGCGAAAGAGGACACCTATGTCACGACCAAGGAATGGTGTGAGAGTTTCCTTCCCGCTAGGTTCCGTGAGGGGAGCTCGTCTTCTGAAAACCAGTTAATGTTCGTGTATGAAAACGTTGTAACCGGGTTTGCGGCGAAATTGACTGAAAGAAGAAGTTCAGGCGATGGGGACGAAGAAAGGATTTTTGCATGCAATTCTTGACGGTGACAGCGGCATCCACATCCAGACCACCCACACCCCCAGCTTTCTAGGAATACATCGTTGCTCATCATCAGGACTGTCGTCCTCTCCTAATGATGGAGCCGGTACAGTCATAGGAGTGATCGATACGGGCATTAATCCCACGCACGTGGCTTTCCAAGGCGACGGATTGGTGCCTCCGTCGGAGAAGTGGAGAGGACAGAATGATTTTCTAGAACAGGATGTGAGGAAGAATACCAGATTAACAGGGGCCCGCAACTGTGTGTACGGGTCAGAGGGTCAACCTTTCGATGAAAATGGTCATGGGAGCCATACGGCAAGTATTGCCGCAGGTGACGCAGTAGGAATTGCACCAGGCGCCTCTATCTCGATTTACAAGGTTACTTCTTCCACAACTTGTCTCAGCTGCAACATACTTGCCGCTATTGATTTCGCAGTTGGCGACAGGGTTGATGTCCTATCCATATCGATTGCCTTCAACAAACCTCAGGAATATTACAATAATATAATTGCGATCGGGGCATTTGGAGTGATGCAGAAGGGAATAGTAGTATGTTGTGCTGCGGGGAACAATGGACCAAGGTTTTACACCGTTTCTAACATAGGACCCTGGATGCTCACGGTCGCCGCTTCAACCACAGACCGCAGGATACAAGTGACTTTCATGATAGTCGAAGGACATGACTACGTCCATGGCGAATCTATATATCCACCTACTGATTACAACCCTTCACATTTTACCCTGGTGGAGATCGATAACTTGTATGTGCCTTTAAGAAAGGTCGGTGTTGCCGGAAAAATTGTCTGTTGGAGGAGCAAATCAAGTTATTTTAATGAGACCAAAGCGCGGGAAGTGAAAAAAGTAGGCGCCCATGGTATAATCATAATGAAAAACGTCAGGCAAGGCAACACTATAACGGCAGAGTTTCACGCGCTCCGTGCGGCTCGGGTTAGCTATGAAGATGGAAACAAAATATCCAGTTACATGCGAAGTACATCAAAACCTGTGGCTACTTTCATTTTTCAGGGACCGTCTACGATCAAAGAGGTTTGCATTTTTCTCTTCAAGAGGCCCGAGTCGCATCAGTCCAGGAGTACTCAAACCAGATATCACTGGTCCAGGTGTAAACATACTGGCCGCATGGCCTAAGGAGATGGCAGCGCCAGAGGCCCTCGCACCGTCCTCTTCAACTTCACCAAATTTATGTACTTATAACATAATTTATGGTACGTCAATGGCCACCCCCCATCTTAGATGGTCGCCCGCGGCCATAAAATCAGCAATCATGACCACTTCTACCACAGTCAACAACATCGGGAAAAATATCAAGGATTTTATGGCCGCGGGCGACCACTTCTACTACAGCCACAAAATCCGTGATTTTTTTCCCGATGTTGTTCACTGTGGTAGAAGTGGTCATGATTGCTGATTTTATGGCCGCGGGCGACTTGTAAAGGTACAAAGTTGGGCGATTCCAACTACTACGAACCACCAAAGAAATATCTGGACAGAGATTTCCTGAACGACTTGATGATGTCTCTTGAGAATAGACTTGGAGAACGATTTTAAGTTGTTTATTCAGGTGTCTCATCTCAAGGAAGTCAAGAATGCAAAATAAGTATAAATTTCCACTTGTCCATTCTCAGAAGTGGTCATGATTGCTGATTTTATGGCCGCGGGCGACCATCTTGCGTGCTCTCCCCTGAGCAGAGCCGCTATCCCACTAAGATGGGGGGTGGCCATTGACGTATCAGAAATTATGTTATAAGCAGATAAATTTGGTGAAGTTGAAGAGGACGGTGTGAGGGCCTTTGGCGCTGCGATCTCCTTAGGCCATGCGGCCAATATGTTTACACCTGGACCGGTTGAGGTAACATTGCAGTCGTACAAGCTTACCTTTGGCCCTTTGTTGGAGAAGCAGACCGTCTACATCACATTCAAAAATAGAACGGTTAAGCCTAATAACTACTTGCACGGGGAGCTCCTATTGACTTCAGGCACCTTACCAGTACAAGTAGGTATGGAAATTGGACGAGTTTTTGAAAACCCGACCCACACTTTTACCTAACCATGGGTGGCGAAAGCACCCAGCATGACCCGATTCAGATTGGGTCGGATCCATTTTGTTTTAGGTAGGGGGTCACGCTTCGAGTTTGTAAAAAAAATTACCAATAATTATAGTAGAGTATCTTTTATGACTTTCGGGTCTAATAGGATCCGATTGGTTTCAAATCGTATTTGGTGGGTCTGAGTCCACTCGAATCCATTAGGACCAGATCCATTTTAGAGTTGGGTCTATCTAGGTCAAGTCCATTTCGGGCTGGGTCCAGCAAAACGTAAATCAATTTCATGCCTAGACGCGATCCATCTACAATTGACATGAAACCAAATGACCCAAAAAATTTCAATACGAGAAAAATACCAAAATGAAAAATTGAAAAATAAAATCTACTACTTGTAAAGATGGTAAGTGTTTGAAGGTCGTTGATCATCCCCATTGTCAGCCAATTAATTTCAACTATGAATATTAAACGTCCAGTCATCAAAATGAAGTACGATTAAAAAAACATCCTCAGCACCTAGCGAGCACCACAACAACACCTATTTGTTGTTTCTTTCCATGCCCACCACCTTTACTTTTTCATCTCAATTTATAGACTTTCGTTTTCTTCTTCTTGCATCTTCCATTACCCTTCACTCACTCCAGGCCTGCTCAAATGCATGCCTACCTTGATTCTGAAAGCAAAGCACCCTGCTCCCATCTCTTCCCCTACCACCTATCTATGGCAGACACCACCGTCGTGGCACTCTGTGGCCACTGCTATTACAGCACCGACATCATTGGTGTGCATCTCCAGCAACGACATCATTGGCGTTCCTTCTCACCTACTGGTGTTACATGAGACAGTGTTTGAACCAACACCACTTCAAATTGGTCATGGTAGTTTGGTATGATTAGCAAGGTGTAATGGTGGGATGCCCCACTTAATTTTAGTTTGCATGTTGGCTATTCGGAGTTGGGATAGAGTGGGCATACGACTACCTGTAATTCGTACACGCATAGGACTCCCAAAAATATTGCCTATATGCCCAAACTGCCACCGCCTTGCATGCATCTTCTTGACAGTGCAGTACCCAAATATTGTACGGATGGTGATGGTCGAATTGCCCAATATTGCAGCCCCCTTGGTGTGCATTTTCTTGATAGTGCAGTATCCAAACACTATAGGGATGGCGAGGGTTGTACGACTCCGCGAAGCCGAACAGAAGTAGCATACCACGAGGCTTTCCTCACACATCCCTTGTTGGGGCTAGCCGATGGTGGTCGTGTACTGCAGAGGCGACGACCGGCAGCACTGAATAGGAAATGGTTCCTTCAGGGAGTTGAGTGCAAGACCTACAAACTTGTTTGGTTACAACTTCGATAAGGTCATTGCTATCCTGGCACAGGTGACGGGTGCACACAAGAAAGAGTCAAGTTTGTCCAAGTTTTCCCACTCAGGCAGCAGCGCCCCGACATTGCGCAACAACCCAATAAAATCTATATTTTCATGTTGGGCGCGGGTAGGATCAAGTAGGGTAAAATTACCATGTCGAGCCCATGGTACTAAATATCCTCGACATCTAGTGATATATTTGTATGTCTACGACTATCGATGTCAAAACCTGGTAAACTTCCATGCCCCATTGGTTGTCAGCTTGTTGACATGTGTCAATGAATTCAGCCTAGTTGGTGATGAAATCGACTCAACTAGATCAAAACCTCCCATATTCTCTATGATTTTTGTAGTTATTATTGTTGCACACATAGTGAAGGCATAAAGAAACTTGTAGGAAACCATTTTCGACATTGAGATGACCATTTCCTTGGTTTCTTTTTAGAGAGTAATGAAAAGTTTATTCCTCTACTAGATCTCCACAAGTTTTGTAGAATTTGGTGTAGACCTAATACCATTTCACCTCTCTTACTTTTACCCTAGTTTACAAATTGAAATATTTGGAAACAAACTAATGTTTTTTCATTCTAGAATGTGATCCAATTGGGATTTCCGTAGATACAGAATACCACATATATACAACAGATTTAAGTTCTAAGCATTTCATATCGAAGATTATAGATGGAGTATGTGTTTCATAACAATTGATGGTTTATGAAAAATTCCCTCACAATCTTATTATCTTTTAGCTTATATTTGCATCAAAGTATTAGTCCACACCTAACTCAAAGTTTCCTTACATTTTTCACAAATTTCCACTTCCATTTCAGTCGAAGTTGACACTAAGATGACTTATTGTACATTTGCATGTGACTTTGTCTTTCTACATATGTAAACCGGTATGGATGGGTAGATATAAACATGTATTTCATTTTTAAGATAGATTTGATGAAATATTTCAATTTTCATCATGAAATCACTATTTTAGCTTATTTTTGTCAAAAATGCATCATAGTTTGGTTGTAAAAATCCTCGAAGTTTCCTCGATGTTTCCACAAACTTCCACTTTCACACATGTTGAAGTCGAAGTCTTGTTCCATGAGCTGTGTCGCATGGGCCAGATTCAGATGCCATATTTCACCTCACCCACTACATTATAATATATATATTTCTATATTAATATGTATACTACTATTAAAAAGTGACTTTGTTTACACATTTACATTTGTGATATATTTCACTATTATGAAATGTTCTAATCAAACACAATTATGCGAATTGTGTGAGTTGTGAGTTCAAATGCTCTAGTTTCCCTTTTAGCTCTCTCTTCTTGGAATTTTACTCCTCCCTTGTATTCATTTTTTGAGTTTTTTAACCCCTCTAAACTACCCATAAATTCCCCCTCCTTAATACAAAATCCTATTGAACCCCCTCTTCTGTTAACAAAATTCCGAAAAGCCCCCTCTGTAGACCTTTTTCAACTTACACTGTTCCCTTTGTAAACTTCTTTCAACTTACATTTCGTTCTATTTTATTGCTTTGTTGGACTACTTTTAAGTTAATTCAATGTCAATCTTGTATACATTGTTATTCAATTAATATATGACTTTATATAATTGTTAATTTACCATTACTACTAATTATTATTTTAGTAGTATATAACATTTTAATATTTTTTTCTCAATCAACCAGTTTGAGCATACTAATTCTAAAGTTTCTGGATATTTCATGTATCGTCTGTGTGGGTTTTGGACAGGTCAAATTTTGATCAAATCGATTGAAATCGTGTCATATATAGTTAGGATTATGTTCAGTTTCGGGTTTGACATATTTACATTTTATTTTAATTTAGATTCATAATATATATTTTATATGAAGTTTAGGCCATGATGAGTCAGGTCATTTTTTACGGGTTGGTCAGTACTAGACCTATTCATATTTTATTTTTTATAAAGAATTTTCCCCTCGTACTAACCATGTAACAAACAACAATTTTTTAAGTTCTTCCCATCATCATACACATGTTACCAAACAACACATTTTAACAATTTCTCCATCACTAACTGTCCCCATCACCATCCTCATCCCCATCACCATCAATTTTTTCACCACGTAGAAAACACAACCTAAGAAAAAAGATGAGAAAACAAAAGAGTCGTGCTCAATGGCGGAAAAGGAAAAAAATGTGAATAAAATTGGAGTGTATATTATATCCCACCTTTGTAGGTACTACGCCTATTAAATATTTTTATTTTTATAAAGAATGTTTCCTTCTATATCTTTCTACCCATTTGACATATAGCATCTTTTTAGTTCTTCCCATCCCTAACCCATAGCCATGCACATATTACCGAATAACACATTTTAATGATTTCTCCGTCACCAATTGTTCCCCTCCCCATCACCACATTCATCCCCATCACCATCAATTTTTTAACCACGTACAAAACACAACCTAAGAAAAAAGATGAGAAAATGAAGGATTCCTGTTGAATGGCGGAAAAGGAAAAATTTTGTGAATAAAATTGGAATGTACAATATTTCCCACCTTTGGCCACCACTGAATCAAATCGACGCTTCACCAACAACTATTGGTAGACATGGTGATGGGACATGTTTTTGGAAACTTGAGCCACACCTGACCTAACCTGACCAGGAGTGGTAAAATATTCGGCCTGACCCACTTCGGATCAGCTCAGATCCATTTTGTTTTGGGTTGGGATCAAGTTTTGAGTTTGAATTTTTTTTACTAATATTTTATATGTTTATGACTTTCAGGTCTAATAGGATCTGATTGGTTTCGCGTCGTATTTGACAGGTTTGAGTCCACTCGAATCCATTTGGGTTCGGTCTATTTTAGAGCCAGGTCTATTAGGGTCTGAATCTATTTTGGCTCAGGTTCAGCAAAACCTAACTCAATGCCAAGACTAGACCTGACCCATCAGCAGTTGACATGAAACCAAATGACAAAAAAATCCAATCCAAGAAAAAATTCCAAATTAGCAAATTTAAAAAAATAAAATTTGCTTCTTGTAAGGATGGTAAGTGTGATAAAGGTTGTTGATCATCCTCGTTTTCAGCTAATTAATTCCAGTTCGGAATATTAAACCCCACATCGCTAGAATGAAGTACAGATAAAAATCAGCATGACCACGTAGTAGCACCACAACAACACCTATCTGTTGTTTCTTTCCATGCCCACCACCTTTACCTGTTCATCTCAATTTTAGGATTTCCATGTTCTTGCATCTATTATTACCTTTCACTCACTATGGGCATTTTCAAATGCATGCCTACCTCGACTTTGAAGGAAAAGTGCCCTACTCTCATTTATTCTCCTACCCCCTAGTTATGGCAGACACCATGGGCACTACTATCCATGCGACAGTGTTTCAACCAACGCAACTTCAAACTGACCGCAATGGTGGGATGCCCCACGTAATTTGAGCATGCATGTGTCGTTGGTTGTTCAGAGTTGGAACAGAGTGGGCATACAACTACCCATAATTCATATGTGGCCACTGCAGTTACAACACTGACACCACCAGCATGCATCTCCACTCGAGTGTGCCTTCTTAGAAGAGCTCATGCTGGTAGTCGCTGCTTCTCACATGTTGCTACTATGTGCGACAATGTTTCAACAAATGCCACTTCAAACTGACCACAATGGTTTGGTATGATTTGTGAGGTCCAATGGTGGGATGCCCCACGTAGTTTGAGCGTGCATGTGTCGTTGGTTGTTCAGAGTTGGAAAAGAGTGGGCATACAACTACCCATAATTCATACACACTAGGCCACCCATAAATACTATATGCATATGCCCAAATTGTCGCCACCTTGGCAATGCAGTACCCAAATATTCTACGGATGCTGACAGCTGGACTACCCAAAAAAGCAGCCGCCTTGACATACATCTTCTTGACTATTGAGAGTAGCATGCAATAAGGCTTTCCTTGCACCGCCCTTGTTGGTTCTAGCCAGATGAGTAAGACATTTGTTGTAGAGGCGGCAGTCGAAGACACTAAATAGGAAATGGGTCCTTTAGGGAGTCGAGTAGGGGCGAGCATTCGGTTAATTTCGTTAGTGAAGGTTAATTCAGTTAGGATAAATGGTTAATTTGTAGTTTGAGATTTTAACCATTAACCTATCAGAATTAGTGACAATTAATTCGATTATGGTTAATCGATAAATGATTAATTCAGTCGATTAATTTGGTTAACCAAATAACAAGGAGTTGATATTAGAAGTTGTGAAGAGGATTGAAGGCGACACTTATGCATTATATGGTTGTCAGTGCACTAGTTAGTATTACTGTTCTGAGTCGTCTCAGTTTCGCCCCAACTTCGCCAACTTCAAGGAAACTTCAACAACTTCTGAGTAGTTGAGACAAAAACACAAAAAAAAACCAACTTTGACGAAATCAGAGAAACTTTGCCCCGAAGTTTTGACAAAGCCAAAGTATTGGGGATTCGACATTGCCTAGGCTCGAAGTTCGAAGTTTCGACAAAACTTTGCCCAAATGCGCCGAAGTTTAGTTCCATGCTATGTATTATTCTGTAGGATTTTTTTTTGAATAAATTGTGGTTGCTCGGTTAATTCGGGTAACAAAATAGAAAATACTTTTAACTGAAAATTTAACGATTTAACCAATTAACCGAAATAAAATAACAAATTCACATAATTAACCATATTGTCCAAATAAAATTAACCATTCTGTTAATTAATTTGTTAACTGAATTTTGCTCACCCCTAGAACGAGTGCAAGGTCGATTTTCTTGTTTGACTACAACTACCACCTGGTTCCACTGCAAGGGCCATTACTATCCTAGCACAGGTGATTGGCACACCTAAGTAGGGTCTGCCCAAGTTTTCTCATTCAGGCGGCACAGCCTGAACAGCCTCGCCTCGACATTGCCCAATAACCCAATAAAATCAATATCTTTGGACAGGGAGCCGGTAGGATCAAGTAGAGTAAATTACCATGTTGAGCCTTTCTAGTTATATTTATACTACTAGTAAAAGTGACTTTGATTACACGTTTTCATTTGTGCTATTTTTAACTTGTCTAAAAAGCTTTTACCAATCACGTTATGTGAGTAGAGTTACAATATTCTAGATTCCCCTTTAACTCTCTCTTCCATGAATTTTTCTCCTCCCTTATAATCATTTTTAGAGTTTTTTAAACTCCCCCTCAAGTACCCTTAAATTCCCCTTTCCTTATACAAAATCCTAAATAACCACCTCTCTCTTAACAAAATTTCAAAAAGCCCGCTCCATACACTTTTTTCAACTTAAATTGTTCCTTTTGTTAACTCTTTTTTTCTGTTTCTTTTTTTTTTGCTTTGTTGGCCTATTTCTTTGTTAATTCAATGTCCATCTTGTATGCATTTGTTATGCAATTACTATATGATTTTATATAATTGTTATATTACTATTACAACTAATTATTATTTTAGTAGTATATAACGTTAAATTTTAAACCTCGACCAACCAAATTTTGAGCATACTAGCTCTAAATTTTTGGATATTTCATGTGTGGTCTGTGTTGGTTTCAAATAGATCAATTTTAATCAAATCGATTGAAATCGTGTTAAATCTAGTTAAGATTGGGTTTAGTTTTGAATTTTGCCATATTTAAATTTTATTTCTATTAAGATTCACAATATATGTATTTTTATGAATTTTAAGTCATGATGAGTCATGTCAGTTTTGTATGGGTGGGTCAGTACTCAGTACGGATAGGCTTTATACAATTCAGGTTTATGTTAAATTTTGATTTACGTTGAACATATCCTAATCAGGTTGGGTTCGCAAAACCAACCCTCTTTCATGCTTAATTTTAAACCCATGTTTAAAATGTCAATTTTGGTCGGCGAGAGTTGGCGCACTGGTTGAGGCTCGGGGGCCCCTAACAAAGGGTCACGAGTTCGAAACTCAACTGCAACACTCTCGGAAATGAATTGAGCGTGTCATGTCAGCCGACCTCCAATCTGGCTTAAACGGGTTCTCGAGTTTGCACGCTATTCGGGGGCCCCCAGGTAGGCGTCGGGCACAGCCCAACGGCGTCCCTGGGTCATAAAAAAAATGTCGATTTTGATGTCGTTTCGGTTGGTCCAGAAACAGAAATTTACTGAAATTTCGACTGCAATTTCGATATTTTACGCTTTTTCGACACAAGTAGTCAATGCAAATTTTGACGTTTTCCATGACCAAAAAAAGGAATTTAGTCAAGGGGGTCTCTGACATTTATTTAGGATTTTTAAGATATTTTTAAAAAATTATAATGCAATAAAAAATCGAAATTTTGGCTATTTGGACAGGTCAATTTCGATGTCTGGTAGTGGTCAAAACAAAAATTTTGACCGAAATTTTAAACCATGTTTTAAACATAGAACTAAGTGGTCTAAATTTGGGTTTGACATTTTATTTTATTTCTTATTAATGTTCGCAATAAAATAGTTTGATGTTTGGCTCATGACGAGTCAGGATAGACCTATAAGTGTTTGGGTTTGTTCGATCAGGGTTTTTACAACTCCAATTCGAGTCGAGTTATGGTGGTAAGCATATCACGGTCAGGTTGGATTTGGTTTGAACATATTTGCATGAATTTGAGTTAGATGCATCACCCAACCATGATATATTCGACCCAGAGTAGTATCTAACTCAAACAAGAATCATAAAGATCTTAATCGAAATAAGAAAAAACTCAAAATAATTTATACTAGACTATATGATTAACATATCTTATATTAGTAGAATAATAATTTATACTAGATTATATTGCATTGAGGGAAACATAAAGAACATAGAAAAGGCTCATATATAAATATATACATATACATATATATATATATATATATGTATGTATCGGGTGACGGACTGTGGCGGGCAAGGCTCCTTGTCAGGTAATAGCTTGCAGTCTTTCAGAGCTTCCGTGCGACACTCATGTGTCAGGCTGCTGCCATATCGGGCAGTGACCGTGTTGGATAAAGGGCGTGTCGCTTCGCCGTTTGATGGGTCGGGGCGGTTAGCTTGTTGTGGATGGGTCGGGATGGTCCCATTAGCATTCTTTTGGTGGAGAAATAAGAGAAACTCTACAAAAGATAGGAAATATTATCAGGAGCATAGTGGGGATTATTTCTATACAATAAATAAGATAAAACAGAGAGGTACGTCAGTTTGGAGGCACTTTTGATAGCAAAATATAAGCTCTAGCAGCCATAAAATGGGTGTTATCATTCTCTTTCCCCTATCTTAGAGCATTGTTCCCACTCTATTTGGCCACGAAGGTGTTGTCCCAAGGTAAAAGTGAGTGCTTACCTTGGTGAAGAAGGCTCCTAGGGTTCCAAATTTGCTCTATTTAGGTTTTCTAAAGCTCCTTCTTGGCGATTTCGACCAAAAATAGTAAGTTTTCTCCTTTCCTTCCCTATTTTCATGTTGTTAGTATTCCTACCACCTTCTTCCAGGTCATAACCATGACCTTCAATGGTAAAACTCCACCTAGAACCCTAAAGCATCTCATCTCCATGCTCTTCTTCTAGGGTTTGCACCTCTAAAGTGGAGAAGGTGATCTTTGCTCAAGAAAGGAGCTTGGCTTGGAGCAACCAAACCTTCTAATCTCAGGATCCTTGATGTTTAGATCTTCTTACCTTCCTAGAGGTGAGTTTTGTTAACCCCCTTCTCATATATTGCTTACTACATGCCTAAAACTCATGCTTCTATGTTTAAAATCGATGATTTCCATCTCTTTATACCATGTTCTTCTAGTGTTTTTTAGTTTCTTATTGTTTTACCATCTCTAGAAGCTCTAGTTTGGTACCTATGTGACTTCAAACCTGATCTTGGGTCAAATGATGTTTTCTCCCTCTCCTATCTTTTCAATTATCTCGATCGGTTTGATGATGTGGCAATTTCCAATTGGTCAAAATTGAAAAATTCATATCTTCTAATCTGCTTATATAAAGTTGACAAATAAATATGTTTTGGAATTGGAAAATTAATCTCTATTTGATAAAAAATATTTTCAAGGTCTGATTTCATGGTATGACAAAGGGTGGTTTTGGTATAATAAATTTGATGCATAAAATCTATAAAAAATACATCTTAATCATCATAACTCCAAAATTAATATAAAAATACATTTTCTTCATCAGAAGAACCTAATAAGTTTATTGGTGATATTTTTAAAATCTAAATCTGAGTTTTGCTAAAAAATTCAAAAAATAGGGTTTCTATACATTAATGTGCACTATGTACTCTAATACATGTTAATACATTAAAAATAGGTAAAGTGGAATTTGGACTCAATTAAAGTGGTGAAAGTTAGTAATCGATATTAGTCAAATAGGTATGTATAATCCCTCTTTATTATGTGCATTCCTTACACCCTATGTTTGGATAATCGCAACCAAACCCTATATTTCCTTAATGAGGCTTTAATGAACCATATTCTCTCTATTCATCATTCTTTTGCTAAATTGCCTCAAAATCTGTAACAATATTATTTTTATTGTGTCTTATACCCCACTGCATATTTTCATTGATATGATGCTTTTACTTTCCATATTTCTTTTATAGCATGTTGATTTTATGGACTATTTAGCTATAGTAGTGGTACTTATGTACAACCCCCCATAGATAGGGCATGTATTAATTCACCCTGGGGAATGTCTTATTCTTCCCCATAAAAATATGTGTAGGTGACTGGAAATGTATTAATTCTCCCCTCGCCTATAGGTTGAGGTCTGGTAGGTGCCTCAACCCTACTTAGTTAAGGTAGTCATAATTATCATACATGCAACCCTTTTATTATATATTTTTATCACAAGCATCTATTTTGATTATGCATCATACTCTTGTTCTCTTCATCTTATGATGAAAACTAACCTTTATTTACATATTTTATTTACCTTGATATCCTATTCATATTTCTTGACACATACGTTGTTTTCCTTTTCCTTTTGTTGGGTGTTTTTCCCAACCACCCAGGTTAGGACAAGTTGTTGAGTTGAATCAGGAGAACATAGCTTTGGGCATGGACCTAGCACTTGGAGATGTTGCTCTCGAGATAACATTTGAAGTAGTTTAGACTTCCCTCTATGTAGATCCTTTTGGTTGTTATTTGTTGTAAATCCTAATCGGAGATTTTGATGTACTTGTGTAATCTTTTATGAAAGTAGAATATAGTCAATTATTTTTATTCCCCTGCTACACTTTGGTCTTTTGCATACCATTATAATAAATTTGGAAAATTTATACCTATTCCAACGTACCTTTGAGTGTGTTTGAAATTGATGTTAATTCTTCAAAAACAAATTAGTAAGGGGGTGATCCTACCTCCTTAAATAAAACCTAGTAGAATACCATAAAATTGTTCAATATCGTTTATTATTATTATTTATATTAAATGTGACAATAAAAAGAACATATAAGTAAAATTGTTTGTATATTATATATTAAAACACAAAGGTTACATATATATAATTACATCTGGATTGGCTATGACAAAATGATATGAAAGAGGTTGTTCCAGTTAGTCATTATGAGGCACATAATGAAGCAAGGCCAACAACCTAATTCTGGTTGGTCAATCCTGTGGGCCGGATTTACTAATCTCCAATCCAATGGAAATAAACGAATGAGGCTGGTCATAGTTGCATGCCAGTATTGACCAAGAAAGAAAGAACGACGGCTGTTTGTACCATTCTTTTAGGTTCTTCACAGCAGAGTGAATAAGGCTCTTGTAACGAGGCATTGTGGGCAAAAGGTGTGCTTATTAGAAAAGTCAGACAAACGTTGAGTTCATGTATTATACACAACAAATAGTTCTATTTTTTCATCGTCCTTTGCCTCCAAGTATAAATGTCCAAAGATTATTATTTTAAGAATTGAAACACAATTTATGTAGCTTTTTGATATTTCATACCTTAAATATCTTGTCAAACAGCATGGGTATTACCATTTATTGGGCATTATTTCCTAGATGAGTAGTGCATTATTTCTATATTTTTGTTCGACGCGTTAAAGCTCGCTCCTTTTGTTGTAATTGGAGTCACTAAACTTGATGTGAAGATTATAAACTACATTTATATGTCTTATAAGAACTATTTGATTATTTATTTACAGCATACATTCAAACATGGATCATTGTAAATCATATTCAAATATTGATATTCATAAATATACATTATTTTGCAACTTAAAACAATCTAAACCTCAACGTGATGAAAATTTTAACAATAATTCTACTATTGTTCAAGAAATATCTCATGACCTGAATAACATCACAGTCATGGATTCTATCATTGATTTAGAAAAGATTTCACAGATAGGGAGAGAATTTGAGATAGATGAGATTGATGTTGACAATATTTACAATGACTATGCTAAGGTGTTGAGCTTTAGCATTCATAGAAGTACATTCTATAAAAATAATCTTGGTATTTTGTTGGATAGAATATATTGTTGTTCTTGTCAAGGTCAACGAGGACCAGATAAAAGGTGTGTTATTGTAAAAAATATTTTCTCCTAAAAGTATGTGTGGTTTTCTAGCTCATATTAAAGTTCAAAGGCGAATTAATGAAAAATATCAGATAATGAACTTTATTTCATAGCATTCTCATTATTTGGTGTCTCCTAGTAAAAGTTTTGTATTATGCTCAGATAAAAAGTTGAAATTTCACACACTATTGAGGCACCAATCTGGAATAACTCCTAAAGCAAGAATGGCTCACATAACAAAAAGAGTCAATGGTAGAGAAAATTTTGGTTTAATTGCAGAAGATTATAGAAATTATCTGTCAAAAATGATTTATGCAAATGATGATTGGAGAGATCGGTGGTGTATTGGAGTATTCACAAAATAGACAGTTGAATGATCATGATTTTTCATATGCTATTCAAGTTGATGTAGATGATCTTGTAAATAACATTTTCTCGGTTGATGCTAGAATGAAATATGACTATTCTTATTTTGGTGATGTTGTTTGTTTTGATACAACGCAAAAGAAAAATAAAGAAGGTATTCTATTTGCACTTTTTGTTGGTGTAAATAATCACAAACAAACTATTATATTTGTGGATGCCTTATTGTATGATGAGACATCTGAAACATCTATTGGCTATTCAATACATTTGCTAAAACAATGTCAGGAAAGAAAACTGGACCAAAAATGTCAGGAAAGAAATTGAAGACTATCCTCACATCAAGATTCAACCATGGTCAAAGCATTGTCTTCAGAATGACGTGAAATATTTTATTGTTTATGCATCTGGAATATGTATCAAAATGCAGCCAAGCACCTTAGTGATGTATTTGAAAAGTTTCATGAATTTGCTAAAGATTTTAATAAATGTATTTATGAACATGATGAAAAAGCGGCGTTCTTAAATGCTTGGAACTCAATGATTGAAAAATATAACTTAAGTGACAATTCGTGTATGTAACAACAATTTGAATTGAAAGAAAAATGATCCTTGGTGTATGAAAGAGAAACTTTTTGTGCTGACATGTTTAGCACACAACGGAACGAAAGCATGAATAGTCAAGTCAAGAGATACATTGGTTATCAATATGATCTATTGAAATTTTCTCATCATTTTGAAGAGTTGATAATAGGAGGAACGAAGAAAGAAAGGTAGATGTTAAAGCAGATCAAACTAGGCCTTTCATACCATATCCAATCTTAGCACACGCAAGTGAATCATACACTCCTGTAATTTTCAAAATGCTTCAACGTGAATTATGGTAAACGTGGGATTGTGAACAACATCTTGTTAGTGTTGAAGGATCAATATCTACTTATAAAATTACTCCCCCCAAGAAGTCACTTCTTCATATTGTTGAATTTGATTCTGACAAGGAAAATATCGCCTGTAATTGTAAAAAAAATCACTTTTGTTGGAATCAAATGTTCACATGCGTTGAAAGTTATTTCCTTTCATAATCTGGAGAGTGTTCCTGATAAGTATATATTGAGTAGAGGGACAAAGAAAGCAAAATCTACTTCAAACAAATATATTGTGTCGCATCATACACATGTTGATTAGAAATTGACTACAAAATTATGATACAAATAATTGTGTCATATGTATATGAAAGTAGCAACACATACTTCATTGACCGAAGAAACTTATGAACTTGCTTCAGGATATCCTGAAGATTTTTCTGATGTTATGGAATTTAAACTACAAGAGTCTACTATTGATGATCGTAGAAAAGACAGGAATATATATTGTAGTTTGGACATTGGTATTAGAAACCAATATAGTTAGCATGATGGAATTGACTGTGGCTCAAACCATGTGAAAGGAATAAAACAAAGACCATGCAAAACAAAATAGTCTAAGAGGTTAATGGGAGCATTAAAAAGATCTTGCAAGAAGAAAAGAACAAGAAGGCCAAAGAAGACACGGAACCAAAAGACAGCCAAGGTAATTGAACAGACTATTTATATATAAGGTTTCTATGTTTGTTATTATAAACTATGATATTATTTTAAAGAATTTTGGTCACAATAAAGGTGTAGAGGAATATACCCAACAACTCCAGATGAAGAAAATTGTGAAGTTAATTGATAATTTGTTTTCCTTTAATAGTTGCTATTGGGAAATCTTATGGATTTATTGTATAAGATACAAATGTTGTTTATTTTTCTAAAATGTATAAAAATGCACATGACATTGGTGATATATATAGAGATAATGTGAACAAGGTATAATTCCGAATTTAACATGTCACTTTATTAGTAAAAAAAATCAACATTATTTATCAAACTTTATATAATTTATGAACCTGAAACTTTTATAATTCACATTTATAATCTACATTTTAGTGACATATATTGTAACATATATTTTAGTGATTGTTGATTTACAATAGATTGAACATATTTACTAATGTTTGTTTATCTTAATAGGTTGATTGGCTGAGTCAGTGACTAAAAAGACAAATGAATATCATATCACTGGAGATCGCACATGAAGTATTGAAAAGATTTTAGCATCACAATTATATGTAAAGCAATATTTTAGTAAGTCTGCTAAGATTACTACATTATGTAATTGATCTTTTCTTTTACATTGTTTGTGTGGATAACTTATATTAACCATCTGATTACATGAGTGGTATGATTTTTTCATTTTTGTTTGGCACGTGAAAGGTGATTATTAATGACTTGTAAACTTTACCTTACCGGAGAGAAATTGGTAGAAGAGTGATCGAATAAGCGTTTGTGTGTCGAAATATTATATTATATTATTATTAGCAACGACAATTGTAAACAATTATTTTCTTGCAATTTTCATTTTCGTCGGTGGTGGCATGTGAATATCAATCATTAAAAAAAAAATATTGAGCAACTAGTAATTATTGCATCCGCGTGCCCAAACACTGTATTAAGCCATTATTGGTGGTGGCGATTGCAAAAAATTATTTATTTGTAATTTGTTTCGCCAACGGTGGCATGTAAATATCGGTCCCTTAGACAAAATATTGGGCAATCCGTGAATATTACATCTACGTTTCCGCACATTGTATAAAGTTGTTATTGCCCAGTGATTAGCAACTACATGTCCATATACTGTATAAAATCATTATTGGAGGCAAATATTACAAATATTATTTTTGATAGTGGTGCATGTGAATATCGATCTCTTTGATAAAACGCCTAGATAACCAGGAAATGATTGGACCCCCATGTCGATCTGAATGAATCAGTCTTTCCACCGAAGTCAATCTTTGCCTGCTAGGCAAGAGGATTAGCAAGTTACAAATCCATACAGTGTATTGCATCATTATTGGATACGGAGATTGCAAATATTATTTTGTTTGCAATTTTTATCTGGCAGTGGTGCCAATATCAGTCTCTTTGACAAAATAGGAGAAAGGTAGTTATTGCAACTATATTTCCAATTCATTATTGGTGGCAGTGGTTGTAAATATTATCTATTTACCATTTTTGTTTCGATAGTAGTGGCATGTAAATATCGATCAATTTGACAAAACATTAAAACGTTGTAGTTGTTGTAACTATGTGGAAAAATATTATTGAATTATTATTGACAACATTAGCGGTAGACTCAGTGCTGTAATAATAAAAAGATAACTTGGTCAATAATGATTTAACTCTGGGTACCAGCCAGCCCTATTCGGTTTCTTTTGCCTTGATTCAGATATTGTGAATCAGTGCCAGCCCTATTCGCAGGACTGACCGACCGGAACCAGGCTGTTGCCCTGCTTGCATACGTGTCTCACAATGATTGGTTGGAACAAACTTTTGTCACATCGTTCTAACACAGCAAATCCCGATGCCATATAATTAGTTGAGTATAGATGAGTAACTAGAAAAGCGTAAAGAATATCCGTTTTAATTCTTTCCGAATGGAGTTTGTTGGAGGGGTGATAGGAATTTAGGATGAATGGGAAGAAGCTTTATGGAATATTGGAAAATGTGAGGAGATGACCGAAAAAATAGAATATATTTTTACTCACAATGTCACCATTGAACTCCATTCAAAATCTTTAGCGTCTTTGACAAAAACAAAAAAATGTTAGCCAAATGGATAATTAGGTAACGTCAAGGCTGGTCATTTTTAGTGGAACCAGCCATAAAATAGTTGACATTTATTCAAAATAAGAAAAGGAACGATATTAGTCTATCTAAGAGAGTAGCTTATCATGACCTTAGCTACTAGTGCATCGTATGCAAGGTTAGCGACCCAACTCCATTAGTGTTAACGGAGCCTAAGCACCTCTCCAAACTCAATGACTCCTCCCTCTCCTACTTAGGGATGAAAATGAGTTTGATTTCATGACACGGGGGGTAAAGGTGGGGAGGCACATGCACATTTGACGTGCTAGGCAAAACCACCCCCAACCCGCTTCCATCATGTGCCCCACCAACCTTTATGTCACCCTAAACCGCATATGCATCCGTCTCATTTACCTTCCTTTAGTTGTCATATCTTTTTTATTTTTTTGGACAAGAAAAATGAAGAAGGGTGTGATGGAGGAATTTGTAGAATTGAAGCGAGAAGTGATCAAGAAATTAATAAGAAAAAGGAGGGAAATGATTATCAAAGTAATAGGAGAGAGGAGGAAGTTATATGGGAAGCAACGGGAGAGTTTAGAGAAATAAATAAAAAGAGGAGGGAAGTAACTAGGGGAGAGGAGGAAAATGATGAAGTGAAAAAATAAAGGATGGAAATGATTGAAGAATTCTTTAAAAATAGGAAGGAAGTGATGAAAAAATAATGTGAAAGTAGAAGGAAATGATGAATAAATTATATGAGAGAGGAGGACAGGGATGAGGGATGTAATAGGAGAGATGAGATAAATAAAGGAAAAGACGAGTAATAGTAAAGAGAATTTACACATCCTTTTGTTGATTCCATGCATGTATATTTTTGTATGAAATTCACCTCTTCCTTGTACACGTGTGTAATATTTCTATAACAGTTGAAAATTTGGCGCCTCTTTTTGTTGATTACACACATTCTTTTATTAAAAAAATGCGCCTTTCCTTAAGACTTACACACCTACTATTTTTTATATATGCATCATATTTTTATTTACGTTTTGAATTTTTGCAGCTAGACTTGGTGATTTTGTACATACTTTACATACAATGCTCCCCCTTTTCATAATTACACGCACATTTTTATTTGAAATGTGCCTCTTTGTTAGACTCATATGTCTACTATTTTTATATAATAACTGGAAATTTAGCATATTTTTCAATTACTACCTGCATTTTGTGCATGAAATGTGTCTCTTTTTTTGTCTTACGACCTACTATTTTTATAAAGTACATCATATTTTTCTTGAATTGTGTATCATTTTGGATATTTCATTCATGCATTTAGTAATTTCACGCGTACTTCACGTGTATTGCGCCTAATCAACGTGGATTGCCATTTGCAAAGTACATTCGGTGAGTTTCGAACTCGGGTCCTTCATTGGGACTTACCTAGCTCTTATCACCCGGGCTACTATCGTCGGACTATTACGCCTATTTTTGGTAATTGTGCATATATTTTTGAATGAAATGTGTCTCTTTCTTAGACTCATGCGCCTACTGCTTTTATGTAATATCTAAAATTTGGCATCTCTTTCTTGTGATCCCGTGAATATTTATGGAGAGTCGGCGCTTATTTTTGGTATTTTCATGCATGATTTACATGCCACACGCCTCATTTTAGAAATTATACGCATATTTTTACATAAAATGCACATTTTCCTTGGACTCATGCTACTACTATTTTTGTATGATAGTGAAAGATTTGATGCCTCCTTTGGTGATTACACATATTCTTTTATATGAAACGTGCATCTTTCTTGGACTAATGCGCCAATTATTTTTCGCAACGTGCATTATTTTACCTATGGTGTGTACATCTTTTTAGAGATTTAGTGTCTGCTTTTGATAATTCTACACATACCTTTAATAATTAAACATGTGTTTTTGCATTTAATGCACATCTTCCTTACGTCATGTGTATATTATTTTTGTGTAACAATCGGAGACTTCAACTTTTTTTTGTGATTACCCGCATGTGTTTGCATAAAATAAGTCTCATTCTTAGACTAATGAACCTGCTGTTGTTTTACATGTGCATCATATTTTGGACATGAGTGCGCATATTTTCAAGATTTGGCACATTTTGGTGGTTTCACACATTCTATATAAGCAATGTTACTCCTTTCGGTAATTATGCACATGGTTTTGCAAAAAAATGTGCTTTTTATTGAGCTCATGTGACTATTGTTTTTGTACGATGGGAGATTTGACGCCTCTTTTTTGGTCAATACGTGCATGCATTTGCATATAATATGTCTTTTTTCTTAGGCTAGTGCATGAACTATCTTTCTATAATTGCGTCATAATTTGGCTATAGTGTGTGCATCCTTTTGGAGATGTGACACCTACTTCTGGTGATTTTGTGTATGTTTTACATTCAATGCTTCTCCTTTTGGTAATTATGTACCTCTTTTCTGCACATGTTTCTCTAACTCCTTCACTTTGCTCCTCTCTCTAACTCTTTACACCCCTCCTTACATCCTACCTCTCTCCACATTACTTCATCTCTAATATTACTTTTATTATCACTTCTCTCCTCTCATTTTGTTATCTTCTTTTACTTCACATATGTTTTCCATTACCTCTCTCCTCACATCCCTCACTCTCCGTTATTTCCTACCACTCTTGCATTTCTCCCCTTGTCACAATCCTCGTCTACTTCCCTTGTCACTTCCGATATATTTCCCATTACTCTCCTCCTCACATTCCTAGTCTCTCCTCATTACTTTCTCACACTGTTGTATTACTTCCCTTCTCGCATCCCTCTTCTACATTCTTCCTCATTTCCCACCTATTTCACATTACCTCTCTCCTCACATCCCTTCTATCTCCCTATTCTTTCCTTCCACTCTCATGTTTATATCATCACTTCCCTTCTCTCTCATTAATCTTTACTTCACTCTTCTCCCCTTTATTACTTTCCTCATGTCCTCTCTTTACTTCTCTCCACCATTATTAGTTTTTCTCCTCGAAAATGAAGGGTCCATTCATTCCGTTTCTTACTTTCTTCCTTTCCTATCATTCTCACTCCACCTTTGATAGTTTACTTTCCATGTTACATAGATGACCCTTTGCCATTTAGAATAAGGGAACTAAACATGTCTTGGTAAAGGCATTGTATACAAGCAAACGTAATTGCACGATTTTAAAACACAATTATCCATGTTGTGTGCATTGAATAGAGAGACACAACAACAAAATACAGTAACATTATGTTCTTTTTCCTTGACAGAATCGCTCAACACATTGATTTAGTAAGAAACCAATCACTATGTTAAACTAATGGCATGAAAAAGTGTTAAGATGACAATAATTTAATAAAACAAAAGAGATTGGGAATGTGTAGACTGGAATCGCGTAACATGAATGAGAAACGAATAGATATATACAGAAGATGTCCCCATTAATACCTTAAACGTTTCGTTGTATTTATTCAGAGATTTCATGCATTACACTAAATATTTATTTTATTGATGTATGGAAGGATTATTAATATGCATTATATTAAATATTTATTTTTATTTGTAATAGAAGATTATATACATCGGGAACGGCAGTTAATGATTATATTCCAGTGAGTAATCCGGAAACTCATAATTTATATTCTAGTGCAGATGTAAAGTCAATCAAGTTTTTGCGGTTGGCTAATGGGCAGTACGCTCTTTTTCATTCCGCCAGTAACTAGTATAAATAAAACACATCGTTGGGCATTCGGTCCGGGAATGTTCTACGAGTGTGGAGGAGTATTCAGATGGCCTTCTGGAAGATGCAGATCTATGTCGTTCTGCTTGAAGCGAAAGAGGACACCTATGTCACGACCAAGGAATGGTGTGAGAGTTTCCTTCCCGCTAGGTTCCGTGAGGGGAGCTCGTCTTCTGAAAACCAGTTAATGTTCGTGTATGAAAACGTTGTAACCGGGTTTGCGGCGAAATTGACTGAAAGAAGAAGTTCAGGCGATGGGGACGAAGAAAGGATTTCTGCATGCAATTCTTGACGGTGACAGCGGCATCCACATCCAGACCACCCACACCCCCAGCTTTCTAGGAATACATCGTTGCTCATCATCAGGACTGTCGTCCTCTCCTAATGATGGAGCCGGTACAGTCATAGGAGTGATCGATACGGGCATTAATCCCACGCACGTGGCTTTCCAAGGCGACGGATTGGTGCCTCCGCCGGAGAAGTGGAGAGGACAGAATGATTTTCTAGAACAGGATGTGAGGAAGAATACCAGATTAACAGGGGCCCGCAACTGTGTGTACGGGTCAGAGGGTCAACCTTTCGATGAAAATGGTCATGGGAGCCATACGGCAAGTATTGCCGCAGGTGACGCAGTAGGAATTGCACCAGGCGCCTCTATCTCGATTTACAAGGTTACTTCTTCCACAACTTGTCTCAGCTGCAACATACTTGCCGCTATTGATTTCACAGTTGGCGACGAGGTTGATGTCCTATCCATATCGATTGCCTTCAACAAACCTCAGGAATATTACAATAATGTAATTGCGATCGGGGCATTTGGAGCGATGCGGAAGGGAATAGTAGTATGTTGTGCTGCGGGGAACAATGGACCAAGGTTTTACACCGTTTCTAACATAGGACCCTGGATGCTCACGGTCGCCGCTTCAACCACAGACCGCAGGATACAAGTGACTGTCATGATAGTCGAAGGACATGACTACGTCCATGGTGAATCTATATATCAACCTACTGATTACAACCCTTCACATTTTACCCTGGTGGAGATCGATAACTTGTATGTGCCTTTAAGAAAGGTCGGTGTTGCCGGAAAAATTGTCTGTTGGAGGAGCAAATCAAATTATTTTAATGAGACCGTAGCGCGGGAAGCGAAAAAAGCAGGCGCCCACGGTATAATCATAATGAAAAACGTCAGGCAAGGCAACACTATAACGGCAGAGTTTCACGCGCTCCGTGCGGCTCGGGTTAGCTATGAAGATGGAAACAAAATATCCAGTTACATGCGAAGTACATCAAAACCTGTGGCTACTTTCATTTTTCAGGGACCGTCTACGATCAAAGAGGTTTGCATTTTTCTCTTCAAGAGGCCCGAGTCGCATCAGTCCAGGAGTACTCAAACCAGATATCACTGGTCCAGGTGTAAACATACTGGCCGCATGGCCTAAGGAGATCGCAGCGCCAGAGGCCCTCGCACCGTCCTCTTCAACTTCACCAAATTTATGTACTTATAACATAATTTATGGTACGTCAATGGCCACCCCCCATCTTAGATGGTCGCCCGCGGCCATAAAATCAGCAATCATGACCACTTCTACCACAGTCAACAACATCGGGAAAAATATCAAGGATTTTATGGCCGCGGGCGACCACTTCTACCACAGCCACAAAATCCGTGATTTTTTCCCGATGTTGTTCACTGTGGTAGAAGTGGTCATGATTGCTGATTTTATGGCCGCGGGCGACCATCTTGCGTGCTCTCCCCTGAGCAGAGCCGCTATCCCACTAAGATGGGGGGTGGCCATTGACGTATCAGAAATTATGTTATAAGCAGATAAATTTGGTGAAGTTGAAGAGGACGGTGTGAGGGCCTTTGGCGCTGCGATCTCCTTAGGCCATGCGGCCAATATGTTTACACCTGGACCGGTTGAGGTAACATTGCAGTCGTACAAGCTTACCTTTGGCCCTTTGTTGGAGAAGCAGACCGTCTACATCACATTCAAAAATAGAACGGTTAAGCCTAATAACTACTTGCACGGGGAGCTCCTATTGACTTCAGGCACCTTACCAGTACAAGTAGGTATGGAAATTGGACGAGTTTTTGAAAACCCGACCCACACTTTTACCTAACCATGGGTGGCGAAAGCACCCAGCATGACCCGATTCAGATTGGGTCGGATCCATTTTGTTTTAGGTAGGGGGTCACGCTTCGAGTTTGTAAAAAAAATTACCAATAATTATAGTAGAGTATCTTTTATGACTTTCGGGTCTAATAGGATCTGATTGGTTTCAAATCGTATTTGGTGGGTCTGAGTCCACTCGAATCCATTAGGACCAGATCCATTTTAGAGTTGGGTCTATCTAGGTCAAGTCCATTTCGGGCTGGGTCCAGCAAAACGTAAATCAATTTCATGCCTAGACGCGATCCATCTACAATTGACATGAAACCAAATGACCCAAAAAATTTCAATACGAGAAAAATACCAAAATGAAAAATTGAAAAATAAAATCTACTACTTGTAAAGATGGTAAGTGTTTGAAGGTCGTTGATCATCCCCATTGTCAGCCAATTAATTTCAACTATGAATATTAAACGTCCAGTCATCAAAATGAAGTACGATTAAAAAAACATCCTCAGCACCTAGCGAGCACCACAACAACACCTATTTGTTGTTTCTTTCCATGCCCACCACCTTTACTTTTTCATCTCAATTTATAGACTTTCGTTTTCTTCTTCTTGCATCTTCCATTACCCTTCACTCACTCCAGGCCTGCTCAAATGCATGCCTACCTTGATTCTGAAAGCAAAGCACCCTGCTCCCATCTCTTCCCCTACCACCTATCTATGGCAGACACCACCGTCGTGGCACTCTGTGGCCACTGCTATTACAGCACCGACATCATTGGTGTGCATCTCCAGCAACGACATCATTGGCGTTCCTTCTCACCTACTGGTGTTACATGAGACAGTGTTTGAACCAACACCACTTCAAATTGGTCATGGTAGTTTGGTATGATTAGCAAGGTGTAATGGTGGGATGCCCCGCTTAATTTTAGTTTGCATGTTGGCTATTCGGAGTTGGGATAGAGTGGGCATACGACTACCTGTAATTCGTACACGCATAGGACTCCCAAAAATATTGCCTATATGCCCAAACTGCCACCGCCTTGCATGCATCTTCTTGACAGTGCAGTACCCAAATATTGTACGGATGGTGATGGTCGAATTGCCCAATATTGCAGCCCCCTTGGTGTGCATTTTCTTGATAGTGCAGTATCCAAACACTATAGGGATGGCGAGGGTTGTACGACTCCGCGAAGCCGAACAGAAGTAGCATACCACGAGGCTTTCCTCACACATCCCTTGTTGGGGCTAGCCGATGGTGGTCGTGTACTGCAGAGGCGACGACCGGCAGCACTGAATAGGAAATGGTTCCTTCAGGGAGTTGAGTGCAAGACCTACAAACTTGTTTGGTTACAACTTCGATAAGGTCATTGCTATCCTGGCACAGGTAACGGGTGCACACAAGAAAGAGTCAAGTTTGTCCAAGTTTTCCCACTCAGGCAGCAGCGCCCCGACATTGCGCAACAACCCAATAAAATCTATATTTTCATGTTGGGCGCGGGTAGGATCAAGTAGGGTAAAATTACCATGTCGAGCCCATGGTACTAAATATCCTCGACATCTAGTGATATATTTGTATGTCTACGCCTATCGATGTCAAAACCTGGTAAACTTCCATGCCCCATTGGTTGTCAGCTTGTTGACATGTGTCAATGAATTCAGCCTAGTTGGTGATGAAATCGACTCAACTAGATCAAAACCTCCCATATTCTCTATGATTTTTGTAGTTATTATTGTTGCACACATAGTGAAGGCATAAAGAAACTTGTAGGAAACCATTTTCGACATTGAGATGACCATTTCCTTGGTTTCTTTTTAGAGAGTAATGAAAAGTTTATTCCTCTACTAGATCTCCACAAGTTTTGTAGAATTTGGTGTAGACCTAATACCATTTCACCTCTCTTACTTTTACCCTAGTTTACAAATTGAAATATTTGGAAACAAACTAATGTTTTTTCATTCTAGAATGTGATCCAATTGGGATTTCCGTAGATACAGAATACCACATATATACAACAGATTTAAGTTCTAAGCATTTCATATCGAAGATTATAGATGGAGTATGTGTTTCATAACAATTGATGGTTTATGAAAAATTCCCTCACAATCTTATTATCTTTTAGCTTATATTTGCATCAAAGTATTAGTCCACACCTAACTCAAAGTTTCCTTACATTTTTCACAAATTTCCACTTCCATTTCAGTCGAAGTTGACACTAAGATGACTTATTGTACATTTGCATGTGACTTTGTCTTTCTACATATGTAAACCGGTATGGATGGGTAGATATAAACATGATTTCATTTTTAAGATAGATTTGATGAAATATTTCAATTTTCATCATGAAATCACTATTTTAGCTTATTTTTGTCAAAAATGCATCATAGTTTGGTTGTAAAAATCCTCGAAGTTTCCTCGATGTTTCCACAAACTTCCACTTTCACACATGTTGAAGTCAATGGCCACCCCCCATCTTAGATGGTCGCCCGCGGCCATAAAATCAGCAATCATGACCACTTCTACCACAGTCAACAACATCGGGAAAAATATCAAGGATTTTATGGCCGCGGGCGACCACTTCTACCACAGCCACAAAATCCATGATTTTTTTCCCGATGTTGTTCATTGTGGTAGAAGTGGTCATGATTGCTGATTTTATGGCCGCGGGCGACCATCTTGCGTGCTCTCCCCTGAGCAGAGCCACTATCCCACTAAGATGGGGGGTGGCCATTGACGTATCAGAAATTATGTTATAAGCAGATAAATTTGGTGAAGTTGAAGAGGACGGTGTGAGGGCCTCTGGCGCTGCGATCTCCTTAGGCCATGCGGCCAGTATGTTTACACCTGGACCGGTTGAGGTAACATTGCAGTCGTACAAGCTTACCTTTGGCCCTTTGTTGGAGAAGCAGACCGTCTACATCACATTCAAAAATAGAACGGTTCAGCCTAATAACTACTTGCAGGGGGAGCTCCTATTGACTTCAGGCACCTTTGTTGTCCATAGTCCTATTTCAATATATATTTGTAAATAAAGCGCATAAGTAATATGGTTGCATTATTTTTTAATGTTGCCATTTATTATTCCTGAAAAAACTAGATGATGTTTGTCTTTTCATGGCTGTTGCCTACATCAAGGCACACAACCTTTTATGATAGGCACCTTTTTAATTTTCATTTTGCGTTATCTTATATATTATCAACTAAGAATTCACATTTCTATTTTCTGATCTTCACTGTTGACGTCGAGAACAAATATTCCTTTCGGTTAGTCGAGAACCGCAATACACTTGTACGATCTGTATAAAAATGGCACAGCTGCGTGATATATTTTGGACTGATTCGATATACATTGATGTCTAATTCTTAACCAGTGTTTCTCTAGGTGACTAGAGAATGAATAAATCGACTACCAAATGGAATAAGACAGCTAGCAATTACAATTTCGGCCAAGTCATCCACTAACTGCTTTAATAAACCAACACACCTCCCACCAAATGACATACTCATAGCTCGTGTTCTCATGCACTATTAAGGAGAAAACATCATGTACACAATAATAACATTTACGCAATCAAGATATGCATGATATTTTTAACTAGGCAATACATTTTCTAAATAAAATATTGACATAAATAGGGGAGGGGATAACTCATTGCCCCTTAAATAAGTTGCAAATCAAAATACAGATGATGAAGAAATTCATCCGTTCTGGGTGACGGAAAAAAACAATGAACATAGGCATGTCCTGTAATCTCTATATAAAAATTGTTAAAGAGAACAAAAAAAAGAATCAAGTTTCTTTGAGACTGATGTGTAACGTTATCACCAATTCACCGAAATCCTCAATTGGTATCTTGATTGTTCTGAGATTGCAGTAGTATAGAGACTCCAATGAATGTAGCTGAGCAAGACTTGTAAAGGTACGAAGCTGGGCGATTCCAACTACTACGAACCACCAAAGAAATATCTGGAGAGAGATTTCCTGAACGGCTTGATGATGTCTCTTGAGAATAGACTTGGAGAATGATTTTAAGTTGTTTATTCAGGTGTCTCATCTCAAGGAAGTCAAGAAAACAAAATAAGTATAAATTTCCACTTGCCCAATCCCAGAAGTAGTCAGTGCTCCATTATAACAATATTCACTGCAAACAATATTAATATGGTATATTAGCATCATGGAATGTCAACACTACCGTATGACCAAAATGGACCAGCGCCAGTAAGGGTAACACGGTAAGAAAGGAAGTGTCATTCAAAATTGTGCATTTGGTAGTTATTTGCTACCTCCACCAATATACATTGAGAGATCAATCCAATAGAAGTTCTCCATAACCACTATCATTCACATTTGAGTTAGAATAATACAGTTTCATATCAATAAATGACTATTTAACTTTGGTAAAATTGAAAGCCGTAATTCATTTCCTGGTCATGGGGTACAAGAAAATGGTAGAAGTTATCTGGTGCATACTTCGCAAATAAGGCGATTTTACCTCTTTTAAGGAAGAGGTCACTTCTTAACAACTCCAAAGCATTAGCCTCATCAACAACATTGAAATAGATTCAATACACCTGTATCAAAAATGGATTTTAACTTAGAGCTCAAAATGTGAAATTAAATCTGCCAACCGAAAATTTCATAATACAGCCACCCTTTCGTATAACTAGTATGTTTCAGATTTACAAACATTAAACTTGTCTAGAGGAAAGACAACAGTAAAAATGCCCCTTGTAGAAAATAATACCATACCTAATCAATACTCTATGCAGTCACTTCAGAAAGCACCACTAGATCAAGAATTTGAAGTGAATAATGTACCCAGTAGCAAGATGAATATACGATGATTTTTCCCTCAATAAGAGAAATAAATATATGCCCATAAGAGGAAACCAAATTGGCAGATGCATAGGCACATCATCAACATCACCATCAAGTTTTAGATGCACCGCAACAAAAAAAATATTATGATAATCGAAGCCATGCCCCCAATAAGTAGTATCACAAGCATAGCACTTAAACTAGAATATGAGGACGCCGCGCAGGCGCATAGGCAAGAAGAGAGAGAGCTCGGTGCAGATAAGATGATATCCCCAAGAACTCTTAAGCTTGATACTCTTTTAAGTTTCGAGCAAAGTTCATCCATGGTGTGCTCTCTAACTCTCTGCAGATGATCACAGCATGCTAGGAGGGAGTCAAAGTTTCTTGGTGTTGATTCGCCTAGGAAGATCTCAAACTTCTGCCAGAAAAACCCTGCCAGTTGACTGGAAAAGATCAAGTGTTGCATCGACTCCGTATTGGGTACCTCACAGCATGAGCATCTAGAAACCAGAGGAATACGTCATCGATAATTTGGTAACATCAGACCAAATTTCCCAAAAGGTTTGTCTATCTATAATAATATAGCCACTAAACAAAAATTGGATTCAGGACAACAAGGCAAAATATAGTGATCCGGAAAAAGTATATTAATAGAAATAATTTTAATAAAAATGATATTTAGCACACAATAATCACAAGTTTTGAACACTAGGACATGTAAATTAACCATTAATATCATTAATATGCGAAAACAAAAATGTGAAAATAACATAAGATGCAAAATTCGATGAAGCAGGCTACAAAGTGCGCCCCGTTGGGTACATTGCTGCCTAGGCGGCCGCTAAAGCGCGCCTAGGAAAGAGCCTTAACAAGAATGCATGCAAGCAACATAAGTTATTTTTCACATAGGTTATGTTTCAAAACATTGGTTACGTTGATATCAAGATTTTAGCAACTTAAAGTAAGGAAGACCAATACCAAGATTGGGTCATTAATTAAATGTGAGTTTGTGGCTAAAGTTAAAAACAATTAAGTTCCACCGATTGATTCTATAATTCTGGAATCAAAAAATTATTGTCGTGGTTTCTATTGGAACTTCGTAAACTTCCATTATAATCAATCAAATCGATATTGAATGGGGAATTGAATTGTTAATGTACTATATATAGGATATAGATATAATCTAGGAGAAATATTAGACTGTAGGATATCCCAAGCATGGATAATGATTTATAAAGCTTCTTCTAATACAAAAAATTATCTATTGAACCAATAAGAGAAGAACAATGGTAACAAAGATATTGTTATTTTACTTAAAGCCATTCCCTATGTACTTTACAAAGATATTGTTATTTTATTTAAAGCCATTCCCTCTTACAACGACTATTGTTAATTTAGTATAAGGTCATCCATTCCATCTGTTTATGTTTGCCAAAAATGTGGTAAAGACAGTGTTCAGAAAAGCAGCTCATGCGCCGCTCCGCATATAACTATGCAATATTGTTTTTTTTTGCATGGACCGAATATGCAGCGTGTGGTCCGCATATGCGACCGCTTAGGCTCACATTTCATTTTGTGATTTAACTAAAAAATATGAATAAAACCTCAAATAAAATGAACAAAAATAAATGACAACTTCTTCTATACAGTTGGTTTTAGATCAGATATTGAAATTGTGTACCTCGGAAATAATTTTGTTTTGCATGAGTGGTGCACAAAATATTATTACATTTTTCCCTCAAATTATCAATGTTTCATATGCTCTTTCCTTCGCTCCTTTTTTCTTCAATATTGCTAAGATTAGAACCTCTTGCACTTGCAACAGTTCTTGTTTTGTCTTGTCTCTTGTATAAAAGGGGAATCTATTGCAGATATTAATTGGACATGTAATTTCTTTTACAAAGCATCAAATTTGTGTGCTACCCAGGGAGTAATTTATAATTCCCACGACTTTTTCTCATTTATTTATTACTGACTTGACTTCTCCATACTATTTTGATGTTTTGATTTTGTTTTGGTGTTCTTTTTCTATTTCAACTTTAAACTACCATGTGTTGTGTTGATGTCGTTATTCCTATTGTGTTCATACGATAAATGTTCTGCTATGAAATACATGCGTTAGTGTGTTGTGTTACTTTCATGTTCTAGTACATTATATAAACGTGGGGTTTTGTTGATTGATTTTTCTTCTTGATGATTGGAAAATATGAGTTTCTTCTTCCATGATAAAAAAAATGATTTGGGGAATTTCACCCCTGTTAAGGTAATCAAGGTAATCAGGAGGGAGAACGGCCAATAGCTAACACCAAAGGCTTTTTATCCCTACATGTAGTGCCCCAACAGAATCCGGTGTGATTCAATCCCGCAACCTCTACTTCATAAGCAGTAGGCTTAACCAGCTGAGCTAGCTGTCAAGGACTTCGTCTTCAATGATGTAATGATATGTTGGCACATTTTGTCTATTAGGCTGCGCAACTAGATAGTATAAAATTTTATTACTATGATTAGATTTTTAATTAAAAATATGTATAAAATACAGAATTAATTCAAAACAAATCCAAAAATGCATATACCCTGCTTATGCTCCCGCATTCCGTTTATACTCTATGCGGTACCCTAACCGAACGTATACCGCATAACGCATTTTAGAACATTTGGGTAAAGGTGCTCATGTTTCTTTGTAATTCTTTGGAATTTTTGGATCATATTCTTCATAAATAAGACGTTAATTATGTGCTTGCACGATAAAAGTGATATATTCACCAAAAACAAAAAAGATGATAAATAATTATTAAACCCAAAAACAACAACTAAATTTGTTCATCCTATGATTCAAGCAAGATGTAGGTGTAACTGTTAAATTACATTGAATTCAAATGACAAATTTAAGGACTTTTTCAAGAACAACAACTAATTTAATTTTGAGAGAACCAAATAAAGATATTGTGTTACATATCAATTGTCTACATCACTTTCAGACATGATAATGACAGCAAAATTAAAGACATTTCGGTTACAAAACACCCATAAAAGAATCATGGTATCAACCAATTGCATGCAAGGTATGTTTCAACATATACTAAAAGGGGGAGCTGAGTAAAATAAGGAAAACAAAACTAGCAACATAAGTTATTATAATCGTTGAGGTACATATAGTTGTGCTTCCTCTTGGATGTAGTTACCTATTCGAATCATGCAATGGAAACCTAATACCAAGACACATAGAAGAAAGTAATAAACCTCCATTCCACGTTTAAAAGTAAAATTTTATTTAATGTTACAGATTAAAAAAAAAAGAAAATCAACTGTACATTTTCCTAAATCAAACATATAATAAAAACAATGTTTATAATATGTAGTCTTACATGTAACTATTAAAAAGAATAGACGTACAATGGAGTAATTCATAAATGGACAAACTATACTTTATGATGTCTATGCTCATGGGAGAGACCATTTTTCATTGCTTAGAATTTCTTATAGTATATGATCACCTGACTCTCTTATTTCATTTTTATTTACGAAACCCTTTCTTTGACTATTTATTGTTTAAGACAACAACCGATCATATGTAATTAGACATCAGGTCCAGGACGACAAATCCCCATGCTACCCACCCCCCCAAAGAGCATCATTCCCTAACAAGTAGTGGTCTTTGATCATTAATTGAGGTATGGTAATAATTTAGAGATTGATTACCTCAAGAGTATGCAACTTAAAATAGTATTTGTTCATTTCTTTCTTAATACCCTCGATGTTTTAGTGTTTGACGTAGACGAATGTAGTCTACTGTATTAAGTACTAGGTTGTTTAGGAGACGAGGGCATGGGCGCCTAGGTAGAACCCTAGGCATATATAGGTATTATTTTGTTTACTTAATTTATTTAGTTATAAATTTATATACATTGAATTATATACAAATGTATATAGCTTTATCTTAACCTATGAGCAATATATGAATCAATAGCAATTAGAAAGAAAGGAAATAGAGAGAGGTAGAAACAAGAATGTAGTTGTGTGGGAGATGGATGAACACGAAAAGAATAAAACATAGCAACAAGAATGTGGGGGAGACAATAAAAGGATATAAGTAATACATATATACAATTATAGACATTCAAAGAGTAACAAACAAAATGAAACAGTGATGGATAAAGGAAAGAACATTGGGAGGAGGAAGAAGAATAGAGCAGCAAATTTGTTCATTGGTGGAGTATAAAGGAAACACAAGAAAGATAAGGTGGGAATAAAGAACAAAAGGAAAAAAAAGTATTGCATAGCTGCAATGTTGCTATATGATGAAGGGAGAAAAAAAAGCAGGAGGGTAATTATGAAATAACAATAAAGGCAGTAACGAATATAAGAAGATGAGATATAGGCTCGTATTCATACCACTAGCCGCCTAACAGATGCATATACAAATGCCCAAGCCGCCTAGGAGTCTAGAACACACTGAACAATAGTTGGGTGGGTGCCTATATAACCGTGAATAAGTATTACTGAAATGATACCATTGGCCATATTCAAATACTATATTGTGCATTTATCCATAGTTGTTGAGGCGCCCGCCACCAAGGGGGGTCCGCCTAGCCTCTCGGTTACCTAAAATTGAAAGTGAACGCATGGGCGAGCGCCTAGCACCACCTAGGACAGCCTGGGCGACCGCCTAGGGATGCTTAGGGCGCACCATAGTAACAAATTTCCAAATTTTACGAAAAATCAGCGATTTTTCACAATGTTATAGGCTCCAAAATGTTCATCACGATTAATACGCCTGTTGCCGATTTTTCACGACTTTTCACAATTTATTTCGCTTTTTCACGATTATACAATTTTTCACGATTCTTCACGACTTTTCACGATTTTTCTCTCTTAAGTCACTTGCTTTTTTTACCAAATCATGTACACAAAACTCCTGATATACACTAAACCTCAAACCCCCACTCCTCCAGACAGTTCATTGTTATTACTCAACTATTTTTTTTAATTCTTTTTCTACTTTTTCACTCAATAAGATCGTATGTCTTGCGACCTTAATAGTTAAATGCATCTGATATGTATGTATATACATATCTACATACATACATTAATATATATATATGTATATATACATACATATATATACTTATACAGCCGACTTATTCGCGGTTATTTTTGTATAGTTGACCGAAATTTTATCAATTTTTTCACAACTTATCTCAATTTTTCCGAATTCCGATTTTTTCCAGCCAGTCAAAAAATTGCCTATTCTCAAACTTCTCACTATGGGGCGCACGGATAGTCCGGACAACTTTTTTCCCTTTTTTATTTTGGATAAAGTCATTTTAACATATAATTGACAATGTAAGTTCTTTTTAAGTTTTTTTAGCTGTTATCTCACACTTGCATTGCTATTTAGGGTGTAGATCATAGAATTGCACATAAATACCTTATATATGTGATATAAGTTGTATTATATATAATATAAATATGTAAAAAAAAATAAAAAATGGCAACAGGCGCCCAACGAAAGCATGCCATCACCTGGCCGCCATGAAAACTATGCATGTATCTTTAGGTTGTACACATAAAACAATAACCAAAGATAAAGAATCATGTAAACGCATTATGTTCATCACATCAAAACACACACATCACATATATATACAAAAGATTAGGTCGTGTAGTTCTTATAACATTGCATGGAACAAGTTAGTTGTTGTAAGCTGGTTTTATATAACTTAAAAAATACATCTCAGTTTATTGATATAAGTTCTGCATATACAATTTAGTTTATTGGCCATCAAATTTCCATACACTTTAAATTGTACATTTCAATTGTGGTGAAAAATGTTTACACTAGTTAAATAACAAGTTATTATTTGTTCTCTAATACATTTTTAGAACATCTTGCTCACCATGTTTCTTACATGTATTATAACTTTTCGACAACCTATTTAATTACATCTAGATTACATAGTACAGTAAAATCATATACATAATGCCTACTCGAATAGCGCAAAAAATAGGTATTCCACTTTCACATTAAAGAGCATACAATGTGTTATTACATTCAAAGAATTTAGATTTCATTTTTGTATTGATATTGAAAAAAAATGGATTGCAGTAGATGACTTGTTTTCTATGCTACTCGACTAAGTAAAGGAGTGATGGACAAGGTAATAAATAATCATCACAAGCACAACCCATAAGTCTTGCACATAGGCCTTTGAATGGAACCTAGTTGGCTAAACCTGAACCTTGTAAAACTGATTTATAGGATATACTTTAAGCAAAGAATTGGTAATACCCAAGAAGAAAAAATATAGAAAGGAATTCTGCTATTATGAAATAGAGCAGGAACATGGAGCAACAAAGTTCATTTTTCTGTACCAATGAGGAAATCAGTATTCTTAGGCATATCATGATCTGCCCCAGAAAATATCTACGAGATTGTCCTACATACATTTATCCAATATACGTCTTAAATCCTGTGAGTGTTGTTGTTGCCTTCTCTGCTAACTGACTACGTATAACTCAGGTGCCCCTCCATGTTGCCCCTGTTTCCATCACCAGCCAAACAGAACTCCCTCAAAAATACTTTGGAGGAGGAAAACCGGAGTAAAGAGTGGATGGACATAGAGATTCGAGAGGGCTTGGAGGCATAGGAGATGTGATGGAGAGGGGGAAGGATCAGAGGGTCGAAGTGGTAGAGTGATCTGCAGGGGGGTCGGAGTAGGAAAAGGTTAAGCGACCATGGGAAACCTCGAGGAATAGATGTGGGGGCAAGGAGGTGCATTGGAGGATAATGAGCGAAACGCCGCCCCATTTTGGTAAATCGAAAGAGGTCCAGGAGAGTCGCCACACAACACCGGGAGAAAAAGGGGTGCTTTGTTGGGTGGAACAATGACGATGCTTTAAGTATTTGACATATGCGATTTCAGCGATCAGATTAGATTTATGGCCTTTGGATCAATATTGCATTTTTTGGTGGCGGGAAAGTTTGGCGGGGATTAGGTATTCCGTCCCCCAATATCACTTACTTAAAAGTCAATTGGAAACGTGTCATTTTATTTCAAAACCAGCGTCACTTCAAACCTTATTTTCTATTACTGTTGCCCGTGCTTTCCTTACGCTTTGATGGCATATCAGAAGTCATGGACCTTGCCGCATGGCTAACAATGTCTTTGATCCTAGATTTAATTAGTTATTATCAGATCACGACCCTTGCCTTACATTTTTATAATATCAAATCTCTAGCTACATGGAAAACTGTTTGATCGACAACAAATTTATTTTTTATATGGTAGAATTGTAAAAAAAGAGGCTTTATCAGGCCCTGCAAATGTGCTTTTCCATTTCAAACATGTAGAAATTAATGTTCTATGTCCAGCTAAAGCCCGTACCTTTATTTTTATTTTTTTGTCTACAAATCATTTTAGCCACTAGACAACATACTTATAATAACATCTCTTATGATAGGCTCATTCAACCGTACATAACAACGACTCTTTGCATTGTTCATTCTGTTACGTCAGGGACTAACACTCTACTTACGTCTTCTCAAATAGTTGGGTTGTCAACGATAATCAAAACCTCTTTTTTTAAAGGTTAGGTAAAACTTAGTTGTTGCACAAGCATATTCTCCCATTTGAAAATATGCATTCAAGCATCATGTACTGATTAGCGATGCTGCATTTACTTCTCCCCCGTAATTTAAACGACATGAGATTCTAATCTGATCCACAATCACTCTTGGGATGTTTATCAACTTACATGCCCGGTGCCAATATATTTAGACTTATAAAAACGTCTCTCTAAACTATCCCATTGTCTTCCCTGTTCCTCTAAAAGCAATAGACCCAAAAGAACCTTGGATAATCTTAGAATGACCGACCAGATACAAGACTTCCCAAACGGTCATAATATATTTGATTGGCTATTTAAGGAGATCCATAGGCACACTCAAAAGCTGATCAGACTTTTACCCTTCTTACTACGAAAATGATTTCCTTATGTGTGGGAAACATCACAAACCGTTGTTACATGCAGGAGTATGTGGAGGTTTGAGAAGTTCTGAGTGGGGAGGAGCGGTTTTGGTGGGGGAAAAGGTTTTGGAAGGGTGCTGTGGCAACATCATGACATGGTAAATTTGTGGTGTCAAAAAATACAATGTGAGTGATGGTTAGAGAGACAAAATGAGTGGAAGAGGAACAAGAGACTTAGTGACCCCTCTTTTTTTGGGAGAGAAAAAATGAAAAAGGAAGTAAAGAGGGAAGTCAAAAAAATAATTGTGGAGGGAAGTAAAGAGATATAAAAGGGAAATAAAAAACAAATAGAAGTGAAGGTAACTAAAGCAAAAGAGGAGGGAAATGATGAGAGTAGAGGAGGGAAGTTGAAGGAAAGAGGAAAGTAATGTAGATGAGGAGGGAAGTAACTAATAAGAGGAGAGACGTTATGGAAAAGATGAGGGAAGTAATGGGGAAATTTGTAATAAGTGATGAGGGAAGTGATGGGAAAGAGGAAATTGCTGGGGAGAGAGAATTTCAGTGAGGGAAGTGATGCGAAAGAGGATGAAATTGATGGGGAGAGAGAACTTAAGTGAGGGAAGTGATGACAAAAGGAGAAAAGTGAGGAGAAAGGTAATGAAAAATAAAGATTGGGCACAAAATGATCAAAATTAGGAATGGCAACACAAAAATTAAGCAGAAATTGATCAAAAATGGGCACAAAGTTGTCCAAAACAAAGATCAGGCACCAGCGTCGAAATATCAAAAGTGGGCTTCGAAAGACAGAAAATGAGCGCAAATTGGTCGAAAGTGGGTCAAAACTGTTCAAAACAATATTGTGCGTAAAGTGACAAAAAGTGGGTGTTGAAAGACGAAAAATAGACGTAACTTCAAAATTAATGGGCGCAAATACATATAAAGTAGTCACTTAAGGGTCTACAACAGTCACATATACACACAAAACAGGCGTGTTTTAGGGCACAAATTTAACATTAATGGGCACAAAAGCACATAAAGTAGACGTAAATTCAACATTAATAGACTTGTATTCACCATTAATAGGCACATATTTTGTGTTAATAGATACATATTCACCATTAGTAGGCGCATATTCACCATTAATAGATGTGCGCCCGTCGTAATAGGCCCATATTCACAAGCCCAGAAATGTGACTGTCACCAAAAAATTGGTAAATATGTGCCCAAAAAATTGAAATACGCCTAGTTATTATTGAACACCAAAATAGGTGCATAGTCACCATTAGTAGGTGATGCCTAGTTATGGAACACCGTTAGTAGGTGCATTGTCACCATTAGTAGGGGTGTATTCAACATTTGTACACACATAAAAATGGTAAAAATGTGCCCAAAATTTTAAATACACATATTTGTTGAACACAATTAATAAGTGCACATACACCATTTGCACATGTGCATTCACCAGTTGTAGGTACATATTCACCATTAATAGTCGTGTATCCCACATTATTAGGTGTTTATTCACCATTGGAAGACGTATTTAAGACTTTCCTCTTCTTTCCTCATTTGAAGGAAAAAATTCATCATTAATAGATGTGTATTCCGCATTAATAGGAGCACATTCACCATTAGTAGGCATATTCATTATTTCCCTCTTCCCTCCTCTTTTTCACATATTCATCATCAATGGGGACGTAATCCGCACCAATAGGGGCTAATAGGCGCACATTCCACACTAATAGGGGTGCATTCACTATTGGTAGGTGCATTCATCATTTTCCTCTTTCCTAATTACTTCCCTCCCTTTTCTATAGGCACATATCCACATGTTCCCTGATATAGTTAATACACACCTAACTTACCTCCTCTACCCTTATCAATTCCCTCTTTTATTTGATCTCTCTCCCAAGAAAGCTCATAAATGACAAATACACGCCTAACAATGGCTAAATGCCAAAAAGTGGTGATGTGTGTCCTTATCACTTCCCTCACTCTCCTCTTCTACACGCACTCTCTCCTTTTTATTTTCTCTCTCCTGGTAATAAATCTCGCCTCTATTTTCTTCCTCTATTAGTATTTTGTCTCCTTGTGACGGTGGAGTAGGTTGATAGGGTGACAAATTGACTAGTTAGCATAGTAGCAGCAGGTGAACTGACTCTAAAGGGAAAATGATGGAAAAGAGACAATGTGAATAAAATTGGAGTGTACATTATTTCCCTCCTTTGGCCACCACTAAATCATATCGACGATGCACTGACCAGTACAAGTAAGTATGGAAATTGGATGAGTTTTCAAAAACCCAACCCACACTTGACCTAACCATGGGTGGCGAAAGCACCCAGCATGACCCGATTCAGATTGGGTCAGATCCATTTTGTTTTAGGTTGGGGGGGTCACACTTCGAGTTTGTAAAAAAAAATTACCAATAATTATAGTAGAGTATCTTTTATGACTTTCGGGTCTAATAGGATCCGATTGGTTTCGAATCGTATTTGGCGGGTCTGAGTCCACTCGAATCCATTAGGATCAGATCCATTTTAGAGTTGGGTCTATCTAGGTCAAGTTCATTTCAGGTTGGGTCCAGCAAAGCATAAATCAATTTCATGCCTAGACCCGACGCATCAACAACTGACATGAAACCAAACGACCCAAAAAAATTCAATACGAGAAAAATACCAAAATGAAAAATTGAAAAATAAAATGTACTACTTGTAAGGATGGTAAGTGTTTGAAGGTCGTTGATCATCCCCATTGTCAGCCAATTAATTTTAGCTACGAATATTAAACGTCCAGTCGTTAAAATGAAGTACGATTAAAGAAACATCCTCAACACGTAGCGAGCACCGCAACAACACCTATTTGTTGTTTCTTTCCATGCCCACCACCTTTACTTTTTCATCTCAATTTCTAGACTTTCGTTTTCTTCTTCTTGCATCTTCCATTACCCTTCACTCACTCCAGGCCTGCTCAAATGCATGCCTACCTTGATTCTGAAAGCAAAGCGCCCTGCTCCCATCTCTTCCCCTACCACCTATCTATGGCAGACACCGCCGTCGTGGCACTCTGTGGCCACTGCTATTACATCACTGACATCATTAGCGTGCATCTCCAGCTTCGTGCCCCTCCTTGGAAGAGCTCATGTTGGTAGACGTTCCTTGTCACCTGTTGGTGTTACATGAGACAGTGTTTGAACCAACGCCACTTCAAATTGGTCATGGTAGTTTGGTATGATTAGCAAGGTGTAATGGTGGGATGCCCCGCTTAATTTTAGTTTGCATGTTGGCTATTCGGAGTTGGGACAGAGTGGGCATACGACTGCCTGTAATTAGTACACACATAGGACTCCCAGAAATATTGCCTATATGCCCAAACTGGCACCGGCTTGCATGCATCTTCTTGACAGTGCAGTACCCAAATATTGTACGGATGGTGATGGTCAAACTGCCCAAAATTGCAGCCCCCTTAGTGTGCATTTTCTTGACAGTGCAGTATCCAAACACTGTAGGCATGGTGAGGGTTGGACGACTCCGCGAAGCCCAACAGAAGTAGCATACCACGAGGCTTTCCTCACACATCCCTTGTTGGTGCTAGCCGATGGTGGTCGTGTGCTGCAGAGGCGACGACCGACAGCACTGAATAGGAAATGGTTCCTTCAAGGAGTTGAGTGCAAGACCTATAGACTTGTTTGGTTACAACTTCGACAAGGTCATTGCTATCCTGGCACAGGTGACGGGCACACACGAGAAAGAGTCAAGTTTGTCCAAGTTTTCCCACTCAGGCAGCAGCGCCCCGACATTGCGCAACAACCCAATAAAATCTATATTTTCATGTTGGGCGCGGGTAGGATCAAGTAGGGTAAAATTACCATGTCGAGCCCATGGTACTAAATATCCTCGACATCTGGTGATATATTTGTATGTCTACGCCTGTCGATGTCGAAACCTGGTAAACTTCCATGCCCCATTGGTTGTCAGCTTGTTGACATTTGTCAATGAATTCAGCCTAGTTGGTGATGAAATCGACTCAACTAGATCAAAACCTCCCATATTCTCTATGATTTTTGTAGTTATTATTGTTGCACACATAGTGAAGGCATAAAGAAACTTGTAGGAAACCATTTTTGACATTGAGATGACCATTTCCTTGGTTTCTTTTTAGAGAGTAACGAAAAGTTTATTCCTCTACTAGATCTCCACAAGTTTTGTAGAATTTGGTGTAGACCTAATACCATTTCACCTCTCTTACTTTTCCCCTAGTTTACAAATTGAAATATTTGGAAACAAACTCATGTTTTTTCATTCTAGAATGTGATCCAATTGGGATTTTGGTAGATACAGAATACCACATATATACAATAGATTTAAGTTCTAAGCATTTCATATCGAAGATTATAGATGGAGTATGTGTTTCATAACAATTGATGGTTTATGCAAAATTCCCTCACAATCTTATTATCTTTTAGCTTATATTTGCATCAAAGTGTTAGTCCACACCTAACTCAAAGTTTCCTTACATTTTTCACAAATTTCCACTTCCATTTCAGTCGAAGTTGACACTAAGATGACTTATTGTACATTTGCATGTGACTTTGTCTTTCTACATATGTAAACCGGTATGGATGGGTAGATATAAACATGTATTTCGTTTTTAAGATAGATTTGATAAAATATTTCAATTTTCATCATGAAATCACTATTTTAGCTTATTTTTGTCAAAAATGCATCATAGTTTGGTTGTAAAAATCCTCAAAGTTTCCTCGATGTTTCCACAAACTTCCACTTCTACACATGTTGAAGTCGAAGTCTTGTTCCATGAGCTGTGTCGCATGGGCCAGATTCGGATGCCAGATTTCATCTCACCCACTACATTATAATATATATACTTCTATATTAATATGTATACTACTATTAAAAAGTGACTTTGTTTACACATTCACATTTGTGATATATTTCACTATTCTGAAATGTTCTAATCAATCACAATTATGCGAATTGTGTGAGTTGTGAGTTCAAATGCTCTAGTTTCCCTTTTAGCTCTCTCTTCTTGGAATTTTAATCCTCCCTTGTATTCATTTTTTGAGTTTTTTAACCCCTCTAAACTACCCATAAATTCCCCCTCCTTAATACAAAATCCTATTGAACCCCCTCTTCTGTTAACAAAATTCCAAAAAGCCCCCTCCATAGACCTTTTTCAACTTACACTGTTCCCTTTGTAAACTTCTTTCAACTTACATTTAGTTCTATTTTATTGCTTTGTTAGGCTACTTTTAAGTTAATTAAATGTCAATCTTGTATACATTGTTATTCAATTAATATATGACTTTATATACTTGTTAATTTACCATTACTACTAATTATTATTTTAGTAGTATATAACATTTTAATATTTTTTTCTCAATCAACCAGTTTGAGCATACTAATTCTAAAATTTTTGGATATTTAATGTATCGTCTGTGTGGGTTTTGGACATGTCAAATTTTGATCAAATTGATTGAAATCGTGTCATATACAGTTAGGATTATGTTCAGTTTCGGGTTTGACATATTTACATTTTATTTTAATTTAGATTCATAATATATATTTTATATGAAGTTTAGGCCATGATGAGTCAGGTCATTTTTTACGGGTTGGTCAGTACTAGACCTATTCATATTTTATTTTTTATAAAGAATTTTCCCCTCATACCAACCATGTAACAAACATCATTTTTTAAGTTCTTCCCATCGCCATACACATGTTACCAAATAACACATTTTAACAATTTCTCCATCACTAACTGTCCCCATCACCATCCTCATCCCCATCACCATCAATTTTTTCACCACGTAGAAAACACAGCCTAAGAAAAAAGATGAGAAAACAAAAGAGTCGTGCTCAATGGCGGAAAAGGGAAAAAATGTGAATAAAATTGGAGTGTATATTATATCCCACCTTTGTAGGTACTACACCTATTAAATATTTTTATTTTTATAAAGAATGTTTCCCTCTACATCTTTATAACCATTTGACATATAGCATCTTTTTAGTTCTTCCCATCCCTAACCCATAGCCATGCACATATTACCGAATAACACATTTTAATAATTTCTCCATCACCACATTCATCCCCATCACCATCAATTTTTTAACCACATACAAAACACAACCTAAGAAAAAAGATGAGAAAATGAAGGATTCCTATTGAATGGCGGAAAAGGAAAAATTTTGTGAATAAAATTGGAATGTACAATATTTCCCACCTTTGGCCACCACTGAATCAAATCGATGCTTCACCAACAACTATTGGTAGACATGGTGATGGGACATGTTTTTGGAAACCCGAGCCACACCTGACCTAACCTGACCAGGAGTGGTAAAATATTCGGCCTGACCCACTTCGGATCAGGTCAGATCCATTTTGTTTTGGGTTGGGATCAAGTTTTGAGTTTGAATTTTGTTTACTAATATTTTATATGTTTATGACTTTCAGGTCTAATACAATCTGATTGGTTTCGCGTCGTATTTGACAGGTCTGAGTCCACTCGGATCCATTTGGGTTCGGTCTATTTTAGAGCCAGGTCTATTAGGGTCTGAATCTATTTTGGCTCAGGTTCAACAAAACCTAACTCAATGTCAAGCCTAAACCTGACCCAGCAGCAGTTGACATGAAACCAAATGACAACAAAATCCAATCCAAGAAAAAATTCCAAATTAGAAAATTTCAAAAAATAAAATTTGCTACTTGTAAGGATGGTAAGTGTGATAAAGGTTGTTGATCATCCTCGTTTTCAGCTAATTAATTCAAGTTCGGAATATTAAACCCCACATCGCCAGAATGAAGTACAGATAAAAATCAGCATGAGCTCGTAGTAGCACCACAACAACACCTATCTGTTGTTTCTTTCGATGCCCACCACCTTTACCTGTTCATCTCAATTTTAGGATTTCCATGTTCTTGCATCTATTATTACCTTTCACTCACTCTGGGCATTTTCAAATGCATGCCTAGCTCGACTTTGAAGGCAAAGCGCCCTACTCTCATTTATTCTCCTACCCCTTGGTTATGGCAGACACCATGGCCACTACTATCTGTGCGACAATGTTTCAACCAACGCCACTTCAAACTGACCGCAATGATGGGATGCCCACGTAATTTGAGCGTGCATGTGTCATTGGTTGTTCAGAGTTGGAACAGAGTGGGCATACAACTACCCATAATTCATATGTGGCCACTGCAGTTACAACACCGACACCACCAGCATGCATCTCCACCCGAGTGTGCCTTCTTAGAAGAGCTCATGCTGGTAGTCACTGCTTCTCACATGTTGCTACTATGTGCGACAGTGTTTCAACCAACGCCACTTCAAACTGACCGCAATGGTTTGGTACGATTTGTGCGGTCCAATGGTGGGATGCCCCACGTAATTTGAGCGTGCATGTGTCATTGGTTGTTCAGAGTTGGAACAGAGTGGGCATACAACTACCCATAATTCATACACACTAGGCCTCCCATAAATACTATATGCATATGCCCAAATTGTCGCCACCTTGGCAATGCAGTACCCAAATATTGTACGGATGCTGACAGCTGGACTACCCAAAAAAGCAGCCGCCTTGACATACATCTTCTTGACTATTGAGAGTAGCATGCCATAAGGATTTCCTTGCACCGCCCTTGTTGGTTCTAGCCAGATGAGTAAGACATTTGTTGTAGAGGCGGAAGTCGACGACACTAAATAGGAAATGGGTCCTTTAGGGAGTCGAGTAGGGGCGAGCATTCAGTTAATTTCGTTAGTGAAGGTTAATTCAGTTAGGATAAATGGTTAATTTGTAGTTTGAGATTTTAACCATTAACCTATCAGAATTAGTGACAATTAATTCGATTATGGTTAATCGATAAATGGTTAATTCAGTCGATTAATTTGGTTAACCAAATAACAATATTTGGATAGTATTGTATGAAAATAGCCATAAAACATTAAACCATTGTTATATTATAGTCTTATTGCATATACATATAGCGCTATATAGTTCAATAAAACTTGAATATTGTGGATTTTTTTTGAAATATAAGTACTATCTGTGTATCACGGTGCAGGATTTTGACTTCGTGTCGACTTTTCTAGCTATGGAAGTGGAAGTTTGTGGAAACCTCGAGGAAGTTTAGACACAAACTTCGACAAACTTCGATGCTGATTTTTGAAGAAACGTGAATTTGAAGGAAACTTTGACTGAAAACTTCTAATTATGTTATACCTTTATCTTATAATTGTTAATTTAATAAAAATACATAATTCATTAGTCTCTAACCCTAAGTAGGTTGATAATATGATGTGTTGCTTGCAATGGTCAAACATGCAATACACATACAAATACAGTTCAAGTGTTGAACAAATGTATTATATACAAATAAACAACCAAATAGTAGTTACAAGACCCTCTCTAGGAAAGAGTGGCAGCAACAAACATAGGACTTGATATTAGAAGTTGTGAAGAGGATTGAAGGCGACACTTATGCATTATATGGTTGTCAGTGCACTAGTTAGTATTAATGTTCTGAGTCGTCTTAGTTTCGCCCCAACTTCGCCAACTTCAAGGAAACTTCAACAGCTTCGGAGCAGTTGAGACAAAAACACAAAAAAACCAACTTTGACGAAATCAGAGAAACTTTGCCCCGAAGTTTTGACAAAGCCAAAGTATTGGGGATTCGACATTGCCTAGGCTCGAAGTTCGAAGTTTCGACAAAACTTTGCCCAAATTTGCCAAAGTTTAGTTCCATGCTATGTATTATTCTGTAGGATATTTTTTGAATAAATTGTGGTTGCTCGATTAATTCGGGTAAGAAAATAGAAAATACTTTTAACCGAAAATTTAACTATTTAAACAATTAACCGAAATAAAATAACAAATTAACATAATTAACCATATTGTCCAAATAAAATTAACCATTATGTTAATCAATTTGTTAACTGAATTTTGCTCACCCCTAGAACGAGTGCAGGGTCGATTTTCTTGTTTGACTACAACTACCACCTGGTTCCACTGCAAGGGACATTACTATCCTAGCACAGGTGATTGGCACACCTAAGTAGGGTCTGCCCAAGTTTTCTCATTCAGGCGGCAGAGCCTGAACGGCCTCGCCTCGACATTGCCCAGTAACCCAATAAAATCAATATCTTTGGACAGGGAGCCGATAGAATCAAGTAGAGTAAATTACCATGTTGAGCCTTTCTAGTTATATTTATACTACTAGTAAAAGTGACTTTGATTACACGTTTACATTTGTGCTATTTTTAACTTGTCTGAAAAGCTTTTACCAATCACGTTATGTGAGTAGAGTTACAATATTCTAGATTCCCCTTTAACTCTCTCTTCCATGAATTTTTCTCCTCCCTTATAATCATTTTTAGAGTTTTTTAAACTCCCCCTCAAGTACCCTTAAATTCCCCTTTCCTTATACAAAATCCTAAATAACCACCTCTCTCTTAACAAAATTTCAAAAAGCCCACTCCATACACCTTTTTCAACTTAAATTGTTCCTTTTGTTAACTCTTTTTTTATGTTTCTTTTTTTTTGCTATGTTGGCCTATTTCTTTGTTAATTTAATGTCCATCTTGTATGCATTTGTTATGCAATTACTATATGATTTTATATAATTGTTATATTACTATTACAACTAATTATTATTTTAGTAGTATATAACGTTAAATTTTAAACCTCGGCCAACCAAAATTTGAGCATACTAGCTCTAAATTTTTGGATATTTCATTTGTGGTCTGTGTTGGTTTCAGATAGATCAATTTTAATCAAATCAATTGAAATCGTGTAAAATCTAGTTAAGATTGGGTTCAGTTTTTAATTTTGCCATATTTAAATTTTATTTCTATTAAGATTCACAATATATATATATATATATTTATGAATTTTAAGTCATGATGAGTCATGTCAGTTTTGTATGGGTGGGTCAGTACTCAGTACGGATAGGCTTTATACAATTCAGGTTTATGTTTAATTTTGATTTAGGTTGAACATACCCTAATCAGGTTGGGTTCGCAAAACCAACCCTCTTTCATGCTTAATTTTAAACCCATGTTTAAAATGTCAATTTTGGTCGGTGAGAGTTGGCGCACTGGTTGAGGCTCGGGGGCCCCTAACAAAGGGTCGGGTTCGAAACCCAACTGCAACACTCTCGGAAATGAATTGAGCGTGTCATGTCAGCTGACCTCTGATCTGGCTTAAACGGGTTCTCGGGTTTGCACGCTATCCGAGGGCCCCCAGGTAGGCGTCGGGCGCAGCCCAACGGCGTGCCTGGGTCATCAAAAAAATGTCGATTTTGATGTCGTTTCGGTTGGTCCAGAAATAGAAATTTATCGAAATTTCGACTGCAATTTCGATATTTTACGCTTTTTCGACACAAGTAGTCAATGCAAATTTTGACGTTTTCGATGACCAAAAAAAGGAATTTAGTCATATTTTTTTACAATGATGATCTATATACATAAATACACCTAATTATACAATAATATCATATGTTGGTATAGGGTAGGGGGCTCCTACATTTTTTTAGTGAAAATACACAAAACTGTTTCGATCAGGATTTCGATGATGCAATGTATACATACATATATTCTTATGTAATAACATGTTAGATCTTATATTTTGGATTGAATTAACTCAAGGGGGTCTCCGACATTTATTTAGGATTTTTAAGATATTTTTAAAAAATTATAATGCAATAAAAAATCAAAATTTCGGCTATTTGGACAGGTCCAATTCGATGTCTGGTAGTGGTCAAAACCAAAATTTTGACCGAAATTATAAACCATGTTTTAAACATATAGAACTAAGTGGTCTAAATTTGGGTTTGACATTTTATTTTATTTCTTATTAATGTTTGCAATAAAATAGTTTGATGTTTGGCTCATGACGAGTCAGGATATATCTATAAGTGTTTGGGTTTGTTCGATCAGGGTTTTTACAACTCCAATTCGAGTCGAGTTATGGTGGTAAGCATATCACGGTCAGGTTGGATTTGGTTTGAACATATTTGCATGAATTTGAGTTAGAAGCATCATCCAACCATGATATATTCGACCCAGACTAGTATCTAACTCAAACAAGAATCATAAAGATCTTAATCGAACTAAGAAAAAACTCAAAATAATTTATATTAGACTATATGATTAACATATCTTATATTAGTAGAATAATAATTTATACTAGATTATATTGCATTGAGGGAAACATAAAGAACATAGAAAAGGCTCATATATGAATATATACATATACATATACATACATAAATATATATATATATATATATATATATATATATATATATATATATATATATATATATATGTATCGGGTGACGGACTGTGGCGGGCAAGGCTCCTTGTCAGGTAATAGCTTGCAGTCTTTCAGAGCTTCCGTGCGACACTCATGTGTCAGGCTGCTGCCATATCAGGCAGTGACCGTGTTGGATAAAGGGCGTGTCGCTTCGCCGTTTGATGGGTCGGGGCGGTTAGCTTGTTGTGGATGGGTCGGGATGGTCCCATTAGCATTCTTTTGGTGGAGAAATAAGAGAAACTCTGCAAAAGATAGGAAATATTATCAGGAGCATAGTGGGGATTATTTCTATACAATAAATAAGATAAAACAGAGAGGTATGTCAGTTTGGAGGCACTTTTGATAGCAAAATATAAGCTCTAGCAGCCATAAAATGGGTGTTATCATTCTCTTTCCCCTAGCTTAGAACATTGTTCCCACTCTATTTGGCCACGAAGGTGTTGTCCCAAGGTAAAAGTGAGTGCTTACCTTGGTGAAGAAGGCTCCTAGGGTTCCAAATTTGCTCTATTTAGGTTTTCTAAAGCTCCTTCTTGGCGATTTCGACCAAAAATAGTAAGTTTTCTCCTTTCCTTCCCTATTTTCATGTTGTTAGTATTCCTACCACCTTCTTCCAGGTCATAACCATGACCTTCAATGGTAAAACTCCACCTAGAACCCTAAAGCATCTCATCTCCATGCTCTTCTTCTAGGGTTTGCACCTCTAAAGTGGAGAAGGTGATCTTTGCTCAAGAAAGGAGCTTAGCTTGGAGCAACCAAACCTTCTAATCTCAGGATCCTTGATGTTTGGATCTTCTTACCTTCCTAGAGGTGAGTTTTGTTAACCCCCTTCTCATATATTGCTTACTACATGCTTAAAACTCATGCTTCTATGTTTAAAATCGATGATTTCCATCTCTTTATACCATGTTCTTCTAGTATTTTTTAGTTTCTTATTGTTTTACCTTCTCTAGAAGCTCTAGTTTGGTACCTATGTGACTTCAAACCTGATCTTGGGTCAAATGATGTTTTCTCCCTCTCCTCTCTTTTCAATTATCTCGATCGGTTTGATGATGTGGCAATTTCCAATTGGTCAAAATTGAAAATTTCATATCTTCTAATCTGCTTATATAAATTTGACAAATAAATATGTTTTGGAATTGGAAAATTAATCTCTATCTGATAAAAAATATTTTCAAGGTCTGATTTCATGGTATGACAAAGGGTGGTTTTGGTACAATAAATTTGATGCATAAAATCTATAAAAAATACATCTTAATCATCATAACTCCAAAATTAATATAAAAATACATTTTCTTCATCAGAAGAACCTAATAAGTTTATTGGTGATATTTTTAAAATATAAATCTGAGTTTTGCTAAAAAAATTCAAAAAATAGGGTTTCTATACATTAATGTGCACTATGTACTCTAATACATGTTAATACATTAAAAATAGGTAAAGTGGAATTTGGACTCAATTAAAGTGGTGAAAGTTAGTAATCGATATTATTCAAATAGGTATGTATAATCCCTCTTTATTATGTGCATTCCTTACACCCTATGTTTGGATAATCGCAACCAAACCCTATATTTCCTTAATGAGGCTTTAATGAACCATATTCTCTCTATTCATCATTCTTTTGCTAAATTGCCTCAAAATCTGTAACAATATTATTTTTATTGTGTCTTATACCCCACTGCATATTTTCATTGATATGATGCTTTTACTTTCCATATTTTTTTTATAGCATGTTGATTTTATGGACTATTTAGCTATAGTAGTGGTACTTATGTACAACCCCCCATAGATAGGGCATGTATTAATTCACCCTGGGGAATGTCTTATTCTTCCCCATAAAAATATGTGTAGGTGACTGGAAATGTATTAATTCTCCCCTCGCCTATAGGTTGAGGTCTGGTAGGTGCCTCAACCCTACTTAGTTAAGGTAATCATAATTATCATACATGCAACCCTTTTATTATATATTTTTATCACAAGCATCTATTTTGATTATGCATCATACTCTTGTTCTCTTCATCTTATGATGAAAACTAACCTTTATTTACATATTTTATTTACCTTGATATCCTATTCATATTTCTTGACACATACGTTGTTTTCCTTTTCCTTTTGTTGGGTGTTTTTCCCAACCACCCAGGTTAGGACAAGTTGTTGAGTTGAATCAGGAGAACATAGCTTTGGGCATGGACCTAGCACTTGGAGATGTTGCTCTCGAGATAACATTTGAAGTAGTTTAGACTTCCCTCTATCTAGATCCTTTTGGTTGTATTTTGTTGTAAATCCTAATCAGAGATTTTGATGTACTTGTGTAATCTTTTATGAAAGTAGAATATAGTCAATAATTTTTATTCCCCTGCTACACTTTGGTCTTTTGCATACCATTATAATAAATTTGGAAAATTTATACCTATTCCAACGTACCTTTGAGTGTGTTTGAAATTGATGTTAATTCTTCAAAAACAAATTAGTAAGGGGGTGATCCTACCTCCTTAAATAAAACCTAGTAGAATACCATCAAATTGTTCAATATCGTTTATTATTATTATTTATATTAAATGTGACAATAAAAAGAACATATAAGTAAAATTGTTTGTATATTATATATTAAAACACAAAGGTTACATATATATAATTACATCTGGATTGGCTATGACAAAATGATATGAAAGAGGTTGTTCCAGTTAGTCATTATGAGGCACATAATGAAGCAAGGCCAACAACCTAATTCTGGTTGGTCAATCCTGTGGGCCGGATTTACTAATCTCCAATCCAATGGAAATAAACGAATGAGGCTGGTCATAGTTGCATGCCAGTATTGACCAAGAAAGAAAGAATGACGGCTGTTTGTACCATTCTTTCGGGTTCTTCACAGCAGAGTGAATAAGGCTCTTGTAACGAGGCATTGTGGGCAAAAGGTGTGCTGATTAGAAAAGTCAGACAAACGTTGAGTTCATGTATTATACACAACAAATATTTCTATTTTTTCATCGTCCTTTGCCTCCAAATATAAATGTCCAAAGATTATTATTTTAAGAATTGAAACACAATTTATGTAGCTTTTTGATATTTCATACCTTAAATATCTTGTCAAACAGCATGGGTATTACCTTTTATTGGGCATTATTTCCTAGATGAGTAGTGCATTATTTCTATTTTTTTTTCGACGCGTTAAAGCTCGCTCCTTTTGTTGTAATTGGAGTCACTAAACTTGATGTGTAGATTATAAACTACATTTATATGTCTTATAAGAACTATTTGATTATTTATTTGCAACATATATTCAAACATGGATCATTGTAAATCATATTCAAATATTGATATTCATAAAGATACATTATTTTGCAACTTAAAACAATCTGAACCTCAACGTGATGAAAATTTTAACAATAATTCTACTATTGTTCAAGAAATATCTCATGACCTGAATAACATCACAGTCATAGATGCTATCATTGATTTAGAAAAGATTTCACAGATAGGGAGAGAATTTGAGATAGATGAGATTGATGTTCACAATATTTACAATGACTATGCTAAGGTGTTGGGCTTTAGCATTCATAGAAGTACATTCTATAAAAATAATCTTGGTATTTTGTTGGATAGAATATATTGTTGTTCTTGTCAAGGTCAACGAGGACCAGATAAAAGGTGTGTTATTGTAAAAAATATTTTCTCCTAAAAGTATGTGTGGTTTTCTAGCTCATATTAAAGTTCAAAGGCGAATTAATGAAAAATATCAGATAATGAACTTTATTTCATAGCATTCTCATTATTTGGTGTCTCCTAGTAAAAGTTTTGTATTATGCTCAGATAAAAAGTTGAAATTTCACACACTATTGAGGCACCAATCTGGAATAACTCCTAAAGAAAGAATGGCTCACATAACAAAAAGAGTCAATGGTAGAGAAAATTTTGGTTTAATTGCAGAAGATTATAGAAATTATCTGTCAAAAATGATTTATGCAAATGATGATTGGAGAGATCGGTGGTGTATTGGAGTATTCACAAAATAGACAGTTGAATGATCATGATTTTTCATATGCTATTCAAGTTGATGTAGATGATCTTGTAAATAACATTTTCTCGGTTGATGCTAGAATGAAATATGACTATTCTTATTTTGGTGATGTTGTTTGTTTTGATACAACGCAAAAGAAAAATAAAGAAGGTATTCTATTTGCACTTTTTGTTGGTGTAAATAATCACAAACAAACTATTATATTTGTGGATACCTTATTGTATGATGAGACATCTGAAACATCTATTGGCTATTCAATACATTTGCTAAAACAATGTCAGGAAAGAAAACTGGACCAAAAATGTCAGGAAAGAAATTGAAGATTATCCTCACATATCAAGATTCAACCATGGTCAAAGCATTGTCTTCAGAATGACGTGAAATATTTTATTGTTTATGCATCTGGAATATGTATCAAAATGCAGCCAAGCACCTTAGTGATGTATTTGAAAAGTTTCATGAATTTGCTAAAGATTTTAATAAATGTATTTATGAACATGATGAAAAAGCGGCGTTATTAAATGCTTGGAACTCAATGATTGAAAATATAACTTAAGTGACAATTCGTGTATGTAACAACAATTTGAATTGAAAGAAAAATGATCCTTGGTGTATGAAAGAGAAACTTTTTGTGCTGACATGTTTAGCACACAACGGAACGAAAGCATGAATAGTCAAGTCAAGAGATACATTGGTTATCAATATGATCTATTGAAATTTTCTCATCATTTTGAAGAGTTGATAATAGGAGGAACGGAGAAAGAAAGGTATATGTTAAAGCGGATCAAACTAGGCCTTTCATACCATATCCAATCTTAGCACACGCAAGTGAATCATACACTCCTGTAATTTTCAAAATGCTTCAACGTGAATTATGGTAAATGTGGGATTGTGAACAACATCTTGTTAGTGTTTATGGATCAATATCTACTTATAAAATTACTCCCCCCAAGAAGTCACTTCTTCATATTGTTGAATTTGATTCTGACAAGGAAAATATCGCCTGTAATTGTAAAAAAAATCACTTTTGTTGGAATCAAATGTTCACATGCGTTGAAAGTTATTTCCTTTCATAATCTGGAGAGTGTTCCTGATAAGTATATATTGAGTAGAGGGACAAAGAAAGCAAAATCTACTTCAAACAAATATATTGTGTCGCATCATACACATGTTGATTATAAATTGACTACAAAATTATGATACAAATAATTGTGTCATATGTATATGCAAGTAGCAACACATACTTCATTGACCGAAGAAACTTATGAACTTGCTTGAGGATATCCTGGAGATTTTTCTAATGTTATGGAATTTAAACTACAAGAGTCTACTATTGATGATCGTAGAAAAGACAGGAATATATATTGTAGTTTGGACATTGGTATTAGAAACCAATATAGTTAGCATGATGGAATTGACAGTGGCTCAAACCATGTGAAAGGAATAAAACAAAGACCATGCAAAACAAAATAGTCTAAGAGGTTAATGGGAGCATTAAAAAGATCTTGCAAGAAGAAAAGAACAAGAAGGCCAAAGCAGACACGGAACCAAAAGACAGCCAAGGTAATTGAACAGACTATTTATATATAAGGTTTCTATGTTTGTTATTATAAACTAAGATATTATTTTAAAGAATTTTGGTCACAATAAAGGTGTAGAGGAATATACCCAACAACCCCAGATGAAGAAAATTGTGAAGGTAATTGATAATTTGTTTTCCTTTAATAGTTGCTATTGGGAAATCTTATGGATTTATTGTATAAGATACAAATGTTGTTTATTTTTCTAAAATGTATAAAAATGCACATGACATTGGTGATATATATAGAGATAATGTGAACAAGGTATAATTCCGAATTTAACATATCACTTTATTAGTAAAAAAATTCAACATTATTTATCAAACTTTATATAATTTATGAACCTGAAACTTTTATAATTCACATTTATAATCTACATTTTAGTGACATATATTGTAAGATATATTTTAGTGATTGTTGATTTACAATAGATTGAACATATTTACTAATGTTTGTTTATCTTAATAGGTTGATTCGGCTGAGTCAGTGACTAAAAAGACAAATGAATATCATATCACTGGAGATCGCACGTGAAGTATTGAAAAGATTTTAGCATCACAATTATATGTAAAGCAATATTTTAGTAAGTCTGCTAAGATTACTACATTATGTAATTGATCTTTTCTTTTACATTGTTTATGTGGATAACTTATATTAACCATCTGATTACATGAGTGGTATGATTTTTTCATTTTTGTTTGGCACGTGAAAGGTGATTATTAATGACTTGTAAACTTTACCTTACCGGAGAGAAATTGGTAGAAGAGTGATCGAATAAGCGTTTGTGTGTCGAAATATTATATTATATTATTATTAGCAACGGCAATTGTAAACAATTATTTTCTTGCAATTTTCATTTTCGTCGGTGGTGGCATGTGAATAACAATCATTAAAAAAAAACGTTGAGCAACTAGTAATTATTGCATCCGCGTGCCCAAACAATGTATTAAGCCATTATTGGTGGTGGCGATTGCAAAAAATTATTTATTTGTAATTTGTTTCGCCAACGGTGGCATGTAAATATCGGTCCCTTAGACAAAATATTGGGCAATCCGTGAATATTACATCTATGTTTCCGCACATTGTATAAAGTTGTTATTGCCCAGTGATTAGCAACTACATGTCCATATACTGTATAAAATCATTATTGGAGGAAAATATTACAAATATTATTTTTGATAGTGGTGCATGTGAATATCGATCTCTTTGATAAAACGCCTAGATAACCAGGAAATGATTGGACCCCCATGTCGATCTGAATGAATCAGTCTTTCCACCGAAGTCAATCTTTGCCTGCTAGGCAAGAGGATTAGCAAGTTACAAATCCATACAGTGTATTGTATCATTATTGGATACGGAGATTGCAAATATTATTTTGTTTGCAATTTTTATCTGGCAGTGGTGCCAATATCAGTGACAAAATAGGAGAAAGGTAGTTATTGCAACTATATTCCCAATTCATTATTGGTGGCAGTGGTTGTAAATATTATCTATTTACCATTTTTGTTTCGATAGTAGTGGCATGTAAATATCGATCAATTTGACAAAACATTAAAACGTTGTAGTTGTTGTAACTATGTGGAAAAATATTATTGAATTATTATTGACAACATTAGCGGTAGACTCAGTGCTGTAATAATAAAAATATAACTTGGTCAATAATGATTTAACTCTGGGTACCAGCCAGCCCTATTCGGTTTCTTTTGCCTTGATTCAGATATTGTGAATCAGTGCCAGCCCTATTCGCAGGACTGACCGACCGGAACCAGGTTGTTGCCCTGCTTGCATACGTGTCTCACAATGATTGGTTGGAACAAACTTTTGTCACATCGTTCTAACACAGCAAATCCCGATGCCATATAATTAGTTGAGTATAGATGAGTAACCAGAAAAGCGTAAAGAATATCCGTTTTAATTCTTTCCGAATGGAGTTTGTTGGAGGGGTGATAGGAATTTAGGATGAATGGGAAGAAGCTTTATGGAATATTGGAAAATGTGAGGAGATGACCGAAAAAATAGAATATATTTTGACTCACAATGTCACCATTGAACTCCATTCAAAATCTTTAGCGTCTTTGACAAAAACAAAAAAATGTTAGCCAAATGGATAATTAGGTAACGTCAAGGCTGGTCATTTTTAGTGGAACCAACCATAAAATAGTTGACATTTATTCAAAATAAGAAAAGGAACGATATTAGTCTATCTAAGAGAGTAGCTTATCATGACCTTAGCTACTAGTGCATCATATGCAAGGTTAGCGACCCAACTCCATTAGTGTTAACGGAGCCTAAGCACCTCTCCAAACTCAATGACTCCTCCCTCTCCTACTTAGGGATGAAAATGAGTTTGATTTCATGACACGGGGGGTAAAGGTGGGGAGGCACATGCACATTTGACGTGCTAGGCAAAACCACCCCCAACCCGCTTCCATCATGTGCCCCACCAACCTTTATGTCACCCTAAACCGCATATGCATCCGTCTCATTTACCTTCCTTTAGTTGTCATATCTTTTTTATTTTTTTGGACAAGAAAAATGAAGAAGGGTGTGATGGAGGAATTTGTAGAATTGAAGCGAGAAGTGATCAAGAAATTAATAAGAAAAAGGAGGGAAATGATTATCAAAGTAATAGGAGAGAGGAGGAAGTTATATGGGAAGCAACGGGAGAGTTTAGAGAAATAAATAAAAAGAGGAGGGAAGTAACTAGGGGAGAGGAGGAAAATGATGGAAGTGAAAAAATAAAGGATGAAAATGATTGAAGAATTCTTTAAAAATAGGAAGGAAGTGATGAAAAAATAATGTGAAAGTAGAAGGAAATGATGAATAAATTATATGAGAGAGGAGGACAGGGATGAGGGATGTAATAGGAGAGATGAGATAAATAAAGGAAAAGACGAGTAATAGTAAAGAGAATTTACACATCCTTTTGTTGATTCCATGCATGTATATTTTTGTATGAAATTCACCTCTTCCTTGTACACGTGTGTAATATTTCTATAACAGTTGAAAATTTGGCGCCTCTTTTTGTTGATTACACACATTCTTTTATTAAAAAAATGCGCCTTTCCTTAAGACTTACACACCTACTATTTTTTATATATGCATCATATTTTTATTTACGTTTTGAATTTTTGCAGCTAGACTTGGTGATTTTGCACATACTTTACATACAATGCTCCCCCTTTTCATAATTACACGCACGTTTTTATTTGAAATGTGCCTCTTTGTTAGACTCATATGTCTACTATTTTTATATAATAACTGGAAATTTAGCATATTTTTCAATTACTACCTGCATTTTGTGCATGAAATGTGTCTCTTTTTTTTGTCTTACGACCTACTATTTTTATAAAGTACATCATATTTTTCTTGAATTGTGTATCATTTTGGATATTTCGTTCATGCATTTAGTAATTTCACGCGTACTTCACGTGTATTGCGCCTAATCAACGTGGATTGCCATTTGCAAAGTACCTTCGGTGAGTTTCGAACTCGGGTCCTTCATTGGGACTTACCTAGCTCTTATCACCCGGGCTACTATCGTCGGACTATTACGCCTATTTTTGGTAATTGTGCATATATTTTTGAATGAAATGTGTCTCTTTCTTAGACTCATGCGCCTACTGCTTTTATGTAATATCTAAAATTTGGCCTCTCTTTCTTGTGATCCCGTGAATATTTATGGAGAGTCGGCGCTTATTTTTGGTATTTTCATGCATGATTTACATGCCACACGCCTCATTTTAGAAATTATACGCATATTTTTACATAAAATGCACATTTTCCTTGGACTCATGCTACTACTATTTTTGTATGATAGTGAAAGATTTGTGCCTCCTTTGGTGATTACGCATATTCTTTTATATGAAACGTGCATCTTTATTGGACTAATGTGCCAATTATTTTTCGCAACGTGTATTATTTTACCTATGGTGTGTACATCTTTTTAGAGATTTAGTGTCTGCTTTTGATAATTCTACACATACCTTTAATAATTAAACATGTGTTTTTGCATTTAATGTGCATCTTCCTTACGTCATGTGTATATTATTTTTGTGTAACAATCGGAGACTTCAACTTTTTTTTGTGATTACCCACATGTGTTTGCATAAAATAAGTCTCATTCTTAGACTAATGAACCTGCTGTTGTTTTACGTGTGCATCATATTTTGGACATGAGTGCACATATTTTCAAGATTTGGCACATTTTGGTGGTTTCACACATTCTATATAAGTAATGTTACTCCTTTCGGTAATTATGCACATGGTTTTGCAAAAAAATGTGCTTTTTTATTGAGCTCAAGTGACTATTGTTTTTGTACGATGGGAGATTTGACGCCTTTTTTTGGTCAATACGTGCATGCATTTGCATAAAATATGTCTTTTTTCTTAGGCTAGTGTATGAACTATCTTTCTATAATTGCGTCATAATTTGGCTATAGTGTGTGCATCCTTTTGGAGATGTGACACCTACTTCTGGTGATTTTGTGTATGTTTTACATTCAATGCTTCTCCTTTTGGTAATTATGTACCTCTTTTCTGCACATGTTTCTCTAACTCCTTCACTTTGCTCCTCTCTCTAACTCTTTACACCCCTCCTTACATCCTACCTCTCTCCACATTACTTCATCTCTAATATTACTTTTATTATCACTTCTCTCCTCTCATTTTGTTATCTTCTGTTACTTCACATATGTTTTCCATTACCTCTCTCCTCACATCCCTCACTCCCCGTTATTTCCTACCACTCTTGCATTTCTCCCCTCGTCACAATCCTCGTCTACTTCCCTTGTCACTTCCGATATATTTCCCATTACTCTCCTCCTCACATTCCTAGTCTCTCCTCATTACTTTCTCACACTGTTGTATTACTTCCCTTCTCGCATCCCTCTTCTACATTCTTCCTCATTTCCCACCTATTTCACATTACATCTCTCCTCACATCCCTTCTATCTCCCTATTCTTTCCTTCCACTCTCATGTTTATATCATCACTTCCCTTCTCTCTCATTAATCTTTACTTCACTCTTCTCCCCTTTATTACTTTCCTCATGTCCTCTCTTTACTTCTCTCCACCATTATTAGTTTTTCTCCTCGAAAATGAAGGGTCCATTCATTCCGTTTCTTACTTTCTTCCTTTCCTATCATTCTCACTCCACCTTTGATAGTTTACTTTCCATGTTACATAGATGACCCTTTGCCATTTAGAATAAGGGAACTAAACATGTCTTGGTAAAGGCATTGTATACAAGCAAACGTAATTGCACGATTTTAAAACACAATTATCCATGTTGTGTGCATTGAATAGAGAGACACAGCAACAAAATACAGTAACATTATGTTCTTTTTCCTTGACAGAATCGCTCAACACATTGATTTAGTAAGAAACCAATCACTATGTTAAACTAATGGCATGAAAAAGTGTTAAGATGACAATAATTTAATAAAACAAAAGAGATTGGGAATGTGTAGACTGGAATCGCGTAACATGAATGAGAAACGAACAGATATATACAGAAGATGTCCCCATTAATACCTTAAACGTTTCGTTGTATTTATTCAGAGATTTCATGCATTACACTAAATATTTATTTTATTGATGTATGGAAGGATTATTAATATGCATTATATTAAATATTTATTTTTATTTGTAATAGAAGATTATATACATCGGGAACGGCAGTTAATGATTATATTCCAGTGAGTAATCCGGAAACTCATAATTTATATTCTAGTGCAGATGTAAAGTCAATCAAGTTTTTGCGGTTGGCTAATGGGCAGTACGCTCTTTTTCATTCCGCCAGTAACTAGTATAAATAAAACACATCGTTGGGCATTCGGTCCGGGAATGTTCTACGAGTGTGGAGGAGTATTCAGATGGCCTTCTGGAAGATGCAGATCTATGTCGTTCTGCTTGAAGCGAAAGAGGACACCTATGTCACGACCAAGGAATGGTGTGAGAGTTTCCTTCCCGCTAGGTTCCGTGAGGGGAGCTCGTCTTCTGAAAACCAGTTAATGTTCGTGTATGAAAACGTTGTAACCGGGTTTGCGGCGAAATTGACTGAAAGAAGAAGTTCAGGCGATGGGGACGAAGAAAGGATTTCTGCATGCTATTCTTGACGGTGACAGCGGCATCCACATCCAGACCACCCACACCCCCAGCTTTCTAGGAATACGTCGTTGCTCATCATCAGGACTGTCGTCCTCTCCTAATGATGGAGCCGGTACAGTCATAGGAGTGATCGATACGGGCATTAATCCCACGCACGTGGCTTTCCAAGGCGACGAATTGGTGCCTCCGCCGGAGAAGTGGAGAGGACAGAATAATTTTCTAGAACAGGATGTGAGGAAGAATACCAGATTAATAGGGGCCCGCAACTGTGTGTACGGGTCAGAGGGTCAACCTTTCGATGAAAATGGTCATGGGAGCCATACGGAAAGTATTGCCGCAGGTGACGCAGTAGGAATTGCACCAGGCGCCTCTATCTCGATTTACAAGGTTACTTCTTCCACAACTTGTCTCAGCTGCAACATACTTGCCGCTATTGATTTCGCAGTTGGCGACGGGGTTGATGTCCTATCCATATCGATTGCCTTCAACAAACCTCAGGAATATTACAATAATGTAATTGCGATCGGGGCATTTGGAGCGATGCGGAAGGGAATAGTAGTATGTTGTGCTGCGGGGAACAATGGACCAAGGTTTTACACCGTTTCTAACATAGGACCCTGGATGCTCACGGTCGCCGCTTCAACCACAGACCGCAGGATACAAGTGACTGTCATGATAGTCGAAGGACATGACTACGTCCATGGCGAATCTATATATCAACCTACTGATTACAACCCTTCACATTTTACCCTGGTGGAGATCGATAACTTGTCTGTGCCTTTAAGAAAGGTCGGTGTTGCCGGAAAAATTGTCTGTTGGAGGAGCAAATCAAGTTATTTTAATGAGACCGTAGTGCGGGAAGCGAAAAAAGCAGGCGCCCACGGTATAATCATAATGAAAAACGTCAGGCAAGGCAACACTATAACGGCAGAGTTTCACGCGCTCCGTGCGGCTCGGGTTAGCTATGAAGAAGGAAACAAAATATCCAGTTACATGCGAAGTACATCAAAACCTGTGGCTACTTTCATTTTTCAGGGACCGTCTACGATCAAAGAGGTTTGCATTTTTCTCTTCAAGAGGCCCGAGTCGCATCAGTCCAGGAGTACTCAAACCAGATATCACTGGTCCAGGTGTAAACATACTGGCCGCATGGCCTAAGGAGATCGCAGCGCCAGAGGCCCTCGCACTATCCTCTTCAACTTCACCAAATTTATGTACTTATAACATAATTTATGGTACGTCAATGGCCACCCCCCATCTTAGATGGTCGCCCGCGGCCATAAAATCAGCAATCATGACCACTTCTACCACAGTCAACAACATCGGGAAAAATATCAAGGATTTTATGGCCGCGGGCGACCACTTCTACTACAGCCACAAAATCTGTGATTTTTTTCCCGATGTTGTTCACTGTGGTAGAAGTGGGCATGATTGCTGATTTTATGGCCGCGGGTGACTTGTAAAGGTACAAAGCTGGGCGATTCCAACTACTACGAACCACCAAAGAAATATCTGGACAGAGATTTCCTGAACGACTTGATGATGTCTCTTGAGAATAGACTTGGAGAACGATTTTAAGTTGTTTATTCAGGTGTCTCATCTCAAAGAAGTCAAGAATGCAAAATAAGTATAAATTTCCACTTGTCCATTCTCAGAAGTATCCAGTGCTCCATTATAACAATATTCACTGCAAACAATATTAATATGGTATATTAGCATCATCGAATGTCAACACTACCGTATGACCAAAATGAACCAGCGCCAGTAAGGGTAACACAGTAAGAAAGGAAATGTTATTCAAAATTGTGCATTTGGTAGTTATTTGCTACCTCCACCAATATACATTGAGAGATCAATCCAATAGAAGTTCTCCATAACCACTATCATTCACATTTGAGTTAGAATAATACAGTTTCATATCAATAAATGACTATTTAACTTTGGTAAAATTGAAAGCCGTATTTCATTTCCTGGTCATGGGGTACAAGAAAATGGTAGAAGTTATCTGGTGCATACTTCGCAAATAAGGCGATGTTACCTCTTTTAAGGAAGAGGTCACTTCTTAACAACTCCAAAGCGTTAGCCTCATCAACAACATTGAAATAGATTCAATACACATGTATCAAAAATGGACTTTAACTTAGAGCTCAAAATGTGAAATTAAATCTGCCAACCAAAAATTTCATAATACAACCACCCTTTCGTATAACTAGTATGTTTCAGATTTACAAACATTAAACTTGTCTAGAGGAAAGACAACAGTAAAAATGCCCCTTGTAGAACATAATACCATACCTAATCAATACTCTATGCAGTCACTTCATAAAGCACCACTAGATCAGGAATTTGAAGTGAATAATGTACCCAGTAGCAAGATGAATATACGATGATTTTTCCCTCAATAAGAGAAATAAATATATACCCATAAGAGGAAACCAAATTGGCAGATGCATAGGCACATCATCAACATCACCATCAAGTTTTAGATGCACCGTAACAAAAAACATATTATGATAATCGAAGCCATGCCCCCAATAAGTAGTATCACAAACATAGCACTTAAACTAGAATATGAGGATGTCACGCAGGCGAATAGGCAAGAAGAGAGAGATCTTGGTGCAGATCAGATGATATCCCCAAGAACTCTTAAGCCTGATACTCTTTTAAGTTTCGAGCAAAGTTCATCCATGGTGTGCTCTCTAACTCTGTGTAGATGATCACAACATGCTAGGAGGGAGTCAAAGTTTCTTGGTGTCGATTCGCCTAGGAAGATCTCAAACTTCTGCCAGAAAAACCCTGCCAGTTGACTGGAAAAGATCAGGTGTTGCATCGACTCCGTATTGGGTACCTCACAACATGAACATCTAGAAACCATAGGAATACGTCATCTAACAATGTTATCATCGGCAGGGACTGCTCGATGGGTGACTTTCCACAAAATTGCACTGGCTCTGGGGAGACTCAGATTCCAGATCCAATCCAGGCACGGTCTGCTGGATGAGTCATAGAAGGCGGTTAGTTCCTTCTTAACTAACTGGATGGAGTAGTAGTCAATAGTCTCTGGGAACCATATAATCTTATCGTCGTCCTCGAAAATAGTTGGGGAAGTTCTAATGAGATTAATTTTAAAATCTATTTATGTATTGCTGGCTGAGATGACGAAATCACAGAGTGGTGTTGTGCACCACCTGAAATCCCAAAACGAAAGCTCACCAAAAACTCTTGCCAATGACCAGGACATTAAGGACTACTATTATCGCTTTTCAGATGGGGCGGAGGTCCTAACAAGAATTTCCTTGGCAACTCAAGTGTTCTGACCTTCCTATGAATACTTATCTACAGTGGATGTTATGTAGTCTTGTTCTTGTGAGTGTTATTCTAGTTTTTTGGCAAGGATGGAATGATTTATTGGGTGATTGTTCACCTGAATGTTGGTTGGTTGTCATTGAGAAGGAGGTTCTTTGATGGTTTTGTCGCTTGAGATGCTAGTTGAACTCATGTGAGGTTTGGTGGGGTAGGATGTTTTAATGTTATTTTGATGTTGTCTTGATTTTGTTGAATGGTTGACAGGGATAAGTTTCCTAGTTTAATAGGGTGTGAGATGCGGTGCTAAGACAAGTTTCCTTTTGCCTAATGGTGAACTTTACAATTTTAGCTATATATTTGTTTGCTAGAGTTGACAATGTAATCCATGATTCCCTCTTCTACCAAAGGAGATTTGAACCTGACATACTCCATCCCAATTTACTACAAGGATCCTTATATCAATCGACTAGCCATCTTTAACATTTTCACACATTGAGCCTTATATCTAGAATAAGGGAAGGCTGGTAAGGTAGTAGTGTAATGGACACCGACAATTTTTGAAAAGGTGTTAAGATTGTCATCGAAGGAGGGATGGGTCCAAGAGGGGTTTGGTACGAGTGGGAGGGAGTAAATTTGAAGGGGAGGGATGGACAATGGACGCTACGGGCATCACTTTGTATGTGGTACATCATGTTGTATATACATAGGTTCTTCAATAAGACAAAAGAAAATAGTTGTGGCATCACCAGAACTAGCCTAGCAAGAGAAATCAGACCTAATTTGGACATAATTTGACCTAACGTTATCTAAATTGGAACTAATGAGCTTTGTTTGTCCTAAATTGGCCAAAATCAGACCTAATTTGGCATGATATGACATAATCACACCTAACTTCCCTAATTTACTCTACATTGATCTAAATGAGCGATAATTTCGTAACATCAGACCAAATTTCCCAAAAGGTTTGTCTATCTATAATAATATAGCCACTAAACAAAAATTGGATTCAGGACAACAAGGCAAAATATAGTGATCCGGAAAAAGTATATTAATAGAAATAATTTTAATAAAAATGATATTTGGCACACAATAATCACAAGTTTTGAACACTAGGACATGTAAATTAACCATTAATATCATTAATATGCGAAAACAAAAATGTGAAAATAACATAAGATGCAAAATTCGATGAAGCAGGCTACAAAGTGCGCCCCGTTCGGTACATTGCTGCCTAGGCGGCCGCTAAAGCACGCCTAGGAAAGAGCCTTAACAAGAATGCATGCAAGCAACATAAGTTATTTTTCACATAGGTTATGTTTCAAAACATTGGTTACGTTGATATCAAGATTTTAGCAACTTAAAGTAAGGAAGACCAATACCAAGATTGGGTCATTAATTAAATGTGAGTTTGTGGCTAAAGTTAATAACAATTAAGTTCCACCGATTGATTCTATAATTCTGGAATCAAAAAATTATTGTCGTGGTTTCTATTGGAACTTCGTAAACTTCCATTATAATCAATCAAATCGATATTGAATGGGGAATTGAATTGTTAATGTACTATATATAGGAGATAGATATAATCTAGGAAAAATATTAGACCGTAGGATATCCCAAGCATGGATAACGATTTATAAAGCTTCTTCTAATACAACAAATTATCTATTGAACCAATAAGAAAAGAACAATGGTAACAAAGATATTGTTATTTTACTTAAAGCCATTCCCTCTGTACTTTTCAAAGATATTGTTATTTTACTTAAAGTCATTCCCTCTTACAATGACTATTGTTAATTTACTATAAGGTCATCCTTTCCATCTGTTTATGTTTGCCAAAAATGTGGTAAAGACAGTGTTCAGAAAAGCAGCTCATGCGCCGCTCCACATATAACTGTGCAGTGTTGTTTTTTTTTTTTTGCATGGACCGAATATGCAGCGTGTGGTCCGCATATGCGACCGCTTAGGCTCACATTTCATTTTGTGATTTAACTAAAAAATATGAATAAAACCTCAAATAAAATCAACCAAAATAAATGAAAACTTCTTCTATACGGTTGGTTTTAGATCAGATATTGAAATTGTGTACCTCGGAAATAATTTTGTTTTGAGTGAGTGGTGCACAATATATTATTACATTTTTCCATCAATGTTTCATATGCTCTTTCCTTTGCTCCTTTTTTCTTCAATGTTGCTAAGATTAGAACCTCTTGCACTTGCAACAGTTCTTGTTTTATCTTGTCTCTTGTATAAAAGGGGAATCTATTGCAGATATTAATTGGACATGTAATTTCTTTTACAAAGCATCAAATTTGTGTGCTGCCCAGGGAGTAATTTATAATCCCCACGACTTTTTCTCATTTATTTATTACTGACTTGACTTCTCCATACTATTTTGATGTTTTGATTTTGTTTTGGTGTTCTTTTTCTATTTCAACTTTAAACTACCATGTGTTTTGTTGATGTCGTTATTCCTATTGTGTTCATACGATAAATATTCTGCTATGAAATACATGTGTTAGTGTGTTGTGTTACTTTCATGTTCTAGTACATTATATAAACGTGGGGTTTTGTTGATTGATTTTTCTTCTTGATGATTGGAAAATATGAGTTTCTTCTTCCATGATAAAAAAATGATTTGGGGAATTTCACCCCTGTTAATGTAATCAAGGTAATCAGGAGGGAGAACGGCCAATAGCCAACACCAAAGGCTTTTTATCCCTACATGTAGTGCCCCACAGAATCTGGTGTGATTCAATCCCGCAACCTCTACTTCATAAGCAGTAGGCTTAACCAGCTGAGCTAGCTGTCAAGGACTTCGTCTTCAATGATGTAATGATATGTTAGCACATTTTGTCTATTAGGCTGCGCAACTAGATAGTATAAAATTTTATTACTATGATTATATTTTTAATTAAATATATGTATAAAATACAGAATTAATTCAAAAGAAATCGAAAAACGCATATACCCTGCTTATGCTCCCGCATTCCGTTTATACTCTATGCGGTACCCTAACCGAACGTATACCGCATAACACATTTTAGAACATTTGGGTAAAGGTGCTCATGTTTCTTTGTAATTCTTTGGAATTTTTGGATCATATTCTTCATAAATAAGACGTTAATTATGTGCTTGCATGATAAAAGCGATATATTCACCAAAAACAAAAAAGATGATAAATAATTAGTAAACCCAAAAACAACAACTAAATTTGTTGATCCCATGATTCAAGCAAGATGTAGGTGTAACTGTTAAATTACATTGAATTCAAATGACAAATTTAAGGACTTTTTCAAGAACAACAACTAAATTAATTTTGAGAGAACCAAATAAAGATATTGTGTTACATATCAATTGTCTACATCACTTTCAGACATGATAATGACATCAAAATTAAAGACATTTCAGTTACAAAACACCCATAAAAGAATCATGGTATCAACCAATCGCATGCAAGGTATGTTTCAACATATACTAAAAGGGGGAGCTGAGTAAAATAAGGAAAACAAAACTAGCAACATAAGTTATTATAATCGTTGAGGTACATATAGTTGTGCTTCCTCTTGGATGTAGTTACCTATTCGAATCATGCAATGGAAACCTAATACCAAGACACATAGAAGAAAGTAATAAACCTCCATTCCACGTTTAAAAGTAAAATTTTATTTAATGTTACAGATTAAAAAAAAAAAAGAAAATCAACTGTACATTTTCCTAAATCAAACATATAATAAAAACAATGTTTATAATATGTAGTCATACATGTAACTATTAAGAAGAATAGACGTACAATGGAGTAATTCATAAATGGACAAACTATACTTTATGATGTCTATGCTCATGGGAGAGACCATTTTTCATTGCTTAGAATTTCTTATAGTATATGATCACCTGACTCTCTTATTTCATTTTTATTTATGAAACCCTTTCTTTGACTATTTATTGTTTAAGACAACTACCGATCATATGTAATTAGACATCAGGTCCAGGACGACAAATCCCCATGCTACCCCCCCCCAAAGAGCATCATTCCCTAACAAGTAGTGGTCTTTGATCATTAATTGAGGTATGGTAATAATTTAGAGATTGATTACCTCAAGAGTATGCGACTTAAAATAGTATTTGTTCATTTTTTTCTTAATACCCTCGATGTTTTAGTGTTTGACGTAGACAAATGTAGTCTACTCTATTAAGTACTAGGTTGTTTAGGAGACGAGGGCATGGGCACCTAGGCATATATAGGTATTATTTTGTTTTCTTATTTTATTTAGTTATAAATTTATATACATTGAATTATATACAAATGTATATAGCTTTATCTTAACCTATGAGCAATATATGAATCAATAGCAATTAGAAAGAAAGGAAATAGAGAGAGGTAGAAACAAGAACATAGTTGTGTGGGAGATGGATGAACACGAAAAGAATAAAACATAGCAACAAGAATGTGGGGGAGACAAAAAAAGGATATAAGTAATACATATCTACAATTATAGACATTCAAAGAGTAACAAAGATAAGGTGGGGATAAAGAACAAAAGGAAAAAAAAGTATTGCAAGTCTTGCATAGCTGCAATGTTGCTATATGATGAAGGGAGAAAAAAAAGCAGGAGGGTAGTTACGAAATAACAATAAAGGCAGTAACGAATATAAGAAGATGAGATATAGGCTCGTATTCATACCACTAGCTGCCTAACTGATGCATATACAAATGCCCAAGCCGCCTAGGAGTCTAGAACACACTGAACAATAGTTGGGTGGGTGCCTATATTACCGTGAATAAGTATTACTGAAATGATACCATTGGCCATATTCAAATACTATATTGTGCATTTATCCATAGTTGTTGAGGCGCCCGCCACCAAGGGGGGTCCACCTAGCCTCTCACTTACCTAAAATTGAAAGTGAACGCATGGGCAAGCGCCTAGCACCGCCTAGGACAGCCTGGGCAACAGCCTAGGGATGCTTAGGGCGCACCATAGTAATAAGTTTCCCAATTTTACGAAAAATCAACGATTTTTCACAATGTTATAGGCTCCAGAATGGTCGTCACGATTAATACGCCTGTTGCCGATTTTTCATGACTTTTCACAATTTATTTCGCTTTTTCACGATTATTCAATTTTTCACGATTCTTCACGACTTTTCACGATTTTTCTCTCTTAAGTCACTTGCTTTTTTTACCAAATCATGTACACAACACTCCTGATATACACTAAACCTCCAACCCCCACTCCTCCAGATAGTTCATTGTTATTGCTCAACTATTTTTTTACTTCTTTTTCTACTTTTCACTCACTAAGATCGTATGTCTTGCTACCTTAATAGTTAAATGCATCAGATATGTATGTATATACATATCTACATACATACATTAATCTATATATATGTATATATACATACATATATATACTTATACAACCGACTTATTCGCGGTTATTTTTGTATAGTTGACTGAAATTTTATCGATTTTTTCACAACTTATCTCAATTTTTTCCGAATTCCAATTTTTTCCAGCCAGTCAAAAAATTGCCTATTCTCGAACTTCTCACTATGGGGCGCACGGATAGTCCGGACAACTTTTTTTCCTTTTTTTTTATTTTGGATAAAGTCATTTTAACATATAATTGACAATGTAAGTTCTTTTTAGGTTTTTTTAGCTATTATCTCACACTTGCATTGCTATTTAGGGTGTAGATCATAGAATTGCACATAAATACCTTATATATGTGATATAAGTTGTATTATATATAATATAAATATGCAAAAAATATTAAAAAATGGCAACAGGCGCCCAACCAAAGCATGCCATCACCTGGCCGCCATGAAAACTATGCATGTATCTTTAGGTTGTACACATAAAACAATAACCAAAGATAAAGAATCATGTAAACGCATTATGTTCATCACATCAAAACACACACATCACATATATATACAAAAGATTAGGTCATGTAGTTCTTATAACATTGCATGGAACAAGTTAGTTGTTGTAAACTGGTTTTATATAACTTAAAAAATACATCTCAGTTTATTGATATAAGTTCTGCATATACAATTTAGTTTATTGGCCATCAAATTTCCATACACTTTAAATTGTACATTTCAATTGTGGTGAAAAATGTTTACACTAGTTAAATAACAAGTTATTATTTGTTCTCTAATACATTTTTAGAACATCTTGCTCACCATGTTTCTTACATGTATTATAACTTTTCGACAACCCATTTAATTACATCCAGATTACATAGTACAGTAAAATCATATACATAATGCCTACTCGAATAGCGCAAAAAAATAGGTATTCCACTTTCACATTAAAGAGCATACAATGTGTTATTACATTCAAAGAATTTAGATTTCATTTTTGTATTGATATTGAAAAAAAATGGATTGCAGTAGACGACTTGTTTTCTATGCTACTCAACTAAGTAAAGGAGTGATGGACAAGGTAATAAATAATCATCACAAGCACAACCCATAAGTCTTGCACATAGGCCTTTGAATGGAACCTAGTTGGCTAAACCTGAACCTTGTAAAACTGATTTATAGGATATACTTTAAGCAAAGAATTGGTAATACCCAAGAAGAAAAAATATAGAAAGGAATTATGCTATTATGAAATAGAGCAGGAACATGGAGTAGCAAAGTTCCTTTTTCTGTACCAATGAGGAAATCAATATTCTTAGGCATATCATGATCTGCCCCAGAAAATATCTACGAGATTGTCCTACATACCTTTAGCCAATATACGTCTTAAATCTTGTGAGTGTTGTTGTTGCCTTCTCTGCTAATTGACTACATATAACTCAGGTGCCCCTCCATGTTGCCCCTGTTTCCGTCACCAGCCAAACAGAACTCCCTCAAAAATACTTTGGAGGAGGAAAACCGGAGTAAAGAGTGGATGGACATAGAGATTCGAGAGGGCTTGGAGGCATAGGAGATGTGATGGAGAGGGGGAAGGAGCAGGGGTCGAAGTGGTAGAGTGATCTGCAGGGGGTTGGAGTAGGAAAAGGTTAAGCGACCATGGGAAACCTCGAGGAATAGATGAGGGGGCAAGGAGGTGCATTGGAGGATAATGAGCGGAACGCCGCCCCATTTTGGTAAACCGAAAGAGGTCCAGGAGAGTCGCCACACAACACCGGGAGAAAAAGGGGTGCTTTGTTGGGTGGAACAATGACGATGCTTTCAGTAGTTGACATATGCGATTTCAGCGATCAGATTAGATTTATGGCCTTTGGATCAATATTGCATTTTTTGGTGGCGGGAAAGTTTGGTGGGGATTAGGTATTCCATCCCCCAATATCACTTACTTAAAAGTCAATTGGAAACGTGTCATTTTATTTCAAAACCAGCGTCACTTCAAACCTTATTTTCTATTACTGCTGCCTGTTCTTTCCTTACGCTTTGATGGCATATCAGAAGTCCTGGACCTTGCCACATGGATAACAATGTCTTTGATCCTAGATTTAATTAGTTATTATCGGATCACGACCCTTGCCTTACATTTTTATAATATCAAATCTCCAGCTACATGGCAAACTGTTTGATCGACAACAAATTTATTTTTTCTATGGTAGAATTGTAACAAAAGAGGCTTTATCAGGCCCTGCAAATATGCTTTTCCATTTCAAACATGTAGAAATTAATGTTCTATGTCCAGCTAAAGCCCGTACCTTTATTTTTATTTTTTTTGTCTACAAATCATTTTAGCCACTAGACAACATACTTATAATAACATCTCTTATGATAGGCTCAATCAACCGTACATAACAACGACTCTTTGCATTGTTCATTCTGTTATGTCAGGGACTAACACTCTGCTTGCGTCTTCTCAAATAGTTGGGTTGTCAACGATAATCAGAACCTCTTTTTTTAAAAGTTAGGTAAAACTTAGTTATTGAGCAAGCATATTCTCCCATTTGAAAATATGTATTCAAGCATCATGTACCGATTAGCGATGTTGCATTTACTTACATGAGATTCTAATCTGATCCACAATCACTCTTGGGATGTTTATCAACTTACATGCCCGGTGCCAATATATTTAGACTTATAAAAATGTCTCTCTAAACTATCCCACTGTCTTCCATGTTCCTCTAAAAGCAATAGACCCAAAAGAACCTTGGATAATCTTAGAATGACCGATCAGATACAAGACTTCCCAAACGGTCATAATATACTTGATTGGCTATTTAAGGAGATCCATAGGCACACTCAAAAGCTGATCAGACTTTTACCCTTCTTACTACGAAAATGATTTCCTTATGTGTGGGAAACATCACAAACGGTTGTTACATGCAGGAGTATGTGGAGGTTTGAGAAGTTCTGAGTGGGGAGGAGCAGTTTTGGTGGGGGAAAAGGTTTTGGAAGGGTGCTGTGGCAATATCATGACATGGTAAATTTGTGGTGTCAAACAATACAATGTGAGTGATGGTTAGAGAGACAATATGAGTGGAAGAGGAACAAGAGACTTACTGACCCCTCTTTTTTTGGGAGAGAAAAAATGAAAAAGGAAGTAATGAGGGAAGTAAAAAAATAAACATGGAGGGAAGTAATGCAAAAGAGGAGGGAAATGATGAGAGTAGAGGAGGGAAGTTGAAGGAAAGAGGAAAGTAATGTAGATGAGGAGGGAAGTAACTAATAAGAGGAGAGATGTTATGGAAAAGATGAGGGATGTAATGGGGAAATTTGTAATAAGTGATGAGGGAAGTGATGGGAAAGAGGAAATTGCTGGGGAGAGAGAATTTCAGTGAGGGAAGTGATGGGAAAGAGGACGAAATTGAGGGGGAGAGAGAACTTAAGTGAGGGAAGTGATGACAAAAGGAGAAAAGTGAGGAGAAAGGTAATGAAAAATAAAGATTGGGCACAAAATGATCAAAATTAGGAATGGCAACACAAAAATTAAGCAAAAATTGATAAAAAAATGGGCACAAAGTTGTCCAAAACAAAGATCAGGCACCAGCGTCGAAATATCAGAAGTGGGCTTCGAAAGACAGAAAATGAGCGCAAATTGGTCGAAAGTGGGTCAAAACTGTTCAAAACAATATTGTGCGTAAAGTGACAAAAAGCGGGTGTTGAAAGACCAAAAATAGAGGTAACTTCAAAATTAATGGGCGCAAATACATATAAAGTAGTCATTTAAGGGTCTACAACAGTCACATATACACACAAAATAGGCGTGTTTTAGGGCACAAATTTAACATTAATGGGCACAAAAGCACATAAAGTAGACGTAAATTCAACATTAATAGACTTGTATTCACCATTAATAGGCACATATTTTGTGTTAATAGATACATATTCACCATTAGTAGGCGCATATTCACCATTAATAGATGTGCGCCCGTCGTAATAGGCCCATATTCACAAGCCCAGAAATGTGACTGTCACCAAAAAATTGGTAAATATGTGCCCAAAAAATTGAGATACGCCTAGTTATTATTGAACACCGAAATAGGTGCATAGTCACCATTAGTAGGTGATGCCTAGTTATGGAACACTGTTAGTAGGTGCATTGTCACCATTAGTAGGGGTGTATTCAACATTTGTACACACATAAAAATGGTAAAAATGTGCCCGAAATTTTAAATACACATATTTGTTGAACACAATTAATAAGTGCACATACAACATTTGCACGAGTGCATTCACCAGTTGTAGGTACATATTCACCATTAATAGTCGTGTATCCCACATTATTAGGTGTGTATTCACCATTGGAAGACGTATTTAAGACTTTCCTCTTCTTTCCTCATTTGAAGGCAAAAATTCATCATTAATATATGTGTATTCCACATTAATAGGAGCACATTCACCATTAGTAGGCATATTCATTATTTCCCTCTTCCCTCCTCTTTTTCACATATTCACCATCAATGGGGACGTAATCCGCACCAATAGGGGCTAATAGGCGCGCATTCCATGCTAATAGGGGTGCATTCACTATTGGTAGGTGCATTCATCATTTTCCTCTTTCCTAATTACTTCCCTCTCTTTTCTGTAGGCACATATCCACAGGTTCCCAGATATAGTTTATACACACCTAACTTACCTCCTCTGCCCTTATGAATTCCCTCTTTTATTTGATCTCTCTCCCAAAAAAGCTCATAAATGACAAATACACGCCTAACAATGGCTAAACGCCAAAAAGTGGTGATGTGTGTCCTTATCACTTCCCTCACTCTCCTCTTCTACACACACTCTCTCCTTTTTATTTTCTCTCTCCTAGTAATCACTCTCGCCTCTATTTTCTTCCTCTATTAGTATTTTGTCTCCTTGTGACGGTGGAGTAGGTTGATAGGGTGACAAATTGACTAGTTAGCATAGTAGCAGCAGATGAACTGACTCTAAAGGGAAAATGATGAAAAAGAGACAATGTGAATAAAATTGGAGTGTACATTATTTCCCTCCTTTGGCCACCACTAAATCATATCGATGATGCACTGACCAGTACAAGTAGGTATGGAAATTGGATGAGTTTTCAAAAACCCGACCCACACTTGACCTAACCATGGGTGGCGAAAGCACCCAGCATCACCCGATTCAGATTGGGTTGGATCCATTTTGTTTTAGGTTGGGAGGTCACACTTCAAGTTTGTAAAAAAAAATTACCAATAATTATAGTAGAGTATCTTTTATGACTTTCGGGTCTAATAGGATCTGATTGGTTTCGAATCGTATTTGGCGGGTCTGAGTCCACTCGAATCCATTAGGATCAGATCCATTTTAGAGTTGGGTCTATCTAGGTCAAGTCCATTTCGGGTTGGGTCCTGCAAAATGTAAATCAATTTCATGCCTAGACCCGACCCATCCACAACTAACATGAAACCAAACGACCCAAAAAAATTCAATACGAGAAAAATACCAAAATGAAAAATTGAAAAATAAAATCTACTACTTGTAAGGATGGTAAGTGTTTGAAGGTCGTTGATCATCCCCATTGTCAGCCAATTAATTTCAGCTATGAATATTAAATGTCCAGTCGTCAAAATGAAGTACGATTAAAAAAACATCCTCAGCACGTAGCGAGCACCGCAACAACACCTATTTGTTGTTTCTGTCCATGCCCACCACCTTTACTTTTTCATCTCAATTTCTAGACTTTCGTTTTCTTCTTCTTGCATCTTCCATTACCCTTCACTCACTCCAGGCTTGCTCAAATGCATGCCTACCTTGATTCTGAAAGCAAAGCGCCATGCTCCCATCTCTTCCCCTACCACCTATCTATGGCAGACACCGCCGTCGTGGCACTTTGTGGCCACTGCTATTACAGCACCGACATCATTGGCGTGCATCTCCAGCTTGGTGCCCCTCCTTGGAAGAGCTCGTGTTGGTAGACGTTCCTTCTCACCTGCTGGTGTTACATGAGACAGTGTTTGAACCAACGCCACTTCAAATTGGTCATGGTAGTTTGGTATGATTAGCAAGGTGTAATGGTGGGATGCCCCGCTTAATTTTAGTTTGCATGTTGGCTATTCGGAGTTGGGACAGAGTGGGCATACGACTGCATGTAATTCGTACACGCATAGGACTCCCAGAAATATTTCCTGTATGCCCAAACTGCCACCGCCTTGCATGCATCTTCTTGACAGTGCAGTACCCAAATATTGTACGGATGGTGATGGTCGAACTACCCAAAATTGCAGCCCCCTTGGTGTGCATTTGCTTGACAGTACAATATCCAAACACTGTAAGGATGGTGAGGGTTGGACGACTCCGTGAAGCCCAATAGAAGTAGCATACCACGAGGCTTTCCTCGCACATCCCTTGTTGGTGCTAGTCGATGGTGGTCGTGTGCTGCAGAGGCGACGACCGACAACACTGAATAGGAAATGGTTCCTTCTTGGAGTTGAGTGCAAGACCTACAGACTTGTTTAGTTACAACTTCGACAAGGTCATTGCTATCCTGGCACAGGTGACGGGCGCACACGAGAAAGAGTCAAGTTTGTCCAAGTTTTCCCACTGAGGCAGCAGCGCCCCGACATTGCGCAACAACCCAATAAAATCTATATTTTCATGTTGGGCGCGGGTAGGATCAAGTAGGGTAAAATTACCATGTCGAGCCCATGGTACTAAATATCCTCGACATCTGGTGATATATTTGTATGTCTACGCCTGTCGATGTCGAAACCTGGTAAACTTCCATGCCCCATTGGTTGTCAGCTTGTTGACATGTGTCAATGAATTCAGCCTAGTTGGTGATGAAATCGACTCAACTAGATCAAAACCTCCCATATTCTCTATGATTTTTGTAGTTATTATTGTTGCACACATAGTGAAGGCATAAAGAAACTTGTAGGAAACCATTTTCGACATTGAGATGACCATTTCCTTGGTTTCTTTTTAGAGAGTAATGAAAAGTTTATTCCTCTACTAGATCTCCACAAGTTTTGTATAATTTGGTGTAGATCTAATACCATTTCACCTCTCTTACTTTTCCCCTAGTTTACAAGTTGAAATATTTCGAAACAAACTCATGTTTTTTCATTCTAGAATGTGATCCAATTGGGATTTCCGTAGATACAGAATACCACATATATACAACAGATTTAAGTTCTAAGCATTTCATATTGAAGATTATAGATGGAGTATGTGTTTCATAACAATTGATGGTTTATGCAAAATTCCCTCACAATCTTATTATCTTTTAGCTTATATTTGCATCAAAGTGTTAGTCCACACCTAACTCAAAGTTTCCTTACATTTTACACAAATTTCCACTTCCATTTCAGTCGTAGTTGACACTAAGATGACTTATTGTACATTTGCATGTGACTTTGTCTTTCTACATATGTAAACCGGTATGGATGGGTAGATATAAACATGTATTTCGTTTTTAAGATAGATTTGATGAAATATTTCAATTTTCATCATGAAATCACTATTTTAGCTTATTTTTTTCAAAAATGCATCATAGTTTGGTTGTAAAAATCCTCGAAGTTTCCTCGATGTTTCCACAAACTTCCACTTCCACACATGTTGAAGTCGAAGTCTTGTTCCATGAGCTGTGTCGCATGGGCCAGATTCGGATGCCAGATTTCACCTCGCCCACTACATTATAATATATATCTTTCTATATTAATATGTATACTACTATTAAAAAGTGACTTTGTTTACACATTTAAATTTGTGATATATTTCACTATTCTGAAATGTTCTAATCAATCACAATTATGCAAATTATGTGAGTTGTGAGTTCAAATGCTCTAGTTTCCCTTTTAGCTCTCTCTTCTTGGAATTTTACTCCTCCCTTGTATTCATTTTTTGAGTTTTTTAACCCCTCTAAACTACCCATAAATTCCCCCTCCTTAATACAAAATCCTATTGAACCCCCTCTTCTGTTAACAAAATTCCGAAAAGCCCCCTCCGTAGACCTTTTTCAACTTACACTGTTCCCTTTGTAAACTTCTTTCAACTTACATTTCGTTCTATTTTATTGCTTTGTTGGACTACTTTTAAGTTAATTAAATGTCAATCTTGTATACATTGTTATTCAATTAATATATGACTTTATATAATTGTTAATTTACCATTACTACTAATTATTATTTTAGTAGTATATAACATTTTAATATTTTTTTCTCAATCAACCAGTTTGAGCATACTAATTCTAAAATTTTTGGATATTTCATGTATCGTCTGTGTGGGTTTTGGATAGGTCAAATTTTGATCAAATAGATTGAAATCGTGTCATATACAGTTAGGATTATGTTCAGTTTCAGGTTTGACATATTTACATTTTATTTTAATTTAGATTCATAATATATATTTTATATGAAGTTTAGGCCATGATGAGTCAGGTCATTTTTTACGGGTTGGTCAGTACTAGACCTATTCATATTTTATTTTTTATAAAGAATTTTCCCCTCGTACCAACCATGTAACAAACAACATTTTTTAAGTTCTTCCCATCGCCATACACATGTTACCAAACAACAAATTTTAACAATTTTTCCATCACTAACTGTCCCCATCACCATCCTCATCCCCATCACCATCAATTTTTTCACCACGTAGAAAACACAGCCTAAGAAAAAAGATGAGAAAACAAAAAAGTCGTGCTCAATGGCGGAAAAGGAAAAAAATGTGAATAAAATTGGAGTGTATATTATATCCCACCTTTGTAGGTACTACACCTATTAAATATTTTTATTTTTATAAAGAATGTTTCCCTCTACATCTTTATAACCATTTGACATATAGCATCTTTTTAGTTCTTCCCATCCCTAACCCATAGCCATGCACATATTACCGAATAACACATTTTAATAATTTCTCCATCACCAATTGTTCCCCTCCCCATCACCACATTCATCCCCATCACCATCAATTTTTTAACCACGTACAAAACACAACCTAAGGAAAAAGATGAGAAAATGAAGGATTCCTGTTGAATGGCGGAAAAGGAAAAATTTTGTGAATAAAATTGGAATGTACAATATTTCCCACCTTTGGCCACCACTGAATCAAATCGACGCTTCACCAACAACTATTGGTAGACATGGTGATGGGACATGTTTTTGGAAACCCGAGCCACACCTGACCTAACCTGACCAGGAGTGGTAAAATATTCGGCCTGACCCACTTCGGATCAGGTCAGATCCATTTTGTTTTGGGTTGGGATCAAGTTTTGAGTTTGAATTTTTTTTACTAATATTTTATATGTTTATGACTTTCAGGTCTAATACAATCTGATTGGTTTCGCGTCGTATTTGACATGTCTGAGTCCACTCGGATCCATTTGGGTTCGGTCTATTTTAGAGCCAGATCTATTAGGGTCTGAATCTATTTTGGCTCAGGTTCAGCAAAACCTAACTCAATGTCAAGCCTAAACCTGACCCAGCAGCAGTTGACATGAAACCAAATGACAACAAAATCCAATCCAAGAAAAAATTCCAAATTAGAAAATTTCAAAAAATAAAATTTGCTACTTGTAAGGATGGTAAGTGTGATAAAGGTTGTTGATCATCCTTGTTTTTAGCTAATTAATTCCAGTTCAAAATATTAAACCCCACATCGCCAGAATGAAGTACAGATAAAAATCAGCATGAGCACGTAGTAGCACCGCAACAACACCTATCTGTTGTTTCTTTCGATGCCCACCACCTTTACCTGTTCATCTCAATTTTAGGATTTCCATGTTCTTACATCTATTATTACCTTTCACTCACTCTGGGCATTTTCAAATGCATGCCTAGCTCGGCTTTGAAGGCAAAGCGCCCTACTCTCATTTATTCTCCTACCCCCTGGTTATGGCAGACACCATGGCCACTACTATCAGTGCGACAATGTTTCAACCAACGCCACTTCAAACTGACCGCAATGGTGGGATGCCCCACGTAATTTGAGCGTGCATGTGTCGTTAGTTGTTCAGAGTTGGAACATAGTGGGCATACAACTACCCATAATTCATACGTGGCCACTGTAGTTACAACACCGACACCACCAACATGCATCTCCACCCGAGTGTGCCTTCTTAGAAGAGCTCATGCTGGTAGTCACTTCTTCTCACATGTTGCTACTATGTGCGACAGTGTTTCAATCAACGCCACTTCAAACTGACCGCAATGGTTTGGTACGATTTGTGAGGTCCAATGGTGGGATGCCCCACATAATTTGAGCGTGCATGTGTCGTTGGTTGTTCAGACTTGGAACAGAGTGGGCATACAACTACCCATAATTCATACACACTAGGCCTCCCATAAATACTATACGCATATGCCCAAATTGTCGCCACCTTGGCAATGCAGTACCCAAATATTGTATGGATGCTGACAGCTGGACTACCCAAAAAAGCAGCCGCCTTGACATACATCTTCTTGACTATTGAGAGTAGCATGCCATAAGGCTTTCCTTGCACCGCCCTTGTTGGTTCTAGCCAGACGAGTAAGACATTTGTTGTAGAGGCGGCAGTCGACGTCACTAAATAGGAAATGGGTCCTTTAGGGAGTCGAGTAGGGGCGAGCATTCGGTTAATTTCGTTAGTGAAGGTTAATTCAGTTAGGTTAAATGGTTAATTTGTAGTTTGAGATTTTAACCATTAACCTATCAGAATTAGTGACAATTAATTCGATTATGGTTAATCGATAAATGGTTAATTCAGTCGATTAATTTGGTTAACCAAATAACAATATTTGGATAGTATTGTATGAAAATAGCCATAAAACATTAAACCATTGTTATATTATAGTCTTATTGCATATACATATAGCGCTATATAGTTCAATAAAACTTGAATATTGTGGAATTTTTTTGAAATAGAAGTACTATCTATGTATCACGGTGCAGGACTTTGACTTTGTGTTGACTTCACCAGCTGTGGAAGTGGAAGTTTGTGGAAACCTCGAGGAAGTTTAGACACAAACTTCGACAAACTTCGATGCTGATTTTTGAAGAAACGTGAATTTGAAGGAAACTTTGACTGAAAACTTGTAATTATGTTATATCTTTATCTTATAATTGTTAATATAACAAAAATACATGATTCATTAGTCTCTAACCCTAAGTAGGTTGATAATATGATGTGTTGCTTGCAATGGTCAAACATGCAATACACATACAAATACAGTTCAAGTGTTGAACAAATGTATTAAATACAAATAAACAACCAAATAGTAGTCATAAGACCCTCTCTAGGAAAGAGTGGCAGCAACAAACATAGGACTTGATATTAGAAGTTGTGAAGAGGATTGAAGGTGACACTTATGCATTATATGGTTGTCAGTGCACTAGTTAGTATTAATGTTCTGAGTCGTCTCAGTTTCGCCCCAACTTCGCCAACTTCAAGGAAACTTCAACACCTTCGGAGCAGTTGAGACAAAAACACACAAAAAATCAACTTTGACGAAATCAGAGAAACTTTGCCCCGAAGTTTTGACAAAGACAAAGTATTGGGGATTCGACATTGCCTAGGCTCGAAGTTCAAAGTTTCGACAAAACTTTGCCCAAATTCGCCGAAGTTTAGTTCCATGCTATGTATTATTATGTAGGATATTTTTTTGAATAAATTGTGGTTGCTCGGTTAATTCGGGTAACAAAATAGAAAATACTTTTAACCTAAAATTTAACTATTTAACCAATTAACCAAAATAAAATAACAAATTAACATAATTAACCATATTGTCCAAATAAAATTAACCATTCTGTTAATCAATTTGTTAACTGAATTTTGCTCACCCCTAGAACGAGTGTAGGGTCAATTTTCTTGTTTGACTACAACTACCACCTGGTTCCACTGCAAGGGCCATTACTATCCTAGCACAGGTGATTGGCACACCTAAGTAGGGTCTGCCCAAGTTTTCTCATTCAGGCGACAGAGCCTGAATGGCCTCGCCTCGACATTGCCCAGTAACCCAATAAAATCAATATCTTTGGACAGGGAGCCAGTAGAATCAAGTAGAGTAAATTACCATGTTGAGCCTTTCTAGTTATATTTATACTACTTGTAAAAGTGATTTTGATTACACGTTTACATTTGTGCTATTTTTAACTTGTCTGAAAAGCTTTTACCAATTACGTTATGTGAGTAGAGTTATAATATTCTAGATTTCCCTTGAACTCTCTCTTCCATGAATTTTTCTCCTCCCTTATAATCATTTTTAGAGTTTTTTAAACTCCCCCACAAGTACCCTTAAATTCCCCTTTCCTTATACAAAATCCTAAATAACCACCTCACTCTTAACAAAATTTCAAAAAGCCCGCACCATACACCTTTTTCGACTTAAATTGTTCCTTTTGTTAACTCTTTTTTTCTGTTTCTTTTTTTTTGCTTTGTTGGCCTATTTCTTTGTTAATTCAATGTCCATCTTGTATGCATTTGTTATGCAATTACTATATGATTTTATATAATTGTTATATTACTATTACAACTAATTATTATTTTAGTAGTATATAACGTTAAATTTTAAACCTCGGCCAACCAAATTTTGAGCATAGTAGCTCTAAATTTTTGGATATTTCATTTGTGGTCTGTGTTGGTTTCAGATAGATCAATTTTAATCAAATCGATTGAAATCATGTAAAATCTAGTTAAGATTGGGTTTAGTTTTGAATTTTGCCATATTTAAATTTTATTTATATTAAGATTCACAATATATATATATATATATATATTTATATATATATTTATGAATTTTAAGTCATGATGAGTCATGTCAGTTTTGTATGGGTGGGTCAGTACTCAGTACGGATAGGATTTATACAATTCAAGTTTATGTTAAATTTTGATTTAGGTTGAACATATCCTAATCAGGTTGGGTTCGCAAAACCAACCCTCTTTCATGCTTAATTTTAAACCCATGTTTAAAATGTTGATTTTGGTCGGCGAGAGTTGGCACACTGGTTGAGGCTCGGGGGCCCCTAACAAAGGGTCACGGGTTCGAAACCCAACTGCAACACTCTCGGAAATGAATTGAGCGTGTCATGTCAGCCGACCTCTGATCTGGCTTAAACGGGTTCTTGGGTTTGCACGCTATCCGAGGGTCCCCAGGTAGGCGTCGGGCGCAGCCCAACGGCGTCCCTGGGTCATCAAAAAAATGTCGATTTTTATGTCATTTCGGTTGGTCCAGAAACAGAAATTTATCGAAATTTCGACTCCAATTTCGATATTTTACGCTTTTTCGACACAAGTAGTTGATGCAAATTTTGACGTTTTCGATGACCAAAAAAAGGAATTTAGTCATATTTTTTTACCATGATGATCTATATACATAAATACACCTAATTATACAATAATATCATATGTTGGTATGGGGTAGGGGGCTCCTATATTTTTGAGTGAAAATACACAAAACTGTTTCGATCAGGATTTCGATGATGCAATGTATACATACATATATTCTTATGTAATAACATGTTAGATCTTATATTTTGGATTGAATCAACTCAAGGGGGTCTCCGACATTTATTTAGGATTTTTAAGATATTTTAAAAAAATTATAATGCAATAAAAAATCGAAATTTTGGCTATTTGGATAGGTCCATTTTGATGTCTGGTAGTGGTCAAAACCAAAATTTTGACCGAAATTTTAAACCATGTTTTAAACATATTGAACTAAGTGGTCTAAATTTGGGTTTGACATTTTATTTTATTTCTTATTAATGTTCGAAATAAAATAGTTTGATGTTTGGCTCATGACGAGTCAGGATAGATCTATAAGTGTTTGGGTTTGTTCGATCAGGGTTTTTACAACTCCAATTCGAGTCGAGTTATGGTGGTAAGCATATCACAGTCAGGTTGGATTTGGTTTGAACATATTTGTATGAATTTGAGTTAGAAGCATCACCCAACCATGATATATTCGACCCAGACTAGTAACTAACTCAAACAAGAATCATAAAGATCTTAATCGAACTAAGAAAAAACTCAAAATAATTAATACTAGACTATATGATTAACATACCTTATATTAGTAGAATAATAATTTATACTAGATTATATTGCATTGAGGGAAACATAAAGAACATAGAAAAGGCTCATATATAAATATATACATATATATACATACATATATATATATGTATCGGGTGACGGACTGTGGCGGGCAAGGCTCCTTGTCAGGTAATAGCTTGCAGTCTTTCAGAGCTTCCGCGCGACACTCATGTGTCAGGTTGCTGCCATATCGGGCAGTGACCGTGACGGATAAAGGGCGCGTCGCTTCGCCGTTTGATGGGTCGGGGCGGTTAGCTTGTTGTGGATGGGTCGGGATGGTCCCATTAGCATTCTTTTGGTGGAGAAATAAGAGAAACTCTGCAAAAGATAGGAAATATTATCAGGAGCATAGTGGGGATTATTTCTATACAATAAATAAGATAAAAACAGAGAGATACGTCAGTTTGGAGGCACTTTTGATAGCAAAATATAGGCTCTAGCAGCCATAAAATGGGTGTTATCATTCTCATTCCCCTAGCTTAGAGCATTGTTCCCACTCTATTTGGCCACGAAGGTGTTGTCCCAAGGTAAAAGTGAGTGCTTACCTTGGTGAAGAAGGCTCCTAGGGTTCCAAATTTGCTCTATTTAGGTTTTCTAAAGCTCCTTCTTGGCGATTTCGACCAAAAATAGTAAGTTTTCTCCTTTCCTTCCCTATTTGCATGTTGTTAGTATTCCTCCCACCTTCTTCAAGGTCATAACCATGACCTTCAATGGTAAAACTCCACCTAGAACCCTAAAGCATCTCATCTCCATGCTCTTCTGCTAGGGTTTGCACCTCTATAGTGGAAAAGGTGATCTTTGCTCAAGAAAGGAGTTTGGCTTGGAGCAACCAAACCTTCTAATCTCAGGATCCTTGATGTTTGGATCTTCTTACCTTCCTATAGGTGAGTTTTGTTAACCCCCTTCTCATATATTGCTTACTACATGATTAAAACTCATGCTTCTATGTTTAAAATCGATGATTTCCATTTCTTTATACCATGTTCTTCTAGTATTTTTTAGTTTCTTATTGTTTTACCTTCTCTAGAAGCTCTAGTTTGGTACCTATGTGACTTCAAACCTGATCTTGGGTCAAATGGTGTTTTCTCCCTCTCCTCTCTTTTCAATTATCTCGATCGGTTTGATGATGTGGCAATTTCCTATTGGTTAATATTGAAAAATTCATATCTTCTAATCTGCTTATATAAATTTGACAAATAAATATGTTTTGGAATTGGAAAATTAATATCTATATGATAAAAAATATTTTCAAGGTCTGATTTCATGGTATGACAAAGGGTGGTTTTGGTATAATAAATTTGATGCATAAAATCTATAAAAAATACATCTTAATCATCAAACCTGCAAAATTAATATAAAAATACATTTTCTTCATCAGAAGAACCTAATAAGTTTATTGGTGATATTTTCAAAATCTAAATCTGAGTTTTGCTAAAAAATTCAAAAAATAGGGTTTCTATACATTAATGTGCACTATGAACTCTAATACATGTTAAAACATTGAAAATAGGTAAAGTGGAATTTGGACTCAATTAAAGTGGTGAAAGTTAGTAATCGATATTAGTCAAATAGGTATGTATAATCCCTCTTTATTATGTGCATTCCTTACACCCTATGTTTGGATAATCACAATCAAACCCTATATTTCCTTAATGAGGCTTTAATGAACCATATTCTCTCTATTCATCATTCTTTTGCTAAATTGCCTCAAAATCTATAACAATATTATTTTTATTGTGTCTTATACCCCACTGCATATTTTCATTGATATGATGCTTTTACTTTCCATGATTTTTTTATAGCATGTTGATTTTATGGACTATTTAGCTATAGTAGTGGTACTTATGTACAACCCCCCATAGATAGGGCATGTATTAATTCACCCTGGGGAATGTCTTATTCTTCCCCATAAAAATATGTGTAGGTGACTGGAAATGTATTAATTCTCCCCTCGCCTATAGGTTGAGGTCTGGTAGGTGCCTCAACGCTACTTAGTTAAGGTAGTCATAATTATCATACATGCAACCCTTTTATTATATATTTTTATCACAAGCATTTATTTTGATTATGCATCATACTCTTGTTCTCTTCATCTTATGATGAAAACTAACCTTTATTTACATATTTTATTTACCTTGATATCCTATTCTTTTTTTTTTTTGGGAAAATTTGGGTAAGTATATTCCAAAACCCCCGAGAGGGACAAAATTACAAGCCACACCCTAACATGGGGCTACAAGTTCCTAGGAAATGGTTACAACAAATCCCAATTCCTAGCAATTATAGGAGGTACATCAATCATTGGTTTAAATGAAAAGTACATTCTCTTGATTTCCAAAGCAAGATGATTGAATATGATAACGAAGTCCGAGAAGCCTCCATTATGTAGTCTCTTGTTGCGTTCAGTCCAAATAAGGTGAACTGCACCGGTGATAGCCCAAAGCTCAATGATTCTAGCATGCTTGGATCTCCTACCGAGCTCAGTAAGACATTCATGAAGAGAATAAGAAGTTCTAATGATAAGTTTAAGTTGTGCTCGACCCCAGATTTATCTCCAGTATTTGCAGCCATCAAACAAATGAGATGTCGAATCACTGTGTAAACCACACAATAAACATGCAGGGACGAGGGCTCCTGACCAAGAGCAGATTTTTTCCCAAGTAGGAAGAATGTTGTTAAGAGCTCTAAAGCAAGTAAGGCTCCACCTAGGATAGTGCCTGGAAGACCAAAGATTATCAAAGATTTTATCAGAAGGTCGCCGTTGTCTGCAATTGTTCCAGAGATCATTGTCCGCCCACAAGGAGAAAGACGGCCAAAGGGCCACCATGCGCTTGTGACAAGTAGAGCCACAACTAGAAGGCACAGTCAAAGAATTGCCATATCTGCTAGTCATCCATATGCTCCATATGCTTTGTGTTTGAGTGAATATTTTGATGCGTTGCAAAGTGTAGAAATCAGCAAGCTCATCAAGTCTTTTGAATCCAAGGCCACCTTCAGAAAGAGGGTATGCCAAGCGAGCCCAACAAGAAGGATGCGTGGAGCTGCCCCAAAGGAAATCCGAGAGAAGTAATTCCATCCTACGTAACACAGCAGGAGGAATATCACCCATACGAAGCCAATAGCTAATCAAACCCATAGCACAATGTTTGATAAGGACTATGCGACCAGCCATAGAGATTTTAGAACTCGGCCATCTTTGTATCATATCTCTCAATTTGTCCAAACATTCATGATAGTGACGCCTTCTAAGATTACCACCTGCCATAGGGAATCCCAGATACTTAGATGGCCATGTGCCTTGCTGCATACCCAGACAATTGATCAAGGCATCTTTGTTGCGACATGAAGAAGATAGAAAAATATGGGTTTTATTTGGATTACATTTCATACCAGATGTATCACCAAACTCATGCAGAATTTTCTTGAGATTGACAAGGCTACGCATACGACCTTCAGAAAAAATTAGAACATCATATGCAAACAGAAGGTGGCTGAGAGCTTTGGTCCTGTTGATAGGATAGCTGCGAATAAGCTTGTTGTCATAAGCAACCTCAATGCATCTACTGAATCCTTCCATAGCCAGAGCAAAGAGTAAAGGTGACAAAGGGTCACCTTGACGAAGACCATTAGAGCTTTTGAAAAACCCCACCGAGGAACCATTCAACAGTAGAGAAAATGATGAGGTTTCCACACATTGCTTAAGAATAGAGATGAACCTATCATTGAAGCCAAGACCAAGAAGACAGTCCCATAAATAAGACCAGCAAACAGAATCAAAAGCCTTAGTGATATCCAACTTAATGCAAGCAGCAGGCGGGCTGTTCTTCTGGTTAAATTTAAGAGTAAATTCAGCCGCAAGAAGAGAGCAATCCTCAATACTTCTACCTTTAATAAAAGCGCCTTGAAAAGGAGAAACAATATTAGGTAAAAGATTGGCTAGCCTTTTGGATATGACTTTTGCAATGACTTTATAAAGCATTGAGCAGCAAGAGATGGGCCTATAGTCTGCAGGAGAGGAGACCATGTCCTTCTTAGGAATGAGAGCAAGGAAAACATGGTTGACTTGCCTTACCATGTTACCACCTTCAAAAATCCACTTAACAGCCTTATGTAGATCATCACATATAATATCCCAATTATGTCTATAGAAATAGCCATTGAAGCCATCCGGACCCAGGCTTTTATGAGGTCCAATGCTCCAAACGGCATCATGAACTTCTATCAAACTCGGAGTAGAACAAAGCATGTTATTATCATTTCTAGAGACAAGAGGAGTCCATTCTGGGATACAAGGACTAGAAGCCAAGAGAGGCTGATTATAGAGCTGCTCAAAGAAATCCACAGTATCATTCGCGATGGCATCACTATCCTGCAAAAGATTACCTTGTGAATCAAAGAGATCAGTGATAGAATTAATAGCTTCCCTCTTCTTGACAATGGTATGATAGACTTTGGTGTTTCTATCTCCATTGGACAACCACTCCATCCTGCTGCGTTGCCAGAAATAAACCTCCTCAGCCTTAAGAAGAACATCCAATCTAGCTAGAGTTTGTTTTTCAGCAAGAATAAGATCGGAATCAAGGGGACAACGTCGAATAACAGCAGAAATATCATCAAGCTCCATTCTTTCCCTAGCAATCAGATTTTTGAGATTAACATATTTCTTGGACCAAGTTTTCAACTTATCCTTGACAATACCGAGCTTACGACAGAATTGATAAAGAGGGTTACCAATGACTTCATAAGCCCAATCATCCTTAATGATGTCCTGACAGCCCTTCCAATCCATCCAGAAGTTGAGAAATCGAAAAGGTTTCTTCTTAAAGGAGATAGTCTTCATATTAATGTTCAAGGCACAGTGATCAGAGTAGGAGCAGGTGATGAACTTAGTTTTGGAACCAGGAAATTTAGAAATCCATGCATCATTGACAAAAGCTCTATCAAGCTTACAAGCAACTCGTTTAGCAACACCCTGTTTGTTATGCCACGTGTAGACCTCCTTACCAATAATAGGTAATTCCGTGAGACCTGCATTATCTAGGGCAGCGTTAAACGAGCTAAGAATAGAAGATGGAACCTCACGACCTCCCGCTTTTTCTTCTTGTTTCCTGATGTTATTGAAGTCACCAGTGATAAGCCAAGCTTCATTAATGGTGCCAGCAATTCTAACCAGAGAATCCCATAAGATCGAGCGTTCGGCAACAGAATTCCTGGCATAGACAGCACTAATAAATATATTAAGACCACCTTTATTAGTACATTTCATAGTGACCTGTTGGTCATCCATCTCAGATAAAGTGATAACCCAGCAATTGGGATTCCAACCGATATAAATACGTCCATTAGGGTCATGCAAATGATTGGATACCCAAAGCCAACCTTTTGGGAACATGCGATCAGAAGTATGAATCATATGAGATTTAATCTTAGTTTCAACGAGAACGGCCACAGTAGCTTTATTATCCAAGATAGTCCTTCTAACTTCCTTCTTTTTACGTGGCTTCCCCGAGCCACGAACATTGGTCATGAGGAAGGTCATTAAAGACCCGCCACCTTTAAAGGACTTCGGAATATGAGACGAAGAAGAAGAAGCAGCACCAGAGGTGCTTGATCTATTTGGAGTAACAACGTCACAAACCACCACAACATTAGCAGTGCCATCACTATCTGCACCAACGACAACAGTGGATGAACCACTCACAGCGCCAGAAGCATCAGCGCCCACGGCAGCAGACCCTTCATCCACAGCAGCATCATTAACTGAAAGGACCTCCACGCTGATGACTTGCGGCCCAACAACCGCAACACTGGCTCTAACAGAGGCTGCACCACCGGAGGCAGCACCGAAGGTCGTAGTGCCATCACCGGAGGCTGTAGCGCCATTACCCACAACGCCAGCGGAGTCAGTAACAGCAGCACCTGATGAACCTTCACCGGATGGTCCAACTGTAGCCGGGTCTGCAGCGCCAGCAGCGCCATCACCAGCCTGAACTGAAGCACCGACACCAGCCTGATCTGCAGCGCCATTAGAAGGAACAACCCCCTCCTCCGTAGCAATAGATTTACCTTTACGGCCAACGACCTGCCAAACCTGTGAAGGTTTAGTAGTCGGAACTGAATCCACAGCAGTAACCGGCTTGAGCGGACAGTTGTTGCCATCATGCCCGAACACCTTGCACTCCGAGCATCGTTTAGGTAAGTATTCATAATGGATCTGGACCGGGGCAGGTTCTCTACGGGGCATATTGACCCAGATCTCCTCCGGAGGCTCTTCCTCAGCTTCTACCTCCACCAACGCCCTCGCTTCGCCAAGGGATTCAAGGCCAATAGACTTATAGTCAATTCGAAGAAGCTTGCCCACGCCGCTGGCCACAATCCCGACGGCTCTTGGCGAACAGTTCCTTCCCATACTGGGAATACTGATCCAAACTGGAATAGAACTAAAGAAGTCCTTGTGAAGATCGTCGCCGGTCTTGTAATCCTTGACAACCACAAGTCTATTGTCGAACCATCGAGGTCCACCTTCTATGATGCTCTTCTTATCATCGGCAGAGTTAAATCTAAGGAGAAAGAACTTGTTAGGCTTTGAGAAGAGGTCGAACCCACCCTTGGGTTTCCATACCCGACGTATCCAGGCCAGCAGATGATGATAGTAAGGGCGCTTGCCCATAACGTACAAGATGGCAGTGTGCTCCCAGCATTTTTCCATGGCCTCGTACGTAGGTTCATCGATGGTAACGAACCGCTTCCCCTCGACTTTCTCCGGCGGATCATAAGCAAGTTCGTTGCTGGTGTCGATGCCACGGAGAACCTGATTCCAAGCTTTCTTGACGAAGGAGGGCTGGGCGGGAGGTTGCTCTGCAGAGGGAGTCTCCGTCGCGGCCATGGTGGTCGGAGAGAGGGGAGGGACTCCCCTCTCCGGAAGGAGACGCGGACATCGCCTCCTCAGTCGCCAGAGAGCGGCAACCCTAGGCGGCTCTGAAATGTACTGTTTGTGTGATTTGATATCCTATTCATATTTCTTGACACATACGTTGTTTTCCTTTTCCTTTTGTTGGGTGTTTTTCCCAACCACCCAGGTTAGGACAAGTTGTTGAGTTAAATCAGGAGAACATAGCTTTGGGCATGGACCTAGCACTTGGAGATGTTGCTCTCGAGATAAGATTTGAAGTAGTTTAGACTTCCCTCTATCTAGATCCTTTTGGTTGTATTTTGTTGTAAATCCTAATCGGAGATTTTGATGTACTTGTGTAATCTTTTATGAAAGTTGAATATAGTCAATTATTTTTATTCCCCTGCTACACTTTGGTCTTTTGCATATCATTATAATAAATTTGGAAAATGTATACCTATTTCAACGTACCTTTGAGTGTGTTTGAAATTGATGTTAATTCTTCAAAAACAAATTAGTAAGGGGGTGATCCTACCTCCTTACATAAAACCTAGTAGAATACCATCAAATTGTTCAATATCATTTATTATTATTATTTATATTAAATGTGACAATAAAAAAGAACATATAAGTAAAATTGTTTGTATATTATATATTAAAACACAAAGGTTACATATATATAATTGCATCTGGATTTGCTATGAAAAAAATGATATGAAAGAGGTTGTTCCAGTTAGTCATTATGAGGCACATAATGAAGCAAGGCCAACAACCTGATTCTGGTTGGTCAATCATGTGGGCCAGATTTACTAATCTCCAATCCAATGGAAATAAACGAATGAGGCTGGTCATAGTTGCATGCCAGTATTGACCAAGAAAGAAAGAACGAAGGTTGTTTGTACCATTCTTTCGGGTTCTTCACAGCAGAGTGGATAAGGCTCTTGTAACGAGGCATTGTGGGCAAAAGGCATGCTTATTAGAAAAGACAGACAAACGTTGAGTTCATGTATTATACACAACAAATAGTTCTATTTTTCATCGTCCTTTGCCTCCAAGTATAAATGTCCAAAGATTATTATTTTAAGAATTGAAACACAATTTATGTATCTTTTTTATATTTCATACCTTAAATATCTTGTCAAACAGCATGGGTATTACCTTTTATTGGGCATTATTTCCTAGATGAGTAGTGCATTATTTCTATATTTTTGTTCGACGCGTTAAAGCTCGCTACTTTTGTTGTAATTGGAGTCACTAAACTTGATGTGTAGATTATAAACTACTTTTATATGTCTTATAAGAACTATTTGATTATTTATTTGCAGCATACATTCAAACATGGATCATTGTAAATCATATTCAAATCTTGATATTCATAAAGATACATTATTTTGCAACTTAGAACAATCTAAACCTCAACGTGATGAAAATTTTAACAATAATTCTACTAGTGTTCAAGAAATATCTCGTGACCTGAATAACATCACAGTCATGGATGCTATCATTAATTTAGAAAAGATTTCACAGATAGGGAGAGAATTTGAGATAGATGAGATTGATGTTGACAATATTTACAATGACTATGCTAAGGTGTTGGGCTTTAGCATTCACAGAAGTACATTCTATAAAAATAATCTTGGTATTTTGTTGGATAGAATATATTATTGTTCTTGGCAAGGTCAACAAAGACCAGATAAAAGGTGTGTTATTGTAAAAAATATTTTCTCCTAAAAGTATGTGTGGTTTTCTAGCTCATATTAAAGTTCAAAGGCGAATTAATGAAAAATATCAGATAATGAACTTTATTTCAGAGCATTCTCATTATTTGGTGTCTCCTAGTAAAAGTTTTGAATTATGCTCAGATAAAAAGTTGAAATTTCACACACTATTGAGGCACCAGTCTGGAATAACTCCTAAAGCAAGAATGGCTCACATAACAAAAAGAGTCAATGGTAGAGAAAATCTTGGTTTAATTGCAGAAGATTATAGAAATTATCTGTCAAAAAATGATTTATGCAAATGATGATTGGAGAGATCGGTGGTGTATTGGAGTATTCACAAAATAGACAGTTGAATGATCATGATTTTTCATATGCTATTCAAGTTGATGTAGATGATCTTGTAACTAACATTTTCTCGGTTGATGCTAGAATGAAATATGACTATTCTTATTTTGATGATGTTGTTTGTTTTGAAACAACGCAAAAGAAAAATAAAGAAGGTATTCTATTTGCACTTTTTTTTGGTGTAAATAATCAAAAACAAACTATTATATTTGTGGATGCCTTATTGTATGATGAGACATCTGAAACATCTATTGGCTATTCAATACATTTGCTAAAACAATGTCAGGAAAGAAAACTGGACCAAAAATGTCAGGAAAGAAATTGAAGACTATCCTCACATACCAAGATTCGACCATGGTCAAAGCATTGTCTTCAGAATGACGTGAAATATTTTATTGTTTATGCATCTGGAATATGTATCAAAATGCAGCCAAGCACCTTAGTGATGTATTTGAAAAGTTTCATGAATTTGCTAAAGATTTTAATAAATGTATTTAGGAACATGATGAAAAAGTGGCGTTCTTAAATGCTTGGAAGTCAATGATTGAAAAATATAACTTAAGTGACAATTCGTGTATGTAACAACAATTTGAATTGAAAGAAAAATGATCCTTGGTGTATGAAAGAGAAACTTTTTGTGCTGACATGTTTAGCACACAACAGAACGAAAGCATGAATAGTCAAGTCAAGAGATACATTGGTTATCAATATGATCTATTGAAATTTTCTCATCATTTTGAAAAGTTGATAATAGGAGGAACGAAGAAAGAAAGGTAGATGTTAAAGCAGATCAAACTAGGCCTTTCATACCATATCCAATCTTAGCACACGCAAGTGAATCATACACTCCTGTAATTTTCAAAATGCTTCAACGTGAATTATGGTTAACGTGGGATTGTGAACAACATCTTGTTAGTGTTGATGGATCAATATCTACTTATAAAATTACTCCCCCCAAGAAGTCACTTCTTCATATTGTTGAATTTGATTCTGACAAGGAACATATCGCCTGTAATTGTAAAAAAAATCACTTTTGTTGGAATCGAATGTTCACATGCGTTGAAAGTTATTTCTTTTCATAATCTGGAGAGTGCTCCTGATAAGTATATATTGAGTAGAGGGACAAAGAAAGCAAAATCTACTTCAAACAAATATATTGTGTCGCATCATACACATGTTGATTAGAAATTGACTACAAAATTATGATACAAATAATTGTGTCATATGTATATGCAAGTAGCAGCACATACTTCATTGACCGAAGAAACTTATGAACTTGCTTCAAGATATCCTGGAGATTTTTCTGATGTTATGGAATTTAAACTACAAGAGTCTACTATTGATGATTGTAGAAAAGACAGTAATATATATTGTAGTTTGGACATTAGTATTAGAAACCAATATAGTTAGCATGATGGAATTGATTGTGGCTCAAACCATGTGAAAGGAATAAAACAAAGACCATGCAAAACAAAATAGTCTAAGAGGTTAATGGGAGCATTAAAAAGATCTTGCAAGAAGAAAAGAACAAGAAGGCCAAAGCAGACACGGAACCAAAAGACAGCCAAGGTAATTGAACATACTATTTATATATAAGGTTTCTATGTTTGTTATTATAAACTAAGATATTATTTTAAAGAATTTTGGTCACAATAAAGGTGTAGCGGAATATACCCAACAACCCCAGATGAAGAAAATTGTGAAGGTAATTGATAATTTGTTTTCCTTTAATAGTTGCTATTGGGAAATCTTATGGATTTATTGTATAAGATACAAATGTTGTTTATTTTTCTAAAATGTATAAAAATGCACATGACATTGGTGATATATATAGAGATAATGTGAACAAGGTATAATTCCGAATTTAACATATCACTTTATTAGTAAAAATTTCCAACATTATTTATCAAACTTTATATAATTTATGAACCTGAAACTTTTATAATTCACATTTATAATCTACATTTTAGTGACATATATTGTAACATATATTTTAGTGATTGTTGATTTACAATAGATTGAACATATTTACTAATGTTTGTTTATCTTAATAGGTTGATTCGGCTGAGTCAGTGACTAAAAAGACAAATGAATATCATATCACTGGAGATCGCACGTGAAGTATTGAAAAGATTTTAGCATCACAATTATATGTAAAGCAATATTTTAGTAAGTCTGCTAAGATTACTACATTATGTAATTGATCTTTTCTTTTACATTGTTTGTGTGGATAACTTATATTAACCATCTGATTACATGAGTGGTATGATTTTTTCATTTTTGTTTGGCACGTGAAAGGTGATTATTAATGACTTGTAAACTTTACCTTACCGGAGAGAAATTGGTAGAAGAGTGATCGAATAAGCGTTTGTGTGTCGAAATATTGTATTATATTATTATTAGCAACGACAATTGTAAACAATTATTTTCTTGCAATTTTCATTTTCGTCGGTGGTGGCATGTGAATATCAATCATTTAAAAAAAACCGTTGAGCAACTAGTAATTATTGCATCCGCGTGCCCAAACACTGTATTAAGCCATTATTGGTGGTGGCGATTACAAAAAATTATTTATTTGTAATTTGTTTCGCCAACGGTGGCATGTGAATATTGGTCCCTTAGACAAAATATTGGGCAATCTGTGAATATTACATCTACGTTTCCGCACATTGTATAAAGTCGTTATTGCCCAATGATTAGCAACTGCATGTCCATATACTGTATAAAATCATTATTGGAGGCAAATATTACAAATATTATTTTTGATAGTGGTGCATGTGAATATCGATCTCTTTGATAAAACGCCTAGATAATCAGGAAATGATTGGACCCCCATGTCGATCTGAATGAATCAGTCTTTCCACCAAAGTCAATCTTTGCCTGCTAGGCAAGAGGATTAGTGAGTTACAAATCCATACAGTGTATTGCATCATTATTGGATACGGAGATTGCAAATATTATTTTGTTTGCAATTTTTGTCTGGTAGTAGTGCCAATATCAGTCTCTTTGACAAAATAGGAGAAAGGTAGTTATTGCTACTATATTCCCAATTCATTATTGGTGGCAGTGGTTGTAAATATTATCTATTTACCATTTTTGTTTTGATAGTAATGGCATGTAAATATCAATCAATTTGAAAAAATATTAAAACGTTGTAGCTGTTGTAACTATGTGGAAAAATATTATTGAATTATTATTGACAACATTAGCAGTAGACTCAGTGCTGTAATAATAAAAAGATAACTTGGTCAATAATGATTTAACTCTGGGTACCAACCAGCCCTATTCGATTTCTTTTGCCTTGATTCAGATATTGTGAATCAGTGCCAGCCCTATTCGCAGGACTGACCGACCGAAACCAGGCTGTTGCCCTGCTTGCATACGTGTCTCACAATGATTGGTTGGAACAGACTTTTGTCACATCGTTCTAACACAGCAAATCCTGATGCCATATAATTAGTTGAGTATAGATGAGTAACTAGAAAAGCGTAAAGGAATATCCGTTTTAATTCTTTCCGAATGGAGTTTGTTGGAGGGGTGATAGGAATTTAGGATGAATGTGAAGAAGCTTTATGGAATATTGGAAAATGTGAGAGGATGACTGAAAAAATAGAATATATTTTTACTCTCAATGTCACCATTGAACTCCATTCAAAATCTTTAGCGTCTTTGACAAAAACAAAAAAATGTTAGCCAAATGGATAATTAGGTAACATCAAGGCCAGTCATTTTTAGTGGAACCAGCCATAAAATAGTTGACATTTATTCAAAATAAGAAAAGGAACGATATTAGTCTATCTAAGAGAGTAGCTTATCATGACCTTAGCTACTAGTGCATCGTATGCAAGGTTAGCGACCCAACTCCATTAGTGTTAACGGAGCCTAAGCACCTCTCCAAACTCAATGACTCCTCCCTCTCCTACTTAGGGATGAAAATGAGTTTGATTTCATGACACCGGGGGTAAAGGTGGGGAGGCACATGCACATTTGACGTGCTAGGCAAAACCACCCCAACCCGCTTCCATCATGTGACCCACCAACCTTTATGTCACCCTATACCGCATATGCATCCGTCTCATTTACCTTCCTTCAGTTGTCATATCTTTTTTATTTTTTTGGACAAGAAAAATGAAGAAGGGTGTGATGGAGGAATTTGTAGAATTGAAGCGAGAAGTGATCAAGAAATTAAAAAGAAAAAGGAGTGAAATGATTATCAAAGTAATAGAAGAGAGGAGGAAGTGATATGGGAAGCAACGGAAGAGTTTAGAGAAATAAATAAAAAGTGGAGGGAAGTAGCTAGGGGAGAGGAGGAAAATGATGAAGTGAAAAAATAAAGGATGGAAATGATTGGAGAATTCTTTAAATATAGGAAGGAAGTGATGAAAAAATAATGGGAAAGTAGAAGGAAATGATGAATAAATTATATGAGATATGAGGACAGTGATGAGGGATGTAATAGGAGAGATGAGATAAATAAAGGAAAAGATGAGTAATAGTAAAGAGAATTGACACATCCTTTTATTGATTCCATGCATGTATATTTTTGTATGAAATTCACCTCTTCCTTGTACACGTGTGTAATATTTCTATAACAGTTGAAAATTTGGCGCCTCTTTTTGTTGATTACACACATTCTTTTATTAAAAAATTGCGCCTTTTCTTAAGACTTACGCACCTACTATTTTTTATATATGCATCATATTTTTATTTACGTTTTGAATTTTTGCAGCTAGACTTGGTGATTTTGCACATACTATACATACAATGCTCCCCCTTTTCATAATTACACCCACGTTTTTGTTTGAAATGTGCCTCTTTGTTAGACTCATCTGTCTACTATTTTTATATAATAACTGGAAATTTAGCATATTTTTCAATTACTACCTGCATTTTGTGCATGAAATGTGTCTCTCTTTTTTTGGCTTATGACCTACTATTTTTATAAAGTACATCATATTTTTCTTGAATTGTGTATCATTTTGGATATTTCGTTCATGCATTTAGTAATTTCACGCGTACTTCACGTGTATTGCGCCTATTTTTTTATGACCGAGAGAACCCACCCCGGGCGAAGCCGACATGGTAAACTCTCGAGGCATGAGAGGGTGTGGTCCGGTCACCCCCCTCCCGCGCCTAATCAACGTGGATTGCCATTTGCAAAGTACCTTCGGTGAGTTTCGAATTCGGGTCCTTCATTGAGACTTACCTAGCTCTTACCACCCGGGCTACTATGGTCAGACTATTATGCCTATTTTTAGTAATTGTGCATATATTTTTGAATGAAATGTGTCTCTTTCTTAGACTCATGCGCCTACTGCTTTTATCTAATATCTAAAATTTGGCCTCTCTTTCTTGTGATCCCGTGAATATTTATGGAGAGTCGGCGCTTATTTTTGGTATTTTCATGCATGATTTACATGCCACACGCCTCATTTTAGAAATTATACGCATATTTTTACATAAAATGCACATTTTCCTTGGACTCATGCTACTACTATTTTTGTATGATAGTGAAAGATTTGATGCCTCCTTTGGTGATTACGCATATTCTTTTACATGAAACGTGCATCTTTCTTGGACTAATGCGCCAATTATTTTTCGCAACGTGCATTATTTTACCTATGGTGTGTACATCTTTTTAGAGATTTAGTGTCTGCTTTTGATAATTCTACACATACCTTTAGTAATTAAACACGTGTTTTTGCATTTAATGCACCGCTTCCTTACGTCATGTGTATATTATTTTTGTGTAACAATCGGAGACTTCAACTTTTTTTGTGGTTACCCGCATGTGTTTGCATAAAATAAGTCCCATTCTTAGACTAATGAACCTGCTGTTGTTTTACATATGCATCATATTTTGGATATGAGTGCGCATATTTTCAAGATTTGGCACATTTTGGTGGTTTCACACATTCTATATAAGAAATGTTACTCCTTTCGGTAATTATGCACGTGGTTTTGCAAAAAAAATGTGCTTTTTTATTGAGCTCATGTGACTATTGTTTTTGTACGATGGGAGATTCGACGCCTCTTTTTTTGTCAATACGTGCATGCTTTTGCATAAAATATGTCTTTTTTCTTAGGCTAGTGCATGAACTATTTTTCTATAATTGCGTCATAATTTGGCTATAGTGTGTGCATCCTTTTGGAGATGTGACACCTACTTCTAGTGATTTTGTGTATGTTTTACATTCAATGCTTCTCCTTTTGGTAATTATGTACCTCTTTTCTGCACATGTTTCTCTAACTCCTTCACTTTGCTCCTCTCTCTAACTCTTTACACCCCTCCTTACATCCTACCTCTCTCCACATTACTTCATCTCTAATATTACTTTTATTCTCACTTCTCTCCTCTCATTTTGTTATCTTCTTTTACTTCACATATGTTTTCATTACCTCTCTCCTCACATCCCTCACTCCCCGTTATTTCCTACCACTCTTGCATTTCTCCCCTCGTCACAATCCTCGTCTACTTCCCTCGTCACTTCCCACATATTTCCCATTACTCTCCTCCTCACATTCCTAGTCTCTCCTCATTACTTTCTCACACTGTTGTATTACTTCCCTTCTCGCATCCCTCTTCTACTTTCTTCCTCATTTCCCACCTATTTCACATTACCTCTCTCCTCACATCCCTTCTATCTCCCTATTCTTTCCTTCCACTCTCATGTTTATATCATCACTTCCCTTCTCTCTCATTAATCTTTACTTCACTCTTCTCCCGTTTATTACTTTCCTTATGTCCTCTCTTTACTTCTCTCCACCATTATTAGTTTTTCTCCTCGAAAATGAAGGGACCATTCATTCCGTTTCTTACTTTCTTCCTTTCCTATCATTCTCACTCCACCTTTGATAGTTTACTTTCCATGTTACATAGATGACCCTTTGCCATTTAGAATAAGGGGCCTAAACATGTCTTGGTAAAGGCATTGTATACAAGCAAACGTAATTGCACGATTTTAAAACACAATTATCCATGTTGTGTGCATTGAATAGAGAGACACAACCATAAAATCAGCAATCATGACCACTTCTACCACAGTCAACAACATCGGGAATAAAATCAAGGATTTTATGGCCGCGGGCGACCACTTCTACCACAGCCATAAAATCTGTGATTTTTTTCCCGATGTTGTTGACTGTGGTAGAAGTGGTCATGATTGCTGATTTTATGGCCGCGGGCGACCATCTTGCGTGCTCTCCCCTGAGCAGAGCCGCTATCCCACTAAGATGGGGGGTGGCCATTGACGTACCAGAAATTATGTTATAAGCAGATAAATTTGGTGAAGTTGAAGAGGACGGTGCGAGGGCCTCTGGCGCTGCGATCTCCTTAGGCCATGCGGCCAGTATGTTTACACCTGGACCAGTTGAGGTAACATTGTAGTCGTACAAGCTTACCTTTGGCCCTTTGTTGGAGAAGCAGACCGTCTACATCACATTCAAAAATAGAACGGTTAAGCCTAATAACTACTTGCAGGGGGAGCTCCTATTGACTTCAAGCACCTTTGTTGTCCATAGTCCTATTTCAATATATATATGTAAATAAAGTGCATAAGTAATATGGTTGCATTATTTTTTAATGTTGCCATTTATTATTCCTAAAAAAACTAGATGATGTTTGTCTTTTCATGGTTGTTGCCTACATCAAGGCACACAACCTTTTATGATAGGCACCTTTTTAATTCTCATTTTGCATTATCTTATATATTATCAACTAAGAATTCACATTTCTATTTTCTGATATGCACTGTTGACGTCGAGAACAAATATTCCTTTCGGTTAGTCGAGAACCGCAATACACTTGTACGATATGTATAAAAATGGTACAGCTGCGTGATATATTTTGGACTGATTCGATATACATTGATGTCTAATTCTTAACCAGTGTTGCTCTAGGTGACTAGAGAATGAATAAACCGGCTACCAAATGGAATAAGATAACTAGCAATTACAATTTCGACCAAGTCGTCCACTAACTGCTTTAATAAACCAACACACCTCCCTCCAAATGACATACTCGTAGCTCGTGTTCTCATGCACTATTAAGGAGAAAACATCATGTACACAATAATAACATTTACGCAATCAAGATCTGCATGATATTTTAACTAGGCAATACATTTTCTAAATAAAATATCGACATAAATAGGGGAGGGGATAACTCCTTGTCCCTTAAATAAGTTGCGAATCAAAATACAGATGATGAAGAAATTCATCCGTTCTGGGCGACGAAAAAAAACAATGAACATAGGCATGTCCTGTAATCTCTATATAAAAATTGTTAAAGAGAACAAAAAAAAAGAATCAAGTTTCTTTGAGACTGATGTGTAACGTTATCACCAATTCACTAAAATCCTCAATTGGTATCTTGATTGTTCTGGGATTGCAGTAGTATAGAGACTCCCATGAATTTCTCAGAACGTAGCTGAGCAAGACTTGTAAAGGTACGAAGCTGGGCGATTCCAACTACTACGAACCACCAAAGAAATATCTGGACAGAGATTTCCTGAACGGCTTGATGATGTCTCTTGAGAATAGACTTGGAGAACGATTTTAAGTTGTTTATTTAGGTGTCTCATCTCAAGGAAGTCAAGAACGCAAAATAAGTATAAATTTCCACTTGCCCATTCCCAGAAGTAGCCAGTGCTCCAGTATAACAATATTCATTGCAAACAATATTAATATGGTATATTAGCATCATGGAATTTCAACACTACCGTATGACCAAAATGAACCAGCACCAGTAAGGGTAACACAGTAAGAAAGGAAGTGTCATTCAAAATTATGCATTTGGTAGTTATTTGCTACCTCCACCAATATACATTGAGAGATCAATCCAATAGAAGTTCTCCATAACCACTATCATTCACATTTGAGTTAGAATAATACAGTTTCATATCAATAAATGACTATTTAACTTTGGTAAAATTGAAAGCCGTATTTCATTTCCTGGTCATGGGGTACAAGAAAATGGTAGAAGTTATCTGGTGCATACTTCGCAAATAAGGCGATTTTACCTCTTTTAAGGAAGAGGTCACTTCTTAACAACTCCAAAGCGTTAGCCTCATCAACAACATTGAAATAGATTCAATACACCTGTATCAAAAATGGACTTTAACTTAGAGCTCAAAACGTGAAATTAAATCTGCCAACCGAAAATTTCATAATACAGCCACCCTTTCGTATAACTAGTATGTTTCAGATTTACAAACATTAAACTTGTCTAGAGGAAAGACAACAGTAAAAATGCCCCTTGTAGAACATAATACCATACCTAATCAATACTCTATGCAGTCACTTCATAAAGCACCACTAGATCAGGAATTTGAAGTGAATAATGTACCCAGTAGCATGATGAATATACGATGATTTTTCCCGCAATAAGAGAAATAAATATATGCCCATAAGAGGAAACCAAATTGGCAGATGCATAGGCACATCATCAACATCACCATCAAGTTTTAGATGCACCACAACAAAAAAAATATTATGATAATCGAAGTCATGCCCCCAATAAGTAGTATCACAAGCATAGCACTTAAACTAGAATATGAGGACGCCGCGCAGGCGCATAGGCAAGAAGAGAGAGAGCTCGGTGCATATCAGATGATATCCCCAAGAACTCTTAAGCCTGATACTCTTTTAAGTTTCGAGCAAAGTTCATCCATGGTGTGCTCTCTAACTCTGTGCAGATGATCACAGCATGCTAGGAGGGAGTCGAAGTTTCTTGGTGTCGATTCGCCTAGGAAGATCTCAAACTTCTGCCAGAAAAACCCTGCCAGTTGACTGGAAAAGATCAAGTGTTGCATCGACTCCGTATTGGGTACCACACAACATGAGCATCTAGAAACCAGAGGAATACGACATCTAACAATGTTATCATCGGCAGGGACTGCTCGGTGGGTGACTTTCCACAAAATTGCACTGGCTCTGGGGAGACTCAGGTTCCAGATCCAATCCAGGCACAGTCTACTGGATGAGTCATAGAAGGCGGTTAGTTCCTTCTTAACTAACTGGATGGAGTAGTAGTCAATAGTCTCTAGGAACCATATAATCTTATCGTCGTCCTCGAAAATAGTTGGGGAAGTTCTAATGAGATTAATTTTAAAATCTATGTATGTATTGCTGGCTGAGATGATGAAATCACAGAGTGGTGTTGTGCACCACCTGAAATCCCAAAACGAAAGCTCACCAAAAACTCTTGCCAATGACCATGACATTAAGGACTACTATTATCGCTTTTCAGATGGGGCGGAGGTCGTAACAAGAATTTCCTTGGCAACTCAAGTGTTCTGAATTTCCTATGGATACTTATCTACAGTGGATGTTATGTAGTCTTGTTCTTGTGAGTGTTATTCTAGTTTTTTGGCAAGGATGGAATGATTTATTGGGTGATTGTTCACCTGAATGTTGGTTGGTTGTCATTGAGAAGGAGGTTCTTTGATGGTTTTGTCACTTGAGATGCTAGTTGAACTCATGTGAGGTTTGGTGGGGTAGGATGTTTTAATGTTATTTTGATGTTGTCTTGATTTTGTTGAATGGTTGATAGGGATAAGTTTCCTAGTTTAATAGGGTGTGAGATGCGGTGCTAAGACAAGTTTCCTTTTGCCTAATGGTGAACTTTACAATTTTAGCTATATATTTGTTTGCTAGAGTTGACAATGTAATCCATGATTCCCTCTTCTACCAAAGGAGATTTGAACCTGACATACTCCATCCCAATTTACTACAAGGATCCTTATATCAATCGACTAGCCATAACATTTTCACACATTGTGCCTTATATCTAGAATAAGGGAAGGCTGGTAAGGTAGTAGTGTAATGGACACCGACAATTTTTGAAAAGGTGTTAAGATAGTCATCGAAGGAGGGATGGGTCCAAGAGGGGTTTGGTACGAGTGGGAGGGAGTAAATTTGAAGGGGAGGGACAGACAATGGACGCTACGGGCATCACTTTGTATGTGGTACATCATGTTGTCTATACATAGGTTCTTCAATAAGACAAATGAAAATAGTTGTGGCATCACCAGAACTAGCCTAGTAAGAGAAATCAGACCTAATTTGGACATAATTTGACCTAACGTTATCTAAATTGGAACTAATGAGCTTTGTTTGTCCTAAATTGGCCAAAATCAGACCTAATTTGGCATGATATGACATAATCACACCTAACTTCCCTAATTTACTCAACATTGATCTAAATGAGCGATAATTTGGTAACATCAGACCAAATTTCCCAAAAGGTTTGTTTATCTATAATAATATAGCCACTAAACAAAAATTGGATTCAGGACAACAAGGCAAAATATAGTGATCCGGAAAAAGTATATTGATAGAAATAATTTTAATAAAAATGATATTTGGCACACAACAATCACAAGTTTTGAACACTAGGACATGTAAATTAACCATTAATATCATTAATATGCAAAAAGAAAAGTGTGAAAATAACATAAGATGCAAAATTCGATGAAGCAGGCAACAAAGTGCTCCCCGTTGGGTACGTTGCTGCCTAGGCAGCCGCTAAAGTGCGCCTAGGAAAGAGCTTTAACAAGAATGCATGCAAGCAACATAAGTTATTTTTCACATAGGTTAAGTTTCAAAACATTGGTTACGTTGATATCAAGATTTTAGCAACTTAAAGTAAGGAAGACCAATACCAAGATTGGGTCATTAATTAAATGTGAGTTTGTGGCTAAAGTTAATAATAATTAAGTTCCACCGATTGATTCTATAATTCTGGAATCAAAAAATTATTGTCGTGGTTTCTATTGGAACTTCGTAAACTTCCATTATAATCAATCAAATCGATATTGAATGGGGAATTGAATTGTTAATGTACTATATATAGGAGATAGATATAATCTAGGAGAAATATTAGACTGTAGGATATCCCAAGCATGGATAATGATTTATAAAGCTTCTTCTAATACAACAAATTATCTATTGAACCAATAAGAGAAGAACAATGGTAACAAAGATATTGTTATTTTACTTAAAGCCATTCCGTTTATACTTTACAAAGATATTGTTATTTTACTCAAAGCCATTCCCTCTTACAACGACTATTGTTAATTTACTATAAGGTCATCCTTTCCATCTATTTATGTTTGCCAAAAATGTGGTAAAGACAGTGTTCAGAAAAGCAGCTCATGCGCCGCTCCACATATAACTGTGCAGTGTTTTTTTTTTTGCATGGACCGAATATGCAGCGTGTGGTCCGCATATGCGACCGCTTAGGCTCACATTTCATTTTGTGATTTAACTAAAAAATATGAATAAAACCTCAAATAAAATCAACCAAAATAAATGAAAACTTCTTCTATACGGTTGGTTTTAGATCAGATATTGAAATTGTGTACCTCGGAAATAATTTTGTTTTGAGTGAGTGGTGCACAATATATTATTACATTTTTCCCTCAAATTATCAATGTTTCATATGCTCTTTCCTTTGCTCCTTTTTTCTTCAATGTTGCTAAGATTAGAACCTCTTGCACTTGCAACAGTTCTTGTTTTATCTTGTCTCTTGTATAAAAGGGGAATCTATTGCAGATATTAATTGGACATGTAATTTCTTTTACAAAGCATCAAATTTGTGTGCTGCCCAGGGAGTAATTTATAATCCCCACGACTTTTTCTCATTTATTTATTACTGACTTGACTTCTCCATACTATTTTGATGTTTTGATTTTGTTTTGGTGTTCTTTTTCTATTTCAACTTTAAACTACCATGTGTTGTGTTGATGTCGTTATTCCTATTGTGTTCATACGATAAATATTCTGCTATGAAATACATGCGTTAGTGTGTTGTGTTACTTTCATGTTCTAGTACATTATATAAACGTGGGGTTTTGTTGATTGATTTTTCTTCTTGATGATTGGAAAATATGAGTTTCTTCTTCCATGATAAAAAAAAATGATTTGGGGAATATCACCCCTGTTAAGGTAATCAAGGTAATCAGGAGGGAGAACGGCCAATAGCTAACACCAAAGGCTTTTTATCCCTACATGTAGTGCCCCAACAGAATCCGGTGTGATTCAATCCCACAACCTCTACTTCATAAGCAGTAGGCTTAACCAGCAGAGCTAGTTGTCAAGGACTTCGTCTTCAATGATGTAATGATATGTTGGCACATTTTGTCTATTAGGCTGCGCAACTAGATAGTATAAAATTTTATTACTATGATTATATTTTTAATTAAATATATGTATAAAATACAGAATTAATTTAAAAAAAATCCAAAAACGCATATACCCTGCTTATGCTCCCGCATTCCGTTTATACTCTATGCGGTACCCTAACCGAATGTATACTACATAACACATTTTAGAACATTTGGGTAAAGGTGCTCATGTTTCTTTGTAATTCTTTTAAATTTTTGGATCATATTCTTCATAAATAAGACGTTAATTATGTGCTTGCACGATAAAAGCGATATATTCACCAAAAACGAAAAAGATGATAAATAATTATTAAACCCAAAAACAACAACTAAATTTGTTGATCCTATGATTCTAGCAAGATGTAGGTGTAACTGTTAAATTACATTGAATTCAAATGACAAATTTAAGGACTTTTTCAAGAACAACAACTAAATTAATTTTGAGAGAACCAAATAAAGATATTGTGTTACATATCAATTGTCTACATCACTTTCAGACATGATAATGACAGCAAAATTAAAGACATTTCGGTTACAAAACACCCATAAAAGAATCACGGTATCAACCAATTGCATGCAAGGTATGTTTCAACATATACTAAAAGGGGGAGCTGAGTAAAATAAGGAAAACAAAACTAGCAACATAAGTTATTATAATCGTTGAGGTACATATAGTTGTGCTTCCTCTTGGATGTAGTTACCTATTCGAATCATGCAATGGAAACCTAATACCAAGACACATAGAAGAAAGTAATAAACCTCCATTCCACGTTTAAAAGTAAAATTTTATTTAATGTTACAGATTAAAAAATAAGAAAATCAATTGTACATTTTCCTAAATCAAACATATAATAAAAACAATGTTTACAATATGTAGTCATACATGTAACTATTAAAAAGAATAGACATACAATGGAGTAATTCATAAATGGACAAACTATACTTTATGATGTCTATGCTCATGGGAGAGACCATTTTTCATTGCTTAGAATTTCTTATAGTATATGATCACCTGACTCTGTTATTTCATTTTTATTAACGAAACCCTTTCTTTGACTATATTTTGTTTAAGACAACAACCGATCATATGTAATTAGACATTAGGTCCAGGATGACAAATCCCCATGCTACCCCCCCCCCCCCCCAAAGAGCATCATTCCCTATCAAGTAGTGGTCTTTGATCATTAATTGAGGTATGGTAATAATTTAGAGATTGATTACCTCAAGAGTATGCGACTTAAAATAGTATTTGTTCATTTCTTTCTTAATACCCTCGATGTTTTAGTGTTTGATGTAGACAAATGTAGTCTACTGTATTAAGTACTAGGTTGTTTAGGAGACGAGGGCATGGGTGCCTAGGCAGAACCCTAGGCATATATAGGTATTATTTTGTTTACTTATTTTATTTAGTTATAAATTTATATACATTGAATTATATACAAATGTATATAGCTTTATCTTAACCTATGAGCAATATATGAATCAATAGCAATTAGAAAGAAAGGAAATAGAGAGAGGTAGAAACAAGAATGTAGTTGTGTGGGAGATGGATGAACACGAAAAGAATAAAACATAGCAACAAGAATGTGGGGGAGACAAAAAAAGGATATAAGTAATACATATATACAATTATAGACATTCAAAGAGTAACAAACAAAATGAAACAGTGATGGATAAAGGAAAGAACATTGGGAGGAGGAAGAAGAATAGAGCAGCAAATTTGTTCATTGGTGGAGTATAAAGGAAACACAACAAAGATAAGGTGGGAATAAAGAACAAAAGGAAAAAAAAGTATTGCATAGCTGCAATGTTGCTATATGATGAAGGGAGAAAAAAAAGCAGGAGGGTAATTACGAAATAACAATAAAGGCAGTAACGAATATAAGAAGATGAGATATAGGCTCATATTCATACCACTAGCCGCCTAACTGATGCATATACAAATGCCCAAGCCGCCTAGGAGTCTAGAACACACTGAACAATAGTTGGGTGGGTGCCTATATAACCGTGAATAAGTATTACTGAAATGATACCATTGGCCATATTCAAATACTATATTGTGCATTTATCCATAGTTATTGAGGCGCCCGCCACCAAGGGGGGTCCGCCTAGCCTCTCGCTTACCTAAAATTGAAAGTGAACGCATGGGCGAGCGCCTAACACCGCCTAGGACAGCCTGGGCGACCACCTAGGGATGCTTAGGGCGCACCATAGAAACAAGTTTCCAAATTTTACGAAAAATCAACGATTTTTCACAATGTTATAGGCTCCAGAATGTTCATCACGATTAATACGCCTGTTGCCGATTTTTCACAACTTTTCACAATTTATTTCGCTTTTTCACGATTATACACTTTTTCACGATTCTTCACGACTTTTCACGATTTTTCTCTCTTAAGTCACTTGCTTTTTTTACCAAATCATGTACACAAAACTCCTGATATACACTAAACCTCAAACCCCCACTCCTCCAGACAGTTCATTGTTATTGCTCAACTATTTTTTTTTACTTCTTTTTCTACTTTTTCACTCACTAAGATCATATGTCTTGCGACCTTAATAGTTAAATGCATCAGATATGTATATATATACATATCTACATACATACATTAATCTATATATATGTATATATACATACATATATATACTTATACAACCGACTTATTCGCGGTTATTTCTGTATAGTTGACTGAAATTTTATCGATTTTTTCACAACTTATCTCGATTTTTTCCGAATTTCGATTTTTTCTGGCCAGTGAAAAAATTGCCTATTCTCGAACTTCTCACTATGGGGCGCACGGATAGTCCGGACAACTTTTTTTCCTTTTTTTATTTTGGATAAAGTGATTTTAACATATAATTGACAATGTAAGTTCTTTTTAGGTTTTTTAGCTGTTATCTCACACTTGCATTGCTATTTAGGGTGTAGATCATAGAATTGCACATAAATACCTTATATATGTGATATGAGTTGTATTATATATAATATAAATATGCAAAAAAAATTAAAAAATGGCAACAGACGCCCAACCAAAGCATGCTATCACCTGGCCGCCATGAAAACTATTCATGTATCTTTAGGTTGTACACATAAAACAATAACCAAAGATAAAGAATCATGTAAACGCATTATGTTCATCACATCAAAACACACACATCACATATATATACAAAAGATTAGGTCGTGTAGTTCTTATAACATTGCATGGAACAAGTTCGTTGTTGTAAGCTGGTTTTATATAACTTAAAAAATACATCTTAGTTTATTGATATAAGTTCTGCATATACAATTTAGTTTATTGGCCATCAAATTTCCATACACTTTAAATTGTACATTTCAATTGTGGTGAAAAATGTTTACACTAGTTAAATAACAAGTTATTATTTGTTCTCTAATACATTTTTAGAACATCTTGCTCACCATGTTTCTTACATGTATTATAACTTTTCGACAACCAATTTAATTACATCTAGATTACATAGTACAGTAAAATCATATACATAATGCCTACTCGAATAGCGCAAAAAAAAACAGGTATTCCACTTTCACATTAAAGAGCATACAATGTGTTATTACATTCAAAGAATTTCGATTTCATTTTTGTATTGATATTGAAAAAAATGGATTACAGTAGACGACTTGTTTTCTATGCTACTCAACTAAGTAAAGGAGTGATGGACAAGCTAATAAATAATCATCACAAGCAAAACCCATAAGTCTTGCACATAGGCCTTTGAATGGAACCTAGTTGGCTAAACCTGAACCTTGTAAAACTGATTTATAGGATATACTTTAAGCAAAGAATTGGTAATACCCAAGAAGAAAAAATATAGAAAGGAATTCTGCTATTATGAAATAGAGCAGGAACATGGAGCAGTAAAGTTCCTTTTTCTGTACCAATGAGGAAATCAGTATTCTTAGGCATATCATGATCTGCCCCAGAAAGTATCTACGAGATTGTCCTACATAGCTTTAGCCAATATATGTCTTAAATCCTGTGATTGTTGTTGTTGCCTTCTCTGCTAATTGACTACGTATAACTCAGGTGCCCCTCCATGTTGCTCCTGTTTCCATCACCAGCCAAACAGAACTCCCTCAAAAATACTTTGGAGGAGGAAAACTGGAGTAAAGAGTGGATGGACATAGAGATTCGAGAGGGCTTTGAGGCATAGGAGATGTGATGGGGAGGGGGAAGGAGCAGAGGGTCGAAGTGGTAGAGTGATCTGCAGGGGGGTTGGAGTAGGAAAAGGTTAAGCGACCATGGGAAACCTTGAGGAATAGATGAGGGGGCAAGGAGGTGCATTGGAGGATAATGAGCGGAACGCCGCCCCATTTTGGTAAATCGAAAGAGGTCCAGGAGAGTCGCCACACAACACCGGGAGAAAAAGGGGTGCTTTGTTGGGTGGAACAATGACGATGCTTTAAGTAGTTGACATATGCGATTTCAGCGATCAGATTAGATTTATGGCCTTTGGATCAATATTGCGTTTTTTGGTGGTGGGAAAGTTTGGCGGGGATTAGGTATTCCGTCCCCCAATATCACTTACTTAAAAGTCAATTGGAAACGTGTCATTTTATTTCAAAACCAGCGTCACTTCAAACCTTATTTTCTATTACTGATGTATGTGCTTTCCTTACGCTTTGATGGCATATCAGAAGTCCTGGACCTTTCCGCATGGCTAACAATGTCTTTGATCCTAGATTTAATTAGTTATTATTGGATCACGACCCCTGCCTTATATTTTTATAATATCAAATCTCCAACTACATGGCAAACTGTTTGATCGACAACAAATTTATTTTTTATATGGTAGAATTGTAACAAAAGAGGTTTTATCAGGCCCTGCAAATGTGCTTTTCCATTTCAAACATGTAGAAATTAATGTTCTATGTCCAGCTAAAGCCCGTACCTTTATTTTTATTTTTTTGTCTACAAATCATTTTAGCCTCTAGACAACATACTTATAATAACATCTCTTATGATAGGCTCATTCAACCGTACATAACAACGACTCTTTCCATTGTTCATTCTGTTATGTCAGGGACTAACACTCTGCTTGCGTCTTCTCAAATAGTTGGGTTGTCAACGATAATCAAAACCTCTTTTTTGTAAAGGTTAGGTAAAACTTAGTTATTGAGCAAGCATATTCTCCCATTTGAAAATATGTATTCAAGCATCATGTACCGATTAGCGATGCTGGATTTACTTCTCCCCCGTAATTTAAACGACATGAGATTCTAATCTGATCCACAATCACTCTTGGGATGTTTATCAACTTACATGCCCGGTGCCAATATATTTAGACTTATAAAAACATCTCTCTAAACTATCCCACTGTCTTCCCTGTTCCTCTAAAAGCAATAGACCCAAAAGAACCTTGGATAATCTTAGAATGACCGACCAGATACAAGACTTCCCAAACGGTCATAATATACTTCATTGGCTATTTAAGGAGATCCATAGGCACGCTCAAAAGCTGATCAGACTTTTACCCTTCTTACTACGAAAATGATATCCTTATGTGTGGGAAACATCACAAACCGTTGTTACATGCAGGAGTATGTGGAGGTTTGAGAAGTTCTGAGTGGGGAGGAGCGGTTTTGGTGGGGGAAAAGGTTTTGGAAGGGTGATGTGGCAATATCATGACATGGTAAAGGAGCACATTCACCATTAGTACGCATATTCATTATTTCCCTCTTCCCTCCTCTTTTTCACATATTCACCATCAATGGGGACGTAATCCGCACCAATAGGGGCTAATAGGCGTGCATTCCATGCTAATAGGGGTGCATTCACTATTGGTAGGTGCATTCAGCATTTTCCTCTTTCCTAATTACTTCCCTCCCTTTTTTGTAGGCACATATCCACAGGTTCCCAGATATAGTTAATACACACCTAACTTACCTCCTCTACCCTTATCAATTCCCTCTTTTATTTGATCTCTCTCCCAAAAAAGCTCATAAATGACAAATACACGCCTAACAATGGCTAAACGCCAAAAAGTGGTGATGTGTGTCCTTATCACTTCCCTCACTCTCCTCTTCTACACGCACTCTCTCCTTTTTATTTTCTCTCTCCTGGTATGATATTTTGTAAATGAATGTTTATACATGTGTTTCTACATGTCTGAATATTTCTACATGTATTTGAATATTTCTACATGTGTGAATGTGAAAATTGAATTGATGTCTGAATGTATCTACCTATGTGTGAATGTGTGAAAATAATATTTGTTGATTTTGCAGGTTTGTGGCCTGTTTGTTGGCTGATATCAATGAATATCATAAACCTGCAGTTCAGTTCCACCGAACTATAGGTTCTCATCCTGTGACCAGCCACAACATGCCTGCAAATTGATAAGAAAAAAATCAAATAATAGGCGTCGATTATTTGTCTAAAACCGACAACAAAGGTTTACAACATCAGTTAATAGCATAAAACCGCAGTCTAATCTTGTCAGACAGCTTGGCCAGTACGGCCGTGGTGGCAGGTGATATGGCGTCGGTTATTAGTAGAAAACCGACGCCATTCTTGCCAGCATGGCCGTGGTGGCCGATGATATGGCGTCAGTTATTAGTAGAAAACTGATGTCGATTGAGTCCTAGATGGCGCCCTTTTTTTGGCATGGATGATTATATTATCGGTTTTGTTACTTATAACTGACGTTGATGGGGCCCTACTGACACATTTTCAATGGTGTGAAGCGTTTTGGCATCGGTTGGAAAACCGACGCTGAAAGGGTTTGACTTTTAGTGGCGCCCACATAGGCGTCACTTGGAAACCGTCACGAAAAGGGCTTAAATAACCGACGCCAAAAGTCGGATCTGTAGTAGTGAAATGTTAGTCTTCCCCTTCTCATTTTCTCTCTCGTACTCTTAAAGATATCTAAAAGAAATAAGAAGAAGGCATCATTAAACTCTCTTATTCTCTCTCCTTCAAGAAAGTTGCCCAACAAGGCATAAAAGATATTTAACGTGACCTTTGAATGGTTAATAAGTGTTTTATATCATTTTGAACCCAACTAAGTGGCCAAGAATGTCATTTCACATTAATTCACCTTTTTATTTAAAAAAAATTGAGTTAATGACAATTATAGAAATTACTAGCAAGAGAGGTGTAAAATTCAAATTTAAGTGGCCAGGAAGAATCTGGACACCTTATTGGACATGTTGTTCAAATTTGGCCAAGTTTTGACTTTGTTTGACTCTCTAATTAGTATGGGAAAGGTTTGAATGTAGTTTAATAAGAAAATTGATTCATATACATTAAATGTGATGATTTCCCTAATGTTTTTGTTTCATTTTGCTATCACGCGCTCATTTATTTCACTTCCATTTCAAGCGCATGATCTGATGGCTGGTGTTTTAAGCTGTCATGATCCAATCAAATGATCATCCCCTTCCTATGTCTTTCTTGTTGAACATAAATTGTTTCAAGGTGACTCTGTCCTTGATCCCATCTCTCTCCATTCACTCCACCATTTCACGAAACCTACTCACCATTGAATTTATAAGGACATTGAAAACCAAACAAGCCCTCACACTCTCCCTCTCGTGGTCTATCAATGAAATTCCCATAACTAGGGCTTCATCTCTCTCAGTGATCAAGTTGCAGCCACTGCCTCTGTGCTTTCCCCATCCGCCTAAATATCCCAAAAGCGTCACCATCCCTAAATACCTTCTCATCCACCCTCAATTGAACTCCAGTCACCATTAAAAGCCTCACCCTACACAATTTTTGGTATCTGAAGACCTTGGCTTCACCTTGACCACCTGCATGCCCTCCATCCAAATTGAATGGTCATTAAGTGTCGCTGACAAGCCCTCTTCCTTTCTCCATCGACCACTTGCCTCGAGTTTCTGCTGTTCACCATACCCTATAGGGCTATTACCTGACCCTCACTAGTGCTTACCACTAAGGCAGTTTCAGGAGTTCTCTGCCTCAGAAAGACTTCAGGCATGGTCTATTGACCTCTTAGGGAATGTTTTCCCATGCACAACTTCACCTACTTTTGTTGTGGTCCTTTTTTTAGTCACGGCTAGTTCCCCTATTTTGTGTTGTGCTTTTGTCGAGCCATGTACAAGTTTGTCCCTTTTTTCCGTGCTCTTATTCCTCATATTCAGTTTGAACTCACAAGACTTCTTCTCTCACTTTCATGTTGCCACCGCAGTGTTTTCTCGATCCTTGTATTCTCGCTTGTCTCTCGACCATGGTCAGAGTAGCTCGTATGGCTCATGTGCTCCCTTGACCCTAAGCATAGGTACAATGACTTCAACTGGACTCAGGGAAGCCAAAGAAAACCACCATCCTTTGTGAGTGGTTTTCCTCTAGCTGCTAGCACTAAGGCTTGAAGCTTCAAGGCTACTCGTTGAGCGTCATCGCTCCAGGGAACAGACATGGTCATCAAATGACCATGGTGTCCCTACCCCGATTAATCACATGATTTACTTAGCGAGGATAGTTTGGGGTTTTTCCCGATTGGTTTTGTTCATTTGATTACAAAGCCACTAGGGGGAGCCCTCTACTAGTTGGTCGGACCTTATTGGCCCACTCAGATGGGTCAACAAACAAGGTGTCATCTATGTGGATTTTTCTCAAATTCTTATTGGTCAGATGTTTAAAAATTCAAAATTAATCACACAATGCTCGGAAAAATTAGCAAAAATATGTTTTGAAAAGGGTTTTTCATGGGGAATTCGAATTTCAAGTTTTCAGATTTTGTTTTCCTTTGAGAAAACCCTAGTTTGCTAATAATTTGGAATTAGGGTTTAAGGTGATGAATGAGATACAAAATGATATGTCCAATGCTATGAACACACTATTTAGGGTTCAATGAACCCTAGGAATGTGACCAGGGTTCCTTCAACCTAAGGAGAGAATAAGGGTCTTCTCTAAGTGAAAGGTAATTGGTTCATCCCATGAGTATTTATGTTCATCAAACCTAGTACATTTACATTCTTCTTAATTGAGATCTTCATGTCCAATATTCTAAGTCAAGATATGCAAACAAGATTTTATATGCTTTGTGATTGTAGAATTTCATATGATCAATGCCTTAAGTAGTGATGTGTTATGAAATAATTAAAGTTCATAAATTAAGTTCATAGGAAGGATAAGAGAATATATTTCTATCATATCCCTTAGAGATGTTCCATATGGATACTCAAGACTACAAGATAATAAATGAATAGTAAGACTGCCATCCTTCCATGGTTATGTGATATAACCATGTATTAGGATTTGAGGTACAAATATGTTATTAGGATTCCTCATATATATAGATGTAATCATGTATTAATATTTCAAGTATAACATGTTGTTAAGGTTCCCCTCATTTATAGGTAATAACCATGTGCTAAGTTTCAAGTAGGAACATGTCATCAAGGTTTCTTATATATGAAAGATGTAAGAATTAATAAGTTAAATAGATTCCTTAGAATGATTAGTGTCTAAAAGTTAAGTACTATGTGAGAATATGAGTCTTGAACATGGTAAAATATGGTCCAATTTTCATGGGATTTGAATATATTGTAACACGAGTTTAAGATGATATTATCAAATTATGAGACACTAAGTCATGATTAAGTTGCAATATGAGATTTTATAAGATTCCTATATTTGACCTAAAGTTTAATATGTAAGTTCATTTGAGAACATTAAGACTCATGGTAAGACCAAACTTAATTATAATTTATAGAGAATGAATCATCTTGTCAGAAAGCACATTTTTAGACATTCTATACTTAAATTACTTTCATATACCATACTTAAGTTACTTGTTGTATACTTAGTATCTATATATTTAGACAAGATCCTCCTTCATGAGCCTTGAGACCTAGTTGTTATATTTAGTATCAATGAAGTCATTCTATCAAATCAAAAATTCAAAATAAGGTTTACCCAATAATAAGAATATCACGTTTAGAATTAGACTTAGACTACTCATTATGTGAGTAGCCATATTTTGAATAAAGATACATGGTAAGGGTTTCAGATCTAAACTCAATTATATAGTAATTGACATTTATATTCATGTTCAAATTCAGTTCAGAACTTAAGAATAAGGGATTCATATTTAGAATTCAGTACATGCTCAGTACTCAGTAATAAATTTCAGATAAGATCAGTTATTAATATTCAGTTTTAGTATAAGATAAGTTCAGATGCAATAATCAATAAGTTTAGACTTAAGATAAGTAATTCATAACTTTCACATAATACATTATATGATAAGTCCTCATTCAGTAGTCCCGGGATGATGCAGAGGCATCTGTTTCCAATTCAGAGGAGTATCTACTGCAATTCAGAGGTACTTCGGTACCAATTCAGGGTGCAGCCATGCTAATTCTGAGACATCTCGATGTCATTCAAAGGCATGTAGTGCTAATTCAGAGGTACCCTGGTACTAATTCAGGGCATAAGTACGTCAATTCTGGAGGACTTATTGTATAATGGTGGCCACAGTCTAGATAAAAATTGTAACTAAAAGATATCTTAGTTTAGAGCATGCCCATAATGTCATCCATGAGTATGATGAGAGAGAATCATATAAGATAAGTATGACCCATGCACTTTGGTATAGGTCATGAAACCCATGTACTAGGGTACATGTCTCTAGAAAAAGTTAAAGTAGAAAGTTAAGAATTCAGATTAAGAACTAAGAGATAATATGTTTCAAATTTTAATCAGAGTTTGATGCTAGTTTCATATTTATAATATCTAAGAATCTTTTATAACATTTTAGTTCTTTAGTAAATTATATTTTAGAATACTCACACCACTTACTCTAATGACTATTTTTCCCAATGCATGGCTGTGAATGCACTGTCTGCAGGATATGGAGCGACTGAAGATTTAAAAGGACAAGCAAAGGACTAGGGGATTTCAAGCTCAGCGTAGTGGGGTGATATTTACCTAGACGATCCAGAGTTTTGACATCGTTTTATTATGCTTAGTTATGATGTCAATTGGATTGGATCTTATGGATGAACATGATGTAGTTTTGTGTTGACAAGAACTATGTATCAATCAGTTTTAAATATATGCAAAGTGTCACATTTACTTTAATTATAATAATAATCATGTTTGTAACACCCCTAGTAAAGAAAGTGCTTCCGCACATGTGATATGAAAATTAGGGTGTTACACCATGACTCCACCATTCCCCTCTCCAAAACCCAACACCCAATGTTGCTCGGCTTTCCCACATACTCTCACAATCTACCACAAACCACTCTTGAAATCCACACACAATCTTATTTGTAATGAATATTGAAAATCATCTCTCTCTTGGATTACATTTTCGTTAACTCACACTCATATATGTTCTTTGGTCAATATTCTTTCATATTTCCTATAGAAAACACATCTATTATACAATATACGTGTCAACATATTTTTTTTTACAAATTTAACCAATTCAAATGGTTGATTTTGATTGGCTGATTTTCTTGATTCTTTATCATCTCATGTATTTTTCTCATTTGTTCTAATTTCTTTACGCACTTACAAAAACCATTAAATAGCTACCAGGTATTGACCAAAACTTGGGACCCCTAACTAATTCCCATGATCCCCTGTTATAAATCTTTGTGATTTCCTCACTTCTTTCATCTTCCCTCTTCAAACAATAGATCCTTTCTCTTTCCTTTGTATTCATTTCTCCCTTTCTCATAAAGTCTTTACTCTATCCCCAATGACAATAACAAAAGTAAAGCCAATAATCTTCTAGAAGATATCATGAAAAGTTGTTATAGTAGTGTTTACGTCAAGAAGCATAACCCTCATCAACCTATTTCCTTCTCCATACAATAGAGCAAGGCACTATAGGTGGAAGAGGTGAAATATAACTAGCCAAGGATTGTATCTATGACAAGAATGACTAGGTGACAAGTTTCCTTGTAAAGTTATATCAAAAGTTATTTCACACTTTCTATTTTTCTTTGTTCCATATCAAAGTGTGTATATGAGGTTTGACGTACCACATGCATGAGCACAAGTTAGGTAGGCATGCATATGCACAATTCGCAGGCCTTATGGCTTTTTATTACATACTTATAGTATACTATGTATTACTATAAGTGGCATAGCCAACTCTCTGAACTAGTACAAAAATCACCTTTGACGTCGGTTAAATAAGTCTTTTGACGTTAGTTTCCAAGTGACACCCAAGTAGGTGACACTAAAAGTAGATGCCTTCAATGTCAGTTACAAAACCGATGACATAGAGCCTCCCCCGTTTGCAACTAAAAAAAGAATCACCAACAGTGGGGCCTTAGGCGTTGGTTATTCATACAAAACGGACACCATTCTCCATCCCAAATAAAAAAGGCCCCCAATTAGACCATAGTTGTCGGTTGTCTATAAATAACCGACTCCGTTGACCTCATTTATTGATGATTTTTTTTTGATAACCAAAAAATAACTGACACCATTAGAACAAAAGGCGTCAGTTTAGGTTTACTATACTAACCGACGAGTTGGACATTTGTTGTTGGCTTTTTTCATTTAACCGACGACGATATTTTTTTTCTTATCAGCTTGTAGGCCTGTAAAATTATATTTCGTGGGTGATTTTGGACGTTGGTTTTTATTTCAACCAACCGATGTTAAAGAAAATATGATGTCCATGTTTTTGTAAATAGACCGACCTTCATATAAAGGTGACATCTATCATTTTTAGTCGACGTCGTAGTGTAGAGGCATCAGTATTTTTGTTTTAAATGACGCCATCAAATGTGACGTTATATGTCATTTCTGTACTAGTGCTAATGAAGGAGAGGTACAAATAAAAATAACATTAAGTATTTATGTGATATTCATATGATTTTTTTAACATCATAAGTAAACATGGCTTCAATTTTTGAGATAAGTAGAGTGCCAACATGTCTCAAAGACATGTTTTTGACCCATTTACTTGGATCTAGATCAGAAAAAAAATGTATCTTACTCCAAACAAAGAATAAATTGGGTGCATAGCTCCCCATTTTGCGGAATACTTAATTTTCATACATGATTAGAATACTCCTATATGTATATCTATTATCACCTAAGATTATGTATCTTAGAGCATTCTACATACATTTAAGAATTTTCTACATTTAAGATGAGTTTTAAACGATGACCATTGACATTGAAATATTTTCATCTTTTTGTACGAGACCATCTAATCCTTTAAATTTATTCTCCATATGTGTGGGTAACTTGACCAAACCACATTAAATTAATGTACAACATTCATTGTTTATATTATTATTAGTTTTTCAAGATCATATAAGTAATTTCTTACCTGATAAGTTTGATAAGTCTCATATAAAAAACACCATGTCATAGTTATTATTATATAGAAGTCAATAGAATAATAATATAGTAATTTAGAGTTTTGAAAAGATACTATGATGGTGTTAAAGTTATTAATTAATTTTACTAATAAATTAATAAATATTATGATAATTTAATAGTCATTAAAATATAACATATAGTCATTTCTATGTTATGCTAAAAACTAAGGGAAAAAATCAAAATCTACTATCTTTGATATTGCAACAAAATCATATTTATAGTTTGGAGAAACACTATTTGTATAACTAGTGAGTATAAGTATAATTACATAGTTGATACATAAGGAAAAAATATTTTCATGAGTGAAAAAAGGTGAACAACATGAAAAACATATTGGGCATTGTAGGTGAATGAAATTACAAATAAGTAAACACATCATTAGAGAGTCACAAAGCAAATAAAAAATATCATACAATGCTTTTCTAAAACTTATTGCACTATGCTATTATTGTATTAAAATTATAGGTTTAATTGTATAATGATGCAGGGAATTTCATTTTTAAAAAAATGTATATATTTGTGTTCAATTTTTTTTTTAAAATACACATATTTTGAAAACAATATTAACAAATTTATTATGACACCGTGCACTTTTATATAACTAATTCTTAACTTTAATATGATAGTTGTTGGCTATCACATTTTATTTGAATTTTACCTCTCCTAGCACACATTTTACATGTAATAGAGAAAAATCAACACTCACAATTAACACAGGTAAAATATACACGTTTGAAACTATGTAGTTGATATATTTGTTACACATTTAAATATGTATACATGATATAAATATATTTGATATTTTTACAAAATTAATATTATTTTTAAATGTTATTTTCTCAGTATATAAATATTGTCAATCGTTAGAAGTTCACGCAGATGTATTTGTATGTGAGGCAATTGGTAATATTTTCAATATATTAAGTACAACTTGTTATTTCTGAAACATCAAAATATATTTGTATAAATAAGAAAATTTCATGTATTTATATGAAACTTAACCAAATGTTAATTTGTTTCTACTTGTGATTTCTTACTTTAATTTGTGTTGATGGTGAAATTACTTGTGCAAGAAGCCTATATATTTTAAAGGAAGATGTATAAACATAGGTGGTAAATAATACATAAAAATAAATATGAACTTTGATACCATGTGAAAATTTTAAATTGAAGGGGGGCACACATCCCTTCTTGCCGCCTCCTGGCGTATAGAACTTTCTATAAATATCATATTCTATAGAACTTTCTTGGATGATGTGATTTTTTGTCGATCTGACTTTTCCTTTCAGGCCACAATAATCTTGTTTATCCCAGTTCAAGAGAGGAAAAAGATAAACGTGTTGGTGTGTATGCCCAGAGAGCTAATCATATGACGATTGGGATGAGACATTAGATACATGATTTGATAATAAATAACAAAAGACAAGCTTTCAATTTATTATGTTTCATTCAGTTATGAGATAATAATGGAACACTATTAATGTTTATAGAAGAATATTACTCAATGACGTATGTCTTCAAGTATTAGCCTTGTTGAAACGAGATCATACAGATGTTAAGAGTACATATACATATTCTCATTATGTCCATGATCGATTATTATTGTGGGAGGTTGTAGACAAAAATAACACATACGATCAGAGTGTGGGCTTGTTGATGACGCAATCTTGTGAGTCCTGATATGGCTATATCAAACTAAATACATAGATACATGTTAGGGAACAATGTATCGAACAGAGCCACCGTGAGACTGACACATGGATGCCATATTCATGGAAGTCATAGTCAGGTCTCACAGTGATGGTGGTGGTTGCGGTTCTTCCTGAAATCATTGCACTCATCACATGTCGTTGGGTACACTTGGACATCATCAAACGCAATCCTGAAACATGGGTTGTTTTAATGGTGATGATTGGGCAACTTTAACACATAAGGACTGACTGTGAGTGATAGATATGGGATTTATCTCTTTGACAAGAGTATGATATCCAAGGCCTCTTGATTAGCGAGATTGAGAAAAGTATGGCCATACACATGTGATTCAATATGTGAAATTGAGCTTACATATATCTCATGCAGTCTTCTCTGGTTCAAATAAACAAGATTGAATAATAATGAGGATGACTGCTCCATGCCTCTAGTTCAATCTGGATATTAGTGACAAAGGAATTATACAAACATTGTAACATCATACACAGATTGTAGGTTGAAGTTTCCCCCCAACTTTCCATTTCACTTGGATAGCAATGATGTGCTACTAGGCATCACTCATTGCTTGTGATGTCATAAGCTAGTTATGGACATTCACTACCAACGTGATATGGGACATATAGGATCACACAAATAGGATCCTCATCTAGAAGAGGAGTTTGATCTTGAATGATAATTGAATTGATTACTAAAGTGTTTAGGTATTTCAATTCACACAACGGATCAACGGACTAGTATGCCAAACGATCAGTTCAAGAATTGAGACTGTTGTTTGAAGTGTTAGGCTGATTGTATTGTACATTGGTTGGAATTCTACCTGACATGGGCTGTGAGACGCCTGTCTCAGTTGCACCAAACGATCGTCTGGCTTGGTGTGAGACGCCCGTCTCAGTTGCACCAAACGATCGTCTGGCTTGGTGTGAGAGCCCCATCTCAGTTGCATCAAATGCTCGTTTTGGGGGTACGTCAAGTTGAGTACTAATTGGAACTAAATTTGCCAACATATGTGAAAAATCTAGAAACTGTGAAATGACCATTTCGTCGCACGCAGGTTGTGAAAAGTTGTGAAAATTCAAGATCTTCTTATCCTTTCCACTCCCACTTTAGTCCTGCATTGGTTGGCGGCTGGGAACCCTGATCCTAACCCCTCCTATATATAGAAGGATATTGGGGGCTTCTCAGAGCACATATACTACATAGATAATTGATAATTAGTTGCTCTGACAATTGGTGTTCTCTATGGTTGTAGTAACCACAAGAGCCCAGGCAAGTCTTACCCGACTAGGGAGGGATATCCACGGGAGAGAAACAACTGAGGATCACTGTTGTGGGAGAGCATGTTGGTGACTAGTACACCAACGGGAGGAACAACTCCTTCATATCCATTCCTACATGATGACAAGAGTTCGAGTTGGTCCATGTGGATGACTCTAGAGGCATGAGTCCTTTGGTTACTGCTAGGAGGGCAACATCAACTCGTAGTCTGTGGCAAGATCTGAGGAACTTCTGCAGTAGTTGTCTGAGTCTACTGTCTGTGGAGGAGCAGTCAGACAAGTTTGAGTGTGACTAGGAACTGCACAGACACCATCCAACATAGAGTGCACATCTTCATCGACGAGGATTGTCCTTAGACTTGTTCCAGGACCAAGTACATCTTCGTGAAATCATACTTCCCATTGCATAGTTATTGACATGATCTGTTGAATTATGGGAAATATGTCAGTATTTTTTTTTGTTTTTGCTACCTATCCGATGCCGTATTTCCCTATAGTGGTATCATAGTCACGTCAATTAATTATGTTATATATATATGAAATTTACACATGTTGCCATAAAATTAGTTTTGATGGTGGATGTAAAACATGGTTATGGCCAAAACCCCAGATCTTCACGTGCCTGGTTGTGGTTGTTTATTCATGTGTACCGAGCCTCTCTCTCCTTTACAGATGTAATGCTCTTCTTCCTATTTCCCCTCGAATGTAACTCGAGATTTTCCCACATACAATGTAATAAGAAATATGATAGTTTTAATTTAAGTTCGACGTGAGACGACAATATGCACAAAGATGAAATGATCGACTTGTGAGATGACCTGATTGACTAGGACCAAGGAGGCCAAATGATAGGAGGATGAACCAATTGACTGGTGGCCCAACCAACTGACTGGAGGTGTCCATATGCTGCTTGGACTTGAGAACCAGATGACCGCTTTAGAAGAGCCCAATCGGTCGACCAGGAGGCGAACCGACCAATTCAATTGTTAAACCTATCAACTCGGGTAGGTTCAAGAACATATCATAACCAAAAATAGGTTGCATATGATGTGGACCATAGGTGGCAGTAATTCCTTGTGGCTCTAAGGAATTACAAGGTGGATACATTTCCATTAAATATATCAGACTTGTCTGGCTGTTGGAAAAAGAATAATTGCTTCACTAAGGAATCAAATAATTCAACTACAGGTTGATCATTTTATTCTAGAAGAAAAATGACGTCTGAAGGAGGGAAGTAAGGTAGAGAACAAAGAATATTCTTCTATTCAGAATAATACAGAGATAGAGACCAGTCTTACTGATGCCAAAATGATATCATGGTAAGGAGTTGCACATATCATCTATCTAAGAGTTGCATGTGATGCAATTGACATGATGGCCTACCTAAATAGTCAAGTTGTAGGCGATCAACCAAAGTTGACTCATGATTTGATGAAATATGGATCTTGGCCCACTAGAATATTGTACATGACAATATTCTAAATTTATATTGAGGGCTATCAATTTGAATACAAGTGGGAGCGATAATAATTAAAGACCTAATTAATATCATACAAATTATCAAATTAAACCAAATAAAAAATGTTTTGGAAAGGTTGCAATATTTCTTTGTAGACTCAAATGTCAAACACAAACACGTTTAGATTGTGATATGTCCTTATGAAGGATAAAATGGGATAAAGTTCCACAATTGGTTAAGGACTTTGAGAAATGTTCTCATCAATGAGAGAAAGCTCTTTGTCCTTGATAGATTAATGCCAGAGGAACCCACTCCAAATGCGCCTAAGTCTAAATGGATGCTTATTGGAAGCATGCCAATGGTGCCATAGACATTTTAAATACTTAATGCTATGTTGTGAACTACGAGTTGCATGAATAACACAAATATATGGACATTCTTGAGATGGTAACACATCTTAAGAATCATGTAAAGCAAAGAAGTTATAATGTTTCTAAAGTGATATTTTGAGTGCAAACTGACACAGGGAGGTCCAATAGAATCCCATGTGTTCCATGTGATTGGACATGTGGAATGATTGGGATTTCTCTTAGGTTAAGAGTTGACCATGAATATGATTATGCAAGCGTTGCATAAATCATATAGCCAGTTTATCAAATGCTTAGCATGTTGATGACAAAGCATATAAGAAGAAGGACAAATGCGTGATGATGATCAATGAAAGTGAGTCAAGGGTAAAGGCAATGCTAAGAAGTGTTTTGAGGTCAAGCTTAAGTCCAAGTCTTCTACACTCAAGTTACATAGAAGGGTAAGTGAAAAAGGAATATATCCTTTTCACTTAGAGGATAAAGAAAAGAAAACAAAGTGCCACTATTGTCACCTATCTAGACATTGGAAAGGAATTATCCTCTTCATAGAGGATCTCAGGAAAAAGATAGAGATAGAGATCTCCCCTTCAGGACCTGAGAAGAAGTAAGCTAGAACTATATGGAGCAAATGTTTCTTCCACTATAGTTAAAGGTTGTCATTCATGCGCACATAATAGAATTAGTGAATTTCTATTGTGTACTTGCCAAACATCATATGCTTTGTATGATCTTTTATGGCAATGTCCTATGTCTCATAAACTATACTTGATAGCTGTAATGATGAATGTGTATGACACATATATTGAATGACTTGATAACTCAAATAATGAATACATATAGCAATGTCATCTAGAGCGTATAAACAAGAAATGCATTCCTAGAATCCATATGATGGTTATCTAGACTCTTTTGGTTATTGAACCAATAGAGACATGCATGTTTTATTTGTTGTGTAATATGACAAAAGCATCTTCACTAGATGTAGTGGGAGATCAACTATACCATTAGGACTAGTACATACTAATGTACATAAACCTTTAAAAATGAATGCTAAAGGTATTTACAATTACCTCATTATATTTACTGACACGATCAGTAGAAAGTTTGTATTTTATGAAATACAAACATGAATCTCTTGAAGTGTTCAATGAGATAATGAATGAAGTACATAAATCACTTAGTAAAGTATTAAGATGCATTGATGAGATCAATTTTGAAATATCTAACTAAGAGTTTGAGGACCTTCTAGAGAGACTGTGATAGTGTATCACATTGAACTCCACCTGAAACATACTAATGTCTCAGGAAGAAGGTATCACCTCTTGTTAAGTCATGGAGAGATTATGAATGAAATCTAGCTGATCTTACAATTTCTTTTGGGCACATGCTTCACACTAAAATAATGTACCGTCTAAAATGGTTCAAAAGACACCATATGAGATACGACATGGGAGGAGTCTTGATGAGTCTTTTTGTAGTGATTAGAATTGAAGTCTTATATAAGAAAATTGTTTCTTAAAAGGCTTTATCCACAAATCACACGAATGTTATCTTGTTGAATACTACTTATATTCCAACTCGATAACAAAGTGTTTGTTTCTAGGATGGCTGAATTCCTAAAGGGAACTTAGTTCCAAAGGAATCAGTGGGAGTAAAAGTAGAACTCAAAGTGTTTGAGACAAATGAGAAAACAATGAACCTAAAGAGGTACAAAATGGAACAAGGAGAATCACAAGCTGTTGTGGAATATCAAATTCCTTATGTAAACACATAACTCATAGTTTTAGTAGAATTCCTTGAGTTTGAAAGATTATGATATCTTATAACTCAAAACACAGTAAGTTGATCATAGCGATGAGTCATCTATCTACCTAGAAACTATTGAGGAACCAGATTATGAAAAATGGCTTGAGGCCACGAGATCTATGATGGAGTCCATTCAAACCAACAAGGTAGGACCTTGGTGGATACACCTGAAGGGGTAAAACCCATAGGGTGCATTCGAGTCTTTGTAAGAATACCAACATGGAAGGGTACATTGGTTGAAAAAGCTTCAAATAAGTTCAAGGTGTTTTACACGATGAAGTCTTTCACCAGTTATCATGGTTAAATCCTTATGGATCATGCTTGTTGATGCAACTTAGTATGATTGTGAGATTTGGCATATGGATGTTAAAACTGCATTCCTTAATTGGAATAATTAAGAGGATGTGTACGCGAACAACCTCATGGTTTTAGAAATCCATTAATGCAAATAAAGTCTATAAGCTATAAAAATTAATCTCTGGATTTGAAGCAAGCATCTCAGAGATGGAATCTTCTATTTAACAAGATAGTCAAAGGGTTTGACTTAAGTCAAAATGAAGATGGAATCTTTGTTTACAAAAGATTTAGTAGTAGGATATTTAATATTCCAGATAATGATGGGGAATAATGTCCTTATCCTACATGTGTTAAAACCTAGCAAGGAAATTACCTTCTACATGAAGGATTTAGGCAAAGCATCCTATGTGATAGGGATCGAGGTCTATATAGATAGATATGGAAGGCTTCTTGACCTACGTAAGAGCATATACATTAGTAAGATGCTAAAGGGTTCAACATGAAAGACCCAATGAGAGAAAACTTTTCCATGTTCCATGGAGTTAGCCTTTCAAGAGCCTAGTGTCCTAGTTCTTATGAAGAATAGAAACATTGATAGATGCCAATGGATCTATCTTGAATGCAATTCTATGTACTTATCCCATTATCTCACATGTATTGGACATGATGAGAAGATACCTAGTAATCTCGTATGTATTGGACATGCCGAGAGGATATCCAATCATATCATATGTATTGACATGATGAGAGGACATATATGTACCCATCTAGCAATCTCATGCGTATTGGACATGACGAGAGGGTATATATGTCAGATACCGGTGAGAGTCACTGGACTACCATAAAGAACATCCTTAGATGCTTGTGAGGCACTTAAAGGATTAGTTCCTTGATTATGGTGATAAGGAAGAGTTGGATGTAAAGGGTTACACCCATGCAACCTTCCAAATTGACAAAATGATCGCAATCTAAATTTATGTTTGACGACAAACGAGAAGTGTAGCTAGAAACATTTATGTGCTAATGACAGCTGTTCAAATCTACAAAAGAAGCCAAGTACCTCTATGTCATAAGAACAATAGAGGATAGTTTTGACCTAAAGGTTATACATTGTCCATATTTTGATAATGAGTCAACCATTCCATTCATATGTATCTAATATGTTTTTTCAAGATTGATTTCAGGCTTTAGGTACATGAAAAGAATCAAATTACATAAGCCCTAGCGTGTCCAAGTTCAAGTCAAATGCAATGCAAGTGTGCTAATTAGGAAATCACTTCAAACGACCTTAGAAGATTTTATAATCACTTGTATTAATGATATGACTTGTAACTAAGATGAGAAAAATATGTGGGACACTTTATACTAAGGTTTAATCACTCTTTAGTCATTTTAGAAAATCAATCACAGGCTGTTGATCGGTCGAGTTACAATCTCGACCAATCCTATGGTTGTTTTTTTGAAGATGGCTCATCGGTCGAGTTGTGCATTCACATAACTCGAGTGACCGACTCACTGAGCAAATTTGATTTTGGCTGATCGGTCGAGTTCCCCAAAACAAACTCGACTGGTAGTTTGAAAATTGGCTTTATCTTTTAGTCGATCGATCAAGTTACCTTTATTGAAACTCGACCGAATGCACTGTACGAAAAATGCAGAAAAAGTGATTATAATTGTTGGTGACTTGTTTGGGTTGAACATAGATCTGTTTCCTTGAGGAAAATGGCTATATTTCGGACCTAAATGTTCCCCAACTCAAGGGAGAACGCCCAGATATAAATAGGACCCCTTAGAGTTCATTCTAAGTTTTCTCTTTCAAGATATTCAAGTCCTTGTTATAGTTGAGAGTGCTACTACTCCTTGAGCCCCTTTCTCTCTCTACTTTACACTTCATTTTGTGAATGTGAGTGAGTTAGGTATATTGTAAGAGAGATCCATCCTTGTGCATGTAAAGCTCTCAATCTTCTACTACTTCCCTATCCCCTTCCTACATGAAGAAAAGGCGAAGCAAGCTCCATCAAGTGAAGAAGGAGTTGTAGCTGGTCCTCTTCAAGGTTGATGAAGAGGTGGTGATCTTCTCCAGGTGAAGGAGAAGGTAAAGGCTAAAGATCCAAAAGGAGAAGCAAAGTCCTTCATGGTGGAAGACTTGAGCTTGAGTGGGTAAGACCTTGGTGAAGGCTGAAGACTCAAGCTAAGTGGGTAAGCCCTTTGGTAAGGTGGAGATCTCCTTATTTTTTGATGGGTAAGTCCTTTGGTGTTCTTGTGTTGTAAATCTTTTTGGTGATAATATAGAGAAAAACACTTGCAAAGTCCTAGAGGTTGACCTCTAGGTAGTGGACTGACTCACTTCTTGTTTGAAGTGTGGAACCACTCTACATCCCTTTGTCAAGTGCTTTCTATCAATCTATCTCATCCTTTTATTCATGTTAGATAGGACTTCAAATTACCATTAAGCTATTGCTCCAAATTTGATATAATTTGAAGGTCTAATCTATTTTGTGAGAAATTTTGTATCTCTATTCACCCCCCTCTAGATCCCTTAGACCCAACAAGTGGTATTAGAGTTAAGGATCTTCTCCAACAATCTCCTACGAGATGAGAAGATGGGTGACAACCTACTTGGTCCACTCAACCTAGAGGGAGGCTTGTAACATCCCAATTTGTGAATAAAATAAGTTTAAGGTCCTTGGTGCAAAATTTCTACTTTTATTTCTCAAGATCCTAAGAATTTATGCAAATTATCAAATATAATGAAATATTCCATCCTACTTCGAATTTTAGTTCAAAATATAACTCACCAAGGAAAAGATAATTCGTTTTAATTCATGTATATTGAGAAAATGACATTTTTGTTTTGGATGAAGAAAAGGAGATAAAACCTAAATCCGATTGGATAGGGAGATTCTAGAGGCCCTTATTAGCTTGTGGTTCGAATTTGGAGTCAATAGGAATTCATTTGACCCTTCAAATCAAATAGGGGAGTTAACATATGATTTTTGAGTACATTAATCAAATATTTCATGAACTGAACTAAGATTTCACGTTATTTAGACGTCACACACATGTTTTCACCGATTTCAATTATGGTTTAAGTGTCACGTGCTCTCTGGATTTCGGATTTGGTCTGGGCCGTTGGATGCCCATCAGACGCCACTGGACTCGTCTCCTACCTTGAGTAGGAGACCAAGAACAGGCAGACTGGCTGTGATTTCCTTATCTGACCTTGCTTGTCCCCCCCACAGTGTCTGGCTTTTGTTGGTTTCTTCACCGATGGGATCAGGAGTGCCATGTGAGCTCAATGACCCCAAGTTTACCGGGGCTTTATGCTCTAATCGAGAAATGCCCAACTGGGCTAAAACTCTTCTCACCGCCATTGGTTTACAGACAACCTCCCCGACCCTTGAACCTATATATAGGGGCTCTAAAAGAACCGCCAAACCCTAAACACTCCTCCTCCTCACTAAATTTGGTTGGAAACCCTCTGAACCAGTACCACCGATCTGGTTTCCTCTCTGGAGAACACTTCGCGAGCCCGGTCCCCTCCGCTGCCTAGAGTCAAATTGGCAAGTAAGAAGATTAGGAGTGACTCAGGATCAGGGAGACTAAGTTAGCAATTTCTCCAATAAGATCAAGGAGCATGAGGGAATTGAAGCGAGCCTTCAAGTGTAGCTGACTCTAGGAGACTTTATCTTGGTGGCGTACCATCTACCAATTCAGTAGATTATCTAGTCTATTTTATCATTCCATGTTTTAGATTTTCTTAGCATATATGTTTAGGCTTGGAATCAAGATGAGACAAATTAAGTTTTTCCCTTTTAAAGAACAATATATGAATCTATATTTCATATTAATGCATGGTGTTTCATTTACTTTGTTGTGATGTATATCATGTTTTGTAATGTTCCTCCGAGCTAAGTGACCCATGTTATGGAAAACATGAGGTTTGCTTCCGCTATAATATGTGTTCTTGGAGGGGCGTTACAATATGGTATCAGAGCGATGAGTAGATGGCCACTGAGCTAAAAATTCACATGTTCTAACCCTAGGTATACCTTGTTTTTATAAATGGCTCCAAAGAAGTCTGACAAGGGAAAGGATGGGGAATATGGTGCTAGCTCTTCTAGTGAGGGATGTGGATCAAGGAGGAACCCTAAGGAAACCCTAGAGGAATTAGTCCAACTACTCACTATTGCCCTAGGACAAGGACAACATCAACCCAGACACCACGAGCTGACCTTGGTGGACTTCTTGAAGATCAGACCCGACTCCTTTGCAGGAGAAGGAGAGGATGATGTCGTCACCAAAGGAGAAGAATGGATTATGAGCATGGAGCATTGTTTTCATGACCTAGACTGCCCTTAATAGTCTAGGGTTCGCTTTGCCACCCACATGCTGAAGGGAGCAACTCGTACATGGTGGGAGAACTTCCTCAACTCAAGAGCGGCTGATGCACCTGCACTCACATGGGAAGGATTTTTTGAAGCCTTCCAAGAACACTATGTATCTGAAGCCATGATAGAGAGGAAGGAGCTACAATTTTCCAATCTAGCTCAGGTGGGTGACATGACGGTGACCCAGTATGCCATGAAGTTCAGGATCCTATAGAAGTACAATTATGACTATGACGAGCGATACAGGACAAAGAAGTTCATCCGAGGACTGAAGCCTGACTTAAGCTTTGCCCTACCAGGAAGAGGCCATAGGACCCTTCAAGCTGCTTTGGATGCAACTCTAAAGCTAGAAGACCACCCCGGGAGGTCTCACCAGAAGGAAGGTCACAAGAAGAACAACCAGTATCAACCTCCCAACAACCATAAAAGGAAGGCACCTGAACCTGCTGTAGAAGTTGAGAAGCCCTTATGCCCAACATGTAAGAAGGACCATGCAGGTCAATGTAGGTATGGTACAGGAGGATGTTTCTATTGTGGAGAGAATGGACACCTCAGATCAACTTTCCCAAAGTTGCTGAAGAAGGAGGCAAATCCAAATCAGAATAGAAACCATGATCCTCCACCTAAGAGGTAAGCTAGGGTTTTGGCCATGGACGTAGAAAATGATGATCAAGGTAACCTTTAATTCATACATTTCCAACGCTAAATGTTGAACATATTCTTTTATAAAAGTTATAAAACTTAAGAGGGGATAATTGAAACACTAAGGTGGGTAGTAGGCTAAGAAAATTTTGAAGACGAAATTTATTTAAGTTGGGCAGAATTATAACATCCCAATTTGTGAATAAAATAAGTTTAAGGTCCTTAGTGTAAATTTTCCACTTTTATTTCTCAAGATCCTAAGAATTTATGCAAATTATCAAATATAATGAAAAATTCCATCCTACTTCGAATTTTAGTTCAAAATATAACTCACCAAGGAAAATATAATTCATTTTAATTCATGTATATTGATATAATGACATTTTTGTTTTGGATGAAGAAAAGGAAGATAAAATGTAAATCTGATTGGATAAGGAGATTCTAAAGGCCCTTATTAGCTTGTGGTTCAAATTTGGAGTCAATAGGACTTCATTTGACCCTTCAAATCAAATAGGGGAGTTAACATATGATTTCTGAGTACATTAATCAAATATTTCATGAACTGACCTAAGATTTCGCGTTATTTAGATGTCACAAACATTATTTCACCGATTTCGTCTATGGTTTAAGTGTCACACACTCTCTGGATTTCGCATTTGGTCTGGGCCATTGGATGGCCATCGGATGCCACCAGACTCGTCTCCTACCTTGAGTAGGAGGCCGAGAACAGGCAGCCTGGCTGCGATTTCCTTATCTGACCTCGCTTGTCCCCCCCCTACACACACAATGTATGGCTTCTGTTGGTTTCTTCACCGATGGGATCGGGAGCACCACACGAGCTCAATGACCCCAAGTTTATCGAGACTTTAGGCCCTAATCGAGAAATGCCCTACTGGGCTAAAACTCTTCTCACTGCCATTGGTTTACAGACAACCTCCCCAACCCTTGAACCTATATATAGGGGCTCTAAAAGAACTACCAAACCCTAAATGCCCCTCCTCCTCACTCAATTTGGTTGGAAACTCTCTGAGCTAGTACCACCGATCCGATTTCTTCTCCAGAGAACACCTCACTAGCCCGATCCCCTCCGCTGCCTAGAGTCAAATTGGCAAGCAGGAAGATTAGGAGTGACTCAGGATCAGGGAGACTAAGTTAGCGATTGCTCCAATAAGATCAAGGAGCAGGAGGGAATTGAAGTGAGCCTTCAAGTGTAGCTGACTCAAGGAGACTTTAGCTTGGTGGGGTGCCATCTACCAATTCAGTAGATTATCTAGTCTAGTTTATCATTCCATGTTTTAGATTTTCTTAGCATATATGTTTGGGCTTGGAATCAAGATGAGACAATTTAAGTTTTTCCGTTTTAAAGAACAATGTATTACTCTATATTTCATATTAATGCATGGTGTTTCATTTACTTTGTTGTGATGTATATCATGTTTTGTAATGTTCCTCTGAGCCAAGTGACCCATGTTATGGACAACATGAGGTTTGCTTCCGCTGTCATATGTGTGCATGGAGGGGCGTTACAAGGCTTCTCCATGAGTCCTCCAGTCTTTGATGACACCAACTTCCTCTATTGGAAGAGGCGTATGCAGTTCTACATTCAAGGGATGAACTTTGATATGTGGAAGGTGATTATCACACCTTACAAGGAGCCAACTGGACCTATTGCAACATGGAGTGAAGCTTCTCTCAAGGAGGCTCAACTTAATGACAATGCCATTAGCATCCTCTACGCATCCCTCACCCCACGGAGTTCAACCAGATCTCATCTTGGGACTGCCTATTAGATTTGGGACAAGTTGTGCATCACATATGAAGGTACAAAGCAAGTCAAGGAGGCAAATATCTACATGTTGAATAGCCTTCTAGAGAACTTCAAGATGGGTAAGAAAGAAGGGATTTCAGAGATGTACTCAAGACTCAATGTCATCATCAATGGGATGGTTGCATTGGGGAATACTTTGGATAGAGGTGTAATCAACTCAAAGATCTTGAGAACTCTTCCAAAGAGATGGGAGTCAAAGGTCACCTCCATTAAAGATGTGATGAGCCTTGGTGACATCCCAACTGAAGAACTCATTGGCAATCTTCAAGCGCATGAGCCTAGACTTGACAAGCAAGAAGAAGAAGCAAAGCAAGAAGAGAAGGAAGCCAAGAAGATAAAAGATAGTGCTTTCAAAGCACAAGTGGAGGCTGTCATCCTTCAACAACAACTTGCTTGTAGGACTTCTCCCTCCTCCTCTAGTGAAGATGAAGGTCCTAGTGAGCATGGGGCAAACACTTCAAGGGAAAGCAAGCATCCTCCTCCTCTACTCCGAGATGCTACAAGTGTGGTCAAAAGGGGCACTACAAGAGTGAATGCCCAAAATCAAGAAAGTCACACCACAATGACAACTCAAAGAAGGAAGAGGAATGCAAGAAGGAGAGCAAATACAAGAGGAAGGACAAGAAGGAGAAGAGGCACAAGATGCAACTCATGCGGCTTGGGGAAGCTTCATCTTCAAGCAGCTCAAGCTTCAAAGAAGATGGAGGGTGCCACCTTGCTCTCATGGCCTCTACAAGTGAAGATTCAATGAGATAAGTGAGGTAAGCTTGCATGAATTATCTAATGAAGCTATTATTTACATGCTTATTGCTACCCGTTCATCTTTTGCTAAATGTAAATCTAAAAGAAAATAGTTAGAAACAAATATTGATTATCTTTATGCTAAGCTTGAATTTCTTGAATTGAATGAGAAAACCAACCTTGAGAGTATCGATAATTTGGAAGGGAAATACCTTGATCTTGAACTCCAACACAATGGGGTTGAATTTGAGAATGGTATCTACCTTAAGAACATTGCGAATCTTAAGGAAGATAGCCAAAATTGCCTTAAAGAGCTTGATTTGCTTAAAAATGAAAATGTTGAATTCAAGCTCCTTATTCATGCTTGTAGAGAAGAGAGAGATGTCTATATTAAAGAGATTTAAATGCTAAAATCTAAAAATGCTAGGTTTCTTGCTCAAGTAAATGATCTATCTTCTAGACCTTTATTGCCTAGTGTTAATGTTGCTTCTATCTCTCTTGAAAAGGATTCATTCTTACTAAAGCTTTATGTCTTGAGGCTGATCTTGTACATGCTAGGGATGACATCTCTAGTTTATCTTCTACTATTTTTTCTTTAAATGATGTTAACCGTAGATTGCGAACATCCCTACAGAAATTCCACAAAGGGAAGAACTCCCTAAATGAAATCCTTGACCATTCTACCAAACAAAGTGGTACTAGTGGTTTGGGATTTGTAGGGGGGAGCCTCAAAGTGTAAGAGCAAAGACAAAGGTAAGAAAAAGAGCAAGGAGACCTCCTTCTTTGTAGGAGAATCCTCTGGCACTAAGAATCCTATGGTTTTTTCTTATTGCAAATGTGATGATCATTATTCTAGTTATTGTTTTTACAAGCCTAAGGGGACCAACCCAAAGATGAAATGGGTCCCCAAACTAACTCCAGATCCCAAAGTTTGAGTTGGGAACCAACATTCTCCTTTCTTGCAGGAAAAAGGTAGATGGATTGTTGATAGTAACTGCACAAAGCACATGACCGGTGACATAAGCCATTTCAACAATTTCACCAAGAAGAAAGGAGGACCCATCACCTTTGGGGACAACAAGAAAGGTAAAGTAAAAGGTGAGGGTGATGTAGGTGAATCCTTGAGCATCAAGAATGTTCTTTTTGTGTATGTCCTACATCACAATTTAATTAGTGTTAGTCAACTTTGTGATAATGGTTACCTTGTGCTATTTACTTGTTTTGAATGCTTGATTCTAGATTCCCTCACCTACCAAGTTATATATAAGGGAACTAGAAGTGGCAATCTTTATGTTATTATTCTTAACTCTATTAAGCATGTTGTTGGTAGATGCCTAGTAGTCAACTCGAATGATATTTCTCTTTGGCACCGCCAGTTTGGTCATGTAAATATGCATCAATTGAAGAAGTTGAGTAGAAAGGACTTGGTCAAGGGACTTCCTAAATTGGATTTTGAAAAGGATGAGGAATGCCAACCTTATACACAAGGAAAGAAAACCAAGTCCTCCTTCAAATCCAAAGGAGTCCTTAGCACCAAGAGAGCTCTTGAGATTCTCCACACTGATGTATTTGGACCAATGAGAACGTAATCTCTTCGTGGTTCTAAGTATTGCCTTATTATTATCGATGATTTCTCTAGATGTACTTGGACCTTCTTTCTCATTTCTAAAAGTGATACACTTGATGTTTTCTCGAGCTTTTGTAAATGAATTGAGAATGAAGCTTCTTGTTGGATTGTTTCCATCCGTAGTGACCGTGGGAGAGAATGTGAAAATAAGCTTTTTGAGCATTTTTGTCAAGAATCGAGTTATGCACACAATATCTCTTCACCTCGAACACCTCAACAAAATGGGGATGTAGAGAGGAAGAATAGGTCTTTACAAGAGATGGCTAGGACCATGCTTCTTGAGTATGATACTCCTAAGAAGTTTTGGGCTGAAGATGTCAGTACCTTATGTTTTGTGTAAAGCTGAGTTTTTACTCATCCTTCACTTAAGAAAACTCCCTATGAGCTATGGTGTGGTAGGAAGCCTTCTATCGAGTATTTCAACATTTTTCAGATGTCCTTGTTTTGTTTTGAATATGAAAGATTCTCTCAACAGTTTGATCTGAAATCTTAGTGGGCTTTTTTTCTTGGCTATAGCACTACCAGCAAGGCTTATAGAGTGTTTAATATTGATCTTGCTAAGGTAGAAGAATCTATTAATGTAAAATTTATTGAGACTAAACCTTCTATTTCCAAAGATATTATTCCAAATGATGATGTTCCAAGTGAAGTAACTCCTATCCTTAAAGAACTCAACATCACCCAAAAGGGAAAACAGGTGGCTACTCAAGAAGAAGACAAAGATGATGAAAAGAAGGATCAAACTCCCCAGTTTGCAAAGAATCATCCAAAGTAGCTGATCTTAGGTGATCCATTTGAAAGAGTGAAGACGCATGATGCATCCAATAAAGAACAAGCCAACATTGCATTCATCTCACAACTCAAGCCTAAAGATGTCAAGGAAGCTCTTAGGGATGAAGAATGGATCCTAGCTATGCAAGAAGAGCTGGAGCAATTTGAGAAGAAAAAAGTTTGGAGCCTTGTGCCAAGATCGAGTGATAGAAAGATCATTGGCACCAAATGGGTCTACTGCAACAAGCTTGATGAAAGTGGCCAAGTGGTAAGGAACGAAGCAAGGTTAGTGGCTCAAGGCTACAATCAATAGGAAGGTATTGATTTTGATGAAACATATGCACCTGTAGCTAGACTTCAGTCCATTCATATGTTGCTTGCCTTTGCTAGTTATAAAAACTTTCTTTTGTATCAAATGGATGTTAAACGTGCATTTTTGAATGGTACAATTGAGGAGGAAGTGTATGTTGCACAACCTCTGGGCTTTGAATATGATAGTCTACCTAACCATGATTATTTGTTGCAAAAATCTCTCTATGGACTCAGACAAGCACCAAGGGCTTGGTATGAGAAATTAAAGAACTTTTTGTTAAATCATAGTTATATCATGGGCAAAGTGGATTCTAACTTGTTTCTAAAATGCACTTCTAACAATTTTCTTATCATTCAAATATATGTTGATGATATCATTTTTGGCAGAACTAACCTTGATCTTTGCAAAAAATTTAGTGATCTTATGCATAGTTAATTTGAGATAAGTATGATGGGAGAACTCACATTCTTCCTCAGCTTTCAAATCAAACAAATAAAAGATGGGAACTTCATCAACCAAGGCAAGTACACAAGTAAACTATTTTAGCGCTTTGGGATGGAGAACACCAAGCTGATGGACACACCCACGTGAAACACTGCCAAACTTGATAAAGGCGAAGAAGGTGAGAAGGTAGATGAGAAGCTCTATAGAGGTATGATTAGAAGTTTACTTTATTTAACTGCCTCTAGACATGACATAATGTTTAGTGTTGGCTTGTGTGCTCGATTTCAATCAAATCCTAAGAAATCACATCTTATAGTTTTTAAGAGGATTTTAAGGTACTTAGCCAAAACTCTAATTTTTGGACTATGGTATCCCAAGTCAAGGGACTTTACTCTTACTGCTTATAGTGATGCAGATTATGTAGGGTGATTAATTGATAGAAAGTGCACAAGTGGCACTTGTTTCCTCCTAGGACCATGCTTGGTATCTTGGTTCCCAAGAAATAGAGCAATGTGGCATTATCAACCACCGAGGCTGAGTACATTATAGCTGGGAGTTGTTGTGCCCATGTCCTATGGATGAAGTAAATGCTCCAAGACTTTAACATTCATTTGGATGCTTCTCCTATATCATGTGATAATACTAGTGCAATTAACTTGTCTTACAATCCTATATTACATAGTAGAGCTAAACATATAGAGGTTTGCCATCACTTTCTTCATGATCGCATTGCTAAGAAGGATATCTATATCACACATGTGGACACAAAAAATCAGTTGGCAGACATTTTCATAAACCTCTATCTAGAGAGCATTATAACTTTCATCATCATCATCATATAAGCCTCAATCCCAACTATGTTGGGGTTGGCTACATGGATCCTTCATTTCCATTCGGCTCTATCATGGGCCATATTATGATTGAGATGTAGAGATTCAAAATCTCCCTTTATAAGCTCATCCCATGTTAATTTAGGCCTTCCATTACTTCTATTTATAGTGTTTGACTCAATATCATTGCTTCATATAGGCACACTAGCAGGTCTGCGTTGCACATGTCCGTACCATCTGAGTCGACCCTCACGCAATTTAACTTTATTAGATCAAAATTACTTATAATTGTCTTGAATGAATCTGATATGCCTTCTAGATAGTTGTTATCTATCCTATATGTCTTTTCTCTATTTGAATTATCTTTTCTTTATAATATGCTTAAAATCGGTTTTTCATGTTCATTTTTCCTTGTTTTTCTCCTTTTTTGGGTTTTTTTCACCAACACATGTTTTATCACAAAATAGTACCCAATGATGAGTGATATGTGCCTAAGTATGCTTAATATACATAATGGTCATGAAAAATAAATTTAATTAGCACTCAAATGGCTAGAAATTAAGTTTGATGGTTTTAGGTCAGGTTGACCATCAGTCGAGTTCCCCAGGACAAACTTGACTGATCGATGGCTGAGAGCTTTTTTAAAAAGCCAATCGGTCGAGTTTTTGAGTTCACAGAACTCGACGGATCGCCGAGATGGACCACACTCAAGTTAGGTTTGACCGACTATTCTCCCTATCAACTAAAGAAAAGTTGATTGATTCCTCCTCCCTTAGCCCTAAGTTCTCAACCCTTGATCTTCCCTTCCTCAACCTAGCCCTAATCCAACCTAGAGAGACCTTCCTAGATCTTCCCCCTTGCTAAACCTAGGTGTGTGAATGTTTTTGGTGGAGTGTTTTGTGCATTTGATCTCTTATTCCTCTCCATTCTACCTCCATGACTTCAAATAGAAGGAAGAGAGCTGCCCCTAGCAATGCACCGTCCTCCTCCTCATCTTCCCGCTTGATCCCCTTTGATGAGACCTTCTTTGTCTCAAATGAGGCTGTTAATAGGTATAAGGACCTCCTCCCACATAATCCTTTTCCTTTCACACCCTCTTTGAGCCTAGCCCTAGACGCCAAGAGGTCATAGATCAAGTGGCAAGGTTGCTTCAAGTTCACCACCTATCTGCCCTGGGTGTTGAATGTGCGTGCTTCACCAACTCAATGACTAGCATGAAAGTTGTTCACGAATTCTACGCAAACTTCCGTTAGAATTACAACACCCTTGTACCCCCTCCTAATACTCAAGTTATCCTTACATCTATGATACCCGGGAAGAAATTCTAAGTCTTAGAGGATATCCTGAATATCTTCTTCTCAGGTGCCGATGAGAATGACTCTTGGCGTAAGGATTATGGTGGGTATTTTGACCTTCTTGACACTGAGGGTTTCTGACACACTTTAGCCGTGTGTTAAACGCAAGTGCACGCATCAAAGTAATATAGGCCTTGTGAGGCCCAAGTCAAACTCATGGAAATGTAAATTTCAGTAGACTACTACTGACTGGTCGCGATCAGCTAGACCGATTAGAAGAGTTGATTGTTGGTTTTGAAAAAGAAAATAAAGTAAAAAGAAAACAAAAGTGAGTGATGATTAAATGTTTGGTTTAATCAAATGGAATGGGAATCCTTAGGGTTACGGTTTCACCACGAGGTCTCGCTGCATGCGATTCTCCACAACTAACATAATTCGTACCTTATCCCTGATTGTGGCCTGTAGTCAGAATTGCTTGCTTCCGCAATACAATTCACTACCTAGTTCTAGGTCAGTTCCACACCAGTAGTAACTTATACCCTAGATCTAAGTGCTTTAATGAATTCTCTGGGTATCCACCATTAATCGTACATTACTTTGTCTAAGGAATTTATTGGTTAACATGTTAATCGTGCCTTTTCAACCACTAATCCTCCGTCAAGAGCAATTAACAGTATTAGAAATCAACTATGGTGATCAAGCATAGCAAATTGTGATAGAAACACGATAACATATTAGGGAGAATTGAGACAAATTATGATAATCAATGGAAAATTGTTATACAACGATTCCCCAGGCTACTCTCGGTCCTAAGGACAATGGGGATTAGCCCCACATGTTCATCTCATCGATACACATGGGGAAGAAAGAGGAAAACATGGAGAAATGAATGAGAATATGATGTAACCCCTGAAACGGAGAAGATCAGGATGATCCTCGGTGCGAGATGCACGTTCTACAGTCTTCTGTCAGTAGAATCATCGGTCTATGACTCTAGAATCCTCTGGGGCATAGCTCTAGGCTCTGTTCTTTGCTCCCCTTTAGTTGACACTCGTACGGATGAATAGAATGTGATAGCCGGCTTTGGGCTGCCTTTTCTTAGGTATAGGTACCACTTACGACCGCCAAAAGATCGCAGTCATTTGATCATGACAATTCTGAACATTTTTTTGATCTGATGGCGTTGATACCATTGATAGGGTGTCGATGGTATTGACACCTTAGGGTGAGCTTCCGTCGCTTAAAAATTGGGATCAACCTGGTGACTTCTCGATACTATCGACCATATCATCGATAGTATCGACGAGTTGACTTTTCTCCTGCTGAGCTAATCTCGAGACCATCGATAGTGTGATCGATGGTATCGACCTGGATGCTTTCCCTCCGGCTTGGTTACTGTTGCCATGTCGATAGTATCGACAGACCTGTCGATGTTATCGATAGATTCTGAAATATAAAGTACCTGAAACAAAGAGAAAAATACAAGTCAGTCCATGGAATTCAGTAATTCATTCAAAATAGGATAAAATAAGACAAATTTGGTGCATACATTAATTATAGGCTAAAAGAAATGAATGATGCCATTATAGTCACAAATATGACAAATGAGCGCATAAAAAGTACAAAATTAGCCTATAAATGTGACTCAAAAACCCTACATTAAACTCCCCTAAGATGGAATCTTGCTCATCCTCGAGCACAAAACTATAAAATCTGATTGAGAGGGTCAACTAAAGAACATAATCACATAAATGATATCTCAGTATGATTCCCACCTACAAAACACATACCGACCCTTACCAACCACGAAACGATAACTACCCTTTAGGCGGCAGTAATCATTCATGAATGATGTCCATCCCAAGATCACGAACACTATCAAGTAAAGTAGTTAATATAATAAAATCCTTAGGTTCAGGCTTGGTGCATCTTGTGATCTCCTATCCACATTTCTCATTTTCTCTAACTACCATCTAAATGGAAGCAACTCTCCTGATATACATGAATTGAGGAGAAAAAGCATGGGTGGCCTACCACTTAGATAAATAGGTGGATGGAATAGGTGGCTGGGGAAGAAATGGAAGCACAGTACAATCGATCATGCACAAACAAAAATGAATGACCTATCATGATGCGAATGCAAATGAAAATGTATTAATGCTACATTTTTGGTGGAATGGTGCATGCATATCATTCTGTCTCAAGGTGAGATGGAATATCTAAGAAAACTACACCATGTGCTTATTCTTCTTAATATGCAGGTGAGAACATGTTCCTTTCTCCCTCTTATTCATACTTATTTCTCAATCTTTTTTTTTCAAGCCCTCATTTTCATAAATGACAATGGATTATTTGTTGGGCTTCCTTCTTTTTACATAACTTGTACATTTGATGCATTCTATTTAAAGGGTATGGAACAAGTTCACTACCTTAAATGCTTTCAGAAGAACATATGACACATGATGTACTGTATGCTCAAAAGATGTGAATGCAACTACATAATGACAATTATGCAACTACTATGACATGCACCTAAGGATAATGTGCATGTATAACTACTCTATATTTTTTTAATCTTTTTATGCAAAACTATGTGACAATAGCTGCAATGCAATACCTATCTACATGGGATGCAATCAAAGAGTGAAATACAGTAATGTGCTCCCAATTCTTATGGTGGAGTATGAATGAAATTGCGGTGGATCAGATCATAAGACTAATTGACAGAACCTTCAGAAAGAATTATATGTCCCTCCTTACTCACTTGTATACTAATTCATCAAAGGATTTCTCTCTCTCACTTCACATTAAAGTCACATTATCGTTTGGTTGGTTTAGGCTCAACATCCATATAAATCCTCTTAACATGAACCATAAGGATACACAATCATGTTCATATGTTTTCAAGTTGACCTACCCAATGAGTTTCACAAGTGATGTCCTCAAGTTCTCACAAGACAAGCTTACAATTTCTTAAAGATTTTTCATTAAAATTCATTCTCTCACAAACCCCCAAGTGAAAACATCAAGATGACATGCAATTATATTAAACTCCACTAATTACACTAGATAGATAGTGGATCCTAGAAAACAATAAATCTAGAAATTAAGAAAACTAAGATAAAGAAAGACGAAAATTGCAAAAGCAAAACAAAAGATGAAATAAAATAAAGAAAAACTAGATAGATGCTGCTCCAGCACCCCCCCTAAGATGGAACTCGACTATGGCCTCATAGTCAAAATCCAGACTTAAGAGGTGGAACATCGATACCCCTCTACTGCTCTGGTGGTGGGTGTGGCACAACATGGGGGACTCTCTTAGTTGTCCCTGAAGCACATATGCCATATTGGCCTAAAATCCCAGGTCCTTGATTAGCTCCTTGTCGCCATACTGAGTGGGCTCAATCGGGCTCTTCCACAACTCATCATAGACCTTCTTGATCTCCGGTGAAGGGTGGACCAGCCTCGGGCGAGGAACTAATCCTTGTTGCGGGGCAGGTAGGGTAGGTGGGGCAGCCCTTGAAGAGGAGGCACCAGATCTCACCATTGTTGCAAAGGCAATGAGTGAGAGAGAAGGGAATTTAGAAAGGAGGTCATAGAAGACAGTCGGTGAAGCTCGGAGAAGACAGAGATCCTCGGAGTCGATGGTGATGCTTGGAGATGACAGTTGATGAAGATCTCTGTAGCTTCCGGGTGCTTGGAGGCACTAGGGCTCGGAGGTGGGAGATTTGAACTTAGAGGTGTGAGTTGGATTGAAGAAATAGATACCTTTTTATAAGGGTCACCCGCCGTTGCTATCAATGCGTCGATACTATCGACGGGTCATCGATAGTATCGACGGCTAGCAGAATCTGTCGCTCACTACTATTGACAGCTCTCGATGGCTAGACGTGGTGGCTTGGATTGTCTACGTGTTAATGGTAGCGACAGGTGTCGACACCATCGACGGTGCCCACAGATCATCAATGTTGACCGTTTGATGGAGACACACAGATCATTGACGTGTCGCGTCAATACCATCGATAGGGTGTCGATAGTATCGACGCTTGTGTATGCTGGTGATCCTCGCGAGGTGTTGGTGCTGCGCTTCCCTGATGGTGTGTCGATATCATCAACCAGGGTGTTGATAGTATCCACATTGCTGAGAAGAACCGTTCTGAAAATCTCCAGACATCTCACGATCATCGATGAACTGCTCGATGCTATCAATCTTCTCCAGTCTTGATCCTCTTTTTCTCCATTCCATTGTCGATACTATCGATGAGGTCGTCGATACTATTGATGGAATGAAATTTTCATAGCTACTTTGTTGTTCCAAAATTGATACCAGTGACACAAGAGTCGATAGTATCAACATCTTCCCAGTCCTGCACAATCAAAAAAACACATCAGGGTATCATTTTTATAAACTAAGTAAAAAATTAATGAAAACTACTTAGGAAAACAAAAAATAAAGCATTTAAACATGCACTCTACCAAGATTGGGTTGCCTCCCAACAAGCGCCCTTCTTTAACGTCTTAGTCTAGACGCGATCATGCTCATTCTTCATCAAGTACAATGATTTTTACCTCATGCACCTTTTTCATGAAATCCTCTCCATAGTAGTGCTTGAGGCGTTGGCCATTCACCAAGAACATCCTTTCACCATCTCTCAGCATCACAACTCCATGTGGATGCACTTCCTCCACAACAAATGGTCCACTCCACCAGGACTTCAACTTCCCGGGATGTAGCTTAAGCTGCGAATTGAATAGCAAGACACTCTCGCCTTTTGAGAAGACCTTCCTTTGGATGTGGCGATCATGTAATTGTTTCTTCCATTCCTTGTAAATCTGGGAATTCTCATAAGCATTCATTCTCAACTCATCTAACTCATTGAGCTCGAGTAACCTTCGCTTCCCTGCATCATCCATGTTCACATTCAACTTCCTTAGCACCCAATGCGCCTTTTGCTCCAGCTCCACTGACAAGTGGCACGCACGCCCATAAGCCAACCTAAATGGCATAGTGCCTATAGGAGTCTTAAAGGCGGTCCTATATGCCCAAAGTGCGTCCGGTAGGAGCATGGTCCAGTTCTTCTTCGATGCAGTGACAGTACGCTTCAAAATATTTTTGATCTCCCTATTGGAAATTTCTACTTGACCCCATGTTTGCGGATGGTATGGGGTGCCCACATTGTGCTTTACCCCATACTTGCTCAAAAGTGCAGCAAACTTTCTATTTGTGAAATGTGTGCCTCCATCACTGATGATCATGCAGGGCACTCCAAACCTACAGAAGATGTATTCCTTTACGAACTTGCACACTACCACAACATCATTAGTCCTAGTGGGTATTGCTTCTACCAACTTTGAAACATAATCAACTGCAAGTAAAATATACAAATTCGAATTTGAGGACACAAAGGGTCCCATGAAATCTATACCCCATAAGTCACAGACTTCAACCTCTTGAAACACAGTTAGGGGAATTTCTTGTCTTTTTGAGATATTACCTGCCCACTAAAAAGCATCACATCTCCTCACAAAATCATAGGAATCTCTAAAAAGTGTGGGCCAATATAGGCCGCTCTCCAATACCTTCGTAGCCGTCCTCGAGCTAGCAAGATGGCCGTCAGTGGGCAATGTATGACAATGGATAAGCACACTGTCATATTCAAATTCTAGCATGCACCTACGTAGAACACCATCCCTGCACTGTCTCAAAAGAATAGGGTCATCCCAAAAATAAAATCTCAATGAATGGAAAAACCACTTCTTCTCTTGATAATTCCAATCTTGGGGTAGTTCTTTGCATGCAAGATAATTGACTATATGTGAAAACCACAGATCTTTGGATTTAATAGAAAGAATATGTTCGTCTGAAAAAGTGTCAGTAATGGGTACATTGGTATCTTTCTCATCTACCCTCTCAAGGTGAGACAAACAGTCTGCAACCACATTTTCAATTCCCACCTTATCCTTAACCTCAATGTCAAATTCTTGTAAAAGAAGTATCCACCTAATGAGTCTAGGTTTCACTTCTTTCTTTCCCATTAAATATTTTATTGTGGCATGATCCGTCCATACCACCACTTTAGATCCCACTAAGTATTGCCTAAATTTCTCAAAAGTGAAAACCATGGCAAGTAATTCTTTTTCTATGGTGGTATAATTTAATTATGCATCGTTCAATGTTTTCGACGCATAATAAATGACTGTGGGTTTGTTCTCAAAGCGCTTCCGAAGAACGGCCCCCACATCATAATCGGATGCGTCACACATAAGCTCAAGTGGTTGACTCCAATCCGGAGTCTGCACAATCAGTGCGAAAATCAAGCATTGCTTAAGAATCTCAAAAGCATTCATACATTTTCCATTAAAATAAAAAACCACATCCTTTTCAAGCAACTCATATAGTGGCTTAGCGATTTTGGAAAAATCCTTAATAAACTGGTGATAAAATCCCGCGTGACCAAGGAAACTTCTAACTCCCTTCACCGAGTTTGGTGGAGGCAATTTGGAAATAACCTCGATTTTTACTGGATCCACCTCCAGTCCCTTGCTAGACACCTTGTGTCCTAGAACAATGCCCTCACTAACCATCATGTGGCATTTCTTCCAATTGAGGACCAAATGAGTGTCCTCACATCTCTACAAAACTTTATCAAGATTATAAAGACATTCATCAAAAGACACATCGTAGACCGAGAAATCATCCATAAACACCTCTAAACAACGTTCAACACTGTCAGAGAAAATGGCAAGCATACAACGTTGAAAAGTGGCCGGTGCATTGCACAGTCCAAAAGGTATCCGACGATACGCTAAGGTACCATAAGGACAAGTGAAAGTATATTTCTCTTGATCCTTAGGTTCAATCGAAATTTGGTTGTAGCCGGAATATCCGTCTAGAAAACAAAAATGAGAGCGACCAACCAGTCGCTCTAAAATCTGATTAATGAAAGGTAAAGGAAAATGATCCTTTAACGTTGTAGTATTCAATATACGGTAATCTATGCAAACCTGCCACTCAGTATCCAACCGGGTGGTGACTGGCTCATTTAATAATTTTTTAGTTACTGTAATTCCCCCCTTTTTAGGGACTACCTGTGTCGGGCTTACCCACATAGAGTCTGAGATGACATAAATAATTCCCACTGAAAGCAACTTGATCACCTCCTTCTTGACAACCTCCATCATGATAGGGTTGAGGCGACGTTGGGTCTGAATCACATGTTTAGCTCCTTCAACAAGTCGGATCTTGTGTTGGCATCGAGTAGGGGAGATCCCCTTGATGTCAGAAACTGACCACCCGAAAGCACCACTGTGGTTATTTAACACAATAATCAATTTTTCTTCTTCAGCGGCACTCAGATATGCCGATATAATGACTGGTAGCTATTCATCCACCGCTAAGAATGCATAATTCAAATGAGGAGGCAACAACTTTAGCTCCAAGTCTGGTGGATTTACCAAAGAAGATTGCATTGGGGGGCGGCAGTGGTCCCAGATCTTCAAAGTGCCTAGAATAGTAGCAGGGCAAAACTTGAAGCATCTTCACGCAGTCCTGTAGTGATGCGTTCCTCATCCAGTCATCCATAATATTGAACATGCAAGCTTTAGGAGGCAATTGAGGATAAGACTCTTGCATTGAGATCTCCACAACATTATCCTCAGTAGACAAACCAACTTCTTCATCTTCGTCATTTAGATATCTCACATCTTTAGCAAGAGAGACCACCTTGGTTTGCTCCATGATATCCAATGCAAGTGTCCCCCTGTCCACCTTGGTCATGACATGCACCATGTTGAGAAATGGTTTCCCTAGACAAATGGAAACATTTTGATCAAAGTGTCTGACTTTATTGCACTGCCCGTGTTTCTTTGATGACTTTGGGTTATTTGACATTACTATTTCCATCGGTCATCAGCTGTGCCCATGGTCAACCGACCTCTACCCATTTCCAGAATCATGTCAAGTGTGGCATGGAAGGGTCTACCTAGCAGCAGTTCATTCCCTTTCTCATCTTGCATCTCCATTACAACAAAATATGCCAGAAACACAAATCTATCCACATTGACTAGAACATCCTCGTAAATCCCATAAGGCCGTACGTCTAAATTATCTGCAAGCTGGATCATCATGTTTCTCCTCTGGGATTCTTTAAGACCAAGTTTCTTGAAGGTGGAGAAAGGCATCAAGTTGATGATCGCTCCCGAGTCACAAAGTGCCTCTCCAAATTATGTCTTCCCAATATAACAAGAAATGTTGAAGCACCCTGGATCCTGTCGCTTGGGTGGTAATGTCCCTAGAATGAATGCGCTCACCTATTCTTTGAGCACCACCACTTCCGTGTCTGGAATCTTCCTCTTCTTAATGATAAAGTGCTTCAAAAATTTACCATAAGAGGGTATTTGTTCAATTGCATCAAGTAGTGGAATATTGATAGATAATTTTCTGAAACTATCCAATAACTTCTTAAATTGTTGATCCACCTTCTTTGCTTTAAGGCTGTTCAAATATGGAACCGGGACTGTCTGTTCTCTCTGATGTGGCGGCACATATGGTGTCCTCTTCTCGGCATCTATCTCAGCAATGGGCTCCTCTACAACAATCTCTGCACTGTCCGTAGTAGTTTCTGTGACTTCAGCTTCCTCTGTGGCCTCACCTGTAGCTTGTGGCTGTGTTCATCAGCCTTAGAGTTTAAATTTTCTTTCCAATCCTTAGCAATATAGCTTTGGCTTGATGGTTTCCTCCTAGAACACTAGTATTCCCTGGAAAACCCTACTGTGCTGGCCTCTTCAAGCTTGCAATTTCAGCTACCATCTGCACAATGGACGTCTCAAGCATCCTCATCTGTGCCCCATGGCTTTGTAGAGTCTGACCAAATTGGTTCATAAACTCTCCTTATGAATTAATTTGCTTGCCGAATGTGCTCATCAACTCTTGGTTTTGCTTTATTACCTAGTTTAGCAACTCATTACTCTTATCCTCTACACTAGGATGTGGCTTCTGATCCAAATCCTACAAAAAGTTATTTGGATCCTTCCAAGAGAATTTCTTGTCCTTCCTCCATGAATAGTCATTATTCCTGTAGCCATGTTGTTGGTGCATGAACTTAGCATGTGCCTTGTCATCAGACCCATCATCATCTTTTGCTAGAATTTTGTTTGCTATCAAGTCCATTTTCTCATTTAATTATTTAATGGACTTGGCATCCCCTGCAACTTTGACCTATTCTGGTGCGTCTCTTTCACCCCAAGATTGCTTCTTAGCCATATTCTTTGAAATTTCACGACACTTTGAGCCTTGTTGTTCAGAAAGAACCTTGTTCCTGCCGAGTAAGATTACTCCTGTCATGTTCGTTAAGGGCAATATAGAAGATCTTTGCTTGGGTTTCTAAATCCAGCCCATGATGCGGGCATTTTCGCATCATGATATTGAAACGTTCCCATGTCTCTGAGTATGTCTCGCCAGCCTGCTATTTGAAGTTGTGGATCCTCCTCACGAGATCATTTGTCTTTTTGGGCAGAAAATATGTTTCAAATAACACCTCAATCATCATATCCCATGATTCGACATATTCATCATCCAAATTGTAGAGCCACTCCCTTGCGTTTCCTACTAGAGAAGATGGAAATAATTTCAAATAAATGGCCTCTTGTGGGAACCTATCCACCTTCACCATATCACAGTTCTCCACAAAGGTGCTGATCTGGGCTACTTGGTCTTCATTTTTGAGTCCATGGAATGCCTGCGACTTGACCAACTGAATAAGTCCTGGATCAATCTTGTAACTGGGTATGTTGATAGCTTGTTTCTTGATTGGCCCCTTCTGCACAGAGGAAGAAGAAGCTTTAATCTTCTCCCAAATGGTCTGTTCCTCAGCCATTTTAAAAACCTCAAGTTCTTGTTCAACGTCTTCGGGTGGTGTATTTATCAGCTCGTCTTCTTCACCTGATAGCAGAATCTCAGGTGTTGATTGTGCATAGTCCGTACCGCGTGTCCTCACCATGCACTAGTACCTAAAATATGAATAATAAAGTAAGTACATTGCTAGAGAGAATAGAGAATCTAAAAGATTGTCAACTAAGTTCAAAAATAAAATTTGCAATAAAAAGTGGCCTAGAGTGGCCGCTTGCAACACTCATAGTGCTAAAATGTTCCATTTCCCCGGCAACGAAGCCAAACATTTGACACACTTTATCCATGCTTTAAACGCAAGTGCACGTATTGAAGTAATATAGGACTTGTGAGGCCCGAGTCGAACTCAGGGAAACATAAATTTCAGTAGACTACTACTAACTGGTCGCGATCAGCTAGACCGATTAAAAGAGTTGATTGTTGGTTTTGAAAAAGAAAATAAAGTAAAAAGAAAACAAAAGGGAGTGATGATTAAATGTTTGGTTTAATCAAATGGAATGGGAATCCTTAGGGTTACAGTATCACCACGAGGTCTCACTGCATGCGATTCTCCACAACTAACATAATTCATACCTTATCCCTGATTGTGGCCTGTAGTCAGAATTGCTTGCTTCTGAAATACAATTCACTACCTAGTTCTAGGTCAGTTCCACACCAATAGTAACTTATACCCTAGATATAAGTGCTTTAATGAAATCTCTGGGTATCCACCATTAACCGTACATTACCTTATCTAAGGAATTTATTGGTTAATGTGTTAATCATGCCTTTTCAACCACTAATCCTCTGTCAAGATCAATTAACAGTATTAGAAATCAACTATGGTGATCAAGCATAGAAAATTGTGATAGAAACACGATAACATATTAGGGAGAATTGAGACAAATTATGATAATCAATGGAAAATTTTTATACAGTGATTCCCCGGGCTACTCCTAGTCCTAAGGACAATGGGGATTAGCCCCGCATGTTCATCTCATCGATACACATGGGGAAGAAATAGGAAAATATGGAGAAATGAATGAGAATATGATGTAACCCCTGAAACGGAGAAGATCAGGATGATCCTTGGTGCGAGATGCACGTTCTACAATCTTCTATCGGTAGAATCATCAGTCTACAGCTCTAGAATCCTCTGGGGCATTTCTCTAGGCTCTATTCTTTGCTCCCCTTCCATTGACACTCATGTGGATGAATAGAATGTGATAGCCGACTTTGGGCCGCCTTTTCTTAGGTATAGGTACCACTTACGACCGCTAAAAGATCGCAGTCATTTGATCGTGACAGTTCTGAACAATTTTCTGATCCGATGGCGTCGATACCATCGACACCTTAGGGTGCACTTCCGTCACTTAAAAACTAGGATCAACATGGTGACTTCTCGATACTATCGACCATATCGTCAATAGTATCGACGAGCTGACTTTTCTCCTACTGAGCTAATCTCGAGACAATGGACAGTGTGGTCGATGGTATCGACCTAGATGCTTTCCCTCTGGCTTGGTTACTATTGCCATGTCGATAGTATCGACGGACCTGTCGATGGTATTGACAGGTTCTGGAATATAAAGTCATGAAACAGAGAGAAAAATACAAGTCAGTCCATGGAATTTAGTAATTTATTCAAAATAGGATAAAATAAGATAAATTTGGTGCATACAATGATTATAGGCTAAAATAAATGAATCATGCCATTATAGTCACAAATATGACAAATGAACGCATAAAACAAGTACAAAATTAGCCTATAAATGTGACTCAAAAACCCTACATCAGTTTTTACAAGCAATACGATACCACTCTCCCCGACATACATCATTACTTGAAAAAACCTCAGGTCCCCTATAAGAAGAAGAGCACCCTACCCTCCTCTTCCTTGGATCTCAAGAAGTGTATACTTTCCCTAGTGGTCAACGACAACATCCATCCAAAGAAAAATCAATCAGATATTGCAGAGAACACTGTGGTAATCATGTACTGCATCTTAGAGAATGTCAACATCAAGCGGTCTAGATACATTCTCCACCTCGTCAGCCTACCCAACCTGCCCATGCCTCATTTCGTGTGTCTAATGAAGCCCTCATGGGTTATATGATACATCAACAAGCATACAAACTCTAGGTCTAGGAGCACCTGCATCAAGATTTATGTTCAATCATGTCAAACATGAACATGTCATGTGAACATCCCTACACAGTCTACCAGCCCTACCCGGGAAGTGATTATGCATCCTATGCATACAATCACTTTTACCCTACCCCTCCACCTCCACCTGCACCTTCCGCTGCTGCTCCCACACCCTCTGCTGCTGGTGGACTCGCTCCAGTCATCCTGCCTCTACCTACTGGCCCCTTGGCCACTCTACTTGCTAGTCTTGGCAATTCTTCTCCCTCCTTCCCACAAGCCAATGATCTCTATGCTCTTGGTATGTCTTGGGATGAGCAGAATGCTTGTTGGCCCGATCGTTGCTTTGGACCTTCTATTAATGAAGATATGTCAGACCAAGTTGCTGATGAGACTACTGATGCTGATGAGGATGCTGGTGATGGTGAGGATGATGGTGCTGCATCTAACGACAATGATGGCTCTGGTGGCTCTGCTGGTGATTTCGGTGATAAAGACAATGCTAATGCACCTTCAGACGAAGATGATGACTACGAGCCTGATGCTGAGGATGATGATGTTGTTGATATAGATAGCTTAGATGTCTAGATGTTCTTAGTTTATAGTCTAGTTTGTTGATCATATACATATATCTTTCTAGGCTATTTTGTATTAGAAACATCTGGGCACATGATCTGAGATGTACTATTTTATCTTTAGCTTTCATTGCATTTGACTTGTACTTGTTTTTATGAGAACTTGCATTCTAGATTGTAATCTATTTTCTATGCACTCTTACTCTTTGATCTATTATATCTTATGAGTCGGTGCCATGTTTCACCATATTTTGATTATGACTTAGCTTGTTTGTTTCTCTCATCTCTGTTTGATGTATGTTTTGAGATTGCATGTTTTGGTTATATGCTTGGTTGTGCTTGGAGAAGACCTATTTTTCTTCTACCCCCTACCTTTTTGGTAATGTCAAAAGGGGGAGATAAATTACATGTTTTGAAGCTCAACCATATTGCTATTATTGCCTATGTGATCCTTTTCTTGTTCATTATATGCTTTATCATGTGACTTGCTAAAGGACCATATAGTACATATATGTTATATTACTTTGTGTAGATACACTAACTATGAATGATAAAGTAAGCATAGATTGAGGGGGAGTAATTCACATTGTTCAAATCTTGAATCCCCTTGCAATTCACAAGGCAAAGGTATAATTTCAATATTCTTTTCAATATGATTGAGGAATTGTTTGTCATTGTCAAAAAGGGGGAGAATGTTGACCTAAAGGTTATACATTGTCCATATTTTGATAATGACTCAACCATATGTATCTAATATTTTTGTTCAAGATTGATTTTAGGCTTTAGGTACATGAAAAGGATCAAATTACACAAGCCCTAGCTTGTCCAAGTTCAAGTCAAATGCAATGCAAGTGTGCTAATTAGGAAATAACTTCAAACGACCTTAGAAGAATTTTGTAATTACTTGTATTGATGATATGACTTGTGACTAAGATGAGAAAAATATGTGGGCCACTTTATACCAAGGTTTAATCACTCTTTAGTCATTTTAGAAAATCGATCACAGATTGTTGATCGGTCGAGTTACAATCTCAACCGATCCTATGGTTGATTTTTTGAAGATGGCTCATCGGTCGAGTTGTGCATTTACAGAACTCAACCGACCGAATCACAAAGAAAATTCAAATTTGGCTGATCGGTCGAGTTCCCCAGAAAAAAACTCGACTGATAGTTTGAAAATTGGCTTTGTCTTTTAGTCAATCGGTTGAGTTACCTTTATTGAAACTCGACCAAATGCACTGTACAAAAAACATAGAAAATGTGATTATAACCATTGGTGACTTGTTTGGGGTGAAAAAAAATCCGTTATCTTGAGGAAAATGACTATATTTCAGCCCTAAATGTTCCCCAACTCAAGGGAGCACCCCCAGCTGTAAATAGGACCCCTTGGAGTTCATTCCAAGTTTGTTGTTTCAAGATATTCAAGTCCTTGCTATAGTTGAGAGTGCTATTACTCCTTGAGCCCCTTTATTTCTCTAGTTTACACTTCATTTCATGATTTGTGAGTGAGTTAGGTATATTGTAAGAGAGCTCCACCCTTGTGCATGTAAAGCTCTCAATCTTCCACTACTTCCTTATCCCCTTCCTACATGAAGAAAAGGTGAAGCAAGCTCCATCGAGTGAAGATGGAGCTATAGCTGGTCCTCTTCAAGGTTGATGAAGAGGTGGTGATCTTCTCCAGGTGAAGGAGAAGGCAAAGGCTGAAGATCCTAAATGAGAAGCAAAGTCCTTCAAGGCAGAAGACTTGATCTTGAGTGGGAAGACCTTGGTGAAGGCTGAAGACTCAAGCTATGTGGGTAAGCCCTTTGGTAAGGTGGAGATCTCGTTGTGTTTGGATGGGTAAGTCCTTTGGTGGTCTTGTGTTGTAAATCTCTTTGGTGATAATATAGAGAAAAGCACTTACAAAGTCCTAGAAGTTGACCTCTCTACATCCCTTTGTCAAGTGCTTGCTATAAATATCTCTCACCCTTTCTATACTTGTTAGATAGGACTTCAAATTTCCATTAAGATATTGCTCCAAATTTGATATAATTTGAAGGTTTAATATGTTTTGTGAGAAATTTTGTAGCTCTATTTACCCCCCCTAGATCCCTTAGATCCAACAGATACCGAATGGATCAATAGGTTCATATGGGTGAACTTGTGTGAGGTTCCAAGTTTTCCAACCATTGATGACACAGTAGAAATATTGATGACAACAATGGAGCTATTTGTTAGGATGGGAATATCATATAACATACTATGTGACTCTAATATCATACAAGTAGTCATACAACAAAGAGATGTGAAAATTGCAAGATATCAACTTAAAGCAAATGTTGCTAAACCCGTTATAAAAGTACTTACACAGCGGAAGCATGATGGTCATGTTAGGTCACTCAGGATGATATTCATGGGTGATTGGCTCTAAGTGCAGGTGAGAGTCTATTGATGTGTATGCCCAAGGAGCCAATCATATGGTGATTGGGATGAGGCATTAGATACATGATTTGATAATAAATAACAAAAGACAAGCTTCCAATTTATTATCTTTCATTCAATTAGGAGATAATGATGGAACACTATAAATATCTAGAGAAGAATATTAGTTAATGACATATGTCTTCAAGTATTAGCCTTATCAAAATGAGATCATATATATGTTAAGAGTACATATAAATATTCTTATTATGTCCCTGATCGGTTGTTATTATGGAAGGTTGACAGACAAAAACAACACATAAGATCAGAGTGTGGGTTGGTTGATGATGCAATCTTGTGAGTCATGATATGGCTCTATCAAACCAAGCACATAAATACATGTTAGAGAACAATGTATCAGACAGACCCACTGTGAGACTGAGACATGGAAGCCATCTACATGGAAGTCATAGTCAGGTCTCACAGTGATGGTGGTGGTTGTGGTTCTTAAACCTAAAATCACTACACTCATCACAAGTCATTAGGTACACTTTGACATCATCAAACGCAATCCTGAGACATGGGTTGTTATAACGGTGATGATTGGGTGACTTTGATACATGGGGATTGATTGTGAGTGATAGATATGGGATTTGTCCCTTCGATAGGAGTATGATATCCAAGTCCTCTTGATTAGCGAGACTAAGAAAAGTATGTCCGTACACATGTGAGTCAATATGTGATATTGAGCTTATATATATCTCATGCAGTCTGCTCTGGTTCAAGGAACAAGATTGAATAATAATGAGGATGACTGTTCCATGCCTCTAGTTCAATCTGGATATCAGTGACAAAGGATATATACAAACACTATAACACCATACACAAATTGTAGGTTGAAGTTTCCCCCCAACTTTCCATTTCACTTAGGTAGCAATGATGTGCGACTAGGCACCACTCATTGCTTGTGATGTCATAAGCTAGTTATGGACATTCACTGCCAATGTGGTATGGGACCTATAGGGTCACACACATATGAACTCATCTAGAAGAGGAGTTTGATCTTGAATGATAATTGAATTGATTACCAAAGTGTTTAGGTATTTCAATTCGCACAACGGACCATCTGACTAGATTGCCAAATGACTAGTTCAAGTGTTGAGACTGTTGTTTGGAGTGTTGGGCTGATTGTATTGCACATTGGATGGAATTTTTCCTGACATGGGCTGAGAGACGCCCATCTCACTTGTACAAAATGACCGTCTAACTTGGTGTGAGATGCTCATCTCAGTTGCACCAAACGACCATCTGGCTTGGTGTGAGAGCCCCGTCTTAGTTGCACCAAATGCCCATTTTGGGGGTACGTTAGTTGAGTACTAATTGGAATTGAATTACCAACATATGTGCAAAATCTGGATACTGCAAAATGACCGTCTCGCTAGGAGAGACAACCTTTTCATCACACGCAAGTTGTGAAACTTTCAAAAAAGTTGCAAAAATTCAAGATCTTCTTGTCCTTTCCACTCCCGCTTTAGTCCCGCATTGGCTGGGGTCTGGGAACCCTGACCCTAACCCCTCCTATATAAAGAGGGGTACTGGGGCTTCCCAAAGCACAACTACTACATAGATAATTGAGAATTAGTTGCTCTGACAATTGTTGTCCTCTCTGGTTGTGGTAACCATGAGAGCCCAGGCAAGTCCTACCTGACTAGGAAGGGATTGCCATGGGAGAGAAAGAACTGAGGATCATTGTTGTGAGAGAGCATGTTGGTGAATAGTACACCTATGGGAGGGACAATTTTTCCTATCCATTCACGCAGAACGAAAGGAGTTCTAGTTGGTTCGTGTGGACTAATCCAGAGGCAGGAGTCCTTTGGCTGCTGCTAGGAGGGCAACTTCAACTCACAGTGTGTGGTGAAATTTGAGGAGCCACTGCAACAGTTGTCCAAGTCTGCTGTCCGTGGAGGAGCTGTCAGACTAGTCTGAGTGTGATTAGGATCCGCACAGACACCGTCCAAGATGAAGTGCGCATCTACATCGATAAGGATTGTCATTGGACTTGCTCTAGGACTAGGTATATCTTCGTGAAACCATCCTTACCATTGCATATTTATTGACGTGCTCTGATGGTTTATGGGGAATTATGTCAGTAATTTTTTGTTTCTGCTGCCTACCTAATGTCATATTCTCTACAAAATGGATGTACAATCTTTAATGACATTTTTGTATCTTTGCACAACTGAAAGTAATTCCTTCACCATCCTAGCATGTGCCATTGTCCACTGGCTAGACCATACAACTACAATATTAACAAGGAACTTACAATTAGGGTGCTAAATGAGTTTGGGTTGAGTGGATTTTATTTTAGATCAATTAGGACAACACTTCTTGACTAATTCTAAACTCGCAAAAGATGGATTTCCAATCAAAACCCTTAACCCCAACCTAACCCACAAATATTTCTGGGTGTATTGGGTTTGACCCCTAAATCCAAAGACAAAGAGAACAATTAAAAATATGTCCCTATTTATCTAAGTATTGATGATTGCCAAGTGTATTCAATAAATCTCAATGTAACCAAACTTGCAATGTGACTTAAGATCACACAAACAGATTTTTGTAGTTTGTTCGAGAGTTTTGAACATAAATTCATAAAACGAATAACATAATAAATCATACAAACCAATACAAACATTGTAGAATCATCAAAATAAGCTTTGTGAGTGATATATTAGTAATTTAGTAAGCCATTAAATATCTTAAATTTAGGGTTTGTAATTTTTTTTTAATATATAGTTTTGAAATTTTGGTCAACTGAGTCTATTCAAGTATAAAATACAAACTTAGATCAGACTCTGAATTAATTTTTGGTTCTTCAGGTTTCGGTCAATTTTAGGCCGGGTCAAAAAATCTTAAACCCTAAACCGCTTAATTTTTTTGGATTCAGATGGGTCCGCTGAGTCTTGCCTTGCCAGCCCTATTCACATTGTATGTCTAGATTCCTATCTAGTATTATATATTGTATAGTCTTTTTAAAATTCACTACAACCTAAAGTAATCAATTGATTTATGGAGTTGTCTACATTGTAGATCCACAGTTAGTTGTAAAAACAATCCATACAGTATGAGCTATGTATGGACTTCACCTATCTCTCACCATCTATTATTTCTACCATGGGTTGTGTGTATCAAGGGAGGATATAATTATTCTCTCAGTTAACAAGAGCCACATATCTCTCCACATGTATGAAGGCATGACACAATTATCAACTTTAATTTCTTTTTCTTATATTTATTGATCCTTATAACGTAAAATAGTACAAGTTACACTAATATCTTTATATGAATCTATTTTTGGAACTTAATAGTCAATATCTTGAATGGGATCAAGATATATTCTCATGTAAGGAGTAATTATATTTGGTCTTACATTGTTTAAGCCATTTCAAAGAGGCTGTTGTGATTTGTCATGAATCTATATGGATGTCTTATGTATTTCTCTATGACTAACACATATATATTTCTCATTTAAAACATATAACATTTGCTTGTCAATTGACAATAGAAAATATAAACTTTGTAACATATCAGAAGGTTATTTATTAGTTTTTCAAATTTACAAAATATTATTGGAAACAATAGTAAGGTTTCTCAAAGATTATATTTTATTCTATTTGCTTACATATTTTATATACATCCGCTACATAATGAATTTATCAGGAGCAAGTTTTCATTTCAATTATCATAAAACAATAATATAATTTGTTTTAGATTTCCTAATTTTAGAAGTACATGTGAATTGAATCTTTTGATACATTGCATGTGTGTGTTTATTATTTGACAATATGCTATTCAAAAGCCAAAATTGGTGTCTAGCTTTTTTCTATTTGAAGAATGCATAACTTTATTACGTTCTTTTGGTCTAATATAGGTTGAACATGTATAATGTGTCATGTGCATGTTTGCATGCTCACTAGCTTCTATAAAAGGTGGAGTTTGTCCAACTAATTATAGTGATATCATTTTCTTTCTTCAAGCTATTTTTAACAAACCAAGAGTCAAAATTTCCATAAGCTTTCCAATCTCCTTTCTTCTCTCTCTTCTTGTGATTTTCTTGCTTATTTTTTTCTTTTTATGTATTTTCACTCTCTTATCTATTCTTACTTAAGTCACTAATAACTTGTTTTATTGAGTGTAATTTTAGTTCTATGTATGTTTTCTAAATTAGGAAATGCAAACAGGTGAAAAGGAACTCAGTTGTAATTATTTGGTTGGTTTTGTTTGAGGTTTATTCTTTGATTTGTTCTTATTTGGATGGAAGTATTATGAAGTTGATAGCCAATAATCTACTCATATACTAGTTGCATGATGTGCAACGTGAAGCAACGAGGATAGTGAAAAATAGACTATTCTTATTTAGGCACAATTACTTTCTATTTAATTTATACAATTGCTTTATGCTTACTTTATACATCTTCGATTGATGGATGCAATTGGAACTCGAGTACAGGTTGGAACTGTATGAAACCAACCTACTACAACATAAAACCTTGTGTAATTATGACTGCACATTTGATATTTATCACAACTAAATATACTCTAATTCATATAGTACTCTCTTAGTCGTTACATAGGCTTGGCAAGTTGCTAGAGACTAAGGCTACAACATCAACTAAAAAAAACTGACATTTCTAGACTCATATCCTAGTATTCTATGCTTTACAAAATTATTTTAACATAATCCACCACCTAAAGTAGTCAATTAATTTTAACAGTAGTCTACATTACAAATTTATAGTCAGTTGTTAAGAATAATTGATACATTGTACTCTATGTGTGAGGTTTCACCTTTCACTCACCATCTATCACTTCTATCATGGCTGATGTGTAACAGGGAAATACATAGATGTGGAATATGGTGGTTCTACCAATTAAGCCATGAAGTGTCCTTATTCTTAATCAATGATGATTTAGAGACATGGATATAACTACTCCTTGATTAATAAAAGAAATGTGTATCAATACATGTATCAAATTATGAAGTAATTAGTGACTCTATGTTTTGTTATAGAACTGTTTATTACCCTAAGTCCACACTCCTAGTGAATACATAGCCAAAGGCAAGTGGACTTGGGTGTCTGTCCTTAGAATGGATCACATAGCATATGCATGAATAAAACCACAAACAAGAACAAAAAGAACATGGCATATCAAAGAAGCTAAACTAGTACCTATCATCAAGATCATAAACCCATATAACAACCTGTATGAGAATCATTCACATGTCATTAGAGATTAACAAAGATCCAGAGATTATAACCATAGAGAAAAAACGATGATCCAGAGATTATAACCATAGAGAAAAAGTAATGATAATAGCAAGAGTCATACTGTACCTGTTACCTAAAATCATAAAAAGGGTGCATGTTAGCACAACTCTGCTGAGTATGCTATAAAACAAATAAACTCACAAGTTTAAGAGAACATATATACTTGGAAAAACTTGATGCTATAATACCTTAGGCATCAGATGTCTCTTCGCCATCCAGATCATACACTTATGGTTCCGAAAATACAAAATCCAACTAAGGCTGTAGACCCCCTATACAGGCGTTAGGAACACAGAAGCATCACCGTAGGCTAGATGGCTTGTCCCCTCATGGATCACACACTTACAACCTCAGGGAATCCTATCAGAAGTTCTCGTTAAGAAGTCAACCGCGTTAATCGACAAGCAAGCAGGTGATTAATCTACAAGCAAACATCGATGATTAACAAAGAAGATACAAAATCCAACTAAGGTTGTGGACCCCCTATACAGGCGTTAGGCACACAAAAGCATCACCTTAGGCTAGATGGATCGTCTCATCACGGATCACACACTTACGACCTCAAGGAATCCCATTCTATTTCTAGTTTGGGAGTCAACCTCATTAATCAAAATTCTACCCTACATATAGAAGCTCTCATAACATAGGGAAGAATAAGATGAAAGCAAGCAGGTAATCAAACCACAAACATTAACGATTAACAACGAAATGAAGAGTTATATACATTGCCATGGATTGTTTAACAAAGGAACATGATTGCATGGGTAGTAGGGCTAGTCCCCGCACCCTGGCGGAAAGGAACTACTCGCTCATGATGCGAGAAATAAGAAGAATAAGAGAGAGGGAAAGTTCTGCCATGAGCATAATGTAGAGGGTGGTCGCAGCTCGGTGAAGAGGATGTGATCTTCTACACCGTGTCGGAGTAGATCTGGATGAGGAATGAGGGATGCCAAGATAGACCAAGTAGTCTTTCTCACTCCTCCTTCCTTCTCTTCTCGGTCTCCTTGATCGCAACAGGAGGAACATGTGAAGTGATAATGGCAGGATCAGACCAGTGTTTAGGCAGCCTTTCGGCGTCCCATATCTGATGCCTCAAATGAGGACCCTGCTGGTCTTATTATTAGGCTCGGATGGGGTCTTGGCATTTTGGGCCCTGTTGCAATTTTCATAGTTCGTTTAGATGGCCAAACGGTCTTGTATTAGTTTTCCTCCAAATGGTTTGGCTTTGATCGGTTTGGTATGTCCAAATGGTCTTGGGGACCGATAATGACCAAACGGTCTTGGATATATGTTCTCTCCAAATAGTTTTGCTTCTAATCTAAAACGATCTTGGATATATGACCATACAGTCTTGCGTTAATTTCTCCAAATGGTCTTGGTTGTGGCTCCACATGGTTTTGGTGATGAGGCTTGAGTGGTCTTGAGTCTTGATCGGTCCTGAAGATCACTGCCCTAGCGGTCCGCTCTGTCTTCAGTTCCTCGCGTCCAACCGGTCTTCGGCGGTGGCTGCTAGTAAAGGCATGCCAATGGACGTAATGAACATAACCATGGCTAGGTACGTAATTAAGTTCACAAAAATGTGTATTACAAGCCATTTAATCAACCAATACACACATCTGTTACATCAATTAACATGCATTAATGAATAATCCTTAACTTTATTCCTAGGGTTTTATAATTCTTTAGTGAATTACGGGAATATAGAGTCAAACTTGGTTCTGAATCCTAGTTCATCATTTAGATCATGAAAATCAACCACGTTTCATATATGACTTCCTCCATAGGACAAACCAATCAAAATATCTAAATTATTGAAGTCTAACGAATTAGGGGAAAGATAAAAGAATTAACCGATATCCTAGGACCGGATAATTCTAAAATAGAAAGACTGATATGCCCATCACCCTATTTTCTGACCATAGGCGTGATAGAGGGTGATTTTTTCAAAATGTCATCTCAAGTCGAAGCACAACTACTGACTCTATAAAGAGGAAAACCCAAAAAGACCCTAGGAAAGTGTGACAATTTAAAATACGACGAAAGGATAGAAAGGTCATCATATAGCCTGGCTGCTTCCTAACCATCCATGGCGTGAGGATCCTCCTAGAGCAGTAAGCTCCTAGCCGACTCTAGCCTTGCTGGAGGCTTGGGGGTAGGGGAGTCCCGCGACACCTTTGCCTTGATAGACCGAAGTCAAGGAAAATTAGAACGAGGCGATGAAGAGTGCCCAAACCCTTGACCAAGAACCAGCCATGGCCAGAGAACAAAGCTTAAGAACTCAATTTGTGAAAATGAGGTGTCAACAAAGGAACTCAAAACTAAAGGAGGAAATATGTTCGTCATCATCTTCTGATGTCAGCCAAATCAAAACTAGGGAAGAACATTGTAAGGTAGCCTGATGACCACCATCATCTTCGGCTACATCACCACAATTTGTCGAACCGGTGCTTGAGCACATAAAGAGATCAACCAAATGCACATCAAAGAAGACTAGGAGTCATAGAAACTCACCAGAAGCTTAATTTGAAATGTGGTCGTCGAAGGAGTGTGGGCGATCTCACAATCGTAGTAAAGGAAGATCCTGTTCATGGGCCGTATTAGGACGATTCAACAAAAATTACATGTGGTGGAGGCTTTCATAGATCACAGAGAATCTTCCTGAGTGTAAAGGGGATGGGAAAACCACCAGTGATCGCAAGGAACACACTACATAAACCCATGAAGGAAGATGAGGGTCGAAAAAGAGGAGTTTTTTGGAGAGAAAGATTTATGGTTTCATGTTAGGTATATATACATTCAGGATATTGTTGGGGATATGTAGGAATCATTATTGTAGTACGATTGAGATTGGAGATGGGGGAAAATGAGGAACATCAGGGGCATCTCAGACTCACGGAGTCCAGAGGTTGGAGATAACCTCTGGGCAGTCTCGTTCAAGTGTACCTTACTAAAGCCCCATCTAACAAACCATAATTCATCTACGTAAAAAAAATATGTGTGACATTTAAATCAACCAGACTATACAAAATTGTGGACATTGAATTAAAATATCAGGGTTACTTAGGTCCCCACTATATGGAAACTTCTAAAATCATTTGAGGGGTCAAACAAGGTCAAAAAGCTCTCAAATTTTAACCATGACCTCCCATTATCATGTAAAACATTATTGTGGGATTAGATTCCTCATTTTTGTAATCAACATTCCTAAGTATTTTAATCAGGTTCAACCTTCCATAATTCCTAGCTAAATGTTGGAACATCATAATCTTGTCAAAATTGGTCATGAAGCTTATATCATCATTATACTTTAACATAAAAGTTGTTTCATCTCTTATTTTACCCTAACCAAGTATAAATAACATATTTGACATTTTTAACTCATAAAGAGTGGAATTATACTCCAAATGACATTACATGCCTAAGGAAAAAATGGGGATGTGACAATTCTACCCACCTTATAAAAATTTTGTCCTCAAAATTTCCAGGTGCTACCCACCTTAGGGTTTTACTTAGTATGTGCATGTTAATTCTCTAATATAATTTTAGAGTCTCATTAGCATACGTAAGACATGACTCACTCATAGTTAACATAATTTCATGAGAACTTGGTTAGCTTGGCATGATTTCATAATAAGATGTAATTTTACTTGAGTTGATATAGTCTCTCTACTAATTGAACCCACAGTTCTCATAAGGGTAGTTAAGGCTCACATAAGGCCGGTGAAGGCTCACATAATGCTCCCATTGAGCTCATAAGGCCAATTAAGGCTCAAATAAGGCAAATTAAGGCTCACATAATGCTCCCACAGAGCTCATAAGGCCAATTAACGCTCACATAAGGCCGGTTAAGGCTCACATAGTGCTCCCACAAAGCTCATAAGGACAATTAAGGCTCACATAAGGCCGATTAAGGCTCTCATAATGCTCCCACAGAGCTCATAAGGCCAATTAAGGCTCACACAAGGCTGGTTAAGGCTCACATAATATGTTGGAGAGGATAATTATCAACATAACATGATTTCTTATACTTAAATGTGATTCTCATAATTTCATAATTCATAAGCATGGAAGTAAGACATGATGTTCAATTCGAACATATAATCATAAAATACTAGAAAACATTATTTAGTAGCATGTGCATAATTTTTTTTCTTATCCATGTCAGATTATTTACCCTTTGTATGCATGATTGGTCTTATTATATAATTAATTAGGTTTAGGTGACTATATGTCTCAAACTTTAATGCCAACAATTATATTTTTTCACACTTATCTTAGAAACTCCCTCATGCAATGTCCCATACCACATGCACTTGAAAGGACTAGAAAAGTATGATTATGCACATAACATTCTCTCTACAAAGCCCCATGAGTCTGCATCCCATACCACAAGCACGTGGGAAGAAGAGAGAACATTCTATGTACAATTCTAGAGTTAACACAAAAATATAAAACATCTAGGCACATAACCCTAACCATTATATAACTTATGTCTTCTGAATAGAACTCTACTTTGGTTTCCCATATCTTGAACTTAATCCTCTATACCTATGTCTTAGAGCATGCGAATCTTTAGCTTAGTGGCCATCTACTCATTGCTCTTATACCATATTGTAACACCCCTCCAAGCATATATATATACATTAGCAAAAGCAAACCCTATGTTTTCCATAACATGGGTCACTTGGCTTGAAGGAACGTCACACAACATGATATTCATATCAAAAAGATAAATGAAACACCATGCATTAAAATTGAACTTGATTCATACATTGTTTACAATTGAGTTCTTGAATTGAAACTAACTACCAAACATTATTAAACATTACTTATACATGAAGTTATCAATAAACATTAATATCTTCTATTGTAGATGGAACCCACTATATATGTCTTTTGGAAACCTTGACCTATTCCTTAGTCGCCCTTCATATGGATCCTTCCTAGAGGCTACTTTGTACCTACGGGCATCACACCCCCAACCATGCATGCAATAAAAACCATGTTAGAGTAAGCGACATTAAGTAACCATGAAACTAATTGAATAGTATATTTAGATTCTCATAATCATAATCTTAGTGGTTGATTAAAGTATCCTCGGTACTTATTCACCAATGGTGCTCATAAGGCCCATAGGCTCAACATTAACATGACGAGGATAAAATAATACAACCTATTACATGATTCATCATTATCTTGGAATAATTACTTGAACTAATTCCACATGAAGGTGACCTGAATTCTTGAAATAACATTGTATCATATAATTAAAATAATTACTTCACAAGATCTTTCGTCTAACTAAGATTCAATTTGAAACACATAACTATGCATATAATTTCATCTAGATCTTCATAATAAATATAAGGTGATGTAAACCAACACTAAATACTCAAAAGTATGAACCCACTTACTAAGCTTGGAATAGTCCTAGTTGCTTTCTTTGGGTTGATGAAACCCTAGTTGTGTTCTTATGGTTAAGAAACCCTAAATAACCCGTTACATCAATTAACATGCATTATTGAATAATCCTTAACTTGATATTTAGGGTTTCATATCTCTTTAGTGAATAAGGGAAAATAGATTCAAACTAGGTTCTAAATCCTAGTCCATCATCTATATCTTGAAAAACTTATCAAGTTTCATATATGACTTGCCTCCATAGGACAAACCAATCAAAAGATATGAATTATTGAAGTCTGACCAATCAAGGGAAAGATAAAAGCATTTACCGATTTACTCGGACCAGATAATTCTAAAACAAAAAGACTATTGTTCTCATCAACATCGTCGGCCATTTCTTCTTGGATACAACTACCACTACCCACATATGCTGATCTCATACTAGGAATATCTCCATTGCATTACCATTATGTATAGCCCTCTACAATCCCATTACACATGACATGATCTTTGATCATCACAATAGTATCAACTTTTTAGGTTGTTGCTACAATTCCTACATGGGCAATAGAACCTATCTCCAAGTTGTTTTCTATGTTTCTCTGCGAATATTACAAACTCATTGGGACCATTAATAAACTATAGTGCATCACTTTGGTATCGACATCCATGATCGATCCATTTCTATATGATCAAATGGGAGATGAGTTAATTTCAGGAAAAATATGTTTGAATAATTAAGCCCTAATCATCTAGTAGCATTCAGATTCATGAATGCGTACCACCTATCCCATTCTTGATCACTTGATCTCACTAGTAAGTGTATAATGCGTGTTCCATTCCAATAAATTTTGGCAGCATTTCCCCATAGTTCTCCAAGTACACCGATGTAGATGGGAAGATACCCACCTACATATGTACCCAAAGAACATAGAAGAAATGTAGTCAATTTTTTTTGGAATTGAACACACATTACACAATTACATCCTAAGTGAGATGAAGTGCTCAAGAATAGTCCCAAACTGAGGACTATCCAAGGTTTACTTCTAATGAGTAAATCTCAGACAAGTTTCTCGGCCAACAATAAAATATAGGGTTTATATACTAGACTTTATAGAATAAGAATTCACACATATTGCCATGTTACATCATACAACATGAATTATAAACTAGGTCATGCATGTTCATTACCATGTAAGATTGTTAGAGAAGCCCAACTCAAACTAGGTCAACTTGATCATTTTAAATGCACAAACTACGTACATGAGCTCTTATAAGGAAATAATAGCATATTAGTATAAGATCTTGGTTCAAATGGGTACACACCATGTAACACCCCTCCAAGCATATATATATATATATATATATATATATATATATATATATATATATATATATATATATATATATATATATATATATATACGTTAGCGGAAGCAAACCCTATGTTGTACATAACATGTGTCACTTGGCTTGAAGGAACGTCACACAACATGATATTCATAGCAAAAAGATAAATGAAACACCATGCATTAAAATTGAACTTGATTCATACATTGTTTGCAATTGAGTTCTTGAATTGAAACTAACTACCAAACATTATTAAACATTACTTATACATGAAGTTATCAATAAACATTAGGATCTTCTATTGTAGATGGCACCCCACTATATATGTCGTTTGGAAACCTTAACCTATTGCTTATCTTCCCTTCATATGGATCCTTCCTGGAGGTTACTTTGTACCTGTGGGCATCACACCCCCAGCCATGCATGCAATAAAAACAACATTAGAGTAAGTGACATTGTGTGTTATTATAGCAACAAAATAACTTGGAAATAAGGAAAAGCATGAAACTAATTGAATAGTGTATTTAGATTCTCATAATCTTAATCTTAATGGTTGATTAAAGTATCCTCGATACTTATGCACCAATGATGCTCATAAGGCCCATAGGCTCGACATTAACATGAAGAGGATAAAATAATACAACCCATGACATGATTCATCATTATCTTGGAATAATTACTTGAACTGATTCCACATGAACGTGACCTGAATTCTTGAAATAGCATTGAAGTTTATTATTAAACTAATTACTTCATATGATCTTTCGTCCAGTTAAGATTTAACTTGAAACACATAATTATGCATATAATTTCATCTCGATCGTCATAATAAATATAAGGTGATGTAAACCTATAGTAAATACTCAAAGTGCATGAATCCACTTACCTAAGCTTGGAGAAGTCCTAGTTGCTTTCTTTGGGTTGATAAAACCCTAGATTCCAGCAGACATGGTTGATGCGATGATGGACACTTGTGGGGTAAATGTTACAGACCCACTTCCCATATATAGAAATGTTGTGCACAGTGTTGAAAAACCATTATACTTAGGTTGTACTAAGTTTAAAAAGTTGAGTGCTATGTTGAGATTGTATAATCTAAAGGCTAACAATAGATGGAGTGAAAAAAGCTTCACTTCTCTGTTGTCTTTGTTAAAAGTTATTCTCCCTGAAGGAAACAGGCTTCCAATCTCAACATACACAATGAAAAAGATGTTTTGCCCAATGGGAATAGAGGCTAAGAATATACATGCATGCACGAGTGATTGTGTGCTATTCAAAAGGACTACATCAATATGAAATAATGGCCACAATCTGGGGTGTTTAGGTATAAAAGAATGACATCAGTTAAGACCAAAATTGAGTCTCTTGCTAGGTGATGTGGTATCTACCTATAATACCCAGTTTCAATGCCTATTTTCTAATGTTGCAGATACAACATGCGTCTGATTCCCCATAATGGAAGAAGATTTATTTATTGTATTGGCAAAGAAGCCATGAACTTAAGACTTGGAGTTTGTACTGAGTGGATGAATCCATATGGAACATTAAGCAGCCAACATAATATTTAGTCTTTCATGCTTGTTGTATACGATCTTTCCCCTTAGTTGTGTATGAAGAATAAGTATGTCATGTTGTCATTGTTGATATGGGGCCCCAAACAACTTGGCAATGATATTGATGTTTACCTTGAACCTATGATTGATAACCTAAAGAAACTATGGGGAGAAGGTGTGATGACTTGTGATGTCTTACACCGAGAGATGTTTAATTTATGTGTTATGTTGTTTTGCACTATTAATGACTTTCCTGCTTATGGTAACTTGTTTGGCTACAACATCAGAGGATCTAAGGCATGTCCTATATGTGAGGAAAATACAAATTATATCATAATAAAACATGGTGTTAAGACTGTATATTTTGGACATCGAAGGTTTCTACCAAGGGTGCATCCTTATCAAAAGTTGTGCTAAACATTCAACGGATCAACCGAGGAGACATGCCCCTAAACCTATGTCAGGGGAGGATGTTTATGTAAGAGTAAACAACATTGTAAATCATTTTGGTAAGAGACTGTGTACTACTCCCACAGAAACACCTTTATTCAAAAAGAGGTCGATATTCAAGGATCTTCCTTATTGGAGTTCTTTGACAGTTTGACGTTGTATCAATGCCATGCATGCTGAGAAAAATGTTTGTGATAGTATTATTGGCACTCTGTTGAGTATACCTGGTAAGACTAAACATGGCACCAAATCCAGAATGGACCTATGTGAAATAAGTATGAGGAAAAAATTAACAAACTTAGTTGTCAAAGGTCGCCACACATATCCATCTCTTGCTTGTTACACCTTGTCAACCAAGGAGAAGAGAACCTTTTGTGAGTTCTTGCATAATGTTAAGGTACCACTTGGATACTTATCCAATATCCATAGATTGGTATCAATAATGGTTTGAATCTTATAAGTTTTAAATCTCATCATTGTCGCACTCTAATGCAACATATATTGCATGTGGCTATTAGATATATACTTCCTAAGCATGTAAGGTTTTCCATCACTAAACTTTACTTCTTCTTCAGCACTCTATGTAGAAAAGTAATTGACTTTGAGATTCTAGATAAGTTTCAACAAGAAGTGGTCGTTATCCTATGTCAACTTGAGAAATATTTCCCCCTTTATTCTTTGATATCATGGTACATCTAGTTTTCCATTTGACTGGAGAAGTGAAAATGTTGGGTACAATTTTCTTGCATTGGATATATCCTTTTGAGCAGTACATGAGTGTTTATAAAGGCGATGTACAGAACCATTGTCGGCCCGAAGGGAGTACCATTGAGGGCTATATTGCTAGGGAGATTATAGACTTCTACAATGACTTTTTGAGTTGCAACAAAACTACTGCTAATGTCATGAACTCTGATGTTTATTCTGACAAAGGTATTTTGGGAGAACGATAGATAAATATCAATCATGAGCGGTGGGAACAAGCACACTTGTATATTTTACACAACATTGACAATGTGGGTATTTATATCACCAAAAACACCAACGAGCTCAAGAGAAGTCATCCCCGAGCCAGTTCGATGTGGCTTGCTAAAGAGTATAATCAAACGTTTATTAGGTGGCTTGAAAATGAAGTATTCAATCAACTATCTCAAACACCAAATAATGTTATAGAAACTATCAAATGGCTTGCTTATAAGCCAAATATCCACGTTACATCTTACAAAGGATTTTACATAAATGGATTTTCATACTACACAAAATGTCAAGATGATGAAAGTATCATCCAAAATAGTGGGGTCACCCTTCAGGCATCTTCAGGCATCTTCATTGTATTTTTCTAGTGCTAAGGATAAGAGTCTGCATGAAGGAAAGATGTCTTATTATGGTGCCATTGAAGACATATGGGAGTTTGACTACACAGAGTTTAGAGTTCCATTATTTAAGTGCAAATGGGTTGATAACAATAAAGGAGTTGTAGTTGACGAACTCGATTTGACACAAGTGAATTTTGAGTGGACAAGCGAGAAGGCTAAAACCTTCATCATGGCATCACAGGAAAAATAGGTATTCTATATCAATGATCCTACAAAAGAAAATTGGTTTGTCGTTCTTCATGGGAAAAGATAGTTCATTTCAAATCATATTGATGAAGAAGAGCACTATGACAAGTACAATGACTCTAGTCCATTTTATAATGGCTTACCAAGTGTAAATGGTGACTCTAACACTGATGAGTATACATGTGAAGATCACACATAAGGGGTATTAGTTTACATTATACTACTCATATGTAATCTGACTTTTTTTCATTATATAACACGTTAATTTGTTCATATGTGATCTAATTTCATTATAGTCTTAAGTTTTTATATGTGATCAAACTTTTTTTGTTTACTTTTGATTTTATGAATGGCATCTGACTAGGAGCAAAGTGATTATGAGCATGAGAATGTTGAGCATCCTGATCAAGGTGTTGACGATGCTCATAATCAAAAGCATAAGGGAGTTGGAGGGATAATTGTGATGAAAGATGTCACAAATAGGCAAGGGAAGAAGACAGTCATTGAATTCAATGAAGCATGCTTGCCACTTACTAATGAGTTTTCCAGCTATTGTGGGATCCTTAGTCAAAGCAAGGTGCCTCTCCTCTCTAAGGATTGGAGACATGTGAGTCCAGTCTGTAAAGATATCATCGGGAAGGAGTTAGAGGTGAGATAAATGTGGTTATACTTTATAGTCTTTTTCTATTCTTTTTTTTACATTTCTAAATAGTATTGAATGTTGAACCTTTTTAGAGCCGGTATGAACTTGATGAAAAGATGCATCGCAAGTCTATTATGAAACTCATTAGGAGAAGATATATAGATTGGTTAACAATCCTCACCAAAGACTATATATCTAATGACAAGAAGGAACCCTAGAAAAATGGAACACTATTTGTTAAGATGACTTGATGGAGTTTGTTCGACGGAGACAAATAGAAGAGTTACATGTATTGAATTAATTAAATTTTTGTGATTTCTTATAGTTACTTAACAATATCACTTGTATAAATTAATTAGGCTCTTCACAAAGCTCAAAAAGACGTGTGATAAGAATGTGAAAGACCACCGGTTGGGTTCAGGTGGTTATTGGTATCACCTCCAGTTGAGACAGCAACAACAAGAACAAGAGCAAGAAGAGCAAGGGCCCTCTACATCTATTCCTACTACTGAGTCTTCTACTACTTCTGTACTGTTGCCTCACTATGTTGAGTGGATAGATGCGAGTAAAAACAAAACCGGAGAAATCCCTATCCAAGCAACACAGGAGGTGGCTGCAAAAATGGTAAATTTCTTAATCTAGTGATAATGTTCTTGTTGTTTTTTCACTAGTGTAAAATTTTAATGAATAATCAGTTTTTAATGATTAATTAATTGGAGTTGGATGCCAAATCAAAGGAGGGAAAGTGAACACCTTAGGGAACACACTATGACTTGGCAGTTGCTCCAGGGATAGAAGAGCATCCTGGATATGTTAGGGACATTGGAGCTAGTTTTGGTATAAAATATTTTATTGGGTCATCCCAACAAAAGAAAAAAACAAACAAAGAAAGGGGAAGTGGATCTGGAGTACGTGCAGAGATTGGTAGATGTAGCCTTGAAGAAAAACTTTACTTCTTGGGCGATGCATAAAATTTCTTCTACAGTAGTTACAACACCAGTTCATCACTATGCCACATAGTGCATTGGGAGCATCCCTTCAGACCCATAGGGAACAACCTAGGTAAGATTTCAATTCAAGTCATTTTTTTGTGATAAAAGTAATCCCTCAAATGAATATGTATGTTTGTCAAATTAAAATCTTATGTTTCATAAAATTTCAGCCCAAAAAATATCATCTTGTCGTCAATGACCAGCATGCCACATCACGGCAGATGTCGAGGCTGATAACTTCCATTGTGGTTCATAGTATTCCCCTTCCCGCTGATAACTATAGTGTGAGAATCATGTGTGTATTTCCTAGAATGAGGGACATACCTCTCCCATACAAGCATCCAAACGGAACCATAGTTGGGGTGGTAGAAGGAAGATTTGCTTGGTGGCCCAAATGACTCATTATATTTCTTCATATATGACCTATGTATATTGAAACTTATATAAAATAATCACAGTGGCGTTAGAATATATTCCACAAAAAGTGAATATTAGAATATATGCATGCAACCTAAAACATCTTAGAAGCCCCCTAAGGTTCTGAAGCCTCAGCCCCCTCATTTTATTCTATAAGATTTATCAACTCCTTAGGCCCTAAATTCTAGATGTTGATAAGATGGTTAGACACTATAGACCAAACTGATATCATTGTGATCCGCCTTGGTGAGGATGTTGTATATATAGAACATGAAATTGTCATAGTGTTGACAGATGTCACTGAGGTATTTAAATATGATTGGATAAATACATCAGTCATAGAACTTTTGATACAGTGAGTGTGAATACCCCATCATATGTGAAAGTAGTTTAATTGTTTCTTACATATAGTCTGAGTATTGGTTTATGTATAATGGTTACAATCATTTGTATTTATGACTTGTGATTGCACAATACAAAATTTGGTATTTCTAGTGCCATCATTGATTAGTGATGTACTTAGAGATCTAAGTGGCATCAAAGAATATGTGGCCACTATGATGCAAGAATTTGGTGCTTCAAAGAACATGATTTTAGCTCCCTTTAACGTTAGGTAAGTTTTTGGCTTGTTGTTTTTATGTCTTAACCTATTGGTACAATTTTTATTTTATTTTCCTTTTATTTTAGAAATATGCATTGTAGTTGTTATATTCCTCAGTCTTGGAGTGTGTATTTAATTGATCCTTTGGGTGAAAAACTACCAACAAATGAGGGGCACCCAATGAAAATGGCAATTCATTCGTAAGTATAGGCTTTAGGTGCCCAACATATTTTGTTAATGCTTGCTCATGACAGTTTCATAATGTAACATATATGTTAATTTAACTTATAGGGATGTGAAAGCATTTTGTACCAATGCAGGGAAGGTAGATAAGAAAAAGAAATCAGTAACTTGGAGGAGTGTTGATGTATAGTCTTCTCATTTTCCAATTGCATAATATATTATGATCAATTTTTCTTAATTGCATATGAATGTAAAATTGTAAATGTACAGGTCCCTATACAAGACAATGGTCAGGTATGCACATATTACGTGATGTTGTATATGGAGGTCATTTCCAATCACGCAGATTACAAGTCTATACTGAATATAAGTTATTAGTCTTGGATCATATTATATTAAGAAATTATTCTCATTTTTGATAAATTTATTTAGAAGTCTCATTCTCTCTACATTCTTTCTCAAGTATTGAACCCTATACATTGGATAATCTGAATGACCTTCATGAATAGTGGGAAGCCCGCTTCATCGAAAATGTGGACTTGAATGAAAAATATGGCAGTTGATTGATATTTTTTGATAGTTAGATATTTGATGTTAGACTTTTTATATGTATTTCTGAGTGTGAACTATTGATATGTAAACTACATTATGAACTTAATTAATATGATATGGCAACTGATGCTGATATGTACTTTCGTGAGTGTGAATTGAATGTTAAGTTCATACGTGTGTGTGAATTTGAATGTGATGAGGAAGAGAAAAGATGATTTAAATGTATGAAACTAAAGTGTGGCTGAGGGTCAAATTTGAGATGTGTGTTATGGATTTGTGCGCAAACTTGAAGTGAAAAAAATGATGGAATGTGGCATTTTTGTGCCTACTTTGTATATTTATATTTTTCTTGCAGGTGTGTTGGCTTGTTGTTAGGTCCTGATGCTTGAAGAGATCCTATTGTTCTTTAGAATTCATTCTAAAGAACAACAAGGTCCATATAGGCTAGCATGCCAGAAAGTAGGTTGTGATACTGTAAAAAAAACATATACTCATTCGTTTTGGTTATTTATAAAACCCAACTACATTTTTTTACGTCGGTGTTTTTAAGTAACCGCCGCTAAATACCTAAACATTTATCATTCTATCACTAATAAAAACAACTACATTTGATTTCCACATTGGTGGTTTCAAGTAACCACCGACAAATACCTAAATGTTTATTGTTCCATCACTAATAAAACTGACATCAAGTTATTCGACATTGGTTGCTTGACAGTAAACAACCAATGAGTAAATATCAGAGCAGCACTCACTGATAGTTACACCGTCAGCTTCTCTCTAACAAAGTGCTGACATATATTTTTTTTGTCGACGGTTAACACAGCCAACAAAGAAAGGTCCAAATTTTAGTGTCGCCCACTTGGTCATCAGTCTCAATTTGACGTCAAATGCCAAAAATAACTGCCATTGTATCCCCATTCTATAGTAGTGATGATTGAACTCAATTTTCAGAGACTAATGAATAAGCTGCAAATGCAGATAAGGCTAGAGGAGATATGAAAGCTAGGGGTTTCAAGACTGACAAGACATTGGAGAAATTATTGAAGGATTGTCAGTTCAATTCAGAGCAGGAGAAACACACAAAATGAACTCTAGAATGATGCACATACTGCACAATTTTTTTACCAACACACTCTTTTTCAGAACCGATACTGGAAACCTCACTGTAATGGACCTCCACATCATGTGGAGCATCTTAGAGAGGAAGCCAGTCAACATTGGGAAAATCCTAATAGACAGGTTGACAACAGTAGTGATCCTAGAGGGTTCATGGGATTTCTACATGGGTGGTTTAATTACTTACATTGCCCATCATTTAGGCTACCCCATCGAATTGTAATTTTTTTAGCAAAATCATTGGAGATAGTCTGATAGACGCTAAATATTTGACAATCGCCAATGTTTTAAGAAGACAAGGAAACAAGAAATTTTACATGTTCAATCAGAGAAATGATTTCCTTCCCCTCCTTGAAATGAGCAATTATGACTATGACAAATTGCTACTAGGGAAGGACAAAATCCTGAAAATGAAGAAATGGGAAACATCCCTTCCCTAGATAAGCAAATAAACATCAACCAAGCCACAACTAAAGTATCTAGAAGACACAACTACAAGGCCGGTGAGGAAAAGAATTATCATATGACTGCCAAAGAGAACGGAGTATAAGATGAAATAGAAGACATTCCCAACACCCGAGGCGATCGATATAGAAGCAGCACCATAAGAAGAAAAAGTTGCTCTAGAGAATGAACTTAATTTTGTTGTTCTAGAGATACCAGACAACTTTGACACTAGAGTTGTAGTTATGAAAACCTCTATAGATGCAAGAAGAAACTTCATGTCGAAGGTACCAGAAGAACCAAAAAGATGAGAGGAGGAAATTATAGAACCCTCCGTCAATGCCAGTGTGGTATACCATCACACTGTATCAAAAGTGTTGGCGAAAACGCCAATGCTAATACTCCTATTGATGAAGTCAATGAAGAGGTTGCGGAGAAAACAAACCAACGAAACTCTCCCTCTCATGCAGCTGAACCAGAGATGTCATGATAGGAGGCCTCCAATAGAGAGGTACCCAATCATTTCATGAGGTCGAGTATATCCTACGTGCACAAGCAGAAGACAAGAAGTCTCATTCCAAGCAAATATGCTAGAGCAGGAGGCAAGCTTAAGAAGGAACATAGAATAGCCACAACGAGCCCTTGATGTGGCAAGATTTATGGTGATAAGGAAGGATATAGATGCCATCTGTGAGGTTTCTCTAACTTCATGTCTAAATTTTTCATCTATAACTACTACTTTGTCTCCACTAACATTTCAGCTAGAGAAATTAACTATCGATATCCAAACCTTGCATAGCCTTCCACAATAGATGTAGCTTATGTCTGCAAATGATGGAGGCCCTGGCGGGTGTGACACAATAATTTTCCCTCCCCTGACAGGGAGGAGATGACCTCCGCTAAGAGAATGGAAGACTACATGTCAAAGAAAGAAAAAGGAAGGAGACAAAACTGACATCACCCTCTAATGGGGAGCCATGACAAAGCGAAAATGACTAAATGATAAGCAATCTTCATCTTCAACTATGGACAAAGAAGACTTGTAGTTGAAGGCTGACATGGTGCTAGAAAAGTACATTTAGTAAGGTTGCACCACCTTATGAGAAAGAAGACATGCTGGAAGTATCTGTTGATGACATCAAGGTGGAATCAACCAATAATTGGGAAGTGTCCGTTGGGGAAGAAGAACCCGACAACTCTCTAACCTCACGAAGGCACTCCACGAACAAAAACCAAGAATGAGGACCAATAGAGGCAGAAGACTGAGGTTCCCAAGAAGTTCCAAAACAACTCATCCTTGACACAGATATTGAAGCAATATGAGAGAATGAGGTCATCTTAAAGTCACATGTAGGAGGGGAGGAAGCACCAGACACAACTACAGATATAATGAAGAATCTAGACCCTCTATTTAAATACACAGTTGCACCACCTCTGAAAGACTATGAGGACTTCATAATTGAACTTCTATTAGATGAGACAATTGAAGGGGTGTAAATATGAACCTCTTTGAGGATGAAATTGAAGAGAAAATGGTTGAACATGATGAGGGAAACATGTATAGGATGTCCAGTAATGCACCAACAAAACATGACGACCATGTGTTTCCTGAGCTGCCAATAATAGCTAGTCCAAGCCCGACAACAACAACACCGCTGGCATGCAAGATGAAGGACATGGTATGACTGTGGATTTCATTGGTATGTATGCCCAGAGAGCCAATCATATGATGATTGTGATGTAATATTACATAATTGATTTGATTAATAATAATAAAGGCAAGCTTCCAATTCGTTACATTTCTCTTAGTTATGAGATAATGTGGAAACATAATGAATGTCTAGTTAATGAAAATTACTCGATGATGTATGGTTTCAAGTACGTGAGTTGAACAATGAGATCATACAAATGTTAAGAGTATGCACATTCTTATTACTTCCCTAGTCGGATGTTACTTTGGAAGGAAAATAGACAACACTAACACTAAAGACTAGAGTGTGTATTTGTTGATGACAGAATCTCACCAGTCATGATATGTGATATCAAACTAAGCACATACATAATTATTAGAGAACAATGTATAAAAATAGACCCACCGTTAGAGTGACACATGGAGACCATACTTGGTCATAGTCATCTCTCATTGTGAAGGTGGTGATTGTGGTTCTTATGCCGAAAGTCACTACACTCATCACATGTTGTTTGGTATACTTTGACATCATCCAACGTAACCCTGAATAAGGATTGCCATAGCAGTGATGATTGGGTAGATGTAATCATGGGGATTAACTGTGAGTGATGTAGATGGAATTCGTCCCTCCTACTAGAGTTTGATATCTTGCCAATTTGATAAGAGAGACTGAGAAAAGCATGTTCATGTATATGTGAATCAATATATGATATTAAGGTCACATATATCTCAAACAGTCTGCTTTAGTTCAAGGAACATGGATTGAATGTTGAGACAATGATAATTCCATGCCTCGAGTTCATTCCACATATCAAAGACAAAGGAATTATACAATCATTATAACACCATACACAGATTGTAGGTTGAAGTTGTTCTCCAACTTTCTATTCACTTGGGTAGCATTGATGTGTGACTAGGCACCACTCTTTCCTTGTGATGTCATAAATAAGTTATGGATGTTTACTACCGAAGTGATATGGGACCGATAGGGTCACACACATAGGAATTCACCTAGAAGAAGAGTTTAATCATGAATGAGAATTGAATTGATTACTAAAGTGTTTAGGTATTCAATTTGAGCAAAAAATCAGCTCACTGGACTCCCAACTAATCAGAATATGTGATGAAATAACCGATAGGAGTGTCAGGTTGATTAGAAATTGAATTAGATGAATTCTGCATACTAGGGATCGAATGAACCCGTTCACTTATTGAACTAAGAGGATCGAGTCGTGAGACGACCATCTCACAAGAGAAAGACTCCTGATTTATGGATACATTTGATTGCATCAAGGATTAGTGTTGATATCATGTTGTGAATTAATTAGATTTGAATTGCAAATTCATATGAGATTTGAAAACATGGAAAAATGAATTGTTAGGTGAGAGAACAGATCAGCTCGCATGGGAAATGATCTTTCTCTTGGAGAACTGACCAGTTCACCGCTCATAGTTTGCAAATTTTGTGATATCCTGATCCCTTCCACTCCCACATGGATTGGGAACCCTAACCCCTCCTATAAATAGAGGAGTATTGGAGGCTTCTTGGACGCATCAATTGCCTCTGACAATTGTTTGTATTCTTTGGTTGCAGTAACTGAGAGAACTTGAGTAAGTCCTACCTGATAAAGGGAGGGATACCATGGAAGAACAATTGTGGGAGAGCAAGTTGGTGACTAGTATACCAACAGGAGGGACAACTCATTCCTATCTATTCTATTAGAATGATAGGAGATCTAGGGGGTCCGTGTGGACTACCATAGAGGGAAGATGGTTGTTGCCCATCGCTAGGAGGACAAAGTCAGTCTGCAGTCCATGTAGGAGTTGTTGCAGATGTCGTCTGAGTCTGTTGTTCATGATGGAGACTAGGAGATGTTGTAGATGAGTCCCACTACAACTAGGAGTGTTTCACTACAACAAGTTATAGTCATTGGGCTTGCTCCAGGACCATGTATGAATTGTTAAACAATACTTCTCATGACATAGTTATTGATGCAATCTTGTTGTTTTGAGGAATATGGATAGATAATTTTTTTGTTGCCTACTTTGTGCCCATATTTCCCTACGGTGATATCAGAGCCACATCAATTTACTATGTTTTTGTACTATCTATATGATTGGATTTTTGGTTTTCATCATTTATTTATTGCATATGATGTGAATACTTAAACTGCTTAATGTGAAAATCTGGTCAAAGACCACATATAATCCTAAACTTTTATATATATATATATATATATATATATATATATATATAGGGAGAGAGAGAGAGAGAGAGAGAGAGAGAGAGTCAAGCTAGAATACACTCGAGTGTACATATCACACGAATACACTCAAGTGTGTTTGCATATCAAGACTATTTTTTACAAAATCTAAACCATTGATCTTCACTGTCATACTATAACTAGGTTACATACGAATTTTGTCCCCATTTGGATGAGTGTAAGTCACTCATCCAAGGGAAACAAAATCGATGCGTGAAACTAATTTCAAATGCATAATTTTTTCGGTCTTTATAACATGACCTATAAATGTCCAAATGTGCTCAAATTTTGTGTATGAGCTATTCACAAGATGTTTAAGAAGATCAATGGATTAGATTTTTGAAAAAAATATTGCATCATGAAAAACTACTTGAGTCTATTTTAGCCTGACTATATATATACATATATATATATATATATATATATATATATATATAATTTACACATGTCGCCCTAAAAGTGTTTTTTGATGATGGATGTGTAGAATGTTTATGGAGAATAACCCTAATTATTTTTGCATGGTGGTTGTGTGTTTATTTCCTATTTTATCTCAGTTTGGATACCGAGCCTCTACGTTCTTCTTCCCAATGTAAATGTATTATTCTTTCCTACCTTTTCTCTCCTCGAATGTAATTTGAGGTTTCACTATAATTATGTAATAGTAGGATAGTTTATTTTCTTATTACTATGAAGAAGACGTGCCCTGAAGATGGAGGAATGATCGAATGGAGGCCCAACCGATCAACTGGAGGACCTAGAATATGTTTTTATACTTGTTTTGCAACCCGTCTCTCCAAAGGGATTATTTGGCATTGACAAAATTCCAAGTCTTCTTCCATAGAAGGGCTTTATTCCAGTCATAAATGAATTTAATACCCAGTCCTTCCTTGTCCATGCTGGTGGTCACCTTCCGCCATGCTACTAGGGAAGTGGGTCGTTCTTTGTGTCTGCCTCCCTAAACAAAGTTTCGTATAATTTTGTCCAACTTATTACAAACTGAAGCAGGTAGACTAGCCATCTGCATAGTGTAGGTAGGAATGGATGTAAGGACAGTTTTAGCCAAACAGATCCTGCCTGCAAGGGACAAGGTCTTTGCCGCCCAACCATTCACCTTTGAGGTGAGGTTATATGTAAGATAAGTATATGTCTCCTTGTTCACTTTCTTGTGTATAAGTGGTACACCGAGATACTTCCCCAAGTCAGATGTCTCAATAATACCACTGGTTGAATAGATTTGGGCACGCAGCGCATGGGTAACAGACCTTGAGAAGAAGATCTCCGACTTATCTATGAAAATTTTCTGATCGCAAGCCAAATCAAAGATTTGGAAACATTTGGAGATGGTAGATATCTGTTCCAGGGAGGCATGTGCAAAGATGATAATATCATCAACGAAGATAATGTGGTATATAGCCAGACCTTATTGGGACATCTTCACCAGTTTCCAATTTTGATTGTTCACAAAATTGTTAATGAGTTGAGTGAGTTTTTCCATATAAAGAATGAAGAGGTAAGGGGAGAGGGGGTCTCCCTATTTTATACCTCTAGAGGTTTTGAAAGGAGGGAGTGACTCACCATTCAGAATGATGCTGGTCTGACCTGCATATAGAGAATTCATAATATATTGGTGAATGTTGCGTGGCTAGGCCATGTGTTCAAAAGTTTCTTCTGTAAATGCCCAGGAAAGCCTATCATAGGATTTGGATATATCAACTTTGATTTCCATGTAGGGTGCACTGGAACTCCTTCTCATGTTTTGAATAGTCTCCTAGACCACTATGACATTATTTGATATGCTTCTACCTGGAAAGAAGCTGGTTTGGACTTTAGAGATCCAATTGGGGATGTAATGTTTAATGTGTTCAACTACCACTTTGGATGCAAGTTTCATGATGGTGTTTTTTAGAGATATAGGGCATAGCTGGTTGTAGATGGTAGGATTTCTACACTTGGGAATGAGCACAATTCTTGAATTTTTCTGGAGTCATCGATGGGCTAGCCATACAACCTGCTACAGATAGTCTTGATCACAAAAGGTCTTATAATTTTCCATTGCTTTTTGAAGAACAAATTATCAGTCCCGTCGGGCCTTGCTTCCTTATAGGGATCAACCTCTTTGATGATCTTCTAGATCTCACACTTGGTAGGTGTTGCTACAAGCTACCTTTGCTGGCTGGTGTTTAATCTTTTAAATTCATCCGGCATGGTGTTCATGTTGTCCATAGATTGCCTTGTGGGTGTTGTGAACATCTCTTTGAAGTACTATTGGACTAAGAGGATGAGGTTGGGTTGGTCTGAAATCCATTCGCCATTACTATTTTGTAGAGTAGTGATGCAGTTTGATCGACGCCTATTGTTGACGTAGGCATGGAAATACTTGCTGTTGTTGTCACCACGGGGGAGCCAGTTAATATGGCTTTGTTGTTTCCAACTTTCCTCTTCTTTTATCATGATGTTTTCAAGTTTATTCTCTAAAGCGATACAACATCTTTCTTCATCCACACTGTAATGGGACTCTATATTCTTTTGAGCTTTGGTAATTTTATGGATGATCTCTTCCTTCTCCTTATGTTGTTTTCTGGTGAATTTTTTATCCCATCACATGGCCTGCTTCTTGGACTCATTGATGGCTTCGTGGAAATGTTTAACTGGGTCCTAGGAACTTCTATTGGAAACAATATGAAGATAATAACATTTAATTCAATGAATGTTGATAATACATAAATAATATTTTGATAAAATAGTACAAATATACAAATGGTGCCATAAATCATAAAAGAAAACCCCAAAAGTGAAATGTAATAGCAAATTCATGCTCTTTGGGTTCTAGTTAGCTTTATTTCCATGTTTAACATTATTTGAACAATTCTAGATGCCTTACTTTTAGTAAGAAAGGAAAATGTAAGATGAACTCAAACTAATTAAATGATACAATAAATGAATTCTAAATTGGAATCTAGTGAGGAAATTAATTTTCTCTTTTTATTGACCACAAATGTTGATTTATTATTAATGAGCAAATTAACTAATGTTGGGATACTTAAGTCATTATTTCTTATAAGAATTATAATAAAAATCTCAGTCGATGTTTGAATGAAAAGCAATATAAGAATTGTTGTGGTTTGGAGTAACATGTAACAATATAAATAAACTTAGTTTCTATGATATAAAACATATTTATCAATTATGTTATGATTCGATAAAAAACCTAATAATACTGACAAGGCATATAGCAACATATGTTATGATATACATATATAAAACATGCATAAATGTCTAATTAAAAACTAATGGGACAATTTGTCTTATCTCCGACTAACAAATGGCTTTACCAAAAGTAGTGCATCATTTGCAGTAATGTGTGAAATCATTCATCATAAAAGAATACCAATAAAATTCTCATTTCTAAATTTGGTGATTATATAAGGAATTTAATGACATTTTCGCATGTAACACAATATGAATTTCACAAAGTCATGTAGGGAAAATTATCCTCTCTAGCAACCGTAATGGAAGTTGACTCCCATTATGAAGTTTACAATTCACTGAAAATATGTGGCAACATAAAATACATCTAATAAATGAATGAATACCAATTGAAAAATTATAAAAATACTGTTTGTAGACTTTTCTTAAGAATAATTCACAACTTCCCTCCACAATTCTTTAAAAATGGAAAATTTAAAATTTGGTAATTTCATCATCTTATTTGTATTTAAGACAAATTTAACAAAAATGCTATATTATAGATGCCATGAATATCTTCACATGTTTCTCTTATAATTTATTGTTATAATAAAATTCATGATATGCTAGTCTAATAGTGTTGGGGAGATTGGAAAACAAAATTAGAATCTATCTTTACATTAGTTACATAGATTCCTTTTTCTTAAAAGTAAATCGTGTTACACATACTCAATGTAAAATTAGTATGATGATATGTATTTAAATAAGTATAGAAGGATATACTTCCCTCGTGGGTAGATATTTTTTGAAGGATCATAAAAACCAAATAGTGTAACACAATATACACCATGATAATATTTATTTAAATAATCACAAAAAACATCTTTATATATTAAAAATTATAGTAAACTGTAAAAATAAGAATTAATGTTAAATTTGGATTTATCATGTATTAGTTACTTTATCTATGATATTTCACAAAAAATGGAAAATTCTAAGTTTCCATAAATAAATTATAAAATAAATTATCATGATAGTGTCAAAGGGACACAAATAAGTTAAATGACTTATTAAATAGTTTCAAAATAAGAAATATGCATTGACTTTGTATTATAAACATCAAATTAGACTACATGTCAAATTTACTTCGTGTAGATAATGTTTGTTTCCTCAAATAAAATATAAAACAAAGGATAAAAATACTAGTATATAAGGGAATGTTGCTTCTTTAGTTGGGTTTTATTTTCCTAAAGATTTTCTATTACACTAAGTTTTATGTCTGCAAAAGGAAACAAGTCAGGCAACAACCTTTGACTCTTATTCAACGTTCTATTAAAGCTCTGACCTCCTTTCTCTATCTGCAACCCTATTTAAGTCAATTCTATGGAGAAAGTTGCTCATGATTTTCTCTTCTCTTCTCCCTTCCATATTCTTCCCCTCCCCCATGACCATGCAGTAACATCACCTACCACCATGATGCCTCTCCTAAAAAAAACCCATGCACATTAACCTATATAATACTCATCCAAGGACTTATTTGATCAATTAGTTTTTCTCCGATACACCCATCGATACCCTATTATAATTGACCACCAACTCTTCACAACGGTGGGTATCAAACCCTCTCATCCCACAAAGTTATCATGACAGGATCCAGTAGAGACCCTCAATGCTTTTCCTATACCATGTTTCCTGATCACATCACACAGTTCTTGCAGACTAAGATGGAATTAGTGTTTAGACTTTGGACACATGTAGACTTCTTGAGGTATGATTGCATTTCCTATTTTTATATATTGAACAGTTAACCCAAATTATCTCTATCTTGATAGCCTACACAGTCTCTCTCTTTTTTGGATTTATTTCATGTGAAGTATCCCAAGTTGATTATGATCTTTTGATCATTTTATTCCTTTGTATATTCTTGGTGGATTCAAATATGTATCTTGTTCATCTTATTCTTGTGAAATCAAAATTCAAGTTTTGGACATTTGAAATCATGTGAATTATCTTAATTGTGGAAATGTTTAAATTCTTATTTATTGGTTCTTTGAACCCATTGATATGAATTGGATGATATCGTCCCTTATTCATGCTTGACTATACTTTAATTTTCCTTCTCTTTTTATATGGATGATTGACTAGACATAATTATAAATAGTGAATCCATATAGGAATTGCATTTTATTCCCCTGCCACTTATAATGTTTATAGGCACTAGTTTTATTCCCCTTCCAGGAACTAGGTTTTATTCCCCTTCCACATATGATATTAGGCATTGAGTTTTATTCCTCTACCATGCCCTAGGTTTAATTCTCCTACAAAATACTATATTTCTTTGGCACTAAGGCTTTAGTCCTCCTACTATGGTATGGAATACATATGGGTTTCTACCCTACTTTTTAGTACATGCTAGTCTGTGTTTTACTTACCATGCAACTTTTTGTACTTTGTAATATTATTATTGTGACATTGTTGATAAGGAAAGAAATCTTTTATTCTTTACATCCTTCATTTTTATATTCATATTATTTTGATACATGCTTGGGTAGTCCTTCATTTTCTATGGGAAGCCTTGTTTATTTGACATCCTATATTCCTTATATTGCTCAATCCCAATTTAATATGCTCATACTAGAATTTATGCTGATTCATATACTTCTCTCCTCTTGTTGGGGGTATGATTTAAAACTCAGGTGTAGGTCAAGGAGAAGTTAACCAAGTTGGACTAGGACATCAGCAAGTGTAGATGAACCTTTTGGATACATTTTCAAGGTAGTTAGTTGACCCTCTGCCGATCCTTTAGTATAGTTAGTTTTCATATGTATCACCCTACATGGTGGGGTATAGTGACAATATCAAGTTTTGTAACATTTGACAGCATGATACATACATTTTGAATAAATTGGTTATCATCCCTTTTGGGGGGAAATTTATAGTGGTGTTTGATATAGGGATATTTCCTTTATATTTAATTTAGCAGGGAGTGGATCCCCTCTTGGGTCCAACTCCTTACACATAGAGATCTTCCTTCGTTGTTTTTAGCAATAATAGCAACCATGCCACCCTTCTTGCTACTAGATGCAATAGAATTGATCTTGATAGTACCCTCCTCAGGTTTAAACTATCTCCATGAATCTTCTTTATCCTTTGTATTTGTTCTTTCCCTATCTTTGATAGTTATTTCAACATCTTTTTTAATGTATATCACTTGGTGATTGACAGTTGGACACTTGTTATTTATTCATGCATAACCAAATGTACTAGTATTCATGCATCAAACGCATGGCCTTTTTGTTCACCTTTTATGTTAATTCTCACCCAATATTTTGTTTCATTAGTTTCAAAGAAAGTATGCAAATCAAGCACTTTGAGTATCTCTTTCTAGACTCTTTACATGTGAATATAGTCTCTTAGGGCATGCATGGAAGTAGTTGCCAAAGACGTGGAGGTATCTTGGAGTTCACACTACACACCCTCCGTGATTGCCCCATGCAATGTGGTTTTGGAAGGACTACTACTTTCCAAACCTATAAAACATTGTTTCAAAATTACAACTTTATTAGTCTGATTGAAAATTAACTACATTCCGTCAATGACACCAAGGTCTATATTTTCATGCTTGCATGCTAGCACATTTGGAATACTAGGAACATGAAGGTCCTTGTAGAATAGAAGATAAGGGTGGCTTACTCGATTAACTTTATCATAAAAGAATGTATCTAATACTGATATCTAGGCATAGTAGTATGAAAAGAAGAAGATGACGATTTATAGACAAGAAAAACCACTTGAGGGCAACTCGAAAATCAATATGGAATCCACTTTCACAAACTACAACTCCTTTGTTAATTTTGTCCATAAGAACAATGGAGGAGAATGGATGGGAGGCTTGTGGAAGGACATCCATGCCCTTAATGTCATATATGAAGAGTTAAGATCTATTGATTTATCTTTAAACATGGGTAGCAACCAGAGATCACCAGGATGATTATAGAGACACACTCACTCCTTTTAAGAGAAGGCAGACTAGAAGACAACCCTAAGTTGGCAAGATGGGTTATTGAACTCAATGGAAGATGAAGGAGGACTAGAGAATCTCATTCATATAAATAGATTATAATCAAGTGGAGAAAAATGCTAGATAAGCACCATAAAAAACAAATAGTGAATTAAGTTACAATAGAAAAACACTAAAGGAGACCTTAGATTTAATTAGATTAGATTTTCTAATGGTATTATTATTACTAGATCTAACTCTTTCACAAGTAATGTATATTGTAATGACCCTGAGGAGTTTGCTTGCACCAGGAGGGAGAGATGAACTAAACCCCCCCCCTAACTTGCCTAAAAAACTAACCCTTATGTCGATCGTGAGGAGATCTCCATGAAACACAAATTACATGAAGATCTTCACCTTTACGACTATCTTCATCATCCACATTGCATCCCATTCTCCATCAACATTGATTTCCTCACAACATCTTAATTTCTTATAGGACGATGTTGTGGTATACTTCCCAACTATAGACAACTGCCAGGCTTGAATATCCTCCAAATCATAATCAAAAGGAACATTGCATTTCATGATTTCTTTGATTGCATCAATCCTACTCCTTAGTTAAGTTAATCAAACTAAGTGACTTTCAAATCAATAATCTCATTGGGTATTGTCTGGTTAATAACATCATTTACTATGGCACCATCTTTCCCCCATACATCTTTCCATACATTAATGCTATTTCCCACTGAGAGGTATCATTCTAGAGTGATCCATAATGAAATTTCCCCTTGGAATTTCCATCCTTCTATGCTTGAGGTCTGGATGTCTTTTCCATCCTTGTGGCTCTTGAAATTTTTATTCATTCTTCACATCAAGTTGTGTTTATTTGAGTAATCAAATTTCATGAATTTTAAAGAACCCATTCCTTGTTCCATATATGTGTGGATGTTATACCAAGGTCACCATTTTCCTTGATACAAGATACCTTATCCCAAGAAATGAGTGATAGTGAATGAGCCTTTTGGCTACCTCTCATTGGCACTATCTATCTTATCACAAGAGTGAGGGGTGTAATGGTTGTTTGCACAAAATGAGTGAGCATCACATTGAGAGTATCCTTTTCCAGACACCCCTTTCCATCTATTGAGAGGCATCTCACATGTCATGTATTGATCCTTGAGTTCATTTTGTGAAGAACCTCTGAGTAATTAGTTTTATCCATCCTTGTATGGCCAATAGGCACCAAAAGGTATTTTCTAAGGTTAATAGCTTCCAAAAATATATGGACTAGATGGATTCTTTGTCTCACCATTCTAACTGATCTAGAGTGGAAGATTCTTGTTTTCTCCATAGAAATATATTCCCTCTAAGAGTTTTGAAACTTGTGGAAGAACATGAATACAACCTTCTTATGCTCCTTAATAGCATGTGAAAAGAGAATGAGATCATCAATGAAGCACAAAGGAGCCATGCTTAAACCTAAAACATAATACATGTTGTATTCCATATAGTTGTGAAACTCTGTCATGGAACATTTGACTAATCCTTTTTGATGAATAGTACAAATATACAAGGTGATAGTAGATCACCTTGCATGAGACCTTGACTAGATTTAGAAGATCTAGAATGATTTCCACTTCAAATTATGGAAAATCCTCCTCCCTTGATAGTCTACATTAAAAAGCTATTATTTTTCATTTGTAATCCTCCCTTTTCAATTATGGAAGAAACAAAATCATAGTCCATCTATTTGTAAAAATTTGAGAGGTTGACTTTGACAGTCATAGTCTTTTCCCCTTTCTTCCTATTCATGTTGTGAATAGTTTCCAAAAGTGAAACGATGTTGTTGATACTCCATCTTCCAAAAAACCTAATATATTCTATAAATCTATTTTCGAAGATGCTCTTCAAGTCTCTCAACCACTATTTTAGAACACAACCTGAGACTAATTTTATTTAGAGAGATAGGTCTAAGTTTCTCACAATGTTTTGAATTGTTGACTGTAGGAATTAGTATAAAAGCCAAATCGCACACCTTATCTAGTACAAGATTCCCTGTGAGTGCATGTTGGATGGATTTGGTTATACAACTCCCTACCATCTTTCAATTCTTATGTATAAACAAAGCCATGAAACCATATGGATCAACTAATTTGTATGCCTCTAGATATTCCCATACCTCATCTATATTGGGTAAAGAGGCAATGAATTGTAGATGTGATGGAGAGAATCCCTAAAAACATCCAAGGTAGTCTTGAGATCCATCACCAATTCTACCTCTTGTTATGTAGTAAGTAGTTTTTCAAAGTGTTCAAAAACCATTTTCCTCATCTCAAACTGATTTGAAACCCATTTCCCCACTCACTGATCATGAGAGAAGTGATGTCACTATTCCTCCTTCTATGATTAATAAAAGCATGGTAGAACATAGAACTAGTGTCCCCATTTTTTATCCAACTGAGATGTCTCTTTTGTTTCCAGTCTTCCACATCCTTCTTGAGACTTCCATTGAGTTCAGATTGCATATCAATACAAAGAATATCAATCATTATATAATAGTTTTATGTGAGACTTGTTTGTAGGATATCGGTGTTTCTTATTAGCTTGTATTTATGATTATGTAGTTCTCTCAAAAGCCTTCAAAGTAGATTTATCCTATTCAGGTGCCTCATTTAATATCATGTTTGGTTTTCCCAACTCTCCTTCAAACAGTTTGTTCTCATTCCAAGTGCCTTTTGTGCTAAACCTACCCTTTTTAGGTTGTTTCTTGACCAATCTGACCAAAAGTGGGTAGTGATCAGAATATCTAGGGTAGGTGTTCCATTATAGCAAGGGAAGACATGGATGAAGTCACAATTTGCAACTACTCTGTGGATCTTTCCTTGCATCATTTCATGTTTATATGTATACTTCATGCCTGAAAAAACCAAATCAGTGAGTCCAACCTCCATGAGAGTACTACATATAGCCTTTTTCATTGAAAGTATAATGGATACTCCCACATTTCACTCCATGATCCATGGTAGTATTGAGGTCCTTGAGCACCAACTAGGGCTCTGTGAAATGCTAACCCATATCTTCAATATGATTCCATAAAAATTTGCAGACTCAGATGTGAGGATAAGCATAAACCAAAGTCATAATACAAGCATTGTTCATCCTAAAAGTAATGATTTTTTTATGGATGTTAATGCCAAAAACCTTGCTATCATTGTTTTTCTGGCATATATGTATTCTTCCTATAGAGTCTTATGCTTCCACTAGGTGTGAGTTACTGAATCCTTGGGTTTTGAATATCATATTCACTCTGAGACCACTTATTCATTGTTCAAGAATCACCACATTCTCATGGAATCTAAACAACATAATCTGTCTCATGGTTCAACACATATAATCATTTATGATCTTATGGACATTAAAACATTGTAGATCAAACACAAACATAGTCTAAACAGATAAAAGAACTAACAATATTAGTCTTGTGAAGAAACTTGTTTTTTATTGTTATCAATTTCAGCAATTTTCTCAAGTATAATTGTGGGAATCTTCCTCTTTTTTGCATATTATGACCTTGTTCCATGTTTCTCTATATTTTTACTTTTCCCTTTGATTTTTTTACTTCAACTAGAGTTAGATATCAACACCCCTTCATGCATAATTTGTTGTGTGTTGTTCTCTCCCAAGTTTGTCTCACATGTATCATTTGTTTTCCCCTTCTTTATATATTACCTCTACTCATTCACTCCATCCCATCAACACCACTGGTATATTAATAGCTTGTTTCAGTCACCCTGAGCTTGGGGTCCAACGTAGCGTGGGTTTCAGAAGCAAATTTTAGTGAGGTTTCTTTATTGTTGGCAACCTTCTTCCCTTTGTCCTAGATATTTCTCAATATCACCCTCTTCTCATCTATAGTTTGAACTGGTATTTTTTCCTTCCATATCTTTGTTGGCATTGAATTTCTTTCAATAATGATTTGTTGGACTTCCACAATATGTTTTGTGTCATCTTGATTGCCTTCAACCTATTCATTTATTAGTGAAGATTTTTTTAATTATTACAATTCTTGGTCAGGAGGACTCCATTGACTGGGTGGCTTATTTTGGCTTCATTTCTTTTGATTTCTTCTACCATGCATTCCTTTTGATGTTTTCTAGCTCCCTTCATGGTCTCCATTGTTAGGCATGTCATGTTGTTTAGTGTTTTGTCCCTCTTGCCTATAGTCAGTAGATTCTTTACTACAATTTCTTTTTGTGTTCTTCCCGTCTTACCATGTATACAAATTTGATTGGGAGGACTCTATATTCAATAATGTATTCCACCTAATTGATGATTACCATCAGTATCAAGGTCTGTGTGGCTTTTTCTCTATTTCCATCCTTCCAAACTTGCTACTCCATCTTCCAATTGTGTGACCATCATATTTGATAAGTCTACCCAGTAATAATTCCATGTATTCATACATGGTGGACAAATATATATATATATATATATATATATATATATAATGGTAAAATAATAATGCTTACCCATGTAACAAGATAATTTGGTATCTCATCAGATGGTTTGAACCATGGTTCAGGAAAGCGGTATGCAGTGTACGGGTGGAGAGGGTACTGCATAGAGTATATGCGGTATGTGGAAGTATATACGGGAGTATATGCGGGTTTGGAATTTTTTATTTCAACAAACTAATTACATATAAAATAATATAGCGAGATCATAAATTAAAATATATAGAGTAGGCACGTACAACTATTTACTTATAAACATATTAATATGCATGTATGATGTGTGATATGCTTATATATGTATATACGTCTATATATAGAATGTGTTTGTAATATATGTACAAATACTAAAATGTAGGTAAATCAATGTACAAATAAATGTATAGTGTGTATAAATGTGAATAGATTAAAATGTATATATACATATACAAATATGTGATTTTATATTTAGGTATATTGTATATGTATCTATACATGTTAATATATCAAAAGGTATTCGAATAAATGTACAAATGTGTGTGGAAACTTTTTATATGCATTACAATGTATAAATATAATTCAATGACTATATATCTCAATTTATATATATAATGAAATGTGTATATATATATGCATGTATGTACAAAATGCATGAACATTAGTTGTGGGATTTTCGAAAAGCGGAGTTTAATCGGCCGCTTAATCGAGCAAGCGGGAGTATATGCGGCCCATTACCTCTTAGTGGACCGATTAGTAATATGCGGTGCGGTAGGGTGACTGAATAGGTATATGCGGGAGTATATGCGGCCGTGCGGACTGATTTCCCGAACAGTGGTTTGAACATAGGGTACCAATACAAAACTACAAGACAACTTCCAAATATCTACCATGACCCACTAGAGACAGACATTTCATAATTTGTGTTGCATGGGATTTGAACTACATAGTGCATCATATCCAACTTAAACATGTTGAATCTTCCTATTAGATACTATAGGGTCTTGATTATTTCTCTCATCATCATATAACTGATTCTGCCATTGCCTTCAAACCCTTTCCACCCATCCTCCATGTCCCACTACAATAGCGTTTCTTGTTTATTGCAGTTCATTTTAATAATTTGGGTTCTAATAGGGTGATTATATGAAACTAGTTAGATAATATGAATATTTATATTGAGGATTATTGGGTTTTAGTGGGTGATTTCAACTCATTCGGGAAAGAATGTGAAAATATTAGGAAGCAACCACCTTCAAAAAATTCCATTGAAGTTTTCAAAAACTTTGTTTAAAGTTGTGGTCTTTTTTAAATTGATATAAATGTAATGCTTTTACTTGGGAAAATCGAAAAGATGGAAAGGATTTTTTACTTCTAAAATAGATAAAATTTTATACAATTCTATCTTCTTGTGTATCAATTTCTCTTTTCATGGCGAGGGCATATTGAATGTTATAACAAATCTGAAGATTGGTAATCCTATAACTATGAGGGATATTTTTATGTTTATAAATGCTTAGACAAATCATTTTGACATTCTTTATATTGTTAAATAGTTGTGGAATCTTGATAAGTTTGTTTCAACTTTGCAAAAAGTTGAAAAATCTCAAGATGGAGCTCAAAACATGGAATAGAATCTCCATTGACAATCTTTTGACACAATAGAGATACCAATTATGTTTCTGTAATGGCCCAAATGGAATATAGATTGAACCATTTTGATGAAGAAGCAAGAGAAAACACCAAAATCCTAAGAAAATAAGCCAACACATCGATATCCTTGAGTTACATTTGCTAATACAAAAGTTTCAAGTTAAATGCTTAAAAGAGAGGGATTCAAAAAAAATCTTCTACTACAAAAACAAGATGGCTACAACTTCATTTCAAATGTTTGATCATTGATGATTCATCAGGCCACAATATGAATGACATTAATATTTTTTGTTTGATTTCTATAATAATCTTTTCAATATAGTAACCATTTTGATGATTTTTAGAGTTATACTTGAACAACACTTACCCGATAAAAAGAGTTTTGTAACCAGTACGAATGTTGATGAGGTAGTTTCTAGTCATGATAATGATAAGGCCCCATGACAAGATGGTTTGTATGGCATGTTCTATAAAAAATTCTTGGAGTGGTACAAAATATGATGTCTTTGAATATGTAGGAATGTATAGGAATTTTTCCATATGGAAAATTATTAAAGGAGGTAAATAGAACATTCATTAATCTGATCACCAAAGCCTTAGATAATTATATTTTTCCATTTGGAGACCTACTTCTCTATGAAAATAGTTCTATAATATCATTTCTGAAATTGTAGATAATTGGATGAAAAAATTCTACCATTCCATATCTCTTCTAACCAATGTGCCTTTATTAAAATAAGAGGCATTGATGATGACGTTCTCCTCACTATTAGATTCAAAATGATTCTAAGAAAGTGATTCCGCTAACTAGATTTGTATTCGAGTTGGAAAGTATAAGTCCATGACTTAGTTAAATAGATGTATTTTTTTCTATCATAAATATGATGGGTTTTCCTTCTACATGTACTATATGGATTGAATTTAATTTCAAATGTACTTCATATTAGCTCTATTTTGATGGCGGACTGACTTATTGCTATTTTCCCTCTAACTATATAAGGAAAGGGGATCCTATTCCCCTTTACTTATTACTCATATCTATGTAGGGGTTCATTGAAATGATGAAGAAAAGTATGAAGGATAAGACCATTTTTCCATTTTGTTAGCATCTGATTTCGCTAATGATCTCATGATTTTTACTAAAGATGATCTACTAAGTGTTGATAATCTTAGAAATCTTTTTTAAAGATTTTACATGGAATATAGGCTTATTATCAATCCTTTTAAAAGCTCCATGTAAATCGGTGAAGGTGTTGACTCAGTTTCCAAGGTGAATATATTGTGTAGTCAGGAGGGTTGCTTTTCCAGTTCTACCATATAAGTATCTTTATATTTGCTATTTAAAACTAGGTAAAAGCTATTGCTTGAATCTTATTGACAAGATATGTATAAACTGTGGATGTCAAAATGATAAGTCACTTTCTATGGTACCTAGAGTGGAACGATAAATCTACTATCTCTTCTATTCATGTATATCGGGTTTTTTCAATCCCTATCCTACGATCTATTCATGTTGAGATTGACAAAAAATTTAGGTATTTTGTATAGGATCAAAGGAAGATGAAAAGAAGTTTACTTGGCCCAACGGGAAACAATCACTTTACCATAAAAGGAACATGGTCTTAAATTAAGGAGAAGTAAGGAAGCCTTAAAATCTTATCACATGATTAATGGCTATGACAATTCTATAAAAAAGATCCTATGTTAGTCAAGTGGATTAGAGAATTTTTTTTGAACAAGTACTCATGTTGTCTTGTAGATGAGTCTCCTAATAATTCATGGTTGTCTCATAACATCTTGAGAATTATGTCCACCCTTTAATTCTAATTGAGTTTCATATTTTTAAAGGAGCTAGTATATTTTTAACCTTTGATGTCACTTTTCTTAATGTGGTTCCCAAAAAAAACATGGGTACCTTTTTTCTTTAACATTGGTTTCTTGGGGCCAAATCAATGCTACAGAGTGGCCGCAAATTCAACTTCCCTAAAAAAATGTCATAGCATGTGTAATGTTGGTCAACAAGAAATCAACGACAAATTCATTCCTTAAAATAAGTTTTACCTCCAAAAAGTCAATGTCATTGGTTTTTGTCAATAAAAACTGATGTCATAGGTCTCCTGCCCCACAAATTTTTTTACCTCTAAAAAAAGTCTTTTGTGTAGGTTAGTTCTTTCAGAACTGACAATACATGGTTCCTGCCATGTTCCCACAAAAAATGTTTTGCCCATAAATTGGGTTTAATCAGTGGTTTGGTTCTTGAAACTGTAGACATGTTTCTTAGTGTGGCTGGAATTTTTCTAATAGGGATAAGTACGCATGTCTTTGGTTTGTTAATGGAAAAATCATGACAACAATTGAACTATGTAGTTAGTTTTGTTAAACAAACCGGTGACATGTTGTTCATTTCTTAATGGAAAATTGATGACAAAGATTGAACTATATCGTCAATTCTGTTGAATGATCTAATGATTAAGTACTCAGTGGAAATTTCTTTAGATCAATTGACAAATATGTTCCACTAAATAGCACCCGCATAATTTCTTTTTCCCCATTCTTTGCTTCACCGACTAAGATACCTAGCTCTAGTGATCGTTCTTCCATTCTTTTCATTGTTGCTATGGCCAAGTTTGTCATCATAGCTACTGTCATTTACCACCATCTTCCTCCTATTTCCACCTCTATCGAAGCAATCTTCTTGACCATCTTCTCTCCATGTCTATCACTCTGATTGGGCCACCATACACTGATGTTTCTTGGACCGTTGGCCATTGGTGCTATGGCTGCCAACCACCAACACTTCTACTCCTCCTCCTTAGTCCAAAGGCGTTTCCGATGATGATCACTAGTGGTAGTCCATTCGACAAACAACTACTCTTATTCTCCATAGACCAGTAGACCCACCCACCTTGATCACCTTGTTCCATATAACTACTTCAATTCATCAAATAAGGTAGTTTCCTTCTTTTAGTTGAAATTGGTTCTTTGTTATGAAAATGCATGTATTATGTTTAAGTAAATGTATATATTATGTGATATGCATGGTTACTATATTCTAATTATATATCTAATTATAATTAAAAACCATGCTAATGAATGACATCTGTTACAGGTGTATGGGAGGAAGGAGATAGTGACGGTGATCGCATTGCATCAGGGGTAACCCGAGAGGGTGACGGAGGCACGCAATGTACAAAGGATAACGACAAGACTAGCCTGAGCATAGGGAAGCAATCTAGTACAAACCATGCTTCTAAGGAATGGACACACACACTATCTCCAAGGAAGGGAACCAGGAGAACCCATTGCACCTAGCACAATTAGGGTTAACCCTAAAGTATGTTGTCTTGCAAGGAGAACCCTCAACCCAGGAAGGAGACCAAGATGCAAATATGGAGACATATTCTTCAATATGAAGAAAATGACTAGGAGTATGTAAGCGAAGAGAATCCTATTCTAAAAAATGATGCTCCAACATAGAACCCAAAAACATCCACACAAGTATTTGATTGGATTAGCATAAATGGATCTACAGATTCAAACTTCCTATAAGATGAAACAAAGGAGATTATAAACCCTAAAGATATAGCGTTGGTTCATGTCAGAGGTTTTCCATAGATCTTTATTTCCCTAGAGGTAGAAGTGATACTGAGAAAACAATACAACTATGCTAAAATCATAAAACTTATTGATATACATTAGGCTTCCTCACCATGGAGGAGCACCTAAAGTTGTTTTGGAGGCCAATAGGGTGCCTAGAACTGTTCGAACTTACTAATCAATACTATGTGGTACAATTTTCTATTTGAGGTGACCATGTCAGTGATTTAAACGAAGGCCCTTGGTCCCCTTTGGGCATATTTGTTAAGATGTGGCTGTGGGATGGGTACTTTGAACCATCTAATGGCAAACATGGTCACATTATCACCTAGATTAGAGTAGTGTGTCTCCCACTCCATTACTATCACAAAGAGACTTTCAATCATATTGTTCAAGTTGTTAGTCATTTGATAAGAGTCAATGACCACTCCACCAATTAGACCAAGAGAAAGTTTTCTAGATTAGTTGTAGAAAGTAATACTAGCAAGTATATCTAGCCTACAATCATCACTAATGGGTGAAAGTATCAGATAGAGTGAGAGTATCTCCCAAAATTGTGCCTACAATGTAGGACACTAGGTCCTATGACCAAGGAGTGTAAGGATCTAGACAAGGAGACAAGTGATCAAGACAATCCTTCACATAAAAAAGGAAGTGATATGTTTAATATTGCAAGAAAATTTTGATGAACAAATAACCACAAAACTAGGAAAATTGAAAGATTCAATAGAAAGGAAAAGTAAGTGCAAACAATTATCAACTTCTAGATGAACATGAAGTAGAAGGTGTTGAAGTGGTGGAGGGTAAGGAGATCCAAATAAGAAACACTAAAAAGAACACAGTAGGACCAACAATCAGGAGGAAAAACAAAAAAGTAAGTAATGACAATGAATGTGTCTCGAAGGACATTACGATCTCAATGGAGACAATCATAACTAAGACACCACAAATTGGCTTAACACAGAAAACTAGTAGTATAACCAGATGGCGATGAGGTGATCCCAGAAAAAGGCAATGAGGGGGATGTAGAGAGTAATCTGAAGTTCAATATGATCGTAACTAAAGGTGAAGTGGGAAATTATGAAACCAATACCTAGCTTATCAATGCAAGCAAGAAATCAAAAAAAAAATGGGCCAGAGGCATTACTTCCACATCCCAATTAGTCATTCATACAACACGAGAAGAAAATCTCAGAAAGGGTTTGAGGACCAAGGAGAAAAAAATGGTAATAGCTATCAGTCCCTCCTACCTTACCCAATAAATTTTCATGGTTAATATAGTTGTATTGAATATTAGAGGAGATGGCTAAGCTAAAGCCATACGCTCTCTCAAAAACATTACCATCAAACATAAGATCAAGTTGGTTGTCATTGTTGGAACCCCCATATCAAGAAAGGGAGACATAGCTTCTATCAAAGACCTTAGGTTCTCTAGCTATCACAGAGTAGAGACGAGAGGGTTTATGGGTGGTATTTGGGTTCTATGGAATGATAGGGAGTGTGATTCCCATATCATACAAAGTCACAAGTACCATGTACATTGTTGTGTCAATGGAAACATTGATATTACCTTTGTGTATGCTTGCCCTAGTCCAACCCAAAGACTTATCATTTTGGATCATCCAAATTCAATCTGTATGAATACAAATAAACATTCACTAGGCAAGAAAATTGGCAGTAATAGATTCACGTACAACCTAGATACAAAGTTCCAAAATACACTTATCCTCATAGGTCTTAGTGACATTGGGACTTCCATTCACAAATTAATTTACAAAAAAGGTGTTCTACATGAAAAACTTGATAGGGCTGTTGCAATACAATATGGATACAAACTCACAATGACAAGATTTGTGAAATTCTTCTTTGGATAGGATCAACTCATAACCTAGTTTCTATAATAAAAATCCCACGAGGTAAACATGGATTTTTTTTCAAGGCCAAGGCATCCTGGTACCTTCAACCCGATTTGCAAAAAAATTGAAATCACATTGGGAAAATGCTGAACAATTTTATGTAGCCCTTATAAAGGCTTGCCAACCAATCATGAAATGGGACAAGAACATTTCAATGAAAAATAAAGAGTTGTAAAGCAAACTCATGTCCAACATATACACCATTCAATATGAATTGGAGACGATATGTTGGTCAACAAAGGACTGACTCTACTTTGACTTGGAACTTAAACTCGATAAACTTCCTCTAGAGAGGCAGGAGGACTGGAAATTGAGGAGTCATAATAACTAGTTGAAACCTAGGAAAAGAATAGCAGATTCAACCAAATTTTGTTTGCATCCAGAGGAGGACAAACCTCATTACTACACTTTTTCACTCCAATGGAAATCAGGTCAATGGTGAGGAATTAGAGATGATGGTTAATTTGCACTTCCAATATATGTTCATGACTTCTTCATCATCTACTCAAGAAGAGTTAGATGCATTGCTTGTACAATTTAAATAATTGTCTCCCTAGTCAAGTGAGAGAGCAGGAGACTACACCTACCAATTTTGAACTCTAGAAATTTTATAAAGAACTAACATGCAAGGATCCCGTGCAGATGGCACATACAATTATTTCTTTAAGAAAAATGAGAAGAAAATCAAACCTTCATTCCCAAATTCATCAAATGCATTCTTAATGGGATCATCTACAACCCATATCTATGAATAAGTCTTACCTTGAACTAGCATACAAAGTGACTATGGAACGTGTGAAGAAGCATATCCCTATATGGATAGCCCCAACTCAAAATAGTTTCATCCTAGGTAGTAAAATCTCTGATAATATTATTCTTGTCCAGCAAACATCCATAACATGAGTAGATAAGGTACTTCTCTATTTATCGAAATTAAAGCGTATCTTCAAAATCCTATGACCGCATGTCATGTCCGTTCATCTAGGACACACTCTAGAAAGCTGAATGATTAACTAACTTCAATAATTATGCCATGATCTTATTGGCATGTGGTACAACAAGTATATACTTGAACAGTGCAAGTCTACTGGGTTTCAAGGCTTGAAGGGGTCACAGATAATGAGACCCCTTGTCCCCCTACATATTTTCCCTTTCATGGAAAGGTTATCTAAGCTTGTTAATATCAATATAAGCAAAGGAAACTGAAAACCTATCAAGATTTTGTGACAAGGGCCTGCAATTTTACATATTTGTTTTGCAGATGACATAATCATATTCTCCAGTGTGGCTCAAGAGAAGATACCATCATTCATGAATGCTTTAAAAGGTTTGAAATAGCATATGGTCAGCTCATCTCTATTGAGAATACAAGGATCTTCTTTACTAAGTTGGTACACTAGCAAACCAAACATAATGTTTGTAGCATCAGTGGTATAGCTGAATCCAATGATCTAGGGGTATATTTAGGAATTCTAATACTCCATAGTTAAGTAAATAGAACTACGTACTCTAGTATCATTGAGAAGATGAAGAACATAATGACAAAATTAGCCATAAAAACCTTTTCTCTTGTTGGAAGGATATGCCCAAAAACTCATTCTTGACAACGATCCCTAAATTTTCAATGCAAGACTATGATGATACCAATCAACATCAATAAAAATATGGACAAAATAACACAAAGATACATTTGGGGGTAGGTCACAATTCTAATCCTATCTTTGTTTTTTCTTGGAACACAATTACAACTAACATGGAAGATGGGGGCTTAGGTATCAAATCATGGCCGACTGGAACAAGGCAGTTTTCGAGAGAAATGTGTGAGATATTAATACTTATAGAGAACCTTTGTGGAAATAGGTCTTTTGAGGAAACACATATACTTTAATGGACAACCAGGTGTCGGAGAAACCCCTTTTTGGAGAGCCATGTTTGAAAGTAGTGAGTTCATCATGGAAAATAGCATCAACATTATCGATAATGGGGATGAAACCTTTGTATAGTTTGATCATTGAGTCCTCAATAATAGCAAGGTTATTGATTTATGCACTAAGCATGTGAAGATAGAAATCAATGGTATGAGAGTAGAAAGACTTGTTAACTTGGATGGAAGTTGGAACAACTTGTTCCTAAATAATTAATTACAAAAAGAATGCACTGAATGTATTATGAACCAACCCCCACCCCCCAGATCATACTACATCATCAGATGAATGGGCATGGATCCATGAAGATAGAGGAAAATATTATATCATCTCTACATACAATATTATACACCATGGTAATTGGATTCCCTTAGAAGGACCATGTAATTCAATATGGCATCTTGAAATATTGAGTACTATATGTGCTTTTTTGTGACTTATTGGGAAGGATGCAATCATGACAGATAAGAAGAGAAAACAAAGGAAGTTTACTACTTATAGAATATTTTTGGGGAATAGGGAAGGACGAGAAGGAAATAGAAACAAAATTTCTATCCTATTCCCTTTTAAGATAGATTGTGTAAACAATGATGTGTCAAGAAAAAAGATTTGTAAGAGATATAGAGGGTCCTGAAGCAAGTGCAGTGGCTATTACTGCACGGTGATGTGCATGCTTTGGAAGCTACACATTGACAATTGTCGATGATGGCCTCCTGGTGCCAGACCTCAGATGGAGGTGGTTGTTTTCCTCCTAGCATAGAACAAACAACCTTCACACCTATACATAGTCCCCAAAGACAATCAGAAACTCCATGTTGTTCTATCAGAACCAACATGAAGGAGTTGCGCCTTTTACGTCAACGTGCTAGAATTAATTTGTTCTCCCTTGTTGCCTCTCCCTTTTATAGGTAACATTTGATAGAGTTCTCCAGTTACAACAACTATGAGAGCAAAACATTTGAGTTAGTTGTATCTTCTAGAAGTCTTGACTACCCCTCTATATATAGGAGGGGTAAGGTTAGGGTTTCCAGATCAACTGGGAGTGAACAAGATGGATTTTCACGATATTCTAAATGCTACGAACCATGAAATGATTGGTTCACTTCAGAATTGGTCAGTTCTCATGTGAAATGGTCGATTCAATACTTTAATTGGTTGGATCACTATATTTGCTATTCACAAACACATTAGATCTGAATGCACAACATGACATCAACAACAATCCTTGATCAAATCTTATTTATCATTGTACTAGGTGATTCACAATCTAAAACGGTCATTTTAGAATCTGAAATGTTCATTTCAAAATGATCATTTCATTTTCCAATTCAAGCATTGTTCATTAACATTGTTCAAATTGGCCTGACACTTGAGTTGGTCGACTCACAGTTCTATCAGTCAATTTTCATCCATTATTATTTAAATTGAATACCTAAACACTTTAGTAATCAAGTTAAACATCATTCATGAGTAAGCTCCTATTCCATGTGCATCCTATATGTATGGCCCTATAGGTCCCAAATTACTTAGGAAGTGAATGTCCATATCCAATTTATGACATCACAAGCAATGAGCGGTATCTAACAACACATCATTTCTACCCAAGTAATTGGAAAGTTGGAGTACAACTTCAATCTACAATCTGTGATCAAAGTTACCATGATTGTATAGTTCCTTTGTCTTTGATATATTGAACTCAAGTCATGGAATCATCATCCTCTTCAATGCTCAATCAATGTTCTTTTAACTAGAGAAGACTGTATGGATGCATATGAGCTGATATCATATATAAAGTCACATGAGTATGGCCATATGTTTCTCAGTCTCTTTTATCAAGTGCCCAGGATATCAATCTCATGTAATATGGACAAATATCATCTACATCACTCACACTCAATCTCGATGTCTCACAGTGTATTAGAGCATCACCATTATGGAAACCCTTATTCAAGATCACATTAGTTGATGTCAAAATACATCAAATGACATGTCATGAGTGTAGTGACTTTAAGTCTAAGCACCAAAATCACCAATGTCACTATGAGTGTTGATTTTACATATCATTCTGTGGTCTCCATGTATTTCTCTAGAGGTTGTGTGGTACACCATTCTCTAACAAGTACCTATGTGTTTGGTTTGAAATCACATATCATGACTGATGAGATTTTTCCATCAACCACACAAACTATAGCCTCATGTATTATTGTTGTCTATTTTTCTTCCACTGTAATATCTGACTAGGGATATAAATAGATTGTATGTACTCTTATCATACATATGATCTCATTTAGTAGATCCTAAATTCGAAGACATATGTCACTAGTAACATAATTCTTTGGACATCTGCCATGTTTGTGTCTCCATCTCATGATTAATACAAAATAATAGAAAAAATTACCTTTATAATTATTGCATTAAGTTTATGACACCCCATTGAAATCATCATATGATTGTCTCTATGGGAATACATACCAACATAATATCACTTGCACTGAAAGACAATAACTTTCAAATCTTATTCCAAGTGATTTTAACTTGTCAATCATGTATTTGCTGCTTCAAGCACTTTTATAGAGGGGTAGAAATTTTTCTTCTAGTTAGTACTTTTCAAGTTTTCAAATCTCCCCAATGTATGATCTCTTGTATGAGATGGAAATGTGATAGTATGCTATCTAGGATTCCTTGCCTATCTAGTAGCTCCATTATTGTCACAGTATTTCTACTTTGTCTTCAATGGTTGGAAGTTCCCACATGTTCATCCAAATGAACTTCTTAATCCATAAAATATCCTCTATTGCTTTCAAAACAACAAGGAACTTCACTTCTATTGAAGATTTAACAACTGTCTCATGCTCAAAACTTTTCCATCTTACAGTTCTATTTTACGATCAAACACAAATTTTAATTTTGATCTATAATTTTCTTTGTCATTTTGGAAACTTGCATCAATGTAACCCTTCACAACCAACTCTTCCTTGTTACGATAATTAAGGAATTGATCCTCAATGCTTCTTAAGTATTTAAAATTGTTCTTTATGGCAGTCCAGTGACCTTATCTAAAATATCTACTCATCATGACCAATACATACCAGACTACAAGGCGAGTAAATAAAATTGTAGACATGATTGATCAAATGGAGAATGCATATGACATCTTACTAATGTTTTCCCATTCTTCACAAAAACTGGGACACTAGGCTCTTGAAAAACTAATCCCATGGAACATGAATATATTTTCTCTCATTGAGTCGTGCATGTTGAACCCCATCAACATATTTCCAATGTATGTGCTCTTACTTAGGTCAAAAATCTCTATAAATCTATCTCTATAGATCTTGATTCCTAAGATATTGGATGCTTCTCCTAAACCCTTCATAAATAAGGTTTTTCCTAGCTAGGTTTTCATATTTGTAGAATAAGGATGTTATTCCCCACCATTATGTGGAATATAAATATGCTCCCACAAAATCTTTTGTAATCATAGATTTCATCTTCATTTTGACTCAAGTCAAACTCTTTGACTATCTCGTCAAAATAAAGATTCCAGCTCTGAGATGATTGCTTCAATCCACAAACTGACCTTTTTAGCTTATAGACTTTATCTGCAATAATTGGATTTGTACAACCTTTAGGTTGTGTCATGTACACATCCTCTACAATATTTCTATTAAGGAATGCGGTTTTAAAATACATTTTACCAAATCTCTTAGTCATATTAAGATGCAATGCAAACATGATCATGATGGATTCAAGCATGGCAATTAGTGAAAATATTTCATCATGTTGAACATCTTGAACTTGTTTGAAACCCTAAATAACCAATCTTCCCTTGTACTCTACCATCCATGTCCGTCTTCTCCTTGAAGACCCAATTACACCCTATGGGTCTTACCCCTTCAGGAGGATCCACTAAGGTCATACCTTGTTGGAGTACATGGAGTACATCTTTGATCCCATGGCCATCAAACCATTTATCATAATCTGGTTTCTCAATAGTCTCTAGTTAGGATTTTAGATCATCATCTATGACCAACACATTGCCTTCTTGATCTATAATATATATATCTGAATCTTTCAATATCAAGCAGTGTCCAAATAGATCTTTGAGGTTTTGTGTTCACATATGGAACTTGAGATTCCACAATAATTTGTGATTCTCCTTGTTCCTACTATAAGTTTTTAGGCTCAATGTTTTCTTATTGGTCTCAAACTTCTCGAGTTTAACTTTTCTCTCACTAATTTCATGGAATTAAGTTCCCTTTAAGAATACAGTCGTCCTGGCAACAAACACCTGGAAACAAACACTTTTGTTTTTTGATTTGAATATAAAATTAGCATTCAACATTAAACATTTATGAGATTTGTGGATACATATTTTCAAGACACTATTTTTTCACACAAGATTTCAATCCTAATCCTTATAAAAGACAAATCAGGACATCTCCCATTCAGAATATCATATGGTGTCTTCTGAACCAATTTACATGGTACATTGTTTTAGTGTAAAGCATGTGCCAAAAATGTAATTGGAAGATCAATAGATCCATTGACAAGCACACCATGACTAACAAGGTGTGATTCCTTCATTCTAGTACATAATTATCCTCCAGGTGGAGTTCATTGTGATACGCTACCACAGTCTCCCAGAAGGTCCTCAAACTCTTGGTTTAAAATATTTCAACATCGATCATATAGAAGTGTCTTTATATTTTTAACAAGATATTTACACATTATATATATGATCTCCTTGAACACTTCAACAGATTTATACTTGCATTTCATTAAATACAATCTACCATATCTGCTGAGATCATCAACATATATAATAATGTAATTTGTAACTACTTCTAGCATTTGTTCTAAAAGGTATATATATATATATATATATATATATATATATATATATATATATATATATATATATATATATATATATATATATATATATATCAATATTGATGAGGCATAATAAAATACTGATCTCCCACAATTTCTAGTAAATTACACTTTTGTCATATTGCACAACAAATGAGATTCTCATGCCTATATTGGTTCAATAACCAAAAGAGTACAGACGAACATCTACATGGATTCTAGAAATGCATATCTCATTTATGCTCTCTAGATGACAATGCTATAGGTATTCATTGTTTGAGTTATCAAGTCATTCAGTGTATGTGTAATGTTTCTGAACTAGTTAATATTCATGTCAAATGGTCAATTCAATACTTTAATGGTCGGCTCACTATATTTCCTATTCACAAACACATTGGCGCTCAATGCACTACATGATGTAAGCAACAATCCTTGATCAAATATTATTGATCATTGGACTAGGTGATTCAAAATATGAAATGGTCATTTCATACTTTGAAATGTTCATTTCAATTTTTGAAATGATTATTTGATTTTCCAAGTCAAGCAATGTTCATCAACATTGTTCAAATTGGCCTGACACTTGAGTCGACCGACTCATAGTTCTGTCAGTCAATTTCCATCCATTACTACTTCAATCGAATACCTAAACACTTTAGAAATCTAGTTAAACATCATTCATGAGTAAACTCCTATTCCATGTGCATCCTATATGTGTGACCCTATAGGTCCCAAATTACTTTGGAAGTGAATGTCCATAACCAATTTATGACATCAAAAACAATGAGCGGTATCTAGCAACACATCATGGCTACCCAAGTAATTGTAAACTTGGAGTACAACTTCAATATACAATCTATGATAAGAGTTAACATGATTGTATATTTCCTTTGTCTCTTATGTCCATATTGAAATGAAGGTTTGGAATCATCCTCCTCCTCAATGCTCAATCCAATTTCTTTTAACTAGAGCAGACTATATGAGATGCATATGAGGTCATGTATCATATATCAAGTTACATGAGTATAACCATAAGTTTCTCAGTCTCTTTTATCAAGTGGCTAGGATATCAATCTTGTGTAGGAGGGACAGGTCCCATCTATATCACTCACACTCAATCCCCATGTGTCACAACATATTCAAGCATCACCTTTATGACAACCCTTATTCAAGGTCACATTAGATGATGTCAAAATACATCAAACGACATGTGATGAGTACAGTGACTTCAGGTCTAAGAACCAAAATCATCACTATCACCGTGAGAGTTGATTTTAACTATATTCCATGATCTCCATGTATTTCTATAGAGGTGAGTCTGTCTGGTACACTACTCTCTAACAAATACCAATGTGTTTGGTTTGATATCACATATCTTGACTGATGAGATTTTTCCACCAACCACAAGCTATATTCATGTTTTCTATTTTTCTTCCACAATAATATTTGACTAGGGACAAAAATAGAATGTATGTACTCTTATCATACATATAATCTCATTTTCTAGGTCCTAAACTTGAAGACAATTGTCATCTAGTTACATTATTCTATAGACATATTCCATGTTTAGGTTACTATCTCATGATTGATACAAACATAATTAACTGAATTACCTTTATAATTATTGTATTAAGTATATAAAACCCAATTGCAATCAACATGTGATTGTCTCTATGGGCATACATACCAATATAATCTCACTTGCACTTAGAGACAATCACTTACAAATCTTATTCCAAGTAATTTTAACATGCCGATCATGTTTTTGCTGCTTCAAGTGCTTTTATAGCGGGGTATCAATGTTTTCTTCTAGTTGTTATTTTTCAACTTTTCACATCTCCCCGATGTATGATCACTCGTATGAGATGGAAATGTCCTAGTGTGCTATCTAGGATTCCTTTCCTATCCATTAGCTCCATTGTTGTTACTATATTTCTACTGATTCATCAATGATTGGAAGTTCCTACAAGTTCATCCAAACAAACGTCTTAATCCATACAGTATCCTCTGTTGTTTTCAAATCAACAAGGATCTTGACTTCTATTGTAGATTTAACAATTGTATCATTCTTGGAACTTTTCCAACTTATAGTTCTGTTTCATGGTCAAACACAAATTTTTTTTTATGATCTATAATTTTCTTTGTCATTTTGGAAACTTGCATCAGTGTAACCCTTTACAACCAACTCTTCCTTATTGCCATAAATAAGGAACTAATCCTTAGTGCTTCTTAAGTATTTTCTTTATGGAAGTCCAGTGACCTTCACTAAAATATCTATTCGTCGAGTCCAATACATACCAGACTACAAGGAGAGTACATAACATTGCAGACATGACAGATAAAATGGATAATGCATATGCCATTTTTCTAATGTTTTCCCACTTTTCACTAGGCTCTTGAGAAATTAATCCCATGGATCATGGATATATTTTCTCTCACTGATTCATGTATGTTGAACCCCTTCAGCATATTTCCAATATATGTGCTCTTACATAGGTCGAGAAGGTCTCTAGATCTATCTCTATGGATCTTGATTCCTAAGATATAGGATGCTTCACCTAAACCCTTCATAGATAAGGTACTTTTCTAGCCAGGTTTTAATATTTGTAGTATAAGGATGTTATTCCCCATCATTATGTGGAATATTAATATGCTCCCATGAAATCTTTTGTAATCATAGATTTCATCTTCATTTTGACACAAGTCAAACTCTTTGACTATCTTTTCAAAATAAAAGTTCCATCTCTGATATGATTGCTTCAATGCACGGACTAACATTTGTAGCTTATAGACTTTATTTGCAATAATTGGATTTGTTAAACCTTTAGGTTGTCTCATGTAAACATACTCTACAATATTCATGTTAAGGAATGTGATTTTAACATCCATTTTGTCAAATCTCATAGTCATATTAAGATGTAATGGAAAACACCATCATGATGGATTCAACCATGGAAATTAGTGAATAGATTTCATCATGTTCAACATCTTGAACTTGTTGAAACCCTTAGCAACCAATCTTCCCTTGTATACTACCATCCATGTCAATCTTCTCCTTGAAGACCCAATTCCACCCTATGGGCCTTACCCCTTATGGTGGATCCACTAAGGTCATACCTTGTTGGTTTACATGGAGTACATCTTTGATCTCATTGACGTCAAACCATTTATCAGATTCTGGTTTCTCAATAGTCTTTAGTTAGTATTTTTGCTCATCATCTATGACCAACACCTTGTCTTCTCAATCCATAATATATCTGAATCTTTCAATATCATGAAATATCCTACTAGATTTTTGAGGTTTGTGTTTACATTAGAAACTTGAGATTCCACAACAATTTGTGATTATCTTTGTTCCTACTATACCTTTTTATGCCTAATGTTTTCTTGTTGGTCTCAAACTTCTCGAGACTTACTTTTCTCTCACTAATTCCTATAGAATTAAATTCCCTTTAAACATATAGTCGTCTTGGGAACAAACACTTTTGTTGAAGGGCCTGAATATAAAATTAGTATTCAGCAAAAAACATTTATGTCATTTGTGGATGTAGAATTTCAAGAAACTATTTTCTTACACATGATTTCAATCCTAATCCTTAGAAAAGACAAATGAGGACACCTCCCATTCCATATATCATATTGTGTCTTTTGAACCATTTTACATGGTACATTGTTTTAGTGTAAAAAATGTGCCAAAAAGGAAATTGGAAGATCACTAGCTCTATTGACAACCACACCATGACTAATAGGGTGTGATTCCTTCTTTCTAATAAATCATTATACTACATGTGGAGTTTGATTCAAACCTATTTTAGGGCTTCATCTTGTGTCATATTGCATTTCAATCACATCTATACCTGTTAGATTACATGTTATTTCCCTCAATATGAATATTTGTGTAAAATGCACTTATGGACAATATTTGCATGTTTTTTAGCAATTTGGACCACACTTGATGGAAGAGAGAGAGGTGTGATCCTTGGGTTTATCTACCCTTGGAGGTCCCCAAAGTGAATTATGACGCTCCCTCAACCTACCCCTAATGGCAAAAGATCCATAGAAGCAAAGATGTCTAATGAAATATAAAGAATCAAGCCCAAGTATAGATGCAGCCAGAGACACAACCATGCCTCAAGGAATGTCCGTTCAAGGGACAACCACCACTTATGTGACACCTACCATGGCCATGCTAAAACACTGAAGAACGGGTGTGGCATTATGCCATGACAATCATCACCTCACCCACCACGGCCGTGCTGCCCAGCACGGCTGTTCTACCTAGCCCCCACCACGGTCATGCTACCTAGCACAGCCGTGCTACCAACCTCCATTTCACCAACTCAACATGTGATTTCCACTTTTTAATTCCCACAATCATTGTACCCCACCACAACTGTGATCACCTCTACCCACCACAGTTGTGGTGACCCACCATGGCCATGCTACTCACAAAATCTAGCTACTTTTGCCACTGCACTACCCAATCTACCCCTACTTGACCTATTGCTTCCCCCACACCTATGTATAGGGGGTGGTGGCTGTAGGTTGAGGTTTGCTACCTTGCACCATGTCTAGCTCCCCATTTTCCCCCTTAGCCATTCCACTCCATTTCAACCTTCATTTCTCCATTTCCACCACCATAACCCTCATTTCCAAGCCTTCCATCCACTTCCCACCATCATTCCACACCATTTGATGCAGGGGTTTTGAGTCACTTTTATAGGCTAGTTTTGCACTCATTTTATGCAATTATTGGTCATATTTGTGGTTAATATCACATGATGCAATCTCTTTAGCCTATTATCCTTGCATGCATCAAATTCATCTTGCTTTACATTATTTTGCATAAATTATCATATTTCATAGATTTGATTTGTGTTCCTCTCTTTATTTCAGGCAATTTGCATTCCTGGACCTGTCGATACCATCGAAAGTCTGTTGATAGCATCGACAAAGCAACAGTAGCAAAGCCAGAGAGGAAGCACATAGTTTGATACCATCAACCCAACGTCCATGGTCTCGAAAGTGCAACAACATGCCAGAAGTCACCCCATCGATACCATCGACGAGAATGGTCGATGGTATCGAGATGCCATCAGGCGGCTTCTAGAAATTGAAGAAAGAATTGGTACCCTAAGGTGTCAATACCATCGACACCCCGTTGATGGTATCGATGTCGTCGGATCAGGAAAATATCCAACATGACTCCAATCAGACAGCTGTGTTCTTTTGGCGGCCGTAAGTGGTACCTATACCTAGGAAAAGACGGCCTAAAAGCCATCATTCACGTTCTATTCCATTGCATGAGTCCCGGAGGAGAGGAGAGAAAAGAACGGAGCCCAGAGCTACACCTCAGACGTTCCTAGAGCCGTAGACAGACGATTCTTCCGCCAGAAGGCTACATAACGTGCGCCTCACACTGAGGATCATCCATATCTTCTCCGTTTCAGGTATTACATCATATTTCCATTCATTTCTCCATGTTTCTCTCCTTTTTCTCCATGTGTAATGTTGATATGAACATGCAGGGCTAATCCCCTTTGTCTCTAGGACCGGAAGTAGCCCGGGCAATCATTGTATGACTCTTTTTACATAATTCATCACTATTTATCTCTCAAATCCGTGGTATGATGTCATTTTCTCCATTGCTATCATTGTGCTTGATCACCATAATGGTAATCTAATACCTTTAATTACTTTTAACAAAGAATGAATGGTTGAAAAGGTGCAATAATCACATTAACTAATAAATCCTTTGGAAAAGGTGATGTACGATTAATGGTGGAAACCCAGAGATATGTTCTTTTCATGCACCTAGTCTAGGGCATAGGTTACTACTGGTGTGGAACCGACCTAGATTAAGGTAGTGAATTGTATCGTAGGAGTGAGCAATTCTAACTATAGGCCACTATCTAGAATGGGAGATGAGTTGTGATAATTGTGTAGAAATTAGTACAATGAGAACCCGTGGTGAAACCGCAATCCTAGAGATTGCATTTGAATTGATTAAACCAACCATTTAATCGATTGCTTTGTTTTCTTTTGTTTTTATTTTTTTTCAAAATCAAACTCAATTTTACCATCGGTCTAACTGATTGCGAATAGTTATTAGTAGTCTACCAATAATTACATTTCCCTATGTTCGACTCAGGCCTCACAAAGGCCAATATTACATTGACGCATGCACTTGCGTTATACGCACGGTAAAATCGTGTCAAGTTTTTGGCATCATTGTCGGGGAAATAGACATTTTCAGCACTATGAGTGCTGCTAGTGGCCACTCTAGGCCACTTTTTTTTTGCAATTTTAATTATTGAGATTGATTGTCTATCTTTCAGATTCCTTATTTGACTAGCACTATACTTATTCGATTTTTCACATTTCAGATACTAGTGCATGGTGAAGACGCATAGTACGGACTACGCACATTCGACACCTGAGGTTCTGCCTTCGGGATCGGGTGATGAGGAGGAGCATATCCACAATCAACCTGAGGACTTAGAGACAGGTTGTAAACCTGAAGCAATGGCTGAGGAACAAACAATATGGGAGAAAATCAAGGCTTCTTCCTCATCTGCGTCTAAGGGGCCGATCAAAAGGCAGACGATCAATATTCCTAGATACAAGATTGATCCGGCACTGATAAACCCGGTCAAGTCTAATGCATTTCATGGACTGAAGAATGAAGATCCAGTGGCTCACATTAGCACATTTGTGGGAAACTATGATATGATAAAGATTGGCAGGTTTCCACAAGAGACACTCTATTTAAAGCTTTTCCTCAATTCTCTAGCGGGAATGCACGAGAATGGCTGCACAACCTCGATGACGAGTGCATCGTGTCCTGGGACCAGATGATAGAGGTCTTCTTGGAGAGATTCTTCTCGCTTGAGAAGATGGATGATCTCGTGAGAAAGATCCATAACTTCAGTCAAAAGGCCATCGAGACTTATTCAGAGACATGTGAGCGCTTCCAGATCATGCTGAGGAAGTGCCCGCATTATGGGCTAGCCAAGGAAAAGCAAGTCAAAATCTTCTACTTTTCTCTCAATGAGCATGACATAATCAACTTGGATTCAGCGGGCTCAGGCTTCTTCTTGAACAACACCGGCACAAGGTGTTGGGAGATCTTGAAGAACATGGCCAAGAAGCAGTCGTGGGGTGATAGAGATGCACCAGAACAAGTCAAAGTTGTAGGGGATGCCAAAGCCATCAAAGAACTGAATGATAAGATGAATTTGATCACAAAAAGACTTCTGGCACAAGAAGAGGATTCTGATAACGAGGCACAGATCAAATTTATGCATCAATATGGATATTGGAACAATGATTATTCATGGAGAAAGGACAAGAAGTTCTCATGGAAGGATCCAAATAATTTACTACAGGATCCGGATGCCAAACCACAGCCAAGTGCAGAAGACAAGAGCAATGAGTTGCTCAATCAAGTCATAAAGCAAAACCAAGAGCTGATGAATACATTTGGCAGGCAAATTCAGTCACAAGGGGGATTTCTAAATCAAATTGGTCAGATGCTACAGAGCCATGGTGCACAACTGAGGACTCTAGAGACAACCATGACCCAAATTGCGACCGAGGTGGCTGCGATGAAACAAATCATTCAACAAAAATCAACTGGGAATGTAGAGCCCGCTCAGCCACATCAACAAGTTAAATTTATTTCAGTCAGTAAAGGACCATAGCTTCCTGTTGAGGAGACACAAGAGCAGAGTACCATACGCATAGGCTGGGGGGACAAACCAAAAGTTCCATACCCTCGTAGTTTGTATGGATTTCCAGGGGGTTGTAGGATGCCATACAGCTCACTTCAAAATTCTACCAAAGCTGTGGCCACATCTCTGAGTTCTGAAGAGATTCCTAGTCTGGAAGAGTAGGTGAAAGTTGATCTTTGGAGTGGAGTAACCACTAGCAATGCGGAGGAGCAGCCACAAGACATGCCATCCACAAATGATGTAATGAATCCGATCCTAGATGGTGGCGTTGAAGCAAGCTTACGGGAGGAGACCCCTAAATTTACATATATTACACCGCACAAGCGCATTAAAGAGCCAAGTGTGCCATTCCCAGATAGTCTGAAGCTGAGGAAAGATCAAAGGCATTTCAAGAAATTTCTTGAGATCTTCCAAAAGATCCACATCAACATTCCGTTAGTGGAGGCTATAGAGCAAATCCCTTCATATGGAAGATTCATGAAAGATGTTATTAACAAGAAATGACAGATCAAAGATACATATGTTGTATGTGTTGATGAAATAGTAAGTTCTATAATTCAAGGAAGGCTTCCAAAGAAGAGGAAAGATCCATGATGTTTCTACATTCCATGTTCCATAGGTAGTCAACAGTTTCCAAAGGCATAGTGTGACTCAGGAGTAGGCATTAATCTTATGCCACTTTCCACTTTTCAAAAGGTGGGATTAAAGATGCCAAAACAAACTTCCATGAAAATCAAGTTGGCAGATGGATCCATTGTAAAGCCACAATGTATATGCAAGGATGTGTTAGTCAAAGTTGACAAATTCATATTCCATGTGGACTTTGTAGTAATGGAAATGCATGAGATGGAAGGATGTGAGATGTTATTGGGAAGGTCGTTCCAAGCTGCAACTGATGTAATCACTACCATTGGACAAGGCTGCTTGACGTTGGGGATTGGTAATGATAGAGTTAAATTTAAATTGCCAAACAAATCATTAGAGACATCCCTTGACAACCCAAGTTAAGGTATCTGTGTCATCTAGCCTAAGACGTTAAAGAAGGGTGCTTGTTGGGAGGCAACCCAATGTAGGTAGTAATTTTGTTCTTTATTCTTCATATTTGTAGTTAGTTTTTGCTAATTTTGTTTTTAGTGTAGAAATAATACCCTAATATGTTTGTTGAGTGTGCAGGATAGGAAACGGTCGATACCATCGACACATGGGTCGATGGTATCAAATTTGGAACAAAAAAAATCCACCAAAACTTCATCTCGGCTGTACTATCGACGACCTCGTCGATGGTATCGAAATGGGAACAACCAGAAAGATGAAAGGGCATCGACGGTATCGACAAGTTGTCAATGGTAGCGAATGCTCTGGAGATATTTAGACCGGATGTCTCAGTATTTTCAATACCATCGACACATTGGTCAATGGTATCGACATGTCTACAGCAAAATCACAATGGCTAGACTTCACGAGGATCAAAGAAACATACAGGTGTCGATACTATCGAAAAGAAGTCTATAGTATCGATGAACACGTCACCGATCCGAAGTCTACATCAAGCAGTCCACAACGCTTATCCATGGACAGTGTCGATGGTATCGACACTCTGTCACTACCATCGACATGTAGCCGATTTGGGCCCCCACATCGAGCCGTCAATAGCCATCGATTGCAGCGAGCCGCGGATTCCAACAGCCGTCGATACCATCGATGGGACTGTTGATGGTATCAACACACTAACAGTAGATGTAGCTGCCCCTTATAAAAAGGGAAGCAATCCTTCAATCCAACATCACATCTTCATTTCTTATGTTCCACAATCGAGCCCAAGCAACTTCGAGCGTCCGGGAGCAACCAAGATCATCACCCCCGATCATGCCCGAGCTCTATTCTTCATTCTCTCTCACTCATTGCCCCTTTTGCAACAATGGTGAGATCCAGAGCCTCATCATCCAGAGCTTCCCTATCTACCCCACCCACCCCGCAACAAGGACTGGTTCCTCGACTGAGGCTAGTCCATCCATCGACATTAGTAAAGAAGGTTTACGAAGAACTATGGAAGCGTCCGATTGAGCCCACCCAATATGGGGACCGGGAGCTTCTCAAAGATCTGGAATTTGAGGCCAATATGGACTATGTGCTTCAAGGACAACAACGCGAGTCCCCTATGCTCTGCCGTGACCATGCAGACGGTCATCCATTCTTCAGCGGATGGCCCACATACAAGGATATTGTCATCGAGTTTCTGGCATCACTCGACATCTGCGTAGTTCCCAATGAACTACAACCGGCACAAACAAAATGAAAGGAGGGGCATGTGTCTTTCTGTCTCTACAACCATGATTACAACCTGACCCTTCACGAGTTTAATAGAATTTATGGGTGGAACCATAGTGATCTGCGTCAGCCACCACAAAATGCTGATTATGAAGATATGTATGCAAAGATGGTCACCATACCTGAGGGATATTCTATCAGCTGGTACCACACTGTTGTAGCTGATTTCGAGCATCCTTTTGTCAAGATTCTTCACCGGATTATTTCTAAGTCATTCTTTGCAAGGTCCAAGTTGTCACAAAGAAAATTCCAGGAGACTGACCTTTTCTTCCTCTATTGTCTGCTAGATAGGACACCGATCAATTTTGGAGCCTTCTTACTCACGCACATGATGGAGGTTAAGAGGAATGTTTCTCGTAAGGCTCCAATATACTTTGGGGGCCTTATTACTCAACTTTCCATGCACTTGGGGCTTGATCTGTATGGGCTCCAAAAGATTGAGAGTAGAAATACGCTCAACCTATCCCACTTTGTCAACTCCGGCCTCATAGAAGCCCGCCATGGCATCACCTACGCCACCTACCATGTGAGAGGTGTGTTTCAAAGGGCGCAATTTCCCGACCCTAATTTCTACATCAGGCCAGACCAAAGCTACAGGTGGCCTATCATTGATGTTGAGGAAGATGAGGAAGAACAATCTGCAGATGTGTAATTTGAAGAGGACAACAATGATGAAGAAGAAGAGGAAGCCACTATTCCTCTTCGATAATGAGTTGCTCCGAGAAAGCATCCACAAAACTATGGAGCCTCCTCGTCTTCCTAGCCACCACCACCACAACCCACCCACAATGGAGATGACCCCTACTCTATGCAAGGGATGTATACCATGCTCCAGATGATCTAGGAGTCCCAACAGATGATGTAGAAGTTGCATCAGGCAACTTTTGCAGGTATCCAGGAAATGCAGAATGGGCTTTATGAAAATTAGCAGGTGATCTTTGAGAACGAGCGCCAGCTCTTCGCCAACCAGCAACAAGTCTATGATAGGTTGGGGAGGATAGAGCAGCAGCAACAACATTTCTATGATCAGTAATGGAGCAGAGACTACTTTGGGGGATATCCACAACCACCGCCCATGCCTCCCTATGATCCCAACTTTCAGGGGCATCATCCAGAGTGGAACCCCCATACTCACCAGTACCCGCCGCACCCACCGCCTCAACATTAGAAGGGTATCACTGTTCCACCTTCTGAGTTTGTTATTGACTATGAGGCCATAGTCAAAATCAAGCTTGAGGGGGGGGAATGGAACACTTTCTATCTTAGTTTTATTTCGTTTTCTTTTGTTGTAGCATTTTTCTTAGCTGTTTGCAATTTTTCTTTTAGTTGCGTAATTTGGTTTATTTACGGCTTTTTAGGATCCACTTTCTATCTAGTGTAACTAGTGGAGTTTAAATGTAATTGCATGTCATCTCAATGTTTTCATGTGGGGTTTAGGAGAAAATGAATCTGAATGAAAAATCTTTAAGAAATTGTAAGTTTGACTTGTTTGAAATTGAGTACATAACTGGGAAAGTAATTGGCTAGGTCAACTTTAAATATATGATCATAACTGTACATCCTTATGGTTCAAGAAATGAGGACGGGTAAGGATGTTGAGCTTAAATTGACCAAACAGTAACATGACTTTAATTTGAAGTGAGAAGAGAGAAACCTCTTAGTTACCCTATGCACATGTTAGTAAGGAGGGACATATAATCTTTTCCAATGGTTCTGTCATTTAGTCTTGTGATCTATCCACCTCACTTCATTCACATTCCACCATAAGAACTGGGAGCACCTTATAGTTTTTCATCTCTTGATTGCATGTCATTTAGATAGGAGGATTGCATTATAGCTAGATTTTATATTAAAAAATGAATTTTTTTTGTAGATTGGTCATTGCATGCACACATTGTAGAGTGCATGTCATTGTACTTGCATAATTTCTTTCATATAGTTGCATTTTGCATGCTTTTGAGCATATAGGACAGTATGTGCCTTATCTCTTTTGAAAAATAAGAAAAGCGGGGAACTTATTCTATACTCTCTGGAAAGTAGATTATAATGCATCAATTGTAGTAGTTATGTGAAAATAAGCCCGAGAAAATTTTCTGCTTTTCCTTAGTCAATTGACAAAAATGGGGCTTGAAAAAAAAAGGATTGAGAAATAAATAAAAATCAGAGGGAGAAAGGAACTTGTTTCACCTGCATAATAGGAAGAATAAGCACATGATGTAGCTTTTTAGACATTTCATCTCACATTGAGATGGAATAGTAGTGCATGCATCATTCCACCTAAAATGTAGACATTAGGTCATTTGCATATGCATATGCATCATTTAGGTCATTTTTGTTGTTTTTGCATGTTAAACTATATGGTGCTTTCTTTTCTTCCACAGCCGCCCATTCCATCCACCTGTTGCTCAAAATGGTAGGCCACCCATGATTATCTCCTCATTCTTTTGTATCAGGAGATCTGCTTCCATGTAGATGGTATCTAGGACATGAGCAACGTAGATAGGAGATCACAAGATGCACCACACCTGAACCAGAGGAATTTATTATATTATCTACTTTATTTGATTGTGTTCATTGAGTATGGGGTGGACACCTCTCATGGACGATCATTGTAACCTTTAGGGTAGTTATCATTCTATGGTTAGTGAGGGCCAGTCTGTGCCTTGCAGGTGGGAATCATAATGTGATGTTTGTTATGCTAGTAAGTTCTTTAGTTGACCCTTGCAATTTTATTCTATAGTTTTGTTGCTCAAGGACGAACAAAGTTCAAGCTTAGGGGAGTTTGATGCAGGGGTTTTAGTCACTTTTATAGGCTAGTTTTACACTCGTTTTATGCGCTTATTGGTCATATTTGTGGTTAATATCGCATGATTCAATTCCTTTAGCCTATTATCCTTGCATGCATCAAATTCATCTTGTTTTACATTGTTTTGCATAAATTATCATATTTCTCAGATTTGATTTGTGTTCCTCTCTTTATTTCAGGAAATTTGCATTCCTAGACCTGTCGATAGCATCGACAGGTCCAAGAATGCAAATTTCCTGAAATAAAGAGAGGAACACAAATCAAATATGAGAAATATGATAATTTATGCAAAATAATGTAAAACAAGTTGAATTTGATGCAGGCAAGGATAACAGGCTAAAGGAATCGAATCATGCGATATTAACCACAAATATGACCAATAAGTGCATAAAATGAGTGTAAAACTAGCCTATAAAAGCAACTCAAAAGCAAAAGTAGCAAAGCCGGAGCAGAAGCAGATAGTTTGATACCATCAATTCAATGTCGATGGTCTCAAAAGTGCAACAACGTGCCAGAAGTCACCCTGTCGATACCATCGACGGGAACGATCGATGATATCGAGATGCCATCAGGCGGCTTCTAGAAATTGAAGAATGCATCAGTACCCTAAGGTGTTGATACCATTGACACCCCTTCGATGGTATCAATGCCATCAGATTAGGAAAATATCCAACACAACTCCAATCGGACGGCTTCGTTCTTTTGGCGACCATAAGTGGTACCTATACCTAGGAAAAGATGGCCCAAAAGTCATCATTCATGTTCTATTCCATTGCATGAGTCCCAGAAGAGAGGAGAGTGAAGAACAGAGCCCAGAGCTATGCCCCAGACGTTCCCAGAGCTGTAGACAGACGATTCTTCTACCGGAAGGCTGCAGAACGTGTGCCTCACACCAAGGATCATCCAGATCTTCTCCGTTTTAGGGGTTACATCATATTTCCATTTGTTTATCCATGTTTCTCTCCTTTTTATCCATGTGTAATGTTGATATGAACATGCAGGGCTAATCCCCTTTGTCTCTAGGACCGAAAGTAGCCCGGGCAATTGTTGTATGACACTTTTTACATAATTCATCACTATTTATCTCTCAAATCCGTGGCATAATGTCATTTTCTCCATTGCTATCATTGTTCTTGATTACTAGAATGGTAATCTAATACCTTTAATTACTTTTAACGAAGAATTAATGGTTGAAAAGGTGCAATAATCACATCAACTAATAAATCCTTTGGAAAAGGTGATGTACGGTTAACGGTGGAAACCTAGAGATCTGTTCTTTTCATGCACCTAGTCTAGGTATAGGTTACTACTGGCGTGGAACCGACCAAGATTAAGGTAGTGAATTGTATCACAGGAGCGAGCAATTCTAACTACAAGCCACTATCCGGAATGGGAGATGAGATGTGATAATTGTGTAGGAATTAGTACAATGAGAACCCGTGGTGAAACCGCAATCCTAGAGATTGCATTTTAATTGATTAAACCAACCATTTAATCGATTGCTTTGTTTTCTTTTGTTTATATTTTCTTTTTCAAAATCAAACACAATTTTCCCATCAGTCTAGCTGATTGTGAACAATTAGTAGTAGTCTACCGATAATTACGTTTTGTTGTGTTCGACTCGGGCCTCACAAAGGCCTATATTACATTGACGCATGTACTTGTGTTATACACACGGTAAAATCGTGTCACCATTCCATCCAAGAAGAAGGAGGAGGTCGACTTTGAAGCAGTTGGAGAGGAGGATTCACTCATCTACACTGAGCTCCATGGCTACTTCTTCCTCTTTCTCCTCTTTTTGTACTTTACATTGTTATGAGTAGATAGGCCCCTTGGGTGGGTTGTTTGGGGTTTAAAATCTTACTTTGATACCATATTGGCAAAAAAAGATATGTAAACTTTGTAATTCCATTTGCTAATGATTATGTTCTATTTCTATCTCATTCTCCATAAATTTCCTGTCGGTTTGTCCTTGAAATCAATTGGGAATTTGGGGAAATTTCTAATATGTGTGAATTATGGGATTTGATCTTAGTCTAATTCTTGGATCCCTAGATAGCTACCCATCTTCCTACATCATAATCAATTCTCCTAATCCTATTTGAGAGATCTAAGTATCTAGTTTAGATGAAATTGTTGTGTTTAGCATGGAGCTTTCTCAAGATTAGAATGTGGGTGATGGGAGGCCTAAAACCTCACTTCCACCCCCTTTACTAATCTCAGCCCCCTAATAATCGTAAGATGATCTAACATAGAAACCTAGGCTTGTTTAAACTCTAATTGAATTACACCTAAGCCCTAACCCAATCGAGCCTCACAAGGGTAGTAGGGAGTGTTAGGGATTAGTTCCCCTATACACAACCTAGCATATCCATGGCGAATTAGTAGCTTAGGATAATTCATTAAAGGTTGTTTGGTTTGGATAATCTAAATGGAATCATAATGTTCATATGTCACCCCCAACTTGAGTGATAAGTGCATCCCCTAAACAACCCACATCTTCTTTAATTATTTCAAAACCCTAATGTCCATCTTGCTTAGTTAGTTTTATCTTAACTAGCTCTTTTCTTGGTTAGATAGATTCTTGCCCTGTTCTTGCTTTGTTCTTGCTAGTTTAGCTCTTTGATTGCTCTCTTATTCTTCTTCCATGCCTTAGAGTAAATTGCCTTTTCATACCTAGATTAGTCTTTTCTTGCTTAATTAGTCTTAATCTAGTCTAGGTTTAACTTAGATTTCATTCTCGCCTTTAAATTGCTTTCTTGGTCACCTTAGTTTAACAATCAAAATCAACTTAAAACCCTTCAACCTAGTCTCTGCAGTAGGAACCTAGAAAAACCAACCTAGCTCTAGTGCCCCATTTTCTCCCTGTGGATCGACCCTATACTTGACACCCTAGTATACTATGACACGACCCCGTGCACATGTGGAATAGTGCTTTAGTAGATGTAGGTGTGTTGGTCTAGGTTTATAAATATTGAAAGTAAATCCACCGTGTGTTCCGATCTTGTGGGGTGCATCTATTTGAATCTAATCGGTTAGTGTGTGTACCTATGGTGGAAGCACCAAGCTTTCTTGTGTTGTTTCCGGGGTGAAAGGTGCTCGGCCTAGCTAGTTATTTTTGTTTGAATTTTCCTACTTCCCTCACCATTGCTATTTTTTTTTCATTATTTTTTGAATCTTTGTTTATATTGTTTTACTAACTTGTTCTCTTTTGTTTGGTTGTGCTTTGTGCATGTGACAAGCCACTCGGGAGAAGTCAAGATGGAAGGCCAAAATGCACCCCACAAGCTGCTTCAAGACTACTTCATGCCTAGCAACTACAAATTGCCAATTTCTAGCAGGGTTGATCAAATGTCAGGGAAGCAATTCTCTATCCTTCCAAGTCTTCTTGGGCTCCTACCCATCTTCTAAAGTTCTAAGAGTGAGAACCCCTATAAGTACTTGGATTCCTTTCTTGAAGTATGCTCCACCTTTAGGATGCCGACAGCTAGTGATGTACAATCTGGTTGACCTTGTTCTCTTTCTTCCTCAAAGATAGAGCCAATGATTGGTATGACTCAAGAAGGGATATCATGAGTTGGGAAACAAAGATTTCCTTCTTGAGACAATTCTACTGTATAGCAAGGTTAACACAAATGCGGTTTGGCGTGACAAGTTTTAGTCAAATGGGCAATGAGCAGTTTCATAATGAATGGGAGAGATTTAAGAAGATTTTGGGAGAGTGCCCGCACCATGAGATCCCTTCATGGTGGCTAGTTCAATCATTCTACTCCATTCTATCTCTAAAAGACCAAGAATCTTCTTGTGGAGGAGTTTTCATGGCTAGGCCAAATGAGGAGATATGGCCTTTGTTTGAGTAGTTGGATGAGGATCAAGAATTTGAGATTCTAGCATGATGAATTATGGGGGCTATGCCTTTTGTTTTGACACCTCCTACTCAAAATGACTCAAGCCCGCAAGTGATGAAGATTCTTGGTGACATGGTGATCTTCATGAAGAACCAGGTGACAAATGCTCCTTGCCACCCAATCAATTCTACTGAGTTCTATGGTTAAGAAAAGAAGAAACCTCACTTCTATAGATACCAAGGGCCACAAAGTCCAAAATATAGCTCAAGGTTTGAGGAAGTGGTTCTCTCTAGATTGAAAATATTTGATAATTGTAACATCCCAGGATTTGAGGCCTCGGATAAAAAGATCTTATAAGGAATGATTGGACTACCCATATCACCAAGGTGCACCTCCTTTTCCGGGAGCCCATCACTAAAGAACTCCATAGTTAAGCGTGCTCAGCTTGGAGTAGTACTAGGATGGGTGACCACTCGGGAAGTTGATCCTGGCTTGCGCGTCAGTGTGGACAAAGTGCACAGTTAAGGCTAGTGGTGGTTTGTGGGGCCAGTCATCATTCCTGAAACTCTACTAGAGCCTTGGGCAGTGGGCCCAGGTGTTACAAGTGGTATCAGAGCCAATTCCCCTCCAGTAGGTGGGCCCACATGGGCATGGCATGCCAGTCTTGAGTTGTGCGGTCCAGGCATGTAGGAAAGGGCTGTCCATGGTTGACGTAGCCACCCTTGTGCTGGTATTCCGTGATCCGGAGCTGGGTGTCCATGGGCCATTGTGGGTCTGCACTAAAATGGGGAAGAGATTATGAGGCCTTATAGTTGAGTCTTGACGAGGACGTCAAGAGTCTAAGTGGGGGAGATTGTAACATCCTAGGATTTGAGGCCTCGGATAAAAAGATCTTATAAGGAATGATTGGACTACCCATATCACCAAGGTGCACCTCCTTTTCCGGGAGCCCATCACTAAAGAACTCCATAGTTAAGCGTGCTCAGCTTGGAGTAGTACTAGGATGGGTGACCAGTCGGGAAGTTGATCCTAGCTTGCGCGTCAGTGTGGACAAAGTGTGTAGTTAAGGCTAGTGGTGGTTTGTGGGGCCAATCATCATTCCTGAAACGCTACTAGAGCCTTGGGCAGTGGGCCCAGGCGTTACAATAATGTTCAAAAAGATTTTGCAAGGCTAGAAGAGAAAGTAGAGAAGCTATCTTCCATAATCGCTCTCTAAGAAGAAAAGTTGTCTTCAAAACCCATCATGAGCTACCATGAAGCAAGTGGACCAATGCCCTCTTCTCAAGTTTTCTATGGTCTGCCTCCCATGCAAGTGTAGCCTAATGACCATTTTCAAGGCAATTCCAAGCCTTATACTCTACCTCCACCTCCATCACCACCATTTTCCCAACAATTCACCTCCCAACCTCAATTCTCCCCTCCATCTCAATTTCAACATCAAGTGTCACCTCCACCTCCTCCACAACCACAACTAGCTTCCGTTCTCCACCATGAGTAAGGAAGTATTGTGACAATTATAAGGAGTGAGAAATCTCTTGAGCAACCCGCAAGTCAAACAAAGGTTGACAAAGAAAAGCAAAGGCAACCAAGTGGTGATACTGTGATTGAAATTTCCGGAGATGTTTCTATGATGCATCCTGTTGATTTTAGGATACCATGTGCTCCACGTCATACTCCTTTTGCAAGTTCCACTATCCCAAGTGTTCCACCTCATGTTGATGCAAGAAAGGACAAAGCCAATGATCCTCCATTCATTGAAGCACTAGGCTAGCCACCAGAAATGAAGAAGAGGCAAAAGCACAATGTGGATATTCTTGAGGTGTTTCGCCAAGTGAAGGTGAACATTACACTTTTGGATGCTATCAAGAAAATCCCCATCATATGCTAAGTTCCTCAAGAACCTATGCACTGTGAAGAGAAGGTCAATGGGGAGGATATTGAACTAAGTGAAGTTGACTGAACATGTGAGCTCCATTCTCCAACACTCACTCCCCATGAATAGGAAAGACCTAGGAGCCCCAATCATACCTATCTAAATTGTGGGACATCACATAGGCCAATCCCTACATGAATTTGATGTCATATAGTGTCTATGTTGAGCTGGGTCTAGGCAAGTTGAAACAGGCACATTCCACTCTCCAATTGGCAGATCACTCCATCAAAGTGCCTAGAAGGTGAGTGGGTGATGTCTTAGTGATGATTGACAAGGAAATAGGAGTCGTGTTCCCAGTTGATTTCATTATTCTTGACATGGAGCTGGATGATAGGAAGATCCCCATCATCTTGGGGAGACCGTTCTTATCTACAGATTATGCCGAGATACATGTTTGCAATGACATAATGGCAGTCTCTTTTATAGACATGAAGATAAAGATCAACATATACAAGTCTACAAACCGGTGAGTTCGAGATGAGGATATTTGATATGGTCACTTCAAGAGTCTTATTGATCATTTGAGAAGAGGAGATCAACATGAAGGATTTGAGGAAAGCCTTGGTGATCAAAGAGATGAGGGACATATATTGAGTGCAAATGAGAGATGTATCGATTGCAAGAATAGGCACATGAGGTGCCAAATGGATGAATTATTGATGAATCGCTAAGAAGCCAAGCTGAAGGCATGAAACTCGACTCTTATGGGGGGAACCCACCTAGGTTTGGGAATTTTCACCCAACCTTCCATTTTTGATACTTTTGCTTTGTTTTTACACTTTTGTAAGAAACACACACACACACACTTGTTTTTATTAGTTTTTGTTTAGTTTTAAGATGTGCATGTGAAAATTGGTGAAATGAAGACAATTTGAGTAAAATTGAGGGTAACTTTCAAAGAAAAAAATCACTTTGGATAAAGATTTTGAGAATTTGATGTTCTTCAAGTTGAGAATAGCAGCTACAGAGACCACCACGGCCGTGGCCATCCACCACGGTCGTGTGAGTTAAATCAACAAGTAATCACAGGGAGCAGGGCCAAAGTTTGAGAAACAAATTGACAAGGGATGCACCACGGCCGTGTAGCCTGAAGCCACCATGGCTGTGCCATGCATCACCACCATGCTATAGCCCAATTTCTACAACTTAAGGTAGAAATGTGCACAAATTCCAAATCATTTTCTCACTTCTACGAAGAACATAACAGCCATTCCCCACACTCGAGTGACTGTGCAACCCTTCAAACCCCCTCTCCAACCCTCGAATATCCATCAAATTACCCCCAAACCATCCCAAATCCATTTCCTACCATTTCTACTTATTTAATATCCAGATTCCACTCTTTTTCACCCACAAAATCCCACATTTCTCTCCATTCCACCCCAAAAGCCCCATTCTTCAGAGAAATTCTAAATTTGGTGATTTCTCCTCTGATTTTGAGAAAAGATGTAGCAATATACAAAGAAAGTGGTGGAGAAGACTAGGGATGTCATCTCCTACCAAAGGAGGTGGAAAAATAGGAACCCTCGATTGATAGAGGCTGAATTAGATGCTTTGGTGGATCCAATGGTGGAAGAAGCCTCCACACTACCACAATGTGGGACACCATCATCGTCTAGAGCATCACAACCACCACTATCTTCTACTTGGCCCTCTATCTCATTTGTGAGACCCCCAGTTTCAACTACATGGCCATATGTTTCAGCATCCCGACCATCCATTTCTTCGGCATCACAGCTGCAACCAGAGTTGCAGCCACGAGCACGTAGGAAACTCTTACTAGATGAAGAAGAGAATGAAGAGATGTTAGATGCACATTAGATTGAGATACCACAACAGCAACCCCGTCCATAGCCCAAGGTCAATACCGATAGAGCGAAGGAAGCCAAGCACCTAGAGTGCTTGACACACAATGTGATAGAAACTCGCTAAGCATGTCGAGTGATGATGGAAGCTATATGCTTATATGCCTTTTTCCAGGGTGTGATGGTGAAGATGGGACTTTTTGAGATTCTGACAATGTCGCAAGAATCATATGTTGAGATAACATGATAGTTTTTTTCCACATTAGAGAAAGTGACTGATCATGGCAAAAATGTTGTTAGAGTGATGATTTGGGACAAGAGGTGGGTGATTACCTCAAGGATTTTGAATCAAATTTTTGCCCCCAGTGAAGAGATGGCAAACCTTCTAGATAGAGGGAAGATAGAGAACGACTCAAGTTCCACATATCCTACAATGTGGAAAAACTTCTAGGGCCAAAGCACATTTGTAGTGGGGAAATCAAAAACTAGTGCCATTCACAATCCATTCCTATGCTATGTTTAGAAGGTGTTGGTGAACACCATCTTTGATAGGTATGAAAACCAGGGAAGCTGTACAATGAAGGATTTGTGTGTACTTGGTTTGTTGATTAAGGGGAAGCATGTAAACCTTAGAGTGTTATTGATTGAGCATCTGAGGACAATTTGTTCGAAGAGAACAAATCCATTTGTAATGGGAGGGATTGCAAATCCATTTGTAATTGGAGGGATTGTGACATCTATAGCCACTGCCCTGGGACATGATATGACATGATACATAGAGGTAGATGGAGGAAAATTGGTTGACTTGCACTACTTAGCCTGCTCTTCCATGATCACCATTGTGGAGAAGAGGATCATTTATCAAGTCAACCCACCATACCGAGGAGTCTACTTGGAGTTGCCCTATCATATTCCACCTCTCATGGTACAATTTGGACCCACTCAGGATTTTCAGGACAGATTGAGGAGATATGAGGAGGAGCATCCCAGAGGGGATGGCATCTCTGAGGTGATATTGACAGAGGCTCTGGGAGAGCCCTCACAGGAAATTAAGCATAAACGGGTAGAGGAAGACACATCATCACGATGAGTGAGATAGTGAGAGGAAGGGATAGGAGTGTTAGAGCCACCGAAGCCCTAGTGAATGCATATGACATGGACACCATTCTAGCATAGCTGGAGGGCAATCAGGCAACACCGGATAAGATACTGTAGGCCCATGAGGGTTTTTAGAGGACACATGCTGCATTATGGTTAGATCATCAGCAGATGCACCATTAAATCAACCATTTGTATCGGTTTTAAAATGCCCAGGTGTAGAGAAACCCCCAATGGGGGGGGGAGACTGGTGGGGATCCATTTCAGGAAATCAGGAGACTTATCCCCCACCACATGAATATCACTGGGGCAGCTACTACACCTACCCTCCACCACATGGAGGAGCACCACCAGAACCTGAGAGAGCCATGATTATCTACCCTATCATCCTAAACTCTAGGATCATACTGAGGACAACATGATTCAAAGGTTTGGGGTGGTAGGGCAGGTATGCCCTAGTTTCACTTTGCAATTCACTTGCTACATGAATTTTTCTTCCTTACCCTTGCTATCTAGTCTAGTCATCTTTACTGATTTTCATACTTTCATGCCACTTTCTTGTCATTTTTGTGTAATTTTCAAAAGAATTTCTCTTTTTTCTATCCGTTACATGTCATGTAGATTTTTTGTAATTTTGCATGTTTTAGTTAGGATTTTCTTGTTTACTATTTTAAGTTCAATAATATAGGCTTAGATGTGATTGAAGGCAACTTGGAACCATTTTGTCCAATTTTGCCTAAATTTGAGATTTCTTGCCTAAAATTGTGTTTCGACCAAATCTCTACTTCTTGGATTAAAAATAATGACCTTTGACAAATGCAAATGAATTATCATTATTTATTGCTAAATGGCATCCATTCTTTACTTTTTACATGTGCATCACATCTCTTGTGTTTGAGAATGATTTCATTGAATTGTGACTAGTGCCTATGAAATCACTTGATAAAGGTATCAATTTCAGGTTGTTCATTCATGTGGTGTGATATTGTTGGATGAAGTGTTGGATTAATTTTCATGCAGGAGACCTTATGTTAAGAATCATGCCAATCACCCCTCTTTGACTCAACTCTTCACTCCCCATCTTCTTACCCCTCTACCTCATGAAAGGATGTCAAAGTGCACATATCAGCCGTGGCCACCTGCAAAAATTTGGGGTGGCCACATCTACATCTCACCACTTCACTCTCATCACCATATGCCCTATCTACTCCAAGGTCAAATAAAAAAATGCAAAAAGAAAATAAAAGGTGCTCCTATTTAAGAGCATCTAAGTGAAGAAAAGATGAATTCTCTATGTAATAGAACTCCAAAATCTTGCCACAACCCTTTCTTCCATTTTCATACACATTGAGCTAGGAAACATCAAACCTAGCTCATTTTGCCCTTTTCCGCAACCACATGGGTCATTTGGTTTGATTTGAAACCCAAAGTTGAAATCATGAAGGTGAAATGACACTCCTAGTCATCCTTGATTAATGCCATCATGAAACGGTCTACCAAGAACTACATGAAAGAAATACAGATAGCTTGTGTGTTTTATCCACTATAATTAAAGTTCATATGTTTTGTGCTCTTTTCACGATTGGTTTGTGAGTAGGAGAGGAGAGAGGTGGAATGCATGTACTTAGTGACTATTGCTTCCATTCAACAATAATTATCCTTTACATTGCATTTGTCATTTTTTATTGTGGAAAAATTACAGAGAGATTGAGTTGGAGCATACTTGAGGACAAGTATGTTTTAAGTTTGGGGTGGTGATTCAGCCCTATTTTAGGGCTTCATCTTGTGTCATAGTGCATTTCAATTACATCTATACCTGTTCGATTACATGTTATTTCCCTCAATATGCATATTTGTGTAAAATCCACTTATGGACATTATTTGCATGTTTTTCAGGCATTTGGACCACACTTAATGGAAGAGAGAGAGAGGAGTGATCCTAGTGTTTCTCTACCCTTAGAGAGGCCCAAAGTGAAGTCCGACGCTCCCTCAACCTACCTCTAGTGGCCAAAGATCCATAGAAGCAAAAATGTCCAAGGAAATCCAAAGAATCAAGCCCAAGTGCAGATGTAGATAGAGCCATGGCCGTGCCACGAGGAATGACCGTGCAAGGGACAACCACAATAGTCGCGCCACATAGCACGACTATGCTATAACACTGAAAAATGGGCATGGCGTTACACCATGGCCACCATCACCTCATCCAGCATGGTTGTGCTACCCAGCACAGCTGTTCTACTAGCCCCCACCACAGCCATGCTGCCCAGCACAACCATGCTACTACCCTCTATTTAACCACATCAACCTGTGATCTCTACATTTTCATTCCCATGATCATTATACCCCACCATGACCATGCTCACCTATACCCACCACGGCCGTGATGGCTGTGCTGCTCACAAAACCTAGCTACTTTTACCACTGCACTACCTAATCTACCCCTACTTGACCTATTGCTTCCCCCACACCTATATATGGGGGGGTGGCTGTATGTTGAGGTTAGCTACCTTTCACCACCTCCTAGCTCCCCATTTTCACCCCTTAGCTATTCCACTCCATTTCCACCTCCATTTCACCCCATTTCTCCATTTCACCACCATAACCCACATTTCCAAGCCTTCCATCCACTTCCCATCATCATTCCACACCATTCCATCCAAGAAGGAGGAGGTCAACCTTGAAATAGCTGGAGAGGAGTATTCACTCATCTACACCGAGCTCCATGGATACTTCTTCCCCTTTCTCTTCTCTTTTTGTACTTTGCATTGTTATGAGTAGCTAGGCCCCTTGGGTGGGCTGTTTGGGGTGTAAAATGTTACTTTGATACCATGTTGGGGGAAAATGATATGTAAACTTTGTAATCCCATTTTCTAATGATTATGTTCTATTTCTATCTCGTTCTCCATAAATTTATTGTTGGTTTGTGGTTGAAATCAATTGGGAATTTAGGGAAATTGATTACATGCGTGAATTTTGGAATTTGCTCCTAGGTCCAATTCTTAGATTCCTAGCTAGCTACCCATCTTCCTACATCATAATCAATTCTCCTAACCCTAATTGAGTGATTTAAGTAGCTAGTTTAGATGAAATTAGTGTGTTTAACATGGAGCTTTCTCACGGTTAGAATGTGGGTGATGGGAGGCCTAAAGCCTCACTTCCACCCCCTTTACTAGTCTCAGCCCTGTAATCATCCCAAGATCATCTAACTTAGAAACCTAGTCTTGTTTAGACTCTAATTGAATTACACCTTAGTCCTAACCTAATTGAGCCTCACAAAGGTAGTAGGGAGTGTTAGGGAATAGTTCATCTATACACAACCTAGTATATCCATGCCAGGTTAGTAGCTTAGGATAATTCATTAAACTCTAACTTGTTGTTTGGTTTGGATAATCTAAATGGAATCATAATGTTCATATGTCACCCCAACTTGAGTGATAAGTGCATCCCCTAAACAACCCACATATTCATTAGTTTCTTTAAAACCCTAATTTCCATCTTGCTTAGTTAGTGTTATCTTAACTGTCTCTTTTCTTTCTTAGATAGATTCTTGCCTTGTTCTTGCTAGTTTATCTCTTTAATTTCTCTCTTGTTCTTCTTGCATGCCTTAGAATAAATTGCCTTTACATACCCAGCTTAGTCTTTTCTTGCTTAATTAGTCTTAATCTAGTCTAGGGTTAACTTATATTTCATTCTTGCCTTTAAATTGCTTTTTTTCTCACCTTAGTTTAACAATCAAAATCAACTTCAAAACCTTAAACCTAGTCTCCATAGTAGGAACCTAGCAAAGCCAACCTAGCTCTAGTGCCCCCTTTTCTCCCTATGGATCGACCCTATACTTTCTACCCTCCTATACTACGATAGGACTGTGTGTCTTGCAGGATAGTGTTTTAGTAGAAATAGGTGTGTTAGTCTAGGTTTATAAATATTGAAAGTAAATCCATTGTGTGTTCTGATCTCGTATGGTGCATCTAGTGAATCTAATCAGTTAGTGTGCGCACCTCTGGTGGACACGCTAGAGTTCATTGTGATACACTACCACAATCTCCCAGAAGGTCCTCAAACTCTTAGTTTAAAATATTTCAACATCGATCATATAGAAGTGTCTTAATATTTTTAACCAGCTAGTACATACTATATTTATGATATCCATGAACATCTCAAGAGATTTATACTTGCATTTCATTAAATACAATCTACCATATTTGCTGAGATCATCAAAAAATATAATAATGTACTTTATAACTACTTCTAGCATCTGTTCTAAAAGTTCTATAAGTATCAATATTGGCGAGGTGTAATAAAATACTCAGTCTCCCACAATTTCTAGTGAAAGACACTTTTGTCATATTTCACAACAAATGAGATTCTCATGCCTCTATTGGTTCAATAACCAATAGAGTCCAGTCAAACATCTACATGGATTCTAGAAATGCATATCTCATTTTGTGCTCTAGATGAAAATGTTATTGGTATTCACTGTTTGAGTTATCAACTCATTCAGTGTACATGTAATACATTTGACTCTACAACAATCATGTATAGATTTAGAGAAAAGAGTACTTTCATATAAGATCTTATCTTTTAAAATAAAACATCATAATCATAATATTCTTGTCCATACAAGATACATGATGTTTTCATTAATGGCAGTTACATATTAACCATTCACTAATTCTATTACATGCCCATGTAGTGGCAACAACTCTTGATCCACGTAGTTCTAGAATACTTATTCTTGGGTTCTAAAGTGGATATCTCTATCTCCTTCCTCTTTGTGAGTTCCTCCATATAAAAAGAGCAGTTCTATTTCTAGTATCCAGGCCGGTGACATTGGTAGTACTTCCCTTCCTTATTTATTCCTCCCTTAGTTTTCAATGCAGAAGACTTTGGTTTTTGGCTAGCTTTAGAATTCTTCTTAGCTTTGACATTGCCATTGGACTTCCCTCTATTGATCATCACCATATATTTTGATTTTCCATCCTTCATCTATGCTTCACTATGTTCAACATGCCAAGTAATTCTGACAGCGAGTTCTCAAAATTTTTCATGTTGTAGTTCATGACAAACTAGATGTATGATTCTAGCAACGTCTATAGAATCACATATGTTCCCAACTCTTAGTCTAAGGGACATCCCAGTCTAGAAAGGTTCACCACATACCCAATCAACTTGAGTGTATGGGAACCTATTAGATATCATTTTGCCATGTTTCACTTGAACAACGCCTTTGAGACATCATATCTCTCTTGTCTTGTCTGGTCTTGGTACATGTTTTTAACATGTGTTACCATCTTTAGAACATCAATGTTCACATGTCATCTATGCAATTCATACTTCATTGATCACAACATCATGCACTTGACATCCATGGCATCTTCAGAGTGCATCTTGTAAGCATCGTTGTCAGCCTTAGGAGCAATGGGAGTGAGTTCATTTGGATATGGTGTCTTCATGACATAGAGCTTGCACTCTTGTTAAGAATGATTCTCAACATCTTAAGCCACTCACAAAAGTTATTCCCATTCAGATTGTCCTTCTCAAGGACCAATCATGAAGAAAATGTGTTTGTGTTTTCCATTAGCACTTTTTTATTTGCTTTTATAATACTGATGATATTAGTTAATGCTTTAATTAATTGTTCCTCCCACTATTTTGTTCAAATTGATATTCCTCAGTATAAATTTGGAATATTACAATGGACAATCTTCTAGTAAGCCATGATCCAAAATAACTAAGCTAATACCCATCTAACGTTGGTGCTCATGAGAAATTATTAAGGTAGGCAATATTTCCAATTGCATCTCAGGAAAATCTTGGGTGGATGGTGTGCACAATTCCTTGTCACAATCCATTTGTATGCTTTTGGGCACTAAATCCTATTAAGGTCACTTAGCTAAACCTGACCCAAAATCCAACACGACAAATTATGCACCCTGCTAAGGCAGACCAACATATCTACCATCACACTTCCTCAAGATAGACTATGCCACGCTAGGGCATGATCACACTTGTTCAATCAAGATTTGCATGCTTGTCTCTTCTGGAAAACATCTTAGAATGAATATTTTTTAATAAATTTATACAAATACATATACATATCCAATCACCACATACTTATGGTACATATCATATACATTCTATATTCACACAAAAAATGCAAAATTCAAAATATATGCACGCCAGTTAAGGACATACTAATGCAATTCTTTGGATCCACAAAGAATTCCTACCACCATGAGTCATTCATATCATGTAGCAACCTGTATCGGATAACTTGTGCGACCCAGTTGGTTGTCTGAACCCTTCAGTTGATCAGTTGGATTTTGGGTCAATTGTATGGCTCCTCCTGTCTATTTGTCTCCTCGGTCCTCTAGTCGATCGACTTGACTCATGTAGAACATCTTTAGTTTCCAAAAAAGAAATTTAAACTATCATATTCCACATTAGATTGTAAAAGGGAAAACCTCAAGTTACATTTGAGGGGAATATATTAAGAAGAGAGTTAATCTACATTTGGAAAGGAGGGGAGAGGCTCAGTTTGCAAACCAATTACCAATAGGAAAGAAAACCAAAAATCCATGCACATGCATCAACAAGGGTTTTGGTCATAACCACATATACATCCACCATAAAAATTCTTTTAGGCAGACACATATAGATTGCATATATATGATATCATATATATATTGGGATTGTATGTGGTATTTAATATGATATGTACATTAATCATTTCAAATTTTGCATTGTATGCAATAAAATAAATATAATTATATCCATTTAAATCCAAATATGTAGTAAATTGATGTGGATCTAAAACTTTTGTTGGGCAATAGGGACGACATAGAAGTTTGTGGAAACAAAAATGTTTTCCCCTATTACTATTTAAAAATACCGTGTCAACAACGATGTATCTAGGAAAAGGGTTTTCAAGAGATATACCTGGTCTTCAAGTGAGTCTAGTGACTACTCTTGCATGGTGATGTGCACACTTTGCAAGCTACACACATATAACTATCACTGGCGACCTCCTGGAGCAACACCACAAAAGGTGGTTGTTGTTATCCTCCTAATGTGGCGGAAATGGCCTCCACGCCTCTACATAATCCATACAGACCACTGGGAACTCCATATTGCGCTATTAGAGCCAACATGAAGGAGTTGTCCCTTCAATTTCAACATTCTAGTGTTGAATCATTCTCTGTTGTTGTACTTCTCTTGATATGTCTCCCTTTTATGGGTAAGACTTTCTAGGGCTCTCTAGTTACCAAAACTATGAGAGGACAATTTTTGGGTTAGTTGTATATTTTAAAAGTCTTAACTACCCCTCTATTTATAGGAGGTCCAGGGTCAGGGTTTCTAGATCAACTGGGAGTCAAAGAGACAAATTTTCACAAAATTTTGGGTGCTACAAACCTGTGAATGGGAGATTCACTTCTGAAACGATCGATTCACATGTGAAAAGGCCGATTCAACACTTTTCAGCCATTGTTGTTTGAATTGAATGCCTGAACACTTTAGTAATCAAGTTAAACATTATTCATGAGTAAACCTATTCCGGGTGCATCATGTGTCTTACTCTATAGGTCCCAAATTACATTGGCAGTGAATGTCCATAACTTATTTATGACATCACAAGAAATGAGCGGTATCTAGAAACACATCATTTCTATCCAAATAATTGGAAAGTTGTAGAACAATTAGAACCTACAATCCATGATCAATGTTATCATGATAGCATAGTTCCTTTGTCTCTTATATCTGGATTGAACTTGAGGCATGTAGTTGTCATCCTCTTCAACGTTCAAACCAGGTTCTTTAAACTAGAGCAGACTATATGAGATGCCTGTGAGATCATACATATATCTATTCACATGAGTATGGCCATACATTTCTCAGTGTCACTTATCGAGTGGCCAAGATATCAATCTCCTTTAGGAAGGAAAAATCCCATCTACATCACTTACACTCAATCCCCATGTGTCACATTGTACCCGAGCATCACCTTTATGGAAAACCTTATTCAAGGTCACTTTGGATGATGTCAAAATATATTGAATGACATGTGATGAGTGTAGTGACTTGAATTCTATGAATTACAATCACTAATATGACTATGAGAGCTGATTCTGACTACCATTTCATGGCGTCCATGTATCACTCTCAAGGTAGGTCTGTCTGGTACACTATTCTCTAAAAAGTACATATGTTTTTGGTTTGATATCACATATCATGACAAATGAGCATTTGTCATCAATCAATACACAGTACAATCTTATGTATTATTGTTGTCTATTATACTTCCAAAGTAATATTTGACTAGGGACATAATAAGAATGTATGTACTCTTATCATCAATATGATCTCATTTTTAAGTCTTAATCCTGAAGACATATGTCATCGAGTAACATCATTATTTAGACATCTACCACGTTTGTGCCATCATCTCATGATTGAGAAAAACATAAAAGACAAAATTACCTTTATAATTATCATATCAAGTACATGATGCCCCATTACAATCATCATATGATTGTCTCCATGGGCATACATACCAACAACTTTGCGCTCGATGCAATTGGGAGGACTCTACTATCTGTGTACTTGGGATTGGAAGTAAGTTAGGACTATTTAGGTACAATGTAACCTATTCAATGATTGCATATCCTTTCAGTGTAACACAACAACTGAATGGATCAACCTAAATCTTAAAAAGGAGAAGCACTACTGCATCAATGTTTCCCAATTCTATTGGAGCATTTGGAAATAAGAAAAATCAGGAGGTCTTTGATGAAGTGGAGGTCAATGTGACAAGACAACTTACAAAGCTTGCCAAGACTATCAAACCGAACAACCAAGGTCGCATGAAGAATACTGGTTGTGATTCCTCAATGGACATCATCGTGGACATCACTGAAGGTTCTCATCACACTGAACTAGATGATGATAGTATCTATATAACCTTGGATGCAGCTTTCAAACAAGATGATGTTTCCATTACATTCATCATAAGAAACAAAGATGACAGCTGGTTGAAGATGTAGCTAAATATATTAAAACCCCATCAATAATAGTTGCTGAACTTTGTACTATTGCCTTAGTTTTGGACAGTATCATCATGTTACAATATGAGAAGGTAGTTTTTGAAAGCAATAACAAATGTGCTGTTAAGGCTATTGATGAAGGTAGGTAGTCAACCACTCATTTTGAAGCCTAGTTAATAAACATTGAAGAAACCTTGAAGAAACATCAGAGTGTACCTATAATCAAATTCAAGTGGGTGAATAGTGACATTGTAAATGCCTTCGCTAAACACTCTCTCAAAAATTCTAAAAATTATTTGTTCTACAATGATCCTGTGACAATGTGAGTTTTCCCTCTTTTCCCCCTATTTATTTTATCTTTCACCTCTATAATGATCATTTACAATATCTTTTGACTCCTTGATCAATATAGATACTCAAAATGAATTTCTTTTGCATTTTATGAATATTTTATGCACTCTTGGACACTTTAAGTTAACTTAATACACCTCTTTGAGAAAATGCTTGAGTTGGATTAATTAACTTTATCCTTTGGTCTCCAAACTTTGGCACATTATTCTACACTTCATGTTGAAGTTATGGTCCAAATTTGGGAGCATTTGGACCTTCCCATGATTTTATACAATTTTTCTAAGATTCCAATGTTTTCTTAGCTTTTTAGCCCTTTTCCTACCTTTTTCCACCTTTTTCTTCTGTTGCTGGGGCCCGGCCCATTCCTTACTTGGGGCGCCGCTGGGCAAGGTGGACTAACCCAGCAGCGTTGGATTTTAATCCAATGGCGCTGGGGTCGTCCCCTACCTCGCACCTGATAAGGCAGGTACACCGTGGACCAAGCCACCTTGTTTCCTAGCTCGATCGACCAAACCGATGGGTGTCGCCCCAATAACTCAACTAATAGATCTGCAGCTCCTTCTCGAATCTTCCTCAAGGGTCCATGTTGTGAAATCGCGGCTTGAGGGTCAAGCAATGTATGCCGACACATGGGGTGCGCCGCCCCCTATGGCAACCCTAACCCTAGCCCCAAAGATCTATATAAACCCTCCCTTGAATTCGTTCTGCCCCCACGAAGTCAAACGCCGCCCTCACTTCCCACTCCGAGCTCTCTCACTCCCGCTCCCTTTGTCTCCGTCCGCCGCACTGCCGCGGAGCAACTCTGCTCGCGGGCTGGTCCTTTTGTTAGGACGAACAGCAGCAGCCACCCGATCGGGGTCCACGCTACTCCCGGCTGAGATCGAACGGCCACGATCCATGCGCGAGCCCCTCCTCTTTTCCTTCTCCGTGAATGCACGTGCCTGGGAGCACGGCTTCCTTCCACCACTGATCGGCTTCGCGTGCCCACGGTAGATCGACGATCGACGGCTCCTCTTTTTCGGTATTTTGCTGCTCTCTGCCCTAAATTCCATTTAATAGCCTTTTTCTTGCAAAATCGATATCTTGAGATCCGTAGCTCCAAAAATAGTAAATTTATAGTCTATCTTGATCAGAAAAATCCAAGTAATCTGTTAAAAATACTTGTGAAGTCTGATTCTCGACTTTTATCACTGATATGCCATGATCTTGATCCTTTGCCTATTTAATTATATTATAAGATCATTAATCTTGAAGAAAATCTGGTTCCTGCTTCTAATGATCGTTCTGAGACACAAAATCATCTTTTGACAAAATTAGGGTTGATCATGATCCTCTTGACTCTTTACCCTAAAAATATGAATCATGTACTTTGAAATAGGGCTTATTCTATTATAATGATGCTCTACCTTGATCTAGGAAATTCTCTTAATCATGGGACTCCCTAATCTAATTTTGAGTCCATTTGTACTATATGATATTGGAAATTTTGAATAATGATATTGATAATTAGGGTTGACATATATTCCTAAATATACCTAGGAAGGTCATCCATTCATGAAACATGTTTGATACTTGAATATTCGTTGGACTTTTGGAAATATTGTTGATGACCTAAACCTAAGGTAGAAATAGGAAAATGTAACCCTAATCTCGAATAACAAAGCATGATCTTTTTAAACTATGATCTTGACCCTTGATCCAATATTTTGATCTAGGATCTGACTCAAAGGGTTGATCTTTTCTCTCTCTTGGGATCTGTACTCCAAATACCCTTTTAGAAAGGTACGCTATTATACTCCTCCTCCTTGGTTGCTTGATGATAATTTCTTAGGTATCTCTTGAATTATGCTTGGCTAATTATTTGGATGAAATATTGTTCCCTATGAATAGTCTTCCATTTTTCTTATATATTATATGTTGAGGAATATGAAATCTAAATCACTAGACCCATTATGACTAACCGTATATTGATGTTGATAATGATGTTGGAAATATTGATAATGTTGATATTGGATATAAGCAAAACTCTTTCTATGGAAGGAGGGATTTTGCACTTGGATCTCCTATCTCATGTGGTGAGGAGCTTGGTGACCCCCATCGCGTTGGGGTAATAGAGTCACCCAAATTAATATAAGCATGCTTCTTGAATTACAGCATAATGGGAAATTTGTAATAAAATTTGTTGTTTGAATAACATTTTGGTTTTTGGAAATCGTTCGATAATGATTTGAAACATAAGTCCTGCCAAGCATACTAGTTTTCATTATAAAACTATTTTACTTGTTTTTATATAGCGTACCGTGCAATTGCATTGACTTTGTGTCTTGATTTTCTCGATTTTAGGTAATGCAAGGAACTAGTTCCATCTACTCTTTCATCTACTGCAATAAAGACTACTACATCTTATGGACTCTACATGGGAGCTAATTGTAAAAGGGATGTAGTTGTAGGCTAGTTCTTATCTTTTTCTTTTCCTGTTGCCTACGGGCCCTATGTACTAAACCTTTTTGGTTCATTTTAATAAAGAAGGTAGTTATTTCATTTTTGCATATTATCTGTGTGTGATTTTCGGGCCACTCAGGGACGGGCACTTTCATCCCTCTAACACTGCCCTTTTGGACAGTGGGATTGGGATTGGTGTAAGAACGGATCCGTGACAGTTGGTATCAGAGCCATAACACACTTAATATGCATTAGTGAAATGATTTTTCTTAATCGCTGAACCAAGGAAGCCCTAAAATCCACTATGGTGAAAACTGAGGTGTCTAGAAAGAGCACAAGGGGGTTCTGGCATAATTCCTCCTATCCGTCTTCACAGTGGCTGAGGTTCCTCCCGCTCCACCTGGCCTTAGTTGATCCAGAAATGGATGGAAGGACTTCCTATAACCCTAGAGAGTCTTCTAGCATCTTATCTCTTCTTTAAGGATTACCCAAGCCACCTATTAGAAGGAAATAGGATGACTCCTCATCTTCTCGTTCTCCTTAAGGTGTCATGACTTGATCAATATACTCTCTCTATTTTGGGTAAATTAAGGACGGGTACAACTAAAATTTGAAAATAAATAGAGAAAACTTGCTGCAATATTTCCAAGATCTATCATATTCTTGCTTTGAAAGTAATAAATAAGAAAACTTATATTAGTTGAACTCTTACAGATGGCCCCAAAAACCAGGAACAACAGGGATGGTGAAGGGACCTCTGGTACTAAAGATAAGGGGAAGAAGCCCCGCATGGAGGATGATGAAGATGTCGGTTCTGCCAATAAGACCAACAATATGGGGGAATGGGAGTTAAAACAAAAAGCCATCATGGATGCCCTTCATGACCTAGTTGTTCGTACCACATCTCTTGTACCAACCCAAAACCCAAAACCCACCACTATCCAGGATTTTCTGAAACTCCACCTTGAAACCTTCTATGGGGAAGACAAAGATGATGTCATAGACAAAGATGATGCCTGGTTAGTGTCCATGGAAAACACCTTTAGGGTTTTGAGGTGCCCTGAACAAGACAAAGTTGGTTTTGCCACCTACCAGTTGAAGGGAGCAGCCAAATTGTGGTGGGAGAATTACATCCGAGCACAACAGGTCATCCCTGTCAACTGGGAAGCCTTCAAACCCATTTTTACCAACCGTTTCCAACCCACATCTGAGAGAAAGGAAAAACAAAAACAATTCCTCACCCTGACCCAAGGAACCAACACAGTGGCTGAATACAGCTGACAGTTCCGCTTGCTAGAGAGACATGTCACCAACCTCACTGAAGAACAAAAACTTGACCGTTACATTGATGGGCTTTTCATTACCCTAAAAGCTTTTATATCCTCATCCAAACCTACCACTTTCCAAGATGCCTATGACCATGCCTTGTCCATGGAGAGAACCCCGGGGATGGGACACAGGAAACCTTTACCTACCCTTGCCTACCTAGGCCTGACTGAAGTTGCACCTGCAAAACCTGATCCAAAGGGAAAACCCTATGTTGGTGGCAATAAGAACAGAAACTGACAGAAGAACCAGAGGAATCCTCCCGCCCAAGGTCAGAACCAGAACTACAACCGTGGTCCTGCACAAAACCAGAATCATGGCCAAAACAGGGGCCCAGGCCAGAATGACAATATTCCTCGTTGCCGTAACTGTGGTAACTTCCACCCTGGCCAGTGCAAGTATCCGTCCCCGGTCTGCCATTACTGCAAACAGGAGGGTCACTTCAGAGATAGCTGCCCCCACCCTCCTCCAGCATGGGCCAGGCAAGGTGAACATAGATAGGCTCGTGTCTTTGCTGTGAATGCAGATGAGGCGAAGGCCAATGAAAACAAACTCATGGAAGGTACCTTTTAAATTCAAGATTATTTCTAGAACTTTATATCGTGATTATCTTGTACATAGTCCTTACACGAAATATATGTATACGTAGGTATGATGCAAATCTCTGATCATTTCGTTGTTACTCTTTTTGAATCGGGGTCAACAAACACCTTCATGTCTAAGAATCTTGCTTGTATGTTGAATCTTGAAATAAGGGACTTAGGGTACGTACTTGATGTAACTACCCCAAGTGGGAAGATGAAAGTCTCCTACTATATTGTCAAGAAAGTCCCTCTATCTTATGCTAGATGTAGTTTTGAGTCAGATTTCATAATCTTAGACATGGAAGACTTTGACCTTATTTTAGGGATGGATTGGCTCCATAAAAATCATGCTCTAATCGATTGTCGTGCCAAGAAAGTCATTATTTCCAAACCCAATCTCCCTATTCTTGTAATTCCTGGAAGGAAAGATTGAAATCAAAATGTTGTCATTTCTCTGATTAAAGCTCAAAACTTGATAGCTAAAGGGTGCAAAGCATACCTGGCAACTGTAACCATAGTCAATCCTGATACAAGTGCCCTAGAAAATATTGATATAGTGCGACACTACCCGAGTGTCTTTCCTAAGGAGCTCCCTGGGCTACCACCAAATCGTGATGTTGAGTTTTGTATTGATTTAGTACCTGGTACCGCACCTATTTCTCGGGCACCCTATCGGATGGCTCCTGCTGAATTGACTGAGCTGAAAAAGCAGTTGCAGGAATTTCTTGATAAGGGTTTCATCCGCCCTAGCACCTCTCCTTGGGGAGCCCCCGTTTTATTTGTCAAGAAAAAGGATGGTTCCCTTCGCATGTGTATTGACTATCGCATGATCAATCAAGCTACTGTGAAAAACAAGTATCCGCTGCCCAGAATTGATGACCTTTTCGATCAACTCAGTTCTGCCCATGTCTTTTCAAAAATTGATCTTCGTTCTGGTTACCACCAACTCAAGGTTAAGGATGAAGACATTCCTAAAACAGCCTTTCGAACCCGATACGGGCATTATGAATTCCTTGTCATGCCTTTTGGGTTAACTAATGACCCTGGTGTGTTCATGAATTTGATGAATAGTGTCTTCCAACCCTTCCTCGATGAGTTTGTACTGGTATTCATTGATGATATATTGATATATTCGACTGATACTGAATCACACCGCATCCATCTTCGCAAAGTTCTTGACATCCTCCAATCGCAAAAATTCTATGCAAAACTGTCCAAATGTGAATTCTGGATTTCTGAAGTCATGTTCTTGGGCCACATAATTTCTGGTGGGAAAATTTCTGTTGACCCTGCCAAAGTCTCAGCTGTTCTCGAGTGGCAAGTCCCAAAGAATGTTTCAGAAATCCGCAGCTTTCTAGGTCTTGCTGGCTATTATCGACGTTTTATCCAGAATTTCAGCAGAACTGCCTTGCCTCTCACTAAGCTCACTAGGAAAGGAGAACAGTTTATCTGGTTAAAGGGGTGTGAGTCCAGTTTTCAAGAGCTAAAGACAAAGCTGACAACTGCACCTGTCTTGACTCTTCCCTCGGGAAATGATGGGTTCGTCATCTTTACCGACGCATCAAGGTTTGGTCTGGGTTGTGTTCTCATGCAAGAAAGAAAAGTAGTTGCTTATGCCTCTCGACAATTGAAGCCAAATGAGGTCAACTACCCAACCCATGACCTCAAACTTGCCGCCATCATAAATGCTTTGAAAATATGGCGACACTACTTGTACGGTGCCACCTTCGACATCCTCACCGACCACAAGAGTCTGAAATACATCTTGACATAGAAGGATCTAAATCTCAGACAGAGGCGTTGGCTCGAGTACCTTAAAGACTATGACTTCACCATTGCCTACCACCTCGGTAAGGCAAATGTGGTGGCCGATGCACTCAGCAGAAAGCAGGCTAAATGTGCTGCTGTCTTTACTACGGAATGGAAAAACATGGAAGTCATGTCTCTTTGGGCCCCAATGCATATGGGAAACGTTCTTAGATTGCCTAGTATCCATGTAAAACCGGGCCTCCTGTCTGAAATCCTGGCAGCTCAAAAGAATAGCAAGAGCCTTGATGATATGACTAAGCTTTTAGAGAAGCCCCAAACTCATCTGACAGTCGGTATGGATGGTGGAATCCGATACAAATAGCGCATATGGGTCCCAGAAGATTCAATCATGATAGATATGGTGTTACGAGAAGCTCGCAGGTCGAAATATACTGTGCATCCTGGATCGACAAAGATGTACAAGGATCTGCAAAGGCACTTTTGGTGGAGGAATATGAAGACCGACATTACTAATTTCATCTCCAAGTGTCTGACCTGCCAACAGATCAAGGCTGAACATCAACGTCCAGGAGGTCTTCTACAACCCCTACCTATCCCCGAGTGGAAATGGGAAAACATCACCATGGATTTCGTGGTGGGACTACCCAGTACCAGGAAAGGGAGTGATGCCATTTGGGTTGTATTTGATCGTCTGACTAAATCGGCCCATTTTATTCCAATCAAGACAACAACTAAGGTTCCTGAGTTAGCTGAACTTTACGTTCAAGAGATAGTCAGGCTGCATGGAATTCCTGTTTCTATAGTGTCTGATCGTGATGCAAAGTTCACTTCTCACTTGTGGCGACAAGTACAGGAAGAACTGGGAATTCAACTGAACTTCAGCACTGCTTATCATCCCCAAACTGACAGGCAATCTGAGAGGACAATCCAGGTTCTAGAAGACTTGCTGAGATCTTGCGTTCTCGATTGGGGTGGTTCTTGGGACCACTACCTTCCTCTCGTTGAGTTTGCCTACAACAATAGCTACCAGTCCAGTATCAACATGCCTCCCTATGAAGCTCTATATGGAAGACCGTGTAGATCTCCTCTTTACTGGGATGAAGTAGGCGAAAGATGAATTCTGAAATCTGAGGAACTTCAACTCTATTCTGATAATGTCAACCTAATCAAGCAAAGGTTAAAAAGGGCACAAGATCGTCAGAAGTCTTATGCTGATGCACACAGGACTGACACTCAATTCTTAGTAGGTGATCATGTTTTCCTGAAGATTCGACCAATTCGAGCCATTGCAAAGAACAAAGGAAAACTTAGTCCTAGATATGTGGGTCCTTTTGAGATTTTGGATCGTATTGGGGAATGTGCTTACAGGTTGGCTCTACCTCCACAATATAGCATGATGCACAACGTCTTTCATGTGTCGAACCTGAAGCGGTATGTCAAAGACCCTAGCCATGTCCTCAATCATGAACCAATTGAATTAAAGGACACCCTTGTATACCAAGAAAATCCAGTGAAGATACTTGATACTCGCACCAAGGAACTCAGAAATAAGAAAATTGATATGGTTAAGGTGTTGTGGAAGCACCATGGGAGTGATGATGCTACTTGGGAGTTGAAGTCAGACATGAAGGAACGCTTCCCTGACCTCTTCGAGGAAGTTTGAATTTTGGGGACAAAGTTCTTTTTAAGGAGGGGAGGATGTGACAATGTGAGTTTTCCCTCTTTTCCCCCTATTTATTTTATATTTCACCTTTATAATGATCATTTACAATATCTTTTGACTCCTTGATCAATATATATACTCAAAATGAATTTCTTTTGCATTTTATGAATATTTTATGCACTCTTGGACACTTTAAGTTAACTTAATACACCTCTTTGAGAAAATGCTTGAGTTGTATTAATTAACATTATCCTTTGGTCTCCAAACTTTGGCACATTATTCTACACTTCATGTTGAAGTTATGGTCCAAATTTGGGAGCATTTGGACCTTCCCATGATTTTATACAATTTTTCGAAGATTCCAATGTTTTCTTAGCTTTTTAGCCCTTTTCCTACCTTTTTCCACCTTTTTCTTCTGTTGCTGGGCCCGACCCATTCCTTACTTCGGGCGCCGCTGGGCAAGGTGGACTGACCCAATAGCATTGGATTTTAATCCAATGGCGCTGGGGTCGTCCCCTACCTCGCGCCTGATAAGGCAGGTACACGGTGGACCAAGCCACCTTGTTTCCTAGCCCGATCGACCAAACCGATGGGTGTCGCCCCAATAACTCAACCAATAGATCCGCAGCTCCTTCTCGAATCTTCCGCAAGGGTCCGTGTTGTGAAATCGCGGCTTGAGGGTCAAGAAATGTATGCCGACACATGGGGTACGCCGCCCCCTATGGCAACCCTAACCCTAGCCCCAAAGATCTATATAAACCATCCCTTGAACTCGTCCTGCCCCCACGAAGTCAAACGGCGCCCTCACTTCCCACTCCGAGCTCTCTCGCTCCCGCTCCCTTTGTCTCCGGCCACCGCACTTCCGTGGAGCAACTCTTCTCGCGGGCTGGTCCTTTTGTTAGGACGAACAACAGCAGCCACCCGATCGGGGTCCACGCTACTCCCGGCTGAGATCGAACGGCCACGATCCCTGCGCGAGCCCCTCCTCTTTTCCTTCTCCGTGAATGCACGTGCCTGGGAGCACAGTTTCCTTCCACCGCTGATCGGCTTCACGTGCCCACGGTAGATCGACGATTGACGGCTCCTCTTTTTCGGTATTTTGCTGCTCTCTGCCCTAAATTCCATTTAATAGCCTTTTTCTTGCAAAATCGATATCTTGAGATCCGTAGCTCCAAAAATAGTAAATTTATAGTCTATCTTGATCAAAAAAATACAACTAATCTGTTAAAAATACTTGTGAAGTCTAATTCTCGACTTTTATCACTGATATGCCATGATCATGATCCTTTGCCTATTTAATTATATTATAAGATGATTAATCTTGAAGAAAATCTTGTTCCTGTTTCTAATGATCGTTCTGAGACACAAAATCATCTTTTGACAAAATTAGGGTTGATCATGATCCTCTTGACTCTTTACCCTAAAAATATGAATCATGTACTTTGAAATAGGGCTTATTCTATTATAATGATGCTCTAACTTGATCTAGGAAATTCTCTTAATCATGGGACTCCCTAATCTAATTTTGAGTCCATTTGTACTATCTGATATTGGAAATTTTGAATAATGATATTGATAATTAGGGTTGACATATATTCCTAAATATACCTAGGAAGGTCATCCATTCATGGAACATGTTTGATACTTGAATATTCGTTGGACTTTTGGAAATATTGTTGATGACCTAAACCTAAGGTAGAAATAGGAAAATGTAACCCTAATCTCGAATAACAAAGCATGATCTTTTTAAACTATGATCTTGACCCTTGATCCAATATTTTGATCTAGGATCTGACTCAAAGGGTTGATCTTTTCTCTCTCTTGGGATCTGTACTCCAAATACCCTTTTAGAAAGGTACGCTATTATACTACTCCTCCTTGGTTGCTTGATGATAATTTCTTAGGTATCTCTTGAATTATGCTTGGCTAATTATTTGGATGAAATATTGTTCCCTATGAATAGTCTTCCGTTTTTCTTCTATATTATATGTTGAGGAATATGAAATCTAAATCACTAGACCCATTATGACTGCCCGTATATTGATGTTGATAATGATGTTGGAAATATTGATAATGTTGATATTGGATATAAGCAAAACTCTTTCTTTGGAAGGAGGGATTTTGCACTTGGATCTCCTATCTCATGTGGTGAGAAGGCGCTTGGTGACCCCCATCGCTTTGGGGTAATAGAGTCACCCAAATTAATATAAGCATGCTTCTTGAATTACAGCATAATGGGAAATTCGTAATAAAATTTGTTGTTTGAATAACATTTTGGTTTTTGGAAATCGTTCGATAATGATTTGAAACATAAGTCCTGCCAAGCATACTAGTTTTCATTATAAAACTATTTTACTTGTTTTTATATAGTGTACCGTGCAATTGCATTGACTTTGTGTCTTGATTTTCTCGATTTTTGGTAATGCAAGGAACTAATTCCATCTACTCTTTCATCTACTGCAATAAAGACTGCTACATCTTATGGACTCTATATGGGAGCTAATTGTAAAAGGGATGTAGTTGTAGGCTAGTTCTTATCTTTTTCTTTTCCTGTTGCCTACGGGCCCTATGTACTAAACCTTTTTGGTTCATTTTAATAAAGAAGGATGTTATTTCATTTTTGCATATTATCTGTGTGTGATTTTCAGGCCACTCAGGGACGGGCGCTCTCATCCCTCTAACACTGCCCATTTGGACAGTGGGATTGGGATTAGGGTAAGAACGGATCCGTGACAGATCCTCCTCTTGACCATGTGGGTCATCACATCCCCCTTGTATGTAATGGTAGAAGTTCTACCAAGTTTGTTATTTCATCAAATGTGGTTCCCATAAATTCTATCTATCATGAAACTATTTGTTACCCTAGGTCCACACTCCTAAAGGTGAGTGGACTAGGGTGTCCGTCCACAAATTGGAACAAATATATCACACATGCAATATATATTGAAGTAGTAACAACAAGACATAACAAGAAACTAAACATAGAGATAAGAGATATGTACCTATTTCTAGATTCTAGTATACCCATTTGTATTTCATTTCAGAACTTCAAGTTTTTAGTACAACAAATCTTCATTTGAGAACTACAAATTTGAAAAAAAAATATATTAATGTTAGTCTATTGCGCACACCTTGAAAAACATGTCACCACAATTTAAGAGTAGTATAAAAGTTTTTTGGATAGAAAAATCATATTAAACAAGATATAGAAACAAGGCGAGAACACTTCACAAAATTCTTCTATATAAAACATGTTTTAGATTTCTTTATCCATTATATCAACATAGGTCTTTGACCTCTTATCAAGGAAGGGTTTGTGAGAGGCATTAATGCTACCTATTTCTAAATGAGGCACCTTAAGATCAAAGTTAATGAGCAAAACTTATTTCAGTTTTTCCTTGTGCCTTACCCTGAGGATTCAGGCATGTACACAAGGTTATATAATGGATTTCTCTATGTTAATTATGTTCAAGGTTTGTCAACATATTATAATCAACATGAAAGTAGTATTCATAGGGAACAATAGCTCAAACAAGTAACTATCTATCCAAGCTTTCATACAAGCATACATATAAACATTCCAATATAATAGTAGGGTTAAGATATTGAACATACCTTATGAGTAGGGTACACGATATGATTCATGAGTAAGATTTCCTAGAGACGGTCCAACCCCAAGGGGACCTAAGATATAAAAGACATAACATACAGTCTTAAATCATTATGGTTTGATAGGATTAGCATCTTATTGGTCATGTTGAGGTTCCTTTAGACCTAGGTTTTAGATAGTTCATTCTTAGATACAAGGTTCCAAACATGTATGCAAATAATCATCACAATCCAAGTATCATCACTATACTTTAGGTCTAAGTGGGCCATCCACATTATGATTTTTATAAAATTAGGCTAAGATATGATTTTAGATGTAGGGCAAGCATGAGCGCTAAGTTATCATCATGATTTAATCATGTAAGTTCACAACTAGACATATTAGATCAATCACATGCAATACATTTAAATGCCCAAGTCATAAGATCATTAAAGAGAATGTGACAGATCAAGTTGGTATTAGCACTACATGTGTGATGAATCTACTTATTTGAACTAGATAGAGCAAAACATTTGCATATTATTCACCATTCATATATAGAAACAAACTAGATCAACTAAATCATTTTAATGCACAAAGTAGGTACTTGAGATCTTATGTCAAATGTAGTTGATTAGTACAATATCATGGTTGAATAGGGTACACAACATGAGATAAGTTATTGATTTTGAAGTTCTATCACTCCATAGTGACAGTTAGACCAAAGTTGCAATAATAGGAAAGGAACATCATTTGAATCCATATATATCACATTTAGTGGTACTTTTCACATCATAAAGTTTCAAGGGGTTCAAGTAAGTAAAAATAGATTTTTTATGTTAACAATGCATCAATTGTTACTGATATAGAAAAATAATGATGATTTTTGGTGCATCAAAACAAGTTGAACATTCGTTTAAAAGTTCATTAACATCAAGTAAGGGTGACTTATCTATCAACTTTTCAAGTCCCAATTATACACATTTCATGGTCCATTTCATAGGCCAGAGTCAAAAAAGGGGCAAATCAAGATCAAGTCCGAATATAACTTTACAAGAAGTGATATGTTACTGATTAGAGTCAGAAAAAACAAGTAGGGTCAAGATATGATCATGGTTTGAGCATTAATAACATTCAATGTAATGAGAGAGATCAAGTGATGTCATTTTTAACATAAATGGATCTACGAAGAGAATTTGGCTATGAAATTAGGTTCATTGGATAGATCTCGTGGAGAGGAATAAAAATAATATATCATATTCCATATTTGTCCTAAGGATGTGGATTATATGAATTTTAGACAATCTACATTAGAACTATAGGGAAAAGGAGTGAGGGTGTTACATAATGTCATTTTCCTGATGTAGCGGCTAATCTAGGTCATTGAAAGGGCATCCGATGGATTTGTCATATACAATTCCCCTGCCCATGCCCACCACATTCATCCACTGCTGCTTGATGTCCACTGGGTGTTTGCCTCAGATCTGTGATCGCCACTCACCGCCATCCAACACTGGATTGGCTAGCCTTTGCTCCCATGCATGCAACTTCACCTTCACACTGTAGCGAAAGCACTAGCTCCCCAGTGTAGGTGATGGAGGGTCCCTGACCCCTAGAACTCCAAGGAAAGAGGTTGGACAAGATTCATGGGCTGCCAAATATTCAAAGGAGTCTTGATCTTGGCTCAATGAGGTCGGTGAAGGGAAGCCCTAAATGGTCTTTCTATTGTTGCGCCATGACCAGAGAGGAGGAGAAAAGATTGGGAGAGGGATTTGGGTGAGTGAGAAAGAGGAAAAAGATAGGAAAATGAAAGAGGGGGTCGGTGTGGACTTGTAGGGGATTTCAATTGATCAAACACCTTCAAGACCGATTCCCATTGGCCATACCAAAAGGAACCTTCTATAGAAACTAGTATAGTCAAACAAAGGTTACAAACAACCTCCCAACCGCTAGATTGGGGTTTGAACTCAAGGAAAAATGATCAGATGGCCAAAAATTGTGTCCCAGATTTGTGCAGCTTGCAATTGGTTTGTAGAGGAGAGTATGGATTGTTGACATGGCGAGTGGGGCACCCACTTGTTGGGTTGTGCGCCCCATAAGTCTCATTAAGACTGAAAGTTGAATTAAATTGACTTAATCAATTGTGAATTGAGTCAAAATCTAAAGGTCATATCTTGATCTTTGAATCTTGTATTTAGGTGAGTTTTCAACCATTGGATTCATAAATGAATCCTCTACAGTGTGACATATATATTACAATAAAAGAGTTCATTAAAAGCATTCTAATGTGATTGGATTTTGGTGATACATAATAGGCATGTCACTTAGTTCAAAACCCAAATTAGAGTTACAAATAGGTACAAAGTAATATTCAATCAAAATCAACTCATCAATTGAGTATAAGATGACTCAAATTCATAAAATTGGGATTGAGGGGTGTTATTGAGTACATTAGAGATTTAATGAGTCAAGATGTATAAGAATTGAATGAGAGAAAACAAGGTTGTCACACTATCCCTATACAAGGAGGGTCGGTTGAATAAACATCCTCCTCAATTACCCCCAAAAATAATATATACTTAGGAATATGCATGATTGATTAATTGTTTGGTTTTCTTAAATATTTTATAGGCTGGGTAAATAGAATATGCATATATTGTTGCAATTTTATTGCACCTACGATATGGATGATGACATTAATATCATTTGCATATCAATGAAAATATTATTTATTGGCCTAGAAACCCATCAAATATTTACTCATTAGGGGTAAACTTTGGATAGTCCCTAGTTCAAAATTATTCTTGAACATGTAGTCTAACATATGATCAACATGAATACTTTGTATTTGGTTTCCAAGATGTTTTGTCAGCACTTGCTCATTTGTTCAACAAGTACATATCTAGGTGGGTATTTTCCCATCTACATCGTAGCTTTTGGAGAACTATAAAGAAATTCTTCCAAAATATTCTTGAAAACCGAACACACATTATACACTTACTAATGATATTAGGTGTTTAAGAATTGGATAGATGGTACACATTCAATACTAAAAACTAAACCCTAATTTGTAAACCCTAAACCATAATACGTGCTAAACCCTAATATGTAAACCTTATTCTACAAACATTATACCCTAATCCCTAATCTATTAACACTAAATGCTATAACCTAATTCACCAACACTCATTTTCCCTCTGATCGTAAAATGGATCGATCATTGATGTGCATTCAAAATTGATGCACTTTGGAGTTTGTTACTGGTATTTATCAGTTTATAAAGTTTTCATAGTAACATAGGAAATGACCTTGAGACAAGTTTTATTGTCCATGTAGTAATTGTAGTAACAACTAGAAAATTGGCAGTGTGGATGAAATCAAAAGTAATGTCATGAGCAGTGGAATTTTATAGGGCTTCACATATTGGTATAGAGATTGAGAGATTCCTACTTTGAGATTAGTAGATGACAATAGCCTGTGTTAAAGAAGAAATTACCGGTATTGTTGATGTGAATGAACTATTTTTGAGAGACATGGTAGATGTAATGCTAGATAGCTGTGGGGTAAATCGTACTGACTCACCTTACTTATTTAGAGACATTATGCATTATGATGAGAGACATTCATACTTACATTATACTAAGTTTACAAAGTTGAGCATTGTATTGAGATAGTATACTTTGAAGGCTAACAATACATGAAGCAACAAAAGATTCATGTCTGTGTTCACTCTATTGAAAGAAATTCTTCCCAAAGGCAATGAGCTTCCAATATCAACATAAAAGACAAAGCAAATGGTGTGGATAATGGGAATGGAGACTAAGGTGTACAAGCATGCCCAAATGACTATGTGTTATTTCAAGAGGAATATATCAATTTGATAGATTGTCCAAAATGTGGGGCATCAAGGTAAAAAATTACAACTTTAGATAAGGCTAAAACTAGATCTCCTTCTAAGGAGATGTCATATCTACCTATAATATCACAAATTTTAAAATTGTTTTATGCAAAATCAATAGAGCGGTATCTACATCACCGAACACACCAATTTATCTTGACAATATATCCACAATTTAGTTCAATGTGGCTCGCTATAGAGCATAATAGTAAATCTATTAGATGGTTTGGAGATAATATATACCATCAAACATCTCAAACAACAATTAATGTTTCTAAAAATATCAAATGGCTCACCTTTAAACCAAAAATGAATGTTATATCTTACATTAAAGGTTTGATAAATGAATTTACTTACTACATAAAAAGTCAAGATGATGAGAGTGTGGTCAAAAATAGTGGGGTCACCCTTAGAGAGTCTTTTTGTATTTCTATAGTGTGAAAGATAAGAGTCCACATGAAGATAAAACATATCATTACAGTGCCATTAAAGACATATTGGAGTTTGACTACAACAGTTTTAGAGTTCCCATATTTAGGTGTTATCAGGTTGTTAACAAAAAATGAGTTGTAGAGGATGAATTGGGTTTCACATTAGTGAATTTTGAAAATATTTGTGAGAAGGATGAACGATTCATCGTGGAATCAAAAGTGAGTATTATATATCGATGATCCTATAAATAAAAAATGGTTGGTTGCTCTTCATGGGAATAGACAATTCATTGCAGATCCTATAAATGATGAAGAAGAATTCTATGACAAGTATGATAACTCTTGTTCATTCTTAGTTGGATTTCCCATTGTAAATTTTGAAGCTAACACTAATGGATATACACATTGAGATCACACAAAATGAATATTTATTGATCAATGATCCATCCAATTCTATAAGCTTGCATTTAACTTGAATTTTTTATACGTCATTTTACATTCTTTACAAAATTTATATATGATAGATGTGCATTTATATTCATCATTACTTATATTTCATTCTTTGACTATTTTTAATATGACATTTTTAGATGACGTTTGACTGTGGGGATGAGCATCGTCAGGATGTGCACCCTAACAATATGCATTATGAGGATGACTCTGGTGTAAGTTATAGTGTTTGATTGCATATATGAGAATTTTATATTCTCTATCACAATTATATAAGTCAAATTCTTTATAACTTATATGTGTTTATTGACTATTTTAGGATGATAAACTTGAGGATGAGCACCTTGATGATCATGTTAGATATGTTGAGGAGCAAACTGATTGTGAACATAAAAGAGATATCATTTTGATGAGTTAGTATAACAAAGGGGAAAAGGTATGACTTTGACTATTGACTTTTATGAAACATGAAATTATGTTGGGAATAATCAATTTTCTTTCAGGCAATTTTTAAGGGTTGTTGTTCGTAGCAAAGTGGCAATAACAGTAGAATCTTGGCATAAAGTTGATCATGCCATTAAATACCTCATATCAAAGATTGTAGTTGTGAGGTTTTTTAAAAGATATATGCAATTCTATTTTTCAAAGAGATGCAAAACTATATTTTTAAAGATATTTCATTGAGTATATGGACTTTTGTTGGACATCTATGAAACTAATGAAAAATTGCATCATACAAAAGTGTTGCAATGTTATGGTAGGATATTGATGAATTATAGGATAAATATGATGAGAAAAACATAATAAGAGGAAACAAGAACAATCCCTCCACTGAGCAATGGACCTATCTTGATCAGAACATATGAGAATCATTTGCTAATTCAAGGCAAACCAAAGAATTCAAGGTATTATTCCTCCTTTAAATTGCACTCTTATTATTAATCAAATGAAGTCAATGCATCACGTAATTAACAAAAATGTTGGATTATCTTGCTTATACACAATGCTAAAAAGTAAAGGCTAGAAAAGAACTTGAACAACTACAACATGTGTCTAGGTGTCCATGCCTGGCATCACCAATAGAGACAACAAGTGTCTTGTATTGAGAATATTACTCCTAGATGAGTCATCTACTACTCCTACACCTCTATCTCACCACCAGGAGTCATTAGATACGAGGACAAGCTGCGCTGGAGAAATACCCAACCCCAAAATGACTAATGTAGTTGCAATAATGGTAAAATTCAACTCTCATAGTGCATTTTCATTTTTACCTTGATTTTTATGGTTTACTAACTAAATAATATTTATGATGATTAGAGGGAGCTATATGAGAAAAAAATGAAGGCATGTTTGTCCCTTAGGGATGAATGGATGAATTGAAAGTTTCTCTAGGTATTTTAGAGGATCATGGCTGTGTTAGGGCTGCTAGGTTTGGTAATGACATAAGATACTTTTTAATACATCATAGAAAAAGTGAATTTCTATCCAAAAAGGTGGATTGTGAGAGGACAAGGTAGAGGACATAGTATCAAAGAGAATAGAAGAAGCAATGAGATAATTTTAAGATTCTCAGTCTTAGAGTCCTCACATAGTACCTCAGTGGAACCCCTCTTCTTATAAGGTGGAACCTCCTTAGATGGGTGTTGTTTTGAGTAATCCCATTGACCCTCCAGGCACGCCCAATGTATGTTTTTTTGGCTACAATAGTCTTTCATGTGAATTTATAATTTTTTTGGTTTGAGTACATAAAATAGTATATACAAAATGGTAGGCATGGAGGTCACTCCATGTTGCATTACTCCACTGAGAGACTCTTTCCCACCCCTTCTAGGGGACAAGATTTAAGGTGTTTAACTTCTTGACATATGGTTTGTGTGACTATCAAGCTTGTCTACCCAGATTGGAAGTAGACACAACTTCCTTGTGGGCACCCCTAGCATGACAAGATAGGAAATTTAGAAGGAGGCATGGTTGCATGGTCTAAAGGCAGAGTTATCTATAAGTATGTATGAAAAATTTATGTTGCATTTGTATTTGTGACTCTTTTCTATTTGCATATATAGTTGGAAACTAATATGAGAATACATGCAGATCATAGAACCTAAGAAGCCCCACCTAGTTCCTCCACCAGTTTCTCCTCAATTACATGCTATGATTGCAGATGGCCTATTCGACTTTGTAGTTTCTAAGTGTAGATGGTTGGCAGTATGGTTACACAATTTAGAAGAAGGATCAACTTTAATCGTCTGTAATCAGGGGGATGTTTCAGGTCAATATAACAATACTAATGTATTCTTGATATATTTTGTGTAGTTGTTTTGTTATGATTTGTTGAATACAACTGTTATATAAATTTGGTTATGGAAATATGTCATGGATAAATGCCACATTTTATATATGTGAAAATATAAATTGAATTATTTTCTTATATATTAATTGATACATATATGTTTTGCAACTACTTATATATGAATGTGTGTAGAGTTCACATTAACCAATGTGGAATTTTAGTTCCATATTTGATTATTTGTGTAGATAAAGACCAAAGCTCTATAAGTGATTCTTGCTCAACCACATTTATATATTTTGGTATTGTGGGAAAGAATGTGATATAACTCCTATCAATATAAAGAACATTTTGAAAATTTTGCTTCCAATTTTGACTTATAAATTACATTTCCATATTGGATTTGTTTTTTTTCCTTCTTTCACTCAGAAATAAGCATTGTGAGTTATTGGTATTTGTCCTCGAGAATATAATATTTGTATTATCTAGATCCTTTTGGTAGAAAAATATGGAGTGGGTGACACACAATGAAAGTGTAAATAGTAGCATAAGTAATTTTTTATCTGTCAACATATATTATTTTCTGTGTAATTACATGACTATTTACTAATTCAACTATGTGTATTATTCTAACTTATAGGAGTATAAAAACATTCAAACAGACTGGAGGAAATGTATCTAAAAAAGATAGTATTAACTTGGAAGACTATCAAGGTAGTTTTTTTTACATTAATGCATATACATATGACAATTATTCTTAGTATTATTTAACATTTCACATAATTGTAAATTTATAGTGCCTTAGAAAGCATAATAATTGGTCATCAGGATAATACATTATGTGATACTTGGATATGATTATCAAATATGAATCACTAGACATCCATTGTTTAGAAAAGGTAATCTATATTGTCTTGAATCATAAGTAAATAGTCTCATTGAATAATATAAAAAATCAAATAAAACTTGAATTATGTCATTCTATTTGTAATTGTTTGATAGGAAAAAGTACCATATAGATGAAGAGCTAGATGAGATATGAGAAGAGTGGACACTATCTCTCATTAAGGTAGCCATCGTTAGATTTGATTGGGATAAACTATGAAGTTTTTTAAGCTTTGAAGTTGTTATTTTAATATACATTTGATGGTGAATTTTTTAAACTTTAAATTTGATGTAAGTGAACTTTGGTGCATATCTAAATAGTGTGTATGTATGTGCATATGCATGAGTCAATGTCAAGAGGAATAAATACAATGAGTATTGCATTTGTACATGTTATGAGAACATAGTTGTATAATGGATTTGCATGTCTATTTTCTAAATTTGTATTTTCCTAAGAATAGAATTGAGTGTTGATACAGATGGAAATGCATGTGTATAAATGAATAGTGTGGATGTGGACTCTTGTTTGTGTTTGTTATTGTATGTTTTGAAGGTATGCTAGCCTTTTGTTCGGCTGAACATAATGGTACCTGCTATTATAATGAATTGTAGGTTATGCATCTTGTTGAATAATCACATAGCAGGTTCAGAAGCCTGCTACATAAACTAAGCCATACATGTGATGTTTTTTCTATATTTGTGTCATCTATTTTTTATCAAAACCAACAACAAAACTATCTGTATCAGTTAAAATTTAAAAAAATAAAGAAATACAACATCAGTTATTTCAAGAAAATTGACGACTATGATCCTAGAACAGTCTTATAATTGTTTGTTGATATCACTTTGTGTTGATAATTTGTTTGATTTGAACGGAAAACATATATATGTATTGTCAGTTAAATTATGTTGAACTGACTAGTAAAAAAAATCACATAAAAATATTGTAATTGACGTTTATATATCTCTATGTTTTCAGTTTCTATTTTCATAGCAACCAAGATTGGTGTTGGTATAGTTGGTTTTAGCTTACCTTAGAAACTGGCACAGAAGGTCCTAAGTTGAAGTATCACCCAGTTAGACCTCAATAAAAAACTGATTTAATAGGTAATTTTATCGGTTCTATATATGGTATTTGTATTAGTGAGGTAATCATTTTAAGTTATGGCAAGATCCTTGAATTAATAAAATTTATTGGTGATTGTATTGGAAGATACTAGATTATTAGATTAGGTTTGATTTCTCATTTTCTACCAAGTTGATTATCTAGAATAAATTTTGGTATGTCCCTATCAATAAAATGTCTGATTTTTTTATTGAATTCCTAAATAATATGAACATAAAATTCTATGAAGAAGATCATGTTACTTCAAGGGTACAAAAACGTAAACTTTAAAATGGTATGGAACAATATCAGAGTCAAAGGTACTAAAGATTATGACTTCAACTAGATCTAGAAAAGTAGATGTCTAATCAAATGTATAATTCATCTTTCAAAATTCAATCACAATAAGCTTCCAACTTCTAATTAAGATATTGGAAGGGTATCTAGGTTTCCTCCATTTGTTTCCTATACTTGATATCATAAAAAGATACTCATCACATAATCTTAAATTGTTCCTTTCTAAAGTATTATGGAATAATGTAGTTAGCTTTGGGTTACTAAAATTTAGATCTAGAAATTAGAATGAGGTTACTACAATAAAAACAAGAAAATCAAATTATTAGTGTTATAATTACTTGTCATTGATTATACTATTGATTTTCTTCTATGTTATTGCCCTAATTAAATTTCTAGTTTTCTTTCTCTCAATTTTCGACCCAGATTTTATTTTAGCACAGTTCGGCCTATCAAATATCTACACCATAGTATCCTACCTCCAATCACCTTCTCAAAATAGTTGCATGTTCATTCCTCCATTTTGATTGTTTCCCTCCTCGCTCAACCTATTATGTTGTCAACTTATTCTATGAACTCCTTGTGGGGAGTTGGAGGTTGTCAACCTTTACACAATAGTGTTTTGTCTCTTATAAGACATAAACCCTCTCTGCCAACCTTCTTTCCATGTTTTGGCATATACAACAACTACTCATTATCCCATGACTTTGACAAGACACCAAAGACCAGGAAAATGAACCTCCAACCTCCAACAACTCGTTGGCACACTACTTTTAGTCTGAATTCTACCACAATAACCTCCTCGGTCTCTACCTCCTCAATATGGACAACCAATGTTTTTTATGGTACTTCCTTCCTTCACACTTTGGGGATGAATATTGATCCTCTCATTGACCTCCAACTATTCTTTCTGACTCGCCAATGTAGCCCCATGACAAGGCAATAATATTATCCTATTCTTGCTTCTACCTATAACCAGTTGGCAATACTTTAGTGGCTCTTTACTATCATTTTTTTTGGGTTCAACGTGGTGGGTTGATGGTGAACCAACTTCATTGCTTGACTTTTTCTATAACTTGGCCTACTTGAGGTTCCTATGTACAACCTAGTTGTTGAATGACCGACCTAAATCAGACATCCAAAATGGAGTGGATCTAGAGTGTTCGGACTTTTAAGTTTATAGCCTAATACTCAAGCCCCCACAACTATTATATGGGGCCCGATGTAGTATTCGGGGTCGAACCACAAGGACAAGGTTGGTAGTATTCGAGGTCGAACCACAAGGTCATGGTTGGTAAGTGTTAAGCAAGCATAGTCTCACACTCTTACACTCCAAATGAAAAGGTGGATTAAGGGGGTTTTCCCTAAGGAACTATGATGATCCAAACAAAACAAAGAAAGGCAAATGAAAGAAAATAAAGCAAGAGAAAAACGTTAAACAAGAGGTAAGAAAAAAAAAGTATGGAAGGATACTTGGATTGGGTTTCACCAAATAAAATCTCTCGCCAACATGCAAAACTCATACCCCTCCATATACTCCTATCAAGATTACAAGCAATCATAAAAAACATCCATTCCTTCCTATGTATAGATTAAGATATATCTAGGTTTTAAGTTAGTCTCTCTCTCGAGATGATGACCCAACAACTACAAAGAAAACCATATGACTGTTCTCTTTAGTATTCCAACATTTTCATACCTTCATACTACTTCATAACACTAGATAAGGTTGGTACTATTATTTCTAGGTACCTAAAATCAAACATATCAAGATGGTATCTAAGCATACAAGTGAAGCATTAATAACATGAGTATGGAGATAATCTTGATAAGAGTATATATATATATATATATTTATTTATTTATTTATTTATTTATTTATATATATACACAGAGAGAGAGAGTAGGGCTAGAATACACTCAAGTGTACAAATTACACGAATACACTCAAGTTTGTTTGCATATCAAGACTATTTTTTTGCAAAATGTAAAACATTGATCTTCACCGTCATACTATAACTAGGCTACATACAAATTTTGAGCCCATTTAGATCAGTGTAAGTCTGTCATCCAAGGGCAACAAAAGTGACACGCAAAACTAATTTGTAATGCATAATTTTTGCGGTCTTTATAACATGACCTATAAATCTCCAAATATGATCAAATTTTGCGTACGAGACATTTACAAGATGTTTAAGAATATCAATAGATTATATTTTTGAAAAAAATATTACATCATGAAAAACTACTTGAGTGTATTATGCTCAAATACACTCGAGTGTATTCTAGCCTGACTCTCTCTCTATATATATACAAACATTCATATATATATATATATATATATATATATATATATATATATATATATATATATATATATATATATATATATATATATTCGAAGGAAAGTAAGAATATACATGTTCGGAGAGCCTTAGTGGATACTCCCAACCCAAGTTAATTGTTTAGTAGCATATGTTAACGGGTAGCATAATGGCATGACAGAAGGATAGAGACATAAATAACAATGAAGAGGGAGGGTACAGTGTGATGGAGTGATATGTCTAGATAGAGAAGAAAAAAGGTGATACACCAACTATACTTCTTCAAGTCTAGATCTGCAGTGGGGGCGGTGGTGGCATCTTCTTCCTTTGAAGGAGGGGATGATCAATTTTCTCTCTCCTCTAACTTTTGTCTTTAGAGATCCAAGACTGATGGGTATGAGTGTGAATGACTCAGGAATTTGACAGCGCTTCATACTCCTCGTTGATCTAATGATTTGATGAGTGGAGGTGGGGGTCTATTTATATACACTGCCCACCGACTTAACCTCTACACTGCGGTCACAACGTATTGGTTGGTTGTGACCATCATGGTCACATCGCATTTGGCCATCTGCCTCAGGTGCGGGGCACTAGAGGGGTGGCCTCACTCACGGGGTGGCCTCACAACAACATTACTTTAGTAGGGGGGAGGGGCCATGGTCGCAGTGTGGGGTAATTGAACGGAGGCAACGACCGTGGCCGGGATGTTAATGGGCTATACAACCGCGGTCACAACATTGACCATGGTATTGGCATAGCATGATCCTACATGAGTAAGAGACATATGAATTCTAGATTTGACACTAAGATACTCAAATAAGTAATGAAATCCATAAAAGGTATGCTACGGAAGCCATAAGTCGTACACAAAAAGTGCACAAAATGAGATGTTATCAACTTCCCTAAACTTAGGATTGAGCATGTCCTTAGGCTAATGGGTAGGCCCAAAATCATAGGGAGATGAGCTATGGGTAACAAAATTTTCAGAAAACCTACCATTATAGAGCTATCGCATTCTTACAGGAAAACTCTCATGGTATGTCTGTTTTAAATCCTAAAATTCTATTTCCTCCCATTCGTATCCAGAGTTACATGACTTTGAATTTTTGCCAATGCCTTTTGTAGTAAAGGGCTCTCCATCTCATTAACTTCCCCCTTCTCTCCGCTAAGTTTCTAGCTACACTTGTACATCCTCCCCTTGAGGGGTAGCTTTCACACCCTTCCTATGTTTTAGTTGGCCCTATGCTGATGTGCTCAGGTAGATTTCAGACTTTAAGTGTTTTCCTACACTCCTCAATTTCCCTCACCCACAGATTGTGGTAGGGACAATGTTTCCCCAAGGGCTCATGATGTTAAGTCAGGTGGTTGCATGAGGGTTGCTTGGGAGTGTAGGTGGATATACATGGCATTAGAATTCCACATACAGGCACGACATATCTGCATTCATGAGTGCAGTAATACACTAACCATGTGGGTTCCTTCGACATCTTTTAGGCACAACTCTTAATTTTTTTTCTTTTTGGCTTTTCATATATCCTCTCATGTTTGAGGGAAGGGTTTTTGAATGATTTTCTAGGTAGCCAAGCCTCTTTTTATCCCAATGAAGGGATAATTAAACCTGCAAGGGGCAGTTGTTTCCTTCTTGATGGAGGTGAGGATTTTCTAGCTAGAACCGTTAGGTTAGGGTGATTGGTCGGAACTATGTCTTGGTAAAGTCCCTCAGTTTCCAAGGATTCCATAGATTTCGGATCGTTCCACATACGATGTTTTTCCATAAGAATGAGATAAAATTGTATTGTTGGGCTTCTTATTTTTATTTTTATTTGTATTGACAGCTCATTTGTGCCTCACTTAAAATGATTGCACTACAACATACAACAAGAGGGATGACAAGTCTAAGAAGGGCCTAAGTAAGACTGTGACTTATAGATTTTTTTGAAAATTTTGTACCATACTTAGTTGTAGTAGAAGCAAGAATATGTACAAGAATTGTTTGATAAATTTAACGATAAATTTTTACCTCTCATGCCCGCTTATGACTCCTCCCCCGAACCTATCATTCACCACAACCTATGGTTTCACCTTGCTTTAAGATTTTCATTATCAACTATAGGGATTCTAGTGATAAGCTTTCATAGTTCAACCTATCCAAATCTTTGAAGGTTGGTACTGTTTCTCCCCCTGGCCCATTAGGTTTTATCTCTCGCATATCATCTTTGTCTATGTCCCCTTCTTCAGGCTCATAACTGGAGATTGTTCTTTGTCTTTTTCTGCCAAAGGAGAGTGTTCTGGCTTGCTTTCAGGTTGATGATCTTCTTTGTTAGGTGTGTCTTCCACACATCCTTCCTTCCAATCAGTTGTCCTAGTGGGTTCATCTGGATCGACCCATAGGGTTTTTAGACGTTCCCTCCATTTTGTTCCAGGTAGAGGTATTTCATGGTGAAGCTGACGTGGTATTGCATCTGAAGCCATCATCAGGTCATTAAAGAAGCAGAGATCATAGATATCTTCCATTGCATAGACACCATGTAAGCCATGTAAGTCTTCTATCTAGAGGTCTTCTAGTGGGATTCCCTTATTGATTACTTCCATCATTCTCAATACTATGAAAGCACAATCCCCTATCTCAGCCTTCTCTTGAGGGACCATTTTATAGATAGTGAACTATTTCCATATCCCTTGGTGTTAGTTGTTTGCTGTCTAAATAGACTGCTGCAAACATATTGACACCTTTAGAATATCTATCGCTTCCTTATTTTTGTAAATTAAGGTCGTACAGTCCAATTCAGATGCACAACAATTACACATTGTTGTACGTCGCTCATAAAGGTTGATGACAATAAGGGCCTAGTGCTTTACATTCCTTGCAGGCATAACTACAAACTTTGTTTCCAATCTACTCGCTTCCTATTTTAGTTCTTTCACATTAATAGATTCATAGTTTTTATCAAAAAGTTGACCCTCTAGATGAATGGTGTCGTTGAAAATAGGTTGCTTTTTTTAGGATGTAGAAATTCTTCCAACAGAGTCAGACAAAGTACTTTGAAGATTGTTTTGTGTACTCATGCTCTATTTAAAAAAATCCCTCTAAAATGGTCCTTTTAAACCGACCTTCCTTTATTGTGGTAGAGAATATCCATTCCTGGAAGATCATCATTGAGCACATCTAATAAAAATAGGCATCTCTGCATGTGATTTTAGATTAGGAGGTCATGTCCATGTCTTCCATTTTGCAGGGTAGAGGAGGGGCAATACCTAATGCTACAGTATCAACTGGTGCACTCCACTTTCTCATCGGCATGTCTGTGAAGAAGGAGGCAAGTCCCCCTTCATCATCTTTTGAGGTCCCGTCTCTTACTATTTGTGTTGTTAGGCATCGTACTTCCGTGGTGGGCAGTTGTATCTTGGCATCCAACTATTCTTGTTTGGCTTCTTGTCTTTCATTGTTCACAAATGTTTATCTAGTCTTTATCTCTCTAGTTGAGTTTTCTACAAATTTTTATCCCTCTAATGGTTACAGTGGTTCTTCTGAATTGGGAGCGGCTAATGTTGCAGCCATTTTTTCTTTATAGATGGTGTCATTGTGTTCATAATGGGAAGGATCCACAAAAAGTTGTCACATATGCCCATGCCAAAAGTCATATCATATAATAACTTATTGAGATCCCTCATTTCTCTTGATGTGAGATCTTCTATGGTAGAGATTTCTTCCCTGATGATGACATTAGGTTGATGTTTTTCTGATACGCCTTTGTCTTCATTTGGGTTGCTGTTCAAATTGAACATTCATGATAGGGTGCTTGTCTCTTTTTCTTCGGCACCTTGACGCACTTCTAATTTTTTCAACACCTCTTTCGTAGAAGGTTCCACCCTTGGGGCAGTCTTTACATTGGTGATTTCATCTTTTGAAGTTGTGGTTGCACCCATTCCTCCTATGTCATCGTCATTTTAATATGGATTCAATGGGCTTGAGGAAACTTGTGAGTGGAAGGACTAGTTAAATGCTTTGACTTCTTTCTTTGCCGCCAATCATCCATCTCCCGGCATTCTATAGCTAGTTGTCAGTGTCCTTCATCTAAGCGTTGACGTTCCTTTTTTATATCTTCTAATGCTTCTTCATGCCCCTTCCACATCATCTCCCTATCAGCTCTCATGTCATCCCATTCTTTTTTGAGGTCTACCATTTCTTCTGTTAGTGTCTTTAGATGCCTCATCATCATGTTTTAGGTGTTGACGATCCCCCGCATGAACTGGGGGAGTACCTCAGTTCTTGCACTCAAATTTTTTACTTGTGTTGTCAGTGTGCATAGTCTAGAAGTAATATTGAAATTTATCTCAAAAGTGTGCTTCATGTGTAACCACATGGCATCAAATTTGTTCCCTAGTACATCACCATATGTTTGTGGGTGTTGATGTTGTTGCTCTGTAGGCATTGTTAATGGTGTAGTTGATGCTACAGGTTCCTTAGGTTGCGGAGCTGACTTGTTCTTCATTGGATCAACATCGGTTACTTGGATAGAGGTGCTCACATATGGTTTCTCAGGTACTTACACCACCACCTCCGGGCTCATAGGGTTGGGTGCAACTTTGGGGATTTTGGGTTCTTGACATGGTTCCCTTTTCCCTCTATGTGCTATTATTTTTTGGTATTATTTATGTGTGTTGGGTCACCTCCTTCGTTTACTTCCACTTCAGGTTGGTCTTTGACCTCTTTTGACATGTGTGGTGAGGGTAGACTTGGGGTAGTAATTTTTTCTGATGTTTTCTGCTTACTCTTTCTTATAGCCAACTTCTTCCTTTCCTTTGGCTTTTTGATCTCCATTTCTGGTGTCTTATCCTCATGTGCTTCTCTCCATTGGGTGATATTTGGTGCCTGAGTATATTTTTTTACATCCTCCTATGTGGTTTGCATCTTATGGGCATCATAGTATGCCATCTCTAGTAGGGGTAGTAGGACTTTAGAGAAACTAAATTTGTAGAAAAGTTTGTAGCCTTTCTGTGCTAGGATGCATGTGTTAATAATGGACTTGATATCTATCTTGGCATGTCCCTTGGTCTTCTTGTACTTCATCATTAGGTCGACATCCATAAAATGGTAAGCAATTCAGGTTATCTGGCTTCCCATACATAATTCTTATGTCTGCTTTGCTTCCCCTCCTAAGCGGCTGACAACCTCTCTATTAGAAGTCTTCTGATGTTCAATGATTTGTTATTGATCATGTACCATATTAGAAATAGGTATCCCTTAGTAACTCCTCCAGTTTCTAATCTTGTGAAGACTGTGTTGGTAGTTATTTTCTAGTATCACTTTGATGAAGTAGGAATTGATGAGAGTTCCTTTGAATTTTTCAAGTTGTGCTCTTATTCTCCTAACATCTTGTCCCACATGTTTTCCCTGCTGTATCTGATGACTTATTTTTCTCCTAGCGTAGTTGAGTAGGCTTGTTCCTCTTCTATCATCTTCCTAAAGATAGTGTTCAGCATGGACTCAGTAATTATATGAGCCTTGCCCCCTATTCTCACTTCAAGCTTCCATCCTTTTTGTGCTTGCCATCACCGATGAGAATTTTTTCCAGTGATGTCATGAACTCCATCGTTAGTTGAATGAGTGAAGAAGCTTTTGATGTATACAAGGTGCATAGGTTGGCACCTTCTAAGAAGTCTATCACCTATTGTATATTCCCATCTTCTTGAATTCATCGACGTCTAGGTATCACGTCGATTTGAATATTTTAGTCTTTATCACCCAGTCAAAGTGTGACTAATGTAGTTCATCTCTCGGTATGAATGTTGGTGCCTATTGGTTAAGGGCCTCTTATTCATCCTCTTTGACCTCTTCAGGGGCTGCTTCTTTTTCCCGACCCTTTGATTTTTCCATTGTCGTCAATTTCCTCTTTTTGACTCCTTTTGTATCCTTGGCTTTGGATTTGCATTTCTCTAGCTTCTTTAGTTCTATTTAAAATGGATGGTAATCAGAGGTGTCTATCTAAGATGCCTCCAGAGATTCTTTGAATTCTTCATGGGCCAGGATGTACTCACATTTCTTCTTCATTAGTTGCAACTGAGGCTTCTTTATTGGTGAGAGGTTGGGGTTATCCTTCAGTGATTTGGTTATCTTCTCTAGGTTTTCTTCCACACCTCTTAGTGAAATTACATTCTTCATCAATGTTTCATTAATTGAGATTGACATTCTAAAATTCTACACATTCAAATTATTGTCAGCAAGATTGTATTTTATATTTTATTCATGGCATTAGCGTTTAATTCATTTCTAATTGTTTGTGCTTGAATATTGCATTTTCAAAAGAGCATAATCATATGAGATGTCATGACCGCGGCAGAAAGGGAAAGTAATGCCATGGTCAAGAAAGATGGTGTGACTGTGGCAGGTGATTGTCAAGGCAAAAGAAACATCGTGACCGTTGTCGATGTTAGACCTGATTAAGAAAAGCTACATATAGGGAAAGACCGCAACCACAGATAAAGCCACGATTGGTACCACGACCACAATCATGAAGCCAACCACTCGACTGCGATCATAATGATCATGGTGGGTCCCCACCCAAACTCTGACTAAACAATGGAGCTATCCCAGAAGCGTAAAAGAAAAGAATCAACCAAAAATGTTGGATATAGAAAAAAAGGGAAACGACGATGAAGCTTCAGTTATTGAGAAGAAATGTTCACGGTGATTCTAACAGTCACTGTGCCATAGAGAAAACCAACTTCTAGGGTTGTAGAAATAAGGAAGGTGATGAACACCCAATAGGAAAAGGACATGGAGAGTGGTAAACCAAGGGATCACACAATTGTACCTCGACATAGCTAGGAGTTTGACATGGGAGACTAGGGAAGTAGCGGCAGAGGTGGCGCTATCGCAGAGAGGTTATAATGTTGGCAATCGGGTTCATGGATAACGTCCCTTGCTGATTGATCGTCATCGTGGCTTCTTTCTTCTAGTTGTTATTCAGTTAGCGTTCCTCCAAAGTTTAAGAATCAGAAAGAAAGAAGAGAAAGAAAACCCTAGCATCGAGAGCCTTTTGCTTTTATACTTGGAGGGAGTCGCAATCGTGGTTGAGTAGGCTTCCACGACTACAGTCAAGCCGTGCATGCGATTTGGCCATGATCACGGCCTCAAGACATGTAAATCAGGTGTTGCGACTGCAGTGCACACATAACCATGTTGATAGAGACAAATATTTAAAGCCAGCACACCTCTAATCTCTCATCAAAAAACCTATGTGAAAATATGGAAATCTACATACTACATTTACCCTTATTCTAGATGTGGAAAACAAAAATACCTAGAAGGAGAGAGGTACATAGCTCTTAGATTAAAACATGAGTTAAAGGAAAGCTTGAAATATAAAAAAAGTAGGAAAAGCTTGGGTTACCTGCCAAGAAGTGCTAATTTAAATTCTTTTTAGTTGACTCTCTCTCATTCTGGTTTCATGCTCCTTCAGCTAGTGTTGATACTTTCTCATATGTTTCATTTATTAGATGACTGGGTTCCCCCAAACCTAGCTTGGTCCTTCTCATAAAAGCCTCATCTCCATTATACCTTTTTACCCTCTGCCCTTTCAACTTGAAAGAACTTGTCTTATCTCCAGTTATTTACATCATCCTTGACAGGTATATTTTTACCAGCGAAAGGGGGTCGGATAATCTTGTTCTCAGCTTCCTGGGGAACAACCCGATACTTGAATTTAATAAAAGAACTTTGTCTCCTTCATGGATATCCTTTCTCTTCAGGTGGGCGTCATGCCATACCTTAGTTCTTTTCTTATAGATCCTTGCATTCTCATAAGCATGCAGTGTCAACTCTTCAAGTTCCTAAAGTTGGAGAAATCTTTTCTTTCCCACTTTGTCAAGATTCATGTTCATAGATTTGATAGACCAAAGGGCTTTCTACTTTATATCGACAGGTAGATGACAAGACTTCCCATAAATCAACCTATAGGGTGTTGTGCCTATAGGTGTCTTATATATTGCACGGTAAGCCATAGATCATCTCCGAGTTTCATAGACCACTCCTTCCTTGTATGACTTACCATCTTCTCTAGGATCTTCTTAATTGGTATGTTAGACACTTTGACACATCCTGATGTTTGGGGATGGCATGGTGTTGCAATTTTGTGTTTTAATCCATACTTTATCAATAGATCTTTGAATTGCTTTTCTCTGAAGTGAGACCCCCATCGCTTATAATAGTGTGTGATACCCCGAACTGTGGGAAGATAGTTTTCCCAAGTAGCTTGATTACTACCTTGGAATCATTGGTTTGGGTAGCAACAACCTCTACCCATTTCGAGACATAGTCCACAACAACAAGTATACATTGGTTCCCTTTTAATGATGAAAAAGGTCTCACATAATCAATCCCCCATACATCAGAAATTTCAACTTCCATCCAATCAACCATTGGCATCTCATTCCATCAACTGATGTTTCCCATGAGTTGACACTCTTTGCAAGTCTTAACAAATGAAGCATCATTTTTAAAAAGAGTCGGCCAATAAAATATTGATTGTAGGACTTTTGCAATTGCTCTTTCCCCTCCGTGTTGGCTCCCATAAAGTGAGGAATGGCATTCTTTGAGGATTAGGGGCACTTCTTCTTCTGGTATACAATGATGATATAAGTTGTCAGAGCATCTTTTGAACAGAAGGGGATCATCCCAATAGTAATTTTTAGATTGGATAATAATTTCTTCTTATGATTATAAGTGATCTCCGATGGAAGTTGCTCACAGGGTAGATAATTGCAAATGTCAGCAAGCCAAGGTAGGCTTTGTTCATCTAACTGAGCCATCAAGAGAGCTTCATCAATGTAGTTTTCATTTACAGGAAATTTATTTTCTTCACCAAAAACTATCCTTGACATGAAGTCTGCAACCACATTCTCTTTTCCTTTTTTATCAATGATCTCATGGTTGAATTCTTGCAATAATAAGGCCCAATGTAGAAGTATTGGCTTTGTATCCTTCTTCAGTATGAGATATTTTATAGCTCCGTGATCAGTGTATACTTTTACTTTTGATCCCACTTAGTATGACCTGAACTTATCGAAGGCAAATAAGATAGCCAATGTTTCTTTTTTAGTGGTCGTGTAGTTTACTTGGGCTTCATCCAACGTTTGCCTTGCATAGCAAATCACATGGTGCCAGTTATCCTTCTTCTATCCTAGGACAACTCTGATAGAGAAATTGATGGCACCACACATAATTTCAAATGGTAACTCCCAATTTGGTGCTTGTAAAATAGGCATTGTTGTTAACACCTTTTTAAGGGTCTAGAAGGCGTCCAAACATTCGTTAGTGAATTCAAATTCAACATCTTTAATTAGGAGATTTGAAAGAGGTTTAGCAATCTTTGAGAAGTCTTTTATAAATTGTCTATAATAAAAAGAATTCCATAAGAAACTCCTTAATCCTATAACAGATTTACGTGGAGGAAGCTTGGATATGGCCTCGATCTTGCTTAGGTCCACTTCTATCCCTTTCTTGGAAACTTTATGCCCTAAGACGATACCGTCTTAGACTATAAATAGCAATTTTACTAGTTTAGGAATATGACAGGTTTCTTAGACATGCTTCGAAATATGTTCCATAGACAGAGAGGTCATCCATGAAGACCTCCACTATGTCTTCTAGAAAGTCCTAAAACATAGATATCATGCAGGGTTGGAAAGTTGCAGATGCATACAACTCGAATGGCATTCTTTGAAAAGTGTATGTTCCATAGATTCATGTGAAGGTTTTCTTTTCTCGATCATTGGGATGATCGGTACATGATATAATCCTGAATACCCATCTAAGAAATTCAAGTAATCATGATGAGATAACCTTTCAAGGAATTGATCTATAAATGGTAGAGGGAAATGATCCTTTCTTGTAGCAGCATTCAGTTTTCGATAGTTAATGCACATGTGTCAACCTATTACCATTCATGTTGCTACCTCATCTTCAACTTCACCTCTTATTATTGTCATTCCACCTTTCTCGGGAACCACATGAATAGGGTTTACCCAATTACTGTCACTTATGGAGTAAATGATCCTGACATCCCGCAACTCAATAACTTCATTCTTCATGACTTCCTTTAGCATTTGATTCAACTTCCTCTGTGGTTGATCTAAAGGTTTAGCTATTTCTTCAAGATATATTATGAGCATGCACAAGGTAGGGTTGAGGCTATGATGTCTTCTACCAAATAGCCTATAGAATTTCTATGCAATCTGAGTTCCTTTAGTAACCTTTCTAGCTGATCATCTATCAAGTTAACATTTACAATGATAGGATTCCTCTCCTCTTTGTCTAGGAATTCATATTTCAATCCTTTAGGAAGTGGTTTCAATTCTGGCCTTGGTCTTGATGCACTCTTTTCTTAAGGTGTTTGTTCAAGTGAGGCATACTTTACGGTCTCAAAAGTTTCTTCATCCTCACTGAGCTCTTCTTCAAGTTGATTTAGGTAATCTAGGATTTCTACAATTTCTGGGTCTTCCACGGTAGGGTCATGACTATTCAGAGCTCACATAAGGGGATCAACAATCACCTTATCCCCTTGCATCTCTTCACAATATTAATTGTAGTTATCCATAAAGTAAGATGACTCAAAGAGAGATGGTCCTCTATAGCATCTTATACTTGGAAGTGGATGTGATCATTACCAACATGCAAATTAATGATTCCTTTTGCTACATCTATTAGAGCCCTTTCAATTGCGAGGAAAGGTCTCCCAAATATCATTTGACACTTAGGGACCTCAACTTTTTCGATCACTACTATGTCACATAATATGAAAAATTTCCTAACCAGTATCGGCACATCCTCCACTATTCCCATGGGTCTCGTAAAGGTTTGATCAACTATTTCAATTCTCATGCCCGTCTTCACCATATCTATTAACCCAAGCCTTTAAGATAGAGTCAAGGGCATAATAATAATTGATAACACCCATTTTGGGGCTATTTAGGGCCTTTATTTCATTGTCAAAACTGCCTTCTAAACTATTTTTCCTCTATGTTTTATCTTGTTACTGCATAGAAATAACCTGCACTATGCCCCTGACTCTTTTCCCATCTTTTGTAGAGATTTCCCTCATTTTTCCACCCAAAGTCAGCAAGAAGGCCCATCCCGGCCCATCTACAACGAGCACCTGCATCGACCCTTTTACTGGTCACTCAACATGCCCATTTACCCGTCGCGGTCGCTGCCCGATATGGCAGCAACCCGATACGGGCATGTCACACGAGGAGCCCTGACGAGCGGTACACTATCTACCTGACATGGAGCTTTGCCCGCCACGACTCATCAACCCGATACAGGTGTGTCGCGCGATGCGAGTTACTCATCGGAAGCAGCTGCCCGCCAGGATCGCCTGATACGCTCGCAACCTGGCACACGATGCCTGTCGTGCCGGGAGACAACATGTCGACCATCTCCGAAGCCACATCAACAGAGTCGATGAAGGACATGTGGCCCCACAAGGACCGCAACCTCTACCAGCTGCTTCCTATAAATAGCAGCTACAGGACTCTAATGGGACGAGTCAGAACCCCATGAGAGCTAACTTCGGAAAGACATCAGGAGCTAGTGTGTCACGTTCCAAGGCGTTCCGAGTGATACTAGGTGAGCAAACCCCCAACCCCAGAGGGGCGGGAGGAGTTCACTTAGAACCCGTCCCGGGAGCTGTAGTAGCACGATACGACCAGGAGGGTCACCCCTGTCGAGTCCCTAGATGGGCCTTAACCCGAGACGTTTCGCCTCTCTATACCCCATACAAGGAACCTAAGAACCTAAGCGGTTCCTAACCCGACACGATACGAAACCCAATACGTACTAACCGTTACGGCATGTCGCCTGAGAGGGCTGGCTTCCCGACATGGACATATCAGGTAGGGAGTTCTACCCAATACGCCCTGGCCATCACACCTATCGTCTGAGAGGGTCGGCTGCCTGACACGGGTGTATCGGGCAGAGCTCCTACCCGGTACCAGGTTAGCAGTCCCTTAGGGGTCCGCTGTTGTTTATCACCTTCCTAAATCAAGGAAGCTGATACCGATCTTCCCTTTTCAGCATTTTACTTTCATTACTTATGCATTGTAACTAAAACCTCTTTACATATCTATGAGTATGGAATAAGTGGATTTTAATACCTGTTGTTCTGTGTTTGGTTCCTTTTTGTTGGATGATTTCATTATAGCATCTGAACTCTAGCCTTTTATGCCCAGATCATGTTTTGACTAGCTATCGAATCATGTTTCCCGTTTCACTCCCTTGGGAGAGGGAAGTCATAACTGTAGAGTTTGTTCTATCCCAGGAGTACGAGAGTACCCAGGGTTAGGGCCGCCCCAACTTATCTTCGCACTCTAATCTATGACCACTGCCCTTGAGAGAGGGAAATAATGCATAGTTAGAGGTATCCCCTTTGAGAGAAGAGGTTGTAGGATGTTTTCTGTTGCTTCTTGTTATGCCTAAGTTTTCTTCCTGCATGCTTTACTTCAATGACAGTTTTATCTTCTCATATTCTATTATTTAAAACACCTATAAAAATCTCTAAACCCTAAAACTTAAATCTTTCTTATAATTCCTTTTGGAGATGGGCTCTTTGTTTGTTTCCATATGTGTAGTTCATGTTACAGCACCCCCTTTTCTTGCACCCCCTTTTTATGTGCAAAGACAAGTGAAACTCAAGTTCTAAAGCACCGTTCTTCCTATCCCTGTGTTCGACCCCAAACTACTTCGACCATGTGCTAGTTGCATGTGTCTTAAACATTTGGGTATTATAAATTTCTAAAGTCTGAAAACCTAGATATGATTCCATTCTTGGACCCACGTTTAAGGCTCGTCAACTCTTTGGTGCCGTTACCGGGGATAGGCAAAGAAAACCGTTCTACGAACTTTAGTTTCGCTTGCACTTTTCCAAAACCTTGTACATATGCATATAATATTGCAATTATTTACTGCACATAATATTTACTATTCATAATTTATACAACTCTCTTACACCTTTGTTTCTTTCCAGGTACTCCTTTCTTTCTTTCTAGGTCATCCAAGATCTTGACAAGTCATGACTGACTAAGCCCCTGAAGCTCACTCTCTTCGCTCGTTCGTTCAAGTTCGAGCTAATGAAGAGAGAAACCCGGTTGTAATGCAACCTCCAAACGTCACCAAATTCGAACTAAATCCCTCCTTCCTCCAGCTCCTATAGCATAACAGGTTCGGTGGAAACACCTTTGAGGAGAACCCATATAATCATCTAACGACATTCAAGACGACGTGCAACACCTTTAAGATCAATAGAGTCCCGCTGACGCATATCTACATCCATTGCTTCCTGTTCTCGCTGAGGGACAAGGCACTAGAATGGTACACCAGCTTACAGGATGGGAGCCTTCCTGATTGGGAGCATCTTGCCAATGCTTTTATCGCCAAGTTCTTCCCCATTGAGAGGACCATCAAATGTCAAAACAAGATCTTGAGGTATTCCCAGATTCCCTTGGAGAATCTTCATGAGACTTGGGAAAGATTCCAGAGCTACCAGTGTGAATGCCAACATCATGGTTTTTCAGAACCAAAGCTCATCACCATGTTTTACAATGGGGTGTGCCCCACTGAGAGGAAGTCCTTGAATGCTGCTGCTAGCAGTGATTTCTTAGGACTTAGTGCCCAAAGAGCTAGAGAGATTACTGAAAACATGGCTACGAACCAACGAGATGGAGAATACGACCGAGAGTCGCTAAGTCACACTACTCCAGGTGAATCTAATGATATGAAGGCCCTCACAACCAAGATTGATAAGATGATGACAAATGTCCAGTCCCTCAAGGAGAAAGGTTACAAAGGGAAGGTTTGACTGGAGGTCGTGAAGAGTTGTGTCACATGTGGAGAGCCTGACCACATGTCAGATTTATTCCCGCACACCGCACCCCAAGAAGATATCGAAGGGGACTTTACAGAGAATGTGAGTTTTGTTCAATACTGATGACCCGACCATCCTGGTTTCTCTTATGGGGACACCAGTGCTGCTGAGAACTCTCACCACCTGGTGAGTGGGAAACCTTCAGGAGGACCATCAAATCAGCAACAACAGACAGGGTTCCAGCAGCAGAGGGCCTTCCAACAAAACCAGTAGCCACAACCGTCTTTGATGATAGAATTTATGTGCTTCGCCAAGAGACAGAACAACATCAATGAAAAGATGCACAAGAGCTATGTTGATAGCACAACTCTGCTCAAACTAATGCAACAACAAATGGGTGGTTTTCTACCCATATAGGGGAGCTCTAGTAGCATAACAAACAGATTGATCAGCAACTGGCAAGCCTCGCCGAATCCATCAACCATCAGGTGGGGCATTTCCCCTCCAATACTGAAGCCAACCCACGAGGACATGAGATGGCAAAAATGGTCATTCTAAGGTCATGAATGATTGTATCACCAGCTGTTGAGAAGATAGTAGCGTCAATAACAACACCCGCCAAAGGAGTTAGCACAGAGGTTGTTGAGGAAGAAGTTACGCAGAAGTTAAAGAAAGTAGTCAAAGACAAGGTTAACAATGTCTCTTTTGAAGAGAGTCCAGATAAGTACGCACCCCGCGTACCATTCCCACATAAGCTAGTAAAAGCCCAGTTGAAGAAAAGGTAAGAAAAGTTTCTCGCCGCTATAAAGAAGTTGCATGTGGACATCCCGTTCCTAGATGCCATTGAAGAAATGCCCACTTATGCCAAGTTCCTAAAGGGCCTGATAACAAGAAAAAGGAAAGGAGAATACGTAGAGATTGTGAAGCTCGCCAAGATGTCTAGTTCTTTCGTCAAAACTAATACGCTTTTGAAGAAGAAGGATCTAGGGGCCTTCATAATCCCCTTTCAAGTTGGAGATAATGTAACTCTAAAAGGTCCAGCAGACCTAGGGGCCAGCATCAATCTGATGCCTCTGTCCTTTACCAAGAGAGTGGGGCTCACCGATATGGTAAGCACTAACATGAGAATACAACTAGTTGACCATACCTTCACCCGACCAGTTGGTGTCGTTGAATATGTGCCCATCTGAGTGGGACATTTCGTTATCCCTTGCGATATTTTTTTGATCGACACCATAGAAGATCCGAGTTTCCCTATCATTTTTAGGTGACCCTTCCTTGCTACCGTCCGAGCTCTTATCGATGTCGAGGCGGGAATGATTACGATCCATGTTGGAAGAGATCACATCGATTTCAACATCAGTGATTGTATGAGGGCCCCCTCGTTCTTTGAAAGGATTTATCTCTGCATGATTTCTATCATCATACTAATAGAGGAAGAGGGATAAAATAGGCTAAACATTTGAAAGCCAATGTAAAAACCCCTAGAAAAGTCATGTAAGTGATCCCCTCTGGTAGACATCTTGATCTGCAATGTTCTAGCCACAAATCTACCCCCAAAAGTGTTTGGAGTTTCTAGTCCATGGCTATCTCATTCATCTCCTCCTCTCCCAGCTTCATCTTTTGTTGCAACATGGTAGAACACAATATCCCTATTTGGACAAACTCCCCTTTGGTCATACTGAGGTTTTGGCCATCATTAAGTCGTAGGCATTGGATTTAACATAATTTTCAATCTTTGTTGAGTGTATTTTGCACCACTATAAGGGTGTCGGTGGAATTAAGTTGTAGGCTGACTTGAAACCCTTAAAATGTGTTGATACTACGGAGATAAGTGCATGTAGCACTGAGTTTCATTCTTTGGGTACTAATGTGATTTGAGTTCTAAAGTTGGTATCACCTATTTCCTGGTGTTGAGGCAATTAAACTTAATTATTGATGCTCTCTAGATGGTGAGTCTGTAGCACCAACACCTAGCTTTAGTAGCATCGAATCAATGCTCGGTAGAGCCAATATTTCTAAATTTACATGTTGAAATTTTGTGTCCTATCGGTTCTACCTACACAAATGTCAATATTACTGAGCTGTCATATAAGTTCTCAATTTTCCTAAAATAAGAAAAAAATATAATAAATCTGAATTATGAGTGATAATTTAGCATGACTTGGTAGAAATACTCAATATGAACCAATGGTCTACAAGATAATAATGAGAAATAATGTATAAATATAATATTCGGATGTCTCATGGAATTAGTCTTTATAGAGCTGAGTGCCCCAATTCTTGTGAACAACTAGAACACATGAGTAAAATGCCATATGCATCCACAATTCTGGCAATCGTGTATGCCATGTAATGTATTCATACAGAGTATCTTGTATGCTCTGAGCATGATGAGTAGATAGCAGTGATCCCAGTGAAAGTCACTTGACTATCCTAAAGAACATCCTTAATTACTTGAGAAGAATGAAATATCAGTTCCTTATTTTTGGTGGTGAGGAAGAGTTGGGTGTAAATGATTACATCAATGCAAGCTTCCAAACTGAAAAAGATTGTTGTCGACTGCAATATGGATTTGTGTTTGTCCTTAACAAAGAAGTTGTAAGTTGGAAATGCTACAAGAAAGAGACAATTGCTGATTATACAACAGAAGTTGAGTACATTATTGTCTAGCATACAACAATGGAAGCTATTTGTATCAAGATGTTCATTTGTAAACTTGGACTGGTTCTAAGCATTATCAATGTAGTATAGTTGTACATGGATATATTGCCTCTAGAAGCTAAGTGTAATATCCTCAATTTTGGTGAATTTCAATGACATAAATATATGTCATGAATTGATAAATAAATACCCAATGGTATTATTGTTGGAATAATAATTTCATCTTTATGCCATGGGTCTATTTGTTGTGAAAATAGGTCCTTGTGGAACAAGTTAAAGAAATAAAAGGAATTTGTGCAAAAATCACTAAAAATGGCTTTATGAGTTGTTAGATAATGGAAATATGCAATAATAAGAAAGTTTCCAAAGGAAAATAAGATATGTGGTATTTTAGTTCTTTAATGGAGTATTATCTAACCATGATTGGCAAAAAAGGATTTGAGGCATCAAATAGTATTATCTCATTCTGAATATTGGGGAAGTTAATGATAATAAGGAAATTAAGATGTCTCTAGAATTTGAGAGGAAAAGGGACTTTCCTTATGGTATGAGTAACTATTTTGAGAAACATTTTAAGAGCAAGTTTTCTATATGAAAGATCTCCCAAAAGTTGAAAGAAAACATATTAGTCATTATTTTGATAATAATAGTATATGTTTTCTTAAGGTACAAGGGAAATGTATTTATGGGTTTCCCTTTGGCAACAATTTGTAATACTCATAACCAATGGAAAGAATGACTAATGCATAGAAAATATATAATTTTCTTAATGAATCGAGATAATCTTTTGTATAATACTATTGGTCAATCATGCGTTCACTTTCTCCTAATATTAGTTGGTGTCAAATTGTTAAAATAAAAGGCATATCTTTTTAATACTTATGGAAAGGGGGTAATGGTGCGTATAGAATGTCATATTTGCTAAATCATGCATTGTAAGTTTTGTAGTTTTCTTGTACACCAAGGAAGAGGGAAGAAAGGAAATAGGAAAGGAGATTATGAAGGGTTGTATGTATATATATGATGGATCCATGAACAAGACAACCTATCCTTCTTTCCCTCTCTCTATAACACCTCCCATTAGGTCATCTTCTTTGCCCACACCTTCTTTTTCCTATATGCATGTAACCTAGAACATGAGGCTGGTGGTGGTGCAACGCAACTCTATGAAGATAATGACTGATGTCACCAAGTTCAACCATACCTACTCACTCTCTCTCTACCACCATGAACATACCTCCATAGGAACCTAGTCATGATCCATAGGATTATCCTTCCTTAGAAACTATGAGATGTAGAGGAAATGACTCTCCCACATAGTCTTCCCCCATCTTTCTTCTTCTAATCTAGGATTCAATTGCAGCATAGGTGTTGCATGACCAAGGATCCAGGGAGTATGGTTGTCACCCTAAACTGGACAAGGAAGACAGAGTCATGGTGGTGGTGCAACACAAGATAGAGATGGGAGGTCCAACCGAGACAGGTCATTTCCTTCGTGATCCTCCTCATAAAGACAATCGCAAGAAGAGGGCAGGGTTGCAACACCAAGTGTAAACGCCTGAGACCACTTCAAAAGACTCTAGTAAGGTTTCAAGAATGATGAGTGGTCCCATAGACCATGAATAGCCTTAACTACATGCTTTTTCCTCACTCATACACAAGCCAAGATAAACTCCCCGACTAGTCACTCATCCTAGTACTACTCTGGCTTGAGCACACTTAATCAAAGAGTTCTTTAGTGATGGGCTCCCTAAAAAGGAGGTACAACTTGGTGATAACGATAGTCCAATAATTCCTTTTAAGATCATTTTATCCTAGGCCTCAAGTCATGGATGTTACAACCTCCCCCACTTAGACTCTTGACATTCTCATCAAGACTCAACTATAAGGTCTCATAATATTTTCCCCATTTCATTGTAGACCCAAAATTGCCCATGGATACCCAACTCCCTATCATAGAATACCAGCTCAACGGTAGCTAAAATACCATGGACAACCCTTTCAAACATGACTGGACCACACGGATCAAGACTGGCATGCCATATGCCCATGTGGGCCCCACCTACTGAGGGGTTCTGACTTTGATACCATCTGAAATGCTTGAGCCCACTGCCCAAGACTCTAGCAAGGTTTCAAGAATGATGGATGGCCCCACAGTCCACCACTAGCCTTAACTACACTTTGTCCTCAAATGTGCACAGGCCAGGATAAACTTTCCAAGTGGTCACCCATCCTAGTACTACTGTAGGCTAAGCACACTTAACCATAAAGTGTTTTAGTGACAGATTCCCAAAAAAGGATGTGTACCTTGGTGATATGGGTAGTCCAATCAATCCTCACTACTACAAAAATGGCTTATAATGTCACATTTAGAGGTGTCAATTGTATCCTAAAAACCGACGCCTAAACCCTACAATGTCGGCTGAAAGCATAAACCGACATCTATATGTGAAGACTGACCAGACACAGGTATCACTTTTTATTTAGCATTGGTTGCTCAATAAGAAACTGACGCCTAAAATCACTTGCCAAATCTAACTTTTCCAGTACAAAAAAATTACCTCCAAAATTTCACATATAGTTTCGGTTATTTACCAAATAACCGATGACTAAAGGTCTTTCACGAGATAGAAATTGGGTCCATTTTTGTCGTCGGTTTTCTTGCAATAACCGATGCCGATGTGTTTTCTGCGTTGTCCCCGTGAAAAATTTTACCCCCCCTTTGGCGATGTTTTTTTACGGCAACCGACGACTATGGGAATAATTCAAGAACATTTTTTTGTCGGTATATGTAGATAGACGTCGGTTTTTATAGTTGAAACAGATGACTATCATTGAACATAGGTGTCAGTTTTTTTGTGGTGACCCACGCCTTTTATTTTAAGCATCGATTGTTTATAATAACCGACGTCTATTATTAACTTAATTGAAACCGTGCGAAATAGACTCTTCCCCTTTCTCTGTTTCATTCCTGACATTCTTAGGTCTGGCGATTCCAGCACAATTCCTATTGCCGTTGCCACCACTAATGGCATTGTCACCGCTGCACCCCTCTCCTGTCACCTGCTGCCACTGCTATTGCTCGCCGCCGCCTACTGCCGGACTGCTTCCCACCGCTGCTTCTCACTGCCACGTACCGCTACTGCTGCTCGCCTCCGCCTACCGTTCAGAACCTCAGCTCGTCGCCGCCAGACATGTACCTTTCTCCACCGACTGCTCCAGCGGTGATTCCCCTCCACTGATCTCTCTTCCTACCTCCCTATATCTGTCTCGTCAATGACCATGTCATCTTCTTAGAAGAAATCAAGAGTCGATTTTGCTCCCTAACTAATCCCGTGGTGATTGATTCTATAACTAATCTGATTTGGTAGCTCGTTTCCTTGATTCTGTAACTAATCTGATTTTTTATTTCCTAATTTGCCTATGCTTACTTATTTATTTATATGCGATTCCTAGGCTTCTTCTATAACTCATCTTAGGATCCAGAGATTTTGTGTTTACCCACCCACCTTATAAAGGTGAAGCATCATATATCAATCTAGTCATGACATGAAATTCCTTCTAAATTAAGATTTACATACCTATATCCCTAAGGAGTAGAGATTTTTCCACACATACGAAGTTGAGAAGGTATTATTCAAAATTTCATATTTCACTCCACTCGCCTAGGTAAGGTGACGTAAAATTCACATATAATAAATTAATTCAATTTTTCATACTCAACATTGTTATGGTGATTTATGATCAAAGTCATTCTAGGATTTCATCATTAGAGGGAACTAGTTTTCGTATTTACATATTAGGGTTTTCACCCGATCGTGTTAGATAACACTGCAAAGCATAGATTTGGAAGGATTGATGTTAAACACTATATTTGTGATCATGTATTCTATGATCTACAAATATCTTTATTTCAAGCTCATGCCACTTTGGCAGGGCGAATAGAGGTTGCCAGGATTAGACCGGGACACATATAAGGACCGTAGTCATGGAGTTTGTGAAATCTAAAGAATAGAATGAAGCCTACCAAAGTTTCCTCCACTACATATGTTTTTATGCATAACCTCTTCTCATGCTAGTCGTAGGTTTGGATAAGGTTAAATGCTCATAAGGCTATTTCAATGGAAAAATGTTAAGAGTTGTTATCGTAATAACAATCTGGAAAAATGTTGGATTGTTATATATTGGGCATGCTACTTAATTTTCTATGGTATAGCTATCACGAGTTTTGTTACAAATATTTGTATATTAGGTTAAGGACATGTTTCTGGTGTGACATGTTGAGTTTTTTTCTATGTTATACCCACCACGATTTGTGTTATAAAATAATATATTGATTAATTTAGGAAGCATTGATATGTTGTTATGGCTGACCACAAGTGTTTTTATAAGAAAATTGTGTGTTGAATGGGGTTGTGAACAAGGGACTGGTGTTATATTATGTTGGCCTAGAAACCCATCCAAGATTTACTTATTAGGAGTAAATCTTAGATAGTTCCTGGTTTGTGACTATTCTTGAATACTTAATCTCACTTAGGATGTAAGTGTATAATGTGTATTGGGTTTTCAAGAAAATTTCAGTATCATATCCCCGTTTGTTCTCTAAGTACATATGTAAGAGTGTCATCCAAAACAGTGGGGTCACCCTTCAAGCATCTTCATTGTTTTTTGCAAGTGCAAAGGATAAGAGTCCACATGAAGCTAAAATGTCATATTACAGTGTCATTGAAGAGATATGGGAGTTTGACTACATAGATTTCAGAATTCCGCTCTTTAAATGTAATTGGGTTGATAACACCAAAGGAGTTATAGTGGATGAATTGGGTTTCATATTAGTGAACTTTGAAAAGATTGGCGAGAAGGGTGAACTATTCATATTGGCATCACATGCGAAACAAGTATTTTATATCGATGATCCTGCAAATGATAAATGGTCAGTTGTTCTTCATGGTAAAAGACAGTTCATTGAAGATCCTATAGATGAAGAACAATACTATGATAAGTATGATGACTCCAGTCCATACTTAGTTGGGTTGCGAACACCACCAAATATTGAAGCTAATGATGACTTGTATGTGAGAGGAGATCACAATGAAGGATTATTAATTGATAAAAGATCGCAATATTAGAGGCATGCATGTTTATATTTTTTATATGTTTTATTTTTCTGAATGTGAACTTTAAAATGTGAACTTTACAATGTGAATGTGAACTTTACAATGTGAATTACTTTACAATGTGAATGCGAACTTTACAATGTGAATGTGGCCTTTACAATGTGAATTACTTTACAATGTGAATGTGTACTTTACAATGTGAACTTTACAATGTGAATTACTTTACAATGTGAACTTTATAATGTGAATGTGAACTTTCAGATGGTTGAGATTTCACATGATGATCGTGCTGATGATTACCATGAGGGTGAGGACCTCAATGCACCGCATCACAATGTAAGTTTTAAAATATATCCCTGAGGTTTCTATCTATATGTTCATTTATAGTTATATCCTGTAAGTGTGTTTTTTTGTCAAATTTTAGGTTGGTGATGTACCCCCCTGAAGAAATTAGGGCACTTGATGAGCAGCAAAAAAAATTGAGAAAGTGAGGGGCATCACAATGATGAACAAGTTACTACATCAAAGGGGAAATGCACCCAAACTGGCTGTGGATTTGATCATGCAGGAAATCCATATGGAGTGAACCACAACTCATTTATTTCATATCTTGGGGTTCTTACTCACATCCATTGTAGTCCTAACATAGAATCCTGGCATAAATTTCCTAAGGGGAAGAAAGACTTAGTATGGAAGGAACTATGTGTGAGTTATTATTATTTGCAATTCTACTTGTGTAGATTAATAATTTGTAGGATACTGGTTAATAGATTTTCTATTTTGCAGAGTATATTTGATCTGGATGAAAAGTTACATCATAAATGCGTGATGCATTTCTATGGGAGGGTCCTAAGGAACTATAGGACAAATATCACCCGAGATTACATACGTGATGTTGAGAAGACGTTCTTGATTGATTTCCAATTCTAGACATTGATCACTTTTTGACTAACTCTACACTAATAAGTTTTGTTTGTATTCTCTTTAAAAAATAAATTTAGGAAGAAGGCAGCCACTGAGAAATGGAACTACCTTGACCGCAAAGACTGGGAGGAGTTTGTTACCCAAAGAAAAATGGATGAATTCAAGGTATTAAGTGACACTCGCAATTTAATTAATATACATTCTTATGTATTAACCTATTCAAGATTAACCTTTAGTGTTACTAATCAAATCAATGTGCTTACTAACTAGGCTATCTGTGTTGCTCAAAGCAAGGCGTGCACTGAATGTGCATGACCACACAATGGGTCCAAGAGGCTATGCAGGCATTCACCAAAGACTACAGGCTGAGTCTACTGGTCAGTCTACTACTACCCAGGAGACTGCAGAGTCCTCTACTACTTCTCCCGCACCTCTGCCTTGCCATGATATGTGGATATCTGGGAAGCAAAACAAGAAGGGAGATATAACAAAGCCCACAACTGCTGATTCGGCTACAAAAATGGTAAAAATCTACTCTTACAGCAATCGACTGATATTGATTATTGTTATGTTTACTTACCAATTTCTGTTGATGGAGATTAGTGGGAGTTGCGCGAGCAGATGAAGGAAGGAAAGTTCATCCCTAAGGGAACAAGGGATGAATTGATAGTTGCTATGGGTAACCCAGAGCATCCTAGACGTGTTAAAGGTGCATGCACTGGTGTGGGCATCAAAGCATTCTTTGGGCCATCCCAACACAAACCTGTCCCAAAAGCGAGACTTTTACAAGCTGAGGTAACCTATTCTTTTTTTAGAATGTTATTGCGAAAGGGAATTCAATAATCAGAAGCTAGTGTTTCTTTTATTCATGTATAGGTAGATGAATTAATTGATAGGAGTATCCAAGAAGAAATGGTGAAGTGGCAGGTGTCTCAGAAGACCACTCAGACGGTACCTGTGGCGTGCCACTCTTCTCCTACTCCTATTGTAGAGGTTGTGATTAGTCCTGTAGACCCACCACCTAGCACGTCCGTTGTAAGTATTTTTATGACATAGTAGCTAGTCTTTTCAAGATGATATGTTTATGTATATATGTATATAACATTATTTACATAAATTTATAGGGGTTGAAGCCATGTCGTCTAAAAAGTCAAGAATATGTCATTGCAGAGGCATCGGCTTACCCACCCCTTCCAGGGGACATGTTTCATGGGTATATAGTACTAGATGGTGTGGTACGTGTGAGCCCGATACATGTACTCCCCAATTGGAGGGATCTTCCATTGTCGTATGCCCACCCAGATGCTGAAATGCTTGGTGAGGTTGAAGGTAGAGTGATATTGTGGCCCAAAGTGGATGTCGTCTATACTAATATTGTATGACAAATTTACATTAAGTTATTTTGTTAGTGTGTATATATGAGTCAATTAATCTGAAATTATATATACATGTCAAAAGGATGACACCTGCTACATCTAGGCCTCTACCTCCACCTCCTGAAGTACTAGGTTAGCTTCCAAGGGACCTACACACCTCGTTAGGTCCTAATTGTAGGGGTATGGCAATATGGATCAGTGAACATGATCCAAATTGTCCTATAAATGTTACTATTCCGGAGGATGCTGTAGGTCAATCATATGATAACAATATATTTATACAAGTTTTGCATACATATTAATGCATACATAATACAATTTTTGCATACGTATTAATGCATATGTATTAATGCAGGTCAATCACATGATAACAATCTATTTATACATGATATTTTGGAGTTGTTTCATTATGATTAGCTGAATACATCTATGATAGAGCTGTGGATATGGTGAGATCTTATTTATAAATCCATATACCTTGTTTTATATATAGTGATCTAGTTTCTTATATATTAATGCATACGTAATACATGTTTTGCAGCCACTTACAAACGATATGTACAGATTTTGCATTTTGCCATGTGGGATTTTTGGTTCCATCTTTGATTAGTCTTGTAGATATAGACCCTTCTTCACTTACCGCATACTGCTCTGTTGCTTTTAAATATTTTGGTAAAAAAAAGAAGACGATGACAATAGCTCCATTCAATGTCGAGTAAGTTTACTTTGCTTATAATTTGGACTTAAGAAAATTACATTTTTATTGTGTATTTTGAGTTATTAACTTTAAACTTTCTTACTTGTAGTGGTAGGCATTGGGAGTTACTAGTTATTATACCCAAGACCTTCATTGTCTATTATCTAGATCCTACGGGGAAGGAATTGAATACATTATATGGACACCCAATGAAAATGCCATTATTCCCGTGAGAAATATTTCTTATTTTTATACCCATTAACATCTGTTATGACGATACTATTTAATTACGCAATTTAATGTGTTACATTAACATGTAGGGGTTTACATGAGTTCAAAAAAGTTGGAAGAAAGGTCCCCAAGAAAAAGAACCAACCACTAATTTGTGAGAATGTGAAGTAATTTCCCGACTCCAATGTATATATTGTTTATGTGAATTGTGCTTATTTTATTTTTGAATATTTTTTATGTTTCAATTTATAGTGTGCTACGCAAGACAACGGTTGGGCATGTGCATACTATGTGATGCGATTTATAGACCTAATCATCAAACATGCCGCAATGGAAATCGATACTATATATCAGGTATTATATATAGTCTTATTAGATAATATGAAATATATCAATATTATTATATATTATTAATTATATATATACATCATTCTCATTGATAGTGTTTAAAATTGACTTCAGTATAGGTGGAAAGTTATTAGATATACATACTATGTATACGAGGGAAGACTAAGATGATGTAAGAGAACAATGGGGAAAAACCCTGCAAGTAGTGGGAATTTTTAAATATAAGTGGGACAGTGATGACGATAATGACGATGATGAATAAAGAATGATATTCTAAACTTTGTTCTCATAATTATTTTTGTGTGAATGCGAATGAATTTTTATGAATTGTCATATGTGTGAATGTAAAAATGATTAGTACATGAATGTTTCTACATGTGTCTAAATGTGAAAAGAGATGAGATGAATGGAACTGCATGTTACTAAATGTGTGTGAAAATGGAGGAATTTGAAATGGAACTACTGGTTTCTACATGTGTGTGATGAAAAATAATATGAATTAAATGTGATTATACATGTGATCATAAATTGTCATGCATCTTGTTAATTTTGTAGGTTTGAGGCCTGTTGTTGGATGATATCAATGGATGATGTAAACCTGCAGTTCAGAACTGAACTATAGGTTCTACATCCTATTGACCAGCCATACAGTAGGCCTGCAAACTATTAAGAAAAAAAATCAGAACATAGGCATTGATTATTTGTATAAAGCCGACAACAAGGACTTACATCGTCGGTTATTAGCAAAAAACTAACATCTTTGTCCCTTATTGGCGTCGGTTATCCGTAAAAATCGACGCCTATTGTGGCCAGGTACAACAGTCATGCTAGGAAGCACAACCATGGTGGCAGGGATATGGCATCATTTATTAGTATGAAACCGACGTCTTTATCTGGATATAGTGTCAGTTATATATAAAAACCGACACTGATGATGCCCTTGCTGGCACTTTATTGGTGGCGGAAAGGGTAATGGTTTCGTTTTTTGTTTAATAACCGACATCTTTAACCAAGATATAGTGTCAATTTTCTTTAATAACTGATGCTTATAGTTCCCTTTCTGGCACGTTTTTGGTGGCGGGAAGGGTTATGGCATCGGTTAGGAAACTCACGCTTAAGGTGTCGACTTTTAGCGGCACCCACTTGGGTGTCGCTTGCAAACCGACGCCATAGGCCTTAAATAACTGACGCCAAAGGCCATTTCTTTAGTAGTTCCTTTTAAGATCATTTTATCCGAGGCCTCAAGTCCTGAGACATTACACCAGGTTCTAGTGCAATAGTAGGAATCTGATGTTTGGAGACCATCATCCAGTTGTTGAGAAGTGGTAGTGATCACCAAGGGGACGCGATCCTTGAAGCTATTGGATCAGGTGTCTTGGGCGAAGGAGGAAAGTGAGCCTAGGTTATACTCATGCTCAGTTATAGGAGGTTAGGAACCAAGGTGGAAGATGCTAGCATTGGAGGTGGTGTGTTTGTAGCTTAGACTAAGTCTGCATCTGTGGCTGCATGAAGAAAGGTGCCTCAGGCTTGGACAAGGGTGTGTGAGGTAGAGCCTGGCCGGATTGGTCCCAGACTGACTGGTTTAGAGTGAAACCAAGCCCTAACTCGCGACCACTAAACCGGATGGAAAGTAGGCCCCTAGTGGTGTGTCCCAATAAGAGGATTCCACATATCCCAAGACCAAGGCAAACTACTAATATTAATATATCTTCCAAAAATCATGGTAAATGCAAGGATTGTCCAAAAATAGAAAAAATATATATCAAATCAATCAAGTAATGAGGAGGAATGTGAATACAATACAATTGTCACCTACTTCTAATAATAGTTCTAAAAATTAGACATGTACATTATTAAGAGATGATTAAAGCATATAAACCCTAGTTTTTGATGAATAGATCATTAATTCGATAAAAACGTTTAGCTTGCCATATTAACTAATATTGTTGAATAAAATGATAAATAAAAATGGCGATGAACTAGGGTTTTCTAAATTGAATGACCATATACATGATGAACTAGGGTTTTGAACTAAAGATCATAAGATATGATTATCTTAGTGCACATAATATGATCTAGGTATTCAGAACAAAAGAATATGGTAGATCTGATAATTTGGATTTCACCTAAGTCTAAAATGGGTTTTCAACTCTATAGAATCAGGGTGTAATCGAATTAGGGCTTGTATGATTATTCCTTATCCTACCCAAAGTCAATCATAAACCTCATATTAGGACCTGAGTAGGTTTTAATATGGATAATGTGATAGTGACACTTTAGGATTTACACTCATGGAGATGAATGTTGAATTGCATTGATTCATCTTTAATTGCTTGAGTGGATAATATACTCAAAGTACTTGAAGTATGGTTGCATGATTGCATGGTTCTACATTGAGGTACAAGGTTACGATTATGACTAATCGCATTATTGATTGTCTGTGTTTGTCAAGGATTTCTCGAAGATTTTTGAAATAAATTGTTGGATGTTTATTTACATTCAATTGAATTATAATGCCATTATTAGTATCACATAAAGTAAGATTATGTGAAGAAAATGCAAATCAATATTTGTAAGTAATTGATTGATCACATTTTTATGTACTTTCTCAATTTTTCGTGCACCCTACATAATCAGTATATTAATAAATTGATCCACATTTTATTTCATGCAATTTTAGGTAAATGGAAGATATGAATATATCGATCAACTAGCAGAAATCACCTGAAGAAATTTAAGCTAAGTAGAGGGTTAATTAGATATTTTTTCTCATATGTAATAATCTCATGTTGAATATTCGAGTAACTCCTTAGAGGATGATCTTGTAGTCAATATTTGTGAAAGAATGAAAATTATTTTCTATTATCTGTTATTTGTTAAAATCTAAATCTTGGGAACTCTAGGTAATAGCTCTCAACTTTAAGGTCCTTTCTTTATTCTGGGATGCTAAAAGTTGATGTCATTATACTAAGGAATCTAGATCACATCAGTGTTCCAAACATATACTTAGGAACTTTAAATTCTTGTGAGAGATCATACAATGAGGAAATTTAATTATTTAAAGAGTACCAACTAAAACCAATGTTGTGAACTGTTAACAAAAGCAACTTTCACATTGGAAACAAGATGGTAATGTTAGATCACTAGAAATATATTCATGGGTGATATTCTCTAAGTTCAAGTGGGATTCTATTGGTATGTATGCCCAGAGATCCAGTCATATGATGATTATAATGTGACATCATGTAATTGATTTGATTAATAATAAAGGCAATTCCGTCTATTATGTTTGTTCAATTATAAGTTGGTTATATACATAATAGATGTCAAAAGAATGATGTTACTCGATGACATATATTTTTTGGTTGAGGACCTGAACAACGAGATCATATGTATGAATTATGTCCCGAGTCTGATATTATTATGGATGCTAAATATACAACCAAAATACAGAAGACTAGAATGTGTGCTAACTAATGGCAGAGTCTCATTAGACATGATATTGGATATCTAGTCAAACACTTAAGTATTTATTTGAGAACAATGTATCACACAGACCCACCTTATGAGTTATACATGGAACCATTAAATGGTAGTTAGAATCATCTCTCAAATTTATATTAGTGATTGTGTTTTTTAGGCTGAATCCCTACATGCATCACATGTTATTCAATGAACTTGGACACCATTTGTGCGACCTTGATTAATTATTGCTACGAAGGTGATTCTTGGTTATGTTGTGATACATGGGGATCGACTACAAGTGAAGTAGATGGTGTGTTTCCCTCCCTCCAGAATTGATATCATTGCCACTTGATAAATGAGACTAAGAAATACATGACCATTCTCATGTGAGTCAATGTGTGATGATGAGCTCGTGCACATCTCAATTGTCTACTCTAGTTCAAGAAACATAGAATTTTTATTAAGAGGATGATGAGTGCATCATATTCAAATTTTATATATGAGATGAATGAACTATATAATCACAATAACACTGATCATAAATATAGGTTGAAATTGTTCTTCAAATTTCCAATTACTTGGTTAGGAATTATGTGTTTCTAGATATCATCCATTTCGTGTGATGTCCTAATCTAGTTATGGAGATTCACTTCCGCAGTAATTTGGGTTCATGTAGGGTCACAAACATAGGATGCACTCCAAAGAGTAGTTTAATCATGGAGAAGATTAAATTTGGTTACTAAATTTTTTAGGCAATCAAAATGAATAATACTGGTTGTTAGTCATCCAACTGGAGTATCCTATCGAAGGAATAATGTGACAATTGACCAACTAGAGTGTCCAATCAACCGACTAGACTATACTGACTGTAGTCAATGGAACTAGGTATTCGACCATTTAGATTTTCAATCCATTAACTGATCAAAGTTGGCAATTGGCAGTCAGAGTAGCTAGTCGGACGATTGGAATGTCTAATCAATTTATTGAGTTGAATTGACAAGTTCTAATGAGTCCAAGAGTTTAATGTTGGCCAAAATCACACACATTAAAACTAGTGTTATTGTGTCACTGACTCTATTGGCCATTCGATCGACTGGTAGTGTGCGGTGATCGTTCATCTATGAAATCTAACTCTTCATCTCCCAAGGGTTTGTAAAACACTGACCTAGTCACTCCTATATAAACAAGCATGGCCAAGGCTCTCAACGCACACCTACACTTCACTTCCTACAACTGTGGTAATGAGAGAGCCCAAGCCATCTTACCTGTGAAAGGGAGAGATAAAAAGTGAGAAGAATTCTAGCATGTTGACAAAGAAAGAAAAAAATCCTTACCCTCGGCTTGGAATGTGCAACATGGAGTTCCCAGTGGTTTATGTGGATTACATAGATGTGTGGATGCCTTTGCTTCTACGTTAGGCGGATGTCGTCAAACACCATTTGTGAGTTCTACACTAGAAGGATGATGTTTGTGCCACCCATGTGTTGCTTAAGAAGGAAACATATCATCATTCAAGAATAGTTGATGGATTGTCTCCAAGAGAAGGTACATCTTGCACACTCTTTCCTTATATATCATTTTTTATGAATTATACTAGTTAGGAAATATGGGCAGAAAATTTTCATCTTGAGTTCCATCTTTGTCTCCATATTTACCTACAACTCCTTATGCCCTAGATATGGCCAACCTCTACCACGTATTGCTAACCCCTTCTGCACCTTCTATGGGTGAACAAACCTCAACAAGGATTTCTATTAGAAAAAGCACGACTCACCTGCCTGGGTGAACCACATCTCCTCTAATTCTTGTGAAGATTCGAATGCTACTGCCTCAAGTTCAACTCATCCCACAACGGAGAAGATTTAATTAGAGTTTGAAAAACTTCTCCAGACACATCTATCCTTGAAAACACTTGCTCTCATTTTTTTTGAGAAAATTGGTGAATCATTCATCCCATCACCAAGGTTCAAACTCACAAATCTTAATCTTACAACATACTCTTACAATTGGGGTTCCACTTAATTTTAGGAGGTTCTATTCTTTATTTCCATCTACTGCCACTTATGGTAAAAATAAATGGGTTATCAACTCAAGATCATCATCTCATATTTCTGGCTATTATCTAAAACAACTCGAGTCCCTCCTGTAACAGTAGCTGATGAGATTCAGTTTGCGGTACATGGAATTGGAACTATATATCTATCTACAAATCTACCATTAAAATTTGTCTTATATGTTGCAAAATTTCCACTGAATATGTTATTTGTCAATTAATTGTGAAGTGCCTTCAATACTCAATCACTTTTGATCTTGAGGGTTGTGTGTTTCAGGTTCTCCAAATGAGGAAGATAATTTCTTTGAACCATGAAGGACCTGATGGAGTGTATTACCTAGATGTGCTACAATCTGCTGCTACTCTTCTAGCTTATTCTATGTTGGTTTACAAGGGCATTACCATCTAGGACATAATTCTCATCTAATACTTAGATTCCTATTTCCTAATATTTATAATAAATAATTTTTTGTATGAATCTTCTCCATTTGGGAAAAAGACTGGAGCTATTATTTATAAGAATAAAGAAATTGGTTCTAAAAGTATTTTCATATTTCTCATTTTGATAATCTCGGGACCAGTTCTATTACTACCATTTCTGGATTTTGCTATATTATGTTTTCTATTGATGAATATTCTAGGGAAACTTGGTTTTTTATTTAGAAGGACCACATTAATATTTTAAACACTATCACCACCTTTCTTATTGAAATCCAAACCCATTTCAATACAAATAAAATCATGCAAACTGATAATGCCTTAGAATTTGTGCAAGATGTAGTGGATTTTTTCTACATTGTTCTTAGTATCATTCATCAAACTTCTTGTTCTTACACACCATAAAGAAATTTTGTGGAAGAGAGGAAAATTTTTCGTCTTCTAGAAGTAGCACACATCATTATTCTTCACTATCGCGTTCCTAAACATTTTTGTCCTAAATTGTTTATATTATGTGCTACTTAATTATCTATATACCTTCTTTTGTGTTCCATAATCGAATCCCCTTTTCTCATATGTATCATGATGGATCTTTGTTTTATTTACCTCCTGTCATCTTAGGTGGAACTTTGTTTGTTAAGAATATATAGCCTAGGATATCTAAACTTGACTCATCTCAAATGTTGTGTTTCTAGGATATCAAAGAACACGGAAGATATCAGTGTTATGCACCTATCAAATGATAATAGTTTGCTAGTGCATATGTTGTCTTTTTGGACACATGCCATTCTACTCTAACCAGGGTCTGCTTCATCGAGTGATTTTTTGGATCCTACTCCTCTTATAGAGGTAGTAGAACATGATCACAGTAAAGTAACGAAGATCTTCCTTATCCTTCAAAGGTGCACATGAGAAGAGCCAATGTTACAATCCCCTCTCTAGACCCTCAAAAACCAATTCCTCCCTCCTCTACAAATCACAACACCTCTCAATTAATCTCTGACGTACATGTTCCTATTAGTCAAAGGACAGGTGTTCATTCTTGAATTCCACATACGATTGGTAATTTCTACTCTACCACTAGTCATGGTGCTATCTTTTCTTGTTAGACCATTGCTCTCTCTCTTTATTCTATATCAAAACTTCTACAAAAGCTCTATTGTTTCGATACTAACTATTACCTGGCATCAAGCTATGGAATTGAAATGGCTTCCCTTTGTGATTGCAAGACATGAGAACTCATTGATCGTCCTGAAAACCATCCTACTGTTGGCTATAGTTTAATTTTATTATTAAATATTGTCTAGATGGGTCGATTAAATTACTAAATTCTCATTTAGTATAAAATTGTTATACTCATACCAAGATGGTTTACTACTTTGAAACTTTTTTTCATGTTACCACTTAATATTGTACGTGTGTTTATATTTGTTGTTGTGAACCATGATTGGCCTCTTTTTCAACTTGAATAAAAATGCCTTCCAATATGGTGACTTACATGAGGAAGTCTTCATGGAGCAACCACCTAGTTTTGTTACTAAGGTGAGTGTTCCAAAGGCTGTAGACTCAAGAAGGGGATATATGGACTAAAGGAAAGCCCACCAACATGGTTTGACAAATTGAGCCAGTTTCTTGTAAAGTTCCAATCTCGGCACTCATGTTTATTAAAAAGATCAGTTATGGGTTGGTTATTCTTATTGTCTATGTGGATGATATAATTTTATCTGGTAATGATTATGAAGTTATTACAACTACCAAAAGATATCTAGAACAACACTTTGTTACTAAAGATCTAGACAAACTATAATACTTATTGGAAATTGAAGTTTCCAAATCATCGTCTGGTATATCTTACACAACACAAATATGTTCTAGCTCTTCAGAAAAAATTAGAATGCTTGATTATAAACCTTATAGCACCCTTATAGATCCCAATACCAAATGGGATGACGAATTTTCACCTCCTTATATTAATAACCACAAAAACAGAAAATTGGTTGGTCAAATTTTCTAATTTTACTATGACTAGAGCTGATATTAATATTGTTTTTGAACTTGTTAGTAGGTGTCCAGATAAATGTAAACAATGTTATTGGGATGCTATCTTTCATATGTTATAATATTTTAAAAATTCTCCAGCAAAAGGATTATGGTGTGGTAAACATGGGCATTGTAAACTCATTGGATACTCTAGATGGGATTATGTCGGTAGAAGATATGATAGGAAATCAACCTTTAGACACTATACTTTTTTTGGAGGGAATCTAGTTACATGATGCAATGAGAAGCAAATAGTTGTTGCTTGGTCTAGTGTTGAAGCTATGGCTCATACTTCTTGTAAATTAATGTGGGCCTAATGACTTTTCAAGGAATTTGATATTTCTAATTCTTCCACTATTCCAATGCACCATGACAATGAAGTCTCCATTTTTATGTCCAACTATCCCACCTTTCATAAATGGACAAAGCATATCAAGGTGGATTTCCACTTTGTTCACTAATATGGTTTGTATAAGCACATCTGAACTCCTTACCTCCCAACTAAAGATCAAGTTGCTGACATCATTACCAAGATACTTCCCAAGACTGACTTTTCCACACTAGTGGACTAGTTGGGCATGCTTGGCATCTATTACTCCATCATGATGGAAAACATTAGTATATATGCATAATTCTTTATGTTTTCATGTGCTTTAGACTTGTCTTGTTTTTAGCTTTTCTTTTATCCCATATTTCCAAATTATGCTTATGATTTACTCTCTTATTGTATAAAAGGGAATGCATTGTATTTATCTTTGATATATAAAATAAAGGTTTTCTTATTATGTAAGGTCAAAGAGGGCATCTTGAATGACATCATGGAAGAACTTAAAGCCTGGGCGAGTGCGACACTACACCATGTGATCTCCAAAAGAATCACGATCGATAGAATGATAAATAGGGAAACACTTGTTTCCTGGATACGGAGGGACTATCAACCAATAGTGTAAAATGCCACAGTACTCAACAAGTGTCATATAAAACCAATGCCATCAATAGTAATACCAAGAAAAATGCCTAGCGCATGGTCAATATGTAGCGAAGCTAGAACAACCACTTGTCATTGAGCCAACTTTAAAGACTTGAAGTTCTAGAAGACCATGTTGTAGTAGGAGTCCTCCAGAAGAAATGATGTCTTTAGGGGAGTAAGAATTAATACCTGATAGATTGGACCAGTAGAAGGAGGGTAGAATCTTTCAAATGGAAGCATAGTTAGTGTCAAAAATATCACCAAATGGAATGGAACCAACCTCACAAAGAATACAATTTTGAAGCTTTTTGGGTGAACCCATGAAGCAATATAGGCACAACTTCCCACATCTTGGGAATTTGTAATACTCAACCCCCAAGAAGAATAGGAAATGTGGCAAGACACCAATGCAGATCACCAAAACCTTGACCTTCACCAACAATAATGTGTGAAAGGTAACAAAGAAGTCCACCATCAAAGTCTTTAAAGGATGAAGAAACAAATCTAGGTGGTGTTCATCAGAGAGAAAACAACCACTATAGAATTCCAAAACATGACCTAATGATGATAAGTTCATTTTGAAGATCATTAAGTGAGACAAGGCGGTCCATCATAGCCAAATATTTGGCCACATGCTTCCTTAATAAATCCAAACAAAAACTAGGATCAATGGAAAATGGGACACCAAGAAGATTCACACCCTACATAGGCTAAGAAATGTTAGAAGGAAATACAACATGGAGCTCTACTTGGGTCTTCAGAAGGCAAAGATTTTTCTTTTGATAATATTGAGATGAAATCCAAAATATGGACCCAGTTCTTCTAAGAGATAAGTCCCTAGACACTTCAAAAATATAATCAGTGAGAGTTCCATCATATAGGTAGATATATAATAAGTTAAGGTTTCATGTCTCCTTTATTATAAGATCAAGGGATGAAGAGACAACAATAAGCAAAGTGACCCAAGTGGGTCACCTTGTTGGACCCCTACAGAAGACCAAATAGACTAACCCATATCCAATTGAAGATGAGAAAGTAAATAATATCATAACAAACCCAACATGCAATAGCTAGGTAGTGGAATCCAACTTTGCAAAAGTGTTGGATCTATCAATAATCATTAAGGCATTGGATAAGTCCACACTAGCCAATATGTGTGTATGAAAATGTCATGGACAATTAAGAAACATTACAAGTATGTCGTGGATTCATATATGCAATCAATCTGAGAAATCATTATGTGACATAAGAAATTATAGTAGTATTGATCCAAAATGAATAAAAAAAACAAAATAACAAAAACCTAAAGAAGGATGGATCATATGATAATAAAGTAAGTAAGCAAGAAAATAGTTCAAACATTAATGAGTGATATGAACTATGAAACTCGCATGGATAAATGATATAGAAATATTCTTATAGTAAAATGAGATGTACATCATGAAGTCATAAGATTTCATTTTTATTTCAATCCTTATATCCATGCCACCAAAGTCGATGAGATTGTAACACGAAATTATTCCAAAGAATCAAAATACTAATAATAAAAGAAGTAGTAAGTGAAAATATGTATAAAAGTAGGGGCCAACTACATGGGGTAAGATGAGATTTAAGCCCCCCTACAAATCTAAAAATCTTGTAAATAAACATATATCATAGACAAATACTTTACATATTTATTTTATATACATATGAAAATGTAAAGTCCTGGTTGAGTTGGTATATGTGTTTCACATTTAACAAATGGCTTTGGTTCAAATCCCACTGACAATATATTTTTTATAGTTTCTTTTAATTTAGCCACTTGGATATTCTTTTTGACTAAGAGGTGAAATAGGGGTGCCATATGCTCGCTTGGTGGTGGTGAGAGAAACTTTCCTGGGGACATTTATGGATTAGGTTGTGTTGGCATGTCTTCCCTTCTCTGTTAGTTTCACCAACATGTGTGTCGATGGTATCGATATATGATGTTCTTTATCAATTTTTGGCAGCATGTTAGCTTGTGTCTAGGACTCTATTGGAGCAATTGACAATCCTATCAGCGCCACTGACTTTCTATAGACTTTGTTTGTCTGAGATTCGCTGCCACTGACACTCTTATGGGTGGTAATGAAATTTGGTGGATTTTCCAACCACTAACACTATTGTCTATGGTACCGACACTAAATGTGCTTGCACAACAAACAAAAACATCAAGGTACCTTACATAAGTTCAAAATTCAACTAGACAAATACAAAATATAACTAATGAAAAATCCAAAAAATGTAAATGATAGAAATAAATTTGTGTTTTCTCTCCAAGATGTGTTAGCTAAAGATTGTGGCTGAGAGGAGCCCTCTCTATCTAGGGCTAGCACTCTGACCTCTCTCTAGTTCTTCACGGCGGCCGCCACTGGGGGGAGGGGGTGTTCTCCTTGAAGCCTCCCTCCCCCTGGCCCCCAGCCACTAAAGGCTAGGTATGAGGTAAGCAACGTCTTCTCTGGAGGGTCTTGGAGCCGGCGACCAGTCGTTTGATTCCTCATCTTCTCGGGGCCATAGTAGAAGTGATGCGCCACAGGGTTCAACTCAGACTGGTGGATCGGAGTATCAGCCTTGCCAAATCCACTCCATCCAAGCATGATGGATGGATAGGAACTGATCCTAGTTCGGTTTGTGGACCTTTGTGCTGCGGCTCCAGCGCTGGTGATGCTAGGGGCGCTCCGCGCCACCTTCCTCACCCGCACCTCCTATCCAGTGGACGAGGATCCTATTTGGCCTCGACTGGACCTTGCTTTGGCACCTTTTGGCGATGGGTGGCGTCAATCTCTTGGAGGGGAGTCATTCCTCGACTACTGTGCGGCTACTACCCCCCACCGGATGCTCTGCTTAGACGGCTCTACCACCTTCCTGGTTTCCCTGGCGGCTCCCTCGGTAGCCTGGCCCTCGCCTGGCGGTTGGCTTGAGACCTTGGTGGCATCGTGCCCTGGTCTAGCCACCCTGTGGTGGCTCCACCATTTTCCTGGTGCTCGTGGCTCCTCGGCGCTGCTGTTTGTGGTTCTTGTGGTTGTTGCTCCGCGGGGGTCTTCTCTTCTCCGTGCGGACCTGGCTCGTGGTCCGTCGCTTCGTGTGTGAGGCCCCTGGTGCTCTCCTAGGCAGTCTGGTGTCTTAGCAGTCGTGTACTCTCTCCGTTCACACTGAGGTTCACCGCTGACTGAAGGGCCGTTGAGTTGCTGTCATGCGACAATGGGTGTTTCCCCCACTCTATCGTTGTGTGACGCTCTAAGGGTGTTTTTTGGAGTGTCTATGTGCAATTAGCTACTTGGAGCATCTTCCTCAGCGTGATGGTTTGATGCTATGTATACAACATCTACCGAAGTTCAAGGACCTGGCAGGTCACTTCTTGGTTGTTGGTTGCTATGCTAACAATAGTTAATGGCGTCCATGACATGGTGTTCATTGGTTTGCGTATGTGCAAACAAGCATTTTCCAGCACGCCTCTCTGGACGTGGTGCTACAGCTGATCCAGGAGTTGGGGTTGAAGATGCTGTTTGATCCGCCTCCTCTTCTTACATTTTGTGGGTGTTCTTAATGCTAGTAAAGAGAGGCCTCAGTGGTCTCCAACCTCAGATTCCCCTGGTCTCTGTTCTGCTTCAGTGTTTGGTTCTATTTCTCTATTGGTCGAGCCTCGTGTTTCCTTCTGCAATTGATTTGGACTTTGTTCGAATCCTAGATCTTGATCGCAGCCTAGGAGTAAAGTGCAGAAATCGAAGCTCCGGAGATCTCTTCTTGATGGGGCATGGCCTACCTTCTTGGCTTTAGTGCTCATACTTTGTGGTTGGGCCTTTTCCTATTGAGCGCCTGGCCTGCATCAGCCTATGTATCCTTAGCTTGAGATGTTCAGGATTCGTGTCTTCTTGATGCTTAGTCTTAGGTCTTTAGTTTTCTTTTGTTCCTTAACCATTAGCATGTTGGTTTCAAGGCTTTTGTTTTTGTTGGGAATGGAGTTGCTCCTGCGTGAGCATGTTTTCCATTTGCAGGTTTTGTTTCAGGGGTCCTTTGTATAGTGCCTAAAGTTTTTGGTTTTCAATATAGCAACAGGATTTTTAGCCGACCAAGAAAAAATTGTGTTTTCTCCCATAAGATCCCTTGCTTAATGTCCTACACTCTTAAGATTAGATTATATAGGATGGCTATGAAGACTCATTTGATAGTCTAAACTACACTCTATTATCATCTATACCCTAAATTCAAGTAGCCTCTACCCATGGCAATGATCACATAGGTCAAGTATCCTCTACCCATGGACATGATCACAATAGTTGTAACTTGGAATGACCTTCGTAACAACACCTCACATCTCATCCATATCAATGAAAAAAAAGTCAATTCCATTGATGAATTTGTCGAATTTGACTAAAACATCCTCACATACCCCATAAGGCCTCAAAATTGATAGATCTGCCAATTGGATTATCATTGACAACCTTCTTGTAAACTGTGACTGCTCCACTGTGAAGTAGAACCTTCATATGTTCTTGTTTTGATGGAATCACCTTTTCTTGAACTGTGGCATGGACATAACAATGGTGGAACCTTGATGTCCCTTAACTTGTAAACTTAGAAAAAATGGGGTGTCCTTGTTGCTTTTTGAAGGCAATGTATTGACTGAAGTGCATGTGTGATAATAACGACATGGTGTTCTACATCCCCATGATTTTCTGTATGGGCTACAGGGAAACATAACAATTGGCACATACAACCATTTTTACTCTAGAGCATGTTGATCTCATAACTCCTCAGTAACTTTCTCTATTTCCTTGAATATACAAACAAAATTTACTTGATGATGTTAATGAGTTGTCCATACATTCCCACAAAATCCTTGTTGCATGGGATTCTTATGGATGCCACCTCCATTGCTAATTGAGAGATTTGATTTACAATACTACATATCTAAACCACTTGATTTTGTTATATCCTTTTTTGCATGGTCCATTAAGGCCATGTCGTGACTCACAAGTCTGCCCAACATGTCTTCAATCATATCTATTTTTTGGACCACTATCCTTTTGATATTTCTAACACAATTACATGCACTCCTCTTTACCTCGAGATGAGGTTTTAGATTTCAAATCAAGCCTCTTTTTGAGTTTGTCCATTTTCTCTTTGGGTTCTATGAATTTCTTTGATTCCATAGCATTTTTAATTGTTATTAGTGATTCTCTCTTCTCCACCCCCATGATTTATTCTTGGGCACATTCTTCAAAGTTTCATGACATCATGTGTCCTTGTTGTTTAGGGAAAAAAAAGCTCCTTTGCTATGAATACTAGTCCTAGATCCTTTGTATAGTCCATAATAGAATGTCTTCGCCTACCCATAAAGATCTTTGATTATGAGGGACCTTTTTGAGCATATTTTGAAATATCTCCCACGCTTATGAATATGAATCCTCTGCGTGTTTCTTGAAATTAACAATTTTTCCCATCAGTTCATTCATCTATTGTGGTACGAAATATTTCTTAAAGAACAAACATATCATATCTTCCCATATTTGTATGGATTTTGGAGGTAGACAAAGGAATCACACCTTGTATTTATCCAATAATGAACTTGAGAACAACTTTTGATATATCATCATGGTTGAAACCATGTCTAGCTTCAGCATGTTGCATCTTTTCACAAAACCGATTATGTTTTCCATTGGGTACTCGATGTTGTGGCTTGAAATGACTATGATTTGACTAATGTCACCAATTCAAGATCTATATTGTACCTATCCACATTAACTACTTGACATTTGATTGGACCTAATTGAGTTGTGGATGAAGATGCCTAAATCTTCTCCTAGCCCTTTTGTTCCTTAATTCCTTCCGTAACACGATCTTTGTTGCTTGCGTTGATGTTGATTGCTTTTTCTTGAGCTAGATGTGGTGCTGGATTTTTGCTGAGATTCTTAGCTGAGGCTCCAAACTCTCACGCATTGCAAAAAATCGCTTCCAGATCCACACATGTTGGAGTACATTCTCCATAATTCATAGTTCAAGTGTGAATCATATACTAGTACATGAGAATGTGAATTGGAAATGTGAGATATTGAGTACTAATGATCTTACAAAAGAGAAAAAATTCAATTATATTCTTGTTTAAAGGAAAGACTGAAAATAAATTAAAGAAAAAGGAACGGTCTAGAGTGGACAGTCACAACACTTGCAGTGCTAGTGTTATCGTTCCCTTGCAACGATGCCAAAAACATGACATGCTAGAATCTTGGATGTAAAATGAAAGTGCACATGTCATGAATACAGGTCTGTGAGGCCCAAGTGTTGACTCAGGGAAACATTTGCTAGTGAATACTACTAACTGTAATCTATTTTGCTAAGCCTAGAAAATAATGGTTGAGTGGTTGTTTTAAAGTAAGATAAATGAATTAAAAATTACATTACTATGATCAAGAATGGATGGACTCCTCAGGACCGTGGTTTCACCATGGCATGGATTACATTTAAATTCCATTTCATTAATAATTATTCCCCCTCAACTTTATACTAAAGACCTATATCAAGTATTAACAACTTCCAGAGCATAAATATGCTACCTAGACTAAAAAACCCCACTTGTGCATTATTGATATCTCTAGGTTTTTCTACCGCATCCGTAGGCCCTATCCTAAAGAACAATACAAGATGCTTGAATCAATAATTTTTCCAAACCCTAATCCCTCTCCTAAAGCAATTAGAGGTCTACAATATTGATTATGGTGATCAAGCATAAACAATTTGGTAAGAGATCATAGATTCACTTCTACAATGAATAAAATAGATTATTAAATCATAACACTTGAATATAAAGAAATACCAAGATACTCCCAGGTTGTATGAAATATAGGGTTTAGTTCCACATGATTTCTATCACCATAAAAAGTTAGGTATAGGAAGAGGGATAAAATAGGCCAAAAATTAGAAGACACGTTGTAGAAACCCCTAGGGAATTCGTCTCGGCAATCCCCTCTAAGATACACCTTGATCTACATTGTTCCAACAGCAAATCTTCCCTATTGATCTGTCCAGATCTTCTAGTCAATGAATATCTCCTTCATCTCCTCCTCTCCCAACTTCTTACTCTATTTCAACATAATAGAACATGATCCCTCCTTTTGGCTGCATGAAGTCATGCAATTTTCTTAGTATGGCTATCTAGGGTTAATAGCCCTATATAAAAATGCAACAAATACATTGGTAATTAAATCCTAGAATTTGTATGATATGTCAATAACATTATATATAGCCTTATGTGGAACTAATACATCAATTTTACACACAAAACACATGTTACACAAAAATGACTCTTAATACATGGTTTATAACCCTAATATGATTAATGAATTTAACCTAAGGTTAATTTATGCACAAATTCTATGAAAAAATGTTCATATAATTTAAAATAATATGGAATACAATATGATTCATTTAAATCCAAGTTGAAAAGAAAATAAATGTTGGATATATAATAGTCACTATGAAAAACCCTAAAAGAATTCATGACTAGGGATGACAATGAGAATCTAATGCAAGTCATATGTGATCTTGTCCTAATCAAGGGGTGACCAAGATTAGAGTGGTCTAATGAATGTGATGATTACTTTATCTTATTTAGGTATGATTTACCTCTTACTTGGCCTACTACACAATATTCTTGTATTGTATGTGTACAAAACACTTGGCATATGATATTGGTTGAAATAATTGTTCTTGTATGTTAACTTTCTTGATTATTTGTACATATAGTTTTGAACACATGAAACATAAGATAAATAATTCATTGTATGATAGCATTAAATCTCTTTGATAAAATATTGCATTGACTAAAGTACTAAATCTCTATGGCAGAATATCACATGTGAGCATTGAATCTCTTTGGTAGAATAATGCATTTATGAAAGTACTTAATCTCATTGGTAGAATAGTACATATAAGCACTAAATATCTTTGGTTGAATAGTGTATTTGGTTTATCAACTTTACATATTATGGAAAGTCATGATAAAATATTTGTTCTTTTTTGTAATTAATGTCATTTGTACATATATGTTTTTCTCATACATATTACTACCATGTTTCAATTTTACCTTTATTACCAAGTCATAGAATGAACGAGTTATATAAAATCATGTTGTGTACACATCATAATATACTTTAGTATATTGTGCTGACGTGTACCACTTGTACTCTCTTTTCTAGGTGATGTTTTTGTAAGATCTTGAAGACCTTAATAGTTGAGTGTTGTGAGCCCAACAGATGAAAAGGTGAACCAATTGTATAAAGATCTTGATGTAGAATGTAATATGTGCATATGTAGAAGTTTACTATTCAATATTTAATCTCAAATGTTATAATAATTCATTTTTTAATTATATGTTGAGTGGTGAGATTTATGTATGGTTTTTTCTTGTTCATGTGGATGTACTGCAATCTTTTCCTCTTGACACCATTGATTTTCTTATTCTTGGCTTAGTTTGTGAGTTTGATTTGGGATCCTCACTGAGGTTAGGGTTTCAATTTGGATGTCACAACATGGTCAAGGCTTTGAAAATTTGGGGATGTCACTTGTGCTATCAGAGCATGAATAGTAGAAAAGCCTTGCATTTGCTCAATATGCAAGTGAAACTTAAATCAAACCCTGAACTTGTAAATATTTAGGGTTAGATTAGTTGTCTTTTAGAGACTAGATCTAACCTATCCTCTAGGTTAGAACCTAGATGTCTATGAACTAGGTCTAGACCAGTTCTTATTGTATAGTAGGTCTTGAGGTATCATTCTTTCCTCATAATGTGGCAGTATGGCATGTTGCATCATTTGGAGATCATGTGTATCTCAGGAAGATAAATCCTTGACATATGATGCATCTATGTTTTGGGTTGCTACAGTAGACTACAACATGTTCTCATCCTTTTCACTAGTGGCATGGCACTAGAAACTTTACCATGTGTGGGACACTCAATCTGTTTATTTGGTCTTGATTCCAATTGGATCGAGACTTGATAGTTTCTGTGACACTTGTTTTAGCTGGAAAAAAAATACATAATATTCTATTATATGTGTAAGTAAATTAAAAAAAAAAGTGTCTCTACACATGTGTGAGTAGGATGTAGTCAAGTAACCTAAGTGAAAGTGAATGACTCCATCTAGAAGAGAGAGTCATTCAAGATTAGATGTCAAAATCTTTGATAAAATATATGATAGATGGAAGAAATGAAATGTCTAGATCATATCATATAAGTTCTATATAATGAACTAAGGTGGTTTATCATAGTCTAAGTTGGGTCTGAGAATTTTGAGTTCAAGTTTGAGGATTTGACAAAAGACTTGATTATGTAAGTACATGCTCTTTCCATAAGGTAACATAAGATATGTTGAGATAAATATGTGAATCAACGTGATCCTCAAGATCTTTTACAAAGGAGAACCTCTGGTGTTGGGACCACATGTCAGGTAAACTCTGGAGAGAGAGAGAGATCCACATGGAGAAGGTGAGATAACACAACCTCTAAGATTGGAGAACTATGACTTAGATGTCTTATGGTATATCCTAAACTAGACTACTCCCGAGTGAATGAGTTGAGTCACTTTGTCAAGGTTTGTTAAACCTTAGATGTCCTTAAGAAGACCAAACCCTAGACTTGAGAGAGGATTATTTATAAATTTGAATATGAATATGAGAACCTACCATTTGGGTGAGGGTGAGAGTCCCAAGAGCATGGAGAAGGTAGCTATGATAGTTTCTATAAATATTTAAACTCATGTTTGTTGTTCTTTATAGGAATATGGATGTATTGAAGAGAGTGTTGGGTAAGAATATTTCATGGGTAGAGATATATGGAGAGAATTTCATATCATGTTTTGACTTGGTTTGTGCTTGAGTGACTAGGTTTTTGTAATATAGCTACCAGTATCAGCTAGGTAGACCTGAGAACCCACAACCAAAGAGGGAGGATAAAGTTATATCTTTTGATACTCATAGATTTGAGTGTGCTTAGAAAGACTAAGGATGACGATGCCCTCATGGTATGGGTCAAGATAACCTTAGTTTGACTAGATAAGATTTTAATATATGTTTGAGAAGACACTTACATAAGTTTGTTTTAAACAACAATGATATAATGTGTATATGACTACAAGCTAATTTTTAGAGGTGATATATGGGTAGGACATGATGGAAATTCTAGTAAGGTTTGATAGCTCACTATTTATATATGGCTAACTATATATATGAATAAACATTACATTATAAGTTTGATGAAATAAGTGATGAACTCACTAATAAAGTTTGTAATCTAATATCAGAGATGAATGAATCATATTAGTCATATACATTAAATGAGTTGTTAATGTCAGTGTTTGAAAAAGATGTTGAATATCATTTATTTTTAGCTCAATAGAATGCTAATGAGACCTTGATATGATCAATACAGTTAAAGTTGTTTAATTATAATGAACACCTAAAATGTAAAAACTAATGTTTGAATTTGGATGCTTGGGTGAAATGAGTATGAAATTCGTAAGTGAATGGCATGATATAACCTATGCTTCTAAATCCTATTTTTAATATAATGAGATGCTATTTCACCCTAAATACTTTACAAATTCTCATAGGAATGGTACATAAATGTTCTAGAAATATTTTTTTTGGAAATGATTCACCAATAGAGTGTCCTAGATGTGATGAATGATATTTTGTAACAAGATGATGGTTTAATTTCGAGGACAAAAATTCTTTTAAGATGTATATGATGGATTAGAAAGATTTCAACTTAATTTCAATGACAAGATTTCCGATAAGGTGTGTAGATGTGATGGAATGAACTTTTGAAGTATTTAGATATCTATTGAGATAAGATGATTCATGTACTTGAGTCATATTAAGAGTTCAAGTGTTTTAGTAATATGGATGTTAATTTATTGGATATCATGATTATTATCTTGAAGTTTATTCCTTTCTAAGGTATATGAATGAGAAGTCAAACAATTTATTCTTTGGCACCAAAATTGGATGGGATGTAGCCTTGATAATACTAAATCTATTGCTATAATTTCTTGATGTTCAATTAATCTTAGAAGAAAGCGATTTAAGTTTGAATTTGACAAACAATGTGTATCGTTGATGATCTATAAAATAAGTTAAAAATTCAAGGAATATGACACATCTTAGGTCTTGATCTAGGTTAGTGTAGCTAACTTCTGGCCCTAGATCCATCATTCAGTGGTCATCATCCCAGATGGGGAAGAGGACACAAATCAGTTTCAATATACATGGGGTTTTATTCCTTGTAGGCAATCTGGTAGTTGTCAAATATTCTTCAACCGTTTAGTGAGAATGCTGGTTTGGTGTGTCCTTCCATGATGCCATGTTTGGCATGGGCGTGGGGAGATGAGATTTGGACTCACCTCCTCATTGCAGACTATTTGACTCCTTGGGCTGGCAAATGACCAACATAAAAGAAAGAGAGAGAGAGAGAGAGAGAGAGAGAGTAAGCACCCACTGCTCTACCCCATCTCCATCAGTGTTCACTTAAGAAACAAGAAAGAAGGGAAAACTAGTAGAGATGATAATGGAGGTAGAGAGGAGATCAAAGGGAGATAACATAGATCAAAGGAAGAACATATTCTGAGGGAGTTCAATACATAAATTTGAGTGCTTTCCTGTGGAGATGTCCATGGACGACGACCTTCAATTTTTCAAGGAAGACGATGGAGTCTGGGGGGTTCTGGGAAAGGTCTTTCACCATGTTTATGATATATGGTGAGGCACCTATGCATAATGAAAAGCTTTCAGATGCTTCAGCTATGCGCGCAGGTATGCAAGGTGTTTTTCCCCATTTTTCTGCCACAACAACATCCTTGGTGGCAAGATGCCCCATCCAGCTAGTAGGAGCCACCATCGGTGAGCCAGAGTACCGACATCATAGTTTCTGAGCTAACAAAGTCAGAGCCGGTGTTTTATAATGACACAAAGGGTTGAGGAGAACACAATTCCATGTCATCCTTCATGCATGTGGTGGTGCTCTTGGCTTGTAATGAAATAGAGAACTGGTCATCTGTCTTGCATGAGAATGTTATAGGGAGAGGGGGCAGGCCTGGTGCATTTTGCTTATTGGACGGTTAAAGGCTCTTGCTAGTGACATTGCAAAACCTGATTATCCTAAAGTTCATAACATACTCAGAAATCCAGTGTGTACCTTGTATCTTGAATAAATCAAAATAAATAGTCCCTTTTCAAAAAAATACAAATAAGTTATCAAAATTTTTAGAAAAATATACTGAACATGATGGAGACATCTAATTAGTGTTTTGAAGTTATAATCAAAGGAATAACATGCAATAATTATAATGTTAATATCATATGTAATAAATGTTAGACAATAACCCAAAATCATGAAACTACACCAGTAACTCCCAAATGTGTGTATAATCCTTATTATGTCAGATATGATGATGTTTGAACGTGAAATCTTGTAATTTTCTTAGTATAACTATCTAGGTCTAATAACCCTCAATCAAAATGTAGCAAATACATATATTTTCAATAAATCTTGGATTTGTAGAATATTTTAGTAACCATATATATAACCTTTTTTTATAGAAATTCGATACTATATTAAAACTGAATTTGATAAAATGTTCTCTTAAGTAGTGAATAGCAAATTACATGTAATCAAAATCTCCTAGATATCCCAAACCTATTTTTTCCAGGTTATGAGCAATCCCACTCCCTTCCCATATAATATGGGTCATGGAAATAGATCTAAAACTATGGGACAGATCCTTGATGTCTTTGAAGAGCAGCATTATTGGTATGAATCCTTGTGGGCCCATCTAAACTCTAGCGCACACATTGGATGCGTTTGATTCCATCTTGATGCTGATCATCTATGAATGGACTCCATAGGCTTATAGAAGTCTTAACTCCCATCAAAACAAAAAAACCCTCATGATATTTAATAAATACTGCCAACCTAATTTTCTTATTTGTAGTGTAGGCAACATCAACATTTATTTTTGACTAATCTTTATGGGGTGGCTTCCATTTTCATTTTCTTCTCTCAAAGATGGCACCTTTCTTGTGGATGTTCCTCTGTCGACCATGAAGCTTTTGGATAGGTGAAGAATACCATGATATACTATCTCAAGAAGCATTATCTTCTGTGTGAAGAGTGTGTCATTACGACATAGCCTGAAAGTAAGGTAAGTAGCAACATATTCATTTATCAACTGAGTATCAAGTTTTGCAAAGGACCAATAGGTTCAAGCAACAAAGTCAGTGAGGAGTTTGTCCCTTAATAATTGAGCAAGGGGGAAGTCAGTCCATATCGTCCTGGCATATGATCATTGGAGAAGACACTCTAGGGTCGATTCAAGTTCCATATTACATTCCTCACAAAGAGGGGTAGCTCCTACATGCTTGGCATGAAGATTCAATTTTGTTGGGAGGTTGTTGGAGCAGCACTGCCAAATGACTTATATATTCACCCCCAATTATAGTCCCCCAAAAGACTTTAAAAGTTACTTCCATTACTGGGGTGACCATTATAGCCTAACCAAAAGCAGACTTGATTGTAAAAGTTATCGGGTGACCATTATTATGAGCCTACCTATATCCCTCCTACCAGAAGCAAAAATGTACTGGTATTTGTATATATAACCTTATATGGAACTAATACAACAATTTTGCACACAAAATGCATGGTATATAATGATGAGTCTTAATACATGGTTTTTAATGATAATAAGGTTAATGAGCGTAACCTAAGAATAATTTGTGCATAAAATTATATGAAACAAAATATTCATATAAGTTATGCTAATATGGAATACAATATCAGTAACATAAATCCAAGTTGAAAAGACAAATAATGATGGAAATATCATTATGACGAAGAAAAACCCTAAAATAAGTCACCACTAGGGTTGACAAGGAGAATCTCATGCAAGTCATATGTGGTCTTGTATTAATCAAGGGTTGACCAAGATTAGAATGGACTCATGAATGTGATGATTAGGTTATCTCGTTTACGTTACACTTTACCTCTTACGTGGCCTACTACATAGTATGGTAGTATTATACGTGTACAAAACACATGGAAATTGATATTTGTTGAAATAATTGTTCTTGTTTGTTACCTTACTTGATTATCTGTATATATAGTTTTGAATGCATGAAACATAATATATCACATCCATTATATTATAACACTAAATCTGTTTGGTAGAATAGTGAATTGAAAAAATTACTAAATATATTTGATACAATAGTACATGTGAGCGCTAAATCTCTTTGGTAGAATAGTATATTTATGAAAGTAATAAATATCTTTGGGATAATAATACATGTGACCACTAAATCTCTTTGGTAGAATAATGCATTTGGTTGATTAACTTTAAATATAATGGGAAGTCATGATAAAATATCTTTATGTTTATAATTAAAAATGTTCAGTCCATATATTTTTTTCTCATACATATTACTTCTAAGTTCTACTTTACCTTATTGCTAAGTCATAGTATGAAATGTAGGGAAATATAACATTGAATAAGCAACATGAACAAAAAATTCACTAACATATTTTCCATTAACCAGTGGATAGTGTCAATAACTATGCAATGGAAAGGATAGTTCCACAAAGGCATACCTAGTGCTGGAGTAACTTAACAATAGTCCTTATCGATGTAGATGTGCACCTGTCTTGCACAATATTTATGCAGCTCATGGTTACATTGTGACTGATTTGCTTCTCCTCCACAGACAGCAGAGTCAAATGTCATCATTTTTCATATCTCCGCTCCTCATAGACTACAGGTTGACATCGTCCTCCTTAGTAACAAGCAAGGGCCACTTCACCTCTAGAGAAGTCCATATAGATCAACTAGAACTCATGTCATCCTAGAATAGATAGGAAGTAGTTGTCCCTCCCATTGGTGTACTAGTCACCGACCTGCTCTCCCACAACAATGATCCTCAATTGTTATCTCCCTTACTATCCCTCCCTAGTCGAGTAGGATTTTCTTGGGCTCTCTTTTTTACCACAACTAGAGGGGAGAATAGTTGTTAGAGAAACTGATTCTCAATTGTATATGTTGTGTTTTGAGAATCCCACAGTACCCGTCTATTTATAGGTGGGGTTAGGGCCGAGGTTGCTAGTATGTGATGGAGTGGAAAGGACATGAAGTTCTCAAATTTTGGCAATAAATCTAGAAACTTTGTCACCTACGACAGCTGAAATGATGGTTTGGCAATCCATACTATCGTATGGCACATTGCGAGATGGTCATTTTGTAGTTTCCCAATTTTGTACATATGCCAGCAATTCAATTTTAATTAACACATAACATGACCTCAACACCAATCCTTGATGCAATCGAATTACATCCCCAAAACGGACGTTTGGTGCATGTGATACAGGAACCTCGCACAACCTGATATGATTGTATTGCACAGATGATACAGGTGTCTAGAAGGCTGGGTCAGGATGAATTCTAGTCAATTTACAATATAATCAACCTGGCACTCCAAACGACTATCTCAACATTTGAACTGATTGTTTGGTAGTTCAGCTGATTTGTTGTGTGAATTGAATACCTAAATGCTTTATTTATCAATCCAATAATAATTCAAGATTAAAATTCTTTTCTAGATGAGTTCCTATGTGTGTGACCCTATAGGTCCCATATTACGTTGGCAGTGAATGTCTATAACAACTTATGCCATCACAAACAATGAGTGGTGTCTAGTCACACATCATTGCTACCCAAGTAAATGGAAAGTTGGAGAACAACTTCAACCTACAATATGTGTATGGTGTTACAATGTTTTTATAGTTTCTTTGTCACTGATATCCATATTGAACTCGAGGCATCTGTCATCCTCGTTAACATTCAATCTATATTTCTTTCTATAGCATACTGTACAAGATATGTGTAAGCTCAATATCATATATTGACTCACATCTTGGCCATGTATTTCTCAATCTCACTAACTCAAGAAGCCTTGGATATCATACTCCTATAGGAGGAACACACATCATCTCTATCATTCATAGTCACTCCCCATGTGTCATAGTCACCCAATCAACACCTTTATAATAACCCATGATTCAGGACTACATTTGATGATGTCAAAGCGTATCGAACGACATGTGATGAGTGCAATAATTTCATGTCTAAGATCCAAAAACACCACCATCACTATAAGACATGATTCTAACTTACCTAGTTAAGGTTTTCATGTATCACTCTTATGGTGGATTTGTCTGATACATTGTTCTCTAATGTGTATCTGTGAAATTGGTTTGATATCACCATATCATGACTAATGAGGTTCTGTCATCAACCAACTCATACTATGATCTTATGTGTTATTTCTGTGAATTTACCTTCCGCAATAACAATCGATCAGGGACATAAAAATAATGCATATACTCTTAACATCCGTATGATCTCATTGTCTAGGTCCTCAACCTGAAGTTTATGTTATTTCGTTATCTCAAAATATAATAACAAAAATAAATTGGAAGTTTGAATTTGTTACTGATCAAATAATTTACATGTTATGCCATGAAAATCATCATATGATTGTCTCTGTCGGCATACATACCAACATGAATGATATTTATAAAATAAAATAGCGTACTCAGTACAATATATATGGTATATTTGTCTGACGTGTAACACTTGTAGTCTCTTGTTTAGGTGATGTAGACATATGATCTTGAAGACATTGATAGTCGAGAGGTGTGGCGAACAGATGTGCAGGTGGACCTATAGTCTAAAACCATGATGTAGAATGTAGTATGTGCATATGTAGAAGTTTACTATTCAATATGTATTTTTAAATGTTGTAACAATTCATTTTGTAATTATATGTTGAATGGTGAGTTTTATGTATTCTTTGTTCTTGTTCATGTGCATGTACTACTATTGTTTCCTTATGACTCCCTTGATTTTCTACTTCTTGGCCTAGTGTATGAATTTAATGTTAGATCCTCACTAAGGTGAGGGTTTAAATTTGGATGTCACATGCATGGTCAAGGCCTTGAAAATTCAGGGACGTCACAACAAATGTCAGAACAGTATTAGAATCAACAAATTTATTCTATCCCTTTGTGCCTCATTTATATTTGGTTTTATTTCATTGATGATTTTTGGCCTCTAAAGGTCAGTGGATCATAATATTTTCATTAAATGTAACTCTTTGGATGTGTAGTATAATACGCTATCCTCCTATATGCAAGAATTACTAAATAATTATTAGCAATAAAAGCAACATACACACATTTATAGGCATGTTATCCTTGTCATTAGGTGCATATCATCATTTAGAGATGCATGTTTACATAGAATAGAAACATAAAATATGTGCAACTTTCAACAGAGAGATGCATTTGCACCATATTGAATGTCTATGTAGCCCCTTGTCTCTTTGGGATATCCAACAACTATCTTTTTGTCATTTGGGTTGTATAAGTAGTATTTCATTGTGTCTTTGGGATATCCACCAAATTAACATTTAGCATACTTAGGGTGAAACTTTTCAGAAAATATTTTCCTAAGATAAGCTTCATTTCTCCAAATCTTCATAAAAGACACATTGAGATGTTTCCCATGCCATATCTCATATGGTGCCTTTTGAACCAACTTAGATGGTACTTAGTTAAGTGTAAACGCGACGGTTTCAAGAGCATACCCCCAGAAGGAATTTGTAAGATCAGCAAAACTTTTCATTTATCACACCATATCTATTAATGTGTGATTCCTTCTTTTGGCACACCATTATACTATGGTGTTCTAGGTGGATTCCATGGTGATACAATACCATAGGATCTCAAAAGGTCCTCAAACTCGTGGCTTAAGTATTCTCCACCTTGATCAGATCAAAGTGCCTTAAAACTTTTGCCATGTTGGTTCTGTACTTAATTCATAAACTTTGTGAACTTTTCAAGATTTTCTGACTTAACTTAGATCAAGTAGACATAACCATACCTACTAAAATCATTGGTGAAAATAATGAAGTATTGATAACCACCTCTAGCATTTTTTCTAAAAGATCAACGCCTATCAATATGTATGAGGTCTAATAGATCACTAGCCCTCTCACTATTTCCAATGAAGGGAGTCTTGATCATCTTGTCCAACAAACAAGATTCACATGTCTTTATTGATTCAAAATTAAAAGTGTCCAGAAAACCATCTGTATGGAGTCTAGATATGTGATTCTCATTTATGTGTCCTAGACATTAATGCCAAAGGTATGTTTTGTTTGAGTTGTTGAATTTTTGTCTTTTGGTATTTATGTTATATATGTTTGTCTCTAGATCTATGAAGTATATACCATAAGACATTGGGGCACTACCATAAAAGGTCTAATCTTTAGTAATAGAACATCTTCCATTCTTTATAAAGAATTTGAATACGCTCTTGTCCAAACAAGAAACATATTTCATGTTCCTATTAATGGTATGTACGTAATAAAAATTCTCTAACTCTAATACTAATCCACTTGGTAGTGATAACTCATAGGTTCCAACTGCGTTGGCCAAAAGTATTGTGCCATTTGAAACTCACAGTTCTACCTCACTTTTCTCTAATGGTCTACTTCTTTTTAGATCCTTCAAATTTGTTCAAATGTGTGGTCCACATCTGGTATCTAGTACCCATGATGAGGAAGTAGTAAAGTTAACCTCAATAATGTATATACCAGAAGTAGATATCTCAATCCCTTGCTTCATCTTCTTAGGTTCCCTTTACCTTCTCCTTATTTTGAGTGCATAATACTTGGACTTAAGCTTAGTCACAAACTATGCTTTGACTTTATCCTTGGACTCAACTTTGTTGATATCATCACATATTTTTCCATTTTCACTTGTGCTTCGACACTTATCAAAATGTCAAGAAATAGTGATAGTAGTCTAACCATGTTACTCAAGTGATAACACTCAATAAACTGGCTATATGATTCAAGAACGATTGTAAAATCATATTCGTGGTCAACTCCTGACTTAAAGGAAATCCCAATCTTTCTAGTGTAGGGAAATTGGGAGTAGATATAGGTAGTGGAAACAAAAATTATTAACACATTTCTCAAAAACCAGCATAATCTCATCAACAACAATGTATCTAGGAAGGAAGAGTTGCAAGGTTATACCTAGTCCTGAAGCAATTCTAACAACATAACCCTACAATTATAATCTTTGACAGTATCTTTGAAGCTCGTGGTCTTCACCCCAAACAATAGACTCCAACATATCCTACAATGGATTCTATGGACTCACCACAGATTGCAGACTGACATCGTCCTCCTAGCAGTATGCAAAGGACTCATACCTCTACAATACTCCATATGGACCACTGAGAACTCCATGTTGTGCTACCAGAGCCAGTGAGAAGGAGTTGTCCCTTCTTTCAACGTACTAGTCACTGACATGCTCTCCTACAACAACTGATCTCTATTGTTACTCCCACACTATGACTCCCTAGTTGGGTAGGACTTTCTTGGTCTCTCGTGGTTACTGCAACTAGAGAGGATAACAATTGTCTGGGCCAGTGATCCCAATTCTATATGTTGGAAAGCCCCCAAAACCCCTCTATTTATGGTAGAGGGTAGGGTCAGGGTTTCTAGTTGACGTGTTAGTAGAAGGGTCTAGAAACATGTATGTTCTGGAATCTTTGGACCATGAGACGATTGCCTCACACTAGGAAACAATCATCTAGTGTGTGTGATAGTCATTTCATAGGCAAAACAATCATAGTGTGCTTCCGTAGTTTCCTGTTTGCTCATAGAATTGGCAATTTTGCTTCTAATCAATGTTAACCATCAATTTTTCTTACACAACAAGTATTGTGAAATCCAAACAAATTTGGGAAAGTATCTAGAACCTTCTCTGGTCTTACTGAGTGATCTTGAAGATGAGGGAAAATTGTCTCACTCACATAGGAGGTCGTCTAGTGAGTTGATCCAGTCGGTTCATCTATATGAACTGATCGGTTCACCTCAATTTGGGCACCCAACTTCGTTCCAACCAACTTGACAAATAAGACACCCATCTCAACACTTGAGATAGTCGTTTGGCACCCTAGAAACCCGTATCAACACTTGAGATGGCTATTTGGCAGTGCAGCCAGCTGTTGGTGTGTGAATTGAATACCTAAACACCTTAGTAATCAATCCGATAAATTTGACACTTCAATCAGTCAATCCAAAATTTGAACTTGATGATTCTGAGTCTAGTCAATTGATCTATTGTTTAATTGACTACCTAAACACATTTAGCATTCAATATAAACATCATTCCTGAATATACTCCTTTAATCCAAGTGTATCCTATGTGTGTGACCCTATAGGTTCAGAATTACATTGCCAGTGAATGTCCATAACAATTTATGACATCACAAGCAAAGAGTGGTGCCTAGTCACACATCATTGTTACCCAAGTATTTTGGAAAGTCATAGAACAACTTCAACCTATAATCCTTGAATAGTGTTACCATGATCGTATAGTTCATGTGTCTCTGATATCTACCATTGGACTTGAGGCATGGAATCATCATCCTCTCAACATTCAATTTGTGTTCCTTGAACTAGAGTAGACCATCTGAGATGCATGTCAGTTCACATATGATATATTGAATCACATGGGTATGGTCATACATTCTCAGTCTCTCTTATCAAGGGGCCCTAGATATTAATCTCCAATTAGAATGAGAAATTCCATATCTATCACTCACAGTCTATCCCCATGTGTCAAAGTCATCCAATTATCACCGTTATAGAAACCAATGTTTTAGGACTGCATTTGATGATGTCAATGTGTACCCAACAACATGTGATGAGTGTAGTAATTTTAGGTCTAAGAACCACAATCACTACCACCACTATGAGAGATGATTTTGACTACCATTCCATAGTTTCCATGTATCAATCTCATGGTGGGCCTGTCTGATACATTCTTCACTAACATGTACCTGTGCGCATGACTTGATATCACATATCATGACTAATGAGACTCTATCATCAATCAACACACACTCTAGTCTTATGTATTACTATTGTCTAGTTTTCTTTCACACTAATAACTATCTAGGGACATAACAAGAATGTATGAACTGTTATCATTCGTGTGATCTCATCCTCCAAGTCACATACTTGTAGACATCCGACATCGAGTATCATTAGTTGCTATACATCTACTTACGTTTGCGTCATCATCTCAAGGCCGGGACAGACATAATAGATGGAATTACTTTTATGATTTATCAAATAAAGTATCTAATGTCTTACTCCAATCATCATATGATTGGCTCTCTAGGTATACATACCAACATCTAGACACTTCATATGCCCAATCATATTGAGCACACGAGGCTCTACTAGTTCTCCCTCTATCATTTTGCACTCAAACAATGACTTAGACACATTATACCTTTTATGATTATGTTGTTGTTTATGCAACTCATAGTTCATACAGCCCAACATAAGGTTCTTGATGTTCACAACATCATTGGAAAGCTTCAAAGAATCATCCATGTCAGTCTTAGGAAAATTTTGAGTGGATATTGGAAATGATGTTTCCAGAACATGCAAAACACTTCTCAAAGTCATGAACCCGTTATGGCAATAAATCTCGTTCAATTCATCTGATTGCGATGGTTGAGTGTTTTCCATTTGATTCTAAAAGAGAAAAAATATGCATTTCTCACAAACTATTTTTGGTTTGATTTGATTTGTAAAGTAGATATTAATTAGGTCTTTAATTAACTATCTCTCCCACTATTTTATTCAAATTGATAGCCCTCAATATCAATTTAGAATAATGCAACGTACAATTTTCTAGTGGGATAAGATCTAAATTTCATCAAAATCATGAGCCGACTAGGGCTATCACCCACAACTTGATTCGATCTGGTAGGCAACTTTTTCCAATTGCATCACATGAACTCTTGATAGATGATATGCACAACTCTTTGTCATTGATCATATGTATGCTTCTACATGCTTAATCCAATTAAGATTACCTATTTAAGCCTTACCCATAAGTCAACACGTTAGACTATGCACCCTTCTAGGGAAGACCCACATATCTACCATCACACTTCTGTGAGATAGACAACACACCAGAGTAGGGCATTCCCACACTTATTCGATCAAGATTTTCATGTGTGCTTCATATGGAAAGCATCTAAGAATCAATATTTTAATTCCGGGAGTTTGTATAAATACATATACATTAACCAATCACCACAAATATATAGTATGTATCTCAAACATGCTATAAACCACAATGAAAACATGTAAAACCAAATAGCGATGTTTGTGTCCAGTCTAATGTAATTCCTTAGAGACACAAGTAATTACCACAATCTAGGTCGACATCATATGCAAAAACATGTTGTTGATGAAGATTTGTGCTTGTTGATCTGGGTTGACTGATTCAACCTTTGAGCCGATCAGACCACCTCTGGGCCGGTCAGTTGGTCACCTCTATCCAGTCGTATTTCTTCTACAAATGACTAGTTGGTCATCCTGTAGGCGGCCATTTGGCTCCTCTAAACAGTCATCTCAACTGGTCCTTCATGCTCCTAGTCGGCTCTCCAGCCGGTTGTCTTGGCCCTACTAGACGGTCGCTTAGACCCTCCAGCTGGCTGGCTTGGCTCCTCTATGCATTCGGTTGGTGTCTTTCTTCTTTATCAAAACAAGAAAGTAAACTATCCTACTTTTACATAATTATTGAGAAACCTTAGGTTCAATTGGATGGGAGTAAAGGTAGAAGAGAATAATACTTTCACATTGGGAATATAAGAGAGAGGCTCGGTTTAGAGACCGAAATATATAGGATAATCCAACCACACAACCATGCACAGATAATAGGTGTTATTGGCCATAACCATGCTACATATCCACCATCAAAACTTGCTTTTAGGGAGACACGTGTAATTTTCATATATATTATATATGCATGTATATATATATATATATATATATTCATTTGGGTACTTATGTGGGGATTAGTTAGATGTGCACATCAACCAGCTTAAATATTCATATCATAAGCAATAAACTCAGTAAAACCAAAAATACGATCACATCGATTTCCCATAACATAATTAATTGATGTGGCTTTGATACCACTGTAGGGAAACACGATAATAGATAGGCAGCAGAAACAAAAAATTTACAGACATATTTCCCATTAACCAAAAAATCTTGTTAATAAATATTCAATGGAAAGGATGGTTTCATGTAGATATACCTGGTCCTGGAGAAAGTTCAATGACAATCCTCGTACATGTAGACGCACACTCTATCTTGGACAGTGTCTTTGCAGCTCCTGGAGGATTCATCTGACTTCTCCTTCATGGACAACACACTCAAATGTCATCATCTACAACAACTCCTTTCCTCACGAACTATTGGCTGACATCATCCTCCATAGTTACGTGCAAAGGACACATCAACTGTAGAGAAGTCCACACGAAACAACAATAACTCCTATTGTCCTATTGGAACAGACATGAAGGAGTTATCCCTCTTGTTGGTGTACTAGTCACCAACTTGTTCTCCCACAACAATGATCCTTAGTTGTTCTCTCCCTTGCTATCCCTCCTTAGTCGGGTAGGACTTGCTTGGGCTCTCTTGGTTACCACAAATAGAGAGGACAAAAATTTCCAGAGCAACTAATTTTCAATTTCCAGTGTTGTGTTTTGGCAAGCCCTCAATACCCCTCTATTTATAGGTAGAGTTAGGGCCAGGGTTCTCAGTCTATGCAGAAATGGAAAGGACTGGAAGATCTCAAATTTTCACAATAATTTTGCAAACTTCACATCCAGCGATAGCTGAAGCAGCCATCTGTAAACTCAGATGATCATCTGGCATGTGAGATAGTCGTCTCACACTATGAGATGAATGTTTTACAATTTCTCAATTCTGTACATATGTTGACAATTCAATTCCTCTTAATGCATAACATAACGTCAACACCAATTCTTGATGCAATTGAATAGCATTCTTGAAATGGCCATTGGGTGCATGTGAGACCGGTGTCTTGCACCACCTAAGATGGTGTCACACATAAGAGAGATGAGTTTCTCATAGGCTGGGTCAGGCTGGATTCCTGCCAATGTATAATACAATTACCTTGACACTCAAAATCACTGTCTCAACATTTGAATTGATCATTTGGCAATCAATCCAATCATCATACAAGATTAAACTCCTCTTCTAGATGAGTTGCTATGTGTGTGACCCTATAGGTCCCATATTATGCTGGTAGTAAATATCCATAACAACTTATGATGTCACAAACAATGAGCGATATCTAGTCACACATCAATGTCACTTGAGCAAATGGAAAGATGGAGAACAACCTTAGCCTACAATTTGTGTATGGTGTTACAATGTTTGAATAGTTCCTTTCTCACTGATATCTAGATTTAACTCGAGGCATGAATCTCTCATCCTCTTCAACATACAATCTATGTTTCTTGCTATAGAAGACAGTATGAGATATGTGTAAGCAAAATATCATATATTGACTCACATGTATGTGGCCATGTATTTCTCAGTCTTTCTTACTCAAGTAGACTTGGATATCATACTTCCATATGCGGGACAAATCCCATCTCTATCACTAAGAGTCAGTTCCCATGTGTCACAATCACCCAATCATCACCTTTATAACAACCCATATTTCAAGACTATGTTTGATGATATCATAGCATACCAAATGACATGTGATGAGTGCAGTGGTTTAACATCTAAGAATCACAAACACCACCATCATTATAAGATGTGATTCTAACTTATCTAGTTAAGGTTTTGATATATCACTCTTATGGTGGGTCTTTCCGATACACTATTCTCTAACATGTATTTGTGTGCTTGGTTTGATATTTCCATATCATGACTAATGAGATTCTTCCATCAACCAACTTAGACTTTGATCTTATGTTTTGTTGATGTCTATTTACCTTCCACAATAACAACCGATCATGGATATAACAAAAATGTATATACTCTTAACATCAATATGATCTCATTATTCAGGTCCTCAATCTGAAGACATACATCATTGAGTAATATCATTCTATAGACATTTATTATGTTATTTTAGTATATCAAAACTGAATAAAAAGAATAAATTAGAAGCTTTCCTTTATTATTAATCAAATCATTTCAAGTTATTCCATTACAATCATCATATGATTGGCTCTCTATGCACATATGCCAACATGAAAGAGGTAAGCGTACTCTGCAAGATATATTTGGTATATTGTGCTGACGTGTAACACTTGTAATCTCTTGTTTAGGTGATGTGGACATATGATCTTGAAGACCTTTATAGTTGATAGGTGTTGTGAGAAGATGTGTAGGTGGACCTATAGTCTAAAGATCACAATGTAGATTGTAGTGCATGCATATGTAGAAGTTTACTATTCAAAATGTAATTTAAAATGTTGTAACAATTCATTTTGTAATTATATGATGCATGGTGACCTTTATGTATGGTTTGTTCTGTTCTAATGTTGTTTCCTTATGACTCCCTCAATTTTCTTCTTCTTGGCCAAGTGTACGAGTTGGATTTTAGATATTCGATGAGGTGAGGGTTTAAATTTGTACGTCACACACATGTTAGAATAATATAAGAATCAACAAATTTTTTTTCTATCTCTTTGTGCCTCATTTGTATTTTGTTTTATTACACTGAACAAATTAATGATGGTTGGCCTCCTAAGGTCAGAGAAACCATAATATTTTCATTAAATGTAACTCTTTGGATGTGTAATAGAATAGCCTATCCTCCCATATGCAAGAATTACTAAATAATTATTAGCAATAAAAACAACACACACACATTTATAGGCATATTATCCCTGTCTATGGGTGCATATAATCATTTAGAGACACATGTTTACATAGAAATGTAACATAAAACTGTGAAACTTTCAATAGAGAGGCACATTTGCAAAATATTGAACGTTTGTATGGCCCCTTTCATGGGAACATATTTTCTGTAGTAGGTGAACATCCACTATAGTGGGTGGGTATCAACATTTTATGTGCATGTATACCCATTTGTGGGAACAACATAGTAGTAGGCTATGAACGCCCAATGTGTTTTTATACTTTCAAACTAGTGGGCACACATCAACATTAGTGTGTGTTCAATCCTTTTTCTTGGTGTGTGTATCCCAGTATATGGGTGTGTATCATCATGTTTGGCCATGTATAAGAATTTATTGGCACATATCCTCATGTAAGCAACAATGTTCATCTTATTAGTGGGAATTATTTACTAATAATTAGGCATGTATCAACATTTTTGGGTGTGTATCAACATTTATGTGTGTTTTGATCCCCTCTATGTTTTCATAGTAGTGGGCACATCTACATTAGTTTGTGTGCATCAATTAGTGTGTGCATGTACCTACTAGTTAGCCATAGTAGATGGTCATCCGCGTTATTGGGCATTGACTCAGTCATTGAGTTCCTATTCTAAAAAATAAGTCATATTGCATGTTTTGTGTTTTGCACATCATAGGACACATCCGCATTAGTAGGAGCATATTGTTTTCAAGGTCATATACCCATTTGTGGGCGTACGTCAACATTTATGTGCGGTTTGATCCCCTCTATGCTTTAGAGATCAATGGGAACATCCACATTAGTGTGCACATATGTATAAGTTTACCACATCATTGGCCATGTATCAAAATATTTGGGTGCATATAAAAATGTTTAGGAGCCAATATACAATAAGTGTGTGCGTGTGTAAACCATTATGGGCACTTAAAATCCCTTTTCATGGGTGCATCTCATCCTTTTTTTGCACATATACCCCTTTCTTACCGTGTATATACACATTAGTGGGATTTTTGATCCCCTATGAGTTTAACACATTCACATTAGTGGGTGCATATCAACGTGTTTGGGTATGTATACCACATTAGCGGGCATGTATCAGCATGTTTGAGCACATAGCAAAATTTGTGGGAGTCAATATGTATTTAGTGTGTGTGTGCATCAAGTTTTTGGTTGTGTGTAACACCTTTCATAGGTGCATGCCATCCTATTGAGCACATATATCCATTCCATGGCTCATATAAACATTACTGGGGACTCTGATCCCTCTATGTTTTGTAGCTAAATGGCCGCTTCCATTTGATACATGTATACCCATTTATGGGCATATTACATGCACATGATTTGGTGTGTATCAACATTTTAATGAATGTATACTCATTTATGGATGTATATATTTTTTGGCACTTTCATCCCCTCTTTGTTTTGCACATCCACATTAGTGGGCATGTATCGACATGTTTGGATGTGTATACCACATTAGTTGGCATGTATCAATATGTTTGGGCACATATACAAATTTATATGTAATACACAATTAGTGAGTGTGTGTATCATCTTTTTTATTGCATGTAACATCCTTTAGTGGTGTTTATCATCATGTTTGGACATATATAACCATTTATAAGCATGTGACCTCATGCATAATGTTAGCATGTGTACCTATATCCATTTCTAGGCACTTATAAATATTCATTGGTCTAGTAAAGAGTGGGTTAGGAGAGATAATCCACTCTTTCTCTATTCGAGGAGTAAACCCATCTAATCTAGACACACTAATCTTGTATGCTGGAAAAGGTGTATTTTTTATTTCTAAAATGAATGATATACAATAAGAGCATCAAAATAAAACACCATGACTAATTTCAACCCATGAGGTTACAAAATAATATCCCACTTGAGGTTTACGTAAAAGAAACAACTTCTCAATTAAGAAGAAGGATATCCAAGTTATTCTAAGTCTATCTCTTAAGAGTTGGTTCCATTAAGACAAGTCTAGGGTCATCATGTCAACTCCACCATGTTCATCTCCTAAAGGGCTTGAAGCATACCCCACAACATAAGACCAAGTGAAAGTTACTAGAAGAAAAATGATGGCATCAACATATATATAGAGATCGAGTAATAAAAGGAAAAAGGACAACCATAAAATTATCAAGGCTTCCAAAATCAAAAGGGGAAGAGAACATACTATTTGGATATTAAAGAGAAAATTATGTAAGATATCAATAAAAGGGTTTGTTTCCTTAAACAATCACACAAGAAAATATCAGAATATAAATAGTGCATGTCAAACAATTAGACTAGTATCATTCAATAAGGACGGAGGCCCATGATTCTCAAGCAAAAGTCGGGTGTAAAGGTGCACGATTGGTAGGAAGGCATGATCAATATATATATTATATGAGTGGAAAGGCACATTTGTGGAGGAAAGGTATAACCGATAATATTATGGTGGTATAGATGTGGAACTACTCTACATAATTTTAATGTGATAGACTGGATTTTGGCTTAATTTTGGGGACGAAATTTCTTTTAAGGTGTGTAGGATGTGATAGAGTGAACTTATGATTTTCTTGAATACCCCTTTTTTTATTAAAGCTGAAGAGTCATATGATGTTAAGATTATGACGAATGACCCTAATCATGCACCATTTTGGATTAAGTGGTGATTGGTCAAACAGTAGTAAATCGAAGCTAAAATTTAATAGAAAGTAGTTATGGTGATGATAAAGCCATGGTTTAATTTGCACGAGTAAATGAGGTTCCTAGAACAATCTATTTAAGTCAGAATATTTGAAATAATGTGATAAATGACTAGACCTAAGTTTAACATATATAGCACAAGCTTTGCTTAATGGAGGAATCATGCATAGTTTAGCTTTATGGATGTCACCGGTGGCATATATGAGCCACAGATCGAAGAGCCGAGACAAGATCCAGTGGACTAAACAAAGGATCATATGGCACTGAACTATTCCCTACCTCCAAACCGTTCCAGGTCAAGGAGCATGGAACCCAACCCCCGGTCGTCACTGCCACAATCTCCGATCATAGGATGAATAGAGTGGGAGACTGGGTGGTTGGCTTCACCTTATCGAGAACGTCCATTCTAACCTTTACAACATTACTTTTGGTGAAGTATAGAGAAAGGACGAGTCCCCATCTCTCAATGCTTCTCCTTCATAGTGAGCAAACTAATGAGAGAAAAGGAAGTCATAGGTAGAGGGGGTACAAGAAGGATCTAGATAAGGGAAACTGAAGATGGGAAACATGGGGGATGATTTGACATGCTTTTTGGCATTGTCCAGGTGGTGGTGCTGAGCATCGAGGTTGACGTATCGACAAAGAAGATGCAGTTCGAGGGTCGCCTATGGGTCCATTCCAACACATATGGAGGTTGGAAACTGATTCCTTGATGCCTTAAGATCGTTCTCCTCAACATAACCATGTGAGAGGACAAGCATACGTCTTTTTTCCCTCTCTTCTTTGCTGCAGTCTATTCTAGTGCGGCGAGCTCCCCAAACCACGGACATCTGAACGCATAGCAGCGCTTGAGAGCAAGAAGAGAATGCAAGCCCACAAACCTCCAGGAGGAGATTTCTAGGAGAAGTGTGTGGTCATTTTTCCTCATTGGAGGATCTCCAGCGGTGGTGCATCTTGGGATGAAGGATGCGGAATTACACTGACAGCGACAAGCCCAGATACGAGGAGTTCCGCGACAGGAACAACACCTCTACCATGCCACACTAGGCCCGCATCGCTCAGCTTGACCAATCAAAGGTCCTTGCATAGGATACTAGGAAGCATGCATAGAGGATGATAGTGATGGCAGACATCAGAGGAGCTAGGAAGTGGCTGCCATGTCTCGCCACAGTCAGGTCAGGAGGCGGCGTACACTGCAGATAGGGGAACCTGCCAGCTCTGGGTCACAAAGCGTGAGAGAACAAACTGGGAAAGAAGGAACTGGATCCAGGTCAAAGAACCAACATGCTCAACCAAGAAGAACAACGCCTCTTAGAGGCCATGTGCCATCACATGATTGGCCCAAAAAAGGTAAATGTCTAAAACATATGCAGATATGCTATAATTCATAGTAATTCCCTCACATGTCAGAAAAATACAAATAAGGTATAGAAATGTTCAAAAAAATACGTAAAACAACTTGGAACCTTTATATCTGTCTTTTGATGCTTAAATCACAATGATATCATGCAATATGTATTATACTTGTTTGATGCATAATAAATATCTAACGATGGCCTAAAATTATGATAAAATCTCAATAAATCCTACATCATGTTTATAATCTATATAAGGTTAGTAATTATGATGTTAATGCAAAAAATAATGTAATTTGTTCCATATGGCTAATTAGGGCTTATAACCTTAATTAATATGCAATAAATACATACATGCTCAATAAATGATGAAATTTATAGCGTAAGCTCATACCAATATATGGAACCTCAGATTTAATTTTGAGACCAGTTAAGTGCATGAAATCCATGTTATATGAATATGACCCTTAATACATTGGTTGTAACCCTATTTTGAATAATGTATAGAAACTAGGGTTAATATGTGCACAAAAAGGATATGGAACGTAATGTTCAGATAATGAACCAAAATCTAGAAAATGACATTAGTAAGATAAATCTAAGATAAGAATGCAAGTAAGGATGCACATATCCTAATGAACTAAGGAAAACCCTAAAATGGATATAACTAGGGTTGATGATGATGAGAACCTGATGGTGACATGGTCTTGTCTTAATCAGGATTGACCAAGGATGTATTTGACTCTTAGATATATGGGGATTAGGTTTGTGTCTTGATCAAGGTATGTCATTACCTCTTACTTGGCTTATTATACAATATGCTTGTGTTATATGTGTAGTAGAATACTTGGCATATGATATTGGATGAAATGATTGTCCTTGAATGATATGTTGCTTGATTTTACATATTTATGTCTATGAACACATGAAACGTAAAATATTCTGATCCATCATATGATAGCACTAAACTCTTTGGTAGTATAGTGCATTGAAGAAACATCAAAGCCCTTGGTGGCAGATGTAACATCAAAGCCCTTGGTGGCAGATATACGAGTTTGACAATGCCTAAAAACATCAAAGCCCTTGGTGGCAGATGTACAATATATATGATGGAAATGTGCTTAAAATATATGTGTTCTCTTTTATTAATGAACAACTTTGTGCAAGTATACACTTTTTCTTATGTTTCTTTATAACTTCCAAGTAATAGTTTTATCTTATTGCCAATATATGATGAGAGGTATGTAAAAGACACGTAGACGTACTCAATATAATATTCTTGAATATTGTGCTGACATGTGAAACATGTAATCTTTTGTTTAGGTTGTGGTTATGCTCTTGAAGATCCAGGATAGTGAGAGTTGTGTGGTGAGCTGATGTACAAGTGGACTTGTTGTCTTAAGATTTTGTGGTTTAGTGTAGTACATGTATATGTATAAGTTTGTTGTTCAATATGTAATACCAAAATGTTGTGATAATTCATGTTGTAATTATATGTTGAATGGTGAACATATGTTGTATGGTTTTGGCATGAGATAATGTGGTGTCTTGGCCATGTTTAAATAATTGTAGTCTATGTTTCATTGTATGTGTTGTTGATTATTGAGATACTATAAAATTTTTCTAGAAGGGCACATTTATCATAATGGATGATATCACTTCTTAAGTTAATACCTCATCTTCTTTAATTATATATTCCCTTGTGTAAAATTTCTCTTGAACTACCTAAATATTCTAAACACATTTCTTATGAACCTTTTTAGTGAATTATACCGTTTCATATTAGAGCCCAAATATTTTCATATTGAACATACTCAATTTTCACACAAGTAGACTTTTCTTATTTGCTCTTTCTATATATTGTTACCAACACACCTAAATATCGGTGTTTTAGAGGAAAATGGCTTAGGTGGGAAATGTATATAGAAGTAGAACATAGATGATAGTTTGACATACCCAACTTTCCCACTACAACTGGTCCTTTTGTATATGTTAAGATTGTAGCTTGTCATGTATGTCCTGACACCATTAATGGGTGAGGAATAATGTAAATGAATATATAATGATAAAATAGTTCAAATTGCTTCTACTATATGATCTTCTTGTTTTTGTGTGTCATTCTTTTTTAAATTGAAATAAAATGCATCCTTCCCTTCATATGATTAGTAAGTGTTGGTTGGGCTGGGTTGTATTCCTCTGTATTAAGGAGTAGATCCCCTCTCTAATATTAGTCCTTACACCTCACATAACTCCATGTAGAAGACACTTCTCGACCAAGTCTTAACCAATTGTAGAGTAGGTATGTTATTTACTATCAATAGTATGTCATCTACATACAATATGAGAAATGAACAATGCTCACATTAACCTGCATGTATACACAAGTATAGAAGAACTAGGATTTGGGCTAGCTTTAGAACTCTAGTTACCATTGACTTTGCACTTTCCTTTGATGACCCTCAACATAGACTCTTTCGTCATCTACGTCTCAATAGTTCCCAACATGCCAAGCAACTAAAAAAACTACCAGGAAAAGTTCTTTTGTGTTGTATCTCATTACAAACAGACTCAGATTCTAGAAATGATTGGAAGATTACATAAATATCCAACTCTTCTCTTGAAGGGAATTCCAATCTCTACAAGATTTCTACATATCCAATCATCTTGAGTGTGTGGGGCTCAACTGGATCACCATCGGCCATTTTATAGTTAAATAGGGCCATGAAGACATTGTACCTTTCTTGCCTTGCTTGTGTTCAAAACATATTCCTGAGATCTATATTCATATCTAGAAATCCCATTTTCTTGTGTTTCTTCTAAAGCTTATGATTCAAGGAGAATAGCGTGAGGCACGTTATGTCAATAGGATCATCAATATGGTTACGATGAGCTTCCTTTTCCTCTCTTGGTGCATTTTAAGTTGGATCATTTTGATTCAGGGTTTCCAGGACATAGAGCCTATGATTATGAGTGAAAAAAATATTCAATGTCCTTACTATTCATGATGGTCACTCCCATGAATTCTTTCCTTCTCAAGGACCAATCACATCGAGAAGTTGTTGATGTGCATGTTATTGCACAGGAAAATTCACCCAGTGAAAATTTGTTAGTATTTTACTTAATCAACATACAATAAACACCACTTAGAAGTAGACAGAGTTGTTGTAGTATAGTTCAAGAACAAAGTCAAAAGGACAATATATTTAAGATTAATCCGATCAAAGTAAGCAAATATGAACTATTACTTAGCACAAAATGGTTGATGGCTTGATTATGCTAAGTTTGCAATACGAAAACTAGATTAAAGGTTGGTAAATTAGTCAAAGAAAACACTAGAGTGGAATGAGTTTCACCACCATTACCTATCAGTACTCTCTCACTACATCATAGTAATTATGGAAATACATATGTTTATACCATGTAATTCCCCTTTTTGGTGTTTTGTACTTGAGTCTCAGTTTCCATTGTTGGAAGGGTGGAGTTTCCTTGTATTTATAGGTGGTGGGTAGGATTTGGAACCATTCTGGGATTTTTTGTACTTGAGTCTCAGTTGACATGTTTTCAAAGGGTTGACAATAGGAGGTAGAAGAGGAGTCTCATGGCCATAAAAATTTCCATCAGTGTGGGGGTAGATGTTTCGTCGAAGTGAAGTTTTCCCAGCAATCAGTGTCAAAGGATGGAATTTTGTCAGAGCTTGTTCCCTAATCGACCATCATTTGGATGGGTCTTCTTGGCCATTAAAAGGCATCTTAGGGTGTTTGTAGGAGAAGTACTATCATCATTCAAAAAAATATAGGATTTCCATCAGTGGAGGGGGAAATATTGCCATCGGTAATTGACACTAGTCGGCTATTGGTGAGTGGATGTAGGTCAAGAATCAATCTCTCCCTAGCCTTTAATCAGAGGGTGACTGATGAAAATGTTGAACTTTCATTAGCCTTCCACGTAGGACTTTAATTTAGAGGGTTGACCATCAATCCTGTATAGGAGGTCAAGCATCAATGGCCCATATGTGTTAACTTCACATTAGTCCAATGAAAAGTTAGAGTTAACTTATGAACTAGATTCCTTGACTATGCAAACCCACACCAAGGGGGACTATTAACATATGGTCAATGACTTGTAATGGTGGAGATTTTAACCGGAAAAAATAAACCTGATGAATGTTCATATCTTTGTAAACCTTTTCTTTTCAAAAAAAAATGTGTGACCAACTAACAAGATCATCGTCTTATACACATTTATCTATATAATGAAGTTCATTCATGCCATGAAAAAATAATAAAATAATTCAAAACCTTGTAAGTTATTATCGAACTAAAAAACTTAAATTCAATCTAGTTCTAATATAAAACAAAATGACAGAGTGTAAAACTAAGCTTAAAACATGACTAGATCTAGAATGGATATGCATTTATCATTTCTTTAGAGAGTTTTGCATTTGATCGACAAAGAAAAATTTGCATGATTTACCAGTTTGATTTGAAAATTAGTTTGGTTTGACTATATTAATTTGTTCTTTAATTATTAGTGCTTGATAACATCCAATTTTTTGGCCATTTTGTCCTTATTTTATCTTCACTCAGACTAATATTGTATATAGTAGTTGTACTTCTCTACTAACGTACACAAGGGCATGATATTTCTACCTGGAGTGTGCTTTCACACTCATTTATATACATGGACACCCAAATCAAGTATGTTTGCATATCAAGACTATTTTTTTGAAAAATGTAAAACATTGATCTTCACCGTCATACTATAACTGGGATACATACAAATTTTGAGCCCATTTGGATCAGTGTAAGTCACTCATCCAAGGGAAACAAAATTGATGTGCAAAACTAATTTGAAATGCATAATTTTTGCGCTCTTTATAACATGACCTATAAATCTCCAAATATGATCAAATTTTGCGTATGAGCCATTCACAAGGTGTTTAAGAAGATCAACAGATTATATTTTTGAAAAAAATATGACATCATGAAAAACTACTTGAGTGTATTCTACTCGAATACACTCTAGTGTATTCTAGCCTGACTCTCTCTCTCATATACATACAGACACACACACAGTGTGAATGGCTACTCCCAACAAAAGTTGGGAGTAAGAATATACATGTTTGGAGAGCCTTAGTGGCTACTCCCAACCAAAGTTAATTGTTAAGTCACATATGTTAACGGGTAGCATAATGGCATCACAGAAGGATAGATACATAAATAACAACAAAGAGGGAGGGTATAGTGTGATGGAGATGATATGTCTAGATAGAGAAGAAAAAAGGTGATACACCAATTATACTTCTTCAAGTCTAGATCTAGAGTGGGGGCGGTGGTGGCATCTTCTTCCTTTGAAGGAGGGGACGATTAATTTTATCTCTCCTCTAACTTTTGTCTTTAGAGATCCAAGACTGATGGGTATGAATGTGGATGACTTGGGAATTTGGCAGCACTTCACAGTCCTCATTGATCTAATGATTTGACGGGTGGAGGTGGGGGTCTATTTATATACATTACCCACTGGCATAACCTCTACACTGTGGTCACAACATATTGGTTGGTTGTGACCATCGTGGTCACATCGCATTTGGTCATTTGCCTCAGGTGTGGGGCACTAGAGGGGTAGCCTCAATCACAGAGTGGCCTCACTGTAGCATTAATTTAGTAGGAGGGAGGGGCCACGGTCACAGTGTGGGGTCGTTGAATGGAGGCAACGACCGTGGTCGGGATGTTAATGGGCTATACAACCGCGGTCACGACATTGACCATGGTCTTGGCATAGAATGATCCTGCATGAGTAAGAGACATATGAATTCTAGACTTTGACACTAAGATATTCAAATAAGTAATGAAATTCATAAAGGTGTGCTAGGGAAGCCAGAAATCATACACAAAAAGTGCACAAAATGAGATGTCATCAGCTTCCCTAAACTTAGGATCAAGTCTGTCCTTAAGCTAATGGGTAGGCCCAAAATCATAGAGAGATGGGCTATGGGTAACAAAATTTTCAGAAAATATTATAATACCTTCTAAGAGTTATCTAACTAACTAATTGTTTTTAACAAAACCTGATGTCACTACCTACATTCACAACCCTCCTTGATTTCTATAGAATTTCCAATCAGTTGCTACATTTGAAGCCAATAACGTAGTAGTGAATGAGCATCAAGAACCCTTGAGACCGAAGGAAAAGAGAGGTCTAAAGCCTTGCGGTCACCACAACTCACCAGGTGTAGAGACTAAAGGGGGAGAAATTATAGTGACCGCTACAAAGTTCCAATCATTGCGATCATTGAATCAGGGGAGTTGATGTCCCTAGCGGTCGCTATAATCACCATTGATCCCTAGCAATTGAAGGCTCCTGAAGCCTCGATGGTCGCTACAATCTGGGTGTTGTGATTGAAGGAGTGCTTGCTTGTTGCGACCGAAATGCGGTCCAATGTAGCAAATGCAGTAGACTTTAAGTCGGTGGCTAATGCCTATAAATAGGCACCGACCTTGTCCATGTGAATGAGGGGATCATCAAGAAGACGAACAGGTGTTGCCACACTCTAGACTCATCTGTAAGCCTCTCTATCGATCTTGGATCACCGAAGATGAAATTTAGAGGAGAGAGAAGATCTACCATCCTCTTCTTTTAGAGAATGAGTTGTCATCTGCTACGCCAACCCAATCTAGATCTGAAGGAGTATTGTTGTTGTATCGTGTTCCTTCCTTCTTTAGATCTGTCACTCCTCCGTACATTTTTCATCCATCCCTTTGTCTATCTTGATGTATATTCACTATTTTATACCCATAATTCTACTCAATAACATTAGTGGATAAACTCATTGCTTGGGTTGGGAGTAGACATTAAGGCTCTCCCAACATGTATTTATTTACATCCGTTTGAATATTATATGATCTTTGTAAGGATTATCTCCATTCACTTGGTCTTAACATTTCACTTGTAAGATTATCTAACCATCTTGTGATATTTGATTGTTACTGTCTAGAAAGAGTAACACTAACCTTGTCTAAGTGTTTTGGAGTTGCATGATTGCATGAGAATGTTGGAATGCTAAATCTAATGATCATATGGTTGTATTTGCGATCATTTGTTTGCCATCTTGAGAGAGAGACATGCTTATAACCTAAATATATTCTAATCTCAACAGAGGAGGGAGTAGACATATATGATGGTTGCTTGTAATCTTGCTAATGGTATACAAAGAGTGTGAGTATTGCATGTTGGCGAGGATCTTAGTAGGTGAAACCCAATACAAGTTCCCATCCATATTTTGTTACGACGTGCTTATTTATTTATATTCTCTTGTTTTGTTTCTTTATCTTCCTTTTATTTGTTTGAATGTTTGAAGTAACATTGGTCCATTAGGAACACATTCTTAACCTACCCCTTCCATTTAGTGTATCTGAAATAAGGTTTTACATTCTTAACACTTACTATTGATTGTCCTTATGGTTCAACCCTAATCTACTACTTCGGACCCCGTATAATAGTTGTGGGGGCTTGAGAGTTGGGTTATAAAGTTAAGAGTCCAATTACTCTAGATGGACTTCATTTTGGATGTGTGATTTAGGTCAGTCGACTTTTTGGCACTATTTTCGGGGACAAGGCAAACATAATTGTTAAGAACATGAACTTACTCACTATACACCAATTCCTTGAGTGTAGCAATAGACTTGACTATACTACCTCTAAATCTGTTATATCTAACTAGTTAGAATACTTCATTTTACACGTCTAGTTTTCTAACTCAACTGTGTGAACTGTTTAGGTAGCTTGAGGAGAAGTAGATTTTGAAAACCATCTTAGCTTTCTTTCACAACATTATGTTGTCTCATAGAGGAGGACATACTGGATGTGACCAGAATGTGAGGGTGGAAGATGTTCGATATCCACCAGAAACTAAATTTGAGGGTGATGATGGAAATTCAAATGGAACTGAGAAAGGGCAAATATCGATGCCCCACTATGAACCTCATGGAAAAGAAGAACATGAAGAAAGAAGCAAAGGAAAATGTGAGGAACACCTTGAAGATGAAAGTGAGGACCGATGAGAAGATGAGGAGGATGAGGAATGATTCCATGATAAGCATTATCACCATCAAGTAAGAAGAAACTGGAGGAACCATGGTGATCGTGAAGATAAAAATCACAACAACAAAGAAGATGGTGAGGAAGGAGGCCCTTTCCTCCGAGACCTAGGCACTACAAGAGAAAACGAGTCAAGATGTCCTATGATCATTCCATGATTTAATACTCCAAACTTTGAAATAAAACTAGCTGTTATAGCAATGATTCAAAACAAGTCATTTGGAGGAAATTCTAGAGACGAGAATCCTTATCACCATCTTGATGCCTATAAGAACATATGTGATAAGGTTAAGATGAGGGGAGTTCCACAAGAAGTGATGTATTGCAAAGGGTTTAACTTCTATTTGAGGGACAAGGCCTTGTCATGGTTACTTTCTCTACCCGACAAGAAGATTAATGGTTGGAGAGATTTAGTCGACACGTTGGTCATCATGTTTTACCCAGTGTAAAAGACTCTTCGAAATAGGAAAAAGATAAATGGGTTTATGCATAGGGATGGAGAAAATTTGCATGAAGCCCATGAGAGATTTCAAGAGTATCATAGAGACTATCCACATCACAATTAGGAAAAATGCCACCTTGTTACAAACTTCTATAACCGTCTTACTTCTACTGAGGTGACTTCACTGAACGTTGCGGCAGAAAATGTTTTCTTGGGCAAAAACCCAAAGAAAACTATGAAAATCATTGACAACATGGCTGATCTACAAGTAGGGATGGATTTCAATATAGGAGATAGGGTTTTAATGAAGACAAATATGTCTGAAGGACCTTTTGCTGAATCTAAATCCTTGGAAACTATCACTGCTGAAATTCAGAACATTGATATTGATGTCAAACAATCGAAGGACCCTAGAGACAGAAGCAAGAAACCTATAGAAAAAGTAATGAAATTTGTTACATGTGGTGGGAGAGGTTTTGGAATCAATAATTTTATGTATACTCAACCCGAAGAGTTGAGCGAGGAAGAAGAATAAATGGGGAATGTTTCCTATGTAAAGTTTAAGAGACCAGATCATCCTAGTTTTAATTATGGAAACGAGGATGCTACAGAAAACTCTCACCAACTAAGTGGAGCATCTAAGCTACCACTAGGATTCATATGAGAAGGTGGACATGCTCAATTTACCAAGACTACAAACTTCTAGAAGAATAGAAACAACTACCAGAGTCAAGGGAAAGGTCAAGGCACAAGAACATGAAGCTAGAGAATTAAGAACAAGCCCAACCTAAAAGCAACAATCAGACAAACATGATGGCCAAACTGTTCAATTTTGCAAAAAAGGAAAGTCTTCGTGAATGACCGACTGACCCAAAGTGCCATCACCAATTCAGGAGTCTTAACAATGATGAATACCCAAATGGCTGATATGCATATGCACCATAAATAAATCAACCAACACCTTGTACAATTGTCTAAACAGATAAAAAACCCTCAAGGAAAGATTCCCTCAAACACAGAAACTGTGAAGATGAACACTCTTCATTCATGCAAGGTTGTAGAAAAAACAACAAGATGAGAGTCACCCTGGAGAATACACAGTTGTTGAGACAACCTAAAACTATTACAGTAGAGGAAGAATCTGAGAAGGAAGCATTGACAAAGACAAGCCATCATAAAGAAGAATGCAAGGGGAGGAAAGATGCAAAGACAAAGAAGTTGGACCCAAATGAAGAATTCTTCATATAAAGAGATCCTTATTCTCTAAGAGTTCTCTTCCTATACAAGTTGACCAAAGCCCATCTTAAGAATAAGTACAAGAAGTTCATGGAAGCTATGAAGAAACTGCACCTAGACATTCCTTTCCTGGATGTGATAGATGAAATGCCTACCTATTCTAAGTTCTTCAAGGACCTTATCACGAAAACAAGAAGAGGTGACCAAATTGAGACTATGCAGGCAGCAAAATGTCAAGTGACTTCGTTCAAGCCAAAATGCCTACCAAGAAGAAAGATCTGGGGACATTTATGATTCCTTTCAATGTCAACGATAATGTGGAAAGAAATGGACTACCAGATCTAGGGGAGAGTATTAGCCTTGTACCAATGAGATTGGCTCAAAGGCTCAGACTCACTGATATGGTGAAGATCGACATGAGAATTCAGTTGGCCGATCAATCTTTCACAAAGTCAGTCGAAGTAGTGGAGGATGTCTCGATTTGGTTGGGACAATTCTTCACTCCATGTGACATATCGGTGATTGATAAAGTCAAAGATCCGACGTATCCAACGATCTTTGGACAGCCTTTCTTTGCCACATTTAGACATAATGTATGATAACTCTTCATATCAAAAATGACCATATTGACTTTCATGTGCCAGACGTTATGAAGGGACCTTCCCTATTTTGAGTTTGTCTACTTCATGGATAGCTACACTCAATACTGTGAGGAAGTAGAAGAATATTGTGCTAAGGTTGATCCTCTTATGAGAGATCTAAACAACCCAGATCCCTACATAGAAGACCCTGAGGTGGTAGATATGCTAGATTACTTTAATCAACCTGAGTAAGATCTTAGCAATGAAGAAGATGTAAAATTTGAGATAGAAAAGTATGCATCATTGGAGTAGACTCCTGAAGAAAAAGAAGTACCCAAGCTAAAGCCAGAGATGAAACAACTGATTGACGGATTGTGATATGCATTACTTGATGATGAAGAGTGAAATCCAGTGATAGTTCACTCAGATCTTACTGATGAGTAGATGGACAAGCTATTGAAGGAGCTTAGACTCCAAAGGAAATCCATTGGTTAGTCAGTAGAAGATATAAAGGGCTTGAGTCCAACTGTATGCATTCATAGAATTAATCTAGAATACACTGTCAAGTCATTAGCCCAACCTCAATGAAAGCTGAATCAGATGTTGACAGAGGTAGTCAAGAAAGAAGTTATAAAGTTGTATGATGTAGGTATTTATATACCCAATTAGTGCTAGTAACTGGATAAGTCTGATACATGTAGTACCAAAGAAGGGAGGGATAAATGCCGTGAATGGAAAAAATGGAGAAGTAGCCACAAGGACTGTGGTTGGGTGGCGAATGTTCATAGACTACAGGAAATTGAACGTAGCTACCAGAAAAGACCATTATTTGTTGTCATTTATCGATCAAATCTTGGAGAAGTTAGTTCATCCTTCACATTTATGCTTCTTAGATGGGTATTTTGGATTCTATCAACTACCAATTCATCCTGAAAATTAGGAGAAGACCACCTTCACCTATATCTATGGAACCTATGCTTTCAGAAGGATGGTGTTTGCCCTATGCAATGCACCATCTACCTTCTAAAGGTGCATGATATCTCTCTTTGCAGACTTATTAGAAGATATAATGGAAGCCTTGATGGATGATTTTTCTATATACGACACTGATTTTGATAAGTGCCTCAAAAATCTATCTCTAGTCTTACAACACTGTGAAGAAAAAGATGTGGTTTTAAATTGGTAGAGGTGCAATTTTATGGTACAAGATGGCATTGTGTTGGGACATAAGATTTTTGAGGAAGGGATAGAGGTTGGCCTGAGTAAAATAGAAGTTGTATCTAAACTCCCACCTCCAAAAATAGTAACAAAGGTCAGAAGTTTCTTGGGCCATGTTGGGTACTATATAATATTTATTAAAGATTTATTTAAGATTGACAAGATTCTATCAAGTCTTTTAGTGAAACATGTTGAGTTTGATTTCACAGACAAGTGCCTCAAAGCCTTCAATACTCTAAAGAAGGCCTTAACAACATCTCCCATATGAAAGCACCAGATTGTGAGCTACCCATTGAAGTCATGTTTGATGCTAGTGACTATGTCATAGGTGTTGTTCTCGACCGAAGAAAAGACAAGAAACACCATGTCATATAATATGCCAGCAAAATGTTGGATGATGCCCAAGTCAACTACATCATGACTGAAAAGGAAATGTTGGAAATAGTGTTTTCCTTTGACAAGTTCAAATCCTACTTGACAAGGTGAAAGATTAAAGTGTATACTGAACATGGAGCTATAAAATATCTAATGTAGAAGAAGGATACCAAGACAAGATTGTTATGTTGGGCTCTTCTCTTAAAAGAGTTTGATCATGAAATTATTGACAAGAAAGGGATGAAAAATGTAGTTGCAGATCCCATGTCAAGGATAATAGTAACTGAAGAAGACATGTTGTTGGTTAATGATAACTACCCGGAAGAAGCTCTTAAGATGTCCAAAGTCTTTGAAACCAATGTACCATGTTGTCAACATATGCAACTATGTAGCTTGTCAGCAACTGCGGCTAGAGCTAACTTACAATGAAAAGAAGAACTTAATCTCTAGTCTAAAGAACTATTAATGGGATGTTCCTCTCCTATTCAAGAAATGTGTTGACAACTTGTATCGGAAATGTATAGCAGAGGAAGAAGTGCCTCAAATTCTTAGGGAATGTCACTCTTTACCAAACATAGGACATCTAGGTGCAGAAAAAACTGCAGTGAAAGTTCTACAATCTGGCTTTTACTGACCAACTCTATTTAAGGATGATCAAGATTATGTGAAAATTACAAGGAATGCCAACTCACTGGAAACATTTCAAAGTGGAATGAGATGCCTATGGAAAATTAGGTAGAAGTGGAAATTTTTGATGTTTGAGGAATAGATTATATATGACCATTTCTGTCTTCTAACAGAAACCAATACATTTTGGTTGCAGTCGATTATGTCTACAAGTGGGTGGCAGCAATAACAACACCTACTTGTGGCTCCAAAACAGTCATCAGACTTTCTGAAGTCTGATGAACCTATCTTTTGAGGTTTGGAGTCCCTCACAAAGTCATTAGTGATGAGGGATCACACTTTGGAGAAAGGAAATTTGAAGCCTTGCTAAATAAGTATGGAGTGAAGAAAAAAGTAGCAATACCATATCACCCTCAGACACCAGGGCAAGTGGAGGTTTCCAACAGATGGATAAAACATATCCTTGAGAAAAAAGTCAGCAAAACAAGGATGGATTGGTCGATGAAGCTCGACGACATACTATAGGCCTACCATACTGAATACAAGACACCAATAGGGACCACCCCTTATAGTCTGATCTATGGAATGTCTTGCCACCTCCTAGTGGAATTAGAGAATAAGGCCTTTTGGGCCATCAAATTTCTGAACATGGATTTGAATCGAGCTAGAAAGAAAAGATTTATGCAATTTTAGAAGATGGAAGATCTTAGGTTGCATGCTTATGAGAATGCCAAAATTTATAAGAAAAGGACTAAAGTGTGGCATGATGCCCAATTGAAGAGATAAGACATCTCTGAAGGAGACAAAGTTCTTTTGTTTAACTCCAGTATCTGACTATTCGTAGGGAAAGTAAACTCAAGGTGGTCTGGCCCTTTCATTATAGCCAAGATTTACCCATGTGGGGTAATGGAAATTACTAGTGCAAAGATTTGTGCTTTAAAGTGAACGAGAACAAATTTAAAAGGTATTATGAGGATGAATCTTTCGTAAGGAGATCATAATTGGATTTAGAGGAGCCACAACCAGTAACAACAAAGGAACCCTAAGAAACCATATCAGAGAGTTAAGCTAAAGACTCAAAATAAGTGCTTCTTGGGAGGCAACCCAAGTGTTTTTCCTGACCTCTTTAATTTTTTGTTGCTTTCCGTTCTTTTTCTGGACAATGATGCAATTTCCATCCTTATCTTTTACCTTAATTTTGTGTTACCTTTAATACTTAGATACCTAGACTCTTAGTGTTCATTTTAGACATCTACCTTATATTAATTAATGCCCTAGTAGCTGCATGTAGTGATTCGTATAAATCCTTAAAACTAAAGTCTCTTATACCAAACCCCTCTACATTTCTAAAGATTGGGCAACTTCAATGGTCACAGAAGATAAGTAGAACCCCAAAAACTGTTGAGGTTTCTAATCGATCACGACAGAATGAAAGTCTCAGTTGTTTGCTACCATAGAGGATTAAAACCATCTACAATGATTGAAGATTAGGAATAAAAGTATGACTCACTCTCCTCTCTCCCCCTTTCATAACTTCGGCAACAGAGGAGAAACCCAAGTGATTACATAGTGGTCAAATAGGACGAAGACAAAGGGAGGTGAACCCAAGTCGACAATGACCATACAGTCATTGCTACCATTGATCGAGACCTCCCAGAGATAACAACAACTATCGACGATCCCTTTCTCTTCCTCATCCCCTTTCTCCATCCTAAGGTAACCACTTTTACTCATTTTTTTCCATTATATCTTTGTGCACCACCACCCCGACGATTGTAGAGGGTTCCTCATACCATATACTGGAGTTTTCTTTTCTTAACCCTACCCGTCGTCGTGTGTGTGATCACACATCGTCTGTAAAAACATGATTTAGAATTTTCATCCATGGTTGTCGTTGATGCTTAGTGTGTCTGAAGCAATAGTTGAACACCATCTCAGCAATTGCGAGGCCTTCAGATTCTCTATGATAGCTTATAGTTTCTAATCATTCCGTCACTAACATACGCTTCAGTTGCTGAGACACTCTACTATTATTGAGTACCATGCAATCCTAGAGAATGATCGGCTTTTTAGACCCAATCCTTTCCTTCCACTCTTCCTCTCCTTCGGTCTCTTAGGTTTTCTTCGAACCATACACGTTCCTATGATCACTTATGTTTTCTAATCCTTTGATCGTTGAGATAGATTCAACAGAATATACTTTGATCGTTGGGACTCTTTGGTTTTTGGGATCCTCCAGTCACTGGCATACCTTTGGTCATTGGGATCCTTCGGTTGTTGATATGTCTTTAGTCCTTGAAAGGCTAGTTCACTTGTGTTTTCGAAATTTATAATATTAAAAGATTTTGAAATTACAAGTTGTATGACCACCAAACTTTGACTAATGAGCTGAATGTTGGGAAGACTAAAGAGTGACATCAACAACATCAGATTCTCTACACAGGAAGATCACCTCACCCTAAGGGCTAGAAGAAGAAATCCAAGAAGTTGGTACATACTTGAAAAAGCATCCTGAATTACCAACAACATCTTAAAACTGAGGATGACTCACAAAGCACTCAAGTGGCAAATAATTATGATGACCTGCCATAGGAGGAAGAAGTAACAAAGATAGAAAAGAAAAGGCATCAAACCTAAAAGAACTCAAATTAAAGAAGAAGAAGTTAAGGGTTACGACAAGGTCCAAAGCTCAGAATCTAGAGACAGTAGGCATACAAGAATACATAGTGGTAGTTTCTGATATAGTAGTAACATATGTGGACTGAGGAGCAACGTACAAACCTAGAGATAAGAAACACCAAGCGATGTACAAATTGTTCAAAACAACAAAGAAATTCAAGACAACATGGTACATGAACCGTGGTGACTTCAGAAAGATGAATCTCTACAAACGAGTCACAAAATTCTTGGGGAGGGTATGTTTGGGTGTCCTATGCCTCACTGCTCAGAACTCTTACATAGAACACAATGCATAATTTATGTCCTCACTCATAAAGATTCCAGTCAAAGATAAGGAAAAGAATGAAGTAGGGGGGGAGTACAAATTACAAGTGACAATAGGAGGAAAAGACTGACATATTATTGAAAGGCTTCTGAATATGATTTTATTGATACTAATGTAGAAGCCAAAGCCTACCAAGAGGCAAAAGGTGAAAAAGATACCATAGGGTTTGTAGCCATAGGATGTGGGAGAAACTGATTGTGAAAGACAAACACAACCCTCAAAAGTAGAAGGCAACTCAAGTAACCTCCTATTTCATAAGAGTAATACCAAAAATCCTTGTTAAAAGTGTTTTCACCTGATTGGAAATACAGAGTGTATCAAGGGGGAAACTTTTTTTGATCTGGTCTATGATAGAGAAAAGACCAGTCAACACTAAGAAATTAATAATATACAAACTATGTGCAACAAATGATCAAGACATCAAACAAAGGATGAGGGATTACAACAAATTACACTCATTGCAACCTTCTTCCTGGAGACTGAGGAGCTAACAAAGCATGATTTGACTAAGGGATACACAAAGATCGAGATCAAATACCTAATAATAGTAGGCATGCTGGTATACAAGAGGGGGTAGTTCTTCTATAGGCAAGGCAACTCAAAACTACTACTCCCCTTCCTAGATAAGGTATATGATGTCACCAATAAACTACAACCAAGCATGGATGAAATAGGAAAGATTATCTCTAGTTCTATAGGGAGACAAATAGATCCACAATCACCTACTGGAAGATAATAAGAAGAAGAGTAAATGCAAGAGATAGAGCAAAACATGTTGAAGAAAAGACAGAAACTAGCAACTAGGTTGTGCAAACCAAAGACAAAAACAATAACCTCAGTGATTTCAACACCTCCAACCCAATTAAACAAGGAGGATACTATGAAGCAACCATCCTTGGTAGATCAACCACATAACAGTGGTGAATAATTTGATGCTACATCACCTAGATCTCCAAGCACAAGTACCAAAGGTTCTGGTTGCAGAAATGGGTGACCAACTTGGCACTCCTCCAAACACATGGGAACCTGTAATGGAAGTTGGGGAAGACATAACCAACCGACCTGATAACTCTAAAATACCAACCTCTCATGTAAATGAAGGAATATCTGAAATGCTAGTTCACGGGGCTGATGCTCAGCCTGAGCCATTACGCACTGAACATGCAAGGCATATAGAATGAGAAGGCACAAGGAGGAAACTGCAAATCCAACAACCCAGGATCGATTGACCTCTCCTCTAAAAGAACCATTCACTACATCGTCATCTCTACCAAAAACAACAACAATAAAAGCCAACAAGAACAACCACAATAAATCCATACTTTTGGGGGAGAATTGGGAAGTCGTTTTGACACTCTCTTTCAATAAGTCCACAATTCTGCTTCACAAGCACATTTCTTTTCTACTAGCCTGCAAGCACTAACAATGCAGGTATCAAAGATAAACAAAAGGACTTCATATCTCCCATAATTCATGCAAAACATTCTCCTCCAGCAATGTGACATGATGCAAGCCATGAAAGAAATTCCTAAAAAGATGGAGGACCTCAGGAAGGAAAGGGAGATTATACGTGTTGAAAAAGAAGTCATGCTCTAGGGAAATGAAGAGGCCATCAAGGAACTACAAGAAAAGCACAACTAGATGGAGGAACAGTGAGCGAGGTCAACATCAAGATGTAGAGGTAGTCCTTCACATCGCACATATCCTCTAGCCCCTCCAATGTTGACGTCTGCAAAGATGAAGAGGTTGTAAGCGCACCCCCACCACAAACAAATGAAATTGACTAACCACAAGAGCAACCACATTCTGAAATCACATCAAATGCCATCACATATGTTATAGTATTGGAGTTTGACTTGAACTCTTTGTTCACATCAGACCATCCCCCAGAAGATCTGCCCACTAATGCCAACCAAACTCAACCAAAAGAAGAAAGTGGTGTAAGGATGGATAGCTTTGCAAATGAATCAACTCTACAATGTTGCTTGAATGAGTTAAATTTGTCTGTAGACGTCTGTGATATATACCTAGATTTGGACAAACCCTACAAATGTCATGGTGAGATCTATGTGGTAAAATGTCTTCCACTATAGAAACACTCAATGAAGTTGTGCTTTTGAAACACCATTTACTACAAACAAACTTATAGACACATCTACTGGCATAGATACAGTTGAAGCAAAATTAAAGCAGAACCAAAGATGATTACTAAAGATCTTACTCCCACCTCTGCTCTCGCTACTACTACCCCAACCTTAATAGAACAAATAGTTGGCGAAGGGACATCAGACGATGAGGAAAGTGGTCTTCCTCATTCTTTGTGAATGCACCAGAAAGGGAACAACATCCACATGTGGAAAAAGTAAATTAGTTGTAGCACCCCCTCTTCCATGCAAACTGGCCTGAACGAATATGTCATCATTGTCCAAAATAACCTATAGAGATGTCCATGTCCTTGCTGACATCCTTGATGTAAACCTCACAAGTACAGACATAGTTTATACCAACAATGGGATAACTCTAAATAGAGATCACTTCAGTGGGATTTTTCTACATAGAGTTAGAGTACACAAAAAAAACTCTTCAAGGTACTTTATGCAACTATCCTGGAAGAATTCCTCCACTTAAATAAGGTGTAGCCAGGGTTTAATGGCACCATAGATCTAGAAAGGAAGTTGTATGAAGAGAACTATAAATCTAAATATGTGAAAGAATTGCTAAGCACAATCACAAGGGAAGAGACCAGATTTTTCACCCTACTGATTAGATAGTTAAGCATTGGGCGCTAATCATAGTAAATTGATATGATGGCCATACATTTGTCTACAACTATTGTGCTGCAAAACTACCCATTACATTGCTTATTTTCAGGAACAAGGAAGCACAATACATCTTGAAAGTACCCCTTTGCCTTCAATGTGCTATACAAATGGCAGGACAACACCAAAAGTTGAAATGGATGAACTTCATAGTCTCTACCAAAGTCCCTCAAGAATAGCCATCAGGGGATTGTGCCTTCATAATGTTCAGAATGATGGAGGTGATTAACAAGGGCATTCCAATGGAGGATCTCTCTCTTGAAGATTTGCATGGGTTGCATGATAGGTACACTATGGGCGTCATATATGATTGGCGCTTCTTCAAGGACCTGAAAATGCCTCTTGATGTTGTACTACGTAGACTACACATGTGCCAGAGAAAAATCATTGGAGAGAATAGATAAATACACTATGCCTCAACACATCTGAACCAGCCTGAGCATCAGCATGGAAAATAGGATGGGTACCCTCTAAAGCACCAAAAGATGTCAAACAGGATAAGAATTAAAACCCTCAGAAAAAGGTATCTATTGAAATGCCAATTTTCACAACCATCCCAAAAGTTTTTGAATCACAGAATACTAGCTCTAGAGAATATGGAGAAGTTAATGATGAAACTACAATAGGTAAGGCCAGACAGTCCAACAAGAGTTCCAAAACTTCAAAAGATGAGCCTAGGAAGGTCTATCATGGGATTCACTGATACTGATAATGGATATGCTAAAAGAGGATGATAAGTTGGGAGAAGTTATATTCAATAGGGATGGAATATGCATGCTACCATTGTGTGAGTCTGATATCCGCATATCAATCACTGTTAAGCAATAGCATGTCGAATGTGCACATGGTCTATTATCTACTTGTGGAGGACATACTGTATAAAGAATGTCATGAGAGAAGAAGAGCCTGAAGCTTTGTCTAATGAATTCCCTACCTAAATATATATTCCTGCCCATTCTCCACAATAGTCATTGGACACTACTAGTTATTAACATCAAAGTAAAGACTTCGATCCTATATGACAGTTATGATTCAACGTTCTCTTTTAAAAATACACATACATGACTATGTCAATGACACAACTGAAGAGAAGGCTAATATGTGTGCGGAGGAAATAATAAATATGGTCTGCAAGTTTGGTACGGGATACAAATTTGTCAGTAAGAAATATTTCAAAAAGACGTAGTTCTAGCACAAAAGCCCCCAACAAATCATTGATTCAAATGACTATGGTTTCTATTATCCTGAGTGGATGTCGACTACAGCTCTAAAAGAAGAAAAAATAGAAATCTTGCACAAAGAACATTATCATATGCTGCGAGGGGTTTTTCCAAAATGCTACTGCAATCAAAATGGGTTGTTTTTTAATATCCACATCAACAATAAAGTTAGCCAGTTTATTCCTAACCTTCATCTTTGAGACTTTAGGATGGAGTGCATGATGAGTTTGGGGGAGTTTTAAATGGACATTAAAGGTACACTTTTACCCTTTAATTCTAGTTTTGAACATTTTGTACAAATTCATACTTTTACCCCTACCTTGTAGGAAATCTTGAAACATTTTTGAATCTTGAAAAATTTTGAGCTTTGAATTTTCTTTCATTAAATGAACTATTTACTATAAGTTACAATTTTCAGATATATCCTTCTAGGATTTATTTAATTCTATTATCCTTAGACTTGTTTGTCCTTTTGTTTGTTTTATAGAAGAATAATTTGAAGAGTGGTGCAAATGGGATATTAACTCATCTAAAAGAAAATGACACAATACCACGATTTAAGGTCATTCTTACAACAAAATATTAAGGAAGCGAAATAACACTTTTTGATCAGTAAAAATCCCTAAAATTAAGGAAGACTCAATCTGCCACCATCCCAACCAATCACCCAAGCCTTGTAGTATAGGTTGGCAAGTATCCACCCCCATGATATGGTAAACAACTACCCCTCCAATTCCAAAAAGTCCTAATTTTGGGATCAAAAGAATTTTGGAAACTGAAGAACCATACCAATAAATCCTATCTTAAAACTTGTGAGAGAAATAAAAGCCTAAGAGATAGAAAATCATGAGAATTGTGCCTGAAAAGATGTTGAACGACTCCGCCTGGCCGGTGTATTTCTGCACTCAGGAATGCATATATGTCATTCCCGGTAGCGAAGTCTGGAAGCTAACTTTTACACCCATGACTTTCAATATGGGGACCTCACACAACCACCTGACATTACATTAGAGCCCAATCTGGTAATGTTGTCTTTACGACAAGAAATATGGTTGAGGTAACCCATGAAGGATAGGAATACATTAAGCCCTCATCCTATACCAGCACTAATACTAGGATCCAATGAAAATAAAGGTGGGGTGTGACAGTTACCCGTGTCAGGGACCGTTATAAGTACGACTAGGAACCAAGCCTTGAAGGCTATTGTGAAGGAGAGTCCTTTACTAAAAAAGGTAGTGGAAGGTGAAAAAAGTCATGCCATTCTAGAAATAAGGGGATGTATTTGAACATCAGTAATTGTATCGACCTAGACACAAGGATTTTTGATGCAAGGATGGAATAAATTCATAGTAGCAAGTACACAAAATTTAAAACAATGAAGGTCCATCTCTCCATGATCTGATTTTATTTGACAGCTTGAGGACAAGCTAAAATCTATGTTTGGGGGAGTTGATAAGATCCAATTTAGTGCACATTGTGTGCTTATTTTATATTCATATTGTAATCCCTTCTATGACTTATCTAACAAATTGTAATTGTTTTTAACAAGACCTGATGTGACAACCTATACTCACAACCCTCCTTTCGTTATACATTATTTCTAATTGAATGTTGCATTTGAAGGCAATACTATAGCGGTCGATGAGCATCCAACACCCTTGCGATTGAAGGACAAGCGAGGTCTAAAGCCTTACGGTCGCCACAACTCACCAGGCATAGCGATCGAAGGGGGAGAAATTGTAGCAGTTGCTACAAACTTCTAGTCCTTGTGATCGTTGAATCAGGGGAGTCGACGTCCTTGGCATTCGCTACAATTACCATTGATCCCTAGCGACTGAAGGATCCTAAAGCCCTAGCGGTTGATACAACATGGGCATTGTGATCTAAGTACTGACTCCTTGTTGTGATTGAAATTTGGTCCAATGTAGAGACCAAAGAAGACTTTAATTTAATGGATAATGCTTATAAATAAGCACCGACCTCATCCATATGAAGGGGGTATCATCACAAAGACAAGGAGGTGTGGTCGCACTCCACACTCATCCATTAACCTCTCCATCAATTGTTATTCTCTAAAGACAAAAGTTAGAGGAGAGAGAATATCTACCATCCTCTTCTTTGAGAGAAGGAGTTGCCATCCGCTACGCCAACTCCAATCCAGATCTAAAGTAGTATTGTTAGTGTATTGTCTTCCTATCTTCTTTAGATTTGTCACTCCTCCCTACGCTGATCATCCATCCCTTTGTCAATCTTGATGTATCTTCACTTTTTTATACTTGTAATACTACTCAATAACATGAGTGGCTAAACTCATTGCTTGGGTTGGGAGTATCCCCTAAGGATCTTCCAACATGTATATACTTACATCCATTTGAATATATATATGCTCTTAGCAAGGATTATCTCTATTTGCTTGGTCTTAACATTTCACTTGTATGATTATCTACCATCTTGTGATGTTTGATTGTTAGTGTCTTAAAAGAGTAACATTAACCTTATCTAAGTGTTTTGGAGTTGTATGAATGTATGAGAATGTAGGATGCTAAAGTTAATGATCATATGGTTGTAATTGTGATTTTTTGCTTTCCATCTCGAGAGAGAGACAACTTTATAATTTAAATCTATCCAAAGCTTGAGAGAGGAGGGAATAGATATATATGATGATTTCTTATAATCTTGCTAAGGGTATACAAAGAGTGTGAGTATTGCATGTTAATGAGAGATCATAGTAGATGAAACCCAATCTAAGTTCCCATCCATATTTTGTTACCACATACTTGTTTACATATATTCTCATGTTTTGTTTCTTTATCTTGCTTTTATCTTTTTATTGTTTGGAGTAGCATTGTTCAATATGGAACACCTTCTTAACCTACCCCTTCCATTTGGTGTATCTGAGCCAAGTTTTTACATTCTAAACACTTACTGTTACTTGTCCCTATGGTTCAAACTAGATCTACTACTTCAGGCCTCGTATAATAGTTGTGGGGGCCTGAGATTTAGGTATGAATTTAAGAGTTTGACTATTCTAAATTCACTCCATTTTGTACATGTGATTTATGATGGCCAATGCTCCCACTATCTTGATAAAATTATAGCCTTACTATTAATACATAATATCACAAAGAGAAATCTTATGTGATCTAAAATCTATAATGTTGGTGAGGTATGCCTAGAGAGACAATCATGTGATGATTGACATGGCACATACCGTAAAGGATTTGATTAATGCTCATAAAGGAAAGCTTCCAATTCATTATGTTTCATTCAGGTATGAGATAATGATGAAACATTATGAATGTCTAAAGAATGATAATATTCAATGACATATGACTTCAAGTACATGACTTATAGAATGAGATCATATGAATTCTAACAGTATGTACATTCTTATTATAACCCTAGTCGGTTGTTACTATGAAAGGTAGTAAGACACCAGTAACACATAACACTCAAGTGTCGGTTGGTTGATGACAAAATCTCATTAGTCATCATATGGCATATCAAACCAATCACACAGATACATGTTACAGGGACAATTTATTGGTCAAACCCACCTTGAGAGTGACGTGGAAACCATCATTGGTGGTCATAGTCAACTCTCATAAGTGAAGGTTGTTACAACCCCAATTTTTAGGTTCTTTTGGTGAGAAATGCAATTTCTCTTAATAAAGATATATGAAAAAATAATGGTGTGATTTGATTTGGAATGAATGAATTTCGTCTAGAATAGCCTTGTTGGTTGCTTTGTGGGCTTTACTGGCTATTGGGCCAAATAACAAGGAAAAGAAAAGGGAAATTCAATTATTAAATGAATAATTAAGAAAAGGGGAAGAGAAAGAGGTGGAAACCTTGAGAAGTCTAGGGAATACCCTCCAAGGATTGATTTAGTGCCTTTAGGGTTCCTTGGGTTCCAAGTTGCAAAGATAATGCAACAAAAAAGAGAAAAGATCAATTAAATATTGCTTTATTAAGAAGGAAATATGAGATAAACAATGAAATTACAAGCAATATGTGGATATATGTATAATGGATTCATCTTGGATAAGATTTTGTGTCCACATGGTTTCTAATGGAAAAAGGAATCAAAATCAAGAAAATAAAAGATTAAGAAAGAGGAAATACCAATTAAATTGGTTTTATTAAAAAAATAACTTGCTAATGAAGGAAATACCCTTTTCCTTTGGAATTTGGGTTTCAAATTTAATACATGAATAGATAATGCCAAGACAAAGTTTCCTCTAAAATTTTAGATTAAAATTATAGACGGTTTGGGAGATATGAGTTTTATAAGTTTCCTAAAGTGTGAAGGATAACATTAAATGTCACCATTTATGTTCTTATATGAGGCTTGATAGCCGTTGAATCCCTGATCCAAAGGTGGTTGCTCATCCAGTTAGATTGGAGAAAGGAAATAGTAACCCAAGGGTTGAATCTATGTATCCCCTTCCCTGATCCACTGGGACTCTTGGAGAGTGGACAATCATATTTGGAAGATCAAATCATATTGGATAACCCCTTTTCTTGCCTTTGTTTTGTGCGGATTTGAGAATTTCCTCAAGTGGAGCTGGACTCCATGGGTACTGGCCTATGACAAGTCTATAAAAGGGGGATGAATCCCCTTCTGTAAGGCTGCACACACCTTGTGAAGCTCCACAACATATGTACCAGTAGGCTTTTTTGCCAAGCCAACACCTAAACCCCCATCCGTTTGTTGTTTTCTCCTGCCGCCGATGCTCTGCTACGGCGAGATGGCCACTCGTAGGTGAAGATCCCGACTATTGGGGGTGTTGATGATGTGGTGGGAAAGTTCAGCCCTGGCTGACAAAGACAATGGAGCCACCGGCATGGCGTGTCATGCACTACAGGTTGAAGTCAGCGCGTTGGTTGACCAGCCGCGGTTGGCCTCGCGAGGAGACGCTGGACGGAGGAAGGGGATGAGATCCTGGGAGATTACATCTCTACCCCTGAGTGGAACACAACAAGGTAAGGGCATTAGTGTATTTTACCTATTGACTTAGTCACTGTCGATGAGGAGAATTGACAAGCAATTTGGCTCAAAAGTGTTGACATGTCAATCAATCATTGGTTTAGAATGATTAATTTTGTAAAAATCATAACTAGAAATTGGTAAGTCAGATCCAACATATAATATATGAAAATTGATCAGCCGAATGTGAGGAATCTAAGAAAAATACTTTTAAAGTCTGATTACATTTTTAATTGAAAAATTAACTTGAGTTGATCATAAAGTGCATTAAATTTAGGTTAAAAACTCAAATGATGACTAGAGATCAAATCTAAGATGCTTAATAGGTGAATTAGAGTATTAATAACCTATTGGGACATAAAGTGAGATTTAGATCTAAAATTAGATTATAATTGGTTTGTTTTAGGGTTTTAATCCATTAATATATGGTAATACATGTAGAAACCCTAATTTAGGGTAATGAAGGAAATTAACTTGAATAATCCGAATTATTTGGAATAATGTTGTTATTTGTTGATCCTAAGCCTGTTAGGAGAAATAGGACAAGTTAATTAGGGTTTTTGAGTAGTTTTACTGTATTAAGGTTTGTAGTAGCAAAAGTGATAATGAAACCCTAATTGCAAGTGAAACTCTAAAAGAAAGTAGAAAACCCTAGGAAGCAAGTTTGATTGTATAGATCTTGATAATATGAATAGTGAATAGATTATATGGTTATTTTAGGATCCTTGCTTATGTGAATTGCTTGCTTTCATGGATTTCTTTCTTGCTTAGATTATTGCTATCTTGATTCAGCTAAACATGTATGTGGTTATTTATGAGTAATCGATCTAGTTACACAAAGTTTTCTCGAACGTTTGATCGAATTGGATGCAACCTAAACTATTGAATGCTTATTTATACAATCTTTTAAAGTCACTATGCTTATCACAATTAAGTATATATGTGCATTCTCGAATCTACATGCCACCCTAATGTATGATGCATGACCAAGCCCCGAAGGGAAGGTCTAATTGGTCAAGCCCCGGAGGGAAGACCTGTGACGTCCCCGGATTTTCTAAAACTTAATCTAATGTGTGACGTCCAAATTGAAACCCTCACCTCAGTGAGAATCCCAATTTAAACATCCCACACTAGGCTAAGAAGAAGAAAATTAGAGGAAGTCATAAGGAAACAACAGTAGCACATGTACATGAACAATAATAAAACCATACAACACATGTTCACCATTCAACATATAATTACAACATGAATTGTTACATCATTTGATATTACATATTGAACAACAAACTTATACATATACATGTACTACAACTAAACTACAGGATCTTAAGACAACAGGTCCACCTGTACATCAGCTCGCTACACAACTCTCAATTATCATGGATCTTCAAGAGAAAAACCACAACCTAAACAAAAGATTACAAGCGGTACACGTCAGCACAATATTCAAGAATATTGTATTGAGTACGCCTACGTGTCTTTTATATACCTCTCATCATATCTTGGCAATAAGATAAAACTAATACTTGGCAGTAACAGAAGAATATAAGAAAACCATATATTTGCATAAAGATATTCATTAACAAAAGAGAACACATATTTTAAGCACAATTTCCATTATATATCCATGCATTTGCCACCTGAGGGAATAATGCATCATCTCTGCTACCAACGAGAATGAGATGTAAGGCCTTATGATCTACTACCAAAGAGTTAGATCATTGTACAATGTGATCTGCTACCAAAGAGAATGATCACTTTCCAGCACTATGCTACCAAAGAGAATTAGTGCTTTCATATAATGGAACATATATATTATGTTTGATGTGTTCATAACAATAAGTATGGAGAATCAAGCAACATAGCATACAAGAACAATCATTTCAATCAATACCATATGCCAAGTATTTTACTACTCATATAACACAAGCATATTGTATAATAAGCCAAGTAAGAGGTAATGGCGTACCTTGATCAAGAAACATCCTAATCACATATTCCTCATGTCAACTACATCTTGGTTAAACCTGATTAAGATAAGATCATATACTATCATCAGGTTCTTATCATCTTACATCTCATCTTAACCCAAAATGTATCCATTTTAGGGTTTACTTAACTCATTAGGATATTCTCGTCATTACTTGCATTCTTGTCTTGGAATTATCTTACTGATGTCACTTTCCAAATTATGTCTCATTATCTGAACATTATCTTCCATATCATTTTTGTGTGCATATTAACCCTAGGTTACCTCATTAACCTATATTAGGGTTTCATAACATGTATTAAAAGCCATCTTCATATAACATGGATTTTATGCATAATCATGATCTCATAATTAAAACTGAGGTTCTATATACTGATATTAGCTACTCTGTAAACTTTCATTATATATTGAGAATGCATGTATTTATTGCATTTTATTAGGGTTATTAGCCCTAATTAGACATATTAAGTAAATTACATGATTTCGTACATAAACATGACCATATCTGATATCATATGCATTCTATACATAATTATGGACTTACTAATATTTTTCCATGATTTTATGTCATCATTTGCTATTTATTACTCATGAACTAAGTATTTTACAACTAACAAGATATCACTGATATTAGTGGATCAAAAGCCTGATATTATTGTTCCATGTTGTTCTACACATTTTTCTGAGAATTTCGGTACCTTATTTGTATTTTTCTGAGCATCGAGCTAATTACTGTGAATAATATAATATTTGAGCATTTTCTTGGAAATTACCTTTTTCTGGTCAAGGCTAGGCCGATATGGCGGCCTCTGATTCGTCCATTTGGTGTGGAACTCCTCCACTGACTTCTGGCTTGGGGTGACCCATCGGTTCACGCTAGGATTTGGCTGGTTCAAGTTTTCTGGACTGCCCGCTCTTAATTTCTCATTCTCGCGTGAACACTTGATGCTCCAGGGCACAATGCAGCCGCTATGGACTCTGCTTCTCCACCCCCTAGCCTGCTTCCTCCGACCAAAAATCCAGTGATGTCCAGTGTTCCTCACAAAAGAGAAGATCTCTGTTGAGATTCGGCCTCTCTCGCATCCGCACCCTATGTTGTTTCCTTTCTCCTGACCGTAGAGCCATCCATCATCTCTGTTCCGTAAGGGTGCCGCCACACCGGATGAGCTGCAGTGAGGAATAGCTAGAGAGCACCATAGTCCTAGACATATGAAAGTGCCTCCTCAGGATTTGACAAGGCAAAAAGGTGTTCCCAATCCCTTCGACGTCGATCTCTGCACCTCCTCTGACCATCTCGGCTACTCAAAGAGGTCTGGTGGCTACTGGAGCTGGGGCTCGGTGTATCTCCCTCGTGCCAGCCTCTGCAGGGACCAAAACAAAAAAGGGGAGAATAGGTTTCCCACATCCTTCTCATAGGTGGAAGGGTCAAGAGGAGAAGAACTTCAACGAACTTGATTTGAGGCTACAATCCACTTCCGTGAACTCATTCGCATCATAGTTTCATCTAACAACCACCGGTACAAAGCGGTGGAGAGGCACAGAGAGCAGGGAGTTTGTTCTCCCTACCGCAGCGTCTAAAAGCTATGATATCTGAGTCAAACTATTTCGTAATGGGAAGGTAAGTCCAACTACCAGTCTCTTTCTCACTCTTGAGCCACGACCAGAAACGTGGGGTGAGGTTAACGCTTCCCACTCGCTGCAACCCACGATCTCCAGGTTGCCTAGAGGTAGGGGATAAGGATCCGACCGTCCAAGGTGTATCCAACAGCTGCAAAGAGCCTAGACTAAAACATGATCTGTGGCTCACTTAAGCCAAGGGGCACTGCCTCTAGATCAGATTTCTAGGGCTAGGATATGGCCACATAGTCTACCCTCAATCAAACAGGCGTGTGACACTATGTTAAACTTCAACTTAGGTCTATTAAACCTCATTAAGGTGTACATTATTTCACCCCTATCAAACCTAAATAACTTCCTCTAGGGACATCCAAATGCCACCAAATTTTAACCATAACTTCCTCGCTATAAAAGGTACCTTGTACATGAATTTGGTGCCAAAATTGAATTGTTAGACTATCCAATTAAATTCCTCAAGAAGGCATAAAAAGAGAGATCTTAATCAACATTCCAACTTTACTAAAAATACTTGGAACTCTCATTATAACTCAAGATATGGATTCTAATATGTTATTGGAGATTTATGGATTTCAAAAATCCACTCCATCACAAGACCATTGGGCACCATGAAAGGTGACCCCAGGAACCAAGCTCAGGATGGAGAAGGTGGCCTTATGACCCTTGCAAGACCATTGGGCACCATGAGGGGTGACCCCATGCACCAAGCTCAGGATGGAGAAGGTGCCCTTATGTCTCTTGTAAGGACAAAACCCTAAGAGAGGGTAATCCAGGGTTTAGGGCAAAAGCGGTTGAAAATGTCACATTGAAATCGTAACTTGGATTGTTAATAACTTATTTCTGATAATTAGGTTTTTAGAAATTATTTGTGAATTTTGGTTGTCCCCACATACCAACATATTCATTTATGTTGACCAATGTTTTGTTTTTCGACGTTTTAGGCACAAACTTGAAAAGGACAAACAATAAATTGATACATTGTGAAGATATGAATTGAAGTGTAAGGTGGATTAGTTAGAATATCCTCCATTTGTGGATAGAAGTCTAGAAATCTGAAACTTCAAAGAGGTATGCAAAGTTTTATTTTATTCTAGCTTTTCAGTATAGTTTCGGTACAATTTAATAGTTATTTTTTATTAAATGTTAAACCATGGATCTTGAGTTATTGGGATAGAAGCTCTGACCTTTTGGTCTGCCTTGATTGGGGGTTACCAGGAGGCGGGGTCGTTATAAAGGTGGCGATTGGGATTCTTGGACCTGAATTCCCTACACTCATCACATGTTGTTGGGTATACTTTGACATCATCAAACGTAATCCTAATATATGGGTTGCGATAAAAGTGATGATTGGGTAGCTTTGAAACATAGGGCCTGACTATGAGTGATAGAGATGGGATTTATCCCCTCTAATGGAGTTTGATATCCTGGACGCTTGATAAGCAAGACTGAGAAATGCATATGCATGCACATGTGAATCAATATATGATATTGAGGTCGCATTATCTCATATAGTGTGCTCTTGGTTCAAGAAATATGAGTTAAACATTGAGAGGATGACAATTCCATGCCCCGAGTTGACTCTGGATATCAGGGACACAGGAATTATACAATCACTACAACACCTTACATAGATTGTAGGTTGAAGTTGTTCTCCAACTTTCCATTCACTTGGGTAGCACTGATGTGCGACTAGGCACCATTCTCTTCTTTTGATGTCATAAGTTAGTTATGGACTTTCGCTACTAATGTGATATGGGACCTATATGCTCACAAACAAAAAAACTCATCTTAAATAGTAGTTTAATCTTGAATAATGATTGGATTGATTACTAAAACATTTAGGTAAACAATTTACGCAATGGATCAACTGACTACACCCCAGCCGATCATCTCATAGGGTGAAACGATCGTTTGGAGTGCCAGACAATCGAATCAAATGTTGAGATGGCCGTTTGGATTGTTAGGATGATCAGAAATTCAATTGGCTAAGTTCTATGCAAACTGAGATGTGAAATGAGCAGCTCATTCTATTGAACTGATCAACTCGACTTAGCTCACCAGACATCTGTCTTGGTGATTGATCATTTCATGGGGAAATTTGATTGAATCAATGATTAGTGCTGGCATCATGTCGTGCATTAATTGGATTCAAAATTGCTAAATTCATATGTCACTGGGAAACATGGGGAAATGACTATCTGGTTGTACTAGACGATCATCTCACATGTGAGACAACCTTTTTGCATGTAAAATGACCATTCTAGATGTCATAGTTTGTGAAAATTCAAGATCATCCAGTCCTTTCCACTCCCACACAGATACGAAATAGATTGGGAACCTTGTCCCTAATCCCGCCTATAAATAGAGTGGTACTGGAGGCTTCCCAAGACACACAATTGAGAATCAATTGCTCTAATAATTGTTGTCCTCTCTGGTTGTGGTAACCAAGAGAGCCCAGCAAAAAGTCCTACCTGACTAGGGAGGGATAGCGACAGGAGAGAACAAAAGAGGATCATTGTTGTGGGAGAGTAAATTGGTGACTAGTACGTGAACGGGAGGGACAACTCCTTCCTATTTGTTCTAGTAGGATGATATGAGTTCTAGTTAGTCTATGTGGACTACTATAGAGGTAGGAGTCCTTTGGCTACTGCTAGGAGAGCATCATCAGATAGAAGTGTATGGCGAGACTATAGGAGCTGCTACAAAAACCAATCCATTCTGTCAACCGTGGCAAGACCATAGAAGTTGTCACATAATTTTTCAAGTCTTCTATCTGTGATGAAGACCAAGAGCTACACAAACATCATCAAAGAGCAACTAGAAGATAGTTGCAGTCACTATACTTACTCCAGGACCAGGTATAAACTCATTAAACCATCCTTCCTATTTCATAGTAGTTGATGTGATCTTACTATTATGATAGTACAGATAGATATATATCTTTCTCGCTGCCTTAATATGTGCATGTATAACCCAACAATGGTATCAAAGATGGGTTAATTTACTATGTTTTAGGATAATTGATATGGTTGGATTTTATGTTTTATCATTTATTTATTGCATACAATGTGAATATTTAAACTGTCTCATATGCATATCTGATCAAAGACCACATAATCACACACACACACACACACACACACACACACACACACATATATATATATATATATATATATATATATATATATATATATATATATATATATATATATATATATATATATATATATGCACTTTGTATGTCACCCTAAAATAGGTTCTGAGGTGGATGTGTAATATGGTTAGGGACAATAACCCAATATTTGTGTGTGGTTAGAGGGTTTGGTTTTATTCATATTTATCTCGATCTACATATCGAACCTCTACCTCCTTATTCTCAATGTAAAGTTTTCTTTCCTATCTTTGATCCCATCGAATGTAACTCAAGATTTCTTATTATAATGTAATAAAGTAGCAATAGGATAGTTTCTTTTCCAACAACGACAACGAAGATGATCATTGCCAGACGAGACGACTAGTTTGTGAGATGAGTCGACCGTTTGAACGACAGAATGAAGGATCCAGATAACCATCTAGTGGATTCAATCGGTTGTCTAGAAGGTGTCCATACATTAGTTGGATATGAGGCTAGACGACCATCCAAGATGGCCCAACTGACCATCTAGAAGGTACCCATACATCGGTTGGATAAGAGGCCAGACAATTGTCCATGTGGACCTACCTCCGGTCAAGAGGCAAGATGACCAGTTCAAGGGTTGAACCGATCTACCCAATTTGGCAAGCACAGATCTACACCAACAACAAGTTTATACATGTCATGTGATGATTGACCTAGGTGGTATTAATTCCTTGTAGATCTAAGGAATTACAATATAAGTATCCATAACTGTCACTTTTTTTTTATATTGCATGTTTACGTCATGGGATATAGCATGTTTATGATACATACTATATATATGGTGATTGGATACAACATATGTATATATACATGATATATATAAATCCCTCAATCATGCATATTAAATCTAAGATGCTTTCCATCAACAACACACATGAAAATTTGGATGGACCAAGCATAGGTTACGCCAAAGCATGGTGCACCATCTATCTTGTGGAAGTGTGTTAGTAATAATGTAAGTTCCACCAAAGCAAGGTTCATTATTATCGTGTTGCCTTTTGGGTCAGACTTAACTGGTGATTTTTAGAGCATCTAAGCCCAGAAGCATGCAAATGATCATGGCAAGGACTTGCACATATCATCTATCCAGAATTGCATATGTTGCAATTGACAAAAGTTGCCTACCTTAATAGTTTTCTATGTATGTTGATGATGGTCACGTCATAGTTGAATTGTCTTGGATCTTGGCTCATTAGAAAATTATTCGCTGCAATTTTCCAAATTGATACATGAGGGTTATCACTTTGAGAAAAATAATGAGGGTGATAATTAATTAAAGACCTAATCAATATCATCAATTTTAATTAAATCAAATCAAAATGAGTTTTGGAAAAATTGTAAAATCAAATGGAAACAAACAACAATCACTTTTCTGTACAATTGGTGCTTGAGAAGGACAAACTTAATGAGAAAAAATTCCATGACTGGTTCGGGATGTTGAGAATTGTTCTCACACATGAGCACAAGATCTATGTCGTAGAGACGTAAAAAGTCAATGAACTCCTTTTTACTGCAACTAGGACTGATAGAGATGCTCACAAGAAACATAATAAAGATGTCATGGATGTCAAGTGTCTGATGCTATGCTCCATGAGCTATGCGTTGTAGAGGCAGCATGAGAACATGGATGCAATTGATATGGTCACACATCATTACAACATGTTCTAGGATCGACAAGACAAGAGAGATATGATGTCTCAAAGGTGTTGTTCAAATGCAACATGGAAGATGAGACCCACTAGGTCCACATGTACTCAAGCTCATTGGCTATGTGGAGAACCTTGCTAGAATGAGATTCCCCTTGGGTCAATAGTTGGCCATTGAAGTGATTCTGTCATACAATCAGTTTGTCATGAACTACAACATGAAAAACTTTGACAAACCACTGACAGAGTTGTTGGGCAAGCTAAGAACAACTGAGGGACGGATAAAGAAATACAAGCATATGTTTGTGATGGTGATTAGCTAGACAAAGGGGAAGTCTAAAGGCAAAGGAAAAACTAAGATGAATTCTAAAGTTGGCCAGAAGCCCAAATCTTCATATCTCAAAGAAAAAGGAGGAGTGAAGAAAAGAGGAAATTGTCACTATGTGTCACCATCCTGAACATTGGAAATGAAATTTCCCACTCTGGTTAGGGAAACGTAAGAATAAGAACAAAGGCATTGAGGCCTCCACTTTAGGTATAAACGTTATAAGACAAATTTGATTATTTCTTCCTAGTATATGATACCAGATATAGATCTGACATACTTGATGTTCATGATCTAATAAGAAGTAAAAACCCGAATGGAAGGACAAAGATGGACAAGGACGAGTAAGAGTTTTGGAATATTTATTCTACATTTAAATTTATCTTAACTCATTAGGCATGTAATCGAGTTAGTTGAATTGCTTTTTCATTATGCCAAGAAAATAGAAACATTTACTTTAAGCATCTTGTATGACAATGATTGATGAATCAATAAAGTGAGATATTATTGTTTCTGTTTCAAAAGATACGATCGTGTATGTCTATGCCCAAATATCTAAATGGTCTTTGTATAAATATTTTGAGATGATTGTTTATAACGTTAACACAAAAAGATTATAATTGATAACTTAAGATTGTCATTAGCATTAGTCACCTTAGATGTGCATATAAGATATGCATGTCTAGAATACATATTGATACTAATTTAGATTCCCTTGGTAATCGAACCTAAGGAAACATGTAAGTATTTACTACACATAATATGACATGACATCCTTCACTAGATGTAGTCAGACGATAAGCTTTCCATCATAATTCATATGTATGATGCATGAAGATCTTATGGAATGAATTCATTTATTAGTATTTATTTGATGTGTACTCAATAAAATAGAAATACAATTCTCTTGAAGTGTTCAAAACGATTTTAAATAAATTATGATCTTGATGAATGTATTAAGAAACTTTGATGAGATCAAATGTTGAAATACTTTGCCTCAATACCTTGAGAACCTTCAAGAAAGATTTATGATAATGTACCACTAGTCAATTCCATCTGAACATGATGATGTGTCCATATGAAGGAATTATACCATGATAAGTCATGATAATTAACAATTAATCTAATCTTCTTATATCCTCATAAATTTATACCTATCATGAAATCACGTACCATCTAAATGGTTTATTAGACATCATATATGATATGATATGGGAATGTCCCAATATGTCTAAAGGATTGAAACCTACATTGAGAAAGTAGTTTCTTCGAAAGGGTTTATCCACAAACCATAACTGTTGAATATTAGTGTTAATCCCTATCCAATAACAAAATGTTTTGGTTAAAGGATAATTGAGTTTCTAAAGAACCAATGGGAGTAAAAGTAGAACTCAAAATGTTCGAGATCAACAAAGAGGTACAAATAGAACTAAGAGAATCACAAATTGTTGTGGAATCTCAAGTTCATCATATGACACAAAATAAAGTAGTTCTAGTAGTACATGTATGAGATTGAGGATTGCAAATCCAACAACTAAGATAGGTTGGTCATGACAAGATGAGCCAACTAATCAACTATAAGTTATTAAGTACCATAATCTGAGTAATGGCTCAAGGCCATTATAGGGTCCATGCAAGATAACATAGTAGGACCTTGATAGAGCAACCTAGAGGGGTAATACCTAAAGAGTGAAATAGGGCCTTGTGGTAAAGACCTATGTGGATAACATAAAAGGAAAAATTGGTTGAATATGTTTTTCAAACCAGTTCAAATTTTTGAACATGATAGAAATTTCTTTACCAATTTCCATGCTTTTTCTTATGGTTAAAATAGATTAAGAGATTTAGCATATGAAGATACAAACTGGATTCCTTAAAGGGAATACATCAAAGGATGTGTATGTGACACAGCCTAAAAGGTTTTATAACTTCATGAATGTAAATAAAGTCTATAAACTACAAAGTTCAATCTAGGATTGAAACAAGCATCTCAGAAATGGGATCTTTTGACTTGACAAGAAAGTCAAAGAGTTTGAATTAAATCAAGATATAATATGGAATCTATGATTGCAAAATATTTTGTGGGAGCATATATGAATATTCCATATATGATGTGGAATAACATCTCAATATTGTGAATATTGAGAGCTAGCATGGAAAACACCAACAACAATGAAGGGTTAGGTGAAACATCTTATGAGATAAGGGTCAAGACCTATAGAGATATTTCTTGAATGTTTCATAATATAAGTTTGAGCACATATAATAGTATGATGTTGAAAGAGTTCAACAAAGAAAGAATTCAATGAGGGGGAATATGGATCAGTCTCTAATGAACCATATGTTCCAATTCCTGTGAAGAATGAAAATAACATGATTATGAGGCAATAGGTTGTAGCAGTAGATATATCATGAATGTTGTAAATGTACTTTCCCATATAATCTTGTATGTATAAGACATGATAAGATTATATTAAATTCCAATAATGATTATTGGAGATCCATTAAAGATATCCATTAGTACTTGAGAAGTACTTAAGAATAGATTATTAATCATAAAGGAAGAGCTAGAGGAAAAGGGTTACTTCGGTGCAAGATTCCATAATGACAAAGTGATCACAATAAAATATGTTTGATTTAAGAAAAATGTTGTTAGTTAGAAGGGTTCCAAACTAATAGCCATTAATTCTATTCTACAAAACAAGTCAAATACACTTGTGTTGCAAACACAAAGTGATACTATATGGATCTAGAAGTTCATATGATGAACTTATAGATGTTCCAACCATTGATGACTCAGTAATGATACTATCACAATAATAAAGCTACTTCTTGGGAATTGAATATCATATACCATATTACAGTGTTTTCAACTCACAAAGAAGAGATAAGAAACATGCAATATGTCGACTAATGGCAAAAGTATTGCTAACCCACTGTATTAGCACTTACATAATAGAAACACAGTGGACATATTTATATCACTAAGAATGAGATTCATGTGTGATTGGGTCTAAGTGCAAGTGGGAGTCTGTTGGTGAGGTATGCCTAGAGAGCCAATCATGTGTTGATTGACATGGCACAAACCATAAAGGATTTGATTAGTACTCATAAAGGCAAGCTTCCAATTCATTTTATTTCATTCAATTATGAGATAATATGGAACATTATGAATTTCTAAAGAATGACAATACTCAATCACATATGTCTTCAAGTTTGTGACTTGGAAGGTAGATAGATACCAATAACACATAAAATTAGAGTGTGGGTTGGTTGTTGACAAAATCTCATTAGTCATGATATGGCATTTCAACTAAGCACATAGATACATCTTAGGGAACAATGTATCGGAAAAACCCACCTTGAGAGTGTAACATGGAAACCATCATTGGTGGTGATAGTCATCTCTCTTAAGTGAAGGTGGTGATTGTGATTCTTAGACATGAAATCAATACACTCATCATGCCTCATTGGGTATAATTTGACATCATCAAATGTAATCCTAAAATATGGGTTTCCATAAAGGTGATGGTTGGGTATCTTTGACACATGGGGATGAATTTTGAGTGATAGAGATGGGATTTGTCACTCTACTAGAGTTTGATATGCTTACCACTTGATAAGCGAGACTGAGAAATGCATGCACATGCACATGTGGATCAATATATGATATTAATGTAACAACCCTGACCTGGGTTATGAGCTAACCCTATTTGTTTTGGCTAATAAAGTTTCTTAGAACTTTAATATAATCCCCTAAGGTGTTTTGTTATCATGTGACACACTCATGTTTCAAGTTTGGTCCCGATTGAATGTTGTTTGAGCAATTTTCCTTTGTTCTGGACCAAAGTGCAATTACCCAAATTGAGGAGCTATAATGCAAATTGTCACATGTTGAATGTGCCTTATATGTTTTAGAATCAAGATAGAGAGAATGATGCAAGGTGGTGGCTTGTGGAAAGCCTAAATTCCAAGTTTGAACTTGTTTGATCAATGTTGGTACCTTGTGCACCAAGTTTGGTACAAAATGTAATTTACCCAAAATGTGGGGTTGATATGCAAAATTACCACCTTTAGAGTGTTCCTACTTCCTCTATGTATTATTTATAGGAGAGAGAATTAATGATACACCATGTTTGAATCCATTATGAATGATGGTACTTTTGGTGATGAAATGACCAAGAAAAGGGTTGAATTTGGAAGCTTAACTTGAGTTGTATCAAGTTGAAAAGCTTATATATGAGTGCCTATCGGCCATGGAGCCCAAGGAGGTGTTCCATATCGTTTTGTGAACTCTTGGAAAAGTCCATATAGTGCAAAGCACCTCAAGGAGGTGAGGTGTGACGGCCAACAAGTTTCCTTAGAAAAAGTGTATCGGCATGACTTAAAATAGTGATTAAACCTAGATGACTTATCCAAATGGATAAGCAATGGACGAATTTGCATCTTTAGATGATCCTCAACATTTTTTCATTTCAAGATAAATTTTGATGCATGCATGTACATGTGTCACCCATGCATGACACGTGGCACCTACTAGCTCAAAATGTTGACACCTCATTTTTGCCGTTCTTCATGATCAGCAAGTATATATACCCCTAGTTTGACCCCTTAATGGAATTTTGCGACCCTTACCACCCTCCTACCCTAGGGTATCGTGCATAGGGCTCCCATATCGTGAAGGGATGCTGTGTTATCATGCATGGGCCTTGGGATATCGCCCATGGCAAGAGCATATCGCCCAAGAAGGTGATATCGGCCATATAGGGTGATATCGGCCATAGAGTGAAGTGTTTTGACTCCAAGTGAGTGCCATATCGTCCAAGTGAGTATCATATCATGCAAAATGGGTGGCATTTCGTGCAATAGCACAAGGGTATCGTTCATAGGCCTTGTGTATCGGCCATAGCAAGTATATCGGCCATACCATGTCAATATTGCCCATAGCAAGTTGATATCGGCCAATTGAAGTGATTTTGGCCACAAGTGAGGGGGTATCGGCCACAAGCAAAGTTGTGTCGGCCAAGAGGAAGTCCATATCGACCAAGAGTGGTAGGGTGTCGGCCAAGGAGCTAAGGAACTCAAAAATTAACCCTAAGGTAAGATATAGTTGTCTTCAAGCTTGAATTGAAGCATGGAATTAGGGTTATGATCTACCTTTCTTTTCTTCTTCACCAATTGCTTATCCATGGTGATTCCTTGTATATGAAGGAGTTGTGAACGAGCCTTGGATCTTTGATAAAGTCATATTCAACCTTAGGAACATGGAGCTTTGGACCTTGAAGCTTTGAAGTGGTTCTTAAGGCAGGTTATATAACTTGAACTCAATCATGTTATTATTCATCACCTAAATTGTTGTATTTAATGATCTACTTTTAATTCCAAAATTTCCTGAAATAGTTGATGAAATTATGAGTTCTAGTAGTTTCTTATACCTGTTCACTTGAACTATAATAGTTATAATAGAGGTCTAGAGCTTGATGATTGTGATATCACCTTATAAAAGTGATATCGGGTGCATGCACATAAGAAAGCACCTCTAACCCGATATGATGATGCACCTATTTCACTAAAATGATATGAATAGGTTTGTAAACCTTGTTTCACGATATGGGGGTGCAGTATACACCTCTTGCACGATAGGGAGTCAAGTATAGACTCCATACACGATACAAGATTAAATGAATACTTATAAGTTGACATGAAACCCTAATTTGGGTAATCCGATATAAGAGAAGAGTAATAAGTATTATTGCATGACATGGATGCACAACATGGATGCACAATAAGGTTGCACGATAGGGTTGAACGATAGGGTTGCACGATAGGGTTGCACGATACACAACCCTAGACAATATGATAGCCTGATATGGTGATAAGTTGATACCTCTTAAGTATCATGGGCGACACATGTATATGCCATGTGCCCGACACAATCAACCCTAACCCGACATAGGTGTTGCAACCTAATGTTTGATGATGTAGCCCAATATGGTTTGGTGCCCTACACTCCAATTGACTTGTATATTGGGTTGAGCCCGATATGGCAAACCCCAACCCGTCATGGCTAACCCTAGATGGTGACTAGCCCGATAGGGTGATTGAATGTACTTCTAGACTGACATGGTGATAGGTTGATATATCATAAGTATCATGGGTGACACATACATATATATTGTGCCCAATATGAGGTCAAGAAGGTACCTCATGCCCGATATGGAGACAAGTGCAAATCCTAGACCGATATGGTGAGTGTTTATACACCTACAATTTGATATGGTGAACATATGCACATGATTTAACCCTATACACCTTGTAAAGGTAAGGGCAAGACACTCTTAGGAGTGATGAGTGTAACACCAAGTAATGGTGTGGATAATACCTTGATAGGTGAAACACCTAGAGTGGTTGATAATGGTTAATCCTATATCAATAATGCCTTAACCCGAGATGTGTTCATATCATTAATGATGGTTGAATAATTCAATTGTGTGACTTATGACCAATACATTACATGATAAATGTAATGATATAGTGCATAAAGTATTAGGATGGGACATACCCTAATACAAGACAAGTTGATGAACTTAAGTATGTTAAAAGTGATGAGGGAAGTGCTACATCAAGACATGATAGATATCACATCCAGTGCTTCAAGGTTGATGTACCTTGATGCACCTTAAATCCAATATACTTGAATGAGTAACACATGAAGTGTGTTATGTCAATTGTTACATTGAGATGTAATAAGTTTAATGCACTTTGATAGGTGCAGGCTAACATACTTTAAGAAATGGTTAAGCCAAGTTAATAAAGTCTGATGTAATCATACCCTAGTAAGGATGAGAGAGGAATTCATACCTTGTGTTGATGATTCATTTAATGATAAATGATGAGAATGAATAAGTATGATTGAATACTTATGATATCAATGTTTACTCCTAGATGTGTGGAGCAATGAATTAGGGTTTGATCATTGATAATATGATCTTGAAAACCTAAATGGTTAAAAATGGAAAACCCTAACCCTAATGAAGGGTAATGATATGTAAGAGAAACCTTAATCGATAAAAAAGGGAAAACCCTAACTCTAATGATGGGAAGGTTGTATTTCTCTTATCGCATAAGCCTTGTGAGGCATGTTAAATACTTGTATAACAAGTATAATGATTAATGGCCTTGTGAGGCATGTTAATAACTTGTTGCCTAGTGAGAGGTGACAAGATGTGTGATGGCCTTGTGAGCCATGTGAATAAGTTGTTGCCTAGTGAGAGGTGACAAGATGTGTGATGGCCTTGTGAGCCATGTGAATAAGTTGTTGCCTAGTGAGAGGTGACAAGATGTGTGATGGCCTTGTGAGCCATGTGAATAAGTTGTTGCCTAGTGAGAGGTGACAAGATGTGTGATGGCCTTGTGAGCCATGTGAATAAGTTGTTGCCTAGTGAAAGGTGACAAGATGCGTAATGACCTTGTGAGCCATGTGAATACTTGCACAACAAGTGAAATGAATACCTTGGTCTGAGGACCAAGAGGTAATGGTTACCTGTTATAGAGGTAACAATGTTATGTGATGATCTAAGGGTTGGAATACCCAGATCCAGTAATCATGATAATGATGATGTGAAGGGATGAGAATTCCCAGTAATGTGATAAGGGACTGAGATCCCAAGTATCATGTGTTTTAAAGATTCAAAAGTACTTGATAGATGTAGTACGCCTTTCTTTGTAGAATTTGTCATAATATTCCTCTGTGAAAACTTGACTGATGATAAAAGAATATGAGAATGTACTTAATTAATCAAGTGGAATCTTATCATGTAGTGCCCTGGCCATAGATCCATCAACGTCAGGTTCTTTTGCTGAATGGTGAAATGGGTTGCTCCGCGACATAACCCGGAGAGCATATTTTTTAATATGTGGGGGTGATGGGCATGAGTACCTTACGCCCTAATGATGGATTGATGGGAGATAAACACGAGATCTCTCAATCCTTCATTATATGTGACGGGATGGATGTATCATGAATCTCACGATGATGATATAAATGCTGGATCGATGTGAGATAAACATTAAATCTCTCGATGCCGAAGGAGTGCAGTTGACGATGTAGCTCTATAACGAAGTTGCTAGTATACCCTGGAAAGCTATTTTGCAGAGACACGAGATGTCCTGCCGTTTCTCGCACTGACCGATACGGGTGAGGTCATGGAGTCCGGCTCTTCCATTGACCTATGTATGGAACCGATTTCAACTTCACAATGGTCGGTTGGAGTATGAGCGGTATACCTCATCTCCTCAGGGCTTAAGTGTGATTGTAAAGTGTAATCATCTGCCTAGCATGTTTGCTTAAATACGGAAATCATTTGGCTGATGTGACATTTCTTTTATACATCCTTAGTGGATAGATGTTAATCATGTTTCTTTGCATTCCTTGCAAACCAGATAGATGAATTATAATCTACCATGGGTAGATGCAATGTTCTCCTTATGAAAGGAGATTACTTCATTCTGTTCATATAATGAATTATCCTACTTATTAATATAAAAAGAACCTCTGCTCAGTTTATAATTGCTTAATCTGTGATAATAATATGGTCGGCGGAGAGTTATATCTCTCGCTGGGGCAATTTTCAATTGTCTCACCCCCGTGGGGCCCAAATTTTTAGGTGGACGTGCATGAGGAGGTGAAGACCTTTTTGCAGAGGAAGAACAACAGCTGAGGCAGCAGTGACAACTCAGGTTGAGTGTACTGTCTGTCATGTCTTGTAGATATGAGTCATATGTGTCGTCTCTGTACTCTCAGGTCCTTGGAGTTGGTTTGTACTGGTTTTATGATCAATAAGAGATTTTGGTTTACGCGCCTCGAGGTTTTATGTTGCTCATGTATAGTTTGGTAAAGCAACTGTTATATGTTATCCTCGAGAAAAGATGGTAAAGTGTATGTACAATGTGAGCAATGACGTATATAAAGTTTTGATTTTTCCTTAAAGAGTTTTCCTAGAAATGGATCTCTTTGCAAATTGGTTTTAATTTTTAGTGATTTTTGTTAATCTGTTGTTTATGTTTAAATTCCGCTTAATTAGTAAAGATTTGTCTATCAATTTGGCGACTGTCGTTACAAGTTTGGTATCAGAGCTTAAGGTTCGCTGAGTCTACAGAGACATAGGACTAAGGTGTTGAGTCTGTGTTAGTGTCCTCCAGTATACCCTATAGTGACTTATGCTTGTGCAGAAGAAAGGGTGAAGTTTATAAATGACTGGGGAACATGAGGAATACATTTTTGAGGGCAATGTTGTTGCACCAGGAAAGGGTGCAAGGGATCAGGCAAGAGAAGAATGAATGCCTGAGAATTCCCATCATGACCCGATCAGGATAGAGAATCCTATGTTTATGCTCTTGTTGGGTAGGTTAGGACAACAATGATGCATATAGTAGACTAGATACTAGCATTACAACCTAGGTTACCAGTCCTCAATATAGAAACTTTGGGCTTTGAAAGGGTTCTTGAATGACATAGTCATGTTGGAACAGTGGAAAATGTGGGAAAGATTAACGTATGGTGAGAAAGTAGACTCTGCCATAAGTTTAGACAGATAGTATATCTGTGATGGCAATGCCCAAGAATGGGCAATAAGCCGAGAATTAAGGAAATGTCATTACAATTCCAGAGACTTTTGCCTAGTGGTTCTAAAAATCCAAAAGTAACAACATGAAACAGCTAGACTCTATGGGTTGAGTCAACCTAAAGCGGTGGATGACCGCAAGGGGTAACAATCAGATAGAGCTTTTTCATTTTGATATGCCTTCTTTTGATGTTACCTGATAATCCTAAAAAGGATTGTTGTTATGGACTTCCCTATTGATTGTCCTATGGGGACATAGGGAAGAAATGATGAGAACTAGAATTTATATTCTATTCAGTATTCTTTTAAATGCTCTATAATTGCTCCTATCTGTGTAAAAAAGGATGAGGTATAGAAGAGATGCCTGGAGAAAATCCAGGAATGTTAAATCATGTGTTGGTGATGATACAAAAAGTAAAGAATATGATAGTACATAAAGTGCATACTACCTAATCTCAGTACTTGTATACCCTGGCCAGGTATATAATTATTGGAGATAAGGTGAGTATGGAACTCTTAGATTGTTATCTTTCTGATTACTCTGATCAAGTAGTCATTCTCAGACAATCTAGTGAGTATAATGAAACTGGAAATATGGTATGGACATGTATATCACATCCTAAGTGCAATAAAGTGGAATCTGAGATGATCTCAGATCAATCTATATGTATGAGGAAATGAAAAGTATAATTGTAAGGACCCTGACCTGCGTTTAGGGTTTACCCTGTTTGTTTTTCTTAACCTTAGTGGTTTGGTGCTCGTTAATCACTTTTGAGTGGTGATTAGGGTTTTGTTGAGCTTTGTTGAGAGTTCGAGGGGCTACTTGCAAATAACCCAAGTTTAGGGTTTTGTGTGCAAGTTTGCCATCTTGTGAGGTGTTTTCCCCTCTTTTGCTTCCTCTAGGGTTGAGAGGAAGGCTTGGGCTTGTTGTTTGAGTTCTTTGGGCCTGAGTTGAGCTTGTTTGGGCCTTGGAGTTCCTTGTTTGGGCTTGCTTGAGCCTTGTGTCGCCCAGGGCAGGTGGTGTGTCGCCCAGCAGGCTGGTGTGTCACCCAGCAGAGCTGCTGCCTGTGTCGCCTATGATGTTTGATCTGGTGTAGTGGACCCTTGGTGCATGTTTTAGACAAGTGTCTCTTGCCTTGCTAATGTGTTGGCTGGAACCCTAGGACAAGTGTCCCTTGGGTGGGTGACACATAGCATGGTTGTACCTTGGTTTCTCCTCCCTTCCCTCCTATATAGGTAGCCCTTCTCCTTGCCTTAGTCTCCTTTGGTCCTTTGGTCTCCCCTCCACCCTTGGTGCACGACACCCCTCTCCATCTTGCTGGTGTTGGCCGATACACCTTCCTGGAGCAGCTTGGTGGACGATAGCTTTGGACCCTGAAGTGCTTTGGAGCTTGGAGCTTAAGGCGGGTTGCATATCTTCTAACCCTAACTCCATTACTTCTTGCTTGATCTTATGCATGTTAGTAGTTTAGCTTAGCTCCTTACTTTTGTACCTTTCCTTAGCTTCCCTTGGTGGCCGATATCCCCCTTAGGGTTTAGGGCTTCTAGTGTACCTTTTCTTTCTAGGGTTTGAAGTCTCTTGTGTTGGGGGTAGGTGATGACCTAGGGTTGGGCGATACCCCCCCTTCCTTGTGAGTGTGTTGGGCGACACACTTGCCCTTATGTTGAACGATATGATGCTTTAGGGTTGAGTTCCTTGAGTTGGAGGTCGATAGGTTGACCTAGCTAGTGTGTTGGCCGACATGGTGACCATGGTGGGCGATACCCTAATGGCTGATAGCCATGTTGGGCGATAGTCATGATGGGCGATACCCTACCCATGTCGGCCGATATGTTGGGAGACATAGTGATGTCCCTTGTGTTTTGGTTAGTACCTTGGTGGACGATACTCTCTCACCCTCTCTCTTGATGGGCGGCATGCCTTGTGCTTCATGACCGATAGGGTTAGTAGCATGTTGAACGATACCCTTGCCCATGATGGGCGATAGGGTGAGCTTAGTGTGATGGCTGATAGCCTTGCTGGCCGATAGTCCAGTTGAACGATACCCTACCCTATTAGCTAGTGTGTAGGCCGATAGAGTTAGTAATGGGTGATGGCCGATAGGGTTTAGGATGGTGGCCGATACCCATGCTGAATAGATAGGTTTAATTGAGGGTTGTGAAGTTTTAGTGAGGGTTTGAGGTGCTTTGGTGACGGCGCCTCATATGATGGAAATAATTAGCTAATTAACCAAGGAAATGATGGTGATATTTATCATCAAACAGGATGCTAATGATAGTAATGTATATGTTGATAGCCCTCATGTATTAGGTGCATGATGTGACCTTTATGCTTAATTATTAATAATAATGAAGGTGACGATAACTACTTTAGTAGTTTGTTTAATGATGATAATGATGGTAATAAAGATGCTAAGTGACAGTTATGTTAAAGGTTGCTTCATGATAAGGATGACAACAGTTGATGGCGATAATAATGATTTTGATAATAACAGTGTTGGTTCTGTATACTCAACATGATCTCCATATGCCTCGATTGTTTGTATAATCCTGAGATTTAGAGTAAGCATCAGTATGGTTGATAATGATGTAACTAATGTACCTGGTTACCAAGTAGGTGTCACATTGATAAGTACAATATCTTTAATGATATTTCATGATAGTGAGCATATTCCTTATGTTGAATCTACGATTATTGTGTACTCTAACTTTGCAGGTGATGTCTTAGCCATAAAAGGGCTATGTGACATATGTAATGAGTAACATTTCTTTGATAATTACCCTATAAGATTGTGTATGTGATGTGTTGGTCCCTTGATGATGATGTGAGCCTTAAGAGGCAGTGACAGTGCATGATGAAGGATTGAGATCCTGCGGTATGTGATGATCCTTGATATGGATCTGGATGGTTGGCAAAAGGCCAAGTGGTAACATGTGATGTTGGATCCTTAAGATGGATCAGGTTGATATGATTAGACCATCATATAATGTTCTTTACTTTCTGATTATACCTTGCATGTTATACAACTTGGTTGAATCCTGCAATCCATCTAAAAGATACTAATTAATCACAGTGAAATATATCATATAGTTTGCCCTGGCTATAGATCCATCATCGTCAGGACTTGGTGATGGTGAAACGGGTTTTCCTACGGGTTAACCTGGAAGCGCATATTGTTGAATATGTGTAGGTTGCTCCTAGCCTGAAAATGGGGAGGTAAGAGTGTAACTTCGGTTGCAGACTCAGATATGTGTTTAGAGCATGGTGAACAGGCCCATGGCTCAGGATATGTGATGTATGGAGCATGAATGCGTTCATGGCTCAGAGCACGGTGAATAGGCCCGTGGCTCAGTTTTACTAGCGCCGTGACCTGTACCAAGGTGGGCTAGAGAATGGGTAGCCTGTGGAGCTAACCCTGTGGCTTAGACCATGGCTCAGGATATGTGATGTATGGAGCATGAATGCGTTCATGGCTCAGAGCACGGTGAATAGGCCCGTGGCTCAGTTTTACTAGCGTCGTGACCTGTACCAAGGTGGGCTAGAGAATGGGTAGCCTGTGGAGCTAACCCTGTGGCTTAGACCACTTCAGCATGTGACTGCGGTCCTGCTTGTGTTGTACTCATGTACTGACCATGAGGTGGGAGGTCGTGGAGTCCGGCTCTTCCATTGGCCTTGTATGGCACCGGCTTGGGTTTCGTAACCGAAGGTTGGATTTGAACGGTACGGTTCGAATCCTCAGGGCATAATAAAACGTAATACAGCCGTTTAGTATTTACTGATCAAATCAAACACGAAACATTGTTTGAGGCCTTGTTTGTGTAATATCTCTGTTATATCTTGCAGGTCATGTGGTAATCTATTTTATCTTGATAATCAGGTTATGTGACATTATATTCTGTTCTAATAATCCTGTTACATGTTGATATACCTTATCTTGACAATCATATTCTTTTGAAGGACATTTGGTTATAAGTTTAGTACAGCTGGTATGTTTGTCGGTAAGAATGGTCTTGCTACATATATATAACTGCTTCTGATATATCTACTCATGTTATGACTGTTGTTATAGCTATCTTGCTAAGGTTCTGTGGTTGCGGTGGGGAGCTATGTTTCCCGCTGGGACAATTGTTCAATTGTCTCACCCTGCTGGTTTTCACCCTTTTTAGGTGGTCGAGGTAGACGTGGTCGTGGTTGTGGTGTTGCGGACGAGCAGCTTGAGGAGCAGTAGAAGGCAAGCGTTGGACATGCTGCTGTTTTGGATGTTTTGTAGTAGAGTCTAGAGTCATCCCTGTACTCTCGGGTCCTTGGCAGTGTTTTGACATTGTTTCACGATGATATCTGTATATCCTACGGTTGGCCGTATGTGGGCCTTTATGTATATGTGAACAGGTGGTGAACTCATGTGATGGATGGACAGCTGATCCTGCGCTGTGGACACGTGTCAAATCTTGTGTATGTACATAATTATATTACATGTTTCTGTGCAGGATGAGGACTGGAAAGTAATAGTTTCACCATTTATCAGTTTTCCGCAATCAGTTTTAATTAACCCGTATTTTTGATAATCTGTGGTTATGGTGTTTTCCGCACGTTTTCGCGTAACACCTCATTATCTGTGGGATAATGGGATGTGTTGCCACAAGTTTGGTATCAGAGCTTTAGGTTCGCTGAGTCTACAGGGATCTAGGACTAGGGTGAGTCTGTTCTTATGAGTTTCCAGGATATCTTACACAAAAATCTTCTGCCTTCAGCAGAAGAAAAGCCAAGATGTCTGGAAACCATGAAGAACATGCTCCTGAGCATAGTGATGCTGCATCGGTTGATGGAGCTGATGGACGGGCACATGAAGATCGGGTGCCGGAGGTCCCCCAACCTGACCCAGCCATACTTGAACTTCCTGCCTACCAATAGCTTATGGGGCAGTTAATGGCTATGATGAATCTCATGGTTGAGCGATTACCAGTGCCTCCTCTGCGAGCACATGTTCCCCATGGAGAAGCATCGGGTATTGGGAAGACCTTTGAGCGGCTTCGCCGTGTCAGAGCTTCGAATTATGCTGGAACGGCTGATCCAGCGGATGCAGATATGTGGCTGACAAGTCTTGAAAAGGCTTTTCGGATCCTCGACATCCCCGAAGCAGACAAAGTAAAGCATGTTGTCTACCTTCTGAAGGGTAGTGCTGGTCACTGTTGGACCATCGAGGAGGAGAAGCGGCCTGGTGAGGTGATCTGTTGGGAAGTGTTTCGAGGCGAGTTCATCACCAGATACTTTCCGAAGACGTACCTGGATGAGAAGATCAGTCAGTTTGAGAAGTTGCGGCAAGGAACGATGAACATCACCGAGTATGAAGCTAAGTTTATGGATCTGTTGAGGTTCTGTCCTCACATGGCGGTGATAGATGATGAACGGATTAGACGTTTCGAGAAGGGTTTGAGTGCTGAGTTGACAACCCCTGTGTCTACACTGGAAAACCGAGAGCGGTTTGCTACGTTTGTGGAATCAGTTTGATGGATTGAGAGGACAGTACGGGAGAAAAGAGAGTCTGTGTCGCTTAAAAGACCTGCTCAGTATCAAGGACGAAGGTTTAGTGGCTTCAAGAAGCCCAGGTTTTCAACACCGTCAGAGATGAGAAGTTTTGGTGTACCATTTCAGTGGTCTCCGAGTAAGGGAAAAGGTTATGTTTCTTCACCATCCAAGGCGCACAGTTCAGCTTCTGTGGCAGTGACCGGGCCATCTAGGCCACGAGTTGACAATAGAGCATGTCATCTCTGTGGACAAGTCGGGCATTGGAAGTTCAATTGCCCAAATAGAGATGTTGAAGTGACGCAGCAACCGAGGCAGAGTTTCCAGAAGTCTGAGAGACCACAGCCCAGTGGTAGCAGAGGACGAGGACGCGATCAAGCGTCTCAAGCTGGATCGTCTGCTCGAGGGAGCAAAGGTCGTGGACAGCAAGCGACGGCTCGATTCTATGCCATGAATCAGCCAGAGGCGATAGTCAACCCGCGAGTGGTGACAGGTCAGATGGAGTTATTTCATTCTGATATGTCTTCTTCTTGCTTTATATCTGTTCTGGTTGACCCGGGTGCTACACACTCTTTTATTGCCTGTTGTATGCTTGAAAACTGTCGTCTACCTGTTAGTTGTAAGAAGGATAGTTTGTTGTTAGAAACCCCTCTTGGTGGTTCCTCTTTGCTTCGAGAGGAGTGTCCATCTTGTGTCTTGTCTTTCTCGGGACACAGCATTCAGGTGGATCTCATACCACTTGATATGCATGGTTTCGATGTTATCCTTGGGATGGATACCCTAGAGAAGTATAAGGTTGTCTTGGACTGTGGTTCCAAGCAGGCGGTGTTTGATGTTGCTGAAGAGAAGTGGATCTTCCAGGGAGATAGGAAGATTCTTCCGACGTGTCTGGTGTCAGCTATGGTGGCAGATAGGTTGTTGCGACAAGGATGTGAGGCGTTTTTAGCTCACGTGGTGGATACCGTTGTTGATACCAAGGCGAAAGGCCTTAACCTTGAAGAAGTGTCTGTGGTCCGAGAGTTTGCATATGTGTTTCCCAAGGAGTTTCCTGGTGTTCCTCCACCCCGAGAGGTCGATTTTGAGATCAATCTGGTTCTGGGAATGCAGCCGATCGCACAGACACCTTATAGGATGGCTCCAGCAGAGATGGTAGAGTTGAAGAAGCAGTTACAAGAGTTGTTGGAGAAAGGTTTCATCCGACCGAGCACGTCCCCGTGGGGTGCTCCCGTGTTGTTCGTTAAGAAGAAGGATGGTTCGATGCGGTTGTGTATAGATTACCGACAGTTGAACAAGGTCACGATCAAGAATAAGTACCCGTTGCCGAGGATAGACGACCTGTTCGATCAGTTGTGTGGTGCTACAGTGTTTTCGAAGATCGATCTACGGTCTGGATATCATCAGTTGAGGATAAAGGCGGATGACATACCAAAGTCAGCCTTTAGGACGAGGTATGGTCATTTTGAGTTTGTGGTTATGCCGTTTGGGTTAACCAATGCACCGGCTGCTTTCATGGACCTGATGAACAGAGTGTTTCGTCCGTTCTTAGATCAGTTTGTTGTAGTTTTTATAGATGACATCTTGATCTATAGTCGGAGCCGACTAGAGCATGAGCAACATCTTCGTCATGCGTTGACTCTCCTTCGTCAACATCAGTTTTATGCTAAGTTTAGTAAGTGTGAGTTCTGGTTGGATGAAGTGACTTTCTTAGGTCATGTGATATCTGCTGAAGGAGTCAAGGTAGATCCGAAGAAAGTGGAATCCATTGCGGATTGGGAACCGCCGAAGACGCCGACGGAAGTTCGTAGTTTCCTTGGTCTAGCAGGATACTACCGGAGGTTTATCAAGGACTTCAGTTCGATAGCTCTACCGATGACGAAGTTGACCAGGAAGGATGTACCTTTTGTTTGGGATGATCGATGTCAGCAAGCTTTCCAAAGTTTGAAGGAAAAGCTAACCAGTGCTCCAGTGTTGATCTTGCCAGAATCTGGAAACGGCTATGTTGTTTTCTGTGATGCGTCCAAGAAAGGTTTGGGTTGTGTGCTGATGCAGGAGGATCATGTGGTTTCTTTTGCTTCGCGACAGCTTAAGAAACACGAGGAGAACTATCCGACCCATGATTTGGAGCTGGCAGCAGTGGTTCATGCGTTAAAGATTTGGAGACACTATCTTTATGGGGAAGTGTGTCAGATCTTTACAGATCACAAGAATCTGAAGTACATCTTCTCACAGCAAGAGTTGAATATGCGACAGCGTCGATGGATGGAGTTGATCAATGATTATGATTGCACTATCGAGTATCATCCTGGTAAGGCGAAAGTGGTAGCGGACGCGCTTAGCAGAAAGTCTTCTACTCCCAAGAAGGCACAGATGAGTTCCTTGGTATGCCATAGGAGGGACATGTTAGTCTCCTTACGGCAGATGAACGTGCAGATGGAGGTTTCCCTGTTAGCTGGACTTTTAGCACAGATGCAAATCAAGCCTACGTTGAGACAGCAGATCAAAGATGCATAGCAAACAGATGATACAGTACAGCTAATCAGATCAGAGTTTGGTAGTGAAAAGCGTGATGGGTTCCATGAGTCCGAGGATGGAGTGGTTTGCTATCATAATAGGATGGTGGTTCCAGATGCTGATAATCTGAGGAAGTTGGTGCTCGAGGAAGCACACACGTCGATGTATGCTATGCATCCAGGCGTCACCAAAATGTATCATAGTCTGAAGGACTTGTATTGGTGGCCCGGTCTGAAGAAAGATGTAGCTGAGTTTGTGGCTAGGTGTGCGGTGTGTCAGCAAGTCAAGGCTGAGCATCAAAAGCCGGCAGGTACGTTGCAACCTTTGCCTATACCACAGTGGAAATGGGATCATATAACCATGGATTTTGTAGTTGGTCTACCCAGGACAACTAGGAATCATGATTCCATTTGGGTGATAGTGGACAGATTGACGAAGTCTGCCCATTTCATACCGGTGAAAACCACGTATACAGCTGAGAAGCTCGCTCGAGTATATGTGGATGAGATAGTTCGTTTGCATGGTGTGCCAGTGACGATAGTTTCTGACAGAGGTCCTCAGTTTACGAGTCGTTTCTGGGAGCAGTTGCACGAGGCGTTGGGAACGCAGTTGAAGTTCAGTACCGCTTTCCACCCGCAGACAGATGGACAGTCTGAGAGGACTGTTCAGACTTTGGAAGATCTCCTTCGTGCTTGTGTTTTGCAGTTCCTAGGCAGTTGGGATGTACATCTCAGTTTGATAGAGTTTGCCTACAACAATAGCTATCAGCGGAGCATTGACATGGCTCCTTATGAGGCCTTGTATGGAAGGAAGTGCAGATCTCCTTTGTGTTGGTATGAATCAGGTGAATATCAGCTTTTGGGTCCTGAGTTAGTACAGCAGACGACAGAAAAGATCAAGGTGATACAACAACAGTTGAAAGCGGCTCAAGACAGGCAGAAGTCTTATGCAGACAATCGCCGACGACCTTTGGAATTCCAGGTGGGAGACAAGGTTTACCTTAAAATCTCTCTGTGGAAAAGTGTGCTGAGGTTTGGACGGAAAGGTAAGTTAGCTCCCAGATATATGGGGCCTTACCCAGTCTTAGCACGTGTTGGCAAAGTGGCTTACAAGTTAGAGTTGCCTCCAGAGTTGCACAGGTTACATCCAGTGTTCCATGTCAGTATGCTGAAGAAAAGCCATCCGGATGCAGGGACAGTGATACAGCCAGTTGAGGTTGAGCTTGACAGAGATGTGACTTATGAAGAGGGTCCTATGATGATCCTTGACAGAAGAGTCAAGAAGCTGAAGAGGAAGGATTTGGTTCTTGTGAAGGTTCTTTGGCATCACCGTGGCATTGAGGAAGCCACGTGGGAGCTTGAGGAAGAGATGAGGAGGAAGTATCCCTCGCTTTTCTCTTCGGATTTCGGGGACAAAATCCTTTTGTAGAGGTTTATGGCTGTAAGGACCCTGACCTGCGTTTAGGGTTTACCCTATTTGTTTTGCTTAACCTTAGTGGTTTGGTGCTCGCTAATCACTTTTGAGTGGTGATTAGGGTTTTGTTGAGCTTTGTTGAGAGTTCGAGGGGCTACTTGCAAATAACCCAAGTTTAGGGTTTTGTGTGCAAGTTTGCCATCTTGTGAGGTGTTTTCCCCTCTTTTGCTTCCTCTAGGGTTGAGAGGAAGGCTTGGGCTTGTTGTTTGAGTTCTTTGGGCCTGAGTTGAGCTTGTTTGGGCCTTGGAGTTCCTTGTTTGGGCTTGCTTGAGCCTTGTGTCGCCCAGGGCAGGTGGTGTGTCGCCCAGCAGAGCTGCTGCCTGTGTCGCCCATGATGCTTGAACTGGTGTAGTGGACCCTTGGTGCATGTTTTGGACAAGTGTCTCTTGCCTTGCTAATGTGTTGGCTGGAACCCTAGGACAAGTGTCCCTTGGGTGGGTGACACATAGCATGGTTGTACCTTGGTTTCTCCTCCCTTCCCTCCTATATAGGTAGCCCTTCTCCTTGCCTTAGTCTCCTTTGGTCCTTTGGTCTCCCCTCCACCCTTGGTGCACGACACCCCTCTCCATCTTGCTGGTGTTGGCCGATACACCTTCCTGGAGCAGCTTGGTGGATGATAGCTTTGGACCCTGAAGTGCTTTGGAGCTTGGAGCTTAAGGTGGCTTGCATAGCTTCTAACCCTAACTCCTTTACTTCTTGCCTGATCTTATGCATGTTAGTAGTTTAGCTTAGCTCCTTACTTTTGTACCTTTCCTTAGCTTCCCTTGGTGGCCGATATCCCCCTTAGGGTTTAGGGCTTCTAGTGTACCTTTGCTTTCTAGGGTTTGAAGTCTCTTGTGTTGGGGGTAGGTGATGACCTAGGGTTGGGCGATACCCCCCCCTTCCTTGTGAGTTTGTTGGGCGACACACTTGCCCTTATGTTGAACGATATGATGCTTTAGGGTTGAGTTCCTTGAGTTGGAGGTCGATAGGTTGACCTAGCTAGTGTGTTGGCCGACATGGTGACCATGGTGGGCGATACCCTAATGGCCGATAGCCATGTTGGGCGATAGTCATGATGGGCGATACCCTACCCATGTCGGCCGATATGTTGGGAGACATAGTGATGTCCCTTGTGTTTTGGTTAGTACCTTGGTGGACGATACTCTCTCTCTCTCTCTCTCACCCTCTCTCTTGATGGGCGGCATGCCTTGTGCTTCATGACGGATAGGGTTAGTAGCATGTTGAACGATACCCTTGCCCATGATGGGCGATAGGGTGAGCTTAGTGTGATGGCCGATAGCCTTGGTGGCCGATAGTCCAGTTGAACGATACCCTACCCTATTAGCTAGTGTGTAGGCCAATAGAGTTAGTAATGGGTGATGGCCGATAGGGTTTAGGATGGTGGCCGATACCCATGCTGAATAGATAGGTTTAAGTGAGGGTTGTGAAGTTTTAGTGAGGGTTTGAGGTGCTTTGGTGACGGTCCCTCATATGATGGAAATAATTAGCTAATTAACCAAGGAAATGATGGTGATATTTATCATCAAACAGGATGCTAATGATAGTAATGTATATGTTGATAGCCCTCATGTATTAGGTGCATGATGTGACCTTTATGCTTAATTATTAATAATAATGAAGGTGACGATAACTACTTTAGTAGTTTGTTTAATGATGATAATGATGGTAATAAAGATGTTAAGTGACAGTTATGTTAAAGGTTGCTTCATGATAAGGATGACAACAGTTGATGGAGATAATAATGATTTTGACAATAACAGTGTTGGTTCTGTATACTCAACATGATCTCCATATGCCTCGATTGTTTGTATAATCCTGAGATTTAGAGTAAGCATCAGTATGGTTGATAATGATGTAACTAATGTACCTGGTTACCAAATAGGTGTCACATTGATAAGTACAATATCTTGAATGATATTTCATGATAGTGAGCATATTCCTTATGTTGAATCTACGATTATTGTGTACTCTAACCTTGCAGGTGATGTCTTAGCCATAAAAGGGCTATGTGACATATGTAATGAGTAACATTGCTTTGATAATTACCCTATAAGATTGTGTATGTGATGTGTTGGTCCCTTGATGATGATGTGAGCCTTAAGAGGCAGTGACAGTGCATGATGAAGGATTGAGATCCTGCGGTATGTGATGATCCTTGAGATGGATCTGGATGGTTGGCAAAAGGCCAAGTGGTAACATGTGATGTTGGATCCTTAAGATGGATCAGGTTGATATGATTAGACCATCATATAATGTTCTTTACTTTCTGATTATATCTTGCATGTTATACAACTTGGTTGAATCCTGCAATCCATCTAAAAGATACTAATTAATCACAGTGAAATATATCATATAGTTTTCCCTGGCCATAGATCCATCATCGTCAGGACTTGGTGATGGTGAAACGGGTTTTCCTATGGGTTAACCTGGAAGCGCATATTATTGAATATGTGTAGGTTGCTCCTAGCCTGAAAATGGGGAGGTAAGAGTGTAACTTCGGTTGCAGACTCAGATATGTGTTTAGAGCATGGTGAACAGGCTCATGGCTCAGGATATGTGATGTATGGAGCATGAATGCGTTCATGGCTCAGAGCACGGTGAATAGGCCCGTGGCTCAGTTTTACTAGCGCCGTGACCTGTACCAAGGTGGGCTAGAGAATGGGTAGCCTGTGGAGCTAACCCTGTGGCTTAGACCACTTCAGCATGTGACTGCGGTCCTGCTTGTGTTGTACTCATGTACTGACCATGAGGTGGGAGGTCGTGGAGTCCGGCTCTTCCATTGGCCTTGTATGGCACCGGCTTGGGTTTCGTAACCGAAGGTTGGATTTGAACGGTACGGTTCGAATCCTCAGGGCATAATAAAACGTAATACAGCCGTTTAGTATTTACTGATCAAATCAAACACGAAACATTGGTTGAGGCCTTGTTTGTGTAATATCTCTGTTATATCTTGCAGGTCATGTGGTAATCTGTTTTATCTTGATAATCAGGTTATGTGACATTATATTCTGTTCTAATAATCCTGTTACATGTTGATATACCTTATCTTGACAATCATATTCTTTTGAAGGACATTTGGTTATAAGTTTAGTACAGCTGGTATGTTTGTCGGTAAGAATGATCTTGCTACATATATATATATATAACTGCTTCTGATATATCTGCTCATGTTATGACTTCTGTTATAGCTATCTTGCTAAGGTTCTGTGGTTGCGGTGGGGAGCTATGTTAACCACTGGGACAATTGTTCAATTGTCTCACCCCGCTGGTTTTCACCCTTTTTAGGTGGTCGAGGTAGACGTGGTCGTGGTTGTGGTGTTGCGGACGAGCAGCTTGAGGAGAAGTAGAAGGCAAGCGTTGGACATGCTGCTGTTTTGGATGTTTTGTAGTAGAGTCTAGAGTCATCCCTGTACTCTCGGGTCCTTGGCAGTGTTTTGACATTGTTTCACGATGATATCTATATATCCTACGGTTGGCCGGATGTGGGCCTTTATGTATATGTGAACAGGTGGTGAACTCATGTGATGGATGGACAGCTGATCCTGAGCTGTGGACACGTGTCAGATCTTGTGTATGTACATAATTATATTACATGTTTCTGTGCAGGATGAGGACTGGAAAGTAATAGTTTCACCGTTTATCAGTTTTCCGCAATCGGTTTTAATTAACCCATGTTTTTGATAATCTGTGGTTATGGTGTTTTCCGCACGTTTTCGCGTAACACCTCATTATCTGTGGGATAATGGGATGTGTTGCCACAATAATCCTCATGATAAGATAATGAGAACAAGGGAGATGATCCCTATTAGATAAAGCATGTGTGAATAGTAAAGATCTTTTCCCATGATGTGGAAATGAGAAATGTGATAAAATCACAAAATACTCATGAACATGTTAGACAATAACAAAGAAAGGAATAATGACATGTAATCATCCTTATAATTCCTATGTTGATGGCAAGGAACCTAGGATGAAACATGAGTAAATGACACATGAATAGTTGAGAGTTCATGCAATAATCAGAGGAGATGATAATCTCTTCTCTTTGATAAACAACCCTGGATGATGATGGGGTGATAGAAGGAATATGTTCCTTAGTGTTCTTTCTTTTTATGTACATGGAAATCAATTGGGTCTTATGACGCTTGATGTGTATAAGTTAAAAATGTTCAATTGATGGATACTTAGAAAAAAGTATCAGTTTGCCTTGGACTTTGGTCCCAAGATAAAGATATGTGTAACAAGTAATGTCCCAAGATGAAAGAAAGATGAGGATGTGATGAGTTTTTGACACATGTGATAGATATCAAAGTAAGGAATCCTGGTATCTAAGAAGTGTTAGGTGGTATGAGAAAGTGAAAACTTAAACTCCGAATCAGATGATTTATGTTGGTTGCCTGGGATGGCCAACTGTGAAATTAGTCTAGTTACATGAAATAGTATGGACATCATATGTTAGGGGTTAATGCTCTGCATAAACATAATATTGATGAGAATGATTTACTTGAAGGAATAATTGTAAAAATATTACAATAAAAGCTTGTCAAATGAGATTAACAAACAACCTCTATCTGAGTGAGAAAAGTGTTACCTGACCCATAATTAACTACACAGTCGATAATGAAAAGACAGTGAAGCATGTATCCTATGTGTTTGATTCCATGGGATTTTTGTGTAAAAGAACTCTGTATTGATCAAAGTTCTATGGTGTCTCCATAAAAATGAGATGTTATGTGGAGACTTGATGATATAACGAATGAATAATATCTATCTCCTTTTATCTGAGATTTCGGGGACGAAATCCTTGTTAGGGGTTTATAAATTGTAACAACCCTGACCTGGGTTATGAGCTAACCCTATTTGTTTTGGCTAATAAAGTTGCTTATAACTTTAATATAATCCTCTAAGGTGTTTTTTTATCATGTGACACACTCATGTTTCAAGTTTGATCCCGATTGAATGTTGTTTGAGCAATTTTCCTTTGTTTTGGACCAAAGTGCAATTTACCCAAATTGAGGGGCTATAATGCAAACTTTCACATGTTGAATGTGCCTTATATGTTTTATCATCAAGAGAGAGAGAGTATGATGCAATGTGGTGGCTTGTGGAAAGCCTAAATTCCAAGTTTGAACTTGTTTGAACAATGATGGTACCTTGTGCACCAATTTTGGTACAAATTGTAATTTACCCAAAATGTGGGGTTGATATGCAAAAATTTACCACCTCTAGAGTGTTCCTACTTCCTCTGTGTATCAATTAGAGGATAGAGAATGAATGATACACCATGTTTGAATCCATTATGAATGATGGTACTTTTGGTGATGAAATGACCAAGAAAAGGGTTGAATTTGGAAGCTTAACTTGAGTTGTATCAAGTTGAAAAGCTTATATATGAGTGCCTATCGGCCATGGATCCCAAGGAGGTGTTACATATCGTTTTGTGAACTCTTGGAAAAGTCCATATCGTGTCAAGCACCTCAAGGAGGTGAGGTGTGACGGCCAACAAGTTTCCATAGAAAAAGTGTATCGGCTTGACTTAAAATAGTGATTAAACCTAGATGACTTATCCAAATGGATAAGCAATGGACGAATTTGCATCTTTAGATGATCCTCAACCTTTTTTCATGTCAGGATAAATGTTGATGAATGCATGGACACGCGTCACCCATGCATGACACGTGGCACCTACTAGCTCAAAATGTTGACACCTCATTTTTTCCTTTCTTCATGATCAACAAGTATATATACCCCTAGTTTGACCCCTTAATGGAATTTTGCGACCCTTACCACCCTCCTACCCTAAGGTATCGTGCATAGAGCTCCCATATCGTGAAGGGATGCTGTGGTATCGTGCATGGGCCTTGGGATATCGCCCATGGAAAGAGCATATCGCCCAAGAAGGTAATATCGGCCATATAGGGTGATATCGGCCATAGAGTGAAGTGTTTTGACTCCAAGTGAGTGCCATATCGTCCAAGTGAGTATCATATCATGCAAAAGGGGTGGCATGTCGTGCAATAGCACAAGGGTATCGTTCATAGGCCTTTTGTATCGGCCATAGAAAATATATCGGCCATACCATGTTGATATTGCCCATAGCAAGTTGATATCGGCCAATTGAAGTGATTTTGGCCACAAGTGAGGGGGTATCGGCCACAAGCAAAGTTGTGTCGGCCAAGAGGAAGTCCATATCGCCCAAGAGTTGTAGAATGTCGGCCAAGGAGCTAAGGAACTCAAAACTTAACCCTAAGGTAAGATATAGTTGTCTTCAAGCTTGAATTGAAGCATGGAATTAGGGTTATGATCTACCTTTCTTTTCTTCTTCACCAATTGCTTATCCATGGTGATTCCTTGTATATGAAGGAGTTGTGAACGAGCCTTGGACCTTTGATAAAGTCATCTTCAACCTTAGGAACATGGATCTTTGGACCTTGAAGCTTTGAAGTGGTTCTTAAGGCGGGTTATATAACTTGAACCCAATCATGTTATTATTCATCACCTAAATTGTTGTATTTAATGATCTACTTTTAATTCCAAAATTTCCTGAAATTGTTGATGAAATTATGAGTTCTAGTAGTTTCCTAGACCTGTTTACTTGAACTATAATAGTTAGAATAAAGGTCTAGAGCTTGAAGATTGTGATATCACCTTATAAAAGTGATATCGGGTGCATGCACATAAGCAAGCACCTCTAACTCGATATGATGATGCACCTATTTCACTAAAATGATATGAATAGGTTTGTAAACCTTGTTGCACGATATGGGGGTGTAGTATACACCTCTTGCACGATAGGGAGTCAAGTATAGACTCCATATACGATACAAGATTGAATGAATACTTATAAGTTGACATGAAACCCTAATTTGGGTAACCCGATATAAGAGAAGAGTAACAAGTATTATTGCATGACATGGATGCACAACATGGATGCATGACATGGATGCAAAATAAGGTTGCACGATAGGGTTGAACGATAGGGTTGCATGATAGGGTTGCACGATACACAACCCTAGACAATATGATAGCCCGATATGGTCATAAGTTGATACCTCTTAAGTATCATGGGCGACACATGTATATGCCATGTGCCCGACACAATCAACCCTAACCTGACATAGGTGTTGCAACCTAATGTTTGATGATGTATCCCAATATGGTTTGGTGCCCTACACTCCAATTGACTTGTATATTGGGTTGAGCCCGATATGGCAAACCCCAACCCGTCATGGCTAACCCTAGATGGTGACTAGCTCGATAGGGTGATTGAATGTACTTCTAGCCCGACATGGTGATAGGTTGATACATCATAAGTATCATGGGCGACACATACATATATATTGTGCCGAATATGAGTTCAAGAAGGTACCTCATGCCCGATATGGAGACAAGTGCAAATCCTAGCCCGATATGGTGAGTATCTATACACCTACAATCTGATATGGTGAACATATGCACATGATTTAACCCTATACACCTTGTAAAGGTAAGGGCAAGACACTCTTAGGAGTGATGAGTGTAACACCAAGTAATGGTGTGGATAATACCTTGATAGGTGAAACACTTAGAGTGGTTGATAATGGTTAATCCTATATCAATAATGCCTAACCCGAGATGAGTTCATATCATTAATGATGGTTGAATAATTCAATTGTGTGACTTATGACCAATACATTACCTGATAAATGTGATGATCTAGTGCATAAAGTATTAGGATGGGACATACCCTAATACAAGATAAGTTGATGAACTTAAGTATGTTAAAAGTGATGAGGGAAGTGATACATCAAGACATGATAGATATCACATCCAGCACTTCAAGGTTGATGTACCTTGATGCACCTTAAATCCAATATACTTGGATGAGTAACACATGAAGTGTGTTATGTCAATTGTTACATTGAGATGTAATAATTTTAATACACTTTGATAGGTGCGGGCTAACATACTTTGAGAAAGGGTTAAGCCAAGTTAATAAAGTCTGATGTAATCATACCCTGGTAAGGATGAGAGAGGAATTTGTACCTTGTGTTGATGATTCATTTAATGATAAATGATGAGAATGAATAAGTATGATTGAATACTTATGATATCAATATTTACTCCTAGATGTGTGGAGCAATGAATTAGGGTTTGATCATTGATAATATGATCTTGAAAAACTAAATGGTTAAAAATGGAAAACCCTAACCCTAATGAAGGGTAATGATATGTAAGAGAAACCTTAATCGATAAGAAAGGGAAAACTCTAACCCTAATGACGGGAAGGTTGTATTTCTCTTATCGCATAAGCCTTGTAAGGCATGTTAAATATGTGTATAACAAGTATAATGATTAATGGCCTTGTGAGCCATGTTAATAAGTTGTTGCCTAGTGAGAGGTGACAAGATGTGTGATGGCCTTGTGAGCCATGTGAATAAGTTGTTGCCTAGTGAGAGGTGACAAGATGTGTGATGGCCTTGTGAGCCATGTGAATAAGTTGTTGCCTAGTGTGAGGTGACAAGATGTGTGATGGCCTTGTGAGCCATGTGAATAAGTTGCTGCCTAGTGAGAGGTGACAAGATGTGTGATGGCCTTGTGAGCCATGTGAATAAGTTGTTGCCTAGTGAAAGGTGACAAGATGCGTAATGGCCTTGTGAGCCATGTGAATACTTGCACAACAAGTGAAATGAATACCTTGGTCTGAGGACCTAGAGGTAATGGTTACCTGCTATAGAGGTAACAATGTTATGTGATGATCTAAGGGTTGGAATACCCAGATCCAGTAATCATGATAATGATGATGTGAAGGGATAAGAATTCCCAGTAATGTGATAAGGGACTGAGATCCCAAGTATCATGTGTTTTAAAGATTCGAAAGTACTTGATAGATGTAGTACGCCTTTCTTTGTAGAATTTATCATAATATTCCTGTCTGAAAACTTGACTGATGCTAAAAGAATATGAGAATGTACTTAATTAATCCAGTGGAATCTTATCATGTAGTGCCCTGGCCATAGATCCATCAATGTCAGGTTCTTTTGCTGAATGGTGAAACAGGTTGCTCCGCAGCATAACTCGGAGAGCATGTTTTTGAATATGTGGGGGTGATGGGCACGAGTACCTTACGCCCTAATGATGGATTGATGGGAGATAAACAAGAGATCTCTCAATCCTTCATTATATGTGCCAGGATGTATGTATCACGAATCTCCCGATGATGATATAAATGCCAGATCGATGTGAGATAAAAATTAAATCTCTCAATGCCGAAGGAGTGCAGTTGACGTTGTAGCTCTATAGCGAAGTTGCCAGTATACCCTGGAAAGCTATTTTGTAGAGACACGAGATGTCCTGTCGTTTCTCACACTGACCGAGACATGTGAGGTCATGGAGTCCGGCTCTTCCATTGACCTATGTATGGAACTGATTTCGACTTCGCAATGGTCGGTTGGAATATGAGCGGTATACCTCATCTCCTTAGGGCTTAAGTGTGATTCTAAAGTGTAATCATCCGCCTAGCATGTTTGCTTAAATACGGAAATCATTTGGCTGATGTTACATTTCTTTTATACATCCTTAGTGGATAGATGTTAATCATGTTTCTTTACATTCCTTGCAAGCAGATAGATGAATTATAATCTACCATGGGTAGATGCAATGTTCTCCTTATGAAAGGAGATTACTTCATTCTATTCATATAGTGAATTATCCTGCTTATTAATATAAAAAGAACCTCTTCTCAGTTTATAATTGCTTAATCTGTGATAATAATATGGTCGACGGAGAGTTATATCTCTCACTGGGGCAATTTTCAATTGTCTCACCCCCGTGGGGCCCAAATTTTTAGGTGGACGTGCACGAGTAGGTGAATACCTTTTTGTAGAGGAAGAACAACAGCTGAGGCCGCAGTGACAGCTCAGGTTGAGTGCAGTGTCTGTCATGTCTTGTAGATATGAGTCCTATGCGTCGTCTCTGTACTCTCAGGTCCTTGGAGTTGGTTTGTACTGGTTTTATGATCAATAAGAGATTTTAGTTTACGCGCCTCGAGGTTTTATGTTGCTCATGTATAGTTTGGTAAAGCAACTTTTATATGTTATCCTCGAGAAGAGATGGGAAAGTGTATGTACAATGTGATCAATGATGTATATAAAGTTTTGATTCTGCCTTAAAGAGGTTTCCTAGAAATGGATCTCTTTGCAAATTGGTTTTAATTTTTAGTGATTTTTGTTAATCTGTTGTTTATGTTTAAATTCCGCTTAATTAGTAACGATTTGTCTATCGGTTTGGTGACTATCGTTACAATTTAGGTCAAATTATCGTAGAGAGTCTACTCTTAATTCAAGAAACATGATTTGAAAGTTGAGAGGATGACGATTCCATGCCTTGAGTGCACTTTAGATATCAGAGACAAATGAATTATATAATCACTGCAATACCTTTCACTGATTGTAGGTTGAAGTTATTCTCTGACTTTCCATTCACTTAAGTAGCACTGATGTGTGAATTGGTATCACTCTCTGCTTGTGATGTAATAAGTTTGTTATCGACATTCAGTGTCGATGTGAATGGGACCCATAGGGTCACACACATAGGAACTCATCTAGAAGAGGAGTTTAATATTGAATAATAATTGGATTGATTACAAAAGCGTTTAGGCACTCAATTTGTGTAGTGCGTCATCTGACTGCACCCCAGATGATTTTCTCATAGGGTGAGATAGTCGTTTGGAGTGCCAGGCGATCAACTCAAATGTTGATATGACCATTTGGATTGTTGGGATGATCAAAGCTAATTTCTGTCCAAAGTGAGATTCAACTGATCGGTTCATTCCGTTGAACTGACCGAATTAGATTAGCTCACTAGACGCATGTATGGTTGAGCGAGATGATCATATTGCATGTATGAGTTCACTCAGTTTGTGGGGAAATTTTATAGCATCAAGGATTAGTGTTGACGTCATGACATGCATTAATTGGATTTGAAATTGCCAAATTCATATGTGATTGGGAAAAATGGCAATGAGGCTTTTATGAAGCCCTAATTTCTCTTTTCATAATTCCTTTGCTACATCTGCCTCAAAATCAATTTTATTATTTATTTCTTGAATCTTGTACCCCACTTCCATGCCTATATTTACTTGATTCTTATACTATCCATAGTTCTTGGCATGTTGCTTTTATTAGACTATTTAACTAGTGTAGTGGTACTTTTATACAACCACCCATAGATAGTGCATGTGTAAATTTTCCAAGGGGAATGTGTTACTCTCCCCAATATAGAATATTTGAAGGTGATTGGAATGTGTTACCTTTCCTCACCTATTGGTTGAGGTTAGGTAGGTGCCTCAACCCTACTTAGTTTAGGAGTCAATATTAATCATGCATGTTTAGTTTAGGAGTCAATATTAATCATGCATGCAACCTTTTACTATTTTTTTTATGGCTAGCATCTATTTACTTATGCCTCATACTTTTGATCATCTTCATCTTATGATGAAATCTTAGCCTTTATTTCATGTAGTCTTCTTAACTTTTGCCCTTGTTCATTTTGTTTGACACATACCTTGTTTTCTTTCCCTTTTTCTGGGTCCTTTCCAAACCACAAAGTGTTTGATCAGTGTGTTGGACAAGGACAAGGTGATCAAGTTCAAGAGTAGTATATTCAAGTTTTGCAATCAAGTATGACTAGGTTTCTTATTGCTAGATCCTATAGTTTCTTTTTAGTTTTTTCTTTTCAAAGAAACTCATGTAGTGAACTGAGTTCAAAAAGCAATATAAGAACTTAGTTTCTTCCCACTTCTATTGACATTTTTCATGTATCTGAAACATGCTTATTTACTTGGATTATTATACATGCATTCCACAATGTCTATTTTCTTAGAAAAAGTGGATCTTTTGTATTTCCTTTAAATATAAGTAAGGAGGTGAACTCGCCTCTTTACAAGGAGTTGCACAGACACCGTCCAAGATCAACTAGAAGATAGTTTCAACTGCAACAAGTTGTAGTCATTGGACTTGCTTTAGGACCAGATATAAACTCATTAAACCATCCTTCCTATTTCATTGGAGTTGTGGGAATACATATAGACAAACATTTTGTTTCTATTTTCTTACTATGTGCTCTTATATCCCAAAATATTATACATCAAGTCATGAGTCAACTTTTACAAACCACTTACAAGATAATTATTTAGTTAGGAAACAATTACCAATTCCACCCAATGTGACTCTTGAATAAATTGTTACACAACTCCTTGACATAAATCATCTTATGAAGTATATGCCACATTATGAAACTAGGTTCCTAATCCTATTAAGATCACCAGTATTAATCCAATTCCAAAGGCCAATATAATGTGTTATTCATGCTACTTTAGCAAACCCACACACTTATGGTTTACATAACTTGTTTATTTCTTATAGTTAGGTAAGTACAGTTAGGCATACTTTAGCAAACCTAGAAACTTATAGTTTAGCAAACCCACACACTTATAATTGTTAATTGGTATTAGGCCCATTGTATCTTTAATGCTACTTGTTAGGTAAGTACATTTAAGTATACCAATGAATCCCTTGTGTTATATATATAGAAGAACTGAAACATCTTTACAAACTACTGAATATATTTTTATTACTTTCTACCTGGTATTAGATGCATGTTCCAAACCCTAAAACATCTCATGCTTCCACTTTCCTTTCCTCTCCTCAACTTTCATCAATCTCAAAGGAAAACAACACTCTATTGTCCCCCCACCTTGCCCCACCCTTCACCAACAAAGGTCACCACTCTTCCACCCACAACAATCTCCATGTTTGGTTTGCACTATTAAAAGCCACGATCTTTTGGTGTGTGCTACGACAACCAGCCATAGGAGGGATAATTTTATGCATTGATCTCAAACCCTCTGCAACCAGAGTAGATCTCATCCATGTAATTTCACATATTCCCTGTCTCTCTTTCTCTTTTATTGTGGTTCCTTCAACAACTTTTTTGTAAAATTTCAAAAAATCAAACCAAAAAACCGCTTTCTAATTTATAAACCACCAAAAAAGTAAAAGGGGTAACTTTTTCTTTTTTCTTTCCTCTCCATGTGATTTCCTTATCTGACATGGTTTAGTAACTTTTCTTGAATTAGAAATATAATCTTATGCACATCATTACACCTTTATTCCTATGATTTGATTTCTTTCATGTTGTGTTTTTTCTAGAGTGTTATCTTTGTTTCTTCCTACCATTCATATTTTGGTAGTTCTTTTCGTACTTCTCTTATTCTGGTAGTGCCTTACCTACCATGGTTATTCTAGTAGCACTTTATTCTTATACTCACCTTCATCTATAATGATATTAACCACATGTCACGACTATTAAACATAATGGTGACAACTATTTACTCTATATGAATGCCACTTCAACCTTATGGGATTTCCATGGTAATCTAAACTTTACAAAAAAATCACCTACTACAACTGATGAGGCATGGATCACATGAAATATCCATGTGTTTTCTTGGGTTTGGAGATGTATTATTCCTGATGTGGCTGTTAAACATATGTGGCATAAAAATTTCAAGCTCATTTGGGAAGTGATGAAGTAATTCTAGATATAGGAGGACAACTACATTTAGTTATACAAAGCAATGGATAACATTTATTATGAACTATAGGATGAAAATCCCTGATATAAATACTATGATTCCATAAAGTCTCTCGCCAATCAACTAAACTTATTTTCAACCGATACCTCTATAAAAGTTACCAAAAAACGTGATAGTATTACTTTTAGGAGATTTCATAGCAGTCTTCATCCTCAGTATGATAAAATATGTTAGCTTCTTCTTGTTTGGACCACAATATTTTCCACTAATCAACTTTTTTCCACCTATCTTACACCGAGATGTCATCAACTCTAAATCCTCTGACAAATGGTTGAAGCCCAAACTGCAATGGAAGCTGCTTTTAGGGTTCGTGGCACTAACAACCGACCAAGACCAAAATGTACTTACTATATCAATAAGTCATGTTTAGGATGTTTGTCATTCCAAACATGGCTAACTTGCTCACTTTAGACATGGATGTGGAAAGGGTTATGTGCTTGTTGCTCAAACCTCTACACTCCTCATTCAATCTACAATTTGGATTGGAAATTAGTCATTACATAATTCATAGTTATTTTTAAGCATGTGTTTTATTGCAAACTTCTTTTCCCTTCAGCAACCTTATGTACTGTGACCTTGTATGTTCCACATGACTTTGGTAGTGTTATCATAAGTCTCATAAGAAAATACTAGCATGTAGCAACATGTAATTACTACACAAGTAGAATAAATTGAGAACATTTTTTACTTGTAAGTGACCAATGTTGCCTGCTCGTGTAATCCCTCTGTCACATATATTTGACTGAACCCAAGGCCTGGAGTAGTTATTCTCTTAATATTCAACCTAAAACATCTTCATCCAAAACAAACTATTGAGTTTGTGTGAGAAATGTCATATATTGATACACATGAGCATGGCCACACCTTTCATAGTCTTAATTATCAAGTGGCCAGGATATCACTCAAATAGAATGACAAAGTTCTATCTCATTGACCAATAACAAACTATATAGAAGGCCTTATTTGGAGTCACATTGGATAGTGATAAAGTATATTAGACAACATGTGCTCAATTTAGTGACTATAGGTCTAATTATCATAGTAACTAGTGTCACATTGAGATATGACTCCAACTTCCATGACATGTATTCCATGTTTCATTGTCAAAGTGAGTTGGTCTACTACAATTTTTTCTCTAAAAAGTATCCAGGTACCTAAATTGATATCCAATGTCATGATTAAAGAGACATAGTCTCTATCATCATTCACATGCTCTTATGTATTATTGTTTCCATACAATATCTAGAATAATAAGAAACTATGAACATATAAAGATTGAGTACAATTGAGTTTACATATGATCTCATGTTCAGATCCTCAACACAAATAATGTGTCAATTAAACATTCTAAGGAGATTATTATATTTATTCTTTATCTCAAAACTGAAACAAACATAATAAGTGAAATTAACTTTTATCAACAATCAAATAATATTAGATGTATCCCTATTACAATCAAAAGATAATGACTCTCACAAAATACAACCAACATAGATATGATCTCAATCATTGAATAAATGGCCAAAAATTGGGTGTCAACATTTTGTAATTCATAAAACAATGAAACTGAAGGCTTTAAGATAAGAGAGAGAAGAGTCAGAGGCCCTTTGGAGGTATGAGAATTGTTAGGCTTAAATGGAGAGTGAAATGTTGTGAGCGGGGAAGTAGATTCTTGAAGGTTGTTTCTAGGCTGTCAAATTTAAAATTACAGACGGTGAAGATGCTTGTTTGCATTTATAACACAGACTGTTATCCACAGCTTCGTACACAATTAGTGCACAAAATGATGGGATGAAAGTGGTGGTTTGCTATTTTTCTGTTTTGGTAAGAATGTAATATAGTTTTAAGATTTTTGTTTTTGAGGAAAGGTTATGTCATAAATTGAAAGCACATCAAGCAAGCAAAACCTGCTTATGTGAAAAACTTACAGAATGTTGGAAATGTAACAGAAAGTTTAATAGTTGAAAATGCATGCAGATCAAATGAAAAAGCAATGTTTTGGTAATGTGAGGGAGGCACCCCATAACAAGCCTCTAGATGTTATGAAGATGATGAACCCTAGTTTGTTAAAATGGACATCCGCCTGAAAGAGGAATCACAGTTGTTGTTGAACCAAACTGACACTAGTCTCATCGTCAACCATGGCTTTGAGATCACACAGAAAAGCCGCTTCAGATTCACCTTCCTCGGATTCGTCCAGTCCCCCATCTGCTAGGTTACCTGCATTTTGTTAGAATGTAAAGATCTGCATCTATTTGTGATATAATATTTTGGGCCAGATTCTTTTTGTTGTTGAAAATTCTGTTGTTTCTTTCTTTCCATAGATTCCAACTGATTGTGGTGAATAAATCACTACTTTTGAAATGTTTGTAAAGTCTATTTGGTGTTGTTTGTAAGGGAAAAGTGGCTTCCCTGAGGTCAGGAAGGCAGTTTCTTATCAAATGTGAGAAGATATTTTGAGAGAAAATGCACTTGAAGAAGATGTGGTCAACCGAGTCACTGTTTTTTTCACAAAGTGAGCATCTGAAAGGGCCAATGAAACCCTTTTTTGTAAAATTTTCACCTGAGAGAAGTTTGTTATGTAATAGAAACCAAAGGAATGTTTTATATTTTTGAGGCCATATCTCTTTCCATATCTTTGATGATGATGGGGAAAGACCTCTGTAGGAGAGGTAGGTGTAGGCAAGTTTAACCGAATATTTTCTACCCCATTTCCCAGTGATAGTATTTGAGGTGTTATTTTCCAGGGAGAGAGTTAGATGTCTGAATTCATTTTGACCGATCTGAGAAAGAATGCATCTTTTAAGGGAATTTGATCTATTGCTGGTGATAAGCGGTAGAGCTTTGTCAATCTTTATGTTGAGGAGTTTATTTGGAATAGTCCAATTTGGTCGAAGATTTATGACAGAATTGTTTTCGAACCAAGGATCAAACCAAAAGGAGATATTTTTGTGTGAGTGAGGGGGAGTATTAATGATTTGTGATATCGTGTGGATGTTTTTGTTGATGAATTTCCAAAGTGAGGAAGATGTTTTCTTAGGGATTTGGTGCCAGGGTGGAGAAAATTGGTAATATTTGTATATGATGAGTTGGGTCCAGATTTTTTGTTTGTTTTGGAGCAGACTATCAATGATTTTTGCTATAAGGCAGAGTGAGTGAGTTTCGATGTTGATGATTCCCCAACCTCCTTGATCGAGAGGAGCTGATATGGTTTTCCAATTTACAAGATGGTAATGTTTCCCTGGTTTATCCAGCTTGTGGGAGTTGTTCCACAGAAAATTTCTCCTGATTTTGTCTAAAATGGATTTTGTTTTTGAGGGCAGGGGAATGCAGCTCAGGAAGTGGGTAGTGATAGGAGTGATGACACTATTTAGAAGGGTAAGTCTACCTAAAAGGTTAAGGAAGTTATTTGTCCAGTTTGTGAGTTTTGTGTTTATTTTTGATATGATGGGGGTCCATATAGCATTAGTAATGTTGTATGGAGAGATGGGGAGACCCAGATATTTGATAGGGAAAACTTCGGACTTGCATTTTAAGAGGTCTCTAAAGTGCTCCAAAGTAGATTGATTTATATTTACGCCAAACATGGAAGATTTTTGCATTTTTATTTTTAGCCCAGAGATATATGAAAATATGCCAATGATCCTGAAGATATTTTGAAGGGAGGATTCATCTGGGGAGGAGAAGATAATGGTATCATCTGCAAATTGGATGATATTCTCCTTACATTCATCAGGAGAAATGATAAGAGCATTTTGTTTGCCCAAATTGATCATGTGGGAGAGAATTGTAGTCAGGATGATGAACAGGTAAGGAGAGAGAGGGTCCCCTTGTCTAAGTTCATTTGAGTTATGGAAATAACCAAATGGAACACCATTAATGATAGTAGAGAAATGGTTTGTTGATATGCAAGCATGGATCCAAGTAACCCAAATGTCGGGAAAACCAAAACCCTTAAGAGTTTTTAAAAGATATTGCCAGTTAATAAAGTCAAAGGCTTTTTCAAAATCTAGTTTGATGGCTAGAAGGGGGGTTTTATTTTTGTGGCAAAGATGAATTGTTTCATTTACCATCAGGAAGGCATCTTGAATGCTTCTGTTTATTAGGAAGGCAGTTTGATTAAGAGGGATGATGTCCTCCAAGTGCGGTTTAATCCTGTTTGCTAGAGTTTTTGCAATGATTTTATATGAGGTATTTATGAGGCTGATGGATCAGAAGTGGGATATGTTTTCAGGTTGACTATTTTTTTTTATCAGGGTGATGAAAGTTTTATTTATGAATTTGATGATGTTATGTGGGTTTGTATTAGCATGGAAAGCAGACAAAAAAGCTATGAAAGCATTTTTATAGTGGTCCCAATTTGCCAAGTAGAATTTTGTGTTAAGTCCATCACGTCCGGGAGATTTGTTTTTACCAAGGTCAGTGATATCAGTTTGCAATTCTTCGAGGGAGAAGGATTTGATGAGATCATGGGGATTATTTTATGTTTTTATGACAAATGGTATTCCATGATAAGTTATTGAGACATATGGGATTGTGGTTCTTATTGAAGATATTTTTAAAATGGTTTTTTATGTGGGTTATGATGGATTGTTTGTGAGATGTGAGTCTGTCATTTATTGTTAGATGGGTTATGGCATTATGTCGAAAGTTTTGGTTACAAATTTTGTGAAAGAATTTTGTGTTTTTATCCCCTTCTTTAGCCCAAGTGATTTTAGCCCTTTGTCTCCATCTTGTGTCAATACAATTATTATGTGGTCCAGTTCGGCTTTGATGGTAAGGACAAGAGCAGGGTCAGCATTTGGGTCCTTGTCCACAAAGAGGAACTGATCATCAAGATTTTTTTTAAAATCAAATAAGTTTAAAGGGTTTTGTAGTTTCCATTTTTTGATGTGAGTTTTGATATTTTTTGTGTTGTTTTGGATATGAAGACCAATGTTTGCTGTTTGTGAGTCAGCAAGAATCTAAGATTCTAGACAAGATCTAGAGAAGTTGTCTATGGAGAGCCAATAGTTTTCAAATTTGAAAGGTCGTGTGCCCCACGAGGTAGAAGATGTGTCAAGAATTAGAGGGAAGTGGTCATATATGGTTCGATGAGAGATATGAACTGATGAGAGAGGGTGTTTATCTTCCCAAAGGTTTGTGCAAATGAAATGGTCAAGTCTGGCAAATGTTTGGTTTCTAGACTAGGTGTATAAAGCATTTGAGGGTATGATGTTGATCAAAGAGTGGTTTGTAAGCATTTGACAGAATTTTTTATCAGCAGCTGACATCGATTGTGGGGAGAGATTTGAATTGAGCCTATCTGAGATTTCGGTGATCAGATTAAAATCTCCACCCAAAACCCAGGGAGTCAAGTGTAAATTTGTAATGAGGTGGTTTAGTTCCTCAAGGTAGAGGTATTTGTTGTGTCCAGGTTCCCCATAGATACCAGAGAATGACCAGAGATATCCATCGGAAAGGTTTCTGAATTCAATGGTTATGGAGAAGTTAAGGATGGATGTGTTTTGTGAAACTAGAGTCTGGTTATTAAAACCAACAATGATGCCGCCTTTAAAACCCTCAGGAGGTAATTGGATCCAATTTGTGATTCTATTACCTCCAATTGTTTTGAGAGCAAAAGGGGAAAGAAAGGTTTTCGTTTCTTGAATGGTAATTAGATCGATTTTGTTTTTGTATATGTGAGAGCGTATTTTTTTTCTTCTTTGGAGGTTTACAACTCCACATATATTCCAAGAGGAAATCTTCATATTTAAAAATTAGGGATGATGAGTGCTAAAAGGGCTAATTAGATGGTTGTTGTTTTGGTGTCAATAGGAGCGAGTCTTTTCTTTGTCCATCCCATAAAGGTTTCTAGGTTGTTTAGAACTTTATGGGCATCATCTTCATCTTCTAGATGGAAACCTATCTTATTTGCAAAGCAAGTGAAGCTATTTATGTTAGACCAAGATGCTAAATCTTCGATAGAATCTAAGTCTTTATTTTTGTCTTTATAAGATGGAGTAGATGATAAAGAAGTAGCAGAAGTAACATCACTAAAAGAGCGGGGAGAGAAATGTGGAGAAGTACCTTTCTTTACTCTGTTGATGATGATAGAACCTTTTGGGTCTTTGTGATTTGGCTGCATGATCTTATGGAAGTAGCTGGAAGTGAGCCTTTGTTTTGGGCTCTCCTGCTCCGAACTCTGCAAAGAATTTTCATCCTTGAGCTGAGATGAGGCTTGGTTTTTTGTTGTTAGATGGTTTTTGTTTTGAGATGGGCAGCTTTCCTTAGTAGAGGAAGGAGATGGGAAAGTGGAGCTTCTAGGTTTGTATTTGTTAACATGTAGAGAAGGTTCAGGATATCTGGTTCTTTTTTTGCTTCGAAGGAGAAAAGAGTTTTCGGAGTGGTTTGAGTTTTTCCGAATCCAAACATGGTTTCGGTCGTTTGATGCCCTGGAATGCAAGGAAGATAATTTATCTTTGTTTGGGCTAAACCAAGATGGTGGATGTGTTGTGAGGTCGGAAAAGGCGGTGTTGTTAATGGTAGGATGTTCAGCAGAAAGTTTTAAATGGTAGATGGATTCGCCAATTCTTATATTGATGGATGGAGGAAGAGAGATGGCAGCTTTGAAAGAAAAGAGACAGTATTCTTTGATGTATTGAGATGGGTGTAAGGTTTCGGGGTTGATGTATTGTAGAGTTGCCCCGATAGAGTGTGCAATGCCTCTGAAGATCTCTATTTCCCAAAAATGAGGAGGGAGATTCGTTATGGCGACCCAGTCAGAGCCACCAGCGGGGGTAGGGAAAGATCCAAAATCGGCAGACCATTTTGATAGTCTGGTCATGATGAAGCTCGATCCACATGGTATGGTGAGAACTTGGTTGAAGAGGTGATTTATCTTTGTACCTTCTGGGACGGTATAGATGAGCTGGGTGGGAGAGAAATTTTTTGGTTTAAGGATGGTTTGACCAGGAAGGAGAAGGGCTAAGGCGTGGGTAATGTCTAGGACATTTATGGGGTTGTTGTCCAGGTTGTTTTCAACAGATACAAGAATACTTCTAAGGGTGAAGACCTTGAGAAGATGCATTGAGTTGGCTCGAAGGTCAAGGGCGATCGCATATTCCAGGTGGTCAGGGACCTTCATGTTTGGTGATGTAGTATGATAGTTTATGTTGTGGGTTTGTGAGGGGGATGGAGGAGGAGGGTTTTTGGATTGTGATTTGTGCTTTGTGGCAGATAGGTTCTTTGGCTTGTGAAAGGGTTTTGATATAAGAGGAGTCCAGGAGCTTGTGTTTGGATGGCGTGAAGGGGTAGCGTCTGCATGTTCAGGCGGGAGATTTGCGAGGCATGCAAAGGAGTTTTTTGAATGATAATGATGTTGCGGGAGATGTGTGTTGTGCTAGAGCTCTGAAAAGGGCTTTTTTGTGACAGTGGAGGTTTTGTGAAAAGGAGAGATTTTGTTCGAGCAAGAGTGCATGGAGGAGGAGGAGGGATATGCATGATTTTTGTCCTCGTTTGGGAGGAGGTGAGCTTTGCAGAACCTTTTTATGTGCCCTATCCGGTGGCATCCAAAACATATGCGGCGAGAAAAACATCTGGATGTTGAGTGGTTGTTACGGTGGAAAAGAGAACAGTGCAGAGCTCTAAAAGGTCTTTTGGGGGGGACCGGAGTCCAGGTATGGGCGGTGGGAGTTTTATCTAGGATATTGTTTATGAGGAGGGATGATTTTGCATGACCCAGGACAGGAAAAGCAGAGTTTAGGCGAAAAATGTCCTTTGGGATGATATCCTCCACCAGGGAGGGTCGAGGGATTAGGGTTTTATATAAAGATGACAGATTGGGCTTATTTTTTTTCCCTTAAATGATGGGGAGGAGAAAAGCTTGTACCTTTCAGTGATTGAACATTGTTGTTGATCCATAGGAGATGTGATTATATCATCATCATCCTCAGAGCCTGAAGAGATGGAGATAGGTCAAGATTTTGCACCCATGGGGGGTTGGTATTCATCTCTGACAAAGAGTTGATCCGCCGTGTTGGATGATGAAGAGTTGTCTTGATCATGTTTTTTGTAAAGATAGGATAGATCTGGAGGAGTGTCGTGGACGAAGTCGCGCACCCAGGCATGGAAAGTGCAATTTTCCATCGGTTGTATGAAAATCGACCACTCAGGCTTTAGATTCAGCTCTTCACGCATGTCGCTCCATCCTTCCGATATGAGGAGGAAGGGAGTTTTTTTGCCCCAAGTTGGATTTGTGGGGGTTGAGCATGAGACCTTTACCTGGAAGGAGCGGTGATCGATGTTTATCATGCTGGTGCCAGGAGAGATGTCGAACTTGTGGTAGATCCATGCTCGAGGTAAAGGGATGCTCGTAGAAAAGGATGGGTCTGCGAGGGGGAATTCTATGAAGGAGAAACGAGAGTTCATGTCGGCTGGGGATGGTGGAGTTTTTGTGTTTCTACTTGACACCAAGTGTTTTTGTTTTCTTAGAGCTCGGCGGAAGGCTGATGTCTTGCCGAATCTGTGCATGCAAGGTGATTTTATGCATGAGGTGAGGGTGAGCACGCCTCCTGTTCTCATGGTGTTTTCGGATCGTTTGTGGGTCTTTATTGCTGATTTCTGAGCCAACTGTTGTGCTGATTTGATCTGGCTGCCAAATGTGTTCTAGGGAAGGAGTGTTGTAGCCGGTAGAGAGAATATAATTTTTTATTTTTGAAAATGAGATTTTTGTATGAGGGAGATTTTGTTGAGTTTGTATGAAGCTCGAGGGTAATAAACGCGATCTCTAAAGGTGTAAAAGGTGTAATCAATGAGATATCATCTGCATGTATCTGTAAGCCGTTTGTGATACCCGAGGTGAGTTGCAAAGGGTGTTGATATTCTCAGAATTTATTGCAGATAGATGTGGGTAATGAAGAGGCCTTTTCTGGAAACAGGGTTCCGACGGCGGAACTTTGAGGAGGTAGGAGATGAAAAACACTCAATCGGAATCGCAGGAGAGCTAAATCAGAAAATGCATAGGCGAGAATAGGTTTCAAACCTGTGAATCCCTAGTGCAAGCTCAAAAGCACTGAAGCCAGGCAAGGAGCAAGCACACAGCGGATGGAAAATAGGTCACAAAGAGGAAAGATGGCAACCACCGCCAACATGCAGAGAGATGGTCAAGGGATGAAGTTACCTGAGAATGGTTGTTGGAACATGAATGGGGAGAATCGGACGCTGGTAATGTGAGGATGATCGTCGCCGTCACAGAGCCGAGCAGAAGCTTGAGGCGGAGGGAGCGCGTCAGGTGTGGTAGATGGTACCGATCAGAGATGGTGAAGGACCGAAGAGATTTTCTAGAGAGAAGTTGGAGCTTTCTCCCTCTAACCAACTGTTGCGGAGGGAGCACCGGTCTTACCGGATCACTTAGTTTTAACATATGTGAGAAGAAAATAGATAAAACTAAATAAACGATATGAAAAACTTGTAGGAGGAGAGAAATCGCAGAGAAGGTTACATTTTGAAAAGATTGTTATCTCATTGGATGTAATTTCTCAAAAATTATAAAATGGCTATGATATTTAATGAAACAGGCTTATTCTTTTTATAGTAATATATATACTAATTTTCTCATCTATAGAAATATAGAAACACTTAGTGTTATTACAATCTCTCTCTTCCGTCAACTAAAATTCAACTTTATGAGTATGATGGCATAATTTGAGTTTATCTTTTATTAATTATCTAATTGTCAATAAATCCAATTAATTAACTCCCTCTTAACATATTTGATTCTTCACATTTACGATTTGTTTCTATCTCTCACACTCATTCACTTTACGAAATTTATTTGTAATAAAACAACATTGCTTAAATTTTGTAGTCCTAGCGTAAACCTTGTGACCCAAACTAAGCTACCAAAGAACCGCCCTAGTAATTTGTATATTCAACTTGATTTCCCATCATCATATTTTCCTACTCGTCTTTTGACTCTTTTCATTAAAACTTATGAGCGCACATGTGCGCATGCACGCTCCTCATTCTTGATTATTTAAACTAGTTAATTCAAAAAATCATATTTCTTCTTAAATACGAGAATTAAATCAAATTCACAATATTTTTTTAAATAAGGAACATATATAAGAAAATAATATGTACGCCTGGTTGGCAAATTCCGATGGTCCCCAATGAAGAGACCAGGGTTCGAAATCACACGGACAAGCATCTCTTGATTTATCACCCTCAGAGGGGGAGAGAAATCTTTCTCTCTTAATCCCATATATATACTCAGAGCTAATTCATATACATATATTTATATAAGAGTAACTATACACAACTACAATTTATAATTTTAAAATATGTACATAATTTAAATTATTCTATAAAACACATGAAAAAAAAGTTTAGACTTTTGGCTACAAATTAATTATTGAAATCCCCATTAAAATGTGAAATAACCATCAAGGTAATTCAAACTCCCAATATACTATCCAAATGATAAAAATTACAAGACACTTCGTTATTTAATCATGAATTCATCACATTATAAGACACAACTATGAGTAACTTACATCTCACATTGGAATCAATATATGTCACTTGTGAGTTGACTTAAATGGTAAGCATGGTTGATTTGTTAGTCGCAGGTTGCTGGTTCAATTTCTAGCTGGAGCACCTGGATAAAGGGAAGATGTTTATAGCAACATATAAGGATCAGCTGTACGTGTTGTGATAAGACTGGACCTTTCCCTCATGATCCTGATAATAATAGTTATAATAAAAAAGACATGCAACATATTTAATTTCTTGTGGATTTATAATTACCTACATTGGGAATACATGTATTAATGATAGAGCCTTTAAATATAAAGTACTCTTAATATTATGAGCAATTCAAATGGTGATACACCTTATTTCAAATAAATTTATATGTGCAACATAGATAGAAGTATGTATCGTATGATACTGTAGGTATGTTTAACATATTGACACGATTTATGCATTGATAGTTATCGTATTGAAATATGTCCACGTGTACATAGACATGTGTAATTTATGACACTAATGAAAGCATGATGTTTATATAGTTACCAAATGATATGCATTACCGTCTATACAAAAACTTGAATAACGAATAAACAACAGCCAGCCATCTTTTGTTGTGACAGTATGCTCTTGTGGTATGTGTAACGTGATGTTATGAATTTTTTTTCAAAGGAACAATCATGATAAGGGTTTATATGCTCATGGAGAAAGCAATTTTCATACTACTCAATATTTGTTGAACTTAATATCATCACTCGCATATCATCAACTCAAAATGAACTTAGAGATCTCCTATTAGTTAGTTTCTAAAAACCATATAAACTGATTTAAATATCTCATAAATCTAATTCTTATCTTTTTGATGCATGCATCATAACTCCTAATTATCATGGAAAGTTGTTGGCCAAAAATTAAAGGAAATTTTCAATAAAGAAAATAATGTGTAAAGTGTCTGTGAGAAACTAATAAGTGAAAACCATGCACAATGTTATTCAAGTTTCCAACCACAACAAAAATCTTGAATAAAATTTATGAAGAATAAAATATGTAAATGTAATATGCAAGGGCCGTTTATCCGTTAAAAGAAAAGACTGCAAGGACCATTTAAGGTAATATAATAGCAATGATAATAATAGTAATAACAAAAGTCTACTTATACGTGTGAAAACCCTTGATAGAAAATGAGTGTAGAATGGATATCCAAAAACATATTGGTCCCAACAAAGAGGAGCTGAGGGCTTCTTTTATATTTTACATAGAACACAATAAATCCAAAGAAATTGAAATATTGTATCATCTTGTAATTGAACATGAAAATAAAATGAAATCATACGTTAAGAAAAAAGTCAAGATGTTATGATTAAATAAAATGATAGTTGAATCATACAAACCTTAAGCATTGTTGTAGCCAGCGAGGAGGCAATGAATTAGCATCTGAACGCACATGTTGTTGATCTCATGACGCTCCCTTCATAACGTGAGGACAAGCGCAAGGCTGAATCATAGGGGGGAGAAAAAATAAATAACATGTTGTGATGAGAGAACAAGGAGAGGGTGGTGGTGGTGGTAGATGAGATGGGAATTTGGTTTTGGTATGTTCGGGAGGTAAAAAGTTAAGACATACGGAAATAGGAGAGAGAATAAACAGATATACGTTAAAGAAAAGTTATACTTTCCTCACTAATTAATATGATACGTAATTTAATGAATGGAACACGAAAGGAGAAAATATTAGATAGAGGCGATAAAAAGGCGATGTAGAAGGGTCGGTGAGGGAAGGTTAAGATTGTAACAGGAGTGTTTTATTCAGAACATATTTTATTATTCATGTGGGGTAATTTGATTAGAATGAGCTAAAAGATGATGAAGAAATAGAGTTAATAAATTTTAGAGATTGGAGAGTGAGAGAATAATTGAGAGTATTTATGGATATAATTGTTGCTAGAAAAACATATTTGATGGGGGGAAAATATATAACTTCGATGAGTTTGGGAAACTGACGTTCTTGATAACAATTTTTATAATATAAATAAAAAGAAGATGTGAAAAAATAAGATACAAGGGAGTCCACTTTCTTTTAAATTATTATGTACGTTAATTGATATTGGTGTTAAAGTTAATTAAAAATGGAGTTTAAAATTCCAAAGGAGGAAGAGACAATCGAACATTCATGAATTCTATATAGTGGTGAATAATTTTAAATTACAATATATAGGGCGGAGTCAATTCAATTGTAAATTTGATATTTAAACCGCACTTTAACTAGTATAATTTTGATATACTAGTACATTCTATAATAAAATATATAATGAAAAATGCATTCTATACTAATACGTACATACTAAGGAATAATTTCGAACAATTTTGAAGGGGGGTCACAAATGAAATTAGCCATCAACTAAAAATTTACAGAAACAATCCTATAACATTAGTGGATTTTAATAAATATGTAAGCACACTCTAGGTAAAAAAATTGGATATACTAACACATTCTATAATGAAAAATATAATCTCATTCAACATAATTTAGAATTATATTTGAGCTTTTAATTCATGGAATCTCTATACTATTACTTTATTACTAATGGGGTTGAATTATTTTCAATATATCTGCATATAACTTAATCATTGAGTCATTATATTCATTTGGTTGAGTCGGTGATTTTCATAATAGAAAATGATATTTTGTCTATTGGTGCCACTTGCAATATCAATGTCAATTTTAATTACTTATATAAATTTGCATAGACATTGAGTTGCCTAACTAAATCAAGCGAATACTAGAATTACTAAAATTTTATAGTAAATAAGATAAGATTTATATTTGTTAAGATCTCAAAGGTTAACAAACCATGACGGGAAATGGTACATACGATGTATCAACCGCCAATATAATTTTCATATAGTTGTTACATCGATCTTATTATGGTGGTGTCAGTAATACAAATCAAAATAACTAAAAGAAATAGAAATAAAGGATCAATTTCTTCTTCAATGATCAAAACTTCAATAGTTCTTGTCAGAAATAAACATAACTTATATGCTTGAAAATGAAATTATAATTAGGGAGAACTAGATCTTAATTATTGTCCCCAATGATCCTCTTCTAGAGAGTCAAAATTAGAGATCCCAAAAGGGCGCAAAGACTTGACTATACCCCTGAGAAATAATAAATCAAGATTAGAAGGATAAGGATAACAAGTTTGTAGGGGATTTTATATAGGATAATATTATTTTGAGAAGAAAGAAATGTATTGTGGCTGGATTAAGAGAGTTAAGTAGCCTCTGTAAAATATGATCGTGTATCAAAGTTATAGTTTCGATGATGTCACAATTAGAGCTGTGAAATTTTGTTCGAACCCGGAACCCGATCTCGTCCAATCTGGAAAAATCAAAATATGTTTTGGATTTTATCAATCAAGTTTGATTTTGGATTTGGATATTGATGTCTAAGTTGAAATCAAGTTGGTTATGGATGGTGATATGTTCAACCTAAAATGAATATCAGTTGAAAATGTTAGTAAATACATGTTCTAATTAGGTAAACACTAAACAATACTACATATTGTGTAGCCCATCGCCACACAAAGAGAGATAACTCAAAACAAAGAGGGGAACTAATACTAGCATCCATGATTACCACAAAACATGATAAACAAAAATCAATTTCATATATCCATAAAAGCAAAAACATATTACATCTGAGTCCACAAGAGGCCACTTATATCATATAACATTCCAAGATACAATACATATCATTGTTCACATATACAAGCCAAATATGTACAACCATGGCATACTGCCAAAAATTAGTATCAATGTACAATGTCTGCAAAACTCTCCTAAGGGCTTGAGAGTACAGGGATGACATATAGGACTCTACTACAAAACACTAGCAGCATATCCGACCCTTAACAGCTATTGATCCTCTTGTTGCTCAGCCTCCACAGCATGATCTCTACCTCATTGAGCACAACCACCTAAAAGACGTGGAAACCCGTGGGGTGAGACCAAACATGCCAGCAAGAGATATAACTCTCTTCCAATAACTATTATAAATACAGATAAGCTAAAGAAGGAAATAATATTATTATCAGTTTGAGCAGATTCAACTAAATGATATGAGTAAGTCGTTAACATTGTAAGCAGTTTAGGCACCTACAACAGAGCATTAGAACATCTTATAACTTTATATGGAATATGAAGAACATGTATAACAGTTGATTTCTCTTACCGCATTATAAATCAACTAATCAATATAAGATATAAGGAAAAAGGATCATCCAATGTGAGTCACTTTTAACCCTAAGCAAATATACTACACAGTTGTATTACATATTTTATTTGTCCTAAGAATTTGAGTCGTACCATCCAAATTTAACTGACCACTGCTAATTCAAAATCACTCCCATATAAGATCAATGGAAGAGTCAGACTCCATGATCTTCCCAACTCTACTCGGTCAGTTCGAGTCTTCACTGTAGTGACATATTAGTCAAACTGCTAAAAATAACAACTTATAGTCAAATCTATAGTCTTGTAAACAACTATCCTACCTTGATACAAGGTCATGCCACTAGAGAACAACTCACGCATGACCGTTCGATAAGAGACATCTTGCAGTTATACTACTGCCTTTTACACATCAATGATTGGAGAACACCTCATACATGGCCATCTCAAACTAGGGGCTAGATATGAACATAATCATCCCCCTAAACACCTGGAATGAGGATGACAAGAACCTCTCATACTCAATAGTATGTGCTCTAGATTTCCCTTGGGAATACCCATTTCACCATCCAGCAACGTGTTGACTCAGGAATGGATTTATGGTATAGGGAACCTACATGATTAGGGTTTCACTTGATTAGTTAAACCAATTGAGTATCTTTTAGCATCAATCAAGTTACAATGTACAAACCATAAACAAACTCTACAAAGATAAGGGAATGTTACAACTACAGAAGATATAAAATGTATGAGGTACTCTTATCACATCATCACTTGATACCACTACCATACAAGGCCACTAACATTATCACATCACTAGGGGATAACAATCCCTCATCTCATCTTAGAGGATATCACCTCACACTTGTCATTCAACCTCTTTCAGGTCATAAGACTGAAATCACATCATCACTTATTTCATTTCATGCCTCATACAGGCTCACAATCATTACCATGTGTCATATCAAACACAAAATAACATTCACTATCTATGTTATTCATTCCACATGCAAGGTTAGGGTTACATAAGTGGGAGAGAGAAACATAATCACAAGCTATTCATTCAAGCAAGCTCAACAGGTACATCATACACTTGAGAATTAGAGTTAGGGTTTCTCATATAATGTGTAGGGTTTCCAATTCAATAATTGTCACTAAACCCTCGATACACTATCTCCCACTTTATTGGAACACATTAAAGTTTTAGAATTTCTATCACAAACCTATAAACATCATTATGTAAACAACAACATGTATTGACCATTAGGGTAATTCATGTAATGATCAACACCCATGCACATGTAGAGACTACTATGGGTGACACCTTGTAGTGACCCCACTAGGTCGGCTCCTTGTTGCTAGCACAACACATAGGTAGTTTACCTCCAAGACCAAGGAACCTATTGCAACTAGACCAGGCAGTTGTAGCAATCAACAAACCAAAGCAAATCATGCATTGCAACCAACATGGTACATGTGTAGTGACCGACACATCACTAGTGTAGAGACCAACACATCGCTAGTGTAGTGACCAACACATCACTCGTGTAGCAACCAACATGGTTGAGGATTAGCTCACTCTTGCGACTGCAACAAGGGGATGAGTGTAGCAACCACAAGAGAACCATCTGTTGTGACCAACCAAAGGGTCAATACTTATTGTGAGCAAACTAAGCATCAACACAAGAGGGAAGCAACCAAGAGAAACATGTTGATCGTAGAGACCTCAAACCAATCAAAGTACTTCGACTGTAACAAAACCAACATGAGGATCAAGATATGTCAACCAAAACAAAGCTCATCATCAAGAAATAAAATGTCCCTAGGATGAAAATTCATGAAAGAAAGCATCAAAACACTAGAAATGTTCATCTTCCAGATCAACAACGAAAGCCACCCTAGAGAGAGAAAACCAACACCCAACATATGCACACAAAAACAAAAACTACCGACAAACACATGATGGTTGAACCATACACAAACATAGTGCTGAAACCAAAGATCAAGGTGCATGCATTGAACATCAACCCACCATCACTTAGAAATCAGGTGCATGAAATTAGTGTTTAGGACATACAGTAATCTACAAAAGAATACTACAAAATCATAAATCTTAGATCATGATAACATCCTCAAGAATCTTAAGATCATATATTAGAGATGAAAATAGTAGCATCCAAGCAAGATAATGGTGCAATAATAGAGGAGGGAAAAGTTATATAACCCTCCATAGATTGAAGATCAAGCTCCAAATCCACAAGATTCAAGAGAGAGAAAGAAGATCCAACTTGGATCAACTCCACAACCACAAAGATAACCTAAATAAGAGAATAACACCAAGGTCAATGGATAGCTCAAGGTGAAGAAAACTCAACCCTAGGATGAATAAGAGAGAAGAAAGTAGGAAGCTTCATCTCACTTAGGTACCACCATGGTCAATCCATAGCCTCTGATCTTAGTGAAGAGAAGACCCTCAAAGAATAGCCAACATGGTTGAACCATGGTCTCATGGCCAAGACAAAGAAGGGACAAGGAGATAGGATGAACATGATCAAAGGTGTAGAACCACTTACTAAGAAGGAAGATCACAAAGAATGACCACAAAGAATATGATCCAGTTCAAGATCATCACATGCAAAGGTGATCGGCCACCAAAGCACCAAGATCAACACTCTCTAGCTCCTCCAAGCTCCATGGTCGGACCAAGCAAGAGAGAGGAAGAAGAGAGAGCTAATAGGATTGCTAGCATGTGGAGGAGAGAGCTTATATACACATGGGGTAGGAGGGAGGTAATATATATGAGGTGTCAAGATGTTAGAAAATCAAAAGGATATTAGTCCATTAAAAGATCAGACATGCATGAACATATGCATTAGAAAATTTGAAACCGAAGTGGTGTAATGACCAATTGATCCCTAAACACAACTTGGTCGAACCAAACATAGTGAAGGGGTCGCAACACACCACTCAAGAGAGTGTTGAGATCACAACACATCACTACACAAGGCATCAACCACTTCACAAACCCAAGAAACCCTAGGCGACCCAAACGAAAGATCAAAGCACCAAGGTTGAAGCAAACCCATCAAATTATGGTGTATTGATCAAATAACTCTCAAGTCTCAACATCAAAGTCACCACATTGCTCACTACTCTCTGAAAACACACATGGTCGACACCACCATCCATGCAATTCATGTAAAAGCCTAACATTATCTCATGATGCCACCCCATGAACTAAAGTCCAATAAGGTGCCACAGGGCGTCATTCCCTTTGGCATGATGCCAAGGCAAAAAGGACACAACCTACATGTGACAAATTGCAATATAAACCCTCAACATGGGTTAATTGCAACTGGGTTTGAATCAATCATAACTAGCTCAAACATCAATCAAACAAAACCAAACTAATAACATAAACTTGTTCCATATTATTAAGGTATCTCAAGAGATCAGAATAATGTTTAAGCATCTTATTAAGAATAGAAATAACAACCAAGCACTAATCTAGGTCAGGGCCCGTACAACCATAAATCCTTAACAAAGATTTCACCCCCAAAATCCTATTAGAAAAGAGACGGGTACTTCCTACGCATCTATTCCTCAAGTCCACACGTGGCTTCCTCAACACACGATGATGCCAAAAAACCTTAATCAAAATGATATATTTCTTCTTCAACTTCTTGATCCTTCTATCTAGGATCAACACTAGACCCTACACATATGACACATCCTCCTCCAGCTCAACCTCTACTGGTTGCAGAACCAACTTAGTGTCAAGGTGACACATCCTCAACATCAAAACATAAAACACTTGATGAAGCATGTACAGGTCAGGTGGAAACTCCAACTTACAAGCCACCTTCCCAACACATGCCACCATAGGGTAAGGTCCCATAAACTTGGGATCCAACTTAACTTTCTTCCCTAATCGCAACATGCCTTTCTTAGGAGAGACCTTGTGGTACAACTTGTCTCCCACTTGGAACTCCAAAGGCCTATGATGATTATTAGCACATGATTTCTGCCTATCCTGAGATGCTTTCAACTATTGTTGAATCACTTTGATCTTCTCTGTGGTATGTTGCACAAGATCGGGACCTAGACGCTGGTATTCGCCAGTCTCATACCAACACAATGGAAATCTGTAATGTCTCCCTGAAAATGCCTTGTACGGTGCCATGTTGATGCTCCTATGATAATTGTTATTGTAAGTAAACTCTATCAAACTAAGGTGTACATACCAACTGCCCAAAAAACTATAAAACACATGCTCTCAAGAGATCTTCCAAAGTTTGTATAGTCCTCTTAGATTGTCCATCTATTTGTGCATGAAGTGTTGTGCTAAACCTCAACTATGTACCCATGGATGTATGTAGATGCTCCCAGAAGTGACTGGTAAACTGAGGACCTCTATCAGACATGATGGTAGCTGGGATACCGTGAAAATGAATGATCTCATCAACATATATCTGATCAAGCTTCTTTGATATATGCATTGTCTTCACAGGAAGAAAATATAGTCACTTGGTCAACCTATCAACAATTACCCAAATGGAATCATAATCTTTGGTTGTCTTAGGGAGTCCAGCCACAGATTCCATTGTGATATGATCCCATTTTCAATATGGTACCAGCCACATATTCCATTGTGATATGATCCCATTTTCAATATGGTATAGGCAACAGTTGCAAAGTCCCTGCAGATTTTTAATGCTCTACTTTAAATAATTGACACATGGGACACTTCTCCACGAACTCATCCACATCACGCTTCAAACTGGGCCACCAATATAGATCTTTCAGATTTTTGTACATCTTGGTGCTACCTAGATGCATAGCGTACATCAAAGAACGAGCCTTTTCCAGCACCAACCTCCCCATATTATCAACTCAAAAACCACTGCTCTACTGTGGTAACACATTGTCCCATCGTTTGACTCATGGAAACCATCATGCTTATTACTACCAAACTCTACTCGGATCTGCTAAATCAATGAATCATATCATTGTGCATGTTGGATCTACTGCCTCAAAGTAGGCTTCACCTGTAACCGGGCCAACAACCCTTCTAACAAGGACACATCCATCTTTACATTCATCTAACGCAAGGAGACCAACATGTTCTCTAATGCACACCAAAGAATCCAATTGTGCCTTATACACAGACGATGATGAAGAAGACTTCTTTCTCAAATCATCTGCCACCACATTCACCTTCCCTAGATGATAGTTTATGGTGAAATCATAGTCCTTGATTAACTCCATCCAGTGTCTCTTCCACATGTTCAACTCCTACTATGAAAAGATGTACTTAAGGTTCTTGTGGTCGGTGAAGGTATGACACTTCTCGCTATAAAGGTAGTGCTTCCATATCTTCAAAGCATGCACCGTCTCTACAAGATCTAGATCATGTATTAGGTAGTTCTCCTCATGTTACTTAAGTTGTCATGAAGCAAAATTAATCATGTTCTTGTCTTGTATCAACACATAACACAAACCGTTCTTCAACGCATCAAAGAAGACTATGTATCCCTTTCTCTACTCTGGAAAAACCAACACAAGTGTACTTGTCAACTACTCCTTTAAAAGTCGGTAAGAATTTTGACACTTTTCATTCCAAACAAATGGCACACCTTTCCTTGTCAACTTCATTAGGGGTAACGCCACTGCATTATTCTTTATGAACCTCTTGTAGTAGCTTGCCAACCCAAGGAAACTACAAACCTCTATTGGTATCTTTGGTTGCTCATATCCTATCACAGACTGAACCTTCTTGGGATCCACACACACACCTTCATCAGATATCATGTGTCCCAGATAAGACACCTCCTTCAGGAAAAAATCGCACTTGCTGAACTTGGCATACAACTTATGCTGCCTGAACAAGGTCAATGCATGTCGCATATGTTGTTCATGTCGGTGGTTGTCTCAGGAGTAGATCATGATTTAGTCAATGAACCCCACCACAAACTGGTCAAGGTAAGTCCAGAACACCATGTTCATTAGGTCCATGAATGTTGTTGGTGCATTGGTTAGCCCAAACGACATAACCCCAAATTCATAGTGACATTACCTAGTCTTGAAAGCTAACTTGGGTACGTCATCCACCTTGTTTTGCAACTAATGATATCCCAAATTTAGATCTATCTTCTAGAACACTAAGGCACCTCACAACTGATCAAACGGATCATCTATCCACAACAAAGGGTACTTGTTTTTATTGTCACCTTGTTCAACTATCGGTAATAAATATACAATCTCATGGATCCATCTTTCTTCTTCATGAACAACACTAGAGCATCCCAAGGGGAATTTCTTGGTCTGATAAAACCCTTCTCAATCAACTCCTACAACTGCTTCTTCAAATCTTACATCTCAGTTGGTACCATTCTATACGGCGTTCACGCTATCAGATGTGCACTAAGAACCAGATTGATCTCAATATCAATCTCTCTAGGTGGGGGAACATTGGGGAGCTCATTGGGAAACACATCCTCAAACTCACAAACAACTAGCACTTCCTGACTACTAGGACTCCTCACCTTAGTATCCACCACATGTGTCAAAAATGTCTCAAACTCTAGCCTCATCAACCTCTCCACTATGATAGCCGACACTAGACACATCAGAAGAATCTCCCTATCTCCATAGAGGACCCATGAAATTTCACCTTCAACAAATGTCTCCACCTTAGAACTACATTCCAAGATCACTTGAAACTTCTCCAAGGTATCCATTCCAAGTATCACATTGAATCCATGCATGTCAAGCGGAATAAGATCCACTTGAATCTTGAGTCCCAAAAAAGAAAGAACGCAAGATGGACAATATCCCACAACTCCATGGAACCAACCAAAGGGGTTTCTAAGTGAACAATATCAACTCTAGAAATTATAGACAAATAGAAACTAGCTATCACTTCTCTAGTGATAAAGAGTGTGTTGTACTCAGGTCAACCAAAATATATATAAAGCAGGATAAAGACAAATCAGAAAGAAATAACTCCATTTGACATGTCACAACACTAGGGTTGACTACTCCTTCTAGATGACTCATGGCATAGAATTGAGTCATTGCCTGTTGTTACCCCTATCCTCTACTGGCATGTCCAGACAGACTAGCCTATGATGCCTGGCAGTGTCCTTGGCCTCCACCACTACTGAATTGTCACTATTGTGATCCTTGCTGACTCTATCTCAGTAATTGTGTCACCTCTTCATCCATTACAAGACCAAACCACTTGATATGCCCAACCTTCCCACATTTATAGCAGGTCTTGCTCTCATACCATGCCCTATATAGCCGTATCACTGATACTGATGTAGCATTGTGAGCTCCAATTGATCGGAAGGTATAACCTCTACTCTTGCTCAGCTACCACAGCGACTGAACTTCTGACTTCTATTATGACTAAGGTGACGAGAATGTATGCTTCTTGAAGCCTCTAGACGACTATCCTTGATACTGTGCAGGTCTCTTCTTGACATTTGCCTTGCATTTCACCACAATTGACCACTTTATCTGCCTCACAAACTCCACGAACAAGGTAAATCATTCTTTGTTCTCTAGATCTGACACTGACGTTGTCAACTTGGAGCTCATATGGTTCTCAAAACATTTGATTCTCTCCTTATTTGTAGCATCCATGTGCGGGAAAAACCTCAGAAGCTCCATGAACTTTGCTTCATACTCGTTGATTGTCATAGATCCCTATCAAAACTTCTCAAACTGCATAATCTTCTCATCCAGATAGGTCTATGGAAAGTATCATCTCACAAACTCTTGCAAAAGAAATTTCCCAACTGACCACAACGCCAAGCCGTTTCTCCTCCTAGATAGCCCACCAATGGCCAGAACTTTCCTTCAATAGGTACACTGTGTGCTTCACCTTATCCTCTTCAGGTATATTGAGGGTCTTGAAGGCCCTCTCCTACCCAGTCAACCACATATCAACATCTGGTGGGTTTGATATACCCGCATATGCCAACGTTGTAGCACATCGAATCGTCTCAAAGGTCTTCCTAAAACCTTGTGATTCAACATTAAGGACAGCTACCCTAGCTTGGACTATGGGCATCTTATCCTCCATATGTGTCATCATGGCCATAGTCTACCTAAACATGGATTGAAAAGAGGGATTGACCACCACCGCAGGGTCAAACTGGGGCACTTCAGGCACTCCATCAACCCTTGTGTGCCTCTTGCCACCACCACCTGGTGAAGCAACATTGCTCTCCACATGTTCTTCATGTATTCTAGACATATCTTTTCTTCTCTTCTTCTTGTTCTTCTGCATAAGAAGAAGTTACCATTAAATATGTCACATGACATGAGAATAGAAACAAGCCCCAGTCCTATGTCCCTATAGACTTGACAAACCTAAAGCTCTGATACCAACCTATACTCTGACGTCGATCACCACACAAAGCGAGATAACTCAAGACAAAGCACAAAACTAATACTAACATCTAGGATTATGATAAGATATGATAAATTAAGACATATTTCATATATCCTCAATAGTGGAAACATATTACATCTAAGTCCACAAGATGCCACATGTATCATATAACATTCTAAAAGATAATACATATCACTATTCACATATACAAGCCATATATGTACAACCGTGGCATACTACCAAAAACTTGCATCGATGTACAATGGATACAAAACTCCACCAAGGACCTAAGAGTGTAGGGACAATACATAGGACTCTAGTAAAAACACTAGCACAATATCCAACCTTTAACAACTACTACACCTGTTGTTGCTCAGTGTCAACAACATGATCTCTACCTCATCATACACGACCATTAAAAGATGTGGAAACCCACAAAGTGAGATCAAACATCCCACTGAGAGATATAACTCTCCACCAATAACTATTATAAGCACAAATAAGGTAAAGTAGGTTATAACATTATTATCAGATTGAGTAGATTCAGGTAAGTGATATGAGTAAGGAAGATAACATTTTTGAAGCAGTTTCGGCATATACAACAATGTAATAGAACATCTTATAACTTTAAAAGGAATATGAAGAACATGTATAATAGTTGATTTCTCTTACTGCATTGGAAATCAACTAATCAGTATAAGATACAAGGCAAAAGGGTCATCCAATGTGAGTCATGTTTAACCCTAAGCAAATATATTACACGGTCATATTACGTCTTTTATTTTCCTTGAGGATTTAATTCATACCAACCAAATCCAACTGGCCACTCCTAAGTTGAAATCAGTGTCATACAAGATCAATAGAAGAGTCATACTCCATGATCTTCCCCACACTACTCAATTTAGTCTGCACTGAAGTGACATATCATTCATACTACAAAAAATAACAACTTATGTGGTGTGGTTCGGTATGTCCCGGATGAAGGGACCCGGGTTCGACTCAAGGTGAAAACCTTGGGGTGCAATTAAAGGCCCTACGTTACTGAGCGTGCCACAGTACCCCCTTAAGATATGGCTGGTTTTGAGAGTTTACGTTGCCTGGGGGGGTCACTAATGTGGCACTTCTACGGGGGAAGTTCTCTCATAAATAAAAAAAATAACAACTAGCCCAACTTAGTATAGGTCACGATGCTAGAGAATAGCTCATACATGGTCGTTCAATAAGAGACATCCAACAGTTACACTATTTCCTTTCACACATCACAAATCAGTGAACAACACACGCATGGCCATCTCAAACTGAGGTCTTGGTATGACTGTAGTCATCCTCACTAAGCACCTAGAATCAGGATGACAAGCACCCTACATACTCAATAGTATGTGTTGCAAGTTTCTCTTGGGAATACCCGTTTCACCATCCAACAGAGTTCTGACTCTGGAATGGATCTATGGCACGTGGCACCTACATGACTAGGGTTTTACTTTATTAGTTAAGCCAATTGAGTGTCTTTTAGCATCAATCAAGTTACAACATACAAACCATAAACAAACTCTACAAAGATAAGGTTATCTTAGAACTCCAGAAGATATAAAACATATAAGGTATACACTTGTTACATCATCACTTGATACCACTACCATACAAGGCCACCAACATTATCACATCACTAGGGGATATCAATCCCTCATCTCATCACTAGAGGATATCACCTCACACTAGGCATTGAGCCTCTTCAAGGTCATAAGATCCAAATCACATCATCACGTATATCATAATGCCTTATCAATGCTCACAATCATTACCATGTGTCATATAAAACACACCATAACATTCACTAGATATGTTATTCATTCCACCAACAAGGTTTGGGTTACATAAGTAGTAGAGAGAAACATAATCACAAGTTATTCATTCAAACTAGCTCAATAGGTACATCATAAACTTGAGAATTAGAGTTAGGGTTTCTCATACAACAGTTAGGGTTTCCAATCCAATAATCATCATTAAACCCAAGATACACCATCTCCGACTTTCTTGGAACACATTAAGGTTTAGCATTTCTATCAAAAACTTGTACAAATATTATGTAAATAACGACATGTATCGACCATTAGGGTAATTCATGTAACGGTAAACACCCATGCACATGTAGCAACTACCATGGGTGACACCTTGTAGAGACCGTACTAGGTCAGCTCCTTGTTGTGACCGCAACACATAGGTCGCGGCCTCCAAGACCAAGGAACTTGTTGCGACCAGACCAGGCAGGTGTAGCGATCAACAAACAAAAGAAAATCATGTGTTGCGACCAACATGGTACATGTGTAGCGACCAACACATCACTAGTGTAGCGAAAAAACATGGTTTTGGGTTAGCTCACCCTTGTGACCACAACAAGGGGATACGTGTAGTGATCGAAGAGAACCACATGTTTCTACTAACCAAAGGGTCAACACTTGTTGCGACCAAACTAAGCATCAACACAAGAGGGAAGAAGCCAAGAGAAACTTGTCGATGGTAGTAAACTCAAACCAATCAAAGTAATTCTCCACAACAAAACCAACATGAGGATCAAGACATGTCAACCAAAACAAAACTCGTCATCAAAAACTCAAATGTAACTAGGAAGAAACATCATGAAATAAAGCATGAAAACCCTATAAACATTCATCTTCAAGATCAACAAGGAAGGCCATATTTAAGAGAGAAAACCAACACCCAATATATACACACAAAAATTGAAACCACCAACAAACACATGATGGTATAACCATACACAAACATAGTGATGAAACCAAAGATCAAGGTGCATGCACTGAACATCAACCCACCATCACATAGAAATCAGGTGCATGAGATCAGGGTTTAGGAAACAGAGTAATATGCACAATAATACTACAAAATGATAAACCCTAGATCATGATAACATTATCAAGAATCTGAAGATCATATATTAGAGATAAACATAGTATCATGCAAGCAAGATAATGGTGCAATAATAGAGGAGGCAAAAGTTATATAACCCTGCTTAGATTGACGATCAAGCTCCAAAGCCATGAACTATAAGAGAAATAAAGAAGTTCCAACTTGGATCAACTCCAAGGCCATAAAGATCACCTCAAGAAGAGAAGAACACCAAGGTCAAAGGATATATCAAGGTGAAGAAAACTAAACCCTAGTACGAACAAGAGATAAGAAAGAAGAAAGGAGGAAGCTTCATATCACTTAGGTACCACCATGGTCAATCCATAGTCTCCAAACTTAGTGAAGAGAATATCCTCAAAGAATACCCACTATGGTGTAAGCATGGTCTCAAGGCTAGGATAAAGAAGGAAGAAGGATATAGGGTTCCAAAGGAAAAACGTGAATAAAGGTGTAGAACAACTTACCAAGAAGGAAGATCACCAAGAATCACCACAAAGAAGATGATGAAGCTCAAGATCATAACATGCAAAGGTGACCGGCCACCAAAGCACCAAGATCAACACTCTCTAGCTCCTTCAAGCTCCAAGGTCGGACCAAGAAAAAGAGAGGAAGAAGAGAGAGATAAAAGGATTGCATGCATGTGGAGGAGACATCTGATATACACACGGGGTAGGAGGGAGGTAAAAGATATGAGGTGTCAAGATGTTAGAGCATCAAAAGGACATTTGTCCACCAAAGGATCGACATGCATGCACATATGCAAAAGAAACATTAAAACCAAAGTGTTGTAGTGACCATTTGAGCCCCAAATAGAACTTAGTCAAAGAAAACATAGTGTAGTAGTCACAACATGCCACTCAAGAGAGCGTTGCAAAAACAACACATCACTACACAAGGCATCGATCTCTACACAAACAAAAGAAACCCTAGATGACCAAATCCAAAGATCAATGCACCAAAGTCGAAGAAAACCCATCAAAGTATGGTGCATCAATCAAAGCACTCTCAAGACTCAATATCAAAGTCACCACATTGGTCACTACTCTCAAGAAACATGCATGGTCGACACCACCATCCATGCAACTCATGTAAAATCGCAACATCAGCTCATGATGCCACCCCGTCAACCAAGGTCCAACAAGGCATCCCAAGGCATCATTCCCTCTGGCATGATGCCAAGGCACAAAGGACACCCTCAACATGGGTTAATTGCAACTTGGTTTGAAGAAATCATATCTGGCTCAAAAATCAACCAAACAAGACAAAACTGAAAACATAAACATGTCACATGTTATTAAGGTATCTCAAGAGATCAAATTATGGTTTAGGCATCTTATTAAGAATAGAAAGCACGAACTAAGCACTAAACTAGGTCAGGGGCCATATAACCATTAACCCCTAATAAATATTTCACCCCCAAAATCTTAAGCAAAAAGAGACAGGTACTTCCTACACATCTCTTCCTCAAGCTCCCATGTGTCTTCCTCAACACCATGATGATGCCACAAAACCTCAACCAAAATGATACCTTTATTCTTCAACTTCTTGATCCTTTTATCCAGGATCAAGACAAGATCCTCCACATACGACACGTCCTCCTTCAGCTCAACCTCTACTAGCTGCAGAACCAACACAATCTCATGGTGACACTTCATCAACATTGAAACATAAAACACTAGATGAAGCTTGTACAGGTCAGGTGGAAACTCCAACTTACAAGCCACCTTCCCAACACATGCCACCATATGGTAAGGTACCATAAACTTGGGATCCAACTTAACCTTCTTGCCAAACCGCAACATGCCTTTCTAAGGAGGGACCTTGTGGTACACCTTGTCTCCCACTTGGAAGTCCAAAGGCCTGTGACGATTATTAGCATATGATTTCTTCCTATCCTGAGATGATTTCAACTATTGTTGAATCACTTTGAGTACTTCTCTGTGGTATGCGTTACAAGCTCGGGACCTAGAAGATGGTATTCACCGGTCTCATACCAACACAACAGAAATCTAGAATGTCTCCCATACAATGCCTTGTATGGTGCCATGTTGATGCTCCTCTGATAACTATTATTGTAAGTAAACTCTATCAAACTAAGGTGTATATCCCAATTACCCAAGAATTGTAAGACGCATGCTCTCAATAGATCTTACAAATTTTGTATAGTCCTCTCAGACTGTCCATCTATCTGTGGGTGAAACGTTTTGCTAAACCTCAACTGCGTACCCATGGTTGTATGCAGACACTCCCAAAAGTGATTGGTAAATTGAGGAACTCTATCATACATGATTTTAGATGGTATACCATGCAAATGAACAATCTCATCAACATATATCTGATGAAGCTTCTCTTCTATATGCATTGTCTTCATAGGAAGAAAATGGGCTGACTTGGTCAACCTATCTACAATTGTCCAAATGGAATCATAATCATTAGTTGTCATAGGGAGTCCAACCGCAAAGTCCATCGTGATATGATACCATTTTCACTATAGTATAGGCAACTGTTGCAAAGTCCCTACATGTTTCTAATGCTCTACTTTAACCTACTGACACACAGGGCACTTCGCCACAAACTCATCCACGTCACGCTTCAAACTAGCCACCAATATAGATCTTTTAGATTGTTGTACATCTTGGTTCTACCTGGATGCATAGCGTATGTCAAAGAGTGAGCCTTTTCCAACATCAACTTCCTCATATTATCTACTGACAAAGTAGTACTCTACTATGGTAACACATTGTCCCATCGTCTGAATAATGGAAGACATCATGCTTCTTGCTTCCACACTCTGTTCGGATCTACTAAATCACTGTATCATCTCATTGTACATATTGGATCTACTGCCTCAATGTATGGTTCACCTATAACTGGGCCAATAACCCTGCTAATAAGGGCACCTCCATCTTTACATTCATATAATGCAAGGAGGCCAATATGTTCTCGTATGGCACACCAAAGAATACAATTGTGCCTTATCCACAGATGATGATGAAGACAACTTCCTACTCAAAGCATATGCCTTCACATTCTCCTTCCCTCTATATATATATATATATATATATATATATATATATACATATGTATATATATACATATGTATGTATATATATACATATGTATATATATACATGTATATATATATGAGTGAGAATTTGTTGCCCTGCGGGTAGCATTGGGCAAGTTACCTGGCAGCAACGCGCAGTGGCATTGCCCCGTAATTCATTCAAAAAAAAAAACAAAACAGGCGGAAAGCATTCAAATGCGAAAAACCCAAAACCCACACACTACCCTCGCACAGACTGTCGCTCTGCCCTCGCTCTGCCTCTCGTGCAAAAATCACTGGTGACCAAATCACCGCAACCCCCTCCATCCCCAACTCCTCCATCTCTACTTGCTCCTCCATCTCCATCATCTTCGATTCCACATCTCGATGCATCTCAATTGCGGAGCAGTTACCTCTTCCGATATGACAAGAACAAAGAAAGCATCAAGGAAGACCTCGACAATGCCGCTGTGGAGAAAGAATCTACGACCAGTGATAGAAGAAGACGAAGACTTCAAAATGTAGCACCATTAGGTCGAGGAGAAGATGGCCAAAGAACCAGAGGAAGTGGCGGCCGTGGAAACACAGACTACTCCTAAAGGGGATACAGAAGGGGCTACGATGCCCAAGGCAACAAATGTATCGAAGAAAGAAGCAGTTGTGGAAAAGGAGATGAAAAAAGGGGATGTGAAGACCAAAGAAGCAGGTGAAACGGGACAAGAAAAGGTTGTGAAAGGGGAGGAGGAAGTTGCTTCTGTGACTCCTCATTCAAAAACAAAAAGGAAGAAAAGAGGTGTTGCATATCCCCTGACGAGTAAACCGTCAGAGAAAAGAGCAAAACGCAGTAAGTTGGGTACTACTGAGAAAGAAGGCAATGGAGCTACCAAGACTGGTGAACCTCAGCGTGACAAAGCGGAGAGCGAAGAATGATAAGGTAATTTGTGCTTGCATGTACATTACAAAAAAGAAACAAAAAGATTTCGTATAGAAAGTAACAATGCATGTTAATAGAGTAACTGTTATAAGCAGTAGAGTAACTAGACGATACCTAGAGTAACTGATATAGAACATTGGAGTAACTATACGACATCCTAGAGTAACTGGAGTAACTATTACAGAACAAAGAGTAACTCGCACACTTTACATAACAGTTAACATATGAAAACCATATTGTTAAGCTAAAAAAGACTAAAAATTTAGAGCAACTTCATTCGTATGTAGGAAAAGAAAGGGAAGGGAAAGGGAAGGCCGAAGCAACTACGGATACAGAGAAGGCTATTGACGAGATAGGAGAAGAGGAAATAAGGAGGAAGAAAGAAAAGGGAAAGGAAAAGGCTACCAATGAGGGAGGAAAAGAGGAGAGAATTAAGAGGATAGAAAAGGAGAAAGGAAAGGCAGTTGAAAGTAATATTGAATGGATTTATAAATTTATTAAATTGTTGTTACTATCATATGACACTTACTTGCACTTTATTAAAATTGTTGTTACAAGAATAAACAGTTAGCATTAAAAATGTTATCAACCTACCACATGGATTGAAATGTGAAAAATTGAAGAGTAACTTGAATGAGTAACAAGTAATAAGCAAAAAAAGAAAATTAAGAGTAACTTTCCATATGTTTGTAGTGGGGATAAAGAGGATGTACCATAGGTGTTACATAAAGAGCTACATAACCACCAGCCAGAGCATGGTGTTTACAAGTAATCAACTGAGAATGATGAGGGCGGCGACATTTGCAAACATGATAAATATGTTGAATCTTATGGTTGATGTAGGCCTCTTTGAGGATTTGATAGATAGATATGTGGATGATAATAGGTTTTTTTTGGCCAGAGGGGTGGAAAGAAGGATGACAGTTGAGGATGTAGGGGTAATTATAGGTATCCCAAGAAGAGGTATGGACATCATACTTAGGAAAAATTTTGAGATTGTGAGATCGATATGGCAACAATTTTCCAGGGCAACATGTAAATAAGGAAATGAAGGGGAGACCTCAAAGAGGTTGAGGGAAAAGGATGTCTTGCACAAGGACAACTTAGCAAAGCTTTGGCATGAATTTGCAAGGACCGACGATCCAACAGACTACCAGAACATGTGTTGTGCGTGGATGTTGCACCTGTTGGCAACATTCCTACTCCCAGACACCAACTATTGCACACCAATCTACAGAATGCACTACCTAGACGATGTTACTAAAATGAAACAGATGAATTGGGCAAAGTTGGTGCATGGGAGAATCTTCAGGAATATGAAGATGCTGAAGCAGAATGTCCAGCTGAGGAGGAAAGGGGAGAAAGGGAAAACCACCCTCTACACAATAGGTTGTGTGATGTGCCTATGCGTAAGTGAACGAAATTATCATCATCTACAAAATTGTTACAATGATGACTATGGGGGGCAATTAAATATGCATTGAATTTTCTATCTGTTTACATGGAATTTTGGGCATATGAGATGACGAAGATGGCAAAGACAACGTTCCTCGACGCAAAGCCAAGGATAAAGAAGTGGGTTGCGCCGGTCGAGAAGTTGATGGATTTAGGGGCTGTGGACCCTAAGGATGTAAGAATATTTCTTATTTGTTATGAAAGCTAATATACAACATAATCCTACAAGTTTGCATTGTTAAATATTATTTTTGATTTTTTTATGGATATGTTTGTGAAAGTATGAAGATAGACCAGGGGGATTACTGGCGAGCTTCAAGAACAATGAAGGATATGCCCTACTACCTTGTGAAGAAAAGGGCGAAAAGCAAGCAAACTCCAGACAAGGGGCCAGAAAAGCCGGTCATCAGAAAAGGAGTGCCTGCTGAGGACTCCAACCTAGAGAGAAGAATTCACATACTCCAGGAGGAGCTAAAGATGCAGAAGGAGATATACATGAAAATAGCTGTTGAGGCATTCACTGAAATGCAGAGAGAGAAGAAACAACTAGAAAACAAAATAGCCAAGCTGGAAGAGGAGAATAGAAATCTGAGGAGAAAATTCAGAGATGAAGGTGACAAATCACAGTCACCTGCCGGTGGATTCGAACAATCTACTGAGGGGTTCACAGCGGGGAATGTTCAAGAACCCAAAGATAGTTCAGATGTGCTACCCGAGAAGGATGCCAAAACGGCGGGCAAAGTAGAGAAGGAAGGTGTGGATAAGGATGACACACTGAGGAAATGAGGCAGGCTGAGCCTCAGAAGAAAATATGTGGAAGAGAAGGAATCAGAAGATGAGAATGATGGTAAGAAAAATGGTGATGACGAGAAGAAAGAAAAATCAGCTGAAGGTTCAGACCACGGAAAGTCTGCACGAGATGCAGAAGAAAAGAGCAAAGAAGAAACATGTGAACAGTAGGAGAATATAATCAAAGAAGAAGAAGAAGAAGGGCAGAAGGAGGAGCCCATAAAAAAGTTGTCAAAGATGGAACAACAAATCAAAGGGAGCATCAAGAAGAACGTGAAGAAGAGGAGGGAGGAAAAGGTAAGGTTGCATCTCCTTTAAAGTATATCAATACTTGAGTAACTATGTAAATACAGTAGAGTAACTGTGTGATATTGTAGAGTAACTATAGTAATATAAACAATAACTCTATGATAGTCTAGAGTAACTCTGTGAATTAGAAGAGTAACTATAGGAACATAAAGAGTAACTGTACGATGGTCTATAGTAACTATACCACATATCAGCATAGTGTAACTAGTGGAAAATGAAGATTGATTCTAACATGGACTGCTCTTTTGTTGTTGACAGCACAAGTTGTCAAACTTCATTGGTTTTGAGAATTTCAAAACAAAACAAACCAGGGAAATTGTCCACCACTTCATGGACAACATAGAATAAATGTAACAAAATTTGTTATTTTTTCAAGTGTACACAGATAAAACATTGCTTATTCAATATCCAAAACTAATATGTATAACATCTATAAAAATGATTGGCAGGTCAAAATGAGAATGGAGATTCAATTATGACACTTGGTGCACGTGGAAGGACCTCACCACCCTACTGTACAAAGATCAAATGACCGAATCATTAGTAATAAACAAATAAATAGTAGTGTAACTCTTTGAAAGCTTGTGGTTTTTTTTCTAAACAAAGAAAGCTTGTGGTTTTTTTTTCAGGTTATGGACTGCTTTGTACAAATTCTCAAAGCTACCATAAGCAAAAGGAGGAAGAAGGGTCTGTAATGGCACTTCTTGAGCACATATGCTCCGGTAAGAACAACAAAATTGGTATACAACATTACATCAAAAATACAAAAATATATACACAAAACTAAAACTTATAGATGTGAATTTGCATTTGTAGCAAAAGCTGGTGTTTGATGTTGAAAACATAACCATGGAGTAGATCGACATGCTATCTCCACTATTCAACATCTCGATGAAAGATTGGGACACAATGGACTCAGTGTTCACCATACTGAACAATGACAACCACTGGCACTTGTACGAGGCAAGTTTTAGGGATGGAGCACACCGGTCTTATAACTCAATGAGTGGAAATAGCAAGTCAAAAGGGAATTCCTTAGATGGGTAAGCAATCTATAAAAAGTAACTCTATGTATAGTGGATTGACAGGGTTAATGTTTGTTGATTGATAATCAATAAGAGTTGTGTATTTTTAATGCAGGTGGGTATTGTGCATGAATTCTTCAGGGGGCAGAAAAAGGGGACCAACTGTCACAATGGGGACGTGAGTACCCATTGTGCCCATAGTAGGAAGAAGACTCACTTGACTGTGGGATCTTCGTCATGAAGTACCTAGAATGCCTGGTAAATGGAAAACACATGGACTTCACCTGCAAGGACATGACGGCCATAAGGGCTGATATTTTTCAGAGAATGATGGCGAGGGGGGAGTTGCAACCTGTACAAGCGCATCAAAAAGATAACAATGAAGACATCAAAAAAGGCCCATTTGAGGAGAACAAGGGAGGAAGAGATGAATGTCAAAAGTAGCAAGAAGAAGAGAAGCAGAAGAAGCAGATGAAGAGAAGAGCGCGGAGGAAGAGGTTGTTTCAAGCCTAGATAAATGGCTGAGTTTTAGCTGAAATAGTAAATTATTAATTGAAATGTAAAACTTGAACAATTTGCTTCTGGAGTTTTGATGTGTAACCTCTATGAGATACATTTACTTGTGTGCTGCAAAAAGCCTAAAAATTACATTTTTGATCTAAATCATATTGCAAATACGAGTATTTTTGGGTTTAATATATAGTGTTTTGTGCTTTGAATGTTGTGTTCTTGAATGTAAAACTGTTGTGGTTTTGTATGGAGATATATACTTTGAGTTAGACTACCAAACAAGAAAACAAAACAAGAGAAAGAGTGATGATAATATCATAACTCTTAGAATAATTATAAGAGCACTAAGAGTAACTGTGATAGTATAGAAAAGTAACCGTATGATTCAAAGGTGTAACTCGCATACTTTGTAAGAGTAACTCTAAAAAAAGAGAGGTAATCCATGAGGTATGTTACAACCCCAATTTTTGGGTTCAATTGGTGAGAAATGTAATTTCTCATATTAAAGATAAGTGAACAAATAGTGATATAATTTGTTTTGAATAAATGGATTTCGTTTACAATAGTCTTGATGGTTTTGTTGTGGGCTTTATTGGCTATTGGGCCCAAATAACAAGGAAATTCAATTAATAAATGAATTATTGAGTTTTTGAAGAAAAGAATAATATGGAAACCTCTAGAAGGCAAACCCAAAGAGGGATTTCATGCCACTTGGGTTCCTTGGGTTCGAAGGAGTACAAAGTTGCATAAAGAGTGCAATAAGAAAAGAAAAAGGTCAATTAAGTATTTCTTTATTAAGAAAGGAATTGAGAATAATGGTAAAATGTGAAAAATAAGTGAAAAGAGGTATAATTGAGTTATCCTTGGTAGAAATTCGTATCCCAAGTATTCCTAACATTAAAAGCAATATCAAAGAGGAAAATAACAGAGAAATAAAAAGAAACCCTCAGAAAAAGATATTTTAATGAGAAATAAACATGATAATGTGAAATAATGCATTTAGATGCATCTAGAAGGATAATAAATATCCTTGGATAAGAATTTCTAAATAATACAGTTTCTTGGGGTCCAAGGAGCCCCAATAAAGAGGAAAGAAAGAGAAAATATCCAAATTGCAAAATAAGAGGATAATATGATACATTATTAATGATATTTGTGAAAAGGAAGTTGTTTCTATTAAAAGAGAATAGAAATTCGTGGCCAATGAATAAAAAGGGCAAATGCAAAGACAATGAAAGAGGAATTTTGAATTCCTAATATCCATATAATAGAGAATAACTAAGGAGATAATGAAGAGAGAGAGAGAGATGGTTTCTTCACACCTAAGGAAAATATGTTTCCTTTCAAGAATAGGACTCGAGTCCTCAAGGAGGCACGACTTAGGGCTTTGTACTCCCCCCTATATAAGGGGTAAGGCATTGGGCCGAGTTCATAAGATCACACACACCAACTTTTGTTCTTCTTCCGTGTTTCTCGTTCATAAACCCTAGCAGATAGAAGTGTTGCGACCCTGGCACAAAGAGAAGCCCAGGAGGGGTTGCGTGGGAAGCTGGATGTGCGTCGAGGTCAAAGCATGACCTAGCTGGAGTTGTCGTGCCCTAGACAACTCATCGAAACAACCGCATGGCTGCAATTGGCGTTTGCAAGTGTGGGCTCGCGTAGCATATCCCAGCTAGCTTGGCCACGGATCAGAGGCACCAACAGGTGCATGGAGTGCGGCAGAAGGAGGAAGACCTTCCCTGATGGTTGCCGGCCCCTGGAGGAGAGGGGGCAACCTGCGCATAGCTGAAGGTCGGCGGGCTCGGGAAGTAGTAGGCTGTCGTCATGAGGAGGAAGACGGTGGAGTGGTCGTTGGACAAAAATGCCCTCTGCGGCCTGAAGATGCGCACAACTTAACCAAGGACATAATGGTCATTTCGTTATGTCTTCCAAAACAAAGGGCAACATTGCATGGAGCACACACGTGGCACAACCTGATTGGCCAAGTAAGTAAAATCTTACTAAAATCGTAATTAATTCTAGGAAACTCGGATTAAAACAAGTCCTATATAAAAATTGATCCTCAGAACGAGAGGAACACAAAGAAATTATGTATGAAGCCTAATTCTGCTTGAAACTCAAAAAGTATAGGGTTTTACATCTTTTGATGCATTAATTTATAGAAAACCCCTAGAATGATGTAAAAACGAACATGATGAATCTTTTAAATGTTTTTAATCAATCTTAACCTGTTAAGAATAAAAGGAATGGTAAAATCATAAAAAGATGATTAGTATGTTGGTTTTCGGGTTTTATGATCATGAACATGGTTTAATAGACTGAAAACCCTGATTTGAGTAAATATGAGTTTTAGTGGTCATAACATGATATTGCAAGAATAAAACTATAATATAATGATTCTTGAACATAGTTTGGATTAGATAATTCTGAATGAGGATAATTGAGATGGTTAGGGTTTTATAGGAAACCTTAGAAACACTAAATTGAATTAAGGGATACATCTTTGAAGACTAATAGGTTAATTTGAAAGATATTAAACTGTTGATTAATAATATAGAGTTTTCATCCATTTGGTATACGAAATTGGTAGTTTTAGGGTTGTAATCCATAAATGAAGAATAATTCATATGGGAACCCTAATTGGGGTAGAAGAAGACGAAAACTATGATATTTCAGATTAAGGAAGTAAATTACTAAATGATAATCCTAAGACTTCTAAGAATATTAAAAGGAGAGAATTTAAAGGTTTTAAGTAGATTTGATGAATTTGGGTTCTTAATAACTAAGAATGGAGGCAAAACCCTAATTTCTAAGGAAACCCTAAAATTGGAATAGAAATCCTAAGGATGATGATTGTAACGCCTGGGCCCACTGCCCAAGGCTCTAGTAGAGTTTCAGGAATGACGACTGGCCCCACAGATCACCACTAGCCTTAACTGCACATCTTAATCTCACTCACGCGCAAGCCAGGATCAACTTCCCGACTAGTCACCCATCCTAGTACTACTCCAAGATGAGCACGATTAACTATAGAGTTCTTTAGAGATGGGCTCCCAGAAAAGGAGGTGCACCTTGGTGATATGGGTAGTCCAATCATTCCTTTTAAGATCATGTTATCCGAGGCCTCAAATCCTAGGATGTTACAATCTCCCCCACTTAGACTCTTGACGTCCTTGTCAAGGCTCAACTATATGGCCTCATAATCTGACCCCATTTCAGTGCAGACCCACAATGGCCCATGGACACCCAGCTCCCGTCCACGGCTACCAGCGCAAGGGCGGCTCCATATCGTCTCTACGAATAGCCCTTTCTAACTTGCCTGGACCGCACAACTCAAGACCGTCACATGCCCATGTGGGCCCCACCTACTGTAGGGGTTATGGCTCTGATACCATTTGTAATGGTCGGGGCCCACTGCCCAAGGATCTAGTAGAGTTTCAGGAATGACGACTGGCCCCACAGATCACCACTAGCCTTAACTGCACATCTTAATCTCATTCACGCGTAAGCCAGGATCAACTTCCCGACTGGTCACCCATCCTAGTACTACTCCAAGCTGAGCACGCTTAACTATGGAGTTCTTTAGAGATGGGCTCCCAGAAAAGGAGGTGCACCTTGGTGATATGGGTAGTCCAATCATTCCTTTTAAGATCATGTTATCCGAGGCCTCAAATCCTGGGATGTTACAATATTCCAGTTAGTTAGTAGAATTTCATAATTGTTATTGATTATTTGTCGAACCTTTGATCCTGTTAATTGGATAACGGCACCGACCTTTCAGTCTCCCTTAATTGGGGGTTACCGGGAGGCGGGGTCGTTACAATGATGATATTGGATAAATATTAATAAAAGGAAATTGGTATATATATTTCAAGATTCTGTGCATGATTGGTTGCTTGATTGGGATTTCTATTTCTGATTAATTCTGTATCTGAATCTGCAATACAGGTATGTGGTTACACTTATGAATACATAGAGTTAGTTTTCCGAGGTTTACCGAAGTTTTCATCGATGACATGAATTAATTGTTCGATGATTTTAATTCATGCAAACTATAATGTGGATATGACTATCACCTAAGATATGTGCCTACTAGCTCAGATCCTGGTCCCCTCTATGGCTTAATAGTTGACCTAGTAAATGGCTACCAATGGGGTAGGTCCATCAGGTCATTAAATGACTTAGTGAATGGCTACCAATGGGGTAGGACCATCAAGTCATCATGAGTTAGATATTGGGCTACCTTCGGGTAGTGCCATGCGACTCTATTACCCTAGGTATTGGCTACCTATAAGGTAGGTCCATGGGGGTAAGAATCTACCTAAAGAGAGGTAGCATACAAGTCCACTGCAGGGATAGCACAGAGTTAGGGGATAGGTAAGGATTGAGTAGTGTGGATTAAAATGTAATCTTGGTTGTTAAATGATTAATTGAATGATTACATTGTTAACATATTTGCATGATTATTGTTTCCCCCACATACTAGCTTCGGCTGACTGACGTTTTGTTTGTCGACGTTTTAGGTGCAAGCCAAAAGGACAAACAGTAAATTGTCATATTGCGAAATACATGAAGTAAAATGAAAGGAGGATTAGTTAGAGTAGAATACATACATGGATAGAAGTTTAGAAATCCAAAATTTTCAAAAGGTATGAAAATTTTTATTACAGCTTTTCAGTATAGATTGTTGAAATTTAATAATTGTTCTTGGTTAAGTGTCGAACCTTTGATCTGAAAGTTATGGGTGCGGATTCAACCTCTCGGAATCCCTTAATTGGGGGTTATCGGGAGGTGGGGTCGTAACAAGGTAACTGTGACAACACTAAAGAGTCACTAAGAGACCACTAAGAGTAAATGTGACAGCACTAAGAGTAACTGTGAGAGCACTGAGAGTAACTGAGAGAACATTGAGAGTAATTGTGATGATATAAAAAGTAACTCCAGTGTTTAGAAAGTAACTCTTGTGGCTGAAGGTTTGTCAAAAACATGAAACCAGTGTATGTAAACCACATAATAGCAAAAACTGACATCTCGTGAGTAAACTGAACAAAACATGAAAGAAATTGTACTAATCCAAAAATGTATGTATTTCAGAAGAAAAGAGTATCCATTGCACACGAAGATAATACAAAAAATATTCTTCAAAAGAGTAACATAGAAAAAGTAACTGTGACAATATAAAAAGTAATTGTGTCAACAGTAGAGTAACTGTGACAACACTAAGAGTAATTGTGACAATACCAGGAGTAACTGTAACAACACTAAGAGTAACTGTGACAACACCAGGAGTAATTGTGACAACATAAAATGTAACTCTAGCGTTAAAAAATGTAACTGTTGTAATTTGTAAAGTAACTCTTGTGGAAATACTCCCCAATACCTCCACCACCAACCCATCCCTCCTCACAAGGCCTGCTATCCTCTTCTTTTAAGTTCCAATGCTCTCATTTCATCATTGTGGCCAATGGTTCTTTCCCTTTTACCCACTTTGAAATAGCATACCTCCTTCTACCATTCCTAGTGTTCTCATAAACTTCAACACAACCTACCATGAAGCTGTTCATCCAACCCATGAACTACACTCTTGACAAAAAAACTATAGAATCCATTCAACTGCCTATAGAATGGAAATATCTCCTTTTTCACATTAAACCAGGAAACACCACCTTCCATATTGGAAACCAGATATTTCATATCACCCTTGTTCAAAATGAAAACGGATCCCTTGTCACTGGTAGCAGCTGGAAAGAGATGATCACACAACTCAATCTTCACAGAGATTGGATCATCTTTCTCAGGGCAACCGATCACCAGACTATCACATCATGGATCACATATTTTTTTCTTAGAAACACCAACCGAACTACTTTCGCTATTCGGAGTGCCTGATGAATCTGGAACGGATGAGTCTGCAAATCAACTATTCGTTAGGGAGAAATACCAAGAACCACCGAGTTCATGGGTGAATCCTTTACAAGTTGACTCATCTACGATAACTGACACCACAACATCTGCCGAAGACACTACTTCTTCTTCTTTCCAACCTTCCAATCATAAATAGGTATGCACCTCCGACCTTTTCTCCTTGACTTTTGGTCGATAATCTTCCCTATCACCGCCTATAGTGTCTACCACCCCCACCCATCCTGGGGTCACCACTGCGGCGGTGTTTGTCGATAAACCCCTCCTACAGATACCCACGACAGTGGTTGTCTACCCAATAACCAACCATAAACCCCGCCTGCAGATACCTGCATCGGTGGTTGTCTACCTAGTAACCAGAAATACTCCCCAATCCCTCCACAACTAACCCAACCCTTACCAGCAATGGTGGTCATCTACAAAGTAACCAGAAATACTCCCCAATCCCTCCACCACCAACACAGCCCTCCTCACAATGCCTTGGCTTTCTTCAGCACAACCACTCATCTCGTCCCACAACCCCTGCTTTGCCTCTTCTTCCTCCCTCCTAGCCTCTCCTACCACCTACCAACTATTTAGCAGCTGCCAGGACCAGCATATCACCTCCCAACTATGTAGTAGCGATTGATCTCGCATGACACCATCAACAGGTCTACTATCCTCCTCTTTTAAGTTCCAATGCTCTCATTTCACCCACTTTGGAATAGCATACCTCCTACTACCATTCCTAATGTTCTCAGAGTCCCTCATCTAATACTATTTCATAATACTATTTCTTAAGATATTTTTACTTCAGAGAGCTATATATAGTCTGATCTGATCCTGATTCTTAAGTGACTTTTTTTTACTGGTTGTTCCTACTATGAACTGCTCACATACGTCCCTGGCGAGAGCGGTGCTGGTGCTGAAGTTGGACTATCCTGAAGGCTGGTTTGGCTGTATTTTTTTGTTATCTTATTCCAGTGGTTATGGTTCCTCTTGCTTTTGTAGTCTGGTTTTTCTTACTTTCCAGAAGTTTTGATGATTCTGAAGTTGCTGTTTTGGTTTGATGTCTCTGCTTTGCAATGGAGTAAATGGTGTGCATGATAGATCTCACCAGGGATGGATCTGACCCCCTGAGCTCTTTGGTTTTTATGTTCAGTTGATGGACTGTCCTTATAGCTGGTTTGGCTCTAGTTTTTTGTATCATTTGTTCCATAGATTATGTATAATATATATCATTTTATGCTTTAAATGTTGTGTTCCATATACTATGTATTATATATATCATTTGTTCCATAGACTATGTATAATATATATCATTTGTTCCAGAGACTATGTATAATTATAAGAACACTAAGAGTAACTGTGATAGTATAGAAAAGTAACTGTATGATTCAAAGGAGTAACTCACATACTTTGTAAGAGTAACTCTAAAAAATGAGAGGTAATCCATGAGGTAACTGTGAAATCACTAAGGAGTAACTGAGAGAACACTGAGAGTAACTGTGACAGCACTAAGAGTAACTCTGATAGGATTGAGAGTAACTAAGAGAACACTGAGAGTGACTGTGACGATATAAAAAGTAACTCTAGCATCCAGAAAGTAACTCTTGTGGCTGAGGGTTTGTCAAAAACACGAAACCAGTGTATGTGAACCACATAGTAGCAAAAACTGACATTTCGTGAGTAAACTGAACAAAACATGAAAAAAAATTGTACTAATCCAAAAATGTATGTATTTCAAAAGAAAAGAGTATCCATTACACACGAAGATAAAACAAAAATTATTCTGCAAAAGAGTAACATCTGATCAGAACAGATTTTTTGTAGTGTATTCAAAGTATACATACAGCTGGTGGAGCTCAACGTAACACATAGATACATTACAAAACACAAAAGTGAAACTGCATGGAGGGTTACAAAATCACTTTCACAAAAACTACGGACAAAAAGAACAACCCATTATAGATTTGAATATCCCTCACTCACACACTAATCAACTACAAACTCCATGAAAAAACATCCAGCATCAACATACCACACGATCAGCAACAGATATAATCATTGAACAGCAAACAACAACAACACAGAGTCCAGAAACAAAATCCCTACAGAATGGACTACTTCTTCATAGGACAGTTCTTGCTGTCATGGTTGACCCCAAACTCTAAGCAATTCTTGCACTTCCTCTCTCTTTTAGACTGGGCAATCTCAACTCCAGATTTAAACCTCACATCAGTCGATCTAGGTCTCCCCTTAGTTTTGCAACTACTAGGTATATGGACCTTGACAACATAAGAGGAAGTTGTATTAGAAGTGGTTACACCAACGCCTGCACCAGGAACATCGAGATCCAAGTCTAAGAGATCCTTTCACAAAGCTAACCGTTTTTCATGGCAAAGATCTACAATGTTGTTCCTAAATGCTATGTTGACAATTATATTACAGGAAGAAACAAGGTGAAGTGTCCTCCCAGTGGATGGATGCTCAACTGACGCTTAGCCAAAAAACAAAGGGTGTTCTCTATACCCTTTGGTCCACCTCTTCAATATGTAAGGCTTAGGAAGAGTGCAATAGTCATGGCTCTTCAAATAAGAGAGGATGTGCCTGCAAGGGATGCCTTTGAATTCCATCATGAAACAACTGTAGGAAACAATGTCACTAGATGACTCTTTCTTCAATATACGGGGAGTTCTAAGTCCACCGACGTGATACACCTGAAAGACACCTTCTGAAGCTTCCTTTACAATGTTGACCATGCTTTGGTGAACCTCAAACTGGAATATCTTAAAGATGGACTTGGTGTATATACCTCTCATCTGCTCCTCCAGGGGCCACAGTGATGACAAAGGGAGGTTACTGTACTCGTCATCAAAGTCTTTGAAATTTTCAATCTCCCGTACATGAGAGTAGGCAGTCTCCAATGAACATACAAGTTCAAAGAGAGTCTTCCTACTATTCGAATGGCTCCTAATGAATGCATTCAGGTTCTCGCTCCTCTGAGTCATCCTCATGCCCGCAAAGAAGGAGGACTGCATATAGCACGGAACCCAATAGCAACGCATCACATACATATCGGAAAGGCAGGTGATGGACAACAAATCATTCTCCTGAATTAAGGAATCCCACCTCTCTTCGAAAATTTCGACATCATCCACGTTCCAGACACAATCATTCAAGGAGCTTATGATCTGGTCCTTGTTAGGAACACCGCCAAGCTTGGAGGGAAGCTTATGTATGATGTGCCAGCTGTAGAAGTGATGCTTGCAATTGGGAATAACAATGATGATAGCAGCATTCATAGAAGGATCCTGATCGGTTATGATGGAAACCATCTCTTTGCCAAAACAAAGTAGGTACTGCTTGAAAACCCAGACAAATGAGTCATACTTCTCATAAACCAGCACAGCAGATGCAAACAACATTGTCTTGCGATGGTGATCAACTCCACCAAACATTCCAAAAACCATCGAATACTTGTTGGTGCGGTAGGTGGTGTCAAACACAATCGCATCCCCGAACAACCTGCAGTCTTCAACAGAGACAGGATCAGCCCAAAATAGATAAGGCAACAATCGGGGTTGTTTTGGTAGCTATAGAAGAATTTCAGATCGAGGACCTTGAACCTGGAAAAGCGATCTAAAACCATATCGACGTCGTATTTGGCCGACTCTTTCCTCTTTCTACTGATGTGTCCATGAGCTTGTCTGCTGGTAAATGTCAGATTTTCATAGCCGCCAGACTCGGATGCTATCAATGCAATCTGTCTTGATATAGGTATGTTAGCTTGGCTCATGGAAGAAAGGATCTCTTTTTGAGTTTCATCAAGAGATGAGTTACACTTGAGGTAACTGAGATGAGCAACGTCAACAAGATCGTGGTTGTGTTCCTCAACAAATGTAGTCACAACCCACATGGATGAGGACTTATCTAGTGTGAAATGTATCATGGCTCCACAACTATACCTCTTCACAGAACGCCTGTGCTTCTTGGACAACTTATCCTACAAGTTACCCACTTCATCACAAACGGGGCTCAGAAGCCCTCTAGACCTCTTAGAACGGCAGATCTTACCCTACTTGTCACAAACTAAAATTTGGCAACCAGAATCTTACTTCCCCATTCATATCTATTGTCGTCTTTCCTGATGTTAAACCCAATCATTCCAGCGTAGCTGCAATAGAAGGAGATACCTTCATCTAAACTTCCAAACTGAAGGCCAATTCTAGGGACTACAGCTGGGGGTGGAGAGGAAGCACCAATAGAATGAGAAGACTGAGGATTATCATCATCACAACTGACACTTGCATTAGCAGCATCCGTATCAAGGCTGGGATCCATGACAGTGTGTTGGAGTAACTCAGAAGACCTGAAGAGTAACCCTATAACACAACAAGAGTAACTCAGTAAGTCAAAAGAGTAACCACATATAACAAGAGAGTAACTACACAAAACATAAAAACATGTATGAAAGTTACTACTTCAAAAATGAAAATGTAGACACAAAAATTGGGTTTCTTTCCCACACAAGAGAAAGAGGGATGAATACACATTGAAATGATGAGAAAAAATGAGAAAAATGAGTATAACTGAAGGAATTGATGAAGAGAAATACAAAATCTACCTGAATGTAGCTTGGAAAAACTGTTGCTCCTAAAAATGTAGATAGAACAGGGAATTCTCCCACCACTTCCACTCCCTCCTCTTCATTGGCGTGGAATTCACAACAACAATTTGCTCCTAAATATGCAAAAAGAATAGGGAATTATGCTACCACCCCCACTCCCTCCTCCTCAGCGGTGTGAGCTTCACAACAGTAGGTCTAGACAGTGGAATCAACTTGGTGAAAATCGATATCATCACGGGATACACAGAAGAAGGTGGGAGACACCTTCGTCGTCCTCCTCCACAAGACTAATAAAAGGGGAAGCCATCCTTGTTGTTCGGGAATGGAGATGAATATAGGGATTTCTGAGGAAGAAATGTAAAATGAAGATTGAAATATGCCGCAGAAGGCGGAATTAGAGGAGGATTTATGCATGTGCGTTGTCCAGCAGCGGATGGGGGGTAGATCAGATCTATCAGCCTGGCGGCAACACAGACGAACGCGGAGGATGCTGTGTGGTTTTATCTTTCCTGAAACATGTGCTACAGTAACTTCAAGTTATTTACAAATGACTGCCACCATGCGCTGCTGTCGGGTAACTTGCCCAATGCTACCCGTCGGGCAACAAATAAATAGCCTATATATGTATATATATGTATATATATGTATATATATATATATGGTGCAATCGTAGTCCTTGATCAACTCCATCCACTGTCTCTTCCGCATGTTCAAATCCTACTATATAAAGATGTACTTAAGGTCCTATGATCAGTGAAGGTCTGACACTTCTCTCCATAAAGGTAGTGCCTTCATATCTTCAAAACATGCACCATCACTTCAAGATCCTAATCATGTGTGGGGTAGTTCTCCTCATGTTACTTAAGTTGTCACAAAGCAAAAGAAATTATATTCTTGTCTTGCATCAACACACAACCCAAACCGTTCTTCGACATGTCACAAAAGACTATGTATCCCTTTCCCTACTCTGGTAGAACTAACACAGGTGCACTAGTCAACTTCTCCATCAAAATTTGGTAAGAATGATGACACTTGTCATTCTAGACAAATGTAAAACCTTTCCTTATCAACTTCGTTAGTAGTAACACCATTGCATTGAAGTTCTTGATGAACCACCTGTAGTAGCTTGCCAACCTAAGGAAACTACAAACGTCTATCGATGCCTTTAGCTGCTCACATTCTATCACAGACTAAACCTTCTTGGGATCCACACACACCTTCAACAGATGTCAGGTGTCCTAGAAAAGACACCTCCTTCATCCAAAACTCACACTTACTGAACTTGGCATACAACTTATGCTGCCTCAACAAGGTCAACACATGTCATAGATGTTGTTCATGTTGGTGGTTGTCTATAGAGTAGATCATGATGTATTCAATGAACACCACCATGAACTAGTCAACGTAAGGCCATCACACCATGTTCATTAGGTCCATGAATGTTGTTGGTGCATTGCTTAGCCCAAATGACATAACCACAAATTCATAGTGACATTACCTAGTCTTGAAAGATGACTTGGGTATGCCATCCACCTTGATCTACAATTGATGATATCCTAAACTCAGATCTATCTTCGAGAACACTAAGGCACCTCACAACTGATCAAACATATAATCTATCCACAGTAAAGGGTCATTGTTCTTGTTTGTCACCTTGTTCAACTATCAGTAATTAATACACAATCTCATGGATCCATCTTTCTTCTTCACGAACAACACTAGATCATCCCAAGGGGAAGTTCTTGGTCTGATAAATCCTTCCTCAATCAACTTCTACAACTTCTTCTTCAACTTTTGCATCTCACTTGGTGCCATCTTATATCGTGTATGTGCTATCAGTTGTGTACTAGGAACCATGTTGATTTCAAGATCAACATCTCTAGGTGGGCAAACATCTGGGAGCTCATCAGGCTAGACATCCTCGAACTCACAAACAACTGACACTTCCTGAATACTAGGACTTCTCAACTTAGTATCCAATACATGTGCCAAAAATGTCTCACAGCCCTGCCTCATCAACCTCTCCACTGTGATAGCTGACACTAGACACGTCAGAAGAATCCCCCTATTTCCTAGGGAGACCCACAAAATATCTCCTTCAACAAAGATCACCACCTTAGAAATACAGTCCAAGATCATGTGTAACTTCTCTAAGGTATCCATTCCAAGGATCACTTGAAATTGATGCATGTCAACTCGAATATGATCCACTTTAATGTTGCATCCTGAGAAAGAAAGAACATAGGATGGACACACCTCCCACAACTTGGCGGAACCAACCAAAGGGGTTTGTAAGCAAAGAATATCAGCTCTAGAACTTATAGGCAAAGAGAAACTAGCTATCATTTCTCTAGTGATAAAGGTGTGTGTTGCACTTGGGTCAACCAAAATAGATATAAAGTAGGAAGCAGAAAAATTAGAATGAAATAATTCCATTGACCTGTCACATCCTAGGGTTGACTATTCCATTCGACTGACTCATGGAATAGAATTAAGTCGTTACTTGTTTTTACCTCGGTCCTCTACTAGCCTATCTAGATGGACTAGTCTGTGACACATGGCCCCATCCTCGGCCTCCACCACTGCTGAATTATCACTATTGTGATCCTTTTTTACTCTATCTTAGTCATTGCATCACCTCTTCATCTATTACAGGATAGAACCACTTGGTATGCCCAACCTTCCCACACTTATACCATGTCTTGCTCTCATACCACACCCTAGATGGCCCTGTCACTAACACTGATGCAGCACTATGAGCTCCAATCAATGGAAAGGTATGACCGCTACCCTTTCTCGGCTACCACAGTAACTGAACTTCTGGCTTCTACTATGACTGAGGTGATGAGAACGTATGCTTCTTGAAGCTTCCAGATGACTATCTTTAATAATGTGCATGTCTCTTCTTGAAATTTGCCTCGTGTTTCTCCACAAATGACCGCTCTATACACCTCACAAACTCCACAAACATGGTATATCGTTCTCTATTCTCTAGAGCTGACGTCGACATCATCAACTTGGATCTCAGATGCTTCTTAAAACGTTTGATTCTCTCCTTATCTATAGTAGCCATGTGCGCGAAAAACCTCAGAAGCTCCATGAACTTCACTTCATACTTGTTGATTGCCATAGAACCCTATCGGATCTTCTCAAACTGGGTGATCTTCTCATCCAAATAGGTCTCTAGAAAGTATCAGCACACAAACTATCGCCGAAAATTTTCCCAACTAACCACAACACCAAGCCTTTTCTCCTCTTCGATGGCCCACCAATAGCCAGCAGTCCCCTTCAATAGGTACATTGTGTGCTTCACCTTATCCTCTTTAGGTATATTGAGGATCTTTAAGGTCTTCTCCAACTTGGTCAACCACATATTAGTATCTGGTGGGTCCAACATACTCACATATGCCAACGTTGCAACACGTCAAAGCCTCTCAAAGGTCTTCCCAAAACCTTGTGATTGAACGTTAGGGACAACTTCCCTAGATTGGACTACAGGCATCCTATCTACCATATGAGTCATCGTGGCCATAATCTGCCCAAACATGGATTGAAAAGAGGGATTGTCCACCACTGCAGAGTCAAACTGGGGCACTTCAGGCAATCCATCAACCCTTGCCTACCTCTTTCTGCCACCACCTAGTGTAGCAAAACTGCTCTCCACATGTTCTTCGTGTCCTCCAAACATATCTTTTCTTCTCGTCTTCTTCTTCTGCATAAGAATAAGTTACCATTGAATATGTCAGATGACATAAGAACAAACACAAAACCTAGTCCTATGTCCCTGTAGACACAAAGAACGTAAAGATCTAATACCGACCTAAACTCTGACGCCCATCGCCACATAAAGCGACATAACTCAAGACAAAGCACAAAACTAATACTAACATCCAAGATTACCATAAAATAGGATAAACTAAGACCTATTTCATATATCCACAAAAGCAAAAAAATATTACATCTGAGTCCACAAGAGGCCACATGATCATCTAACATTCCAAAAGTTAATACATATCACTGTTCACATGTACAAGCCATATATGTACAGCCATGGCATACTGCCAAAAACTCGTATTTATGTACAACGTCTACAAAACTCCCCCAAAGACCTAGGAGTATAGCTAGGATACATATGACTCTACTACAAACACTAGCACAATATCCGACCTTTAACAACTACTGCTTCTCTTGTTGCTCAACATTAACAGCACGATCTCTACCTCGTCGTGCATGGCCACATAAAAGATGTGGAAACCCACGAGGTGAGACCAAATGTCCCAGTGAGAGATATAAATCTCCACGAACAACTACTATAAGCACAGATAAGGTAAAGTAGGAAATAACAATATTATCAGCTTGAGAAGATTGAGGTAAATGATATGAGTAAGGAAGATAACATATTTGAAGCAGTTTAGGCATCTACAACAGAGCAGTAGAACATCTTATAACTTTAGAACGAATATGAAGAACATGTATAACAATTGATTTCTCATACTGCATTATAAATCAATTAATCAGTATGAGATACAAAGCAAAAGTGTCATCCAATGTGAGTCATGTTTAACCCTAAGCAAATATATTAAATGGTCATATTACGTCTTTTATTTACCTTGACGAATATTTAATTCATAAGATACAAAACCAACAAGCCACTCCTAAGTCAAAATTAGTGTCATACAAGATCAATAGAAGAGTCAGACTCCATTATCTTCCCCACACTACTCAATCAATTTGAGTCTACACTGTAGTAACATATCAGTCAAACTGCAAAAAAAAAACAACTAATAGTCAAAGCTATAGTCTTGTACACAACTAGCCCTACTTAGTATAGGTCATAGAGCTGGAGAACAACTCACACATGGCCGTTCAATAAGAGGCATCCAAAAGTTACACTATTGCCTTTCACACATCACAAATTAGAGAACAACTCATGCACTACCGTCTCAAACTGAGGGCTTGGTATCGCCATAATCATCCTCCCCAAGCACCTGGAATTAGGATGACAAGCACCCTACATACACAATAGTATGTGTTGTGAGTTTCCCTTGGGAATACCCATTTTACCATCCAACAAAGTTCTGACTCTAGAATGGATCTACGGCACAGAGCACCTACTAATTAGGGTTTCACTTGATTAGTTAAGCCAATTGAGAGTCTTTTAGCATCAATTGAGTTACAATATACAAACCATAAACAAACTCTGCAAAGATACGGTTATGTTACAACTCTAGAAAATATAAAGTGTATAAGGTATACACTTGTCACATCATCACTTGATACCACTACCATACAAGACCACCAACATTATCACATCACTAGGGGATAGCAATCCCTCATCTCATCACTAGAGGATATCATCTCAGACTAGGCATTGAACCTCTGCCAAGTCATAAGATCCAAATTACATCATCACTTATTTCATCATACCTCATTAAGGCTCACAATCATTACCATGTGTCATATCAAACACACCATAAAATTCACTAGATATGTTATTCATTCCACCAACAAGGTTAGGGTTACATAAGTAGTAGATAGAAACATAATCAAAAGCTATTCATACATCATACACTTGAGAATTAGAGTTAGGGTTTTTGATACAACGGTTAGGGTTTCCAATTCAATAATCATCATTAAACCCAAGATACACCATCTCCCACTTTCTTGAAACACATTAAGGTTTAGCATTTCTATCAAAAATAGGTAAACATCATTATGTAAACAGCGGCATGTATCGACCATTAGGGTAGTTCATGTAATGGTCAACACCCATGCACATGTAGCTATTACCATGGGTGACACCTTGTAGAAACCCCACAAGGACAGCTCCTTGTTGTGACCGCAACACATAGGTAGCGACCTCCTAGACCAAGGAGCTTGTTGCGACCAAACCAGGGAGGAGAAACAATCAACAAACCCAAGCAAATCATGTGTTGCGACCAGCACGGTACATGTGTAGCGACCAATACATCACTAGTGTAGCGACCAACATGGTTTAGGGTTAGCTCACCCTTGTGGCCAAAACAAGGGGATAAGTGTAGCGACTGCTAGAGAACCACCTGTTGCAACAAACTAAAGGGTCAACACTTGTTGCGACCAAATTAAGCATCACACAAGAGGGAAGCGACCAAGAGAAACATGTTGATGGTAGCGACCTCAAATCAATCAAAGTACTTTGCCGCAACAAAACCAACATGAGGATCAAGACATGTCTACCAAAACAAAGCTGGTCATCAAGAACTCAAACATCACTAGGAAGAAACGTCATGAAAGAGAAAATCAACTCCCAACAAGTTAAGCCTTGCTAGAGAGAGAAAAGAAATGCATAACATATGCACAAAAAACCAAAACCACCGACAATCACATGACGGTTGAACCATACACAAACATAGTGATGAATCCAAAGATCAAGGTGCATGCACTGAACATCAACCCACAATCACATAGAAATTGGGTGCATGAAATTAGGATTTAGGAGAGAGAGTAATCTACACAATAATACTACAAAATAATAAACCCTAGATCATGATAACATTATCAAGCATTTGAAGATCATATATTGGAGATGAACACAATAGCATGTAAGCAAGATAATGGTGCAATAATGGAGGAGGGTAAAGTTATATAACCCTCCTTAGATTGAAGATTGAGCTCCAAAGCCACGAGCTCTAAGAGAGATAAAGAAGTTCCAACTTGGATCAAATCCAAGGCCACATAGATCACCTCAAGAAGAGAAGAACACCAAGGTCAAAGGATAGATCAAGGTGAAGAAAACTCAACCCTAGGATGAACAAGAGAGAAGAAAGAAGAAAGGAGGAAGCTTCATCTCACTTAGGTACCACCATGGTCAATCCATAGTTTCTGACGTTAGTGAAGAGAAAATCCTCTAAGAATAGCCACTATGGTATAACCATGGTCTCATGACTAGGAGAAAGAAGGAAGAAGGATATAGGGTTCCAAAGGAAAAATGTGATCAAAGGTGTAGAAGCACTTACCAAGAAGGAAGATCACCAAGAATCACCACAAAGAAGACGATCAAGATCAAGATCATCGCATGCAAAGGTGACCGGCCACCAAAGCACCAAGATCAACACTCTCTAGCTCCTTCAAGCTCCAAGGTCGGACCAAGAAAGATAGAAGAAGAAGAGAGAGCTAAAAGGATTGATTGCATGTGGAGGAGAGAGCTTATATACACACAGGGTAGGAGGGAGTTTTAGATATGAGGTGTCAAGATGTTAGAGCATCAAAAGGACATTCGTCCACCAAAGGATTGGCATGTATTCACACATGCAAAAGAAATGTTCAAACCAAAGTGGTGTAGTGACCATTTGATTCGCAAACAGGACTTGATTGAAGAAAACATAGTGTAGTGGTCACAACACACCACTCAAGAGAGCGTTGCAATTGCAACACATCATTATACAAGGCATCAGATGCTACACACACAAGAAATCCTAGGTGACCAAAACCAAAGATCAAAGCAACAAGGTCGAAGAAAACCCATAAAAGCATGGTGTATCAGTCGAAGCATTCTCAGGACTTAACATCAAAGTCACCACACTGGTTGCTACTCGTAAGAAACACACATGGTCAACACCACCATCCAAACAACTCATGCGGAACCCTAACATCATCTCATGATCCCACCCCATCAACCAAGGTCCAACAAGGCACCCCAAGGCATCATTCCCTCTCTATAATTCCAAGAACAAAGGACACAACCTACATGTGACAAGTTGTAATATAAACTCTAAACATTGGTAAATTGCAATTGGTCTGAAATAAGAATAACTACATCAAACATCAGCCAAACATGACTAAACTAAAAACATAAACTTGTCACATGTTATTAAGGCGTCTCAAGAGATCATATAAGGTTTAAGCATCTTATTAAGCAAAGAAAGGACAACCAAGGACTAAGCTAGGTCAAGGACCCTACACATATCATGTGTAATTAACAAAAGTGTATCATCCAATTTCAGTTTTGACTTACAAATTATAAAATGATGTCTGGTTCCCTACACACTACCTTATAAAAACTGGATTCATTGTCGTTGTTGGTTTGTTATATTTTGATTCAATCTGGTTGTTTCCCGATCTGAAATCAACTAAAACTGATTCATTGACACCACTAGTCAGAATAATATGGTGTGTTGTGGTGTGATGAACTCCAATCTTTTTAAGTGTAGATATGGTTTATAATAGTAAAAACCATAGTGGATATGGTTTAAATATGGTGTTTGACATATCTAGGCGACAATATTATGGTGTTGGTACAATCAGTACCATATTGGCACCGCTACCGTCCCTACTTATGGTGATTGATATAAAATAATCTCCAAAATTTATATCGTCGTCGAAAATATAATTTTTTATATGATAAGACTGAAACAACCACAACATAAATGGTGTTTTGGCATTGTGTTTATCATCTATTTGAATCATAAATATAATATTTAAAGATTTCTTTGTTAAAATTCTAATCCTATTTGGGACTCACTCTATCTACCTCAAATGATACCAAATAAATTTATTTGTTAGAGAGTCTAGTATATCATATTTGTAGATTCTTTTTTTGTTATGCACTCTATCGTGTACATATTATAGAAAAATTATGGATCTCATAAACTTCCTAGCACATGTTTAGTTGAAAGTAAACAATTGTAAGTAGTTTGGTCAACACAATTTCATTTTCTGGATTGTGTATTTAAGAAGAAATTTATGAAGTAGTCATTTTTGAGACAATTGTTTTAATATTATTTTGGGAAAAATATACATATTATTCACTTGCTAGCTTGTATTTTATAGGTTGAACAACTATGAGTATCCTAGTCAAATTAATGTTTTACAGCTAATTTGTATTGGACTGAGTGATTTGTGGAGTTACCTTGTTTGATTCAATTGTTTAGAATATCCATGGCTCAAAATTTAGTATTACTAATAAACTTCGGTAGCTTCTTTGAGTCATGACATGATGGTCTCCCACGATCGGAGACCTACTGACATCCTGCTATATGATTGGACTAACAACAAACACACTTCTGTTGATCTTATTGGGATTTCTCCATTGGCTGGAAACATTGCATGTAATTTCAAGGTAGCAAAAACAACTTTTAGTGGCCACATAAAAAGTTCGTAAATATTTGTGTTGCATGTGAAGCTAATATCTTTAGTTTTTTGTGGTTGCCTTTGATATCTTTAGAGTGGTTGTCTTTGATATCTTTAGAGTGGTAGCTAATGATTCAGTTTTTCTTTATTATGACACATCCAAAGTATCATAAATAGAAAGTAATAATACCATCATCAACATCTTTAAATGTTATTTTTCAATCTTTAAAGTTTGCCATTCAAAACGGTTCAGTAGCCCAATTTGTAGCTCACTCTACAAAGGCTTTTCTTTATGAACCTTTGTAACGTTCATGAGGAGGAATCGTAGGACAAACAAAACGAAGTAGATGAATTAAAGAAGTTCATATGCTACTGTTGCATATCAATTTTTTTAAATTGAGAGGGGGTACTTGTCTTACGTTAACCCCTCGTCCGTCAATGACTATTGATATGAATAACAGAGACCACAAATTCGAGAGTGATAAATTAATTGATTTTCTTTGCTATATATTTTGGTTTAATAAGTTAGCAAAAGACAGTGAAAATTTAGAGAAGATGGATAGTTAACAAGGGTGTACGATTCTGAAAATACCACATTGTGATTGTTGGTTAATTGTCCAATCTAAATGAAGATGACATATAATAATACAGATGATATTAGGAAACAAATAATTATGATAGTAAATAGGGAAGGAAATTACGAGATTCAGAGAAAAAGAGAAGTTAAAAGGACGCAATAAATGGATTTGACTTTAAAGGAGTTATTGATATTTATTAGAAAACAAAGTACTTTAGAGTACCAAAATAAGATAAAATTAAATCAATATTCTAAAGTTTCTGTAGCCTTATAACCCAATATTTTCTGAAAAAAAACACAACAATATATGCTACACTTTATAAAACTCACATCGTGATTAGTCGCACATTTTAAGAGATCAACAAACTTTTTATTTTTATAATAGTATACATGTAGCACTATTGTACAAGAAAGTATAAATATCGGTAGATCATTTAAAAACAGAAGTAAAGAAAGGTAAATGTGGCTGTCAATATATAAGGAGAGGTCGAGACACAAAATATAGAGAAGTTTGGAACATGATAGTGGGTGTGCTTTGAATAATGAGTTAGTAAAATTGAGTTTTATATTAAAGTGCCAAAAATAGAAAATCAGACTAAAATAGCAGAAAATAAATATAAACGTGGGAGGAGATATTACTAAAGAGAAACCACAAATTTAAATTATTTCGGTCCTATTGACAACGTTTTTTTAAAAACACAAAAATGTTATAGTTCTAATTACTTGAAAAGAGCGTTCCATTTTTCTCAGTGCGAGTGGCCGGTCAGAATCCCGTTTTCACCGGGAGTTAACAGAGGCGATGGGAGTTCCTTATATATATGCCGTGAGTCTTGGTTGCTCTTCTTCCGTAGAAATCATCGCACTCGCCCTCCTAAAGCCTTCCAATTGATGCCGCCTGAACTTCAACCGTGCAGTGGACGCGTCATCGAATCCATCTGAATTACTCCACAGCGGCTGCGACTGCAGCTGCATTTTACTTCAAACGATATTCTAATCTCTACACCTTCTTTTTATCTTGGCGGCTCTGTCTACATTTCCATGCCGTGGATAAAAGATCACGTCTTGACTACTTTTTGTAAGATTTGCCAATCTGAATGATCACGTTATAAGCACCCAGAGTTGGATTCCTGAATCCGATGTTTTCAATCTGAAAATATTTATCTACTACAATGTGAATGTTATATTCTAGTTCCAGTTTTCATCCACTTGTTTAACTTGTTCGAGATAAAAATCGGCAACATTTCGTTCAGCAATTATTACGTCATGGTTTTTTTTCTTTCTTTTACCCCTAAGTCAAATAGGTCGACAAATTGAATAGTATAAACTTTGGTTGATGATTTGTGAATTATAAAAAGTCTACAAATAACACAAAATGATACGTGATTGTGAAAATAAACATTGAATTATCAAGTACATAAATTTGATGTGGTGTTGTCGGTATTGCCATTTTTAGTAAATGTATGTTTAAGGTTGAATAATTAGATGCACAACGATATCAAAGTAAAATGGACTAAGACAAGAAAACAATAATGATTGAGACTTTGTTCCTTCATTGCCCAACATGATCCATCATTATCTTATTGAGATTTTGTTCCTTCAATGTTCAACATTCAGTCCCATATAGCATGGTCAGGCATACATTTGCATCCCTTCACTTCAACCATCCTGCTATGATCATGTGCCAAATATCATCTTGAATTTCATCCTCATTTTCAATAATAATAGATACAAATATGAGAAAAAAGATCGTCACATTTAATCTTTTCTATTCCTTGCATTAATAAGTACATTTTGAGAAAGCATTTATTTGTTTAGAGAATATTAAATGAATCAAAATGAAAACGCATGTTCTATTTTCTTTTTCCAAAATTTGATTATTTGATATAAGGTGAAAATTTTTATTTTTATCCTTGCTTTATATGTTGTAAGTGTTGACTGATTATATATTAACATGCACAAACAAATACATAGATATACACACTAGTACATATGCATATAAATATCCTACACTTATGAGTTGGTTCAACCAATAAGTCTTGGAAATTATTAATGGTGAGCACCCAAAAAAGAGAAGGCTATAACAACATCTAATGGCACGACTTATCATTTTTGGTGATAAGTATGGACTTATCTCTCATGATCCTTATAATAATTATTATAAAAGAATATAAATACATATAGATATATATAATAAAAATCAATACAAGTGATTTATATTCATACACATACAAATACATAGATATTCACACTAGTACATATGTATATAAATATCATACACTTGTGAGTTGGTTCAGCCATTAAGTCTTGGCAATTGTTAATGGTGAGCACCCAATAAAGAGAAGGCTAGAACAACATCTAATGGCACGACTTATCATTTTTGGTGATAAGTGGACTTATCTCTCATGTCCCTTATAATAAATATTATAAAAGAATACAAAGACATATAGATATATATAATAAAAATCAAAACAAGTGACTTATATTCAAATTTATGGTGTAGGATCAGACCTCTCTGTCCTAATAATAATGATTATAAAAGTATATATATATATATGGGCCCATCTTTATTGCCCGCGCGGGTAGCTACCCGCCCACCCTTCCAATCATTTTTTTTCAAAAATAAATTTTCGAAATTGTAGAGGACTATTTTGTCTAGCTCTCCAAAAATTTTGAGCCAAAAATAATATCATTTGCCCCTCCAAAATCAAAAAACCCGTCCTTATATATATCTGATGTATATTTTGTACAAAGTTACTTTTTTGGCCAACAGAGTTACTTTTTTGACACCATAGTTACTTTTTTTACAGCAAGAGTTACTTTCTTAGCTAGGAGAGTTACTTTTTTGGTTGCAGGGTAGCGAAAATCCATGCTACTCGCGCGGGCAATGAATGAACGCTATATATATATATATATATATATATATATATATATATATATATATATATATATATATATATATATATATATATATATATATATATATATATATATATATATATATATATATGGGCCCATCTTTATTGCCCGCGCGGGTAGCTACCCGCCCACCCTTCCGACCACTTTTTTTCAAAAAAAAATTTGCAATTGTAGAAGACTATTTTGTCTAGCTCTCCAAAAAATTTTATCCAAAAATAATATCATTTGCCCCTCTAAAATAAAAAACCCGTCCTTATATATATCTGATGTATATTTTGTACAAAGTTACTTTTTGGACATCTGAGTTACTTTTTTGGCTGTCGGGTAACGAAAATCTAGGCTACCCGCGCGGGCAATGAATGAACGCCATATATATATATATATATATATATATATATATATATATATATATATATATATATATATATATATATATATGGGCCCATCTTTATTGCCTGCGTGGTTAGCTACCCGCCCACCCTTCTGAACACTTTTTTTCAATTTTTTTCGCAATTTTAGAGGACAGTTTTGTCTAGCTCTCCAAAAAATTTAGCAAAAAATAATATCATTTGTCCCTCCAAAATTAAAAAACCCATCCTTATATATATTTGTTGTATATTTTGTACAAAGTTACTTTTGTGGACATCATAGTTACTTTTTTGACATCATAGTTACTTTTTTTATAGTAGAGCGACTTTCTTAGCCAGAAGAGTTACTTTTTTGGCTGCCGGGTAGTGAAAATCCAGGCTACCCGCGCGGGCAATGAATGATCGCCCTATATATATATATATATATATATATATATATATATATATGCAGCCAAAAAAGTAACTCTCCTGGCTAAGAAAGTAACTCTGCTGGCCAAAAAAGTAACTTTGTACAAAATATACAGCAGATATATATAAGGACGGATTTTTTGATTTTGTAGGGGCAAATGATATTATTTTTGGCTAAAATTTTTTGGAGAGCTAGACAAAATAGTCCTCTACAATTGTGAAATTGTTTTTTGAAAAAAAGTTGTCGGAAGGGTTGGCGGGTAGCTACCCACGCGGGCAATAAAGATGGGCCATATATATATATATATATATATATATATATATATATATATATATATATATATATATATATATATATATATGACCCATTTCAATATCCACCTTCTTTTACTATAGACATGTACCGGGTTACTTTATCCTGCAAACTGTTATTTTTCATGCATAAACAACTTATATCTATGACAAATATAAAATAAAATTATATATATATATATATTGTGTTTATTATGTTCAGTTTTATTTTTTAATCATATAGTTACTTTTTTTATAGACATAGTTATCTTTTTTATCTAGAGAGTTACTTTTCTAAATATCCTGACTACTCGACAAACAAAAAATGAACGACCATATATATATTTATATATATATGTGTGTGTGTAAGTTATTATATATAAATATATATATATATATATATATATATATCTGTGTGTGTGTTATTATTATTATTGTAACTATGAGGATTAATGGATTAAATTTTGAAAAAATGTGATCTAGATCGACAAACACCATAGGAGTGTATACACTCGAGTGTACATATACACACACAGACACACCGTTATATACACTTCTAAATGGTATTCGTCATCTTACTTCTCGTAATGGGCTGGGATGTTGTTATGGAGTGGATTTTTAAGGTTTTGGACCCAGTAGGATAAGTGAGTTCATATAATTGAGATTGCAATGTCAAATGTTTTATACCTCTTTGAAGCATGGAATTGATTCGTCAAATACTGATATTATGGTACCAAAATTGGATGGAATGTAGTTTGGATGATAATTGAGCTATGTTCAAAGTTTCATGATGATCAAATACTCCTAGAAAAAGTTATGTATGTTTGAATGTGATGAAATCATTGATATTTTGATAATAGATGACCAAGGTTTTTCAACTAGGCTCTTATCTATATACCATGTTACGTCCCCCTTTAACCTTGTTGTGAGATGCCACGTAGTGGAGACGGTAGGGAGTGGTAGGGTGTGAGTCTAAATCATCCCACGTCGTGATCGTGGCTCAAGGGAGTAAACTGAACGAGAAGTTATGCTTGCCCAAGAAAGACTGGTCCTAAGACCCGTGCAAGTTCTCTGGAAGAGTGTTGAGAGAGAACTGGTTTTTGTTAATTGGCTTCTCCACCGCTCCTCACAGGTGACAAGTGAGAGTTTGAAGGAGGTTTCAAGGTAGACAAGAATAGAAACTGAGATAGAAGAGGAGAGACCGGCAACGTAGAGGGGTGGATGATGGCTGGTTCAGTCTTCCCAACCGGGGTCTACGTTCTGGTCATGAGCGGAGAGATCATGAAGATCTGGAGGTGCTATGGAGGTTTGAGGAGGACATATGCGGGTGTGGAGGCCGTTTGCCTCTGTTTCTCCGCCACGGTGGGAACAAGGCGGCGCACTTGTGGGTGGCAGGGCCTAGGGTCGCGGATGAGAAATCGAGGAACTGAGTAGGTCTGCAAGACCGCGATGAAGTTGATGGTCCTTCTTCTTTCCGTAAGGAGCCAGAAACCTGCTTCTGTTTCTCACCAGGAGGAGAGCACAGCTGCTGATACCTCGTCATTACCTTGCCCACCGAGATGCTCTCGTTCAACGTAGAGAACGGAGGAGGCACACTGGAACAAGGACCAAATCAGCGACGCACTGAGCAGGTTAGGCGAGGATAAAGGGAGCATCTTCTATTGCTCACGAGAGATGCAACCCAGAGGACGATGACCTCATGCAGACCCAGAGAAGGAGGTTCCATCGGATATCCATAGAGACTGGAGGCAGAGGCGATCTAGACGAAGCTTCTAGTGGAAGAGACAACCCTAATGGCTGCACTTGCTCACTGGAGATGGTCCCCAGTCACGACGGCGGCAGTTTACAGAAGCAGCAGAGATCGCGTGCTTGCAGAGAGCGAACACGAGAAAGAAAGGGAGACGGGTCCAGGCTACTGAACCAGCTGAACCAAATCAAACCGAGTTAAAACCCCTAAATTGGCCGGACCCAGTGATGCAAAAGATAGGGCCTCGCGTTGGACACATGGCGGCTCCGGATTGGTACGAATTACATAGATCTTCTATAATCCGTAGAATTACATAGATCTTCTATAATCCGTCGAAATTAGTACGAATGTCAGAAAAATACAAATAAGGTACTGTTTTTCTCAGAAAAATGAGTAGAACACAATAATACTATAATATCAGGCTTTTGAAGAATTAATCTCAGTGATATCATATAAGACGTGTAATGTTTTTTTAATGGATAATAAATATCAAATGATGATATAATATTATGGAAAAATGTCAGTAAGTCTATAATCATGTTTATAGTGCATATGATGTCAGATATGGTCTTATTGATGCACGAAAGCATATAGTTTGATTAATATGTCTAATTAGGGATAGTAACCCTAAATAAAATGTAATAAATACATTGATGATTAATAAATGATGAAATTTACAGAAATCCCTAATATCAGTAATTGGAAGCTAATGTGGAACTCTGATATCAGTTATATACACGGAATCCTTGTTATATGAAGTTGACCCTTAATACATGGTTTAAAACCCTCATTTAGGTTAATGATGTAAGCTAAGGTTAAAATGTGCACAAAAAGGATATGGAACCTAATGTTCAGATGATGAACCATAATATGAAAAATGACATCAGTATGATAATTCTAAGACAAGAATGCAAGTAATAATGAGAATATCCTAATGAGTTAAGTAAACCCTAAAATGGATATAAATAGGGTTAATGATGATGAGAACCTGATGATCGTATGTGATTTTGTCTTAACCAGGGGTTTGACCAAAGATATAGATGACATGAGGAATATGTGATTAGGATATCTCTTTGGAAGGTATGCCATTACCTCTTACTTGGCTTATTATATAATATGCTTGTGTTATATGTGTAGTAAAATACTTGGCATATGATATTGGATGAAATGATTGTTCTTGCATGATATGTTGCTTGATTTTCTGTACTTATGGCTATGAACACATGAAACATAAGATATCAGATCCATCATATGATAGTACTAAACTCTTTGGTAGTACAGTGCATTGAAGTGATCTCAAACTCTTTGGTAGTAGATAGGGGTGTAAACGGTGCGGGTACGGTGCGGGTCTGGCCATACCCATACCCATACCCATCTAATTTAGCGGGTTCGGTTCCGGTTCTAGACCCGCATAATACAAAACCTGGACCCGCACCATACCCGTACCCGCAATAATAGCGGGTATGCGGGTAAGCGGTTCTATAAAACATCATATTTTTATGTAAGAGAAATGACTATGATATATATATTTAACACAACAAGATATTGTTATCATATAGTATATTAACATGTAATAGTTATATTAGACAATGTTGTATTCTACACAATAACATTAATTGAGTAATTGTTTACATATTTGTAGTCATGATCATAACATTTAATTTATGTAGAAAGTAATGTAAATTAGTAGACATTTTGATTTTAAGTTTACATATGATGTTCATTATTGTAACTAGAATAGTTAATTCTTAATTATATGACTAGTCTCAAACTTATTGTGGTTAGAGTAGGATATAATCTCAATAATTATATTAGTTAGACTAGTAAAGTATGATATATATAACACATTATTTTAGTAGTTAGTTATGTATAGTGGGTACACGGGTCTAGCGGGTCTGGGTCCAAGCATACCCATTATTGGACCCGCTTATATGCGGGTCCAAGGGTATGCGGGTATAAAAAATTAGACCCATGACATGTTTTTTAAGGGTCCGGATTTGCGGGTCCGCGGGTCTACCCGTACCCATTTACAGCCCTAGTAGTAGATCACATGTGTTAGATCTCAAACTCTTTGGTAGTAGATCACATGTTAAATGATCTCAAACTCTTTGGTAGTAGATCATAAGGCCTAAAAACATCAAAGCCCTTGGGGGTAGATGTACGAGATATATGATGGAAATGTGATTAAAATATGTGTTCTCTTTTGTTAATGAATATCTTTGTGCAAGTATACACTTTTCTTATATTCTTCTGTTACTGCCAAGTATTAGTTTTATCTTATTTCCAAGATATGATGAGAGGTATATAAAAGACACGTTGGCGTACTCAGTACAATATTCTTGAATATTGTTCTAACGTGTACCGTATGTAATCTTTTGTTTTGGTTGTGGTTATGCTCTTGAAGATCCAGGATAGTGAGAGTTGTATGGCGAGTTGATGTACAGGTGGACATGTTGTCTTAAGATCATGTAGTTTAGTGGTAGTACATGTATATGTTTAAGTTTGTTGTTCAATATGTAATATCAAATGTTGTAACAATTCATGTTGTAATTATATGTTGAATGGTGAACATGTGTGTATGGTTTTATTATTGTTCATGTACATGTGCTACTGATTGTTTCCTTTTGACTTCCTCTGATTTTCTTCTTCTTAGACTAGTGTGGGGTGTTTAAATTGGGATTCTCACTGAGGTGAGGGTTTCAATTAAGACGACACACATTAGATTAAGTTTTAGAAAATCCAGGGATGTCACAGGTGGTATCAGAGCATGAACAATAGCAAAGCCTGACATTTTCTCATTATGCAACTTTAAACTAAAGAACCTTGAACCTTAATAATCTTTAGGGTTAGATTAGTAGTCTTTAGAGACTAGATCTGACCTAGCCTCTAGGTTAGCACCTAGATGTCCAAGAACTAGGTCTAGACTAATGCTTGTTGAGTAGCAAGTCCTTAGATGTCGTTCTTTCCTTGTAGTGCAGCGGTATGGGTCGTTGCACTATTTGGAAATGACGTGCATCAAGGGAAGAGAAACCCTAGACATATTGTGCACGTTGTCTAGAGTAGCTACACTAGTCTACCCCTTGTTCTCACCCTTTTCACTAGTTTTCATGACACTGGACTCTCTACTATGTGTGGGACACTCGTTTTCAGGATTTGGTTTTTGATTCCAAATGGATCGAACCTCGATAGTTTTCTCTGATGCTTGCTTTATCGGAGAAAAACTATATAATATTTTATTATATATATATGTATTACAAAAATGTGTCCCCACACATGTACGAGTAGGAGGTGGTCATGTAACCTATGTGAAAGTGAATGACATCAGTCTAGAAGAGAGCGTAGTTCTAGATTAGATGTCTAGAGCCTTGTTTGGAATACATGATAGATGGAATATACGAAATAAGCTTTGATGTAAGTCTTATATAGATGACATAAGATGGTTATGATGATATATGTTTGTCTTTGAGGACTTAAGTTCAGTTTTGAGGATTTGATATAAGTTTTGATGATGCAAGTACGAGTTCTTTTATGAGATGAGATAAGTTAAGCTAAGACTAGGTTGTGAATCAACATGAGCCTCAAGCTCTTTTACAAAGGAGGACCTCTAGTATTAGGACCAGTTTTGGGGTTAGCTCCAGAGGGAGTGAGACCCATTGGGAGAAGGTTAGAGAACCTAAGCTCCAAGATATGATAATTCTGAGATATGTGATATGATATGTCCTAAACTAGACTACTCCTGAGTGAATGAGTTGTGTTGCTTAATGCATGATTCCTATAGTCTTGTTGAACCCTAGATGTCCTTAGGAGGACCAAACCCTAGAGATAGAGAGAGGTTGGTTATATATGTACATGCGAACATGAATATGAGTGCCTACCATCTGGGTGAGGGAGAGAGCCCAAGACCCTGGAGGAGGTATCTATGTTAGTTTGGGTGAAGCCTCATGCTCGGGTTGATGGTTCCCATATAGGAATCTAGTGGTGTGTATATAAAAGAAAGAGAGTTGAGAAATAGTGTTTCATGGGTAGAAAACCTATGAATAGTATGTTGTAGCATGTTTTGGTTTGTGCTTATGTGGCTAGAGCTAATGAAGCTATTAGCTAGTGCCAATTAGGTATACCCGAGAACCCTAGACGGAGAGGGAAGATATGGATCATGCATATGAGATACTCATAGAGTTGAGTTAGCTCAGAGAGTCTGAGTATGGCCCTACCCTCATGATAACCTCAATTGGACTAGATAAAGTTTTGATATATGTTTTAAGAAGCCACTCACCTAAGTTTGTTTAGAACAACCATGATAAAATGTATGTAAGGATGTGATCTAATCTTGAGATATGATATATAGACATGATATGATGAAATACCTAGAGATGGTTTAATAGATATCAAGGTATAAATGGTTAACTATATACATGAATAATGATGATAATGTGAAACTGTTGGTTAATCTTGTGATGAAATCACCAATAAATGTTGCAATTTATTATGAGTAATGATATAAGATCATATGTGTGGCAACACATCCCATTATCACACAGATAACGAGGTGTTACGCAAAAACGTGCGGAAAACACCATAACCACAGATTATCAAAAACACGGGTTAATTAAAACCGATTGCGGAAAACTGATAAACTGTGAAACTATTACTTTCCAGTCCTCATCCTGCACAGAAACATGTCATATAAATATGTACATACACAAGATCTGACACGTGTCCACAGCTCAGGAACAACTGTCCATCCATCATATGAGTTCACCACCTGTTCATATATACATAAAGGCCCACATCCGGCCAACAGCAGGATATACAAATATCATCGAACGATCTTCGTGAAACATCGTCAAAACACTGCCAAGGACCTGAGAGTACAGGGATGACTGTAGACTCTACTACAAAACATCCAAAACAGCAGCATGTCCATCGCTTGCCTTCTACTGCTCCTCAAGATGCTCGTCCGCAACACCACAACCACGACCACGTCTACCTCGACCACCTAAAAAGGGTGTAAACCAGCGGGGTGAGACAATTGAACAATTGTCCCAGCGGGAAACATAGCTCCCTACCGCAACCATAGAACCTCAGCAAGAGAAACTATAACATCAATTATAACATGAGCAGATATATCAGAAGTAGTTATATATATATATATAGCAAGATCATTCTTACCGGCAAGCATACCAACTGTACTAAAGCGTAAAACCAGATGTCTTTCAAAGGAACATGACTATCAAGATGAGATATATCAACATGTAACAGGATTATTAGAACAGGGTATAATGCCACATAACCTGATTATCAAGATAAGGTAGATTACCACATGACCTGCAAGGTATATCGGAATATTACACAAACAAGGCCTCAACCAATGTTTCGTATTTGATATGACTAGTAAATACTAAACGGCTGTATTACATTTTATTATGCCCTGAGGATTTGAACCGTACCGTTCAAATCCAACCTTCGGTTACGAAACCCAAGACGGTGCCATACAAGGTCAATGGAAGAGCCGGACTCCACGACCTCCCACCTCATGGTCAGTACATGAGTACAACACAAGCAGGACCGCAGTCACATACTGAAGTGGTCTAAGCCACAGGGTTAGCTCCATAGGCTACCCATTCTCTAGCCCGCCTTGGTACATGTCTCGGCGCTAGTAAAACTGAGCCACGGGCCTGATCACCGTGCTCTGAGCCATGAACACATTCATGCTCCATACATCACATATCCTGAGCCATGGGCATGTTCACCATGCTCTACACACATATCTGAGTCTGCAACCGAAGTTACACTCTTACCTCCTCATTTTCAGGCTAGGAGCAACCTACACATATTCAACAATATGCGCTTCAAGGTTAACCCGTAGGAAAACCTGTTTCACCATCACCAAGTCCTGGCGATGATGGATCTATGGCCAGGGCAAACTACATGATGTATTTCACTGTGCTTAATTAGTATCTTTTAGATGGATTGCAAGATTCAACCAAGTTGTATGACATGCAAGGTATAACAGAAAGTAAAGAACATTATATTATGATCTATTCATATCAACCTGATCCATCTTAAGGATCCAACATCACATGTTATCACTTGGCCTCTTGCCAACCATCCAGATCCATCTCAAGGATCATCACATACCACAGGGTCTCAACCCTTCATCATGCACTGCCGTTGTCTCTTAAGGCTCACCTCATCATCATGGGACAGACATATCACATGCATACTCTTATATAGTAATTATCAAAGTAATGTTACTCATTACATATGTCACATAGCCCTTTCATGGCTAAGTCATCACCTGCAAGGTTAAGGTATGCAATAATTGTAGATTCAACATAAGGAATATGCTCACTATCATGAAATATCATTCAAGATAATTAAATTACCAATATTACACTTGTTTGGTAACCAAGTGTGTTAAGTACATCATTAAACAACCATACTGATACTTACCCTTATATCGAGATTGTACAAACAATCAGGGTATATAGATATCATGTTGTGTTTACAGAACCAACACTATTATTAACAAGGTCATTACTATGTCATCAATTATTGTTATCTTTATCATGAAGCAACCTTTAGTGTAACTGTCACTTAGCATCATTATTACCAACATTATTATCATTAAACAAACTACTAGAGTAGTTATCATCATCTTCTTTATCATTAACAATTAAGCATAACGGGTCACATCATGCATCTATTACATGAGGGCTATCATCATATACATTACTACCATTAGCATCCTTATTATTTGCAAGGCAACATATTACATATTGATGATATCACAAACACCACCATTGTTTTATTGGTTAATGTATAAACATCCACTTCTATCACATAAGGGACCGTCACCAAAGAAACTCATACCCTCACTATAGCCTCACAACCCTCATCTGAAACCTATCACCCAACATGGGTATCGGCCACCACACTAACACTATCGGCCATCATGGCCCAAGGCATGTCGCCCAACATGGTATCGGCCATCATGGTATCGGCCATCAAGGTATCGGCCATCAGGGCACATAGCCTATCGTCCAACATGGCACTACTTGGCCCTATCGTCCACCACATGGACAAGGAGATAACTCAACACAAGAGCACCCATTCTATCGTCCAACTCAAGGACATCCATGTCGCCCAACACCATCAGACCATATCACCCAATAAGAGAGAGAGAGAGAGAGTATCGCCCATCTCCAAGGGTACTCACCATATCGGCCAACAAACCCTAGCTCACCCTATCGCCCAACTCAAGGGCAAGGGTATCGGCCAACCTAAAGGACTCATCATGTCGCCCAACACCAGCTACCATATCGTCCACCAAGGGGAAACACCATGCCGTCCAACTAAAAAACAAAGGTGTTTCTCAACCCAAGGAACCATATCGCCCAACATGGTCACCATGTTGGCCAACATCCATACTAGGTCAACCTATCGTCCAACCCAAGAGGAAGGGTGTTGCCCAACACCAAGAACACTGATATCGTTCAACTCAAGGACAAGGGTGTCGCCCAACACACCCACAAGGAAGGGATATCGCCCAACCCTAGGTCACCTTCAACCTCCAACACAGGGGAGAACAAACCCTAAAAAGCAAGGTATACAAGGAACCCTAAACCCAAGAGAGGGATATCGGCCACTAAGGTATATAAGCAAGGTGTACTAGAAAGGAACTAAGCTAGACTACTAACATATAACAAGATCAAAGCTAAAGGTAAAAGAGTTAGGGTTAGAAACTATGCAACCCACCTTAAGCTCCAAGGAAGAAGATGCACTTTGAGCTCCAAGGTTGTCGGCCACCAAAGCTCCAAAGCACTCCAAGGTCCAAAGCTATCGTCAACCAGGCTGCTCCAGGAAGGTGTATCGGCCACCACTTCAGCTCCAAGGAAGTGTATCGGCCAACACAAGCATGATGGAGAGGGGTATCGTGCACCAAGGGTGGAGGGGAGACCAAAGGACCAAAGGAGACTAAGGCAAGGAGAAGAGCTACCTATATAGGAAGAAGGGGAGGAGAAACCAAGGTACAACCATGCTATGTGTCGCCCACCCAAGGGACACATGTCCACCAACTCAAGCCAACTCTCATGCAAGCCATAAGGCACTTGTCCAAGATGTGCACCATGTGTCCATCAACCAAGCCAAGCCATCTGGGCGACACAACAAGAGCTACTGGGCGACACACCAAGCAACTGGGCGACACACCACCTGCCCTGGGCGACACAAGGCTCAAGGAAGCCCAAACAAGGAACTCCAAGGCCCAAACAAGCTCAACTCAGGCCCAAAGGACTCAAACAACAAGCCCAAGCCTTCCTCTCAACCCTAGAGGAAGCAAAGAGGAAAACATCTCACAAGATGGCAAACTTGCCCACAAAACCATAAACTTGGGTTATTTGCAAGTAGCCCCTCGAACTCTCAACAAAGCACAACCAAACCCTAATCACCACTAAATGTGATTAGCAAGCACCAAAGCACCAAGATCAAGCAAAACAAATAGGGTAAACCCTAAACGCAGGTCAGGGTCCTTACAATATGAGTGAAACATGTTACATGAGGTGTTAATCTTAGTGCTTAATAAAGATGAAAAGTATAGTTTGACAATAAACACAACATAATGTTTATGACACCTTGATATGATCTAGATGCATAAAGTGGGTAAACTATAGTTGAGTCCCTCTTAAAAAGTATGCACTAATGTTGGAACTTCCTTCTTGAAAAAAAATATACCTATAAATACAAATGTTGAGATACGTCATGACACAACCTAAGATCCAAAACCATGTTATATGATGGGTGGTTCACCCTAGATGTTTCTATAACCTCCTAGGTTTGGTTAAAATATAGTTATGGAGATCTTGCTTATGTAATGTTGCACATAGAATGGTGCCTACACGTGGATGAGAGCAAGATAAGGTTTTCCCCAGAAGTATGAGTATGGTGTACTTTCAAGGACAAAGGTTCTTTTAAGATGTATATGATGTGAAAGACTGGATTTCTGGCTTAATTCCGAGGAAGGAATTTCTCTTAAGGTGTGTAGGATGTTATGGAGTGGATTTTTAAGGTTTTGGACCCAGTAGGATAAGTGAGTTCATATAATTGAGATTGCAATGTCATATGTTTTATACATCTTTGAAGCATGGAATTGATTGGTCAAATACTGATATTATGATACCAAAATTGGATGGAATGTAGTTTGGATGATAATTGAGCTATGTTCAAAGTTTCATGATGATCAAATACTCTTAGAAAAAGTTATGTATGTTTGAATGTGATGAAATCATTGATATTTTGATAATAGATGACCAAGGTTTTTCAACTAGGCTCTTATCTATATACCATGTCACATCCCCCTTTAACCTTGTTGTGAGATGCCACGTAGTGGAGATGGTAGGGAGTGGTAGGGTGTGAGTCTAAATCATCCCACATCGTGATCGTGGCTCAAGGGAGTAAATTGAATGAGAAGTTATGCTTGCCCAAGAAAGACTGGTCCTAAGACCCCGTGCAAGTTCTCTGGAAGAGTGTTGAGAGAGAACTGGTTTTTGTTAGTTGGCTTCTCCACCGCTCCTCATAGGTGACAAGTGAGAGTTCGAAGGAGGTTTCAAGGCAGATGAGAATAGAAACTGAGATAGAAGAGGAGAGACCGGCAACGTAGAGGGATGGATGACGGTTGGTTCAGTCTTCCCAACCGGGGTCTACGTTCTGGTCATGGGCGGCAAGATCATGAAGATCTGGAGGTGCTATGGAGGTTTGAGGCGGACATATGCTGGTGTGGAGGCCATTTGCCTCTGTTTCTGTGCCACAGTGGGAATAAGGCAGCGCGCTTGTGGGTGGCAGGGCCTAGGGTCACGGATGAGAAATTGCGGAACTGAGTAGGTCTGCAAGACCGCGATGAAGTTGATGGTCCTTCTTCTTTCCATAAGGAGCAACAGACCTGCTTCTGTTTCTCACCAGGAGGAGAGCACAACTGCTGATACCTCGTCATTACCTTGCCCACCGAGATGCTCTCATTCAGCGCAGAGAATGGAGGAGCCACACTAGAACAAGGATCAAATCAACGGTGCACTGAGCAGGTTAGGCGAGGATAAATGGAGCGTCTTCTATTGCTCGCGAGAGATGCAACCCAGAGGACGACGACCTCATGCAGACCTAGAGAAGGAGGTTCCATCGGCTATCCATAGAGGCTGGAGGCAGAGGCGATCTAGGCGAAGCTTCTGGTGGAAGACACAACCCTAATGGTTGCACTTGCTCACTGGAGATGGTCCCCAGTCACGGCGGCGGCAGTTTACGGAAGCAGCAGATATCGTGTGCTTGCAGAGAGCGAACGCGAGAAAGAAAGGGAGACGGGTCCAGGCTACTGAACCGGCTGAACCAAATCAAACCGAGTTCAAAACCCCTAAATTGGCCAGACCCCAGTGATGCAAAAGATAGGGCCTCGCGTTGGACACATGGCGGCTCCGGATTGGCCAAAAGGTAAGAAAATCTCAGAATTACATAGATCTTCTATAATCCGTAGAAATTAGTACGAATGTCAGAAAAATACAAACAAGGTACCATTTTTCTCAGAAAAAAGAGTAGAACACAATAATACTATAATATCAGGCTTTCGAAGAATTAATCTCAGTGATATCATGTAAGACGTGTAATGCTTGTTTAATGGATAATAAATATCAAATGATGATATAATATTATGGAAAAATGTTGGTAAGTCTATAATCATGTTTATAGTGCATATGATGTCAGATATGGTCTTGTTGATGCACGAAAGCATATAGTTTGATTAATATGTCTAATTAGGGATAGTAACCCTAAATAAAATGTAATAAATACATTGATGATCAATAAATGATGAAATTTACAGAAATCTCTAATATCAGTAACTGGAAGCTAATGTGGAACTCTGATTTTAGTTATATGCATGAAATCCATGTTATATGAAGTTTACCCTTAATACATGGTTTAAAACCCTCATTTAGGTTAATGATGTAAGCTAAGGTTAAAATGTGCACAAAACAGATATGGAACCTAATGTTCAGATGATGAACCATAATCTGAAAAATGACATCAGTATGATAATTCTAAGACAAGAATGCAAGTAATAATGAGAATATCCTAATGAGTTAAGTAAACCCTAAAATAGATATAAATAGGATTAATGATGATGAGAACCTGATGATCGTATGTGATCTTGTCTTAACCAGGGGTTTGACCAAAGATATAGATGACATGAGGAATATGTGATTATGATATCTCTTTGGAAGGTATGCCATTACCTCTTACTTGGCTTATTATATAATATGCTTGTGTTATATGTGTAGTAAAATACTTGGCATATGATATTGGATGAAATGATTGTTCTTGCATGATATGTTGTTTGATTTTCTGTACTTATGGCTATGCATACATGAAACATAAGATATCAGATCCATCATATGATAGCACTAAACTCTTTGGTAGTACAGTGCATTGAAGTGATCTCAAACTCTTTGGTAGTAGATCACATGTGTTAGATCTCAAACTCTTTGGTAGTAGATCACACGTTAAATGATCTCAAACTCTTTGGTAGTAGATCATAAGGCCTAAAAACATCAAAGCCCTTGGGGGAAGATGTACAAGATATATGATGGAAATGTGATTAAAATATGTGTTCTCTTTTGTTAATGAATATCTTTGTGCAAGTATACACTTTTTTTATATTCTTCTGTTACTGTCAAGTATTAGTTTTATCTTATTGCTAAGATATGATGAGAGGTATATAAAAGACACGTAGGCGTACTCAGTACAATATTCTTGAATATTGTGCTGGCGTGTACCGCATGTAATCTTTTGTTTAGGTTGTGGTTATGCTCTTGAAGATCCAGGATAGTGAGAGTTGTATGGCGAGCTTATATACAGGTGGACCTGTTGTCTTAAGATCCTTTAGTTTAGTGGTAGTACATGCATATGTTTAAATTTGCTGTTCAATATGTAATATCAAATGTTGTAACAATTCATGTTGTAATTATATGTCGAATGGTGAACATGTGTGTATGGTTTTATTATTGTTCATGTACATGTGCTACTGATTGTTTCCTACTGACTTCCTCTGATTTTCTTTTTCTTAGACTAGTGTAGGGTGTTTAAATTGGGATTCTCGCTGAGGTGAGGGTTTCAATTTGGATGTCACACATTAGATTAAGTTTTAGAAAATTCAGGGACGTCACAGATGTAATGGGCTAGGATGTAATGGGCTGGGATATTAAATAAAATCATTAGATCACCGACAACCCTCATCATCGAGTATTTGTTCAAACTCTTGAACGAATATTGCCTGAATTAGAGTATGCAACCTTTGGCCCTTGCCCCTTCAGTAGGATCGACAGTGGCACCACCAGCAACATGCCAACCCATACTTGTTGATCATATATAGAAATTATTTGATGGTGTGTTTCTATCATTCTACCCAGTCTATGCGTCGCCTCATAACTTTTTCTAATTGACAATTGCTGGTTTATCGTTTCATCGCATTTTTTTATTTAGTTAGGTGAGCGAGGAGCACATCATAATAGTGTTTTCCAGCATTGACGTGTACGACAACGGATGACTTATAGGATTCTAGATTGGATAGGACTCCTATGCCAATACCGACTGAAATCCCATGTCTCTTTTCACTAAAATGGAAGGACGGTAGTTCCACGGTAAAAATATCTTAACCGAACAGGACTTCCAAGTGGGGTGCTCCCCCAGGGACTTGGCCGTTATACGAGCCGTGACTCTTCTCATGCACGACTTATCTGCCGATGCCCATTGCCTTATTGCAACCTGCTATGTTTTCCTTTTCACCTTCCATTCTAGACCGACCCATCCTCATGAGCATCTGCCATAATCTGAAACCTACGGCCGTGCTAGACATTGCTCGATTCCACCTTAACATTGCTCTTCAAACCGAACTCCTCCTCGTCTATTCTTCTTTGGCACCGACTCTGGCTGTAGCAAGTCCTGTCCTTGGCAACTTGTTGCTGCAGGAGCAAAGTTCTTGATGTCACGTTGCCGCAACAGGGACGGCGGCTGTAGGAGAGTCGAATGCCAACTATCTTTCTATAAATTACTAAAAAATGCAGTTGGGCGTCCTCTCTTACCATAATCTAGCGATACATTTTGAAGATTATCCAATTGTAATTATTTAAATACGAAGGCCGGTGTAATCTATACTATAAAAAGAATGAGTTCACACTGCGCTTTCTTTGATTCCCTCTCTTTTCACAATTTTTCTCAATGTTTTTATATTTATTTAATTTTATATCTTCTCTTTCATGATAACATATACTACTATAAAAAAAAATGAGTTCACGCTGCGCTCTCCTTGATTCCCTCTCTTCTCACAATTTTTTTCAACTTCTTTTATATTTGTTTAATTTTATAGTTTCTCTTTCATGATAAAAGAACAAAAAGATTATCATTATCATTTTGAATAGTTACGAGGATTATCATTATCTTTTTGGGAAGTTTATTTTTCAAATATTTAATGTAAGATAAACATGTTCGATGAGACACGATTACCATTATCTTTTTAGAAATTTTTATTTTTTAAATATTTAAAATAACATGTTCAATGGGGCACGTGCATATGCATGTGTGTGTTGCTAGTCTCATAAAATGTATGATAAATCTTGACGTAGAAGAATAATAGATTACGATTAAAATTAGGATATTAGATAATAAAAAATAAAATATAAAAAATGAATAACGGTGAACATATGGCAGAAATTGTTGCAGAAGTTGAAGTTGTATGCACTTCAGTACACTATAGAGGAGACATAGAAGGGCTGAAAATCTTTTCGTGCGCGCAACCAAACAGAGGACGGGAAGTGGTACGTCCTATCCTGTATACCATCTCATCTAATTGCATAACCTATCTAGTCGTAATCCTTTCCACTGAATCAAATGGGGCCTAGGGAGCAATCGTGGAAGAAAGCCTCATACATAGCTCCAACACCCTATTATCCTTCCTTCTTCTCACCTTGGGGACAATAGGTCTAAGTAAGAAGCACTGCAATGACCCCGACAACACTCATAGATAATAAGATTTTTCTCATGCTATTTCATAATATTACATTCCTAGGCAACCCCATGTATGGTCCTTTATGAAGCGATAGACAAAATCATGGCAGGCAATAAGGTGAATGGACCTATATAATACATGGACTGAGACTGCTGGAGGGAAGAATCACATCTCATTCGTGCCACTTCTACCCATTGTTGTTGCTAAGTCTCATGTTTGCACCTATGGCTACAATTCTACAACTTCAACAACGCTGCAATGAGATGTGTAATAAATATGGTTTGGTGATGTAAATTTTCTACAATGGGCACAAAATATTTATTTTTTAATTAAAAGGGGAGAATTTCATTCATCTTGGCTCCTCTTCCCAGGCAAAAAACAGCGGTACACCTAGTGTTGTGCTTATACCCTTTATAGATGTCTCTTTGCTGTAAGAGGTTTGCTACAAGAATAAGAAATGGGATAAAAAATGTGACCATTTTTTATCTCCACCCATGCATAGCAACAAAATAGAGGAGGAAAATAAGTTACTTTTCTCTTTTATTTTGTTGTTAGGCATGGATAGAGACAAAATATTCCATTTCTGGTCTCATTTCTTGTCCATGTAGTTTTATTCTTGTTGCAAAGAAAAAATATATCATTAGGTTAACTTTACTTGTATAGTGTGTGTCTGTCCTCTAGATCCTTATTATGGTATAGATTCCTAGTCACAGGTGGCATTTGGGAAAGGGAAGAGAAAAGATAGGTGTCTTGCAGGTCGCATCTATAATCAGCTAGTTGATGGGCGGTCGAGTTGCTTTCCTTCTCTAACCTATGGAGCACTCCATAGAGCCGCTAGAGGAGAGGGATCCCTGAATGGCCGTTATAACCTCCACGGTGTGTCAATTGCACCTATGACCAGATACGTGTGGGTCAGTTTCAAAGAGACATGTTGAGTCTCAGGTTCGTCGCATAGAAGAGGTGAAACCCCGAAGGACTTCTCTAATAGAGTCACGAGCAATGGCCCTACAGAAATTTTGTTCCTTGGATCATTTCTGGCTTCCACCTTCTAGCTGCTACGTTGATCTTGACTTGGTTGTGTATGACCTCTTCCACCCTATGGATTTGTAAACAAATTGTTGGGTTAGGGGGAGAGAGATAGCTGATCTCTCCCATGCTTCTCTGGTACCTTGTAGGACTCTTAGCTCCTTTGGTTTCTGTTTAGCAGTCATCTTGTTTAATATATGTATGGCATGACGCCAGATGTTGGTGACAACTTATTACCCTCAAAACGGCTTGCACATCTCGCCTTCCATATGAAACATAGAGTAACTTGTAGCAAAAGACCCATCATGGTTCCTAAGAAGGATCGTTGATTTGCTTGGTTCCAGCAACGAAGTAAGACTGTTGTTGTTGAGAGGCTATTCTATAGGAGAGGCAACTCCGGGACTTTCTTAAGGAGACATTAAATATTGTATGTCATAGTTAGGGATGTACATGGATCCAAACCCGGACTGAATCGGATCAAGGTCGGACCGGACCGAGACCGAATAAGCAAAACTTTTGTACCGAAGACCGGACCGAAGAAGAATCGGACCGGACCGAAAAATGTATGGATCAAACTGAGAACGGACCAAGACCGGACCGACTAAAATTGATACTAGTTAAAAAAATATAAAAAAATCATGTATTGATGTAATTGGTAACTTTCTTTCACTACTTTTAGTAAGAAAATTTAAAATCACACCTAATATAACTTATTTGGATGCTTTTTTACTTTCATATGTTTGACGTAACAATCATTGCTCTCATCTTATATGAATATACATTTATTTATAAACATTCTATGGTAGGTAATTATATTTTCTTAAACATTTATTTTTGTATAAAAATAACTTTACATATAATGTCATTAATAGTTATCAAACGTGTTGATATAAAACTTAAGCTATCTGCTTAACTTCATTACTTCTTCTGTCATATTTTAATAAGTATTTACTTCTAATCTCAGAGTAATAATATTTCTAATAAGTTATATTTAACTTATTATTTATATATCCCCCATCATGCACTCCATTCCCGATAACTCTTTATAAACTTTAACACCAATATAAACATTTATTATTCTTAATTGATAACAAGAAGAGAATGTTTACGTTATTGGGTCCAACCAGTCCAGACCGCTCTGGATCAATTTTAGATTGGACCGGATCGAACCGAGGACCAGAATTATGAAAAATAGAGTACCGAGGAACGGACTGAAATTAAAGTCGGTCCAGAATTGGACCAGATTGAAAAGTTAATCCGGTCCCATCCATCGGTCTATACCGATAAATGTAAAGCCCTGGTCATGGTGCCTTAAAAGAAAAGGTGATCTACATATTCATAGGCCCCCTTCACACAACATTCACAATGTGAGACCATAGGAATCATACGAGACATGATCCTACATCTACAACTAAGGCTTTGTGAAATAGCTTCCATGTGTATCCTACCTCTTTGAAAGGCAAATTAGTGGCCGGATAGATCCTAGAAAATGTCCCCTAAGTAGTCATTTGGAAGGAGTGATGGATAAACGACCGAAATTAGTAGGCATCCATAGAAGTTTGTCTCCTCTAGTCATTAGAGGGCCTAATGCTCTGGGAACAAATGATATCAATTCCTTAATTAATAAAGTGTTGATGCAAGAAGTTGATGCCCCACCCTATTTATAAGTTACACACCTCCTTGAGCTTGGCCATCGTGTTATGGATTCCAATAGTAAGCCTGAAATTAGATAGGTGTAGGAGGAATTAGCGATGTCCATCATAGTAGACCATAAAATCTCCTCTTCAATCAGTAACAAGATGCATAGACTAGGGTTCCCTCCCCTATGCTCCTCCAAATTCAAGCTCAGATCATTTGCTGACACCAATGTGGGGTTATCTACCCTGTTCGAGATGAACCAAATCTGGGACCTGGGAGGGTTTTGGAGTGAAGCCACTATCACAAACCATGAAGAAAGTCAAGCTATTCAGCCATATGAAAGGGATCAAGAGACACCACTCAATCTAGATGTAGATTCATCAGGAGGCGAGGGCTTCTCCTAGTTCAGGGATTACTAACGCCCCTTGTGTTCCAAATAAGGAGCTTGTAATGCATGGATGGTGGAGAACTCTATCCATTGAGACTTCTGATAGGAGGTCCCAACTCTTGTGTGAGGCAGAGCTCATATTGAAGATGTCTATCATGTGAGCTCCCCTGGTGTCTTGGTGCAGAGGTCTTTCTCTAGAGGTCGGGTAATCGGTCAGTAAAATCAGGTATTATGGTCAGTTGAAGAAGCTATTCCCAGTAGATCACCCTTTAGCCGGCCTCTCATCAGGGGGTCCGACATCTACATGCCTGTCGTTGAAGCCCTTCGTCCATAGCACTACATTGAAAATCTTTCTGAGTGGCTGCTTAATCGGTCAAGAGCTCCAGCCGTTTAATATTGTTGTTGAGTGTCCGCTTAGTAAACTTACAAAAAAGATCTTTTTTGGCCGCTTGACCTTTTTTCCCCGCTTTTTACCCTTTTTCCCCTTTTTTGTAAAATACTGTTGTAAATTATATTATCTAAGTATTATTGACTATAATATATTAAACTTATATACATTAAATGTTCTATAATAAGCCATACTTCTAATTTAGAAGTTGTGATAATAGGTACTGCTATAATGTATACAAGTAAATTACATGTAAGTACCATCTAAGTTAGAATGTATTTGGTTAAAAATACTATTGTAATGTATGATAAATTGAAGATATGCAAATATAAAAATAAGTTATTAAGACATCAATTTACCATTTAGCTATATCAACATGTGATGCACATTTTTGATGTATCATGTATGTAGGATGTTTTGTCCATGACAAGTCGACTGTTTACTATATTAGGTACAATCATTATTTTACAGCTGTGTTATAAACTACTTGAGTGTTTTATATTATTGAATAGTGTGTTTAGATATATATATAAATTTCCAAAAAGTATAGATAGCATTATATACATATATGAGTGATTTTGAAAAAAAAGTATATAGAAAACTAAAACTCATTATTTTAACTGTTTAATCGCCCTCTTACCGCTCAACCAGTTATAAGGTGTTGTCTCCATGCTTACCACTTAACATTTTTAAAAACATTGGTCTATAGAAAAATAGCTAAGGGGTGTCACTAATTAATTCAGCTATCTCTGAGGCCATGTCTCCTATCATTGAAATGTGCAGGCATCATATGTAACCATTGGCATCTACCATCCAATGGGCTAGAGTGCAACTCTGATTTAGGGAGGGGGTGGGGAAGTCTGGGGACATGATCCAAAGAGGCCTGGTAGGCCCTAGGTACATCTATCTGGGAGGATGATGGGCACAGAAGAGGGCCACCATGCTGAGTTGGGTTCGTTTGGGTATGAGATACCTCTGATGATCTCTTGAGATGTCTGGAAGGAGCAAGTGTTGTTCGAAGTTGATCAACGAAATGAGTATCCCTCAGTGTGATAAACTCCTCCATTTGGACATTCATGGGACCTTTATCAATGGTCCCAACCACTAAAAAGGCTTCCTCTAGGTTCTCATCTCCTCCTCTATAAGCGATGGATAAAATCCAGCCGGTGGTCCATAAACTCCTTGCGGGAGAAGGGGATAGTAGAGCGGTTAAGCCTATCCCGAAGGAAGGTGATGTCTTCACCATTCTCCGATTGGTGCAACACTTAGCTTATGTGGTTTAACTCCTATGCCCCTTCTTACTCTGGTAAGCACTACAATTTCTTTTTGTTATATTGTAAGTTTGGTGATGTGCTGAAAACTGCTGTTTAGAAATATCCCTACCAGGCATGCAAAAGGAACTATACTAAAACTACATTTAAGGGAATGTTTGTTTGTGAAGAAACAAAACACATGCAATTAGAAAGCACTATTCCGAATCTTTGAATTTTTTTGTACGTAAATCTATTTCATGTGCAAAAAAGAAACTGTGTGATGACTCTTTACAAAAATCTGTAAAGCTAACCCCATAGGATTTGGAAGCAATTTTATTTCTAACAGGGTGTATTGTAGCAGGTATACTTATCTCTAGCTACCGCCATACACTCACTAACTTTTCTATACAATATACATGGAACCAAATAGAACATCATGAAACAACTAACTATAATTTGATTTATTTTTTATTCAATTTAAATAAAATCAATCTCAATTCAAAAAATGAAATGTAATAATTAATGAGATAGGAGATCAATGCAAGCTAACATATCACAACTACGTAGTGATTTGATAAATGATTATATGCAGCTTTATATAGGCTTTTGACTAGAGTACTTATTTGTTTGAAGAGTAACCAAAATAAATGTTTGAAATATAACTTTTACCTACATTTGACTATCGTAGATTTATGCATGTAAACACATTTCATAATATATTACTAGAATAATAAAAAAATAATTACATTGGGATAATGTTTGATGAGCATTAAGGAACATGTGTGATCATAAGCACTGACGAAACCTAATACCATGTCAACATCTCTTGATGATAGACATTTATATGAAATAATAAATTATATATAAAAATTAAATGTAAAGCACATGTAATTACTAGTCATGTTAATAAGTGTAAGTGGTTTATATTATGAATTAGAAGTTCAAATTTTTTAAGATGTGTCATGTGTGGTACTTAATTTAAATTGATGACTTGTAGACTACAAATCCAACAAACCAAATGTGTAATTTTTACCTAAAAAATTGAATTAAAAATTGCAATGAGGAGACAATCATCAAATCTACTTAATTCTTTCCTTCCATGTCGAAGAAATAGGATGACAAGGAGTATGGAAAATATGAAAAGATAAGGATAAGTAAACGGGGGTAATTATTTAAAAACATGTGGTTATGCTTGATATGAGAAATGGGTAAGGGAAATACTTAAGAGATGATATTTATGAAATGGGTAGTTTGACATGTATGAGAAATAGTTTTTATACAAATCGTGATATAACAAAAATATTATGGACATGTTGTTAAATATTTGGTGGATATTGAGTTTCTCAAAAGGGAATTATTTTTTCACATTTCACCATGCTTTTATATGAGGAAAAAGTTAGACCAAAAAATCTCATAGACTCTATCACATCCCTCATTTTTTAGCTATCAAAATTTCCCATTCTAATTACCATGTTTAAGCCATTAAGTTATCATTTAAAAATATGTAGCCAATAATGTAATACTCTATATTTTATAATTGCATTTCTTTACTAGAAAATTCTTATAGTATGTAAATATGGAATCAAGTGACTTGCCTATTATCTGGTAATCAAATATTCAAAATGTTCTTCTTACATTAGCCTCAAGCTCAGTTTGGTAATTCCATTATTTCAATTGCTGCATGTCCATTAGCACTCTTCCAATGTATACATTTGTTGTGTTTTCTAAAAAACCACTACACAAAGTTGTTGTTTAACACTAGCTATAGAATTTATAATACAAAACTAAAGCAGCTAACAAATGTTATATTTTCAATGCTTCACTCTTACATTATAAATCTTGTATTACATTTTGTATTTTGTAGAATTAATCAATTCTCTTATCCGTCATAAGTTTTTCATGCAACCTTTTATTAATGATGTGTTAATTTTCCTTTTTATGCTTTATACAATGCATATCACACCCATCTTGGTTAAACATTGTTTGATGGCTTCATGGTCAGATCTCCCATCAGATATTTTAGTCCAAATTGTGGAATGTTTATCTCAACACCTCGACGTATTGTTCTTTTCTCAAGTATGCAAGTCTTGGCACCGTTGTGTTATAGATAATATGACTCATCTCCCATCAAAATCAAGAATCCCATTAAGTGTCTTCCTTTTTTTTTTTGATTTGCGAGAGAACCACCCCCGCACGAGCGCCACTTAGTGACCCCCGCAGGCGGTGTAAACTCTCGGGGACCCCTGCCGCCCATACCGGAGCCCCAATTCAGTCGCATCGTTGGTCGGCCGACGCGTGGGCTAAATCATTTCGATGGAACGCTGGGAGTCGAACCCGTGCCCCCTCGCAGGTTCCTACTTTAGCCAAGAGCCAACCCATTAATATTACTCCCATCAACAGACAATAACTCAGTATATGGAAGCTTGTACTGCACCCGACAGAAAGAACTAATTGGAGAGTATGACTTCCCTGAAGCATTGGGAAAGTGGCCATGTTCAACCTCATTTGGTTGGATCATGTTGGTTGAACTCATCTCCAATCCAAAAGATCTAGTTCTCTTCAATCCAGTCACATGAGAACAAATTCAACTCCCTCCAATGTCCACCTTTTCTAATGTGTTTCAATACCCAAAAGAGAAGCGTCCTACCTTCAAGGTAGTTTTATCAGCAGACCCAGACAAAGAACCTAACAACTGGATACTCATGTCCATTATCTCCAATTGTAGAGGATTGTGGTTTTGTGGACCTAAAGATGATAAATGGACTTTGGTATCTTTCACCAGTACTGCTATGGAAATGAACCCTTTTTTGCACAATCTCTTTATGCATGACATAATTTACTCTAACAATAAATTCTATGCTCTAAATGATGGTGGGGACCTGTGCATGTGTGACTTTGTATCTACCAATTCACCAACACTAGAGATATTGGTTGTTGGGGATTCCAAATTTCATTTTTGCAAAAGATATTTGGTGTTTTCTTCTCAAGGAAAACTTCTTCAGATCGAACAATTATATCAACAGTTTCGTGTCATGTTCTTCAAGGTTAAAGAGTATGTGGAGGAAAAATGCCATTGGAAGCATGTGAAGACCTTGGGAGATGACACTCTATTCTTGGGAAGAAACACTTCTCTTTGTTTTTCTATAGATATGTTTCCTATTGGTTTTATACAGAACTGCATCTATTTTATTGAGGAATGCTTCTTTTTCTTAAAGCCTCAAGATGCTCCCGAAATTGCATGGTGCCAGTCTCGTAATTCAGGTGTATATGACTATGAGAATGACACAATAAAGTTTTTTGGCATAGATGGTTCACCTATTCGGAATTGGATGCCATCTATATGGATCACTTTAAGTCGTCCTTGGTGACAAATTAAAAAAAATTGACTCATCCAAATTTGGGCATTGAAATTTTTTCCCAATGTAGTCTGTATGTAACAGGTGATATCTATTATGATGTATATGCCATAGAGGCCAATCACTAGATGACTGATATAGGTATACTTTGTACTTTTAATTGGATTAAAAGGGAACATTCTAATTTATTTATGCACATTAATTACTTCAATATAAGTAACATAATGCATGTGAGTCTTTATATCTTCCTAGGTTCATCAAAGGTGATTTCAATGATACCTACTATAACCATGAAAAGGAAGGAGGGATTCTTTCAAGTAAATGAGAACCTTAATGGTTTATAATAATGTTGGGTGATTATGATACACTAGATCTAGGCTTTCGAACAACAAGTTCACATGGATATGGGACAATACTAAAGATACACTTGTCTTGAAAGGCTCAAGAGATTTGTCATTGATGATGAATATTAGTGTGAGTTCTACCAAGAGCACATGGTCTATCACTATTCCATCTATACGTTTGACCATGACCCAATATTACTTTATGCTAATTAAATACAATATGAAGAAAGGAATATCCTTTAAATTTAAAAATGATGTGTCTCTTTGGTCCAGAATGTGATGTAATGATCAAGAAAGCTTAGGCTAAAAGCTGGATAGGAAGCCTAAATTTTCAAAAAAAAATTGTGGAGAAAAAATTAATGCATGGCTGCAAACAAGTTTAGGAACCTAAAAGAAAAAATCAAAGAGGTTGAGAAAAACTACTAGAACAACAAAAAATAACTTCTATGAATATGATCTAGGAATGTAATGGTCTATCTGTCAATGGGTACTACACCTAGAGGAAAGCCACTAGAATGCAAGGGAAAAAACCAATTAGTTACGAGATAGGGATAAAAATATGGGGTACTTTAACCATATGTCTAGCTGAAGAAGAAAAAGGAATACCATTGAGGGACCTCCTCCCCTAAGATTGCATCAAAGTCACCTTCTAGGACAAAATCTAGCACGTCTCCTATGTATGGGATGACCTCTGGCTACTCCTTTTCGATTGTCGGTTCTTCTTGTTGATTTTGACAACTCCACTATGAAGTAGATACTTCACATGTTCTTGTTGTATGGACAATGTTTCTAAAAATGAGGTCATGGACATAGATACGGTGGATACTTGAAGTTCCATGTCTTGCAAAATTGGTCTATATGGGATGTCCTTGTTTCTTTTTGTAGATATTGTATTTACAAAGGTACATGCTTGAGAATAATGTCCTGGCATTCTACATCCCGCTGGTCTTTTGTACAGGGTGTAGGGAAACAAATTTTTTATTATGTTGATCTAGTGACTCCACTTTAACCTAATTTGTTTCCTTGAAAATAGAGTCCAAATTACTTGATGATGTTGATGAGATGCATCTATGTTCCCAAGAAATCCCTAGTGAATAGACTTCTTTATGGATGCCACCACTGACACCAGCTGAGAGATTTGATTTTCAATATTGCTGATCTCAGCTCATTGATTTTGATGACCCATTTAGTCTGGTCCTGTAAGGCCTCATTCTAACTCACTAGTATGTCTAGCATGTCTTCGTTCGTGTATATTCTACTAGGACCCTAACTGTTGGTAATGCTGCCAAAAGTACATGCACTCCTCCTTTTCACGTCCATATGAGGTGCCAGATTTTTGATCAAGCCTCTTTGGGAATTTGTCCATCTGATCTTTGTGTTTTGTGAATTCCCATGATTCCATTGAAATTTGAATTCTTGATTTTGCTTCTCGCTCCTTCCCCTAGGATTTATTCTTGGATTTGTTCTTCAGAATCTCATGACATTTTGTAGCCTTGTTAATATAGGAAGAAACTCACTCCTGCGTTGTTAAGACTAGTCCTCTCCCCTTTCTGCAAGACATAATAGAATGTCTTCACCAACCCACAGAAATCAATCCCATGATGAAAAACCTTGCTAATCATATTATGAAATCTCTCCCACACTTCTAAATATGACTCCTGTACATGTTGGTTGAAGTTGTGGATTTTCCAAACCAATTCATTCATATTTTATGGTAGAAAATATTAGTTAAAAGCACATTGAAAATCTCATCCAAAGTTTTTATGGACTTTGGAAGTAGACTAAGTAACCATCCTTTGTCTTTATCTCACAAAGAGTATGAGAGAAAATTTAGATACATCATCATTGTTGGAGTCCTGTTCAGCGTCAGCATGTCATAGCTGCCCACAAAGTTATTTATGTGCATTGTCGTGTCCTCCATGTTGTGGATGTGGAATAACTATGATTTGTTTACTGCCACTAGTTTGAGATCTATCTTGGAGAACTCCACATTAATTGCTTGCCATTTTATTGAACCTAATTGAGTTTTACACAATGTGATCTTTGTCATTCAGGTCCATGTCTATTTCTTGTTTTAACTCTTCCTGTGGTAGTGGAGTTTGTATGAGCTTCTCGACTAAAGCCCCAAACACTCACGCCTTACAAAAAATCTCCTCCTAACTTTTACTCGGTGGAGTGGATTCTCCATATTCTATGGTGTAAGTGTGAACCATGCACTAGTACTTGAAAATTTAAAAGTCATAGTGAGAATTTTTTTGGAGATAGGTAAATATATATTGCCAAAAAACTATATAGAAAAGTTATATTGTACATATCAAACTACAAAAGTATATGTGGGCATACTCTATAAAAGCCCCAGTGTATTCTAGATATAGGACTGAGTTCTATATTCGTTCCTTTTTTAGCCTTCAAGGCATAACCAATATCTCTAGCCATTAATTGGAAAACATCTATATCTTTGTCTTGTGTCCTGAATGAGTCACATTATTCCTGATCTTCTAAATGTTGAAACAAATGTTCTCAAGGCATAGACTACCAAAAGCTAGATTCTTTTGGTTGTTGCACCTACTTTTGACTTGTTCCATCATTTCAATTAAGTTGCTGGATGAGAAATGCCCCCAACCATTCTTGAGTCAAACCAGTGCCCACACATACTTAGTTGTCCAGTAATCACGGAACAAATGTTCATGATTTTCATTCTCTTCACAAAAGGGGCACTGGGGGTTGACATTGATGCCCCATCTTAGAAGTCTTTACTTTGTAAGATGCTTCCCCAAAATGGCCTTGTAGCAGGTCGTGCTCCATTTGGGAATGAATCATCTTCCCCATAGCAGATTGGACCAGGGTACTTGGTGACCTGAGCCAATGTGGATCCACAGTTTCAGATGAACGCCAAGCATTAGGAAACCATTGCCATGCATAGAGTACAGGTGCTCGACTTGCCTCCAAGCTAAACATAGAGCATCCCACACCCTAGAGTAAGTAGCCTGAGGTTGGGGGGTATGTCCTACCTGAATCTCATCCATTTAACCCAAACATCCTCCTTCATGAGGAACCTATCCATCCTTTATAAGTTACTTGCATTGGTGATGTCTTTGACCTTCCTAACATTCCATCCTCCTTCTTCCTAGTTCTTGGAAATCGTATCCCAGGAGATACTATGTGACTTGCCGCCCTCAATATATTTATTCATCAACCAAATCAGGCTGGCTATGGTTGGGTTTTGGAGGATGCACATATCAGCCAAAAATCCGATCATGCTTTGCACCATAGGTCTCTTCATCATCTACCTTCCTACCATGGACATATGTATGCCTGACCAGCCTGATATTCTTTGCCTCATCCTATCCAGACACATCTTAAAATCTACAAAGCTTCCCTGACCACCTACAATGGGCGATGCAAGTACCTAGTGGGGAGGCGACCTCTCTACAAGCCCACTGTGACTTTTAGTCTTCCTCTCTAACTATCACAAGATTTTGGTAGGTACATGCAGGACTTGATGTCACTAATGTAAAACCCTATTGAATTCCATAACCATTCCACCAACCTCTTAAACTCTGATAGCCTGTTAGCATGCCTCGTGGAGAAGACCATCACATCATCAGTGAAGGTAAGGTGGTTCTTGAACTTGGTTTCCTATACCTTGAATGGTTTTATTACTTGCCACTTCTTAGAATCCATAATCATGGAGGTTAGGCCCTCCATAACCAGTGTGTAGAGGAGGGGAGACAGGGGGTCTCCTTGTCAGAGACCATTACTCACCTTGAACATAACAACATGGCCTCCTTCAATAGGATGGAGACGGACTACGTGGTGATGCACTGCTTGATCAAGTTCACCCACTTGCAGAAAACCCCAGGGCGATCATAACCTCCCACAAAGTGTCCCATCAGACATGATCATAAGCCTTTGCATTAGAGTTCTTGGTATTAATCTGGTGAGGAACTCAGTCACTACAATTAGCAATCTTACATCTTTTGAGGAACACACATTGCTCCTTATATACAACTTGGGGTAGGCAGGTCTTCAGGCATCTGACCAACAATTTTTCCCACACTTTGTACAACGTAAAGCAACACAATATAGGCATGTAGTCATTGAAAATTCTAGCATCCTTGTTCTTTGGAATCAACTTGATAAAAGTGTGATTTGCTACCCGAACCATGTTTCCTCCATTAAGAAACCATCTCATCGCCTTGACAATATCATGTTTGATGTAGCACCACCTGTATTGAAAGAATTTGCTGATAAATCCATCAGGCCCTGGTGCCTTGGATGGATTAATGGAAAAAACTGCTCTCTTAATTTCCTCTTCATCTGCTTTCTTGCACAGATATTCATTCATGTTTGATGTGACTCATGGTATTGAGTAGATGACTTCATCAATGCTTTGACTAGTGTCTTTATCATGATTGTTCAAGTTTTCAAAGAAGTTGATAGTAAGCCTTGTTATATCCTCCCTACTTTCTTTCATGTCCTTCTAGACATCAACATGATATATCTTGGTATTTAAATCACCATCCATCAACTAATTTATTCTTCTTCTTTACCACATAAAAACTTCCACATATTTCAAAACTTTAGTCAATTTCTCATCAGCTTTGAGCCATACCTCAACTATCTCATCATCATTTGGATGCTCCCTTGCCTTTTTAGCCGCTTCTTTATACTATCTTACAGCTATTAGGATCATATTCTTCAGGTTGAACACATCCTTGGACCATTTCTTTATCCTCCTCTTTGCTTCCTGTAGCTACTTAATCACCACAAGCATAAGATTACTCATGGTTTCAATGTCCCACACCTCATGTGAAACCTATTAATTCTCACCACTAGTTGTATAAGTTGAAGGGTTTGATCATTATTGGCTTAGGCATCAGGTCTATCATCACCTAACTATGATTGCTTAGCGGGTCAGCACCATGCTTAATAACAACATTTAGACACACTTTCAACCAAGCTTCTTCGACAAGCCCCCTATCTAAAGTACTCGAGATCCTCCTTCCCCTTCCTTTCTTATAATAACATGATATACTCCCTCCAACGGTGATCAAATCCATTAGACCCGACACATCCATAGTGTTTTTGAAAGCTTCCATCCCCCGATTTGGGACTGGTAGACCTCCATGTTTTTCACTGGTCCTTCTGATGTGATTGAGCTCCCCCCACATTAACCAGAGTACTTCATTCTGAGATGTGTTCTTCATATTCTCCCATAGTCTCATCCTATCACCTTCAAGTATCTCTCCATAAACCCCCAAAATGATAAAATCCATGCCACCCCTATTACAGTAGGTGAGATCCTGAATACTAGTGAACTGTCAACAAATTTTTTATTGTGCACTTGATAAAAGAGAAGATTGAAAATTAATCATAGAAAAATAAACAACCTAAAATGGATGGTCGCAACATTCATAGTGCTGGTGTTTCCATTTTACCAGCAACCGTGCTGAAAACTTGACACACTAAAACTATGTGTACAAAGAACAAGTGTACATGTTGTGCAATGTTGGCCTATGAGGCCCAAGTGTTTGACATAGGGAAACAATTTATAGAGACTAATACTAACTATAACCTAATTACCTAGGCCTATAAATATGGTTGAATAGTTTTTTTATTAATAAGAGAAAAGAAATATTTCTAAATTAAATGGTTGTGATAAGGAATGGATGGATTCCTTGGGATTGTTGTTTGACCATGACATGCTTTGCATTTAAATTTTATTTCATTCACAATTATCCACCCTTAGTTGTGGACTAAAGACTTTTAGCAAATATTACCCAATCATGATGCGTAATACTCTACCTAGACTAAAACAAACCCCAATTCCTTAGTGGATTAGGAATTAGCTAGGTGCACTATCAATATCCCTAGGTTGTTCTTTCACAGCCATAAGTCCTCTCCTAAGGCACGATATGAGATGTGTGGATTTATGACTTTCCAACCTTGATCCCTCTATTATATAAATAAGTGATCTATTATCTTGATTATGGTGATTAGGAAGAAATAATTAAACAAGAGATCATAGATTCACGTCCAAAATGAAGGTAATAGATTATTTATTCATAAAATTCTAGTACATAACAATATTGGGCTAGTTTTGGGTCCTAATGAATATGGGCTTTATCTCCACATGATCTCTATCATCAGAGTAATTGAGAAAGAGGAAGAAAATAGGCTAAACATTTGACAACCAATGTAAAAACCCCTAGAAAAGTTATGTTAGTGATCCCCTCTAGTAAACACCTTGATTTGCAATGTTCTGGCAGCAAATCCTCCCCCCAAAAAAAGTGTTCAAAGTTTCTGGTCCATTGATATCTCATTCGTATCCTCCTCTCCTGACTTCATCTTCTGTTGCAACATGATAGAATATAATATCCCCTATTGGTCGAACTCCCCTTAGGTTATACATGGGTTTTTGGTCATCATTAAGTCGTAGGCATTGGATCTGACATAATTTTTAGTATGTGTCGAGTGTGTAATTTTTGACCCACTAAAAGGGTGTCAGCGGCACTGTGTTGAAGGCTGACTTCAAACCCATAAAATGTGTCGATACTACCGACATAAGTACTTTTAGCATTGAGTTTCCTTCTTTGAGTACTGATGTGATTTAATTTCTAAAGTTGGTACCACTAATTGCCTGGCTTTGAGGTAATTAAACTCAATTATTGATGTTGTCTAGATGGTCAGTAGCATCGAATCGATGCTCGATAGCACCGATATTTCTAAATTTCCCTGTTGAACTTTTATGTCTTGTCAGTTTACCAACAAAAATGTCGATTGCACCAAACTATCATATAAGTTCTCAATTTGCCTTAAATAAGAAAAAATATCATAAATCTGAATTATGAGTGATAATCTAGCATGATTTGGTAGAAATACTCAATATGAAACAACGGTTCACAAGATAATATTGAGCAACAATGCATACATATAATTTGCCCATATGTCATGGAATTAGTCTCTATAGAGCCGAATGCCCCAATTCTTGTGAACAACAAAAATGAATGAGTAAAATACCATATGCATCGATAATTGGGTCAATCATGTATGTATCGTAATGTACTGGTATTGATATCTTGTGTGCTCTAAGCATGATGAGTAGATGTCAATGATCCTGGTGTAAGTCACTTGACTACCGTAAAGAACATCCTTAATAACTTAAAACAAATATGTATCGGTTCCTTATTTTTGGTGGTTAGGAAGAGTTGGTGTGAAGGATTATATGAATGCAAGCTTCCAAACTGAAAAAGCTTGTTGTCGACTACAATCTGGATTTGTGTTTATCCTTAATAGAGAAGTAGGAAGTTGGAAATGTTCCAAGGAAGAGACAATTGCTGATTCTACAATAGAAGCTGAGCACATTGTTGTCTAGAGAGCAACAATGGCATCTATATGTATCAAGACGTTCAATAGTGAACTTGGACTGGTTCCAAGCATTATCAATGCAGTATAGTTGTACTATGAGTAAAATGGAGATATTGCCTCTAGAAGATAAGTGTAATATCATCAATTCTGGTGAATTTCAATGAAATAAATATATGTCATGAATTGATAAATAAATACCCCAATGGTACTTTTGATGGAATAATAAAGTTAGCTTTGTGGCATGGGTTTAACCCATTTCCCATGTGAGGCCCATGAGACTATTTTTTTTGCAAATAGGTCCTTGTTGCACAAGTTATAGAAAAATAAGGAATTTGTGCATAAATAACTAAGAATGGCTTAATGAATTGTTAGATAATGGAAACATGCAATAATAAGAAAGTGTCCAAAAGAAAATAATATATGTGGTATTACAGATCATTAATGGGGTATTATCTAACCATGAATGACAACACGAGATTTGAGGCATCAAATAGTGTTATCTCATTTGGACTTTTGGGAAACTTAAAGATAATTAGGAAATTAAGATGACTCTAGAATTTGAGAGGAAAAGGGACTTTCCTTGTGGTATGAGTAATTGTTTTAAGAAACATTGTAAGAGCAAGTTTTGTATATGAAACATCTCCCAAAAGTTGAAAGAAAATATATTACTTATTCTTTTGATAATAATAGTATATGGTTTTTTAAGGTATAAGGGAAAGGTATTTACTAGTTTCCCTTTGGTGACAATTTGTAATATTCATAACCAATGCACAAAAGTAAATAATGTCCTTAATGACTTGAGATAATATTTTGTATAAGACTATTGGTCAATCATGAATTGCCTTTCTCCTAAGTGTCAAATTGTTGAAAAAAAGGTATACCTTTTTAATACTTATGGAAAAGGGGTAATGGTGTGTTTATAAAATGTCATAATTGCAAAATCATGCCTTGACAGTTTTGAATCTTCCTTGTACGCCAAGGAAGAGGGAAGAAGGGAAATGGGGAATGTGATTATGAGGGGGTATATATATACATATATACATATACACATATATATATAAATATATATATATAAATATATATACATATATATATTAATAAATAAATAAATATAAAGAATCCATGAACAAGACAACCTAGCGTTCTTTCCCTCTCCCTATAACACCTCCCATCAGGGCAACTTCTTTGCCCTCACCTTCCTTATCCTATATGCATGTAACCTAGAACATGTGGCTGGTGGTGGTGTAGTGCACCTCTATGAAGATGATGACTAATGTCACCAAGTTAAAACATACCTACGTACTTTCTCTATCCCACCATGAACATACCTCCATAGGAACCTAGTCAGGATCTATAGGCCTAGCCTTCCTTAGAAATTATGAGTTCTAGGGGAAGTGAATCTCCCACATAGCCTTCCCCATCTGCCTTCTTCTAATCTAGGATTGAGTTGATGCAGAGGTGATGCATGACCAAGATCTAGAGAGTCTGGTCATCACCCAAAACTAGACAAGGAAGACACAATCATGGTGGTGGTGGTGCAGAACAAGATAGAGATGGGAGGTTCGGTCGAGACATGTCATTTCCTCCCTGATCCTCCTCACAAAGACAATCACAAAAAGAGGGTAGGGTTGCAACACCAGGTGTAAATTCCCGACACCACTTCCTAAGACTCTAGTAAGGTTTCAGGAATGACAACTGGTCCCACAGATGATAACTAGCCTTAACTACATGCTTTGCACCCACTCACTCAAGTCATGATAAACTTCCTGACTCGTCACTCATCCTAGTACTACTCTGGGTTGAGCACACTTAATCACATAGTTCTTTAGTGATGAACTCCATGAAAAGAGCTACAACTTGGTGATATTGATAGTACAATAATTCCTTTTAAGTTCATTTTATCCGAGGCCTCAAGTCTTGGACGTTACAATCTCCCCCGCTTAGACTGTTGATGTCCTTGCCAAGACTCAACTATATGGCCTCATAATATTTTCCCCATTTCAGTCATGAAATACTATCTCAAGGGTAGCTACAACACCATGTACAACACTTTCCAATATGCATGGACCACACATGTTAAGAGTGACATGTCACATGCTCATGTGGTCCCCACCTATTAGAAGGCATCTGACTTTGATACCATCTGTAAACGCCCGAGCCCACTTCCTAAGACTCTAGTAAGGTTTCTGAAATGGCTATTGGCCCCACAGACCACCACTAGCCTTAACTACACTTTGTCGTCACTCATGCATAAGGCATGATAAACTTCCTGAGTGGTCACCCATTCTAGTACTACTCTGGGCTGAGCACGCTTAACCACAGAGTTCTTTAGTAAAGGGATCCCTGAAAAGGAGTTGTACCTTGGTGATATTAGTAGTTCAATCATTCCTTTTAAGATATTTTTATCTAAGGCCTCTTGTCCTGAGACGTTACACCCGTTTTGAGTGAAATAGTAGGAATCCTATGTTTAGAGACCATCATCTGACTATTGAGAAGTTGCGGTGATTTCTAGGGGACGCTAGCCTTGAAGCTGTGGGATCAAGTCTCTTAGGCAAAGGAGGAAAGTGTGCCTAGGTGCTACACACACTCGGTCACATGAGGCTAGGTGCTAGATATGGAAGATGCATGCATTGGAGGTGGTATGTCTGTGTCTTAGGTTGAGGATGCATCTACGACTGCATGAAGAAAGGCCCCTCATGCATGGACAAGGGTGTGTGAGGCAGATCCTGGCGGGTTGGTCCCAAACCAACTGGTTCATAGTGAAACCAAGCCCTAACCCGCAACCACTAAACTGGATGGAATGTAAGCCCCGAGTGGTGTGGCCTAATAATAGGCTTCCACATATCCCATGACTAATGTAAACTACTATTATTAAGTATATATTTCAAAAGTCAAGGTAAATGCCATGATTGTCACAAAATAGAAAAAATGTATATCAAATCGATTAGATAAATAGGAAAAATATGAATACAATATAATAGAGACTGAATTCTTATCATAGTTCTAAAAATAGGAGACGTACATGATTATGAGATGATTAAAGCATATAAAACTAGTTTTTGATGAATAGATCATTAATAATATAAAAATGTTTATCTTTCCATATTAACTAATATTTTTTCATAAGATGAGAAAAAAAAGATGATGATGATAATAATTGGGGTTTCTAAAGTGAATAGCCATATACATGATGCACGAGGGTTTTCAAGCTAAGGATCATAACTTATGATAATCTTAGTGGACATAATATGATATAGGTGTTCATAACAAAAGAATATGGTAGATCTGATAATTAGGATTTCACCTAAGTCTAATATGGGTTTTGAACTCTATAGAATTAGGGTGCAACGTTATTAGGATTTGTATGCTTATTCCTTATCCAACCTAGAGTCAACCATAAACCTCATATTAGAACCTGAGTAGGCTTTTATATTATTAGGATTTCACCTAAGTCTAATATGAGTTTTCAACTCTATAGAATTAGGGTGCAATGTAATTAGGATTTATATGCATGTAGATGAAAGTTGAATTTCTTTGATTAATCTTTGATTTCTTGAGTGGATAATATAATTAAAGTACTTGAATTATGGTTGCATGATTGTATGGTTCTACATTGAGGTACATGGTTACGATTATGACTAATCGCAATATCGATTGTCTGTGTTTGTCGAGGATTTCTCAAGGATCGTTGAAATAAATTATTGGATGTTCATTTACATTCAGTTCAATTGTAATGCCACTATTAGTATCACATAAAGTAAGATTGTGTGAAGAAAATGCAAGTGATTATTTGCAAGTAATTTATTGATCACATTTTGTTATGTACTTGCTCACTTTTGCATGCACCCTACGTAATCAATATAGTAATATATTGATCCACATTTTATTTCACATAATTTTAGGAAATGCAAGATATTATTATATAAAGACATTACCATCTAAATGAAATCACTTGAAGGCATTAAATCTAAGTAAGTGAGGATTAGTTAGATATTTTTTCTCATATTTAATAGTTTCATATTGGATATTCTTGTAACTCCTTAGAGGACCATCTTGTAATCAATATTTGTGAAAGAATGGAAATTATTTTCTATTATTTGTTATTTGATAAAATATAGATCTTGGGAATTTTAGGTAATGAATCTCAACTTTAAGGTCCTTACTTAATTGGGGGATGCTAAAAGTTGAGGTCGTTATACTAAGGGACCTGGATCACATCAGGCATATACTTCGGTGTCATAATCCCATGTGAGAGTTCATACAATGAGGAAATTTAATGATTTATAGAATACCAACAAAAACCAATGTTGTGAACCACTAACAAAAGAACTTTCACATTAGAAGTGTGATGGTCATGTTAGATCACTGGAAATATATTCATAGGTGATATGCTCTAAGTTCTAGTGGAATTCTGTTGGTATGTATGCCCAGAGAGCCATTCATATGATGATTATAATGTGACATCATGTAATTGATTTGATTAATAATAATGGTAATTTTGTCTATTATGTTTGTTCAATTATGAGATGCTTACATTACATAATAGATGTCTACAGAATGATGTTACTTGATGACATATATTTTTAGGTTGAGGACTTGTACAATGAGATCATATGTATGTTAAGGGTATATACATTCCAATTATGTCCCTAGTTTGATATTATTATGGAGGCTAAATAGACAACAATAATACATAAGACTAGAATGTGTGCTGACTGATGACAATGTCTCATTAGACATGGTATTGGATATTTAGTCGAACACATAAGTACTTGTTTGAGAATAATGTATCACACAGACCCACCTTGTGAGTTATACATGGAACCATTTAGTAGTAATTATAATCATCTCCCAAATTGATAGTAACGATTGTGTTTTTTAGAATTAAAATTGCTACATTCATCACATGTCATTCAATGAACTTTGACACCATTTATTTGACCTTGATTAAGGATTGCTACAAAGGTGATGCTTGCTTATGTTGTGACACAGGGGGATTGATTGTGAGTGATGTAGATGGTATGTTTCCCTCCTTCCAAAGTTGATATCATTTCCACTTGATAAGTGAGACTAAGAAACACACATCCATCTCATGTGCGTCAATATGTGATATTGAGCTCGTGTGCATCTCAATAGTCTACTCTAGTTCAAGAAATGTAGATTTTGTATTAAGAGGATGGCGAGCGCATCATGTTCAAATTTGATATCTGAGACAAATGAAGTATACAAACATAATAAAATTGATCTTAAACATAGGTTGAAGTTTTTATTATATTTCCAATTACTTGGTTAGGAATGATGTGTTTCTAGATATCATTTATTCCTTGTGATGTGCTAAGTTGGTTATGGACATTCACTTCCAACATAATTTGGGTTCCTGTAGGGCCACACACATAGGATGCACTTCAAAGAGGAGTTTGATCATGGAGAAGATTCAATTTGGTTACTAAATTTTTAGGAATAATATTTGTTGTTGGTTGTCCAACTAGAGTATCCAATCAATGGAATAATGTGCCAATTGACCAACTGGAGTGCCCAATTAATTGACTATACTATACTGAATCTAGTCAATGGAACTAGCCAGTTGACCAATTCAATTTTCAATCCATCATTTGATCAAAGTTGGCAATAGACAACCAGAGTAGCTAGTCAAGCGATTGAAATGTCGACTTGATTGAATGGGGGCGAATTGACAAGTTCTAATGAATCAAAGAGTTGAATGTTAGACAAAATGACACACATTAAAACCAGTGTTATTACATCATTGACTATAAGCCAATCGATCAACTAGATTGGGCATTTGATCGATTGGCAGTGTGTGGTGATCATCCATCATGAGATCTAACACTTCGTCTCCCAAGGGTTTGTAAAACATTGGCCTAGTCATTCCTATATAAACAAGTATGGCCAAGGCTCTCAGCGCACACTTACACTTCACTTCCTACAACTGTGGTAACGAGAGAGCCCAACCGTCTTACCTGTGAAAGGGAGAGATAATAAGGAAGAAGAATTATACACTAGCATGTTGAAAAACAAAAGCATAACTCTTTCCCCTTGACTCAGAATGTGCAACGTGGAGTTCCTAGTGGTTTCTTTGCACTACATAGATGTGTGGATGCCTTTGCTTCTACATTAGGCGGATGTCATAAAATGTAGTATGTGAGTTCTACACTAGGAGGAAGATGTTGGTTCCACCTGTGTGTTTCTTAAGAAGGAAACATATCTTCATGCAAGAATAGTCGATGGATTGTCTCTAGGAAAAGTTATATCTTGCACCCTCTTTCCTTATATATCATTTTTTATGAAATCTATTAGTTAGGAAATATGGGCAGAAAATTTTCATTTCATGTGCCGTCTTTGACTCCATATTTGCCTAAAACTCCTTATGTCCCTAGAAGTGGCCAACCTCTACCATGTACTGCTAACATCTTTTGCACCTTCTGTGGGTGCACGAACCTCAACAAGGATTGTTGTTGGAAAAAACATGACGCACCTGCCTAGGTGAACCACATCTCCTCTGATGTATGTGAAGATTCGAATTCTACTGCCTCAGGATCAACTCATCCCACGGTTGAACAGATTTAATTAGAGTTTGAAAAACTTCTCAGGGCTCATCTATCCTTGTAAACACTTTCTCTACATTGAGGTTCTTCTTCTTCTTTTTGAAAAAAATGGTGAATCCTTCATCCCATCCCCAAGGTTCAAACATACAACTCTTAATCATTGCTTTACTTGCATCTCCTTCCATGTATGGTAAAAATAAATGGGTTATCAACTCAAGATAATCGACTCATATTTTAGGCTATTATGATCTTTTACTACCTTATCTAAAACAACTTGAGTTCCTCTTGTAACAATAGCTAATGAGATTCAGTTTGTGCTACATGGAATTTGCACTATATATCTATCAAAAAAATCTACCATTAAAATGTGTCGTATATGTTCAAAAATTTCCACTTAATCTGTTATTTGTTAATTAATTGTGAAGAGCCTTCAGTACTCAATCACTTTTGTTCCTGAGGGTTGTGTGTTTCAAGTTCTCTAAATGAGGATGAGAATTGGTTTGTACCATGAACGACTTGATGGACTGTATTACATGGATGTGTTGCAATCTGCTGCTACTCTACTAGCTTATTCTATGACTAGTTTACAAGGACATTACCATATGGGACATAGTTCTCCTATAAAACCGAGATGCCTATTTCTTAATATTTCTAATAAACAATTTTTGTATGAATGTTGTCCATTAGGGAAAAAGACTTGTGCGGTTTTTCATAAGAAGAAAGAAATTGGTTCTAAAAATATTTTGATATTTTTCATTCTGATAATCTGGGGACCTATTCTGTTACTAACTTGTCTGGATTTTGCTATTTTATGATTTCTATTGATGACTACTCTAAGGAAACTTGGATTTTTATTTAAAAGGACCGCAATAATATTTTAAATACTATCACCACCTTTCTTATTGAAATCCAAACCTAATTCAATACGAATATTAAAATTATTCAAACTGATAATGCCTTAGAATTTATGCAAGAACTAGTGGATCTTTTTTGCTATGTTCATGGTACCATTAATCAAACTTATTATTCTTGCATGCCATAAAGAATTTGTGTTGAAGAGAGGAAAAATCATCATCTTCTAGAAGTAGTGCACACCATTCTTCTTCAGTATCACATTCCTAAACATTTTTGTCCTGAAATTATTTATACTACATGGTACTTGATTATTAGTATGCATTTGTCTGTGTTGCATAATCAAATTCCTTTCTCTTTTATTTATCCTGATGGTCCTTTGTTTTCTTTACCTCCTCACATCTTAGGTAGCACTTTATTTGTTAAGAATATCTACCCCAGGATATCTAAACTTGACCTCTTCTTAACTAAAGGTGTGTTTCTAGGATATCAAAGAACATGAAGGATATTGGTGCTATGATCCTATCAAATGAAAATAGTTTTCTAGTGCAAATGTTGTCTTTTTTGACACATGTCATTCTTCTCTGACAAGGGGTCTAATTTATCGAGTGATCTATTGGAACCTACTCCACTTACTGAGGTAGTAGAACATGACCACACTAAAGTAACTAAGATCTTCCTCCTCCTTCAAAGGTGCCCATAAGAAGAGCCAATGCTACAATCCCCTCTCTGGCTCCTCAAAAACCAATACCTCCTTCATCGGAAGATCACAACACCTCTCAGGTAATCTGTGACCTACATCTTCCTATTAGTCAAATGAAAGGTGTTTGTTCTTGCATCACCATACAGTTAGTAGTTTCTACTCTACCGCTAGTCATGGTGCTAGCTTTACTTGTTAGACCATTGCTCTCTCTCTCTATTGTTTCTATATTGAAACTACTAAACAAGATCTATTGTTTCTATACCAACTATTACCTAGCATGAAGTTGTTGAACTAAAATTGCTTCCCTTTATGATTGCAAGACATGAGATCTCATTGATCGTCCTGAAAACTATCCTACTATTGGGTATCATTTAATTTTATTGTTAAATATTATCCAAATGTGTAGATTGAATAACTGAATGCTCATTTAGTAGAAAAAGGTTAAACTCAAACCTAGATGGTTTACTACTTCGAAACTCTTTCTCATGTTTCCACTTAATATTGTATAGGTGCTTATATTTGTTGTTGTGAACCATGATTAGCCTCTTTTTCAATTTGAATAAAAACACCTTCCAATATGGTGACTTACATGAGGACATCTACATGTAGAAACCACCTAGTTTTGTGACTAAGGGGGGGGTGTTCTAAAGTCTATAGACTCAAGAAGGGGATCTATGGACTAAAGAAAAGCCCATGAACATGGTTTGAAAATTTTAGCCATATTCTTCTAAAGTTCCAATTTTGGCACCCACATTTATTAGAAATTCCAGTTTTGGGCTTGTTATTTTTATTGTCTATGTAGATGATATAATTTTTTCTGGTAATGATTATGCTGGTATTAAAACTGCAAAAAGATATCTAGAACAACACTTTGTTACTAAAGATCTTGACAAACTATGGTACTTATTGGAAATTGAAGTTTCCAAATCATCATCTGGTATGTCTTTCACAACACAAATATGTTCTAGATCTTTAGAAAAAACTAGAATGCTTGATTCTAAGCCTTCTAGCACCCTTCTGGATCCCAATTCCAAATGGGATGGCGAATTTTCATCTCCCTATATTGAATAACACACAAAAAAATTGATTGGTAACATTATCTCTTTTACTATGACTAGAGCTGATATTACTATTGTTTATGAACTCATCAGGAGGTGTCTAGATAAACCTCAACGATGTTATTGGGATGCTATTAGTCATGCTAAAATATTTAAAAAATTCTCTAGGTGAAGGATTATTTTGTGGTAAGCATGGGTACTATAAACTCATTGGATACTCTAACAGGGATTATACTGGTAGTAGATATGATAGGAAATCAACCTTTGGGCATTGTACTTTTTTTGGAGGGAATCTAGTTACATGACACAACAAAAAGCAAGCTTGTGTTGCTTGATCTAGTGCTAAAGTATAATACTGAGCTATGACTCTTATTGCTTGTGAATTAATGTGGGTCTAATGACTTCTCAAGTAATTTGATATTTCTAATTCTTCAACTATTCCAATGTGCCACCACAATAGAGCCACCTATTTTATTGCCAACAATCCCATCGTTCATGAACAAGCAAATCATATCAAGGTGGATTTCCCGTTTGTTTGTGAATATGTTTTGTATAAGCACATCTACACTCCTTATCTCCTAACTAAAGATCAAGTTGTTGACATCTTTACCAAGATACTTCCCTAGACTCGCTTTTCTACACAAGTGGACAAGGTGGGCATGTTTGGCATCTGTTGCTCCAACATGATGGAAAGTATTAGTATGTATGGTTAATTCTTTATGTTTTGTTTTTTGATTTAGACTTGTCTTGTTTTTAGCTTTTCTCTTATCCCATATTTCCTAATTATGTTTATCATTTACTCTCTCATCGTATGAAAGAGAATCCATTGTATTTATCTTTGATATATAACATAAAGGTTTTATTATTCTATAATGTGAAAGAGAGCATCTTGAATGACATCATGGAAGAACTTAAATCCTAGGAGGATGTGACATTACACTATATGATCTCCAAAAGAATCAAGATCTATAGAATGATAAATAGGGAAACACTCATTGCCTGGATACAGAGGGACTATCAACTAGTAATGTAAAATGCCACAGTACTAAATTGGTGTCGTAGAAATCAATTCCATCAATAGGAATACAAAGAAAAATTCCTTATGCATGGTCAATATATAGCAAATCTAGAACAACCACTTGTCATTGAGCCAACTATAAAAACTAGAAGCATCAGAAGTCCATGTTGTTGTAGGAGTATGCCAGAAGAGACGACGTCTTTAGGGGAGGAAGAATTAATACATAATAACTTGGCCTAGTAGGAGGATGGTAGAAGCTTTCAAATGTAATCATATTAGTGTAAAAAATATCACCAAATGGAATAGAACCAACCTCACAAAGAGTACAATTTGAAGCTTTTTGGTGTGAACCCATGAAGAAACATAGGCATAACTTCCCACATCTTGGGAAGTTGTAATACCCAACCCCCAAGATGCATAGGAAGTGTGGAAAGATGCCAATGCATATCACTAAAATCTTGACTTTTGCCAACAACAATGTTTGAAATGCAACAAAGAAGTACACAATCAAAGTCTTCCAAACATAAAGAAACAAATATAGTTGGTGTTGTTCAGAGAGAAAACAACTACTATAGAATTCCAAAACATGACCTAATGATGAGAAGATCACTTTGCGTATCATTAAGTGAGGCAAGAAGGTCCATCATAACCAAATATTTTGCCACATGCTTCCTTAATAAATCCAAACAAAAACTAGGATCAATGGAAAATGGGACACCAAGCTAAGAAATGTTAGGAGGAAATACAATATGGAGCTCTTATTGGGTCTTCAAAAGGCCAAAAGATTTTTGTTTTGTTGATATTGAGATGAAGTCCAAAATATGGGACCGGTTCTTCCAAGAGAGATAAGGCTCTAGCCACTTCAACAATATCATCAGTGAGACTTCCATCATCTAGGTAGAAAGATAATAAGTTAAGGTTGCATTACCCCTTAATTGAAAGATCAAGGGATGAAGAGACAATGATATAAGAAGTGACCCCTATAGAGGACCTAATAGACTAACCGATATCGAAGTGAAGATGAGAAAGTAAGGAATATCGTAATCAAACCAACATGCAATAGCTAGGTAGTGGAAGACAACCTAGCAAAATGTTGGACCTTTCAATCATCTTTAAGGCTTTGGATAAGTCCACACTAGACAACGTGTGTGTATGAACATGCCATGGATGATTAGGAAACATTAAAAATATGTAGCGGATTCATATATGCAATCAATATGAGAAAACATTATGTGACATAAGCAATTTTATGGATCCAAAAAGAAAACAAAAAAACAAAAACTTAGAGAAGGAAGGATCATACGATAATAAAGTAAGTAAGAAATAAAATAGTTCAAACATAAATGAGTGATACTAACTATGAAACTCACATGGATAAAGGATATAGAAATATTCTTATAGTAAAAAGAGATGTACATCACAATGTTGTAATATTTCATTTTTTATTTCAATCCTCATATCCATGACACAAAATTTGATGAAATTATAACACAAGAAATTATCTCAGAGAATTAGATTCTAATAATAAAAGAAGTAGTAAGTGAAAATATGTATAGAAGTAGGAGCCAACTACATGGGGTAACATGATATTTAACCCTCCTTCCAAATCTAAAAATCTTGTAAATAAACATATATCATACATAAGTACTTTACATATGTATTTTATGTACATATGAAAATGTAAATTCCTAGTTGAGTTGGTATCTGTATTTCACATTTAACAAATGGATTTGGTTCAAATCCCACTCACAATATTTTTTTTGTATATTCATTTAATTCAATCACTTGGATATCTGTTTTTTGATTAATAGGTGGAAAAGAGGTTCCAGATGCTCACTTGGTGGTGGTAAGAGAAAATTTCCCAGGGACATTTTTGGATTAGGTTGTGCTGGCATGTCTACCCTTCTGTGTCGGTGCCACCAACATGTGTGTCGATGGTACCGATATATGATTTTGTTTGTCAATTTTTGGTAGCACTGTAGTTTGTGTCTAGGACTCTATCAGAGCTACTAACAATCCTATCAGTGCTACTGACTTTCAATTGACTTTGTCTATCAGAGATTTGGTGCCATTGACACTCCTATCAGTGGCAATGAAATTTGGTGAATTCCCTATTGAAGATTTTCAGCATGTCAGTACCACTGTCACTGTTGTCAGTGGCACTGACACTTACTCTACTTGCGCACTGAACAAAAGCATCAAGGTACCTTACATTAATTCTAAATCTAACTAGACAAGTACAAAATGTAACTAATGAAAAATCCTCAAAAAATGTAAATGATAGAAATAAAATTGTGTTTTCTCCCGTCAAATCCCTTATTTAATGTCCTAGACTCAAAAAGGTAATTTTCTTAAGCTTGGATTCCATAGGATGGTTGCGAAGACTCATCTGATAGTCTAAAACACACTGTATCATCATCTATACCCTAAGTTCAAGTAGCCTCTACCCATGGCAATGACCACATCGGTCAAGTATCATCTACCCACGAACATGATCACATCAGTCGTAACTTGAAATGACCTTCATAGGAACACCTCACATCTCATCCATAGCAATGAAAACAAAGTAAAATCCATAGATGAATTTGTCGAGTTGGACTAAAACATTATCGCATACCCCTAAGGCCTCAAAATTGATAACTCTGCTAATTGGATTATCAATGACCACCTTCTTGTTAATTGTGACTGCTCCACTATGAAGTAGAACCTTCATATGTTATTGTTTCTACGGAACCAACTTTTCTTGAATTGGGGAATGGACATAACAATGGTGGAACCTAAAAGTCCCTTATCATGTAAAAGTGGCATAGATGGGGTATCCTTGTAGCTTTTTGTAGGCAATGTATTGACTGAAGTGCATGTGTGGCAATAATGGCCTGGCATTCTACATCCCGATGATCTTCTGTACATGCTGCATGGAAGGACAACTATTGGCACATACAACCATTTTTACTCTGGAGTGTGTTGATCTCATAACTCCTCAGTAACTTGATCTTTTTCCTTGAATATAGATATAAAATTTATGTGGTGATCCAAATGAGTTGTCTATATGTTCCCAGGAAATCATTGTTGCATGGGCTTCTTATGGATGCCACCTCGGTTGCTAATTGAGAGATTTGATTTTCAATACTGCATATCTAAGCCACATGATTTTGTTGCATCCTTTTTGTCTGGTCCATTAAGGCCATGTTCTGACTCACAAATCTGCCCATCATGTCTTCAATCATATCTATTTTTGGGACCCCTATCATGTTGATATTTCTAACACAACTACATGCACTCCTCCTCTTTACCTCGAGATGAGGTTCCCGATTTTAGATCAAGCCTCTTTTTGAGTTTGTCCATCCAAACTTTGAGTTTTATGAATTTCCTTGATTCCATAGAACTTTTAATTGTTAGTTATGATTCTCTCTTCTCCCCCATGATTTATTCTTGGGCATGTTCTTAAAAATTTCATGACATCTTGTATCCTTAAGGATTCTGGAGGTAGGAAAAGGAACCATGCCTTGTATTTATCTAACAATGAACTTGAGAACAACTTCTGATATATCATCATGGTTGAAACCATGTCCATCTTCAACATGTTGCATCTTTCCACAAAGCTAATTATGTTTTCCATTGGGTCCTCCGTGTTGTGTTTAGTAGAATGACTATGATTTGATTAATGCCACCAGTTTAGGAACTATCTTGTACCTATCTACATTAATTACTTGACATTTGATTGGACCTAATTGAGTTGTGACTGAAGATGCTTATATCTTCTCCCAGGCCTTCTGTTCCTCAAGCTCTTCCTCAACATGATCTTTGTTGATTGGGTCCATGCACATTGCTCATGCTTGAGCTACATGTGGTGCTAGATTTTTGATGAGATTCTTAGATGAGGCTCAAACTCTTTCGTGTTGCAAAATGTCACTTCCTAATCCACACAAGTTGCAGTAGATTCTCTGTAATTCATAGTTCAAGTGTGAATCATGCACTAGTACATGAGAATGTGAATTGGAAATGTTATATGTTAAGTACTAATGATCTTACAAAAGAAAAAAATTCAATTATGTTCTTGTTCAAGGGAAAGATTGAAAATAAATAAAGAAAAAGAAATAGTCTAGAGTGGTTGGTCACAACACTCGCAGTGCTAGTGTTATTGTTCCCTCACAACAATGCCAAAAACTTGACACGCTAAAATCTTGGATGTAAAATGCAAGTGCACATCTCGTGAGGCCCAAGTGTTGAACTCAGGGAAACATTTTCTAGAGAATACTACTAATTGTAACATAATTGGATAAGCCTTGAAAAAATGGTTGAGTGGTTATTTTAAAGTAAGAGCAAAGAATTAAAAATTAAATTACTATGATTAGGGATGGATGGACTCCTTAGGACTGTGGTTTCACCATGGCATGCATTACATTCAAATTTTGTTTCATTAATAATTATTCACCCTCAACTTTACACTAAAGACTGGTAGCAAGTATTACCCACTTCTGCAGTGTAAATATGCTACCTAGACTAAAAAAGCCACTTCTATAGAGGTTGAGGAATTATCTAGGTGCATTATCAATATCTCTAAGTTGCTCTACAACATCTATAATCCCTCTCCTAAGGAACAATATGAGATGTCTGAATGACCCCTAATCCCTCTGTAAAAGCAATTAGAGGTCTACAATATTGATTGTGGTGATCAAGTATAAAAAAATTTGGTAAGAGATCATATATTCACTTCTAGAATGAAGAAAAAAGATTATTAAATCATGAAAGTTGAATACAAAGCAATACCAAGCTACTTCCAGGTTGTATTGAAATATATGGTTTAGACCCACATGATTTCTGTCCCCATAAAAAGAGAGGTAGAGGAAGAAGGAGAAAATAGGCCAAAAATTTGTAGACACATTGTAAAAACTACTAGGGAATTTGTCTCTGCAATCCCCTTTGAGAGACACCTTATTTGCATTGTTCCAGCTGCAAATTAGCCCTACCGACATGCCCTGAGCTTTAGGTCAATGACTATCTCCTTCATCTCCTCCTCTCCTGACTTCTTACTATATTGCAACATAATGGAACATGATCCCTCCTTTTAGCTGCATGAAATCATGCAATTTTCTTGATATGAAGATATAGGGATAATGACCCTAAATAAAAATGTAACGAACACATATAGGTAATTAAATGTTGGAATTTTTATAATATTTCAGTAACATTATATATTACCCGATTTGCGGAGAGGGTGGGGAAGTCTGGGGATAGGAACCAGGGAGGCCTAGGAGGCCCTGGGTACATCTATGCGGGAGGATGATGGGCATGAAAGAGGGCCACCACGCTGAGTTGAGTTCCTTTGGGTATGAAATACCTCTGATGATCTTGTGAGATGTCTAGATGGAGCAGGTGATGTCCAATGTTGATTGACAACATGATTATCTATCGACGTGATAAATGCCTCTATGTAAACATTCAAAGGACCTTAATTAATGGTCCCAACCACAAAAAAGGCTTCCTCTGGGATATCATCTCCTCCTCCTCCGTAGGCAGTGGATAAAATCTAGTCAGTGGGCTAAGAACTCCTTGCGAGAGAAGGGGATAGAAAAACGATTAAGCCCGTCCAAAGGAAGGTGATATCTTCATCATTTGCATATGGGTGCAACACTTAGCTTCTTATTCTAGTAAGCAGTGTAATTTATTTTTGTTGTATTATAAGTTTGGTCATGTGAAGAAAACTACTTTTGTAGAAATATCCTTAGCAGGCGTGCAAAAGGAATTATACTAGAAACTACATATAAGAGACTATTTGGTTGTGAAGAAATGAAAACACTTGCAGTTAGAAAACATTGTATTATGAATCATTGTGTTTTGTTGTATGTAAATCTATTTCATGTGAGGAAAACAAACTTCATGATGACTCATTACCAAAATCTATAAAGATAACCCCATTTGATTTGGAAGCAGTTCTCTTTCTAGTAGGGCGTGCTATTGTGGATACACTTATCTCCAGTCGTTGCCACACACACTCACCAACATTTCCATACAGTATACATGGAACCAAACAGAACATCATGAAACAACTATCTATAATTTGAGTGATTTTTTCCTTCAATTTAAATAAAATCAATCACACTGTAAAAAATGAAATGTAACAATTAATGAGATAGGAGATCAATGCAAGATAACATATCACAACTACATAGTGAGTTGAGAAATGATTATCTGTAGCTTTATATAGGATATCAACTAGAGTACTTATTAGTTTGAAGAGTAACCAAACTAAATGTTTGAAATATAACTTTTACCTACATTCAACTATAGTAGATTTATGCATGTAAACACATTTCATAATGTTTACTATAATAATAAAAAAATGACATTGTTTATGTATAAATATATTGGTATATTGTTTGATGAGCATTCAAGAACATGTGTGATCATAAGCACTGACAAACCCTAATACCATGTCAACATCTCTTGATGATAGACATTTATATGAAATAATAAATTATCTATAAAAATTATGTTAAAGCATGTGCAATTACTAGTAATGCTAATAAATGTAAGTGGTTTATATTGTGAATTAGAATTTCAATTTTTTTAAGATGCGTCATGTGTGGTACTTAATTTAAACGATGGCTTGTAGAGTACAAATCCAAAAAACCAAATGAGGCATTTTTTACCTAATATTGAATTAAAAATTGCAACAAGGAGACAATCATCTAATCTACTTATTTCTTTCCTTCCATGTTAAAGAAATAGGATGAGAAGGAAAATGGAAAAATATGAAAAAAGAAGGATAAGGAAACATGGGTAGTAATTACAAAAACATTTGGTTATGTTTGATATGAGAAAGGGGTAAGAGAAATAATTAAGAGATATTATTTATGAAATGGGTAGTTTGTGTATGAGAAATGGTTATATAAAAATCACGATTGAACAAAAATATTATTGACATGTTGTTAAATAATTGGTGGATATTGAGTTTCTAAAAAGATAGTTCTTTTTCTTCCTTTCATCGTGCAATTATATGAGGAAAAAATAGACCAAAACATCCCGTTGACTCTGTCATATTCCTCAACTTTTATGTACCAAAATTTCCCATTCTAATTATCATGTTTAAGCCATTAAGTTATCATTTAAATTATATCCAATAATGCAATACTCTTTTTTTTATGATTACATTTATTTCCTATAAATTTCCTATAGTATTTAAATATGGAATCAAGTGACTTGCCTATTATTTCGTAATAAAATATTCCAAAGTTTCTGCTTACATTAGCCACAAGCTCAATTTGGCAATACCATTATTTCAATCGTCGCTTGTCGATTAACACTTTTCCAATGTACAAATTTGTTGTATTAAAAAAACCACTACATAAAGCTCTTGTTCAACACTAGAAATAGAAATTATAATACAAAACTAAAGCAACTAACAAATGTTATATTTTTCAACATTTCACACTTGCATTGTAAATTTTGTATTACATTTTGTAATTTGCAGAATTAGTCAATTTTCTAATCTATAATAAGTTTTCCATGAAACCTTTTTCAAATAATGTGTGAATTTTCTATTCAATGTTTTACAACATGCAGATCAAACCCATGTTGGTTAAACATGGTCTGATGGCTTCAAGGGCATATCTCCCATTAGATATCTTCATCCAACGTGTGTCATGTTTATCTCAACACCTCGATGTACTACTCTTTTCTCAAGTATGCAAGTCTTGGCGTCATTGTGTTATAGAAAGCATGACTCATCTCCGTTCAAAATCAATAATCCCATTGAGTGTCTTCCTACTCCATCCAAGATCCAACAAATTATAGTTACTCCCATCAATAGACAACAATTCAATATATGTAGGCATGTACTGCACCTATCTGAAAGAAGTCGTTGGAGAGTATGACTTCCCTGAAGCATTGGAAAAGTGGTCATGTTCAACCTGATTTGGTTGGATCATGTTGGTTGAACTCATCCCCAATCCATAAGATCTAGATCTCTTCAATCCAGTCAGAAGAGAACATCTTCAACTCCATCCAATGTCCACCTTTGCTATTCCATTTTAATACCCAAAAGATGAGTGTCCTACCTTCAAGGTAGTTTTATCAGCAGACCCAGACAAAGAACCTGACAACTAGATACTCATGTCCATTATCTCCAATAGTAGCAAACTATGGTTTAGTGGACCTGAAGATGATAAATGTACTTTGATATCTTTCACTGATAATGTTATGCAAATGTACCCTTGTTTGAGTAATCTCTTTATGCATGACATAATTTACTCTAATAGTAACTTCTATGCTATAAATGTTGGAGGGGACCTATGTATGTGTGACTTTGGATTCACCAATTCACCTAAGATAGAGATATCAGTTGTTGTAGATTCCAACTTTCATTATTCCAAAAGATATTTGGTGTTTTGTTCTCAAGGTAAACTTCTTCAGATCAAATAATCATATGAATAGTTTGGTGTCATGTTCTTCAAGGTCAATGAGTATGTGGAGGGAAAATGTCATTGGAAGCATGTGAAGATCTTGGGAGACGACACTCTTTTCTTGGGAAGAAACACTTCTCTTTGTTTTTCTATTGATATGTTACTGATTGGTTTTAGAAAGAATTGCATATATTTTATTGATGACTTCTTCTTTTTCTTAAAGCCTCAACATGCTCTTGAAATTGCAAAGTGTCAGTGTCATAATTCAGGTGTATATGACTATGAGAATGACACAATAAAGTTTTTTGACATACATGATTCAACTATTTAGAATTGGATGCCATCTACATGGATCACTTTGAGTCTTCCTTGGTGACAAAATAAACAAGTTACTCGTCCAAATTTAGGCATTGTAAATTTTTCCCAATGTAGTATGTATGTAAGTGGTGATATCTATTATGATGTATATGCCCTAGAGGCCAATCACTAGATGATTTATGTAGGGATACTTTGTACTTTTGATAGGATTAATATGGAAAATTATAATCCATTTATGTACATTAATTACTTCAATATTAGTGACATAATGCATGTGAGTCTTTATATTTACCTAGGTTCATCTAAACTGGTTTCAATAATATCTACTATAATCATGAAAAGGATGAAGGGATTATTTTAATTAAATGTGATAGTTAATGGTTTAGACTTATGTTGGGTGATTGTGATACACAAGATCTAGGCTTTCTTCAACAACAACTTCACATGGATAAGGGACAATGCTAAAGGTACACTTTTCTTGAAAGACTCAAGAGATTTGTCATTAATGATAATTAGTGTGAGTTGTACCAAGAGAACATGGTCTATCACTATTACATCTCTAGGTTTGACCATGACCCAATACTACTTTATGCTAATTAAATACAATATGAAGAAATGAATATCCTTTAAATTTGAAATGATGTGGCTCTTTGGTCCAAAATGTGGTGTAATGGTCAAGAAAGCTTAGGCTGAAAGTTAGATGGGAATCTTGAATTTTCAAAATAAATTTTGTGGAGAAAAGTTAATGCATGGGATGGAAACATGTTTGGAAACCTAAAAGAAAAACTCAAAGAGGTTGAGAAAAAACTACTGGAACAACAAAAACTTCCTTCTTTGAACATGATCCAAGAATGAAATGGTCTATCTGTCAACAGGTACCATGCCTAGAGGAAAGCTACTAGCATGCAAGGGAAAAAACAATTACAAGATATGGACAAAAATATGGGTTACTTTAACCATATTCAACTCGAAGAAGAAAAAGGAATATCATTGAGGGACCTCCTCCCCAAAGATGGCATCAAAGTCACCTTCTATGACAAAATATGACACATCACCTACGTAGGGGATGACCTCTGGCTACTCCTTTTCAATTGTGAGTTCTTATTGTTGATTTTGACAACTCCACTATCAAGTAGATACTTCACCTGTTCTTGTCGCATGGGAAACTTTTCTAAAAATGATGTCATGGACGTAGAAATGGGGGATACTTGAAGTTACATTTTTTAAAAAATTGGTCTATATGGGGCATCATTGTTGCTTTTTATAGATATTGTATTGACACAGGTACATGTGTGAGAACAATGTCCTGGCATTCTACATCCCACTGGTCTTCTATACAGGGTGTAGGGAAATAAAACTTTTATTGTGTTAATCTGGTGACTCCTCTTTAGCCTATTTTGTTTCCTTGAAAATAGAAACAAAATTTACTAGATGATGTTGATGAACTGCCTCTATGTTCCAAGGAAATCCTTGCTAAATAGACTTCTTTATGGATGCCACCTCTGACACCAGATGAGCGATTTGATTTTTAATATTGTAGATCTGGGCTCCTTGATTTTGATGGTCCATTTAGCCTATTCTTGTAAGGCCTCATTCTAATTCACTAGTATGCCTAGCATGTCTTCATTCTTATATATTCCACTAGGGCCCTAACAATTGATATTGATGGAAAAAGTACATGCACTCCTCCTTTTCACCTCCATATGAGGTGCTCGATTTCTGATCAAGCCTCTTTGGGAGTTTGTCCATTTTAGATTTGATTTCTATGAACTCCCATGATTCCATAGAACTTTTAATTGTTGTTGGTGTTTCTCGCTCCTCCCCGCCAGAAATTATTCTTGGCTTTGTTCTTCAGAATCTCATGACATTTTGTAACCTTGTTGTTTAGGAAGAAACTTACTCCTGCATAGTCAAGACTAGTCCTCTCTCCTTTGCGTAGGATATAATAGAATGTCTTTACCTACCCATAGAAATCAATCCCATGATGAAATACCTTGCTAATCATATGATGAAATCTCTCCCACACTTCTAAATATGACTCCTCTACATGTTGGTTGAAGTTATGGATTTTCCTCACTAGTTCATTTGTGTTTTGTGGAAGAAAATATTGGTCAAAAACACATCTAAAATCTCATCCAAAGTTTCTATGGACTCTGGCGGTAGACTAAGTAACCATCCTTAGACTTTATCTAATAAAGATTATGAAAGAAACTTCAAATACATCATCATGGTTGGAACCCTATCCAGCTTCAAAATGTCTTAGCTATCTACAAAGTTTCTTATGTGAGTTGTCATGTCCTCCATGTTGTGGCTGTGGAATAATTGGGATTTCAATAATGCCACCGGTTTGAGATCTATCTTGTAGCTCTTCACATTAACTACTTGATGTTTTACTGACTCTAATTGAGTTGTGGTTGAAGATGCTCTCATCTTCTCCTAGACATTTTGTTCCTTAGTCCTTTCTTCAACATGATCTTTTTCATTTAGGGTCCATGTCTATTGCATGTCCTAACTCTTCCTATGGTGGTGGAGTTTGTATGAGGTTCTCGACTGAAGTCCCAAACTCTCACGCCTTACGAAAAATTTCCTCCTAACTTGTACTCGGTGGAGTGGATTCTTCATACCATGGTGTGAGTTTGAACCATGGACTAGTACCTCAAAATTTAAAAGCCGATGTAAGATTTTTTTGGAAATAGGTAAATATATATTTCCAAAAAAATGTATAGCAAAGCTATACTGTACATATCAAACTACAAAAGTATATGCGGGCATACTCTACAAAATGTCCTAGTGTATTCTAGCTATAGGACCGAGTCTTCTATCCAGACCTCTTTTATCCTTCAAGGAATAACCAATATCTCTAGCCACTAATTGTAAAATGTCTATTTCTTTGTCTTTTATCCTGCCATGAGTCACCCTATTCTGATCTTCCAAATGTTGAAACAAATATTTGCAAGGCATAGACCACCAAGAAGGTTATCCTTTGGTTGTTGCACTTGCTTTTGATTTGTTCCATCGTTTCAATCAAGTTGTTGGAGGTGAAAAACCCCCAACCATTCTTGAGCCAGACCAATGTCCACACATACTTAGCCCTCTGAAAATCCTGGAATAAATATTCATGATTTTCATTCTCTTCACAAAAGAGGCGCTGGGGGTTGACATTGATGCCCCATCTTAGAAGTCTGTCCTTTGTAAGATGCTTCCCAAGAATGGCCTTTTAGTAGGTTGATCTCCATTTGGTAACAAATCCTCTTCCCATAGTAGATTGGACTAGGGTACTTGATGACCTGAGCCAATGTGGATCCACGAATCTGATGAATGTCAAGTGTTAAGATACCGTCACCATCCATAGAGTACAGGTGCCTGACTTGCCACCAAGAAGAATGTAGGGCATCCCACACCCTGGACGAAGCACCCTAAGGTTAGGGGGTAATTTCATACCTCCATGCCATCCATTTAACCCAAACACCATCCTTCTCTTTGAGGAACCTATCCATCCTTTGAAAGTTTCATGCATTGGTGATGTCTTCAACCTTCTTAACATTCAATCCTCCTTCTTCATAGTTCTTGGGCAATAGTATCCCATAATATACCATGTGCCTTTCCACCCCAAATGAATCTATTTGTCAACCGAGTCAGGCTAGCTATGGTTTGGTTGGGAGGATGTACATATCAGCCCAAAATCTAATCATGCTTTGAATCACATATCTCTTCATCATCAACCTACCTTCCATGGACATATGTATGCATGACCAACCCGATATTTTTTTCCTCATCCTATCTAGAAATATTTTAAAATCTATAGAGCTTCCCTGACCACCTATAGTGGGCACCCCCAAGTACCAGTGGGGAGGTGACCTCTCTATAAGACTGCCTCAGATTTTAGTCTTCCTCTTCAACTATCACAAGATGTTGATAGGTACATGTGACATACCAACATGGCCCCCATTCAGCATGATAGAGAAGAATGACATGGTGATGCACTGCTTGATCAAGTTCACCCACCTAGAAGAAACACCCAGGGCGACCATAACCAACCACAAAGTGTCCCAATGGACATGATACTAAGCCTTAGTTAGGTTGATCTTGATGCATGCCTTTGCATTAGAGTTCTTGGTATTAAAGCTAGTTAGGAACTCATCTTCTATAAGGGGACAATCAGGAATCTTACGACCTTTGATGAACGCACATTGCTCCTCAAACACAATTTGGGGCATGCATGTCTTCAGGAATTCGACCAACAATTTTGCCCACACATTGTATAGTGTCAAACAACACCATATAGGCCTATAGTCATTGACAGTTCTAGCATCCTTCTTATTTAGAATCAACTTGATAAAAGTGTGATTTTCTACCTGAATCATGTTGCCTCCATTAACCAACCATCTCATCTCATTGACAACATCATGTTTGATGTAGTACCACATGTAATGAAAGTATTTGTTGTTAAATCCATCAAGCCCTGGTACCTTAGATGTATTAATAAAAAAAATGCTCTCTTAATTTCCTCTTTGCCCGCTTCCTTGCACAAATATTCATTCATGTATGTTGTGACTCTAGATTGTTTGTAGATGGCTTCATTAATGCTCTACCTAGTGTCTTTATGATGATTGTACACGTTTTCAAAGAAGTTGACAGTAAGCCTTGCTATATCCTACCAACTTTCAACCACCGTCCCCTCATCATTATTGATATGGTGAATAGTTTCCTTCATGTCCTTCTTCTGGACAATAGTATGATATATCTTGGTATTTAAATCGCCATCCTTGAACCTCTTTATTCAGCTTATTTTCCACGTAAAATCTTCCTCAACTTTCAAAACTTTGGTCAATTTCTCATTAGTTCTGAGCCATACGTTGGCTATCTCATCATCATCTGGATTCTCCATTGCCTTTGTATCCTCTTCTTTATACTAGCTTCTTGCAATTCATATCATATTCTTCAGGTTGACCACATCCTTGGACCATTTCTTTATCCTCTTCTTTGCTTCTTGTAGCTTCTTAATCACAACAAACATAGGATTACATGTGATTTCATTGCCCCACGCCTCCCATACATTCTATATGAAGCCCTTCCATTCACACCACCAGTTGCAGAACCTAAAGAGTTTGATCATTGTTGTCCTAGTCACCCGGTCTATCTTCATCCAACTATGATCGCTTAGCGGGTCAACACCATGCTTGATCACAACATTCAACCAAACCTTCAACCAAGCTTCATTGACAAGCCCCTATCCAGAGTACTCAAGATCCTCCTTCCCCTTCCTTGCTTGTTAGACCATGATGTACCCCCTTAAATGGTGATTAGATCAGTTAGACCCAACACATCCATAGTGTTGTTGAAAGCTTCTATCTCACAATTCAGGACTGGTTGACCTCCATGTTTTTCTTTGGCCCTTCTGATGTTATTGAACTCCCCCGGCGTAACTAGGGGACTTCATTGAGAGTTGTATTCTTCAAATTCTCCCATAGTCTTGTCCTATCACCTTCAAGGTTCTCTCCATAATGCCCCAAAATGATAAAATACATGTCACCCATATTACAGCGGCTGAGATATTGAATACTAGTGAACTCTCAAAAAAACTTTATTGTGCTCTTGATAAAAGAAAAAATTGAAAATTAATCAAAGAAAAGAAATAGCCAATAGTGGATGGTCACAACATTAATAGTTCTGAGGTTTATATTTTACTATCAACCACACCAAAAACTTGAAACAAAAAAACTATGTGTGCAAAGCACAAGTGTACACGCCGTGTAATGTAGGCCTATGAGGCCCAAGTGTCGAACATAGGAAAAAAATTTACATAGACTATTGCTAACTATAACCTAATCAGCTAGGCCTAGAAAAATGGTTGAATAGTTGTTTTGTGAATAAGTGTAAATAATTAATTTTAAAATTAAATGGTTTTGATAAGGAATAGATGCATTCCTCGAGATTGTGGTTTGACAATGACATGCATTGCATTTAAATTTTATTTTGTTCATAATTATTCACCCTTAACTCTAAACTAAAGACATGTAGCAAGTATTACCCAATCCCGATGTGTAAAACTCTACCTAGACTAAAACAAACCCCACTTCACTACTGGCTTAGAAGTTAGCTAGGTGCATTATCAATATCCCCAGGTTGTTCTTTCACAACCCTAAGCCCTCTCTTAAGGCACAATATAAGGTGTGTGGATTTGTGACTTTCCAACCCTTGATCTCTCTCTAGAAGAAAAAAGTGGTCTATTATATTAATTAGGCTGATCAAGAAGAAGAATTCAGTAAGATGTCATAGATTCACGTCCAAAATGAAGGAAATAGATTATTTTTTCATAAAATTCTAATACATAACAATATTGGGCTAATCCTGGGTCATAAGCAATATGGGATTTATCTTGGCATGATTTCTATCATTATACTAATAGAGGAAGAGGCAAAGGGGATCACTTACACGACTTTTCTAGGAATTTATCTCAGCATGATTTCTATCATCATACTAATAGAGGAAGAGGGAGAAAATAGGCTAAACATTTGAAAGCCAATGTAAAACCCCTAGAAAAGTCATGTAAGTGATCCCCTCCGGTAGACATCTTAATCTGCAATGTTCTAGCCACAAATCTACCCCCAAAAGTGTTTGGAGTTTCCAGTCCATGGATATCTCATTCATCTCCTCCTCTCCCAGCTTCATCTTTTGTTGCAACATGGTAGAACACAATATCCCTATTTGGACAAACTCCCCATTGGTCATACTGGGGTTTTGGCCATCATTAAGTCATAGGCATTGTATCTGACATAATTTTCAATCTTTGTTGAGTGTGTAATTTTTACACCACTATAAGGGTGTCAATGGTATTAAGCTGTAGGCTGACTTGAAACCCTTAAAATGGGTCGGTACTACCAACATAAGTGCCTATAGCACCGAGTTTCCTTCTTCAGGTACTGATGTGATTTGAGTGCTAAAGTCGGTGCCACCTATTGCTTGGTGTTGAGGCAATTAAACTCAATTATTGATGCTCTCTAGATGGTGAGTCTGTAGCACCAACACCTAGCTTTAGTAGCATCGAATCAATGCTCCGTAGAACCAATATTTCTAAATTTCCATGTTGAAATTTTGTGTCCTAGCGGTTCGACCAACACAAATGTCGATAGTACTGAGATGTCATATAAGTTCTCAATTTTCTTAAAATAAGAAACAAATATCATTAGTTTGAATTATAAGTGATACTTTAGCATGATTTGGTAGAAATACTCAATATGAAACAATGGTCCACAAGCTAATAATGAGAAAAGTGTATAAATATAATTTTCTGATGTCTCATGGAATTAGTCTTTATAGATTTGAGTGCCCCAATATTTGTGAGCAACAAGAACACATGAGTAAAATACCATATGCATCCAAAATTCTGGCAATCATGTATGCCATGTAATGTATTCGTACAAAGTATCTTGTATGCTCGGAGCATGATGAGTATATAGCAGTGATCCCATTGAAAGTCACTTGACTAGCGTAAAGAACATCCTTAATTAGTTGAGAAGAACTACATATCAATTCCTTGTTTTTGGTGGTGAGGAAGAGTTGGGTGTAAAGGATTACATCAATGCAAGCTTCCAAACTGAAAAAGATTGTTGTCGACTGCAATATGGAATTGTGTTTGTCCTTAACAAAGAAGTTGTAAGTTGGAAACGTTCCAAGAAAGAGATAATTTCTGATTATACAACAGAAGCTGAGTACATTGTTGTAAAGAGTGCAACAATGGAAGCTATTTGTATCAAGACGTTCATTAGTGAACTTGGACTGGTTCCATGCATTATCAATGTAGTATAGTTGTACTATGAGTAAAATGGAGATATTGCCTCTAGAAGCTAAGTGTAAAATCCTCAATTTTGGTGAATTTCAATGACATAAATATATGTCATGAATTGATAAATAAATACCCAATGGTATTATTATTGGAATAATAATTTTATCTTTATGGCATGGGTCTATTTCTTGTGAAAATAGGTCCTTGTAGAACAAGTTAAATAAATAAAAGGAATTTGTGCAAAAATCACTAAAAATGGCTTTATGAGTTGTTAGATAATGGAAATATGCAATAATAAGAAAGTTTCCAAAGGAAAATAAGATATGTGGTATTTTAGTTCTATATTGGAGTATTATCTAACCATGATTGGCAACACAAGATTTGAGGCATCAAATAGTATTATCTCATTCTGACTTTTGGGGAATTTAATGATAATAAGGAATTTAAGATGTCTAGAATTTGAGAGGAAAAGGGACTTTCCTTGTGGTATGAGTAACTATTTTGAGAAACATTTTAAGAGCAAGTTTTCTATATTAAGGATCTCCCAAAAGTTGAAAGAAAATATATTAGTCATTCTTTTGATAATAATATTATATGTTTTCTTAAGGTACAAGGGAAATGTATTTACTAGTTTCCCTTTGGCAACAATTTGTAATACTCATAACCAATGGAAAGAATGACTGACACATAGAAAATATATAATGTCCTTAATGACTCGAGATAATCTTTTGTATAAGACTATTGGTCAATCATGCATTCACTTTCTCCTAATATTAGTTTGTGTCAAACTGTTAAAAGAAAAGGAATATCTTTTTAATACTTATGGAAAGGTGGTAATGGTGTGTATAGAATGTCATATTTGCTAAATCATGTGTTGCAAGTTTTGGATTTTCCATGTACACCAAGGAAGAGGGAAGAAAGGAAATAGGAAAGGAGATTATGAGGGGGTGTATGTATATATATGATGGATCCATGAACAAGACAACCTATCCTTCTTTCCCTCTCTCTATAACACCTCCCATTAGGTCATCTTCTTCGCCCACACCTTCTTTTTCCTATATGCATGTAACCTAGAACATGAGGCTGGTAGTGGTGTAGTGCAACTCTATGAAGATGATGACGGATGTCACCAAGTTCAACCATACCTACTCACTCTCTCTCTACCACCATGAACATACCTCCATAGGAACCTAGTCATGATCTATAGGCTTAGCCTTCCTTAGAAACAATGAGTTGTAGAGTAAATGAGTCTCCCGCACAGTCTTCCCCCATCTTCCTTCTTCTAATCTAGGATTCAATTACAGCATAGGTGTTGCATGACCAAGGATCCAGAGAGTATGGTCGTCACCCAAAACTGGACAAGGAAGACATAGTCATGGTGGTGGTGTGACACAAGATAGAGATGGAAGGTCCAACCGTGACAGGTCATTTCCTTCGTGATCCTCCTCACAAAGACAATCACAAGAAGAGGGTAGGGTTGCAACACCAAGTGTAAACGCCCAAGACCACTACCCAAGACTCTAGTAAGGTTTCAAGAATGATGAGTGGTCCTACAGACCATGACTAGCCTTAACTACATGCTTTGTCCTCACTCACACACAAGCTGGGATAAACTCCTTGACTGGTCACTCATCCTAGTATTACTCTGGCTTGAGCACACTTAATCAAAGAGTTCTTTAGTGATGGGCACCCTAAAAAGGAGGTGCAACATGGTGATATCGATAGTCCAATCATTCCTTTTAAGATCATTTTATCTGAGGCCTCAAGTCATGGATGTTACAACTTCCCCCACTTAGACTCTTGACATCCTCATCAAGAATCAACTATAAGGCCTCATAATATTTCCCCATTTCATTGTAGACCCAAAATGGCCCATGGACACCCAACTCCCTATCATGGAATACCATCTCAAAGGTAGCTAAAATACCATGGACAACCCTTTCAAACATGCTTGGACCGCACGGCTCAAGACTTGCATGTCACATTTTTTTAAATTGGCGATTCATTCATCCCGTCGCCTGGGTTCGAACTCATGACCTCTCGGTCTTACATCATCACTTTTACCATTGGGGTGCCACTTCATTAGCAAAAGGAAAATTTGACTAGCATGTCACATGCCCATGTGGGCCCCACCTACTGGAGGGGTTCTGACTTTGATACCATCTAAAACACCTAATCCCACTGCCAAATACTCTAGCAAGGTTTCAAGAATGATGGCTGGCCCCACAGACCACCACTAGCCTTAACTACACTTTGTCCTCAAATGCGCACAAGCCAGAATAAACTTCTCAAGTTGTCACCCATCCTAGTACTACTCTGGGCTAAGCACGCTTAACCACAAAGTTTTTTAGTGACGGATTCCCTAAAAAGGAGGTGTACCTTGGTGATATGGGTAGTCCAATAATTCCTTTTAAGATCATTTTATCTGAGGCTTCAAGTCCTGAGACATTACACCAGGTTCTAGTGCAATAGTAGGAATTTGATGTTTGGAGACCATCATCCAGTTGTTGAGAAGTGGTGGTGATCACTAAGGGGACGCGATCCTTGAAGCTATTGGATCAGGTGTCTTGGGTGAAGGAGGAAAGTGAGGCTAGGTTGTACTCACGATCAGTTACAGGAGGTTAGGAACCATAGGTGGAAGATGCTAGCATTAGAGGTGGTGCATCTGCAGCTTAGAATGAGGCTGCATCTGTGGCTGCATGAAGAAAGGTGCCTCAGGCTTGGACAAGGGTGTGTGAGGTAGAGCCTGGCTGGATTGTTCCCAGACCGACTGGTTCAGAGTGAAACCAAGCCCTAACCCGCAACCACTAAACCGGATGGAAAGTAGGTCCCTGGTGGTGTGGCCCAATAAGAGGCTTCCTCATATCCCACGACCAAGGCAAACTACTAATATTAAGTATATCTTCCAAAAATCATGGTAAATGCAAGAATTGTCCCAAAATAGAAAAAATATATATCAAATCAATAAGGTAATTAGGAGGAATGTGAATACAATATGATTGTCACCTACTTCTAATCATAGTTCTAAAAATTAGACATGTACATGATTAAGAGATGATTAAAGCATATAAACCTCAGTTTTTGATGAATAGATCATTAATCATATAAAAACATTTAGCTTGCCATAATAACTAATATTGTTGAATAAGATGAGAAATATAAATGGTGATAAACTAGGGTTTTTTAAATTGAATAACCATATACATGATGAACTAGTGTTTTGAAGCTAAAGATCATAAGTTATGATAATATTAATGCACATAATATGATCTAGGTATTCAGAACAAAAGAATATGGTAGATCTGATAATTTGGATTTCACCTAAGTCTAAAATGGGTTTTCAACTCTATAGAATCAGGGTGCAATCGAATTAGAACTTGTACGCTTATTCCTTATCCAACCCAAAGTCAACCATAAACCTCTGATTAGGACCTGAGTAGGTTTTAATATGGATAATGTGATAGTGACACTTTAGGATTTACACTCATGGAGATGAATGTTGAATTGCCTTGATTCATCTTTGATTGCTTGAGTGGATAATATACTTAAAGTACTTGAAGTACGGTTGCATGATTGCATGGTTCTACATTGAGGTACATGGCTACAATTATGACTAATCACAATATCGATTGTCTGTGTTTGTCAAGGATTTCTCAAAGATTTTTGAAATAAATTGTTGGATGTTCATTTGCATTCAATGCAATATTATTGCCACTATTAGTATCACATAAAGTAAGAATAAGTGAAGAAAATGCAAAATTAATATTTGTAAGTAATTGATTGATCACATTTTGTTATGTACTTTCTCACTTTTTCATGCACCCTACGTATTCAGTATATTAATATATTGATCCACATTTTATTTCACACAATTTTAGGTAAATGGAAGATATGAATATATCGATCAAGTAGATGAAATCACCTGAAGGAATTTAAGCTAAGTAAAGTAGGATTAATTAGATATTTTTTCTCATATGTAATAATCTCATGTTGGATATTCTAGTAACTCCTTAGAGGATGATCTTGTAGTCAATATTTGTGAAAGAATGAAAATTATTTTCTATTATCTGTTATTTGTTTGAATCTAAATCTTGGGAATTCTAGGTAATAGCTCTCAACTTTAAGGTCCTTTCTTAATTGTGGGATGCTAAAAGTTTAGGTCGTTATACTAAGGAACCTAAAGTTCCTTTCTTAATTGTGGGATGCTAAAAGTTGAGGTCGTTATACTAAGGAACCTAGATCACATCAGTGTTCCAAACATATACTTCGGCATCTTAAACTCTTGTGAGAGATCATACATTGAGGAAATTTAATGATTTATAGAGTACCAACTTAAACCAATGTTGTGAACCATTGACAAAAGCAACTTTCACATTAGAAACATGATGGTAATGTTAGATCACTAGAAATATATTCATGGGTGATATGCTCTAAGTGCAAGTGGGATTCTGTTGGTATTTATGCCCAGAGAGCCAGTCATATGATGATTATAATGTGACATCATGTAATTGATTTGATTAATAATAAAGGCAATTCCGTCTATAATGTTTGTTCAATTATAAGTTGGTTACATTACAAAATAGATGTCGAAAGAATGATGTTACTCGATGACATATATTTTTTAGTTGAGGACCTGAACAACAAGAACATATGTATGAATTATATCCCTAGTCTGATATTATTATAGAGGCTAAATATACAACCATAATACAGAAGACTAGAATGTGTGCTGACTGATGGCACAATCTCATTAGACATGATATTGGATATCTAGTCAAACACTTAAGTACTTATTTGAGAACAATGTATCCCACAGAACCACCTTCTGAGTTATACATGGAACCATTTAATGGTAGTTAGAATCATCTCCCAAATTGACATTAGTGATTGTGTTTTTTAGACTGAATCCCTACATGCATCACATGTTATTCAATAAACTTGGACACCATTTGTGTGACCTTGATTAATTATTGCTACAAAGTTGTTTATTTTGTGATACATGAGGATCGACTACGAGTGAAGTAGATGGTGTGCTTCCCTCCCTCCAGAATTGATATCATTACCACTTGATAAACGAGACTAAGAAATACATGACCATTCTCATGTGAGTCAATGTGTGATGATGAGCTCATGCACATCTCAATTGTCTATTGTAGTTCAAGAAATGTAGAATTTGTATTAAGAGGATGACGAGTGCATCATATTCAAATTTGATATCTGAGACAAATGAACTATACAATCACAATAACATTGATCATAAATATAGGTTGAAGTTGTCCTTAAAATTTCCAATTACTTGGTTAGGAATGATGTGTTGCTAGATATCAGTCATTTCGTGTGATGTCCTAATCTAGTTATGGACATTCACTTTCACAATAATTTGGGTTCATGTAGGGTCACACACATAGGATGCACTCCAAAGAGGAGTTTAATCATGGAGAAGATTAAATTTGGTTACTAAATATTTTAGGCAATTAAAATGAATAATATTGGTTGTTAGTCATCCAACTGGAGTATCCAATTGAAGGAATAATGTGCCAGTTGACCAACTAGAGTGTTCAGTCAACCGACTAGACTATACTGACTCTAGTCAATAGAACTAGGTATTCGACCATTTAGATTTTCAATCCATTAACTGATCAAAGTTGGCAATAGACAGTCAGTGTAGCTAGTCAGCCGATTGGAATGTATAATCAATTTACTGAGTTGAATTGATAAGTTATAATGAGTCAAAGAGTTTAATGTTGGCCAAAATCACACACATTAAAACTAGTGTTATTGTGTCACTGACTGTAAGTGAATCGATCAACTAGATTGGCCATTCAATCGACTGGTAGTGTGCGGTGATTGTTCATCCATGAAATATAACTCTTCATCTCCCAAGGGTTTATAAAACACTGACCTAGTCACTCCTATATCAACAAGCATGGCCAAGGCTCTCAACACACACCTACAATTCACTTCCTACAACTGTGGTAATGAGAGAGCCCAAGACGTCTTACCTGTGAAAGGGAGAGATAAAAAGGGAGAAGAATTCTAGCATGTTGACAAAGAAAGAAAAAACTCCTTTCCCTCAGCTTGGAATGCGCAACATGGAGTTCCCAGTGGTTTATGTGGACTACATAGATGTGTGGATGCCTTTGCTTCTACGTTAGGTGGATGTCGTCAAACACCATTTGTGAGAGATGTTGGTTCCACCCATGTGTTTCTTAAGAAGGAAACATATCATCATTCAAGAATACTTGATGGATTGTCTCCAGGAAAAGGTACGTCTTGCACAATCTTTCCTTATATATCATTTTTTATGAATTATACTAGTTAGGAAATATGGGCAGAAAATTTTCATCTTGAGTTCCATCTTTGTCTCCATATTTCCCTACAACTCCTTATTCCCTAGACGTGTCCAACCTCTACCATGTATTGCTAACCCCTTCTGCACCTTCTGTGGGTGCACGAACCTCAACAAGGATTTCTATTAGAAAAAGCATGACTCACCTGCCTGGGTGAACCACATCTCCTCTAATTCTTGTGAAGATTTGAATGCTACTGCCTCAAGTTCAACTCATCCCATAGTTGAGAAGATTTAATTAGAGTTTGAAAAATTTCTCCAGACTCATCTATCCTTGCAAACACTTTTGCTCATTTTTTTGAGAAAATTGGTGAATCATTCATCCCATCACCAAGGTTCAAACTCACAACTCTTAATCTTACAACATACTTTTACCATTGGGTTCCACTTCATTTTAGGAGGTTCTATTCTTTACTTCCATCTACTACCACTTATGGTAAAAATAAATGGGTTATCAACTCAAGATCATCAACTCATATTTATGGCTATTATCTAAAACAACTCAAGTCCCTCCTGTAATAGTAGCTGATGAGATTCAGTCTGTGGTACATGTAATTGGAACTATATATCTATCTAAAAATCTACCATTAAAATTTGTCTTATATTTTGCAAAATTTCCACTTAATATGTTATTTGTCAATTAATTGTGAAGAGCCTTCAATACTCAATCACTTTTGATCTTGAGGGTTGTGTGTTTTAGGTTCTCCAAATGAGGAAGAGAATTGGTTTGTACCATGAAGGACCTAATGGAGTGTATTACATGGATGTGCTACAATCTGTTGCTACTCTTCTAGCTTATTCTATGTTGGTTTACAAGGGCATTACCATCTTGGACATAATTCTCATCCAATACTTAGATGCCTATTTCCTAATATTTCTAATAAATAATTTTTTGTATGAATCTTCTCCATTTGGGAAAAAGACTAGAGCTGTTTTTTATAAGAAGAAAGAAATTGGTTCTAATAGTATTTTCATATTTCTCATTCTGATAATCTAGGGACCAATTCTATTACTACCATTTCTGGACTTTGCTATATTATGATTTATATTGATGAATATTCTAGGGAAACTTGGTTTTTTATTTAGAAGGACCACATTAATATTTAAACACTATCACCACCTTTCTTATTGAAATCCAAACCCATTTCAATACGAATAAAATCATGCAAAATGATAATGCCTTAGAATTTGTGCAAGATGCAGTGGATTTTTTCTGCATTGTTCATGGTACCATTCATCAAACTTCTTGTTCTTACACACCATAAATAAATTTTGTGGAAGAGAGGAAAAATTTCCATCTTCTAGAAGTAGCACACACCATTCTTCCTTACTATCACGTTCCTAAACATTTTCGTCCTAAATTGTTTATAATGTGCTGCTTAATTATCAGTATGCCTTCTTTTGTGTTGAATAATCAAATCCCTTTCTCTCATATGTATCAGGATGGATCTTTGTTTTATTTACCTCCTCTCATCTTAGGTGGCACTTTATTTGTTAATAATATATACCCTAAGATATCTAAACTTGACACTTCTCAAAAGCTATGTTTCTAGGATATCAAAGAACACGAAGGATATCAGTGTTATGCACCTGTCAAATGATAATAGTTTGCTAGTGCATATGTTGTCTTTTTTGACACATGCCATTCTACTCTGACTAGGGGTCTGCTTCATTAAGTGATTTGTTGGATCCTACTCCTCTTACTGAGGTAGTAGAACATGATCGTAGTAAATTAACTAAGATCTTCCTTCTCCTTCAAAGGTGCACATGAGAAGAGCCAATGTTACAATCCCCTCTCTGGCCCCTCAAAAACCAATTCCTCCCTCATCCAAAAATCACTACACCTCTCAATTAATCTTTGATGTACATGTTCCTATTAGTCAAAGGATAGGTGTTCGTTCTTGCATTCTACATATGGTTAATAATTTCTACTCTACCACTAGTCATGGTGCTATCTTTCCTTGTTAGGCTATTTCTCTCTCTTGTTACTATATCAAAACTTCTACACAAGCTTTAATGTTTCTATACTAACTATTACCTGACATCAAGCTATGGAACTGAAATGGCTTCCCTTTATGATTGCAAGACATGAGAACTCATTGATCACCCTAAAAACCATCCTACTGTTGTCTATAGCTTAATTTTATTATTAAATATTGTCTAGATGGGTTGATTGAATTACTAAATGCTGATTTAGTAGAAAAATGTTATACTCATACCTAGATGGTGTACTACTTTGAAACTTTTTTCCATGTTGCCACTTAATATTGTACGGGTGCTTATATCTATTGTTGTGAACCATGATTGGCCTCTTTTTCAACTTGAATAAAAATGCCTTCCAATATGGTGACTTACATGAGGAAGTCTTCATGGAGCAACCACCTAGTTTTGTTACTAAGGGGAGTTTTCCAAAGTATGTAGACTCAAGAAGGGGATCTATGGACTAAAGGAAAGCCCACTAACATGGTTTGACAAATTCAGCCAGATTATTCTAATGTTCGAATCTCGGCACTCATGTTTATTAAAAAGACCAGTTATGGGTTGGTTATTCTTATTGTCTATGTGGATGATATAATTTTATCTTGTAATGATTATGAAGGTATTTCAACTACCAAAAGATATCTAGAACAACACTTTGTTACTAAAGATCTAGACAAACTACAGTACTTATTGGAAATTGAAGTTTCCAAATCATCATATGGTATATCTTACACAACACAAATATGTTCTAGATCTTCAGAAAAAAACTAGAATGCTTGATTCTAAACCTTCTAGCACCCTTATAGATACCAATACCAAATGGGATGACGAATTTTCACCTCCTTATATTGATAACCACAAAAACAAAAAATTGGTTGGTAAAATTTTCTATTTTACTATGACTAGAGCTGAAATTACTATTGTTTTTAAACTTATTAGTAGGTGTCTAGATAAATGTCAACAATGTTATTGGGATTCTATCTTTCATATGCTAAAATATTTTAAAAATTCTCCAGGAAAAGGATTATGGTGTGGTAAACATGGGCATTGTAAACTCATTGGATACTCTAGATGGGATGGATTATGTTGGTAGTAGTTATGATAGGAAATCAACCTTTGGATACTGTACTTTTATTGGAGGGAATCTAGTTACATGATGCAATAAGAAGCAAATAGTTGTTGCTTGGTCTAGTGTTGAAGTAGAATACTGAGCTATGGCTGATACTTCTTCTGAATTAATGTGGGCCTAATGACTTCTCAAGGAATTTGATATTTCTAATTCTTCCTCTATTCTAATGAACCACGGCAATAAAGTCTCCATTTTTATATCCAACAATCCCACCTTTCATGAATGGACAAAGCATATCAAGGTGGATTTCCACTTTGTTCACTAATATGGTTTGTATAAGCACATCTGCACTCCTTACCTCCCAACTGAAGATCAAGTTGCTGACATCATTACCAAGATACTTCCTAAGACTCACTTTTCTACACTAGTGGACAAGCAGGGCATGCTTGGCATCTATTACTCCAACATGATGGAAAACATTAGTATATAGGCTTAATTCTTTATGTTTTGTTGTGTTCTTTAGACTTGTCTTATTTTTAGCTTTTCTTGTATCTCATATTTCCTAATTATGTTTATCATTTACTCTCTTATTGTATAAAAGGGAATGCATTGTATTTATCTTTGATATATAAAATAAAGGTTTTCTTATTCTATAAGGTCAAAGAGGGCATCTTGAATGACATCATGGTAGAACTTAAAGCCTGGGCGAGTGCGACAGTACACCATGTGATCTCCAAAAGAATCAAGATCGATAGAATGATAAATAGGGAAACACTTGTTGCCTGGATACAGAGGGACTATCAACCAGTAATGTAAAATGCCATAATACTCAACTAGTGTCATAGAAAACCAATGCCATCAATAGGAATGCCAAAAAAATGCCTAGTGCATGGTCAATATGTAGCGAAGCTAGAACAACCACTTGTCATTGAGCCAACTTTAAAGACTTGAAGTGCTAGAAGACCATGTTGTAGTAGAAGTCCTCCAGAAGAAATGTTGTCTTTAGGGGAGTAAGAATTAATACATGATAGATTGGAACAGTAGAAGGAGGGTAGAATCTTTCAAATGGAAGCATAATTAGTGTCAAAAATATCACCAAATGGAATGGAACCAACCTCACAAAGAATACAATTTTGAAGCTTTTTGGGTGAACCCATGAAGCAACATAGGCAGAACTTCCCACATCTTGGGAAGTTGTAATACCCAACCCCCAAGATGCATAGGAAGTGTAGCAAGACACCAATGCGGATCACCAAAACCTTGACCTTCACCAACAATAATGAGTGAAAGGCAACAAATATGTCCACAACCAAAGTCTTCAAAGGATGAAGAAACAAATCTAGGTGGTGTTGTTCGGAGAGAAAACAACCACTGTGGCATTCCAACGCATGACCTAAGAATGAGAACTTCACTTTGAGGATCATTAAGTGAGGCAAGGAGGTCCATCATAGCCTAATATTTGGTCACCGGCTTCCTTAATAAATTCAAAAAAAACTAGGATCAATGGAGAATGGGCCACCAAGAAGCTTCACACCCTACATAGGATAAGAAATGTTAGGAGGAAATACAACATGGAGCTCTTCTTGGGTCTTAAGAAGGCAAAGATTTTTCTTTTTCTAATATTGAGATGAAATCCAAAATATGGGCCCAGTTCTTCCAAGAGATAAGTCCCTAGCCACTTCAACAATATCATCAATGGGAGTTCCATCATCTAGGTAGAAATATAATAATTTAAGGTTGCATGTCTCCTTTATTGTAAGATCAAGGGATGAAGAGACAACAATAAACAAACTGACCCAAGTGTGTCACCTTGTTGGACCCCTACAGAGGACCAAATAGACTAACCCATATCCAAGTGAAGATGAGAAAGTAAATAATATCATAATAAACCCAACATGCAATAGATAGGTAGTGGAAGCCAACCTTGCAAAAATGTTGGATCTGTCAATAATCATTAAGGCATTGGATAAGTCCACACTAGCTCACATGTGTATGACAATGTCATGGACAATTAAGAAACATTAAAAGTATGTCGTGGATTCATATATGCAATCAATCTGGGAAAACATTATGCGACATAAGAAATTTCAGTAGTATCGATCCAAAATGAATAAAATAAAACACAACAACAAAAACTTAAAGAAGGATGGATCATATGATAACAAAGAAGTAAGCAAGAGAATAGTTCAAACAAAAATGAGATATGAACTATGAAACTCACATGTATAAATAATATAGAAATATTCTTATAGTAAAATGAGATGTACATCATGAAGTTGTAAGATTTCATTTTTATTTCAATCCTTATATCCATTCCACCAAAGTCGATGAGATTTTAACACAAGAAATTATCCCAGAGAATCAAAATACTAATAATAAAATAAGTATTAAGTGAAAATATGTATAGAAGTAGGGTAACATGAGATTTAAGCCCCCCTCCAAATCTGAAAATCTTGTAAATAAACATATATCATAGACAAATACTTTACATATGTATTCTATATACATATGAAAATGTAAAGTCCTGGTTGAGTTGGTATATGTCTTTCACATTTAACAAATGGCTTTGGTTCAAATCCCACTCACAATATATTTTTTGTAGTTTCATGTAATTCAACCACTTGGATATTTGTTTTTGACTAAGAGGTAGAACAGGGGTGCCAGATGCTCGCTTGGTGGTGGTGAGAGAAAATTTCATGGGGACATTTGTGGATTAGGTTGTATTGGCATGTCTGCCCTTCTGTGTCAGTTTCACCAACATGTGTGTTGATGGTATCGATATATGATGTTCTTTATCAATTTTTAGCCTCATGATATTTTGTGTCTAGGACTCTATTGGAGCAACTGACAATACTATCAGTGCAACTGACTTTCTATAAACTTTGTCTGTCAGATATTCATTGCCACCAACACTCTTGTGGGTGGTAATGAAATTTAGTGAATTTCCAACCACTAATACTGTTGTCTGTGGTATCGACACTGAATGTGCTTGAACAACAAACAAAAGCATCAAGGTACCTTACTTTAGTTCAAAATTCAACTAGACAAATACAAAATATAACTAATGAAAAATCCTAAAAAATGTAAATGATAGAAATAAATTGTGTTTTCTCCCATAAGATCCCTTGCTTAATGTCCTACAGTCTTAAGATTAGATTACACAGGATGGCTATGAAGATTCATCTTATAGTCTAAACTACACTCTATTATCATCTATACCCTGAATTCAAGTAGCCTCTACCCATGGCAATGATCACATCGATCAAGTATCCTCTACCCATGGACATGATCACAACAGTTGTAACTTGGAACGACCTTCGTAACAACACCACACATCTCATCCATATCAATGAACACAAAGTCAATTCCATAGATGAATTTGTCAACTTTGACTAAAACATCCTCACATATCCCATAAGGCCTCAAAATTGATAGATCTACCAATTGGATTATCATTGACCACCTTCTTGAAAACTATGACTACTCCACTGTGAAGTAGAACCTTCATATGTTCTTGTTGTCATGGAACCACCTTTTCTTGAACTGGGGCATGGACATAACAATGGTGGAACCTTGAAGTCCCTTACCATGTAAAATCAACACAAACGGGGTGTCCTTGTTGCTTTTTGATGGCAATATATTGATTTAAGTGCATGTGTGATAATAATGGCATGGTGTGAAAACCTCTAGAGGGGGGTGAATAGAGTTTTATAATAATTTAAAACAATTTAAACTCAAACAACCAAAGTAAAAGATAAGAAGAGAGACACAGGTGTTTAGAGTGGTTCCACCTTAGCAAATACTAAGGAGTCAGTCCACTACCCGGTTGCTTACCCAACCGGGATTTTGAAAGTATTGAATTTTATTACCTTTTAAGGATGTTACATAAAATTACAACACTCTCTAAACACCCTTTGGACAGCCTTCACCTAGAAGTAATCTTGCCAACCTTGAAGCAGCCTTCCTTGGAGTAACTTCAAGCTCCCCCTTGAAGTAGCCTCCCTCCCGAAGTAGCTTCCCGTCAAGATAGCCTTCTGAAGTAGTCCAAAGTCCTCCTCTTCACACGAAGAGCTTCACCCTCTTCCTATATGCAGCCTCCTCCCTGGAGTAGCAACGAAGAGTACAAATATTACAAGGAACAAGAAAGAAAATAGGAAAGTACAACTTATCCTTTTAAGCTCAAGGCTTGAATTGCCTATATCAAGCGTATGGATTTTCCTAGCCAAGGTAATAGACTTGTGGATGCTAGGGTTAGGAAAATCTAGCCTATAGGACGAGCTTGAGCTAGATGGAATATGGCCAAGTGATCACAGTGCTCAATTGCTTGTAAAAGATTGCTCAAGAGTGCTTAGAAAGAATTCTCAAGTGTAGCAAGGTAAATTCTAGTGTCCTATAGCTTGTCCTATTTATAGGGATAGCCTAAGTATGCTTAAGGACCTTCTAGATAGTTTCTAGGGGGTTCCAAGTGCTCAATTAGCCGTTAGGAATAGATTGGTCGTTTTTACAACGGCTACTTGCTTTAACTCTGCAGATTCTGTCAGAGACCGTCTCGGTCGACAGATGGTCGACCGAGACACCTACTCGGTCGAGCTTTTCTCGACCGACAGGCTCTCTGAGTGCAACGTTCACTTCCAACTGCCAACTAACTCTTTTGCTAAGTCTAACGGCTACTTTAGGTCAATCTCGGTCGATAAGGTTGTCGACCGAGAGTGTCTCGGTCGAGGAGTGTGTCGACCGAGATTGACTCTGTTTCAATCTATCAATTAAGATACTAAGTGTGTGCATGAGTGTGCATAATGTGATCTTATTGGAAGGGATGACTTGTCTAACTATGGTGTGTAGCTAGGGAAGATCCAATGCTTGATTTACATGCAATCTAGGTACTTGTACATTATATAATTGTACAAGTTTTTACAATAGTGATTACATTGCATGAAAATAAAACTATAAACTTATGATCTCCCTAGTTGCTTCGTCATCTACCATAATCCTGCACACTCAAGTAGCTCGTTAGATAAATAAGAATGAAATGTTTGTCATAATCAAAACAAAGGGATTTTATAGATGTCCATTTAGCCAACAATCTCCCCCTTTTTGAAGATGACAAACATTTCCAAAATATGAATAAAGGAAATATAAAACATATAAATGCCATACCTTTAGATTGCCGTTTGGAACTTTTCCTCTTATTTATAAAATGTGTGCTTAGTATCCCCAGTGAATTATGGAACATGAAATCCAGTTCATTTGGGAATATAGCAACTTTCAATGTAAGCCAAGAGTATATTTATGAAACTCATTGATTGAGTTTGTCATAAGTATTATAGTTTTATATATCTCTCCCCCTTTGTCATCTCAAAAAGATAACCGTTTTATTTAAAAACTCCCCCTTCATTAGATATCCCATCAAAAATGAACGAAAAAGATGTCCATTGAATAGCCAAAATGGAAAGCAATGAGGTGTCTAGCTAAGAGGCAACAATTTGCAAATTACCAATTGAAACGCTCATATCAATATTGATACAAACCATAAAAGCATAAGTAGTTGTTTTTAAGAGCCGCAGATATCAAAGAAAACATCCTCTAACGGAGTGATAAGTAATTGCTTCCTAATGTTGTTGAATTGATCTAATGGAAGCGGTTTTGTAAAGATATCAGCTAATTGATTTTCTGTATCAACATGATGAAGGGAAACATGATTCTTTGAGATGTGATCCCTTAAGAAGTGATGACGGATTTCAATATGTTTGGCCCGGCTGTGTAGAATAGGATTGTGTGCTAAGTTTATGGCGCTTGTGTTGTCACAAAAAATAGGTGTAGATGAAAGATGAAAACCATAATCGCTTAAAACCTGTTGCATATAAAGCACCTGAGCACAGCAAGACCCAGCTGCCATATATTCAGCTTCGGTGGTAGATAGGGCAACCGTGTTTTGTTTCTTGCTAAACCAAGATACTAATGCTCTACCTAATAAGAAACATCCACCACTAGTACTTTTGCGATCAAGTCGACAACCGGCGTAATCTGCATCAGTATATGCTTTAAAATCCAATGATTGTCCTTTTGGATACCATAAACCAAAACAAGTAGTGCCGGCTAGATATCGAAGGATTCGTTTAACCGCAAGAAAATGAGAATGCATAGGCTGGGATTGAAATCGAGCACAAAGACCAACGGAAAACATAATGTCCGGTCGGGAAGCGGTTAAATATAGCAAACTACCAATCATGGCTCTATATAAGGAATCATCAATAGGTTCCCCATTTTCATCCTTATCAATTTTGATAGACGTAGCCATAGGAGTAGTAGCATGTTTGCATTGATCCATCCCAAAGCGTTTTAACAGTTCTTTAGTGTATTTTTCTTGGCTTATAAAAATTCCGGCAGGTGTTTGCTTAATTTGAAAACCAAGAAAGAATGTTAGTTCACCCATAAGGCTCATTTCAAATTCTTTTTGCATAATGTCACTAAATTGTGTGCATAATGATTCATTTGAGGCACCAAAAATAATGTCATCAACATATATTTGTACAACTAAGAAATCAGATGCATATGTTTTGAAAAATAGAGTAGAATCTGAATTTCCAATAGAGAAACCATTATCAAAAAGATATGTCTTGAGCCGTTCATACCAAGTCCTAGGGGCTTGTTTTAGACCATAAAGTGCCTTTTTAAGTTTATAAACATGATCGTCCTTTTCTGGGATTTCGAAGCCAGGTGGTTGAGCAACATAAACTTCTTCTTGTATGAAGCCGTTTAGAAATGCACTTTTGACATCCATTTGATATAACTGAATGTTTTTATGGGCAGCAATAGCTAATAACATCCTAATAGCTTCAAGTCGAGCTACGGGTGCATATGTTTCATCAAAGTCAATTCCCTCTTGTTGACTATATCCTTGTGCAACTAACCGTGCTTTATTCCGTATGACTTCTCCTGCCTCATTAAGTTTGTTCCTAAAAACCCATTTAGTGCCTATGATAGTTTTATCTTGTGGTTTAGGAACTAAATCCCATACATCATTTTTAGTGAATTGATTTAATTCCTCTTGCATGGCTATTATCCAGTAATCATCCTTAAGAGCTTCGGATATTTTCTTAGGTTCAATGATAGAGACAAAAGCCATGTTTGCAACATCTTGGAAAGAGGACCTAGTTTTGACTTTATCATTTGGATCTCCAATAATTAGCTCTTGGGGATGATCCTTGATCAGCCTAGGTGTAGGTTGTGGTTCGACCGGAGGATCGGATGTGGGAGTTTTCTCATTATCATTTGGAATGGTTATAGTTTCAAATTGATTTGTGAGATCAATGATATCTAAATTTGTAGATTTTGATTCCTCATGAAAAGAAACATGAATGGATTCCTCAACTTTTCTAGAGATAGTGTTATATACCCTAAACGCTTTGCTAGAAGTAGAATATCCCAAGAAAAATGCTTTTTGTGATTTAGAATCAAACTTGTCTTTATCATCCTTGGTGTTTAAAATATAACATGTAGAGCCAAAAGTATGAAAGTAGTCAACTCTAGGTTTCTTAGAGTGTATTATTTCATATGGAGTTTTCTTCAAGTGAGAGTGAACCGTGACTCTATTTAGCACATAACAAGCTGTGTTTACAGCTTCAGCCCAAAAGGTTTTAGGTGTGTTGTGTTCAAGCATCATTGTCCTAGCCATTTCTTGTAGAGATCTATTTTTCCGTTCCACAATACCATTTTGTTGTGGGGTACGTGGAGCAGAGAAATTGTGAGTATATCCCTGAGATGTACAAAAAGCTTCAAAAGTATGATTTTCAAATTCGCCACCGTGATCACTTCTAATGGTACATATTTTATGTTGTAAAAGATTTTCAATTTTAGAACAAAATTGCATAAAGACATGAATAGTGTCATCTTTTGTTGCAATAAAATGTACCCATGTAAATCTACTATAATCATCAACAATAACAAAACAGTATCGTTTACCACCAATAGATTGTGTTCTCATTGGTCCAAATAAATCCATATGAATTAATTCTAAGGATCTACTGGTACTAAGTACATGTTTTGATTTAAAAGATGTTTTGGTTTGCTTTCCCATTGTACAAGGTTCACAATTTGCAACTTGATCAAAAGACAAAACAGGTAATCCACGAACAAGATCATATTTTACTAACTTTTTAATAGCATGTGAACTAGCATGACCAAGCTTTTTATGCCATAGTTGTAAGGTGTTTTCATTTGCAAGTAAGCATTTACCTACTACTGATTTCATAGAGTTTGGTTTAAGGATATAAAGATTTCCAACTCTATTTCCTTCATAAACAACAGTTGTAGTATTTTCTATCAATAACTTGCAGCAGGTTTTGTTAAATAACACATCATAACCGCTATCACATAGTTGACTTACACTTATTAAGTTATGATGCAATCCATCAACTAGTAGAACATTTTTGATTTCAAGATTTGTGCCAACATTACCTATTCCAACGATTTTGCCTTTACCATTGTCTCCAAAAGTGACCGTCCCACTTTTCTTTTCTTCAAAAGTTGAAAATGCATCCTTGTTTCCGGTCATATGTTTGGAGCAACCACTGTCAACGACCCATTCCTGCATTAGAATATAGATTTTGGTACCCATGTGATGGTCCGATAAGGTTAGAAACTTTTTAATTTGCTGATGTGTAAAAAGTTCTGATACAGGAAGCCAGTCGGTCGACGATTGCTCGACCGATATAAATCTCGGTCGACAATTTATCGATCGAGGAGGTTACTGTATCACAATCAAAAAAGGAGCAGAAAATTTTTCGGTTGACCAGTGTTCGACCGAAATGAGTACTGGAAGATTTTCGATTTGTTAAAGATATCCAGTCGGTCGACCCTACTTCGACCGACCCAGAGCTCGGTCGACAGTACTTCGACCGACGAAGTTTCTGTTTTTGTACAGCAATGCAGAAAAATAATACCAATAAGCATAGCATCGTTTGTTGAGATAGGACAATATAAATTGCACAAATTAAGTATTTTGTCATATCTCAACTACATTCCATTCTTCTAAGTTTGAGGTCTTGGGGTCCAAACTAAGTTGGACTTCTTAGTCTTGTAGGGGCATGAAAAACAGTAATGACCAAGACGTAAACAGAAATGACAAGTAATAGAATCAACTTCGTTTCTTTTTCTAGTCATTGTGTTTTTGGGTACAAACATAGTTTGGGTCTTTTTGGTTTGGTTTCTCTTTGGAACATATCCCAAACCTTTTCTTCCATTGAAGGTAGTACCACTTCTTAATATTTTATCAAGAATATCTTTTCTTCTTAACTCATGAAGTTCTTGTTGCAACTGAGCAATGTTATTCATTTTCTTATGTATATCTTTTCTTGCCTGGTCTAAATCAGAAAGCAATGAATCCTTTTCTTTTACAATAATGTCATAGTCCGAATGATTGCACAAGATAGGTTGAGTTTGAAAAGCTTGTAGTTTAGCTAACAAATCAGTCTTTTCTTTTGATAGAAGATCAACATCAGTTTCCAAAGTAAGTAGCTTTCTAGTGCAATCATCTAAAGATGTTTTTAAAGATACATTTTCAAGTTCAATGTTATTCTTTTCGGAAGAAAGTTCATCTATTTTGGCAATGAGCTCATTGTTTGATTTTATAGTCCTTTTTAGTTTCTTCTTGGCATCAACATATTTATCATGAGTTTCTTGTAAGCTAGCTACTAACTCTTCTTTAGGAAGATCAACTAGGCTTACCTCTTGAGATTCTTCATCTTCTCTTGCCATTAGACATTCTATCTTGTCTTCTCCGCTTTCACTTTCACTCGTTTCATCCCATGCTGCTTTATAAGCTTTTTCTTTCTTCTTATGTGAGCTTTTCTTTCCCTTCTTAGCTTTGGGACATTCATTTTTGAAATGTCCTTTCTTTCCACACTCGAAGCACCTGGGAGTGGAGGAAGAACTAGAAATTTTATTAGATTTAAACCTTCTATATTTCTTACCATTGACGATCAATGCTTCTTCTCCTTCTTCTTCACTAGATTCCTCACTCTCTTGTGAGAGAGCTTTTGATGCTTTGAGAGCCACGTCTTTCTTTGGTCCACGGTGATGTTCATGTTCTCTTCTCTCTTCCTCTTCTAGGTCTGCCTCATGAGCTTCTAAGTTTCCGATGAGTTGTTCCATTTTGAGGCGAGTGAGGTCGTTTGCTTCTGCAATAGCTGTCACCTTTGGTTTGTACTTTGGAGGAAGAGATCGAAGTATTTTTGATACCTGATCTTCCTCAAGAACGGGTTTCCCTAAAGCATTCAAACCATTGACAATAGTAGAAAATTTTGAATACATTTCACTAATAGTTTCGTTTGGATCCATACGAAAATGTTCAAATTTCGTTTTAAGCAAACTAACTTTAGAGTTTTTAACTTGAACCGTACCCTCATATGTTATAGATAATCTATGCCAAATGTCATATGCGGTATCACAGTTTGATACTCTATTAAATTCACCTACTGAAATGGAACAATATAAAATGCTTACTGCCTTTGCATTCATTTGTGCCATTTTTACCGTATTAGCGTCCCATACTTCGAACTCGTCTTGTGGAAGTGTGTATGGTGTAGATACCATTCTCCAAAGATCCCAATTGATTCCTTGGAAGTAAAATTGCATTCTTCTCTTCCAGTATTGATAGTTTGTCCCGTCAAATGCTGGAGGTCGAGCAACGAACGTTCCTTCAATGTTGAGGTTGTTGAGCACTCCATCCCCCATCTTTTCTTCAAGACTTTGTTAGGGCTCCTTGAAGCCTGCTCTGATACCAATTGAAAACCTCTAGAGGGGGGGGTGAATAGAGTTTTATAATAATTTAAAACAATTTAAACTCAAACAACCAAAGTAAAAGATAAGAAGAGAGACACAGGTGTTTAGAGTGGTTCCACCTTAGCAAATACTAAGGAGTCAGTCCACTACCCGGTTGCTTACCCAACCGGGATTTTGAAAGTATTGAATTTTATTACCTTTTAAGGATGTTACATAAAATTACAACACTCTCTAAACACCCTTTGGACAGCCTTCACCTAGAAGTAATCTTGCCAACCTTGAAGCAGCCTTCCTTGGAGTAACTTCAAGCTCCCCCTTGAAGTAGCCTCCCTCCCGAAGTAGCTTCCCGTCAAGATAGCCTTCTGAAGTAGTCCAAAGTCCTCCTCTTCACACGAAGAGCTTCACCCTCTTCCTATATGCAGCCTCCTCCCTGGAGTAGCAACGAAGAGTACAAATATTACAAGGAACAAGAAAGAAAATAGGAAAGTACAACTTATCCTTTTAAGCTCAAGGCTTGAATTGCCTATATCAAGCGTATGGATTTTCCTAGCCAAGGTAATAGACTTGTGGATGCTAGGGTTAGGAAAATCTAGCCTATAGGACGAGCTTGAGCTAGATGGAATATGGCCAAGTGATCACAGTGCTCAATTGCTTGTAAAAGATTGCTCAAGAGTGCTTAGAAAGAATTCTCAAGTGTAGCAAGGTAAATTCTAGTGTCCTATAGCTTGTCCTATTTATAGGGATAGCCTAAGTATGCTTAAGGACCTTCTAGATAGTTTCTAGGGGGTTCCAAGTGCTCAATTAGCCGTTAGGAATAGATTGGTCGTTTTTACAACGGCTACTTGCTTTAACTCTGCAGATTCTGTCAGAGACCGTCTCGGTCGACAGATGGTCGACCGAGACACCTACTCGGTCGAGCTTTTCTCGACCGACAGGCTCTCTGAGTGCAACGTTCACTTCCAACTGCCAACTAACTCTTTTGCTAAGTCTAACGGCTACTTTAGGTCAATCTCGGTCGATAAGGTTGTCGACCGAGAGTGTCTCGGTCGAGGAGTGTGTCGACCGAGATTGACTCTGTTTCAATCTATCAATTAAGATACTAAGTGTGTGCATGAGTGTGCATAATGTGATCTTATTGGAAGGGATGACTTGTCTAACTATGGTGTGTAGCTAGGGAAGATCCAATGCTTGATTTACATGCAATCTAGGTACTTGTACATTATATAATTGTACAAGTTTTTACAATAGTGATTACATTACATGAAAATAAAACTATAAACTTATGATCTCCCTAGTTGCTTCGTCATCTACCATAATCCTGCACACTCAAGTAGCTCGTTAGATAAATAAGAATGAAATGTTTGTCATAATCAAAACAAAGGGATTTTATAGATGTCCATTTAGCCAACATGGTGTTCTACATCCCCATGATCTTCTATATAGGGTACAGGGAAACACTACTATTGGCACATACAACCGTTTTTACTCTAGAGCGTTTTGATCACATAACTCCTCCATAACTTGCTCTATTTCCTTGAATATACAAACAAAATTTACTCAATGATGTTAATGAGTTTTCCATACGTTCCCACGAAATCCTTATTGCATGGGATTCTTATGGATGCCACCTCCATTGCTAATTAACAAATTTGATTTTCAATACTACATATCTAAACCACTTTGTTTTGTTATATCCTTTTTTGCATGGTCCATTAAGGCCATGTTGTGACTCACAAGTCTTCCCAACATGCCTTCAATCATATCTATTTTTTGGACCTCTATGCTTTTGATATTTCTAGCACAACTACATGAACTCCTCTTTACCTCGAGATGAGGTTTTAGATTTCAAATCAAGCCTCTTTTTGAGTTTGTCCATTTGCTCTTGAGTTCTACGAATTTCCTTGATTCCATAGCATTTTTTATTGTTATTAGTGATTCTCTCTTCCCCCCCCCCCATGATTTATTCTTGGGCACATTATTCAAAATTTCATGACATCATGTATCCTTATTGTTTAGGAAAAAAACATGCTCCTTTGCTATGAATACTAGTCCTAGCTCCTTTGTATAGTCCATAATAGAATGTCTTCACCTACCCATAAAGATCTCCGATTATGAGGGACCTTTTTGAGCATATTTTGAAATATCTCCCATGCTTCTAAATATGAATCCTATGCATGTTTATTGAAGTTAAAATTTTTTCCCATCATTTCATTCATCTACTGTGGCAGGAAATATTTCTTGAAGAACACACATATAATCTCTTCCCATATTTTTATGGATTTTGGAGGTAGACAAAGGAATCACACCTTGTATTTTTATAATAATGAACTTGAGAAAAACTTTTGATATATCATCATGGTTGAAACCATGTCCATATTCAGCATGTTGCATCTTTTCACAAAACTAATTATGTTTTCCATTGGATACTCCATGTTGTGGCTATGAAATGACTATGATTTGACTAATACCACCAGTTCAAGATCTATCTTGTACATATCCACATTAACTACTTGACATTTGATTGGACCTAATTGAGTTGTGGATAAAGATGCCTATATCTTCTCCTAGCCCTTCTATTCCTTAAGTCCTTCCTCAACATGATCTCTATTTCTTGGGTTAATGTCCATTGCTCATTCTTGAGCTAGATGTGGTGTTGGATTTTCACTGAGCTTCTTAGCTGAGGCTCCAAACTCTCGTGACTTGCAAAAAATCGCTTCCTGATCCACACATGTTGGAGTACATTCTTCATAATTCATAGTTCAAGTGTGAATCATGCACTAGTACTTCAGAATGTGAATTGGCAATGTGAGATATTGAGTACTAATGATCTTACAAAAGAGAAAAATTCAATTATGTTCTTGTTCAAAGGAAATATTGAAAATAAATTAAAGAAAAAGGAATGGTCTAGAGTGGACAGTCACAACACTCTTAGTGCTAGTGTTACCGTTCCCTGGCAACAACGACAAAAACTTGACACGCTAGAATCTTGGATGTAAAATGAAAGTGCACATTTCATGAACACATGTCTGTGAGGCCCAAGTGTTGAACTCAGGGAAACATTTGCAAAGAATACTACTAACTGTAATATAATTTGCTAAGACTGGAAAATAATGGTTGAGTGGTTGTTTTAAAGTAATAGAAAATAATTAAAAATTAAATTACTATGATCAGGAATGGATGGACTCCTCAGGACTGTGGTTTCACCATGACATGGATTACATTCAAATTCCATTTCATTAATAATTATTCACCTTCAACTTTACACGAAAGACCTATATCAAGTATTAACAACTTCTAGAGCATAAATACTCTACCTAGACTAAAAAAAAACCACTTGTGCATTATTGATATCTCTAGGTTGTTCTACCACATCCGTAGGCCCTCTCCTAAAGAACAATACAAGATGCCTAAATCAATAATTTTTCCAACCCCTAATCCCTCTCCTAAAGTAATTAGTGGTCTACAATATTGATTATGGTGATCAAGCATAAACAATTTGGTAAGAGATCATAGATTCACTTCTATAATGAAAAAATAGATTATTAAATCATGAAACTTGAATATAAAGCAATACCAAGATATTCCCAGGTTGTATGAAATATAGTGTTTAGTTCCACATGATTTCTATCACCATAAAAAGTTAGGTATAGGAAGACGGAGAAAATAGGCCAAAAATTAGAAGACGCGTTGTAGAAACCCTAGGGAATTCGTCTCGGAAATCCCCTCTGAGAGACACCTTGGTATACATTTTTTTGGTAGTAAATCTTGCCTATTGATGTGCCCAAAGCTTCCAGTCAATGACTATCTCCTTCATATCCTCGTCTCCCAACTTCTTACTCTATTGCAACATAATAGAACATGATCCCTCCTTTTGGCTGCATGAAATCATGCAATTTTCTTAGTATGGCTATCTAGGGTTAATAACCCTATATAAAAATGCAACAAATACAGAGGTAATTAAATCCTGGAATTTGTATAATATGTCAATAACATTATATATAACCTTATGTGGAACTAATACATCAATTTTACACACAAAACACATGTTACACAAAAGTGACTCTTAATACATGGTTTATAACCCTAACATGATTAATGAATTTAACTTAAGGTTTATTTATGCACAAATTCTATGAAATAAAATGTTCCCATAATTTAAAATAACTTGGAATACAATGTGATTCATTTAAATCCAAGTTGAAAAGAAAATAAATATTGGATATATAATAGTCACTATGAAAAACCCTAAAAGAATACATGACTAGGGATGACAATGAGAATCTAATGCAAGTCATATGTGATCTTGTCCTAATCAGGGGTGACCAAGATTAGAGTGGTCTCGTGAATGTGATGATTAATTTATCTTATTTAAGGTATGATTTACCTCTTACTTGGCCTACTACACAGTATGCTTGTATTGTATGTGTACAAAACACTTGGCATATGATATTGGTTGAAATAATTGTTCTCATTTGTTAACTTGCTTGATTATCTGTTAATTTAGTTTTGAACACATGAAACATAAGATAATTGGTTCATTGTATGATAGCATTAAACCTCTTTGATAAAATATTGCATTGACTAAAGTACTAAATCTCTATGGAAGAATATCACATGTGAGCATTGAATTTCTTTGGTAGAATAATGCATTTATGAAAGTACTAAATCTCTTTGGTAGAATAGTACATATAAGCACTAAATCTCTTTGGTTGAATAGTGTTTTTGGTTGATCAACTTTACATATTATGGAAAGTCATGATAAAATATTTGTTCTTTTCTATAATTAAAGTCATTTGTCCATATATGTTTTTCTCATACATATTACTGCCATGTTCGAGTTTTACCTTTATTACCAAGTCATAGAATGAAAGAGTTATATAAAATCATGTTGTGTACACAGCATAATATACTTTAGTATATTGTTCTGATGTGTACCACTTGTACTCTCTTTTCTAGGAGATGTTTATGTAAGATCTTGAAGACCTTAATAGTTGAGTGTTGTGAGTCCAATAGATGAAAAGGTGAACCAATTGTCTAAACATCTTGATGTAGAATGTAGTATGTGCATATGTAGAAGTTGTTTGTTCAATATTTAATCTCAAATGTTATAACAATTCATTTTGTAATTATATGTTGAGTGGTGAGATTTATGTATGGTTTTTTCTTGTTCATGTGAATGTACTGCAATCTTTTCCTCTTGACACCATTGATTTTCTTATTCTTGGCCTAGTGTGTGAGTTTGATTTGAGATCCTCACTAAGGTTAGGGTTTCAATTTGGATGTCACCGCATGGTCAAAGCATTGAAAATTTGGGGATGTCACTGGTGGTATCATAGCATGAATAGTAGAAAAGCCTTGCATTTGCTCAATATTCAAGTGAAACTTAAATCAAACCCTAAACTTGTAAATCTTTAGGGTTAGATTAGTTGTCTTTTAGAGACTAGATCTGACATGTCCTCTAGGTTAGAACCTAGATGTCTATGAACTAGGTCTAGACTGGTTCTTATTGTATAGTAGGTCTTGAGGTATCATTCTTTCCTCATAATGTGGCAGTATGGCATGTTGCATCATTTGGAGATCATGTGCATCATAGGAAGATAAATCCTTGACATATGATGCATCTATGTTTTGGGTGGCTACACTAGACTACAACATGTTCTCATACTTTTCACTAGTGGCATGGGACTAGACACTCTACCATGTGTGGGACACTCGATCTGTTTATTTGGTCTTGATTTCAATTGGATCGAGACTCGACAGTTTTTTGTGACGCTTATTTTATCTAAAAAATCGATAATGTTCTATTATATGTGTAAGTAAATAAAAAAAGTATCTCTACACATGTGTGAGTAGGACGTAGTCAAGTAACCTAAGTGAAAGTGAATGACTTCATCTATAATAAAGAGTCATTCAAGATTAGATGTCAAAATCCTTGATAAAATATATGATAGATGGAAGATATGAAATATGTTTAGATCATATCATCTAAGCTCTATATAATGAAATGAGGTGGTTTGTCATAGTCTAAGATGGGTATGAGAATTTTGAGTTCAAAATTGAGGATTTGGAAAAAGACATGATGATGTAAGTACATGCTCTTTCCATATGTTAACATAAGATATGTTGAGATACATATGTGAATCAACATGATCCTCAGGCTCTTTTACAAAGGAGAACCTCTAGTGTTGGGACCGCATGTACGGTAAACTCTAGAGAGAGAGAGATATCCACATGGAGAAGGTGAGAGAACACAACCTCCAAGATTTGAGAACTATGACTTAGATGTGTTATGATATGTCCTAAACTAGACTACTCTCGATTGAATGAGTTGAGTCACTTTGTCAAGGTTTGTTAAACCTTAGATGTCCTTAAGAAGACCAAACCCTAGACTTGAGAGAGGATTATTTATAAATTTGTATATGAATACAAGAACCTACCATTTCGGTGAGGGAGAGAGTCCTAAGAGCATGGAAAAGGCAACTATGATAGTTTTTGTAAATATTTAATCTCAGGTTGGTTGTTCTTTATAGGAATCTAGATGTATTGAAGAGAGTGTTGGGCAAGAATATTTCATGGGTAGAGATATATGAAGAGAATTTCATATCATGTTTTGACTTGGTTTGTGCTTGAGTGACTATATTTTCTTAATATTTCTACCAGTATCATCTAGGTAGACCTGAGAACCCAAGGCCAAACAGGGAGGATAAAGTTATCTCTTTTGATACTCATAGATTTGAGTGTGCTTAGAAAGACTAAGCATGACGATGCCCTCATGGTATGGGTTAGGATAGCCTTAGTTTGACTAGATAAGGTTTACATATATGTTTGAGAAGACACTTACATAAGTTTGTTTTAAACAACAATGATATAATGTGTATAGGAATACAAGCTAATTTTTAGATATGATATATGGGAAGGACATGATGGAAAATCTAGTAAGGTTTGATATCTCACTATTTGTATATGGCTAACTATCTATTTGAATAAACATCACATTATAAGTTTGATGAAATAAGTGATGAACTCACTAATAAAGTTTGTAGTCTAATATTGAATATGAATGAGTCATATTAGTCATATACATTAAATGAGTTGTTAATGTTAGTGTTTGAAAAAGATGTTGAATATCATTTATGGTTAGCTCAATAGAATGCTGAAGAGACCTTGACATGATCAATATAGTTAAAGTTGTTTAATTATAATGAACCCCTTCATAAAATGTACAAACTAATGTTTGAATTTGGATGCTTGGGAGAAATGGGTATGAAATTCGTAAGTGAATGGCATGATATAACCTATGCTTCTAAACCCTGTTTTTAATCTAATGAGATGATATTTCACCCTAAATACTCTCACAAATTCTCCTAGGAATGCTACATAAATGTTTTAGAAATCTTTTTTGTGGAAATGATTCACCAATAGTGTGTCCTAGATGTGATGGATGATATTTTGTAACAAGAGGATCATTTAATTTGGAGGACAAAATTTCTTTTAAGCTCTATATGATGTACTAGAAAGATTTCAACTTTCAATGACAAAATTTCCATTAAGGTGTGTAGATGTTATGGAATGAACTTTTGGAGTATTTAGATATCTATTGAGATAAGATGATTCATATGCTTGAGTCATATTAAGAGTTCAAGTGTTTTACTAATATGGATGTTAATTTATTTTGATATCATGATTATGATCTTGAAGTTTATTCCTTTCTAAGGTATATGAATGACAAGTCAAACAATTTATTTATGGCACCAAAATTGGATGGGATGTTGCCTTGATAGTACTAAATCTATTGCTATAATTTCCTGATGTTCAATTAATCTTAGAAGAAGTGATTTAAGTTTGAATTTGACAAATAATGTGTTCCATTGATGATCTATAAAATAAGTTAAAAACTCAAGGAATATGACACATCTTAGGTCTTGATTTGGGTTAGTGTAGCTAACTTCTGGCCCTAGATCCATAATCTAGTGGTCATCATCCCGGAGGGGGAAGAGGCCGCGGATCAGTTTCAATAGACATCGGGTTTTATTCCTTGCAGAAAATCTGGTGGTTGTCAATTATTCTTTGAGCATTTAGTGAGAATGCCAGTTTGGTGTTTCCTTCCATGATGCCATGTCTGGCATGGGCATGGGGCGATGGGATTTGGACTTGCCTCCTCATTGCAGACTATTTGACTCATTGGGCTGGAAAATGACCAACATAAGAGAGAGAGAGAGAGTAAGCACCCACTGCTCTACCCCATCTCCATCACTATTCACTTAAGAAATAAGAAAGAAGGGAAAACTAGTATAGATGATAATGGAGTTAGAGAGGAGAACAAAGGGAGACAACATAGATCAAAGGAAGAACTGATTCTGAGGGAGTTTAATACATAAATTTGAGTGCTTTCCTGTAGAGTTGTCCATGGCTGATGACCTTCAATTTTTCGAGGAAGACGATGGATTCTGGGGGGTTCTGGGAAAGGTCTTTCGCCACGTTTTAGATCTATGGTGAGGCACCTATGCATAATGAAAGCTTTCAGATGCTTCAGCTATGCACGCAGGTGAGCAAGGTGTTTTTCCCCATTTTTTCTACCACAACAACATCCTTGGTGGCAAGATGCCCCATCCAGCTAGTAGGAGCCACCATCGGTGAGCCAGTGTACCGACATCATAGTTTTTGAGCTAACAAAGTCAGATTTGGTGTCTTATAATGGCGCAGAGGGTTGAGGAGCACGCAATTCCATGTCATCCTTCATGCATGTCGTGGCGCTCTTAGCTTGTAATGAAATAGAGAACTGTTCATCTGTCTTGCATGAGAATGTTAGAGGGAGAGGGGGCAGGCCCAGTGCAGTTTGCTTATTGGACGGTTAAAGGTTCTTGCTAGTCAGATTATCCTAAAGTTCATAACATACTAAGAAATCCAGTGCATACCTTGTATCTTGAATAAATCACAATAAATAGTCCCATTACAGAAAAATGCAAATAAGTTATCAAAATTTTTAGAAAAATGTACTGAACATGATGGAGACATCTAATTAGTGTTTTGAAGTTATAATCAAAGGAATAACATGCAATAATTTTGATGTTAAAATCATATGTAATAAATGTTAGACAATGATCCAAAATCATGAAACTACACCAGTAACTCCCAAATGTATGTATAATCCATATTATGTCAGATATGATGATGTTTGAATGTGAAATATTTTAATTTTATGAGTATAACTATCTAGGTCTAATAAACCTCAATCAAAATGTAGCAAATATATATATTTTCAATAAATCTTGGATTTGCAGAATATTTTAGTAACCATATATATATAACCTTTTTTATAGAAATTCGATTACTGTATTAAAACTGAATTTGATATAATCTTCTCTTCAGTAGTGAATAGGAAATTACATGTAATCGAAATCTCATAGCTATCCCCCAAACCTATTTTTTCCAGGTTATGAGCTGTCCCACTCCCTTCCCGTAGAATATGGGTCATGGAAATAGATCTAAAATTATGGGACATATACTTGATTCCTTTGAAGAGAAGCATTATTGGGCTGAACCCTTGTGAGCCCATCTGAACTCTAGTGCACACATTGGATGTGTGTGATTCCATCTCGATGCATATCAGCTATGAATGGACTCCATAGGCTTATACAAGTCTTAACTCCCATCAAAACAAAAAACTCCTCATGATTTCTAATAAATACTGCCAATCTAATTTTCTTATATGTAGTGTAGGCAACATCAACATTTATTTTTGATTGATCTTTATGGGGTGGATTCCATTTGCATTTTCTTCTCTCCTGGATTGTGCCTTTCTTTTGGATGTTCCTCTGTCGACCATGAAGCTTTTGGCCCAGTGAAGAATACCATGATATACTATCTCAGGAAGCACTACCTTCTGCGTGAAGTGTGTGTCATTACGACACATCCAGAAAGAAAGGCAAGTAGTAGCATATTCATTTATCAACTGAGTATCAAGGTTTGCAAAGGACCAACACGTTAAAGCAACAAAGTAAGTGAGGGGTTAGTCCCTTAATAGTTGAGAAAGGGGGGAATGAGTCCATATCGTCCAGGCATATGATCATTGGAGAAGACACTGTAGGGTTGATTTAGGTTCCATATTGCAGATCTCATAGAGAGGGGTAGCCCCTACATGCCTAGCATGAAGGTTCAATTTTGTTGGGAGGTTGTTTGAGCAGCACTACCAAATGACGTGCTTTAGATTTGGATGCATTTCTGACTTATATATTCACCCCCAAATTTTCTCCCCCAAAAGACTTTGAGAGTTACTTCCATTACCGGGGTGACCATTATAGCCTAACTGATAGAAGACTTGATTGTAAAAGTTACCGGGGTGACCATTATTATGAGCCTACCTATATCCCTCCTACTAGAAGCAAAATTGTACTGGTATCTGTATATATAACCTTATATGGAAGTAATACAACAATTTTGCACACCAAATGCATGGTATATAAAGATGAGCCTTAATAGATGATTTTTAACCCTAATAAGATTAATGAGTGTAGCCTCAGAATAATTTGTTCAGAAAATTATATGAAACAAAATATTCATATAAGTTATGCTAATATGGAATACAGTATCAGTAACATAAATCCAAGTTGAAAAAATAAATAATGATGGAAATATCATTATGATGAAGAAAAACCCTAAAATAAGTCACCCCTAGGGTTGACTAGGAGAATCCCATGCAAGTCATATGTGGTCTTCTCTTAATCAAGGGGTGACCAAGATTAGAATGGACTCATGAATGTGATGATTAGGTTATTTGGTTAATGTTACACTTTACCTCTTACTTGGCCTACTACATAGTATGGTAGTATTATACGTGTACAAAACACTTGGAAATTGATATTTGTTGAAATAATTGTTCTTGTTTGTTACCTTGCTTGATTATATGTATCTATAGTTTTGAATGCATGAAACATAATATATCTGATCCATAATATGATAGCACTAAATATCTTTGGTAGAATAGTGAATTGACAAAATTACTAAATATATTTGACACAATAGTGCATTTGAGCGCTAAATCTCTTTGGTAGAATAGTATATTTATGAAAGTAATAAATGTCTTTGGAATGATAATACATGTGGGCACTAAATCTCTTTGGTAGAATAATGCATTTGGTTGGTCAACTTTAAATATAATAGAAAGTCATGATAAAATATGTTTATGTTTATAATTAAATATGTTCAGTCCATATATATTTTTCTCATACATATTAATTCTAAGTTCTACTTTTACCTTATTGCTAAGGCATAGTATGAAATGTAGGGAAATACAACATCGAATAGGCAACGTAAACTAAAAATTCACTGACATATTTCCCATTAACCAGTGGATAGCGTCAATAACTATGCAATGGAAAGGATAGTTTCACAAAGATATACCTAGTACTGGAGTAACTTAAAGATAGTCCTTATTGATGTAGATGTGCACCCTGTCTTGCACAAAATTTATGCAACTCATGGTTACATTGCAACTCATTTGCTTCTCCTCTACAGACAGGAGAGTCAAACATCATCATTTTTAGTAGCTCCTCTCCTCATGGACTACAGGCTGACATCGTCCTCCTTAGTAACAGGAAAGGGCCACTTCACCTCTAGAGAAGTCAATATAGATCAACTAGAACTCATGTCATCCTAGAATAGATAGGAAGGAGTTGTCCCTCCCATTGGTGTACTAGTCACTGACCTGCTGTCCCACAACAATGATCCTCAGTTGTTCAATCCCTTACTATCCCTCCCTAGTCGGGTAGGACTTGCTTGGGCTCTCTTGGTTACCACAACTAGAGTGGAGAATAGTTGTCAGAGAAACTGATTCTCAATTTTCTATGTTGTGTTTTGAGAAGCCCACAGTAACCCTCTATTTATAGGTGGGGTTAGGGCTAGGGTTCCTTGTCTACGATGGAGTGGAAAGGATAGGAAGTTCTCAATTTTTGGCAACAATTCTAGAAACTTCGTAGCCTACGACAGTTGAAATGATGGTCTGGCAATCCATACTATCATATGGCATGAGAGACAATTTTCTCACATTGTGAGATGGTGGTTTTGTAGTTTCCCAATTTTGTACACATGTCGGAAATTTTATTTCAATTAATACATAACATGACGTCAGCACCAATCCTTGATGCATTGCATCCCCAAAACAGATGTTTGGTGCATGTGATACGGGACCCTCGCACAACCTGAGACGATCGTATTGCACAGATGATACAGGTGTCTAGTAGGATGGGTCAGGATGAATTCCAGTCAATGTACAATGTAATCAACCTGGCACTCTGAATGACTATCTCAACATTTGAACTTATTGTTTGGCATCTCAGATGATTTTTTGTGTGAATTGAATACCTAAATGCTTTAGTTATCAATACAATCATTATTCAAGATTTAAATTCTCTTCTAGATGAGTTCCTATGTATGTGACCCTATAGGTCCCATATTACGTTGGTAGTGAATGTATATAACAACTTATGACATCACAAACAATGAGCGATGTCTAGTCACACATCATTACCACCCAAGTAAATGGAATGTTGGAGAACAACTTCAGCCTACAATGTGTGTATGGTTTTACAATGTTTTTATAGTTCCTTTTTCATTGATATCTAAATTGAACTCGAGGCATCTGTCATCCTCTTCAACATTCAACCTATATTTCTTGCTATAGGAGACTGTACAAGATATGTGTCAGCTCAATATCATATATTGAATCACATCTACATGGCCATGTATTTCTCAATCTCACTAACTCAAGAAGCCTTGGATATCATACTCCCATAGGAGGGACACGCACCATCTCTATCATTCATAGTCAGTCCCCAAGTGTCATAGTCACCCAATCAACACCTTTATAACAACCCATGTTTCAGGACTACATTTGATGATGTCAAAGAGTATCAAACGACATGTGATGAGTGCAATAATTTCATGTCTAAGATCCACAAACACCACCATCACTATAAGACATGATTCTAACTTACCTAGTTAAGGTTTCCATGTATCACCCTTGTGGTGGATCTGTTTGATACACTATTCTCTAATGTGTATCCGTAAAATTGGTTTGATATCACCATATCATGACTAATGGGGTTCTATCATCAACCAACTCATACTATGATCTTATGTGTTATTTCTATGAAGTTACCTTCCACAATAACAATCGATCAGGGACATAACAAGAATGCATATACTCTTAACATCCATATGATCTCATTGTATAGGTCCTCAACCTGAAGTTTATGTTATTTCATTATCTCAAAATATAATAACGAAAATAAATTGGAAGTTTGACTTTATTATTGATCGAATAATTTACATGTTATGCCATGAAAATCATCATATGATTGTCTCTCTGGGCATACATACCAACATGAAAGATTTTTATAAAATAACATAGCGTACTCAGCACAATATATATGGTATATTTTTCTGATGTGTAACACATGTAATCTCTTGTTTAGGTGATGTGGACATATGATCTTGAAGACATTGATAGTCGAGAGGTGTGGCGGACAGATGTGCAGTTGGACCTATAGTCTAAAGACCATGATGTAGAATGTAGTATGTGCATATGTAGAAGTTTACTATTGAATATGTATTTTTAAATGTTGTAACAATTCATTTTGTAATTATGTGTTGAATGGTGAGTTTTAAGTATTCTTTGTTCTTGTTCATGTGCATGTACTACTATTGTTTCCTTATGACTCCCTTATTTTTCTACTTCTTGGCCTAGTGTATGAGTTTAATTTTAGATCTTCACTGAGGTGAGGGTTTAAATTGGATGTCACATGCATGGTCAAGGCCTTGAAATTTGGGGACATCACAACAAATGTCATAACAATATTAGAATCAACAAATTTATTCTATCCCTTTGTGCCTCATTTATATTTTGTTTTATTGCATTGATGATTCTTGGCCTCTAAATGTCAGTGGATCATAATATTTTCATAAAATGTAACTCTTCAAATGTGTAGTATAATACACTATCCTCCCATATGCAAGAATTACTAAATAATTATTAGCAATGAAAGCAACATACACACATTTATAGGTATGTTATCCTTGTCTTTGGGTGCATATCATTGTTTAGAGATGCATGTTTACATAGAATAGAAACATAAAATGTGCAACTTTCAACAGAGAGATGCATTTGCACCATATTAAACGTCTATGTAGACCCTTGTATCTTTGTGATATCCAACAACTATCTTGTTGTCATTTGGGTTGTATAAGTAGTATTTCATTGTGTCTTTGGGATATCCAACAAATTAACATTTATCAGACTTATGGTGAAACTTTTTAGAATATATTTTCCTAACATAAGCTTCATATCTCCAAATCTTCATAAAAGACACATTTGGATGTTTCCCATGCCATATCTCATATGGTGTCTTTTGAATTGACTTAGATGGTACTTAGTTAAGTGTAAACACGGCGGTTTCAAGAGCATACCCCCATAAGGAAGTTGGAAGACCAGTAAAACTTTTCATTAATCGCACCATATCTAGTAATGTGTGATTCCTTTTTTTGGCACACCATTATACTATGGTGTTCTAGGCGGATTCCATGGTGATACAGTACGACAGACTTTCAAAAGGTCCTCAAACTCTTGGCTTAAGTATTATCTACCTTGATTAGATCAAAGTGCCTTAAAACTTCTGCCATGTTGGTTCTATACTTAATTCATAAACTCTGTGAACTTTTCAAGATTTTCTCACTTAACTTAGATCAAGTAAACATAACCATACCTACTGAAATCATCAGTGAAAATAATGAAGTATTGATAACCACCTCTGGCATTTGTTCTAAAAGGTCAATGCCTATCAATATGTATGAGTTCTAATAGATCACTTGCCCTCTCACTATTTCCAATGAAGGGAGTCTTGATCATCTTACCCAACAAACAAGATTCACATGTCTCTATTGATTCAAAATTAAAAGTGTCCAGATAACCATCTTTATGGAGTCTAGATATGTGATTCCCATTTATGTGCCCTAGACATTAATGACAAAGGTATGTTTGTTTGAGTTGTGGAATTTTTGTCTTTTGGTATTTATGTTATATATGCTTGTCTCTAGATTTATGAAGTATAGACCATAAGACATTGGGGGCACTGCCATAAAAGGTCCCATCTTTAGTAATCGAACATCTTCCATTCTTTATAAAGAATTTGAATACGCTCTTATCCAAATAACAAACATATTTGATGTTCCTATTAATGGTAGGTACATAATAATAATTGTCTAACTCTAATACTAATCCACTTGGCAGTGATAACTCATACGTTCCAACTGTGTTGGCCAAAAATATTGTGCCATTTGAAACTCACAGTTCTACCTCACTTTTCTATAAAGGTCTACTTCTTTTCAGATCCTTCAAATTTGTACAAATGTGTGGTCCACATCTGGTATCTAGTACCCATGATGAGGAAGTAGTAAAGTTAACCTCAATAATGTATATACTAGAAGTAGATATCTCAATCCCTTGCTTCATCTTCTTAGGTTCCCTTTACCTTCTCCTTATTTTGAGTTCATAATACTTGGACTTAAGATTAGTCACAAAAGTCTCCTATGCTTTGACTTTATCCTTGGACTCAAATTTGGTGATATCATCACATATTTGTCCATTTTCATTTGTGCTTCAACACTTATCAAAATGTCAAGAAATAGTGATAGCAGTCTAGCCATGTTACTCAAGTGATAACATTGAACAAACTGGCTATATGATTCAGGAACGATTGTGAAATCATATTCGTGGTCAACTCTTGACCTAAAGGAAATCCCAATCTTTCTAGTGTAGGGAAATTGGGAGTAGATATAGGCAGTGGAAAAAAAATTATTAACACATATCTCAGAAACTAGTAGAATCTCATCAACAACAATGTATCTAGGAAGGAAGGGTTGCAAGGTTATACCTGGTCCTGGAGCAAGTCTAAAAACATCACCCTACAATTACAATCTTTGACGGTGTCTGTGCAGCTCGTGGTCTTCACCACAAACAACAGACTCCAACATCTCCTACAATGTCTCCTATGGACTCGCCATGGATTGTAGACTGACATTGTCCTCATAGCAGTATCCAAAGGACTCCTATCTCTAGAATACTCCATATGAACCACTGGGAACTCCACGTTGTGCTACCAGAGCCAGCGAGATGGAGTTGTCCCCTTCTTTCAACATACTAGTCACTGACATGCTCTCCCACAACAACTGATCTCAGTTGCTACTCCCTCACTATGTCTCCCTAGTTGGGTAGGACTTGCTTGGTCTCTTGTGGTTACCACAACTAGAGAGGATAAAAATTGTCAGGGCCACTGATCCCAATTCTTTTTGTTGGAAAGCCCCCAAAACCCCTCTATTTATGGTAGAGGGTAGGGTCAGGGTTCCTAGTTGATGTGTTAGTAGAAGGGTATGGAAACGTGCATGTTCTGGAATCTGTGGACCATGACGATTGTCTTGCACTAGGAAACAGTCATCTAGTGTGTGAGATAGTAATTTTATAGGCAAAATGATCATCGCGTGCTTTCGTAGTTTCCTATTTTCTCATAGAATTGGCAATTTTGCTTCTAATCAATGTTAACCATCAATTTTTCTTACACAACAAGTATTGTGCAATCCAAACAAATTTGGGAAAGTATCTATAACCTTCTCCGATCTTATTGAGCTATCTTATAGATGAGAGACACTCGTCTCGCTCACCTACGAGGTCGTCTAGTGAGTTGAGCCAGTCGGTTCATCTATATGAACTGGTCAGTTCACCTCAATTTGGGAAACCAACTTCGTTCCTACCAGCCTGACAAATAAGACGCCCATCTCAACACTTGAGATAGCCATTTGGCACCCTAGAAACCCATATCAACACTTGAGATGGTCGTTTGGAAGTGTAGTCAGCTGTTGGTGCATGAATTGAATACTTAAACACCTTAATAATCAATCCGATAAATTTGACACTTCAATCACTCAGACCTACATTTGAACTTGATGATTCTGAGTCTAGTTAGTTGATCTATTATTTAATTGACTACCTAAATATATTTAGCATTCAATATAAACATCATTCCTGAATATACTCCTTTAATCCAAGTGTATCCTATGTGTGTGACCCTATAGGTTCAGAATTACATTGGCAGTGAATGTCCATAACAATTTATCGCATCACAAGCAAAGAGTGGTGCCTAGTCGCAGATCATTGCTACCGAAGTATTTTGGAAAGTTGGAGAACAACTTCAACCTATAATCCGTGAATAGTGTTACCATGATTGTATAGTTCAGTGTCTCTGATATCCACATTGGACTTGAGGAATGGAATCATCATCATCTAAACATTCAATTCATGTTCCTTGAACTAGAGTAGACTATATGAGATGCATGTGAGCTCACATATGATATATTGAATCACATGGGTATGGTCATACATTCTTAGTCTCACTTATCAAGGGGCCCTAGATATCAATCTCCAGTTGGAGGGAGAAATTCCATATTTATCACTCACAGACTATCCCCATGTGTCAAAGTCATCCAATTATCACCGTTATAGCAACCCATGTTTTGGGACTGCATTTGATGATGTCAAAGTGAACCCAACAACATGTGATGAGTGTAGTGATTTTAGGTCTAAGAACCACAATCACCACCATCACTATGAGAGATGATTTTGACTACCATAACATAGTTTCCATGTATTAGTCTCATGGTGGGCTTGTCTGATAATACATTGTTCACTAACATGTATCTGTGTGCATGACTTGATATCACATATCATGACTAATGAGACTATATCACCAGTCAACACACACTCTAGTCTTAGCTATTATTGTTGTCTAGTTTGTTTCCACACTAATAACTGTCTAGGGACATAACAAGAATGTATGAACTCTTATCATTCGTGTGATCTCATCCTCCAAGTCACGTACTTGTATACATATGACATCGAGTATCATTATTCTCTAGACATCTACTTACGTTTGTGTCATCATATCAAGGTTGGGACAAACATAATAGATGGAATTACCTTTATGATTTATCAAATAAAGTATCTGATGTCTTACTCAAATCATCATATGATTACCTCTCTGGGCATGCATACCAACATCTAGATGCTTCATATGCCCAATCATATTGAGCACATGAGGCTCTACTAGTTCTCCCTCTGTCATTTTGCACTCAAACAACGACTTAGAGACATTATACCTTTTATGATTATGTTGTTGTTTATGCAACTCATAGTTCATACAACCCAACATAAGGTTTTTGATGTTCACAACATCATTGGAAAGCTTCAAAGAATCATCCATGTCAGTCTTAGTAAAATTTTGAGTGGATATTGGAAATGATGTTTCAGGAACATGCAAAACACTTCTCGAAGTCATGAACTAGTTATGGCAATAAATCTCGTTCAATTCATATGATTGCGATGGTTGAGTGTTTTCCATTTGATTCTAAAAGAGAAAATATGCATTTGTCACAAACTATTTTTGGTTTGATTTGATTTGTAAAGTAGATATTAATTAGATCTTTAATTAACTATCTCTCCAACTATTTTATTCAAATTGATAGCCCTCAATATCAATTCAGAATAATGCAGCGTACAATTTTCTAGTGGGACAAGATCTAAATTTCATCAAAATCATGAGCCAGCTAGGGCTATCACCCACAACTTGATTCTATCAGGTAGGAAACTTTTTCCAATTGCATCACATGAATTCTTGATAGATGATATGCACAACTCTTTGTCATTGATCATCTATATGCTTCTACATGCTTAATCCAATTAAGATCACCTATTTAAGCCTTAGCCATAAATCAACATGTTCGACTATGCACCCTTCTAGGGAAGACCCACATATCTATCATCACACTTCTGTGAGATAGACGACACACACTAGGGCATTCCCACACTTAGTCGATCAAGCTTTTCATGTGTTCTTCATATGGAAAGCATCTAAGACTCAATATTTTAATTTAGGGATTTTGTATAAATACATATACATTAACCAATCACCACAAATATATAGTATGTATCTCATACATGATAAAAACTGCAATGAAAAAACAAAAAGCGATGGTTGTGGCCAGCCTAATGTAATTCCTTAGAGACACAAGGAATTACCATAATCTAGGTCGACATCATATGCACAAACATGTTGTTGATGAAGATTTGATCTTGCCGATCCGGGTTGACTGATTCAACCTTTGAGCAGGTTAGATCGCCTCTGGGCCGGTCAGTTGGTCATCTCTATCCGGTCGTCTTGCTCCTAAAAATGACTAGTTGGTCATCCTATAGGTGGCCATTTGGTTCCTCTAAATATTCATCTCGTCTGGTCCTTTGGGCTCCTAGTCAGCTCTCCAGCCGGTTGTCTCGGCCCTACTAGACAATCGCTTAGACCCTCTAGCTGGCTGGCTTGGCTCGCCTATGCATTCGGTTGGTGTCTTTCTTATACATCAAAACAAGAAAGTAAACTATCCTACTTTTACATAATTATTGAGAAACCTTGAGTTCAGTTGGATGGGAGTAAAGGTAGAAGAGAATAATACTTTCACATTGGGAATATAAGAGAGAGGCTCGGTTCAGAGACCGAAATATATTGGATAAGACAACCACACAACAATGCATAGATAATAGGTGTTATTGGCCATAACCATGCTACACATCCACCATCAAAACTTGCTTTTAGGGCGACATGTGTAATTTTCATATATATTATATGTATGTTTGTATGTATGTATGTATATATATATATATTCGTTTGGGTACTTATGTGGGGATTAGTCAGATGTGTACATCAATATTGATATTGCAAGCAATAAAATTAGTAAAACAAAAAATCCGATCACATTGATTTCCCATAACATAATTAATTGATGTGGTTTTGATACCACTGTAGGGAAACATGATAATAGATAGGCAGCCTAAACAAAAAAATTACAAACATATTTCCCATTAACCAGAAAATCATGTTAATAACTATTCAATGGAAAGGATGGTTTCATGTAGATATACCTGGTCCTGGAGAAATTTCAATGAAAATCCTCATACATGTAGATGCACGTTTTGTCTTGGACGGTGTATGTGCAACTCCTTATTGCACTCAGATGCATCTGACTGCTCCTTCATGGACAACACACTCAAACGTTATCATCTACAACAACTCCTTTCCTCACAGACTGTTGGCTGACGTCATCCTCCTTAGTTATGGGAAAAGGACACCTCAACTATAGAGAAGTCCACACGAACCAACTAGAACTCCTGTTGTCCTACTAGAACAGACATGAAGGAGTTGTCCCTCTTGTTGGTGTACTAGTCACCAACTTGTTCTCCCACAACAATGATCCTTAGTTGTTCTCCCCTTGCTATCCCTCCTTCATTGGGTAGGACTTTCTTGGGCTCTCTTGGTTACCACAACTAGAGAGGACAACAATTGTCAGAGCAACTAATTTTCAATTTCCAGTGTTGTTTTTTTGCAAGCCCTCAATACCCCTCTATTTATAGGCAGAGTTAGGGACAGGGTTCTCATTCTATGCATAAGTGGAAATGATTGGAAGATCTCAAATTTTCACAACAATTCTGCAAAGCGATAGCCGAAGTGGCCATCTATAAACTCAAACAATCATCTGGCATGTGAGACAGTTGTCTCACACTATGAGACGGTCATTTTACAGTTTCCCAGTTATGTATATATGTCAACAATTCAATTCTGCTTAATGCATAACCTAACGTCAACACCAATTCTTGATGCAATTGTATTGCATTCCTCAAATGGCCATTTGGTGCATGTGAGACTGGCGTCTTGCACCACCTAAGATGGTGTCACACACAAGAGAGATGGGTTTCTCATAGGCTGGGTCAGGCTGAATTCCAGCCAATGTATAATACAATCAGCTTGACACTCGAAATGACTGTCTCAACATTTGAATTGATCATTTGGCAATCTAGACAAACAATTTATTGTATCAATTGAATACCTAAACACATTAATAATCAATCCAATCATCATACAAGATTAAACTCCTCTTCTAGATGAGTTGTTATGTGTGTGACCCTATAGGTCCCATATTATGTTGGTAGTGAATGTTCATAACAACTTATGACGTCACAAACAATGAGTGGTATCTAGTCACACATCATTGTCACTCGAGTAAATGGAAAGTTGGAGAACAACCTCAACCTACAATTTGTGTATAGTGTTATAATGTTTGAATAGTTCCTTTCTCACTGATATGTAGATTGAACTTGAGGCATGAATCTCTCATCCTCTTCAACATTCAATCTATATTTCTTGCTATAGTAGACTGTATGAGATATATGTAAGCTCAATATCATATATTGACTCACATGTATGTGGTGATTTATTTCTTAGTCTTTCTTACTCAAGTAGACTTGGATATCATACTTCTATATGAGGGACAAATCCCATCTCTATCACTCACAATCAGTCCCCATGTGTCACAGTCACCCAATCATCGCCTTTATAACAACCCATATTTCACGTCTATGTTTGATGATGTCATATCATACCAAATGACATGTGATGAGTGCAGTGGTTTAACATCTAAGAATCACAATCACCACCATCACTATAAGATGTGATTCTGACTTATCTAGTTAAGGTTTTGATATATCACTCTTATGGTGAGTCTTTCCGATACATTATTCTCTAACATATATTTGTGTGCTTTATTTGATATTTCCATATCATGACTAATGAGATTCTTCCATCAACCAACTTAGACTCTAATCTTATGTTTTGTTGGTTTCTATTTACCTTCCACAATAACAATGGATCTTGGACATAACAAAAATGTATATACTCTTAACATCAGTATGATCTCATTATTCAGGTCCTCAACCTGAAGACATACATCATTGAGTAATATCATTCTATAGACATTTATTATGTTATTTTAGTATATCAAAACTTAATAAAAAGAATAAATTGAAAGATTTCCTTTATTATTAATCAAATCATTTCAAGTTATTCCATTGGAATCATCATATGATTGGATCTCTAGGCATACATACCAACATGAAAGAGGTAAGCGTACTCTGCACAATATATTTAGTATATTGTGGTAACGTGTAACACTTGTAATCTCTTGTTTAGGTGATGTGGACATATGATCTTGAAGACCTTGATAGTTGAGAGGTGTGGTGAGAAGATGTGTAGGCGGACCTATAGTCTAAAGAACATAGTGTAGATTGTAGTATGTGCATATGTAGAAGTTTACTATTCAATATGTAATTTCAAATGTTGTAATTTGTAATTATATGATGCATGGTGAGCTTTATGTATGGTTTGTTTTGTTCTAATATTGTTTCCTTATGACTCCCTCAATTTTCTTCTTCTTAGTCTAGTGTATGAGTTGGATTTTAGATATTCATTGAGGTGAGGGTTTAAATTTGTACGTCACACACATGTTAGAATAATATAAGAATCAACAAATTTATTCTATCTCTTTATGCCTCATTTGTATTTGGTTTTATTGCACTGAACACATTAATGATTGTTGGCCTCCTAAGGTCAGGGAAACCATAATATTTTCATTAAATGTAACTCTTTGAATGTGTAGTAGAATAGCCATCCTCCCATATGCAACAATTTCTAAATAATTATTAGCAATAAAAGCAACACACATACATTTATAGGCATGTTATCCCTATCTATGGGTGCATATAATCATTTAGAGACACATCTTTACATAGAATAGTAACATAAAAACTGTGCAACTTTCAATAGAGAGGCACATTTGCACCATATTGAACATTTATATAGCCCCTTTCATGGGAACATATTTTCTATAGTAGGTGAACATCCACAATAGTGGGTGGGTATAAATATTTTATGTGCATGTATACCCATTTGTGGGAAAAGCATAGTAGTAGTCTATGAACGCCCAATGTGTTTTCATAATTTCAAACTAGTGCGCACACATCAACATTAGTGTGTGTTCAACCCTTTTTGTTGGTGTGTGTATCCCATTATATGGGTGTGTATCATCATGTTTGGCCATGTATAAAAATTATTGGCACATATCCTCGTGTAAGTGACAATGTTCATCTTTTTAGTGGGAATTATTTACTAATAATTGGGCATGTAACAACATTTTTGGGCGTGTATCAACATTTATGTGTGTTTTGATCCCCTCTATGTTATCATGGTAGTGGGCACATCTACATTAGTTTGTGTGCATCAATTAGTGTGTGCATGTACCTACTAGTTAGCCATAGTAGGTGGTCATCCGCATTATTGGGCATTGACTAAGTCATTGGGTGCCTATTCTAAAAAAGAAGTCATTTTGCATGTTTTGTGTTCTACACATCATAGGACACATCCAAATTAGTAGGAGCATATTGTTTTCAAGGTCATATACCCATTTGTGGGTGTGTATCAACATTTATGTGCGGTCTAATCCCCTCTATGCTTTAGAGATCAATGGGAACATCCACATTAGTGTGCACATATGTATAAGTATACCACATTATTGGCCATGTATCAAAAATTTGGGTGCATATAAAAATGTTTAGGAGCCAATATACAATAAGTGTGTGTGTGTGTGTGTTAACCATTTTGGGCACGTAAAATCCCTTTTCATGGGTGCATCTCATCCTTTTTTGGCACATATACCCCTTTCTTAGCGTGTATAGACATTAGTCAGATTTTTGATCCCCTATGAGTTTAACACATTCACATTAGTGGGTGCATATCAATGTGTTTGGGTATGTATACCACATTAGCGGGCATGTATCAACATGTTTGGCCACATAGCAAAATTTCTGGGAGTCAATATGTAGTTAGTGTGTGTGCATCAAGTTTTTGGTAGCGTGTAACACCTTTCGTAGGTGCAAGCCATCCTATTGAGTGCATATATCCATTCCAAGGCTCGTATAAACATTACTAGGGACTCTGATCCCTCTATGTTTTGCACCTAAATGGCCACTTCCATTTCATACATGTATACCCATTTATGGGCATATTACATGCACATGATTTGGTGTGTATCAACATTTTAATGAGTGTATACTCATTTATGGATGTATATATTTTTTGGCACTTCGATCCCCTCTTTGTTTTGCACATACACATTAGTGGGCATGTATCGACATGTTTGGATGTGTATACCACATTAGTTGGCATGTATCAATATGTTTGAGAACATATACAAATTTATATGTAATACACAATTAGTGAGTGTGTGTGTCATCTTTTCTGATTCCATGTAACATCTTTTAGTGGTGTTTATCATCATGTTTGGTCATATATAACAATTTATAAGCATGTGACCTTGTGTATCATGTTAGCATGTGTATCTATATCCATTTCTAGGCACTTATAAATATTCATAGGTTTAGTAAAGAGTGGGTTAGGAGAGACAATCCACTCTTTCTCAATTCGAGGAGTAAACCCATCTAATCTAGACACACTAATCTTGTATGTATTTTTTATTTCTCAAATGAATGATATACAACAAGAGAATCAGAATAAAATACCATGACTAATTTCAACCCATGAGGTTACAAAATAATATCCCACTTGAGGTTTACATAAAAGAAACAACTTCTCAAATAAGAAGAAGGATATATAAGTTATTCCAAGTCTATCTCTCAAGAGTTGGATCCATTAAGACAAGTCCAGGGTCATTATGTCAACTCCACCATGTTCTTCTCCTAAAGGGCTTGAAGCATACACCACAAAATAAGACCAAGTGAAAGTTGTTAGTACAAAAATGATGGCATGAGCATATAAATAGAGATCGAGTAATAATAGGAAAAAGGACAACCATAAAATTATCAAGGCTTCCCAAATCAAAAGGGGAAGAGAACATACTATTTGGATATCAAAGAGAAAATTATGTAAGATATCAATAAAAGAGTTTTTTTCCTTAAACAATCACGCAACACAATATCAAAATATAAAAACTGAATGTCAAACAATTAGACTATATCACCGGAGAACAGTAGCCCAGTTGGTCGTAGCTTAGGGCCCCTCACAAAGGGTCCCAGGTTCAACTCTCACTGGAAACGCTGCTCGGAAATGAATTTCCCATAGCGTCAGTCGGCCTATGATGTGACTTATTGAGATACCGGTGTGCAGGCGCATGGGTCTCTGAGGATTACCATCCCTTCTATCTGGGCCTCCGCCATGGGGAGTGGGTTCCCCCGACAATAAAAAAAATAGTTACACTAGTATCATTCAAGAAGGACTGAAGCCCATGATTCTCAAGCATAAGTAGGGTGGAAAGGCACACGATTGGTAGGAATGCATGATCAATATATATTATATGAGTGGAAAGGCACACTCGTGGTGGAAAATTGTAACCGATAATATTATGGTGGTATAGATGTGGAGCTACTCTAGATAATTTTAATGTGATAGACTGGATTTTGGCTTAATTTTGAGGATGAATGTTCTTTTAAGGTGTGTAGGATGTGATAGAGAAAACTTTTGATGTTCTTGAATACCCCTTTTTTATTGAAGCTGAAGAGTCATATGATGTTAAGATTATGACTAATGACCCTAATCATGTACCATTTTGGATTAAGTGGTGATTGGTCAAATAGTAGTAAACCGAAGATAAAATTTAATAGAAACTAGTTATGATGATGATAAAGCCATGGTTCAATTTTCATGAGTAAATGAGGTTCCTAGAACAATCTATTTAAGTCGAAATATTTGAAATAATGTGATAAATGACTAGACCTATGTTTAGCATATATAGCGCAAGCTTTGCTTAATGGAGGAATCATGCATAGTTTAGATTTATGGTTGTGACTAGTGGCATATATGAGCCACAGATTGACGAGCCGAGACAAGATCCAACGGACTAAGAAAAGGATCTGACGACGCTGAACTATTCCCTACCTCCAAACCATTCCAAGTCAAGGAGCAAGGAACCCATCGCCAATCTGTACTGCCACGATCTTTGATCATGGGATGAATGGAGTGGGAGACTGCGCGGCTGGCTTCGCCTTATCGAGCATGTCCATTCTGACCTTTATAGAAGTACTTTTGGTGAAGTATAGGGAAAGAACGAGTCCCCATCTCTCACTGCTTCTCCTTCACAACAAGCAGACTAATGAGAGAATAGGAAGTCAGAGGTACAGTGGGTACAAGAAGGATCTAGATAAGGGAAACTAAAGAAGGGAAACATGGGGGTTGATTTGACATGCTTTTCGGCATTGTCGAGGTGGTGGTGCTGAGAAGCGAGGTTGAGGTATCGACGAACAAGATACAGTTCAAGGGTCGCCTATGGGTCCTTTCCAATGCATATGGAGGTTGGATACTGATACCTAGATTCCTTAAGATCATTCTCCTCAACATAACCATGTGAGAGGACAAGCATACATCTTTTTTCCCTTACTTCTCCACTACAGTCTATTCCAGTGTGGCGAGCTCCCCAAACCACGAACATTTGAACGCACAACAGTGCTTGAGAGCAAGCAGAGAATGCAAGCCTGCACACCTCCAGGAGGAGATCGCCAGGAGAAGTGTGCGGTCATTTTTCCTTGTTGGAGGATCTCCAGCGGTGGCACGTGTTGGGATGAAGGATGCTGAACCGCGTCGACAGCGACAAGCTCGGAGGCGAGGAGTTCCACGATAGGAACAACACCTCCACCATGTCGCACTAGGCCCACAACGCTCATCTTGACCAGTCAAAGGTCCTTGTGTTAGATACTAGGAAGCATGCGTATAGGCTGACAATGATGGAAGACATCAGAGGAGCCAGGAAACGACTGCCATGTCTTGCCATAGTCAGGTCAGGCGGCAGTGTACGCTACAGACAGGGGAACCCGCCAGCTCTGGATCGCAAAGCGTGAGAGAACGAACTTGGAAAGAAGGAACCAAGTCTAGGTCAAAGAACCAGCCAGCTCAACCAAGAAAAGCAATGCCTCTTAGAGGCCATGTGCAATCACATGATTGGGATGAAAAAGGTAAATGTCTAAACCATATGCAGATATGGTATAAATCATAGTAATTATCTCATATGTCAGAATAATACAAATAAGGTATCGAAATGTTCGAAAAAATGTATAAAACAATCTAGAACCTTTATATCTATCTTTTGATGCTTAAATCACAATGATATCATGCAAGATGTATTATACTTGTTTGATGTATAATAAATATCTAACGATGGCCTGAAATTATGATAAAATCTTAGTAAATCCTAAATTATGTTTATAATCTATATAAGGTCAGTGATTATGATGTTGATGCATAAAATCATGTAATTTGTTTCATATGGCTAATTAGGGATAATAACCCTAATTAATATGCAATAAATACATACATGCTCAATAAATGATGAAATTTACAAACTAAACTCATATCAGTATATGGAACCTCAGATTTAATTTTGAGATCAGTTAAGTGCACGAAATCCATGTTATATGAAGATGACCCTTAATACATTGGTTGTAACCCTAATTTGAATAATGTATATAAACTAGGGTTAATATGTGCACAAAAAGGATATGGAACGTAATGTTCAGATAATGAACCACAATCTAGAAAATGACATCAGTAAGATAAATCCAATATAAGAATGCAAGTAACAATGCACATATCCTAATGAACTAAGGAAACCCCTAAAATGGATATAACTAGGGTTAGTGATGATGAGAACCTAATCGTGACATGGTCTTGTCTTAATTAGGGTTGACCAAGGATGTAGTTGACTCTCAGATATATGGGGATTAGGTTTGTCTCTTGATCAAGGTACGCCATTACCTCTTACTTGGCTTATTATATAATATGCTTGTGTTATATGTGTAGTAGAATACTTGGCATATGATATTGGATGGAATGATTGTCCTTGAATGATATGTTGCTTGATGTTACATATTTATGCCTATGAACACATGAAACATAAAATATTCTGATCCATCATATGAAAGCACTAAACTCTTTGGTAGTATAGTGCATTGAAGAAACATCAAAGCCCATGGTGGTAGATGTAACATCAAAGCCCTTGGTGGTAGATGTATGAGTTATATGACAAGGCCTAAAAACATCAAAGCCCTTGGTGGCAGATGTACAAGATATATGATGGAAATGTGCTTCAAATATACATGTTCTCTTTTATTAATGAACATCTTTGTGAAAGTATACACTTTTTCTTATATTTCTTTATAACTGGAAAGTAATGGTTTATCTTATTGCCGAGATATTATGAGAGGTATGTAAAAGACACGTAGGCATACTCAGTACAATATTGTTGAATATTGTGCTGACGTGTACCACATGTAATCTTTTGTTTAGGTTGTGGTTATGCTCTAGAAGATCCAGGATAGTGAGAGTTGTGTGGTGAGCTGGTGTACAGGTGGACATGTTGTCTTAAGATCCTGTGGTTTAGTGTAGTACATGTATATGTATAAGTTTTATGTTCAATATGTAATACCAAATGTTGTAATAATTCATGTATGGTTTTATTATTGTTCATGTGCACGTGCTACTATTTCTTTCCATCTAACTCCCTTGATTTTCTTCTTCTTAGGCTAGTGTGTGATGTTTAAATTGGGATTCTTGCTGAGGTGAGGGTTTCAATTTGGACATCGCACATCAGATTAAGTTTTAGGAAATTTGGGGGTATCACACTCGTGGTGGAAAGGTGTAATCGATAATATTATGGTGGTATAGATGTGGAACTACTCTAGATATTTTTAATGTACTTTACATGCACAAATGTAGATCAAGGAAATAAGTTTAGTCAACAATAAATAAGAAAAGAGAAATATGAGAAAGTAAATCATTTATTTTACACATGACATTACTAGAAATATATAAACATGTTGGTACAAAATAACACATCTACCATGAATACGTGTTGAGAAGATACATATGCACACTGCACTCAACAAGATAGGATACACATATGTTCTAATAATTTCATTTGTAGGAAATATCAATCTGCATTAACCAAGTGTGGGAATTTACATGCCCACACAGAATCCTCATATTACATTATGCTAATAGTCACCACATCATGCATATTAAAAATAAGAATTAACTCAAAATATGAGGGATGAGAATATACACTAAGTATCAAGTGAGTTCACAATACCCATAAAATAAGAAATATAAAATCAAAAGGTATCTTTTAAGAACAATCTCAAAAGAGACTTATGTAGAAATCAAATAAGGGCTTTGAATCTCCAAGTAGATCAAGATATAGGTAGAAAGATGAATGCTTAATTTAGAAGTAAGGTGATGCATCCTCATCTTAAGTATATATATGTCCAAAGTCAAACCTAGTTCCATTTCAGGGAGACAAGCCACCGATACAAAAAGTATATATTAAATTTTGATTAAGTTCACAAAAATTACATACACTCTGTGAAGCGTCTTTAGATTATTGAATTAGATTATTAAACCACATCATATTCTAGGTTATATTTTCTTAAGTCCACAACATATTGTACTTTATTTTTGTGGCATACATTTTCAGGTTTGAATTTTAGAAAATTCCAACCAATTAGGAAAATTGTTAAAATTCACATATTAATGATACACGATTTAGGTGATGAAAATGATACCATTGGATAGAGAAAAATCCCTCTATTCCAAAACATATTTTATTATATTTTTATGACATCATATCTAGGTAATCCACATATATTTTAGAGTTATTGATTAATCATGAAATTCTAGATAATCCACATATATTTCATTACCCATTTAATACAACTAGGTGGACTTTTAGGTATGTTGACTAGCACATACCTACAACAAGCCAGGCAGACAACTCTTCACAATAAAAATCACAATATGTATCATAAAGATAGCGTGATGAAATAAAAACCAAAACAAGGGAAAGGACGACCACACATAGGAGAACATCTTCTTATTTTTAATCTTCCAACTAAAAGTACACAAAGCCGACAATTCATGTTTATATGTGAATTAACACCAAACTCCAGAATAACAATTTCTCAAACTAATGCACATGCGTACTCCTCAAACTCTTCTTGTCTCAGGGATTCTTTTTTGGGTAGTGGGATGGTTAGAAATGAAAATAACATGTTTCAACCAAGCACACAAGAAGAGCCATGAGTGAACCTATCAAACCGCAAAAAAATTGACTACAATCAAGCCACTACTCAATTTTGTGAAGATTCAGAGATGCCAAAGTCAAGGAGAAGCAGGGTAAACAAGGTCCAAAAGCAAATGACAAAGCAACCAATAACCATGGATGCATGTCAGAAGTTGGTGATCACAATCACAAGACTCTATAAAGAGTGAACAAAAAAATGAAGGAAAATAGTGAAGGATCCTCGAGAAAAATTACCACATTGTCAATTAAACATATGGTGGTGTTGTTTTGCTGAGATGAGGTTCTGATCATTGGAGGGGAAGATTGATTTGGTAGTGTACACTGACAGTCTGAGAGATCCAATTGAGGTAGGAAAAGAATGGAAAGGTGTCAAAGAGGGTTCATGCTATTTAGATATATATAGGTATTTGTAGTAAAGGATATATTTGTCACCCTTTCTATGGTGGTTTCCACCTAATTGGGCATTTCTAAATTAGGTGGTTTAGGATTCATGTAGGATACCAATGGATTTTGGAACACAAGGAAATTCATTGGAAAATGAATCAAAAAAGAATATTGAGAGACTAGATATGACAAAGAAAACATAAATTAGCCCCAGGGAGGTTAAGAGTGATGTGTACCAAAGGTTGAAGACAAGGCCAAAATTGTCCAATCAGGATCAAATAACAAAAATGTGAGCCTCACTGAAAAACTTTTGGTGCAAGGTAACAACACAAATGTGATACTATAGGTAATTGAAATAATCAAGTATTATAATAAAGTTTAGTTAAGTTTTCTTTCCAAATACATTTGAGGGTTTAGAAAATTTTCTTCCTAGATTCATTTGAGGGCTCAAATAGGTTTCAAATAAGGTGAAATTTGAATACCTTAGACATGTATAATCCAAATCAAGATGAAGTTCTACTATTAGGATCATCCAACACTTATTTACAGTTATGAGATTTTTTGGTAACTAGACTAGTCAATCCATGAGGAATCTGAGTTTCATACTTATTTACTATTTTAAGATTTTTTGATGGATTAATAATAAATAAGAACATTTTGATATTATTTAGAAAAAATCATTATATTGTAAGTTGAGTTACTATATTTAGCATTTACTATTATATGGAGATCATCCATTCATGAGGGATGTATAGCCTATCTCGTCTTTCCTTAATTTCCTCAATCTCACTCCAACTATCCTCAAGTCTATTTATTTCTAATCCTCTAGATTAATACAATTTAGTTTCCCAATTTATGTTAATTGTTCCAGAACATGAATATCATCCTCAAAAGGCAACTAAGAAATGGAAATTCGAATTATCTCATTACTTCTACTTATGATTACCGCTAATCATTTATTTCAAAACTTGTGTCCCAAATCTATGATTAACATAATTAATCTTCAATAAATATTAAAAGTCATTTTTTGTGTTCACTTTTGTACTAATAAAATTCTAGTAAGGTTCTAGAGTCCTTATTTGAATGTACAATATCTTAGAATGTGAATTTGCATTCTAGACCTTATTAAAAGTAAAACCAAATCAATTCTAAAAGGAAAAGTTATAAGAAGACCATAATTAGGTATTATGCATAGGTTTTGGTATGTTACAACATTTCATCCCTCGAAGAGGATTTCATCTTGAAAATCCATGTAACTAAACCTAGTGAGTCACTCTCTTACCCATATATAATTATGTCAAAACCAAGCATTTATCTCCACTTTATATTTTTTTCTCTCACTATAAATTAAATAAAAGAGTTATACCAATTAATTATTGCACTTATTATGGTTTCATACATTGTGCTGATAACTTTATGTTCATTGTTTTATTTTTCATTTATTATATATTTATGAAAGAAGGAAGATGAGCACTCTCTTTCTAGGGTTAGCTCTCACTTCTCTCTAGCTTTCTCCAACGGCCACCGCTGGGGGGAGGGAGTGTGCCTCTTTGGCGGCTTTCTCCCCCTGGCCTTCATTGACCTCACGTGGCCTCCTTAATCTCTCATCGGCTTGGCACGGCTTCGTGTCCAAGCGACATTTCTCCAGAGAAAGGGATCTTGAGTAGTTATGGTCGCCATCGTATGGGGTGGATCTCGGCTTGGAGTGAGAAGGAGGCGTGATGTGCATCATTAAAACCAGAGCCCAGGTCGTCTACATCATCAACTTTGTTGACTCCACCCCATTTAAAGGGATAGATGGAGAGGAGCCACCTCCTGTTGGATCTGGTTTCAAGCACGGCTGCTCCGTTCACCCATCTTTCTTCTTTCACTCCTGCCCTCCCGTGCTGGTACCTAGCCTCGCCTAGGTAGAGATGGCCCAGTGACATCGATCGATGATATTCAGCCCTGTCCAGTGGTGGCACCTCCTTCGTGGTGGCGCCTCCAGATCATGGATCTCTGACTTGTAAAGGGTACCTCCCCTGTCATCACCGATGGGTGTGTTTTGGGCGAACATGGAGGCTAACCTATCGTAAGTCTGCTGACCCCCTATTGTTGCATTTGGGAGCATTTGCAAGGTGCTCGATGAAATGCCTCTATGTAAAAAGGGGCTTTGGGTTCTGGTCGGGGTCCTCGCCTGGAGTAGGCCTCATCTCAGCTAGGAAAAGACTAGATGAGCTCTAGTCTCATTCACTTTGGCTCTATTGTTCAGGGAGCTTCTCCTTGGTGCAGATGTGTAATCTAGTTGAGCCTCAAAGTCTACTTGTCTCTTGATTGGTGAGGAGGAATACAAAATCTATTTTTCCTTCATACTTTATGAGATGGTCACAACTCTAGTGATGGGGAAGGTGGTCTCTTTCTTTTCAAGGACATCAACCGATGGACAGCTCATGGAAGGGCACCTCATGCTTTGCTTTCTGTAGCTTGGATGCTTTTGGTTTGGTGAAGGCACTTTATTCCTCTCTTCTAGATAATATTTCCCTTCCTTTTATGTTTGGTCAGCTTCCAATCTTCCTGGATGACACAAAGGTGGGTTAATGCTAGTGTTTGTACTAGTTGTTCTCTGGTTTATTGCCTTATCTATAAGGCAATGTCTGTATTTTTTAGTAGTTTTGGGGTCTTGTTCTTGTTCTTCTATTGGGGGTCCTACAAACCCTTTTTTTTCTTTCAGATGTTTACATCCATGGTTGTAGTAGGGTGCAGTGTCTGTACCCAAAGTTTTTGGTATGATATAGTAACACATTTTTTTGACCGACCAAAAAAAAAAGATTAAGTTTATGGTTACTTCAGGAGTATATCATGCATATATATCTTCTTTTTCTTTTTTATACTGGTATTACCACTTAAGTTGAGTAAATATACAAATCTATAAAAGTGAATCAATAATGTTGTGTTTCATTTCCATAGGGATATTAGTTTTAAGGTGTAAAGTATGAGGGTTTTGTGAACACAAACTTTTAACTGATCATACTTTAATATATAATGTATTATATGGAACTTATAGAATGAATTATCCAAAATTTTATTGCACACATTAGTCATACACAATAGGATTAGTGTATACTTAATTTCTTTGCACTTCAACATATTAGGATAATGTGGATCAAGGTTACCAAATCATCAAGTTATACATTTCTATAGTGTTTAACCTAGATTTATTAGTTTTGTTTTGCATGTTGGTGAAAAGTGCAAAGAAGTTCGAATCCTTTAACACCTTTCAATGCTATTACTATCTTACAGTATTTATGGTCAACACTTTAGATAAGTAAAAATTAATTACCAAACTTATTTTGAATATTCATTCATGAGGTCAACTCAAAAGAGTTCATTCGTTATCTCGGTTAGATGTTAGTTATATCTATCCAATATCGATTGGACAAGTTATTAAAGATGTAGTAAATGTATTCCTTAATATTATAAAATAACCTCAAAACTGAATTAACATCCTCTAGTCTATAGGTTACATGAATCCACCTATTTAAGGGGCTTAACCTAATTAGTAACATTATATAAATCCAAATGTATTAGGGTTATATATCGAATAGGGTGTATTTATGACATGCATTGGTAATATCTCAACTAGTTGATATTATCTACCTTGGGTTGAGTTTTAGATCTTCATGGTTCTAAAAAAACAACCCTAAGATTCATACTAGCATCCAAAAAGTATTTGGGTACAAATTTCCACAACATAAAGAATAAAAAAGGTTATGCCCACTAAATAACACAAGCACATCTTCCTACCCATCACTCCTTCATAAAAACTTGGATTTAAGAATTCTGTTCTAACTAATTATATGGTCTTTCTACCAAATATTCATACATTGTTTTATTGTGACTTTATTCAAGAAAGTATCCATAAAGTCTAAAGAGAGCTTTTGTACATATACCAAAACTTCATATATTTCTTTATTCTCTTGTTCCCTGTATGTATTGAACCTTAGTGGGAACATCTACATGAGTGGGCACATATCAGCATGTTCAAGAACATGTTGAATGTTCTCATCCTCATTAATAGGCATGTATCAACATGTTTGGGATTGTATACCACATTAGTGGGTTCATATCTACATTGGGTGTGTATACCACATTAGTGGGTGTGTATCAACAAGTTTGAATACATCAAAATATTTGGGGGCTGATGCACAATCAGTGTGTGTGTGTATCCCCTTTTTATTAGCTCGTGTATCCCCGTTTATGGGTTTATATCCATATATGGGCGAATATTCTCATGAGCGTGATCATATTAGCCTTATTAGTGGGCATTGACCAATAATAATCTAGTTCATATCAATATTAGTGGGTGCATATGAACATGTTTAGGCATCGATACACAATTAGTGCTTGTGTGTATCAATTGTTATGGGTGTGTATCCAAAATTTGGTTGTAGTAGGTGCTCATCTACATTACTAGGCGTTGATCATCAATAATTGGGCACCTATTCTTAATAAGGAGGCATTTTCAAGATGTATCCATGTTTGAGCATGTGTATTTATGGGCACAAACATAAATACTTTATTGTTCACTTAGTTTTATTTTGTAGAACAAGACATCAAGAAAGAGGTCATATAGGCAATAGAGGTATTAAACATTAGTTTACAAGAATCAATATGAAATCATTTATGAAGTAGTTGTTGCCTCAAACTTCATAGGAGGTAGCTGTATAACTTTGTTTGTAGCCTTATTTCTAAACTTAAATATATGATCACATTCATTGTAACACAAAGTGAGTTTTTGATGGAGCTTCATATCACTATTTTTTTTTGAGTCTGCACAAGGTTGTTAAATTGTGGTTGTAAATAAAGTCTTCTTCTCCTTTGTAATGCTTTTGTAGGTGTCAATTCATCTTCCAAAAACTCTATGATTTAACTATTTTTTTCTTCCATACATCATCTTCTCCCTCTCCCTCTCCCTCTCCCTCCTCCTCTACCTCTCCCTCCATGGTCATCAAAGGTTCATGTCCACCGCCATTTTATGCTTCTTTAGGGACCAATTCTCTATTTTCTTCTCCAATATCTCCAAACATGTTGCCAAGGTTGTCTTCCTAGATCTAACATTACCCATTTTTGTGAGAGACACTTGTTACTTCTTGTCTCACATTTAATAACTTGAGTATGACGGAAGTCATAATTGGAGGTCATTGTTGGTTCCATCATATCTGCTACTTTAGGATGAGAGAAGGAGAGCTCTAGAGATCATTGAGAGAAGGGACAAAGAGGATTCCTTGCCAGATGGTCCAATGATGTAGTTCTAGGACTAATGGGCATGATATTCGTTAAACTGTGCATTGATGAAGATAAAATAAGGCCCAAGTGAAGAGGAAAGAAGCTTCGAGGAATGTCATAGTTAGAGAAGATGAAAGAACACTTACCACAAAGCCTAGCCTTAGGCATTGACTGTACGAGTCGGCACCAAGTTTGGCGTCGAAGGAAAGAAGGAAACCCCACTATAAAGGTTTGTATTGGCTGAAAATGGCACTATAGTAGAGGCTTTGGGAGTAGCTATAACTAGAAATTGTGTCCAACAGTAGGAAGCAAGAACCCGGGTTGGTTGATGGAGATAGCAGGAAGAAATGAGGCTCATTTTTGGGGAACAAGAAGGGAATATAAAGAAAAAAGTCAAACTATTAGGCACCTTTTTCCCATCATATCTTGTCATGTAGGTGTTAGTGCAACATCTGCACTTTCAATTCCATGCATTTCTTCTTGAGTGGATGGCCAAGCCATAGTAGGGATAGTGGGAAAAACTTTGTTGAGGAGTTTGGTAGGTGGTATTGGACTTGACCACTAGGCAGATTGGGCGTGCCTTACATATGCAATACAATATTTGAGGGTACACTAAATTTAAAGGTTGTTTCTAGACTATAAGTGTTTGTGCTGATTGGACATGGGAGTAGGGTGACTAGAAAACACCCTCTCAAGACTTGAGAATTTACCATGCCAGGGTGCGCCCAGTAGTGACCTTTCCTAGGGTGGGTTCTCTTGTAAAAATAGAATTTTAGAGAATCAAGATGCTTGTTTGCATTCATGACATAAATTGCTACCCACAATGTTGGAGAATAAAACCACATAATTTGTGCATAGGAAAATAGTATGGAACTGACAATTCACATCTTTTCTATTTTAAATAGAGTCAAATAATTTTAAAACATGAAATACAAAAAAATTAATTGAAGAAAAGTTGTGAAAATTGGGAGGCGAGATTATCAAGGAGAAGACTGCATAATGAAAATGATATAATCCTTGTTTTTGCAAACATCAAAAAATTTGATTACAGTAGGGGATCATGAGAGACAATGTTATCTAGATGATATGAAATGTCTGGTCGAAAAATTGAAGAGAAAACCCTATGTTCATCTAAGTAGGTGGTTAGCAGAGTGTTAGGACATGAGTCCCATACTTGGGGGGAGGTCAACTTGCTTAATGCATGATTTTGGAAGACGATCAATCAACTTATTTTGGCTTCTTTAAAAAAGGATAATTTCCAAGCTTCCGGTGTGCTTCCTCATAACCTGAGTTTCTTTCACAAGAAGATCATACTATTTAGGTCGATTATTCACATTATTGGACCAAACAACCACATTGTTGAATCTGAGAAGAGGACTACTTTGGAGTACGCTTGATGTTTGGTTAGTAGGATGCCATCAAGTATGGCATATAACTCCCCTCCATGGGATCATTCCCCTTACTGTTGTAGTGATGTTGGAAGTCCAATGCCCTTTTAGGCTTCTTGCAATCACACATGAGGATTTAAAGTTATCCTTGTGTGACACGGTTGTGTCAATGTGAATGATGGTCATGTTAGGATTAAAACTGAAGAAAACCCTCTCCCTAATTTTGGTCATTTACAGAGTATTTCATAAAGTGGTCATGGTGTCTTTGATTGCCTCAACATTGCAGATGACAGCCATAATATTTGGTGATTTTCCTTTTTGTTCAAATATGAAGATGTATTTCTTCTTCTAGAGAAACCAACAATAGGCAACAAATTTGATTTTCCATTCCATTGAAGGTTTTAGTGACTTGACATTAAATTCGATCCAATGTATGGTGGAAGTGGCATCAAAGAAGTTGGTTGCTCCCGTTGGGATGATTTTCATCCATGTGACTTTAACTTTTTTACATTCTCATAGTGTGTGAAGAATATCTTCCTCATTAGCATTGCATCTCAGGCGAGTCTTACTCAGTGGTGATTTTCTTGATGGACCTTAGGTAGCTGGTGAATAATTAGTTTCTATGTAGTAGACAAAGATGGATCTTAATTCTATTTGGGGTTAGTAATGACTAGGGATCATCATAATGCTTGAAGTTATCATTGGATTCATTGTTGTGACGGTATGATGAATTGATTTTAAAAACACTATTATGAGTGACAATCTAGGTCCAAGCATCCTCACTTAAACCAGGTTAGGAGTTTGCATGCATATAATAATATCAATGCTTTCCTTGGTACAATACATTTAAGCCTATGTCCCAAGTCTTGTGGTCTAGGACAAGGCTAGCCACCTTCAAGTTGTGGAAATTATCTAGAATGGAGCAATCGAGTCTCAGAGAATGGGTATGACCCTCCCCTACCGTGTATCCTGCCAGACATCTGTGTTGAATCCATAGATAGCAACCCTCCTTGAGTTAATCATTGTCAAATGAAGAGCTTGTTTAATGCCTTTCCAAGTGGATTTATAAGTGGTGTTGTTGACATACTTTTCTTCCATAAGATTTGTCCATGGTAGAGGTTGCTTTTGAAAGAATTCTCATTCCAATTTCATGATAAGCATTGTGTTGAAATGTTTTGCTATCTTCATTCTTAGGCATCCATGGTGTTTGGGTTTAATTTGGTGATTCCATGCTATAAGGTGTTGGTATGTATGCCCATAGAGCCAATCATGTGATGATTGTGATGGCATAAATGTAAATGATTTGATTATTAATCAAAACCAAGCTGCCAATTTATTATGTTTAACTCAGTTATGAGATAATGATGTAACATTACAAATGTAAATGATTTGATTATAAATAAAAGGGTACACTTTGACATCATCAAACACATTCTGAAACATTCGTTGTTATAATAGTGATGATTGGGTGACTTTGACTCATGGGGATATACTATGAGTGATAGAAATGAGATTTTTCCCTCCTGCTAGAGTGTGATGGCCTAGGCCTCGTGATTAGGAGACTGAGAAATGCATTGACATGAACATGTGATCCAATATGTGATATTGATCTTAAATATATCTTAGACAGTCTTCTCTAGTTAAAGAAACAATATTGGATGACAAAGAGGGTGACTGCTCCATGGCTCGAGTTCAATCTGGACATCATCGACAAAGGAACTATACAAGAACTTTCACACCATACTAAAATTGTAGGTTGGCGTTGCTCCCCAACTTTCCATGTACTTGGGTAGCATTGATGTGCGACTAGGCACCACTCATTGCTTGTGATTTCATAAGTTGTTATGGACATTCACTAATAATGTAATATGGGACCTATAGGGTCACACACATAAGTCTAGACCTAGAAGATGAGTTTAATCTTGAATGAGAATTGAATTAAGTACTAAAATGTTTAGGTATTTAATTCACACAACATATAGGCTGACTACACTTCCAAAATTCCATCTCAAGTGTTGAAATGGCCATCTGGAGTGCCAAATAGTCATCTCAATTGTTGATACGGGTGTCTGGAGAGTCAGGCCTAATTCAAGTTGAAATTGGTTTTAGAATAAACCAACCAAACTGACTGGCTCATCTCGGGTCACCAGACGACCGTCTGGGTGACACAGACGACCGTCTCACATGGGCAAGATGGTCCAATTCAACCGAGGGAAGGTTCTAGTTATTTCTAATTTTGTTTTGATTTCACATTACTTGTTGTGTAAGGAATTAATAAGTGATATTAATTGGAATAAAAAATGCCAATTTTATATATGATTGGAAAATTGCAAAACAGACATATTGTAGTACGAGACGGCCGTCTCGCATGCCATACGATCATCTAGTGTGCCAAATGGCCGTTTTGATGGTTGTATGCTGCAAAAATTCAAGATCATCCAATCCTTTCTACTCTAGCATAGATTGGGAACCTAGACCCAAACCATGTCCATAAATAGAGGGGTACTAGGGGCTTCCCAGAGTACAACACAGACAATTGAGAATTAGTTGTAGTGACAAACATTGTCCTCTGTGGTTGTGGTTACCATGTGAGATCCCAAGAAAGTTCTACCCGACTAGGGAGGAACAACTAGGAAGGGAGAAATTTGGATAATTGTTATGGGAGAGCAAGTTGGTGACTAGCACACTAATGGGAGGGACAACTCCTTCCTATCTATCTTAGCAGGATGACAAGAGTTCTAAATAGTATGTGTGGACTTCTCTAGAAGCAGGAGGTTGTTGTCTACTGCTAGGAGGACAACATCAACCAACATTCTATGACAAGGGCAGTTGCTGAAGAAGATGATATTTCTGGCTATATTCAGTGGTGCAGACTAGGAGGCACAGTAGTTAGACAAGTTTCAGTGCAACTAGGATTCAGAGTTGCACATATTCAATGATGAGGATTGTCGTTGGACTTGCTCTAGGACCAGGTATATCATCGAAACCATCCTTCCTTCGTTATACTAATTGACGTTATCTGCTGGTTATGAGGAATATGGTAGATAAAATTTTTGTTTCCGATGCCTACTCTGTAGCCATTATTCCCAACATTGGTATCAGAGACAACTTTAATTTACTATAGTATGGGATAATCGATATGATCAGATTTTGGTTTTGTCATTCTTTTGTTACATGTGATGCAGACATAACCATGCCTTTCATTTATTGCATGTTTTCATTGTGAAATATAGCATGTATATGATACATACTATATATGTGGTGATTGTATAAAGTATGTGTATTACACAAACTCCCTCAATTAATATATTAAGTCTTAGATGCCTTCCATTAGCAACACACATGAAAATCTTGATCGACCAAACATATATTTGCATAAAGCATGGTGTGTTGTCTATCTCGTGGAAGTTTGATGGTGAATATGTAGATTTGCACAAAGCATGCTCCATATCTATGGTGTTGGCTATCGGGTCAGGCTTAATTGATGACTTGGAGAGCCCAAGCCCAGATGCATGTAGATGATTATGGCAAAGAGTTTCACATATCATCTATTTAAAAGTTTCATATGATGGAATTGGCATGATGGCCTACCTAAATAGCCAGGTTGTGGGAGATCAAAAAAGTCGACTCATGACTTGATGAAATATGGATCTTAGTCCACTAGAATATTGTATGCTTCCATATTTTGAATTGATACTGATGTATATCAATTAGAATAAAACAGTGGGAGTAATAATAATTAAAGACCTAATTAATATCATCAAATATTTTCCAAACCAAATTAAATCAAATTAAAAGTGTTTTTGACAAATTCAAATGTTCTCTTGTAGAATCAAATGATGAAAAAATCTGAATTGTGACTGGTCAAGAAGATGGACAAACTTTATAGGAGAAATTTCTACGACTGGTTTTAGACTTTGAGAAGGTTCTCAATAAAGAGTGGAATCTCTACATCCTTGACAAACCAGTGCTAGAAATACCTTCTCCTGATGCACCTAGGGCACAAGTGGATGCTTATTGGAAGCATGCCAAAGATGCCTTAGAGATAAAGTACCTTATGTTTAGCTGCATGAACTATGAGTTGCATGAGAAATGTGAAGACATGAGTGTTCTTGAGATAGAAACACATCTTAATAAAGTGACACTTGGTCTTACAAAGCAAGAAAAGGATGATATCTTGAAGGTTTTGCTTGAGTCTAAGCTGAAAGAGGGAACCTTAGTAGAAGAGCATGTGCTAAATATGATTGGACATGTGTATCATCTTGAAGAACTGGGATTCACCTCGAGCAAGGAGTTGGCCATTGATATGATTCTAAAGACTATGCCAGAATCATGTAGATGCTTTATTGCATGGTATCATGTGAAAAATATAGCTGGAAAGATGTTAGACTTGCTTGCCATGTTGATTCATGCTGAATCAAAATGAAGAATGACAAGCCCGTGATGGTGATTAGCTGAGCTAAGTCCAAGGATCAAAACAAGACTAAGAAGAAATTCTGATGTTGATCCCAAATCCAAATCTTCAACACTCAAGATAGGGAGAAAGAAAAGTGCAAGAGGATCTCACCTTTTGTACTTGAAGGCATTCAGGAAGAAGATGGGGTGGTGATCTGCACTCTAGGTATATAATTTATTGAGATAAACCTATCTACTTCATCATCATGGGTACTAGATACCGGATGTAGATCTCATATATGTTCTCATATACAAGATCTAAAAGAAAGTAGCCCTTTGGTAAAAGGAGAGGTGGAGTTGCGAGTTGCTAACTGTGCAAGTGTAAAAGAGTGAAATCACCCCTTTACTAAAAATGTGAAAAATAAACATCCATTCCAAACATACTCAAAAGGTATACTGGAACAGGTGTAAAATTTCAAATTTAATAGAATGGTATGCAAAACACCAAATGTTGCAGTAGAATAAAAATATTGACTATATTCAATTTACCACAATGTTACAAAAGAACATCATAATCTCCCACAAAAGGATTTACATGTAAGATACAACATATGGATCTAAGTAGAGGAAAATCTAAACCATAACAAGATTCTCACAAAGCTTTATCTCCATAAGCTAGTCCACATCTTCATGCCATGTCATCCAAGTCCTTCACCTATGGTTGGAAGCATACCCCAACAAGAGGAGACAAATAGATAACATCAACAAAGGCTGCTATGTGCATACTAAAATATGGTTGAGAAATTTTATGGATAAATGGATGTCAAATAAAAGGTTTCCCATAGAAAGTAAAGGACTATCCAATCAGGCATAAAGGAAATGAATCACAATAAAAGAGATAAATAAAAGAAAAGTATAAGAATAAATCATCCATCTATTTCACCTGTGACAATACTAAAACAATATAAACATGTAAGTAGGAAATAGCACATCTACCAAAGAAAGTGTGGGGTGAGAAGGAATTGCATACATCCGTTGTAAATATGGAGTGGGTAGGAACTATATAGATCCACCCTAAGAAGTAAATAAACATATACTCAAAATATTTTCATATGCAAGAATTTTTAACATCTGTGTTCATATGTGGGAATGTTCACACCCGCATAGAATAACATGTTACATTATACTAGAAGTCACCATAAGATGCACATCAAAAGAATAAGCAAGTATAAAAGAGAATAAGAGAGATGAGAACATCCAATAAATAAAGTGGGATCAAAGGATTCATGCCATCACATAAATGTGCCACATAAACATCTACTACATAGGTGGGCAAAGAAGCACATATCACCAAAGAATGTTCCATCATGAGCAATGTATATGGAAGAGTCCAAAAGAATATCCAAATAGGATAATATGGTCACAAGATCAGTAACAAATAAAGCAATTCACATGAACCATATTTTTCAAAGAAAAAGAGATAATGTCTAGGCTAGTGTCCATAGGACCAAGAGAAAGATAAAAAAACATTATTGCCCAAAAAGAATAATACGGGATTCAAACATACCTTAAATCAGAGTCTTAGAAAAACTCTTCACCAATCTATTTGTTTCCAAGATCACATTTGCCTAATTACAATCGTTCACTTGTATTAGGGTTTTATAATGTATAATGTGTAAAGAAACTCAAATTCTAGACCTTTCTATAAAATCTCAGAATTTAACTCTAAAAACCTCACCAATGATCTTATTAGGTTCTCCTTATTTAGAAAAGATATATTTTTGTCAATTTTGGATTTATGATTATTAAGTTGTAATTTTGATGGATTTTATGCATCAAATTCATTTTCTACAAATCACATTTCAACAAAATTCATAATCAAACCTCAAAAGTATTTTTATTAGTAACATCACATTTTTTCAATTCCAAAACATATTTATTTGTTAAACTTAAATAAGAGGATCATAAGTTATGAATTTTTCAATTTCGATCAATCAAAAACCATTAAAACCCACATTAGCATATAACTTGCAAGAGAGGTATAGAAAGAGGGATAGGGCCAACCTACTGACATGTCCCAATCTGGAGTGGCCATGTCACATGGTCAGCGACCAAGTCAGCCTCATCAAAGCAAAGGAAAACAAGCTCCAAACAACTAATATACCCTTGCACAAGAAAATAAAGAAAGAAGAGAAATCAGAGGGTAAGATTGAGATTACATAGGTGAGAATCATCCCCAACTGAGCCCACACCATGTCTACTCAAAGAAACAGACATGGAGTTTGGTTGGTTTGGGTGAATCCACAAACACAGATCATTAGTTGGTTTGACGCTACCGAAATGAAGAGATGGCACCAAGAGATCATACATATTAATGAAATGCATTGGCATGAAACAATGAAGATGAATGACACGTCAGTGTCATGGTTTGATCTTCGGACTTGTGGGAATAGTACACTATGATTAAGAAGGAATTGGGACTAAAGGAAGTTCACAAAGCATCCGAGGAAGGTTGGGTAGAGGTAATTATAGGTGCAGGGTTAGTTTTAGAGCTTATGGAGAGGGAGGATCTAGAAGATCAGATAAAAATATTGGATGATTCGAAGAATCGTGATGAAATCCACAAATATAATGGCTCGTAAGATGCATATTTTGATTTGGAAACTAATGCAACTTGTTTCGTGAAGTTTCGTTGAGAAATGAGAGAGTTATGTCCAAAAAACAAAACCCCTTTGGTCCACATTTACTGTTCAAGTGATTGTCTCCTACTCAAGGTAGGAGACAACTTGCTAGATGTCAGATCTACATTGGATGGTTGACGCGGATCAGCAAAGAGTGACATTTAATACAACCTTCCAACTTTGGTCTTTTGATGCCTTTAATGTACAAAATTTATCTATTTATTTGAGGGTGCAAACAAAGTCCAAATAAACCCAAATTTGGTAGGTTAGCTAATTTTGGGATGAGGAATATGATTTTCACATTAACTTGTTTTTTTAAAAAACATTGAATATTTGATTTAATATATTTTAATCATATCTTTTATTTTATCCTTTAATGAATTAGAGGAATCTAGAAACTTTCAAAAAATGTTAAACTTGGCCTATAAATAATAATAAACGTGAGGAACATAATTTTTCCATTATTTAATTTTTTTTCTACATATTATAAAATATTTTAGTTCTTTAAATTATATTCTTTCTCCAAAATTAACTAAAATATTTAAGATTGTCCAAATTAGATGAAAATTCATTGGTAGGCTAATTTTTGCATGTATATTTTGGATCTTAAATTTTTTTCCTCTTTTGGAGTTATTTATTATTTTATTTGATATTTTGGGAAAAACTCATATATTCTTTTCTAAATTGAATTAAATTAACTATTGTCATGTAAATAATGTGAAACTTGACTCCCAATGAAATTGGAATCCAAGGAATTCAAACTTCACATTAGATTTCACTTTTGAGATATATTTCTTTGAATTAACATTTTTATCTTGACATCATTATATTTATTTCATAATCCTTACTATTTATTTAATCGTGTCACTTTACCTTCACTCTTATTACTAAAAGGGTTGTATTTCATTATTATATACGAGAATTTATATGTATTTATTTTTTATCTCATTAGGCTATTTTTCCATATTTATTTGAATATTGTAACATTTTTATTTATTATGGACATTTTAGTTCTTATATGCATATTATTTTTAACATCATACTTTGATCAACATTATCACATGTGACACATTTAATTGGTCTAAAGATTAACTATGAGAGCATTAGATCATATTTTCTTATATGTCTACTTGTTAGGGCTTCAATTAATCTACTAATGTGTATATCTTTATCCTTTCTTGGCTAAACCCAAAGAACCAAGATGACTATCCCCCATGACATATGATCAGGGTCAAGAGGCTAGGTTTCAATTCATTACAACGAGAGTTGTGGCCAACACAATTGGAAGATATAGTTTATCTCTACCTACATGGCTTGTAATAGAGTTAAAGAACTTCTATTATGTACCTAGTATAAATAGAAACATCATTTATGTATCTTGTATGGACAAGGATGCATTTGAATTACATATTAAAAATGGTCGATGTTCTATTTCAAAAGATAGGATCTTTTATGGTAGTGCCCCAATCTCTTATGATATTTATTTGTCATATCTAAAGATAGATGTATAAAAAGTTAATACCAAAAGGCAAAACTCAACAACTCACACTAAACATACCTTTGGCATTGGCTTTTAGGGCACATAAATGAGAATTGCATATCTAGACTGCATAAAGATGGTTACCTGGACTCTTTTGATTTTGAACAAATAAAGACATGTGAATTTTGTTTATTAGGAAAGATGGCTAAGACCCTATTCACTGGTAACAATGAGAGGGATAGTGATCTATTAGGACTCATACATACTTGTGTGTGCAGACCTTTTAGAATAACCTTTAGAGGTGGGTATCAATACTTCATTACCTTCACTGATGACTTCAATAGGTATCTCTATGGGTTTTTTTGTATGAGGTAAAATATTACTAAGGAACCCAAAAAAGGCATACAAGGTATAAACACATGTATACTATACAACTAAAGACTCAAGCCCCACATGAGGAGAATATCCGACTTGAGTCCTCTGAAGCACCCAGGCTTGGCTTTAAGAATCTGATCCATCCTATTTACAATGTTATCAAAAAAGATAAGAGAATTGATATCCCTATGACCATGTGTCCTAGCATTTCTCTCCCTCCAAACAGGAAAGATGATATTAGTGATCATGAGATAGTAGAAACCTTCTGAGAACCTTATCCTTCTTGGTATGATCCAAAATCTAGAGGACAACATTATGGATGGAGAGAGGGGGCATGCCACCAAACCCACACTTCAAGGATTCCCTAGACCATACATACATGGTATAGGGGCACTCAAAAAACAAACGATCATGATTCTCATCAGAACTGAGACAAAGGGAGTAGGAGGTATTAGCAGCCAATCCCCACTTGGCTAACATGTCCGTCATGGGTAGCTTCTGCATAAGGGCACGGTAGGCGTAAAAGCTCCATTTAGGTTGATGTTGTTTGCCCCAAAATAGAGTATGCCAATGCACATCAGGTAGCCTATGGGAGCTAACCTTGTGACTGAGGTCACTTAAGAAAGAGACTGCGGTCCTGCTTGTGGTCTCGCACTGACCGAGACGGATGAGATCGAGGAGTCCCGCTCTTCCTTTGATCTTGTATGGCACCAGCTTTGGGTTTCACAACCGAAGGTTGGATCTGAGCGGTACGACTCACTTCCTTAGGGCATAAGAATGATTGTAAAATGTAATCAGCCATGTAGCATATTTTCTTAAGGAATGGGCCTCCTTCGACCAAGCCAGGGATTTGGGATTCAACAACATCCATTGTTCCCCATCACATACATACTCCAACTTCATAGAAGGCCAAACCTTAATCATGGCTCTAGCACATATGTCTGACTATTTAGGATTACTCTCCAGGAGATCCTCACCATATCTGGACTTCATCCAAATTGTCCACGGTGAATTGGGAGAGCAGAGAAAGTAGTCCACCCTCTTGGTAGCATCTTAATCACCAATATCATATGGGTTCCTCAAATCTAGGCCCCCCAACTAAGCGGTATGGCCAGCTTATCCCAAGCAATAGCATATCCCTTACCACCCCACAAGAACCCAGACATGATGGATTTACACTTTCCCACAATGAAAGGAGGAAGCTCCACTTGATGACACCAGAAGAGCATTTTAGCAGTGAGGAAAAATTTAATGTGAGCAACCCTCGCTTCCATGGAGATCGAGAGGCCATCCCATTTATCCACATTAGCATGCATTCTATCAACACAATCAATGTGGTCTGCCCCTTTTCCCTTGCCTCTAGAGATATGAATGCTTAGATACTTGGTAGGGAAGGATCCCTCCTATAGACCAACAACCTATTTGGGTCTACCTCATCTCATATCACACGATCTACAGAAGTAGACACTAGATTTTACCTCACTAATATATAGCCCAGACATACCACCAAAATCCTAAAGAAGGGTCTTGGCATCTCTCATATGCTTCATGTGCTCGGAAATGAAGAGTAAGATATCATCAGAAAAAATCATATGTGTCCTGACCTTGACTCTGTGAACCTTGATAGGTTTAATATGATTCAGCTCCTCATCATTCTAAGCAAGAAGGGTGAAACCTTTTGTGGCAATGGCGAACAGTAGGGGTGAGATAGGATCCCCCTAGCAGAGTCCATTAGAAGCAATAAACAAACCATGTGGGGACCCATTGACTAGGAAAGAATAAGAAACTATCTCTACACACTGTCTCATGATGGCAATCTAGCTGTCTGAGGAGCCAAGGGATTCCATGATTCTCCAAAGGAAAGTCCAACGAAGGTGATCATAAGGTTTGAAAACATCAACTTCAATACAAGCTTTCTTTGTCAAATTCTTAACATTAAAATCCATGAGGTACTCAGGTGCTGACAAGGTATTATCATAGAAGGATCTCCCCAACACAAATGTACCCTGAGTATCAGATACAATAGAGTTCATAATAGGCTTTAACATGCAAGTAAGAAGCTTTGCAATGACCTTATAGAAGATCGAATAGTAGGCTATAGGCCTGAAATCAACCATAAAATTTGCCAAGTTCCTCTTGGGAATAAGTCGGCTGAAAGAATGGTTTACTTGCATAACCATCCTACCATCCAAAAAGAACCACATAATAGCTCGACAAAGGTCCTCCTTCATGATGTCCTAACAGACCTGGAAGAAATTCCCATTAGACCCATCAGGGCCCGGAGCTTTAGAAGCTCCAATGGAGAATACAACTCTCTTCACCTCCTTCTCTGACACCATATTTTAGCAACATTCTATTAATCTCATTAGAGACCCTTCTTCCCGACATAACGGCCTGACCCAAGACCAAGGGAGGTTGATTATAGAGGTCATTGAAAAACTGGACAACACTCTCTGCCGCTTTCTTGGGCTCATCCATAAGCTCTCCCTTCATGCCAAGGAGAGAATAAATGTGGTCCCTCATATTATTCTTCTTTATAATTGCATGGTACACCTTTGAGTTCTTATCACCATCAGAAATCCACTTGATTCTGCTTCTTTGCTAAAGGAGAACCTCCTCCACTTTCTCCAACTGTTTTAACTTGGCCGCAAATCTATTTTCATCCTCAATAAGACCCTCATCCAGTGGATTGGATCTAAGGTCTGTGGCTACTCTGTCAAACACTACCATAGCCAATACTGATTAGGTATGGTAGGTGAATCAGGTTTTTGGACCAACTCTTCAATGTATCTTTGGTTCTCTTTAGCTTTTCCATGACTCTAAAGATGGGATTCCCATTCACAGGTTGACCCCAAGCTTTAGTCACAAGCCCCTTGAAACTAGGACAGCTAGTACAATGTTTGATGAATCTAATGGGTTGAGGAGGTTGAATAGTAGAGTAGAACTCCCATCACATCCAAGCATGGTCACTATTTGGATGTGCCCCCAACTGAATGGCAGAAGTAGGAAAGGTGTTCAACTAGGACATATTGACGAGGCCCCTGTCCAAGTTGTTAGAAATGTGATTGGAGGGGGCTCTTTTACTATGCCAGGTCATGGATCCCCCCTCATGTTGATATCACATAGATTAGCTGCATCTATGGCTTCATTAAATCTATCAAGAACAGAGTTAGGGACCATCTGACCTCCAAACTTCTCTCTACCATGTCTGATGTGGTTAAAGTCACCAATAACAAGTTGTGGTAGCACCTGTTGGTTTGCTTCCCTCAGGACTCCCCACAACCTTCTTCTATATACCTCTGAGTTGAGTCCATAAGTAGCTAAGATCACATAGTGGAAGCCTCCATTATTTAATCAATTTAGATTCAGCAACTGATCCATGGAGGGGATCGGTTGGATGTCCCATATCTGAGGATTCTACCCAACAAGAATCCAACCACCATCAATGTCATCAAGATTGGAAGCAAGTACCAACCTGTGGGGATAAGGCCCTTCATATTATCACTATAACCTCTCTTGATTATTGTCTCAAGGTAGATAGCTATAGATATATCTATACCTACAATAGTGTCCCTAACCTTTCTTTTCTTGTGTGGTAGGGATGCACCTCGCACACTCCACATGAGGATCTTCATGGGTGAGATCTCTGAGCATCCCCTAACCATGGATGGAGCCACCTCTGCCTTTCACATCCTTATTCCCTCCTCCTCTCTATCTGGCAGTGCTCCCTGTGACCAAGACTGTGACTTTCTCCTCACCTTGGTCCATAAGAACAACAAAGGAGTTATCAGTGTCCACACGGACTACCTCAGTATTATGGCTAGTCTCCATAGACATTTCACTATCCTCACTCTCCCTCCCTGCATTTTCATCTATAAGAACAACTTGGGCAAGCTGAATAGTAGTTATTGTCTCCTCAATTGGTACGATGCTAGGAATCTCAACCATATTCACTGGTTCCACAGTCGGGACAACCTTGGATTGGCTGGCTCTGGGCTTAGAACCCCCATTTTTCTTCTGATGCCTACTCTTCAATATACCTCTTTCTTGGACAACAACAGAAGATGGCTTACAGCCGCTCGGACAATGTCCAACCATATGACTAAACACCTTGTAGGTGTTTCAGTGGTTAGGCAAAGCATCATAATGAACCCATATCTCTAACACCTTGCAATTAGGGAGCACGATCAGAAACTCTGGGGGGTTGCGTCTTGACTGAGATCTCAATGCACATCCTTGATACCCTAGGCTTCCTTCCTCTCCTAAAAAATCAAAGGACTTCACGGTACCAATGGCATAGCCAATGATGCTAAGGGTTTTTTTGGACCAAAGCTTGCCAATGTCGGGGAGGGTCACCCAGACGGGAGTCATGGTGAGAGTCACATGCTTGACATCTGCTTCGGGGTCCATTTCCTGGTGGGACCAACTGCGAATCAAAGAACCAAGGCCCTCAATCGAGCGATAGATTCATATCCAACTCATTAGTGAAGGTCACCTGGAAGAGGCCATCATTCAAGGGTGACATCTGAATTTCACCCTTTGGTCTCCAGTTCCTCAACATCCATTTGTATAGTTGCTCAGGATGGTTCTTCTTCCCTAGAACCTAGATAATGATGACGAACTTGTTGAAAACCTCCATCTTTTCCAAGACAAGTTTTGAGAACGTCATTCTTGGCTACTTGTCACCCTCCTTAAAGTGAGGTGCCTTGGGTTTGACTCAATGACGACCGGTCGACAGCTCCTTCAGATAGCCATGGGTTTCTAGAGCATCTTAGCCCAAGTATGACCAATAGTGAAATCGTTGTTGGGGTCATTCCACCCAACCTCGACAACCAGTGGAAGACCATTAGGGGGTGAGTATCTAGAAGAAGGACCTCTAGAGGTGGAGGCGGTGGAGGTGGAGGTGGAAGCAGAGATGAAGGAAGAAGAGGGGGAATGAGCACACCCTAGTCCCTAGCTAGAGAGGGAACCTTCCAGGGACCAACCCCCTCCATGAGCCACCCCGACCTAGAGATGGATGGGAGCCAAGGTGCTAGAGAGAGAAAACAACTCTATTCTTGCGAAACATAAGTCAGAAGCTCTTCAAAAGTTCAAGAAGTTTATGAATGAGCTACAGAACCAACTTGGTAAAAGTATTAAGGCACTTTATTCTAATGGAGGTGGAGAATACGTAAACCTAGAGTTTGAGAACCTTCGTAGAGCCCATGGGATCGTATCTCAGTGGACTCAACCTAGAACACCTCAACATAATATGGTGTTAGAACGAATGAATCACACATTATTAGATATGATGTGATTGATGATGTGTTTAGTTGAGATCCTGACTACCTTGTAGGGGTGTGCTCTACAAACCTCCATGTTTACACTAAACAGAGTACCATCTAAATCGGTTCAAAAGACACCATATCTCAAATGGACAGGGAAGTATCCCAAAATGTCTTTTACGAGGATTTGGTGGTGTGAAGCTTATGTTAAGAAAATGTTTCCTAAAAAGATTGTACCAAGATTTGATAAATGTTATTTTGTTGGATATCCCAAAGAAACTATAGGATTCTACTTGTATAATCCATATGACTACAAAGTGATTGTTGCCAGAGATATTACATTCCTAGAAAAGGAATTTGTTTCAAAAAGAATTAGTGGGAGGCAAGTAGACCTTGAAGAGGTTCAAGACGAACAAGAAAACATTGAATCATTATATGTAAAAGAGGAACCAAGAGGATCACAAAGTATTATGTAATCTTAAATTCCTCAAGTAACACATGAACCTTGTCTATCTAATAGGACACACCTTGAGCCTAAAAGACGTGGATATCTTGTAACTCAGGAAGGCAATGAATTGGTCATAGATGATGAGACAATATCCTATAAAGATTCTATTGAGGGACCAATGTCTGAGAAATGGATTGAAGCCATGAGATCTGAGATGGAATCCATGTATACCAACAAAGTATGGACTTTGATGGTCCACCAAAAGGGGTAAAACCTATAGGGTGCAAGTGGGTCTTCAAGAAGAAAGCCAACATGGATGGTAAAGTACAAACCTATAAGGGAAGATTGGTTGCAAAGGGATTCAAACAAGTTCAAGGTGTTGACTATGATGAAACCTTTTCTCCAGTGTCCATGGTTAAATCCATTAGGATCATGCTTGCTATTACAGCTTATCATGACTATGAGATTTTGCATATGCATGATGGATGTTAAAAATGCATCCGTAATGGGAATATTCTTAAGGATGTGTACATGTAACAACCTAAGGGTTTTATCAATCTAAAGTATGAAAATAAAGATTTCAAGCTACAAAGGTCAATGTATGGATTGAAGCAAGCATATTATTACTAGAATCTTCATTTCGATGAGACAGTCAAAGGGTTTGTCTTTATCCAAAATGAAGATCAACATTGTGTGTACAAGAAGGTTAGTGGGAGCATAGTGACATTCCTCATTTGTATGTAGATGACATACTATTGATGGGGAATGGCATGCCTACTTTACAAAAGGTAAAGACATGGCTTGGAAATCCATTATCTATGAAAGACTTGGGTGAAGCATCATAGATCTTTGGGATAAAGATCTATAGGCATAGATCCAGAAGGATTCTTGGACTAAGTTAAAGGACATACATTGACATAGTGTTGAAGTAGTTCAACATGGAGAACTCAAAGAGAGGAAACTTACCAGCACATCATGGTGTCCCCATCTCCAGATCTCAATGTTCCAGTTCTTATGAAGAAAGGGAATGCATGAGTTTTATTCCATATGCCTTAGCAATTGGATCGATCATGTATGCAATGTTGTGTACCCATCCAGACGTCTCGTATGCCTTGAGCATGATGAGCAAATATCAGTTAGATCTAGGTGATACTCACTAGATATCCATGGAAAATATCCTCAAGTACTTAAGGAGGACTAAGGATCAGTTCTTGGTCTGTGGAGGAAAGGCAGTGTTGGTGGTAAAGGGTTACACCCATGCAAGCTTCCATGTTGATCAAGATGATTGTAAATCACAATCCAGATTCATGTTTTGCCTCAACAATGGAGTTGTAAGCTCTAAGTGTTCCAAGCAAGAGACAATTGTCGATTCTACAATAGAGGCCGACTATATTGCTACATGAAATGAAATAAAGGAGTTGTATGGATAAAAAAGTTAATTTATAGAACTTGGGGTTGTTCCATGCATCAACGATGAAATTGAGATATATTGTGACAATAATGGAGCTATTGCACAAGCAAAGGAACCCATATCTCATCAGTGCTAAAAGCATATATAAAGGTAGTTCCATCTCAAGTGAGAGATCATGCATAATGGAGATGTAAAGATTTGCAAAGTACCAACTAAGAACAATGTTGGTGATCCCTTGATGAAGACACTTTCATAGCAGAAGCATGAAGATCATGTTAGATCACTTGGAATATGATTCGTAGGTGATTGCCTCTAAGTGCAAGTGTGAGTTTGTTGGTATGTATGTCCAGAGACCTAATCATGTGATGATTGTAATGACATAAATGTAAATGATTTGATTATTAAAAGGAAAGCATCAAATTTATTTTGTTTAATTCAGTTATGAGATACTGATGTAACATTATAAACATCAAGAGAATAATATTACTCAATCGCGTATGACTTCAAGTACTTGACTTGAAAGAATGAGATCATACAGATGTTATGAGCAGATATGCATGTTATCATTATGTCCCTGATCGGTTGTTATTATGCAAGGTTGATAGACAACAATGACACATGCGGTCAGAGTGTGAGTTTATTGATGATAGAATCTCATTAGTCATGATCAGGAAATATTAGATGAATCACACTGATACATGTTAGAGAATAATGTATCATACAGACCCACTGTGAGACTAAAACATGGAAGACATCATCATGGGGGTCATATTCATCTATCACCATGATGATGGTGGTTGTGGTTCTTAGACTGCAAATCACTACACTCATCACATGTCATTGGGTACACTTTGACATCATCCAACGCAATCTTGAAACATGGGTTGTTATAAAGGTGTTGATTTGGTGACTTTTTCACATGGGGATAGACTGAGTGATAGAAATGGGATTTGTCCCTCCTACTGGAGTGTGATGTCCTAGGCCTATTGATTAGCGAGACTGAGAAATGCATGGCCATGCACCTATGAGTCAATATGTTGAGATTACATATATCTCAGACAGCCATATCTGGTTCAACAAAAAATATTGGATGATAAAGAGGGTGACTACTCCATGCCTTGAGTTCAATATAGACATTAGGGACAAAGGAACTATACAAGCACTACAAGACCATACACAAATTGTAGGTTGAAGTTGTTCCCCAACTCTCCATTACTTGGGTAGCATTCATGTGCGAATAGACATCACTCACTGCTTGTGATGTCAAAAGTTATTATGGACATTCAGTGGCAACGTTATATGGGACCTATAGGGTCACACACATAGGGCTCGACCTAGAACAGGAGTTTAATCTTAAATGACACTTGAATTAAGTAATAAAATGTTTAGTAATTTGATTCACACACCATATAGGCTGACTACACTGCCAAGCACCCATCTCAAATGTTTAGATGGCCATCTAGAGTGCTAAACATTTTTCTCAAATGTTGATATAGCCGTCTGTCGAGTTAGGCTTAATTCAAGTTGAAATTGGCTTTAGATCTAACCGACCAAATCGACCGGCTCGACTCAAATCTCCAGATGACCATCTAGATGACCGAGATGGTTATCTCACATGGGTGAGATGGTCCAGTTCGGCCGATGGAAGCTTCTAGATATTTCCAAATTTGTTTCGATGTACATTACTTGTTGTGCAAGGAATTGATATGTGATATTAATTGGAATAGAAATTGGCAATTTCATATGTGATTGGGAAACTGCAAAACAGCCATCTTGCAGTATGAGATGACCATCTTGCATGCCAAATGACCGTCTGGTGTGCTAAACAGTCATTTCGGTGGTCACAGGTTGTGAAAATTCAAGATCTTTTGATCCCTTCCACTCCCGCATTGACTGAGAACCTAGACCCAAACCCCACCTATAAATAGAGATGTATTGGATGTTTCCTAGAGTACAACACCGAAAATTTAGAATCAGTTGCTCGGACAAATGTTGTCCTCTCTGGTTGTGGTAACCATGAGAGCCCAAGTAAGTTCTATCCGACTAGGGAAGAACAACTAGTGAGAGAGAAATTCAAATCATTGTTCTGAGAGAGCATGTTGGGAACTAGTACACTAACGGGAGGAACAACTCCTTCCTATCTGTTATAGCAGGTTAATAGAAGTTCTAGTCAGTCCATGTGCACATCTCTAGAGGCGGGAGGTCATTGTCTTCTACGAGGAGGAATACATCAACAAACAATCCATGACAAGAGGAGATGTTGAAGAAGACACAACTCGTGGTTGTCGTCTGTGGTGCAAACCACAAGGTACAATAGTTAGACAAGTCCCAATGCAACTAGGATTCAGAGTTGCACATCTACTATGAAGAGGATTCTCCCTGGACTGGATCTAAGACTAGGCATATCTAGGAAACCATCCTTTCAATAATATAGTAATTGACGTAATCTGTTAGTTATGGGAAATATGGTAGATAATTTTTTTTGTTTCTACTGCCTTCTCTATAGCCATATTTCCCAACATAAGGTTAATGTGTCTGTTAGATGAAGAGTCATTCCAAATGAAGTTCCTAATAAGCTGATGTATTTTATCACAAGTAGATACAGGTAGATGAAACTTGCATAGTCTAGAACATTTGGGATAAAAGAACAAACATCACAAGAGTTATTATTCCAGCTAGAGAGAAGAGATTGTTTTGCCACTTACGGATTTTTTGATGAAATTTTTCAGTCAAATGCTAAAAATGTTCCTTCTCATTTATGAGGTGTATGATAGTAATACCAAGATGTTTCCCAAGGAATGTTTCTAGAATGTTGAGCATTCTACTAGCATGATTCCTCAATGCGCAAGGAGTGTTATGAGAAATAAAGATGGTAGATTAATCATGCAACAGAAATTGACCAGAAGTTGAGTTGAAGAGTTTGCAGCCTTGTTTGATAGTAGTAGTTTGTTGCATCAAGGCCTTCCCAAAAAAGATGATGTCATTTTCCAAGATGGCAAGTGTTAACTGCAACTTCTTTTCTATTAAAGTGTTATCTTCAAATTTAGGTTGTGAACATCTTTAGATATCATCTGGCTCAGTCTATCTAGGAAAAGGACAAAGAGATATGATGAAAGGGGATCCCCCTTGTTCAATCCTACACAAGGGTTTGAAGGATCCTATAAGTTCCTTATTCCATAAAATTGATGTTTTTCTTGAGGCTATTATTTGCATTATAATGGAAATGATGTTCGATGTAATTGAAGTTCAGAATAAGTGTCTTCAATAAAGGACCAGATCATTTTATCAAATTCTTTGATTAGATCTAGTTTAAGGGTGAAGGAATGTTTTTTAAGGTCTTGGATTCCATCGAGTGCACGATCTCCTGAAGAAGAGCTATATTATCTATAATTCTTCTTCCTAGAATGAAGCTATATTGGAGAGGTTCTATATAGTGTTTGAGATATGGTTTGATGAATGATGTAATTACTTTTAGAAGCTATTTGTTGTTGACATTGTTGAGAGAAACGGGATAGAGATGCAAGCTTGATTTAGGGGAGTCGTTCATCAAGATGAGGACTAGATTGGACTATGTAGTGTCTGGGGGAATAGGGACTCCAACAAAGGGACCTTGGATGAAGTATCACACTTGTTGTTTGAGAGAAGGCCAATTGTTGTGGAGGAAGGATATGTCTACTATGTCCAGTCCATGGGCTTTGAGGAGAGGCATTTAGTGTAGAACTTTCCATATATCGTCATGTTGATGAGTTCTATACATGGTGGATTTATCAACCTCTGTGACGATGGAGAAGGAAGAAATAAAGGAACCACTTGATATTCTACACTTCTCATTATCAAATTCCTATTACACATTAGAAAAGAAGGTAAGTATTAGTTGTTTGGGTTGGTTGTCAGTTTTTGACCTAGGATCCTTGTTGATATTTTAGACACGTTATTTTGTTTCTCCATTTTCTTATTTTCATGAGGGAATGAAAATATCGAGTGGTGTTGTCTCCCACCGTGATCCAGTCACAACAGGACATTTCTTGCTTTTCCATTTTTTCTTTGCTGAGAATGGAATCAAGCAGAGTTTGTAGGTTTACACTATCCATTGTCACGTTTAGATTGAATGATATATATATATATATATATATATATTTGGATCTGTATCCATTCGATTTTATTATATAACCTATCCTTTTCTCTTCTATGTTACTTCCTGTTGGCATGGTCCCACAGACAAGCTTTATTCATAAAGGATGAGGTGGCCTAGTGTATAGGGGTTTTGGTTCCCAATTTTCTTTGAGGAAGTTTATAGAGTCCAATTCAATATCCCATATGGATGAGGTTTGAAGTTGTTGTAGACGGGGCCTTTAGGGGACAAACACAAAGATTAAGAGAGAAATGTGGTCAAAGTGATTGTATTCAAGCACTTAGATTGAGTTGTTTATTGTGGAGTCTATGCATTGTTGATCACCAAGCACTCTATCCAACCTCTCATGTAGTAGTCCTCTTTTGAAAGTGTTGTAGGCACCACTGGAACCCATGTTAATTAGACGAAAAGATTTTATAGCCTCAAAAAAGTCATTGCTATGGTGATGTCAAATGTTGTGCCTCCAAATTTCTCAGATGTGTACATTATGATGTTGAAGTTGCCAACAACAACCTAAGGGATCGTAATTGTGGATTTTAAGGATTGCATCTAGTTCTACATGAGTCTTATCCATCTTCTTATGGTGTTAGCCTTCACAAAACTTTGTAAGGAGTCATATATCTTGCAATGTATGTATTTCTTATGAGAGCAAATAATGTCCAGGTTGATATTAATTTTCTAAAGAACCCAGATACCCCCAAAGAATCCAATATAATCAAGTCTATAGGATTGAGAGAATTTGAGCTACTTAATGATGTCAATGTGTCTAACCCCACTACAGCAGGACTCAAGAACACTAACTACTGAGATGTTGTACTTTTGGACTAGATCCTTTGTTGCATTTTGAGTACATGTCACAAATACCTTGTGTGTTCCATATCATTCATTGGCAGATTTCTTTAACAACAGTGGAGTTACCCATCTCCTGCTCTTCATCTTCTAGGTTATACAAGTGGGATGTCTTCCCCCTATTTCTAGTATAAGATCTACTAGAGTCTCTGACTTGAACCACTTTTCAGTTGCGTAGATGGATCCCAACTGAATTGTGGCCTAGTTTTCATTTAAGTGTTGGTGTGTAACTTCTCCTTCCTTGTTTGTGATTGTGAATTTGGTGGTTTTGAATGGGTGGGAGGACATTTCCCTACTAACCTAGAGACCGTCCCCAGAGAGATGGACCACAATATGCTCAACTTTTGTCTGAGGTCTCGTCTGTTTGATTGGATGAAGATGGGATATGTTTTTCATGACACAAGGATTCCATCAATTACTAAGAGTTCTTATTCTTTTTCTTCCTAGAGATCCAATCTATTGTAACTCTCTCATCTACATTATCGACATCTCTAATTTCATGTGTGTCTTCTTCCTCATCTTGATTATTAAGGGATTGGAACTGGTTGGATTGCTTGATATTTTTCTTTTATTGTCCTGCATTGTTGAGATTTTTCTATTTTCTTTGAATGGCATGTGCATGAATGGAATCAGTGTATCCATCCATCAACTAAGGTTGTTCTAGGATAATAGTGCATGTGACTACAATAGCTTGTGTAGATACATTCTATGTGAGTATTTGCTTAGAGCTATCTTTTTCTAGGTGTCTTGCAAGTCCAAAATGCATATAGATGAACGGGATGTTCTTGTACTTAATCTTGTGCTTGGTTCTGATATGGAAACAAATGAGATTAGATGTTTGGTCAAGTTAAGTTCAACATCTATTCTAGCAAAATGACACTGACGTTATTGATCGGCTCCAAAGGAGGGTCGACTTTAAATTCAAAACCCGAAACCTTCAAGGACCCCCACAACTTTATTATGGGGTTAAAGTAGATATACAGGGTCGAATACATGGATGTGGGGACATTTATGACACTGAATATCTCACTCTTAACTCATTTAATCCGATCTGATAGTCAATAAAAGTATGGACCAAGAACTATTCTAGCATATTGCCATGAAGTAAAATAAAATGAAGAAAACAAAACAAAACATAGTCCGTTGGGTTCTACGAATCAGAGAGAAGTAGTTCTTGGATATGTAACCACAAGTTGGCAAGTCTATGTGCCCGTTCCTGGGCATAGAAAACCCTCATATACTCGAGCAAGCAACCTACATCCAAACATGGTACATACTATGGTATCTATTACTGTGGGGTCATCCCACTCGCTCTCGCACAACATGACTAAAACCCATCAATGATATGAAACCTCTCTCGAGGATGAAAAATTAACACCCTAGAATATTCTAGATACCCTCTTAGGTCTAGAATATCTTGAGATGCTTGGAACAGGCATAATCTGGGTAGAACCTAGTAGTCGGCCCGACTGTGTCGGGCAAGACCTGACTGTGCCCAAGTCTACGGTTCTGCACAGATCACCTTGAACCGTCCTCCTTTTCAATTTTGATCCAAACTTCCTTCTCTTATCTATTTCTATGATGAATCTCTCGATATAGGAAGAAATAAAAGTTCAATCAAGAAAGAGATCAACCAAACTATCAATCATAACCAGATTGAGAAGATATAATAGGAAAATGTACTTGATTTGGAATAAAACTACTTGCATAAGGTAAATGTACATAAGCATGCCAAAAATGGGCTACATAGCCAAAAAGGAGCTCAACTAGCCATGGACAAGCATAGTTGGCACCGAACAAAGATGGAAGAATATCATTTGTAAATAAATAAAGGAGAACAGTAGAAGACAGGAGAAGAAGAAGATATTTAGCCTATAGAGGAGAGGTGGCTCTTGCTCCTTAGCCTCTATATGGGTCGGATCTCATCTTTGGGTCATACCCCTTGGTCTTTTGGACTCCTAGGCCTCCTTTATCTTCAATTCTGCCCCGAACAATAGCTTGGTGGATGTATGGAGGTGGAAGATGGCTAAGAATGGTAGGATATGGGTGAATGGTGGTGGAAAATGACAGTGGATGGAAGCAAGTTGGAGGAACAGATGTAGGATGAGCACTTTTGCCTTTTCGGACCTCTAAACTCTCTTACAGGGATTTGGGAACCAAGAATGTGTGGAACCACAATGTGAAATTAGAAAAATCTCCAAACCCCTCTCTAGGTCTCCAGGAGTGAATATTTATAGGTGAAGGAGGAAGATGGTTGTGGCACCTGCCTCAGTCGTGGCCCTGGTCTGGGTCTGACTATGCCAGGATGGGCACGATCATGCCAGGGTCACGGTTGAGGTAGACACCTCAGTCAAGATAGATCCCACGGTTGAGGTGGTCGTGTCGTGGTTGAGGTTGATGTGACGTGGTCGCGCTCGTAATACGGTTGAGGTAGTTGTCTCACGGTCATGGTCACGTTGGGGTACCGTGGTCGTAGCCTTGTCCTCAACCCGACCGTGTCGAGCTGGGCCCTGTCATGCCAAGTGTCGGCCGACACAAAGTCTTGGCCACAGTCATGGCATTGTCTTCTAGGATGCGGTCATGACATCCTTTTTGGTCACGGTCGCGACATCATGGACTAAACCCACCCCCACAGGGGGTATTACTTGTAATCAATGGGCCCACATTGATGAGCCTTCTGATTGGCGAGGATGTATCCTGATAAAGGACTGGCCATAAACAATAGGGTCCAAGATATCAAATGTTTCTTGGGACCATCGTCTCCTAAGCTGGTGCTCATAGTGCGATGCTTAGTCCACCACGGCCGTGATGGATGGAAGTCTAGCTTCTATAAAAACCATGTGTCGGGGAGAAATCTTGGAGAATAGATGTCTTCTTAGGTTCAATGCCTAGAAGTCCCCAAATTGGTTAGTTGAGAAACTTTATCTAGGAAAAGATATAAATTACTAAAATATAAGGATTTAGGGTTATTTTGGGCATATTAAGGCTATCACTAGTACAGTATTGGTCTGCAGCGTCGGTTTTTTGAAGCCTGCATCATCACTTTTCAAGCGACGCCTAGGTGGGCGTCACTACAGTATTTGCGACGCTATAGAGGTAGAAAAACTGACCCTAGAGAGGTACAAAAACCGACCCTAGAGGGAACAAAAACCGACCCAAGAGAGGTAAAAAAAACTGACCCAAGAGAGGTAAAAAACCGACCCAAAAGAGGTAAAAAACTGACCCAAGAGTGGTACAAAAACCGACCCAATAGAAGTACAAAAACCGACCAAGGAACCTGCTGGGTCGGGTTTTTAGGACCCTAAAAGTTTTTTTGGGATGAACCTACTGGGTCGGTTTTTGTGTATAACCGACCCAAGAAGTATCTATTGGGTCGGTTTTTCTCCATAAGCGACCCTAGAAGTCTTCAAATAGCTATAGAATTTTGGGATGAACCTACTGGGTCGGTTTTTGTGTATAACCGACCCAAGAAGTATCTATTGGGTCAGTTTTTCTCCATAAGCGACCCTAGAAGTCTTCAAATAGTTGTAGAATTTTGGGATGAACCTACTGGGTTGGTTTTGTGTATAACCGACCCAAGAAGTATCTATTGGGTCGATTTTTCTCCATAAGAGACCCTAGAAGTCTTCAAATAGCTGTAGAATTTTGGGATGAACCTACTGGGTCGGTTTTTGTATATAGCCGACCCAAGAAGTCTATAGGGATGGTTTTCTTAAATAACCGACCCGAGAAGTGAAATTTTTTTTAAAGAAAAATTCTGCAGAACCAGAAATCTTCAGTACAGCAACCTACAAAACAGAATTGCTTTACGCAATTCAAAACTTGCAATAGAAATAGACTTGCAAATGCAATGATGCAAGCCAAAAATGCATTCCAAAGCCATTTTCTAACATTTATGTTCCTTTTTGAATTGATGTAATCTCCAAACCACACATTCATAACAACAATTATTCACATATATGTACACAACACTTACTAACATTCTTCCAAGTCTAAGATAGATTCTTTCAAATGAGACATATAGCACATACTAACACTCATACACATAGCACATACTAACAACAATGATAGATTGCAAGTTTAAAAGTGATATTAAATTTAATGTCATATACAAAAAGTAAATTTTGATAGAGTTTCAAATCTTCTATACACAAATGAAGTTATGAATTCAATCCAATGCTATAGTGTCTTCATTAAGAAAAGCATCTGACCATTCTTCTTGGAATTCATTTAACCCATCAAGTGTGTAAGGATGAGTTGTAAAGATCTGCAAAAAAAACGTACATGCTCATATATATTTTATAAAATGATGCAAATCTCACTTGTAAATTTATGATGTTATTCTTTATTAATTACCTTATCTATACTCTGAATGTCTAGTGATGCTTCTTTGAAAATAGTTTGCATATACTTCATTACGTAGTAGCCACAAGCCCAGTCATTATTTTGTATAGGACACTACAAATAAAGAATTATACTTAATATTAGTAAATTGCTACAAACAGAGTTGTACAAATTAAGAAATAAGACTATAAGAGAGTTAACATATAAAATTTGACATTAATATATTACTGTAAGAGTTGTACATATACGACTAAGCAGTCAAAGTAGTTACCTTGACATTTTTCAAAGTCAGTGTCTTTAATTTTGTGGGTATTATTCCTCCACCTTCACGATAAGCCTTTATACCCCTATCAATCAATTTGATTACGATAGTTGTCAAAATAGAAATTCTAAGTATAAATATCATGTTGAAGCATAACAATTGATGTTATAGAAACTAAATTTATGCTTACTCCATAGTTGGCAGTCTCAGTTTGTGACCCCTTGTTGTTTTTCCCATTGGGTCAAGATAATAGAAAGTCATCAATTTTGGGACAACCACCACTAGTTCCCAATGTCTAGATATGAGTAAATTTATATTGAAAACAAAAATTAGAATTATAATTTAGTCAATATTAGAATTCTATTGAATTATAATACTTACTGGACGTTAAAAGGAATTAGAATAATTTCCTTCCCCACACTACCAAAATATTTGAATGCAGTACTGAAGTACTCATTCACATCATCCATTTGTGTCTGCACTTGATTAGTGACTGAAGGAACTAAGAATCCAACATTCTTTATATCAAAGTTTGTCATCTCAGTATATAAATGGCTGTAAAACATTTGTGAGAATTTGATATGTTACAAATAAGCTAAAAATGTATATATTTGAGTGATCTATATTGATTAATTCTTACCTTACCCATACTTCTAATATCGAAGTATTTAGCCAATCATACCGGAACAACTCTATAATATCATCAAGAAAAATAAAATTCTCAAAGTCCCTCCCAATTGCATCTTCTGTTAAATTGACCACCATATGTGATCCTGGGGTTTGGTTGGCTAAGTATCGAGCCAAACATTTACTTCTATTTCCCAATTTATCGAATGTGGCTTCTGGAATGAAAGAAGGCTTGGGCATAGGAGGACGACTACTAGGATTTTTACTTTTTGGTTTACAAACCTATTAATTAAATACATACTTATATTAAACGAGTTCATATATGTAGCTAGTCAAATATGAAAAACATGTAGATATACCTTGTCAATGATAACCAAGTGTCTAGGCCATCCCACCATAGCACCCTCTACTTCATCAACTGTACCATATTCATAAGAAGGTATGGGTAGTGGTTCGTCCCCCATTCCGTCATACACAAGATGGATGGACACACAACAAATGTCATCAGAAACTGATTGACAATGGAATGTACCACCGATGTTGTATACCTTACCCACTGCCACAACATTCTACTCTGGAACCTCCACTGCAAGTTTACAGTTCATACCAACCTAGTTGAAATAATATAAGTTATATACAAAGTGGTAAACTAGATACCTACTATATTATATATATCATATTAACATATAAAACAAACTTACTGCAGATTGTTGTGGTGGTTCATTGGGAGTTCTCCCATGACCTTCTACAATTGGAGTACAAGCTTGTACCTCATCATCTGAGAGACGCACAGTTTGAGGAGGTTGAGAAGGTTGAATAGGCTGAAATGAAGACAATATTTGTTGCACTTTCTGTGATACTAATGCTTCAACCTCGTCATGTGTAACTATACGACCTCTTCTAGATTCTAAAGGCCCATAATAAGTCTTGAATCCTATGCCAGCTCCTAATCCCCTAACATGGCCAGGATGCTCTTTCGTACCAAGAGCAACTGATAGTTCATCCATGAATCCAATTGGTATGAACTTTCCTTGTTTTCTTTGCTCATAGAGATCATCCTATTCATATTTAATGAAAATATTAAATCACAAACAATTAGAGATCATCCTAGTCATATTTCATGAAAATATTAAATCACAAACAATTAGATATTATTAAATCCTACTCTTTAATTACTTAATTGTGATGAACTTACCATCTTTTGTGCCACCTCCTTAGTTGCAGGGTTGGTAATTTCACCTACTTTATTTTTTCTAGGATCAAGCCAAATTTTATAATGGGGTGGACACTCAACTTGAGTTGTGCTAGACCCTTCTCCAGAAGAGATTTGCTTCTCCAGTTGTTCTCAGCGCTGGGCATAACTAAGGGATCCCATGTGAGGTTTATGCACATTTTTGGCCCGTCTTTCCTTTTGGGCCTTGTGAATAGCCTGATCATTTAAAATGAGGTATTGCAATTTACAACTTGATAAACATATACATATATAAAAACATTAATTGTATACCTGAAACTCTTCTTATTTCCTTTGTGCAACAAATCTGTCCCACACCTCAGGATCTATAAAAATATATACGTCTATTTCTTTCTTCTTTTGATTAGGATTATCTATATAATCCCTTTTTAGATAGGTCTTAAATGCCCTACATCGTACACCACAACGCTGCAGCAGTCTTTTCCTTTGGTCTTTTTCATTTAAATGAAAAACACCCTATATACAAATGAAGCAATAATCTTATTTCAAAAAGTATATGTCAAAACAAAAAACTGGAATCAATAAACAAAAAACAAGATAATATAGTATCAAAATTCAACTCATAGATATATCTTTCCAAAGGAGGTCTTTCAAGCCAACAGGAACATCATGCCAGTTTTCTATATCTATTGGCACCTTACTGCGAGCGGTTGCCCCTCCATAATGCTTAAAAGCACTAGCGTGTTTCCGAATAGGTGCTCCTCCCCTTTCAAACTGGATTAGCTTAAAGGAGAGCCATTTTATGTTCTCAGCAACATTATTTGGTGATTCAGATAGCTGCTTACAGACTTTCTCTTCAAACCACCTAATAAATGTTCGATTATGCTCTCTTGCAAGCCACATTGAATTGGATCGCGGATGATTTTTCTTGATAATATCATTGTGTTCTGTGATGTAGCTACTAACTTCATTGATGTTGTGTAAAATATACAAATGTGCTTGTTCCCACAATTCACGACTAATTCCTTTCACTCGTGCTCCCAGAGTTCCTTTGCCACAATAAGACTCAGTAATAAGATCATTTTTTATATCACTAGAAGTTTCATTGGAATTCAAAAAATCGTTGCAAAAGTCCATCACTTCCCTAGCCACATAACCCTCAATAATACTCCCTTCAGGACGATAACGATTCCGAACATCACCTTTAAAAACACTCATGTAGCATTCAAATGGATACATCCAATGTGAAAAAATTGGACCCAACATCTTCACCTCCCTTGTAATATGTACTACAAGATGAACCATGACATCAAAAAATGAAGGAGGAAAGTACATTTCAAGATGACACATGGTAACAATTACATCATTTTGTAATTTATCGAGAGTATTAGGATGTATCACTTTGTTGCATATTTCATTGAAGAAGAAACAGAGTCTTGTGATTGCAAACCTTACATGCTTCGGCAATATAGATCAAATAGCCACATGTAAAATTTGTTGCATTAAGGTGTGACAATCATGAGATTTGAGACCTATCAACTTCAGATCCTTCTTTGATACCAATCTATGAATATTAGAAGAGTATCTTTATGGAACCTTAATATTATACAAGCACTCACAGAAAGTCTTTTTCTCCTTCTTGGACAAAGTGTAACAAGCTGGTGGTAAATATGTGCGGCGATCCCTGATCTCAACTGATAATTCTTTTCTTGTACCCATTAATTCTAAATCTTTTCTAGATTTGATGCCATCTTTAGTCTTTGCTGGTATGTTCAATAACGTACCAATGATGCTATCACAAACATTTTTTTCAACATGCATGACATCAATGCAATGTCTAATTGCCAAAACTCTCCAATAAGGAATATCCCAGAATATTGACCTTTTCTTGTATAGAGATTTGTCACATGCGAGCGTATGACTACTTGAACTCTTTCCAAATTCATTAACAATATGTTTCACCCTATCATATACAACATTTCCTGGTATAGGTTTAGGAGCACTTTGTTCCTCAGTTGACCCATTAAAGGTTTTGCGTTGGTGTCGATAAGGATGCACTGGTGGGAGTAACCTCCGATGACCAAGATATATCATTTGACCACCATGTTTCAGTCGAATTGAATCAATATTTTCCTCACAAACAGGACATGCTTTGTATCCTTTTATGCTATATCCAGACAAATTTCCATAAGCTGGGAAGTCATTAATCGTGTAAAACAACATAGCACGCAAAGTAAAGATCTCTTTACGTGAAGCATCATATGTCATAACACCTTCTTCCCATAATTTTGTTAGGTCATCAATTAGAGGTTGAAGGTAAACATCAATATAATTTCCAGGTTGCTTGGGCCCTGATATCAATATTGACAACATGACATACTTATTTTTCATACACAACCAAGGAGGAAGATTGTATATAACAATCATAACAGCCTACGTGCTATGTTGGCTACTTAATGTACCATATGGATTCATTCCATCTGTACAGAGTCCAAGTCTTAAGTTCCTTGTTTCTTTACTAAATTCAGGGTATAATAGATCAATTTTCTTCCATTGTGGTGAATCAGATGCATGTCGTAGGATGCCATCATCATTGACCTTTAACTCCCCATGCCAAGACAAATTTTGCACATCTTTTGTATTAGCAAATAAGCGTTGAAATCGTGGTATTATTGGTAGATACCACATCACCTTGGCAGGAGAGCCATTTTTAGCCTTAGCTGAATTTGTAGTCTTGTACCTTGACGCACCACATTTTGGACAATTTATCAAATCACTATAGTCCTTCTGAAATAACACACAGTCATTTGGACATGCATGAATCTTCTTAGCCTCCATTCCCATTGGGCACATTATTTTCTTTGCTTGATATGTAGAAATTGGAAGCTCGTTGCCTTCAGGAAGAATTTCCTTTAACAAAGACAACAATGAAGTGAAACTCTTATCACTCCACCGGCTTTGAGCTTTAAGAGTATATAATCGCATCACAAAACTCAACCTCGTGAACTTAGTACAACCCTTATATAATGGTTTTTCAGCATCATGGACAATGTTTGCAAATAAAGAAGGTGGATCAATGACATTGTCCTGACAGCTACGTAGCATCTCATCAACCATATCATCCTGAATCAGTTCATCCTGAATCGGTTCATCATTGACATTAACATCATTATATATATCTTCTATGTCACCACTATTAATATTGACATTTTCTGATCCATAATTAAGTTTCTCTCCATGCCAATACCATTCATTATAACCTTGTATGATCCCATTGCATATGACATGATTCTTAATTTCCTCAACAGTATCAACTTTCAAATTGTTACCACAATTTCTACATGGACAATAGAACCTATATGTAGGTAGTTTCCTATGTTCCTTAGCAAATCTGATAAATTCATCAACACCTTTGGTAAACTCTGGACTGCAACGGTTCATGATAGACATCCAACTTCGATTCATTTTCTAGATCACATTAAAATTAATTATCAAACTGAGCATTTTAATATTGATACTATAAGTTGTAAGGTTTTTTTGATAGGAAATTCATTACTTTTATACTAAAGTGTACCACCTATCCTGATAAGGAGATATCCAGTCATCTAGGTAGGGTTTTATTCTCTCAACCACTATTTTGGATAGCAGCTTGATGGAGACATTATTCAGAGCAATTGGTCGTAGATGGTTACAAGAATCAGGAATGTGTACTTTGGGTATTAGCACCATTAAGGATCTGGACATGTCTTCAGGGATGGCCTCGCTTCATTCCAGGTAGAAGAATCTCCGACAACATCATCCTTGTACAGGAAATAATCCATTCCATGCGTTCTAGAAAGTACGGGCAACCTAACATGGCAATCAAAATTGATCTAGCGAAAGCTTTTGACCGGATGAACTGGAATTTTATCAACGATACACTGCTTAGAATGGCCATACCTGAGACACTAGTTCAACTAATCATGAAGATTATTACTTCTGGAGAAATTTCTATTGCTTGGAAGGGATGTACCCTTACACCTTTCAAACCTTCCAGAGGCGTTCGCCAGGGGGACCCCTTATCTCCATACATTTTGTCCTGTGTATGGACAGACTTAGTCAAGCTATAGAAGCCGAAGAGGAGAAGGGAATGTGGAAACCTCTTAAAATCTTGAGGAGCAACACTTTCACTCATATTTGTTTCGCCGATGATATCATCCTTTTCGGAGAATCCTCCCTTGCCCAAGCAGCAACAATCATGAAGACACTTAACAGGTTCGAGAATGCATCAGGTCAATCCCTTTCGATTGAAAAATCCTCTATCTTTTTCTCCAAGAATACTTATAGGAGAATTCGAAGATGGATCTGCAAAAAAATGGAAATCAAGGAAACACAGAACCTAGGGAAGCATCTTGGAGTCCCTATTCTCCACTCAAAGTCGAACAAACATATCTACCTTCAAATTCTCAACTCCATACAAAGCAGAATATCCTCTTGGGCCAATCGTACCCTCTCTCTTGCTGGAAGAACAACTCTTGCCCGCTCCGTTCTCAACTCAATCCCAGCAAATACTATGCAATCAACCAAGCTTCCAATGTCAATTTGTGATAGCATTGACCAAACAATCTGCAACTTCATATGGGGGCATCAATGTGATACTAGGAAGATACATACCATCTCCTGGAAGAAGATTATAGCACCTATAAAAGACGGGGGCCTGGGTGTCTGCCCTGCTAGAATTCAGAATGAGGCTCTTATTTCAAAGAATGTATGGGACTTTGCTACAAATAGAAATATCCACTGGCGAAACCTCATGCATTCCAAATATTATCATCTAAAAGATAAAGGTATGACTACAGGTTCAAGGTTATGGAAGCACATCCATTCTAACATCAGTACCATTCATAATCAATTGGGACAAGTGGTTCTTAACGACACCTCTACATCTATTTGGAAAGACAGATGGATTAATTCTTCTCAACTTCCTATTTTGAAACCCGGTAGATACATTCCAGAAGATATCGCTGATCTTAAAGTGAGTTCCATGGCAGAACAAGGACAGTGGGATAACAGTTTCCTAGCACATTGGTTTGATGAAGACACCTGCATCAACATTCATAATATGATGCCCCCCCGACCCAATTGCTGGAGAAGATGAATGGCACTTCATTCATAATCCTAATGGCAATTTCAAAACCTCAACCATCTACAACAATCTACTCGAGAATCATTGTGTGAAGACACAAGGATGTTGGCAACGGATTTGGAAATTACCGATTGCACAACACACTAAGTTCTTTGTTTGGAAAGCATTACATGAAGGTCTCCTGACAAATCAATATAGAGCTACGAAGGGCATCACCACAGATGCTCGCTGCCCCCGTTGTTATAACAACAATGAAACTACAATTCACGTCCTTAGGGACTGTTCTTATGCATCAAAGATTTGGGAGGAAATTGCACTTCGTCAAAACATATATGTTGGCAATGCTTCAACCATACAACAATGGTTCTCAAAGAATACTACTAAGAAAGCTCCTAACATCCACAAAACATGGTTCGCCTCAACCATGGAATTTCTCTGGAAAGCTAGAAATGATCTCATCTTCTCTAATAAGAATATAACTGTTACAGAAGCTTTGAACACTTTGACCAAGCAGGTTTCTATCACAACATATGCATTCTCACGTCCCTCACAAGCTGCAAGAGATGATGAACCTGAAAATACCAGGTGGACGAAGCCAGCACCAGAAACTCTGAAACTTAATGTAGATGTTGCTCTATACAAACGACTTCACAAAGCCAGCACGAGCTTTGTTTTACGGGATGCAAACGGGCTATGGATCACTAGAGGAACCCAGCTAGCCCTATGCACGGATGCTTTACATGTGGAAATACAAGTTGTCATTAGAGGAGCTGAAAGAATCATCAACGAGCCTAAAGATGCCGTTATAGAAACTGACAGCTTACTAGTGTTCAAGATTCTCACTGATGTTATTCGGACACCCTAGTGGTTCAAGCTTTTCAAGAAGAAGCTGCATCACCTCCTTACATTGAAATAAAATATCAAAATCATTCACAAGAAGCGATCATCTAACAGAATTGCAGATATTCTAGCCAAATGGGCTGCCAGAAATGACGTTCGACAGCATGAATGGAGACTTTGCCCAGAACTCAGCCTCAAAGAATATGAGGAAGAAGTTCAATCATCTTCTGTACCTGTAACAAACTTAAATCATGCTATCCGAGAGCAGTTTGAATAATATTGACTCGGGTATTTCTCATTAAAAAAAAGTGTACCACCTATCCCATTTTTGAATATTTAACCACACTAGTAATTGTATAATGTATGTTTAGTTTTCAATAAAATTTCAGCAGCATTTCCCCTTAGTTCTCCAAGTACATCAATGTAAATGGCAAATAACCACTCACATATGTACCCAGAGAACAAATGAGGAAATACTACTACAATTTTCTTCAAAACTAAACATACATTACACAGTTACATCCTAAGTGAGATTAAATATCCAAAAATAGTCCCATATCGGGGACTATCTAAAATTTACTCCTAACGAATAAATTTTGAATGGGTTTCTAATTTTTTATATAAATGTATTATTGTCATATTTATGCATCGATGGTCTCATCTATAAACCCTAAAGTGTCAATCTGAAACTACACAATGTCTACCCTCATATTTCTAGATTGTATACAATGATTACATATGTGATTGATACTAAAATGTAGATATAAAAGATTACATGTTTTTATTATTGGTTGGTTTACTAGTCAAATAAAATGAATTACGTGTTCTTGACAAATCAAGAGTTCTTCCATAGATAAACATTCATTATATGTACTAAATTGAATAATCAATTAGGTGCTCTTGACAAATATAAACAAAAGGGAGTAAGTTAAACATCATGCATGCTCTTTCACAATAGATAACAGTAAATCAAAAGTTTGACCATTTCATACTCAAAATGGTCGTGGTCCTTCACGACAGCTGTGGTGAACTGTAACCTTTAAAAACTAAATTTTTTGGTCAAAACGGTCGTGGCACCAAGCATGGTCGTGCAAAGAACAACCACGAAGACCATGCTATCTAGCACGACCATGGTACTCCAACATTAGGTCAAAAGAAGAGAGTTTGAAATGGAAAATGAACTTACCTATGTGTTCGGGGAGGTGGTGGTGTCGAAATCCTTGGCGGCGGCAAAAGCGTCCTCGGAGAGAGTAGTTGGAGACCTTGGAGTGGTGGCGGCAAAGCTTGGCTGTGGCAGGGACGTCCTCAGAGAGATTCGTTGAGATGGCGGCAGCGGCAACTTTGAAGTGGCAGCGGAAAAGCTTTGGAGCGTCGGCGAGACATTGGCGACGTCGGTGAGACCCTTGGCAGCGGCGGGGCGTCTTTGGAGAGAGGGGGCGAGACCTTGGCGGCGGCGGCAAAGCTTGGAGATCTTGACAGCACAACACGAGAGTGGGGGAGAGGTGCGACGAGAGTGAGAGCTCCGGGAAGTGTCTGGCGGCGAGGTGCAAGAGTGAGAGCTGGGAGCTGCGGTTGTGAGAGTTGTGGGATGAGAGTGCTGCGTGGAGAGTGGTGGAAAGGGTTTTGAATTTTATTCTGTCTTCTAGGGTTGGTTATATTAGAAAACCGACCCAACAGGTCCCATATAGGGACGGTTATTAGAAAACAAGTGACCTAAGAAAAAACCGGTGCCCGAACCAAACCGCACCTATAGGGACGGTTATTGTCAAAACCGACCCGAGAAGTCATATCTATGTGGACGGTTAATTATAGTAACCGACCCAAAAAGTCACACTGGTGAAGGGATGTAGGGTCGGTTATCTCAAAAACTGACCAAAGAAGTCTGTGCAGTAGATCCCAAAAATGTGAAGCTATGCAGACGGTTATTTTAAAACACCGACCGGAGAAGTTCGGTCTATGCGGACGGTTATCAAGAAAAACTGACCGGAGAAGTTTGGTCTATGCGGTACCCGAATTTTTTGTGACAATTACTAGGGTTGCTTATTTTAAAAAACCGACCCTATAGCTCAGTGCGCGAAGGCAAAAAACCAATTTTCTCCGCGGGAAGCATGTTGGGTCGGTTTTCTAATAAAACCGATGCTATGTTTATGTGTGCTGTGAAAATTATGATTTTCGTAGGTCTTTTCTAGCATCGATTATCTTTAACATAACTGACCCAATAGCTATAAGTGGTACTCTGATTTTTTCTAATGACTTGTTGCTTCGGTTTTAGCTTATTAGGTCGATCTTTCTAATATAAGTGACGCTAGAGGAAGCGATGTTTGAGGCCAAAAATGTACTAGTGTATATTGACGCAAAACTATAAATAAATACTTTGCATAGATGCCTAAATTTGGGTGTTATCAGTTATTGCTTCATGTTTAGGTAAACCTTTATGGTTTTTCCTAAACAATTCCTTATTTTTTAAAGTTAAACTTCATGATACATGTAACACCCTGATTTTTTGTATAAAATCAAAAGAAGAATCTTTGCTCCATGTGGGTTTCACAATATGCTAATCATGCAATTAAAGTAAAAGAAACACTTTGAATTAATTTAAAATTGATTCATACACGGTTCTTGGTAAAAAAGGAAACTACATCATAATCATCTATGAGATATAATTTAATTGATAACATGACTAAGCATAAGGTAAATGTTATCTAAATCTCTAGATCATCTTACTGAATGTCACCCTACTAGGCAAATCTGGAAGATCTCCTAGTCTTGATTTTCCATTTTATTCTTCACTTGTTCCTAGTCCCGTGGACACCTCATCCCCAGCCATGCAAAACAAACTTCACATCAATAAGCAGTATTTGGCACTTTATATGACACAAAATAAAAATAACTTGACATGAGTAAAATTGAAATGAGATCATGTGAAATAAACCTGAACATGGATTTTCTTAAACATTCATGATTCACTAATGACATGAATAATTGAATTGTAAGTATATGCATCCCTCTATTACACCCACTTAGGAGTAAATGATTGCTAGGAAAGCCCTTAATTCAGGAAATCCCTTGATGACCCCTTTTGGTCCATGATTCAAAATCATATAAACTAATTGAATTCCATTTATCTTAACATTAACTTTAACACTAACATTAACATGATCCTTGAACTTTAGCATGATGGGATTTCTCCCCTTGAATCATAATGGGATTTGTCCCACATAAACTATAAAAGGTTTTCCCCTTTCTTGAGCATGATTCATAAATCTTAATCATAATCAATAATCATAATTAGGGTTTTGCCATACACTATAAGTAATAAACCAATAAAACCATGATAGATATACATGATGCCATCTTGAGAAAACATTCATAATTCATATAATCATCTAAGGTACATAACCAGAAATAACAATAAATAAATCAAATTACACGTGTCAAAAGTGCATGACCCTCTTACCTAGGGTAGGTCACCTTAAGGTCAAGTCCCCTCACTTGATTGAGCCTCTATCACCTATAATTTGATCCAAAATCATAAAGCGTATATCAATTCATAGTCCTAAAACCCTAGTTTCTTTCATTGAATTATTGAATGACTTAGATGTGTAAAGCATCATTTTAAAAGATTTTATATCTTTAGATAATCAAAAGATCTTTCCAACGAATATTTTTACATATTTTTCTGAGGTCATATGCGAAAGTTATGATTTTTGGAATGTGGACCAATCAAAGTTCAATGAACTTTAGTGGAACATTCCATTAAAATCAATTCTAAATCTCATGTAAATCAAACACAAAATATCGAGAAACCTAGGTGTTCTTTATACAAGGATTAGATATTTGGAGGGAAAACCATCATTTAGACATCATCTGTAACTCACGCCCGATGAAGCAAAAGTATGTGTAAAATCCCAAAAATGTTCTCACATATTAATCACTTGATTTGCATAGGGTGGGCATCATGGTCATTCATTGACCAGGGATCTTCTCCTTGCATCCATGGTGAGATCTCTCTACCTTAAGGTGTGCCTCAGTGAGCAAAACACAAGAAAATGAACCCTTAATGAGAAATAATTCCACCAGTGTGTCCCCAATGACCTGAAGAAGCCAAGGAAGCACACAAAAGGGCAAAGGACCTTAGTGTCCATAGGGTTTTCTAGTGAAACATAAAATAGAGGAAAGAAGAGTTGAGCTTGAAATTGGGGAACTAATCTGAAAAGGAGCTCGATGAAAGCCACAAAATGATACTTGAGGAAAGGATAAGCCAAGCCAATCCTTTCCATGATCAGAAGGGCTCTGATGAGCCATGGTGACTAGCGTCAATGATGATTAATGTAGGCCCTATAGGATATGGTGAATCAGAGCAAAATAGGGAAAGTCGATTCTTGGAAAAGCATGAGGGGTCATCATGGATTATTTTCAATGCATCAATTGCATGAAAGGTACCAGGGATACCATGAGCACGATGAAGGTTGTTGGTAGAAAAATCAGAGTAGGAAAAGAGTTATTGTTTGTTGTGGCCTCAATTTCCGATGGAGGAGAGAAGCATAAGGGCTAGCAGAGCTTTTCACATGAATACGTAGGCAAGAGGAGTTCTACAGTGGTGGATGCTACTCTTTGGCGGAGAGGAGACACATTTTTATATTGGGCATTTCTTTTATAGTCCACTAGGGAGAGTCAATGAAACATCATTGAATTCGGGGAAGCAAGACAAAGACGAAGGCGAAGGAATCATGTTGATTCATCTAGGGACAAGAGAGAACGTGCAATAGAATGGACTTTTGTTTAATTTTGAGGACGAAATTTCTCATAAGTAGGATGTGACGGAGTGCTCATTTGAAACCATTAATCTCCAATAACATACTGGAATTCACATGTTGAGTTATATTAGGAGTTCCAAGTATTTGACAAAGTTTGAATGTCGATTGATGTCGATATTATAATTAAGATCCATGAAGTTCATGCCTTTTTGGAATATTTAATTAGATGACCAAACAATAGAGTTTTTACAAAAAAAATTGAATAGGAAGTACCTTGGGTTGTATTAAAGTTGGGGTTAAAGTTTCATAATGTTTGAGGTTCCTAGAAAGAGATATTGTGGTTTGAAGTTGGTTAATAATGTGCATTTTGATTGTATGGATCAATAATTTAGAAACATATGCTTTAATAAGCTGGTGTCATGCACCCTTTTTGTAACATACTGAAATCCAGGGTCTTCCCTACAATTTACCCACTTTTGAGCTTTTCTTTGCCATCTAGTCCATTTGGACCTTTTTCATAAAATTTCATTCTTTTGTATCTCTTTTGGACTCCTTGTGCATTTTGAGCACAATTCAAGGTTAAAATTATATTTTACCTTCATGGAGGGGTGTTTGCACAAATAACCCACTGAATGTATTAATTAGGGACTAATGATACAAATTGACCTTAATTTGTCACTCTAGATTTCTATAAAAGTGTATGGATGAAAGGAAACAACTTAAATACAAAATCTATGTATCAAATTGATTAATAGGAGCATTAATGCCTTAATTGGTTACTAATGAACAAATAAATAAATAAAATATCAAACATTCTTAAAAGGAGGAATTAGTGATAAAATTGGCTTCGGCACATCTTAATTAGCTGTAGCAAATTTCATGTCAATCGGACATATCCTTTGGTCTTTCAATTTATCAATTAAATCTCTAGATTGTCACTTATATTAATGCCTTGGCCATTATTACATTTTAATGCCCTTCTCCGCTCCCTTTACCCTAACACGCGACTCTTCCTTTTGGTTCTGTCTGCGCGACTCGCAGCTTTGGGAAATGCCAGTCGACGGCCGTTTCTTTCTCTCTTCCCCTCCTTGGACGCAGAACCCTAGCCGCCGCCCAATCTTCTCTTCCTCCTTCTCCTCATCTCCACCACCTGGTCCGCAGCCACCCCCCTGAGGCGCCACCCTGCTGGACGCCACTCAGCCTACTGCCACCAGCGATGCCTCTCCTCTGCTTTGCGCCGCCCTACCTCCTCCCATGCTCCAACACGGCTACGGCTCCGGTCCCCTCGGCCCAGCTTTTCGCAGCTCTACCTCCACCTCAGGTGACGCCGCAATGACGCCACCCTATAGGTCTCGGTCTCCCTACTTCCTGCTTTGGCCGCCATGCTTCGGGCGATGGAGTCCTTGATTCACAGCGACCACCGCCCCCACCTCCAGTCGGTATTGCTACCAATGACGGAGAGTCCACCGACATTGCAGTGGTCACAACCTCGTCTCCCCTTCCGATCATTGGTACCCGCCATGACAGGAAATAGTAGCCGAACATCTCCACTCATCGCTGCAGCAACATGACGCCAACATGTAATCTGAAGTGCATTCCGCCTGGCTCCTCCTCTGATCCGACGCCACCGCGGTGCCGCCAAGACACGAGCATACCACCACAGGGTACGGACCTGTAAACTCCGACACGTCATCGTCCTTTCTTCTCCCTCCTCGTCGATTCACCAAAATCTGGGCGGACTTAACGACGCCTGCAACCCGCCACCGTCACCAAGCGCATCTCCTCCTTTCTCTGGACCTGCTGCGTCGCCAGGCCAGTACGAGTTCAGGACAACAGTGCGACGTGGAAAGAATCAGCCGCCATCGACCCTCAGAACGGCTGATGTGCACTCTTCATGTTGCGCACCTGTCCTCAGCACCGCCGCATGGTGCAGCAACGGCCGGCGGCTACGTTTCCGTTCAGCAAAACCCGCCTGTTCGAGCTCTCCGGTTCGCCTGCTCTCAATGCCTACAGAAATCCTGGGTCTGTAGAAGCTTCTCTCATGTATCCCATCGAAGCAACCAAGATATAGAAGCGATCCGGATTTGAATCTATGACAAACATTAGCAAAATAAAACTCAACCTCAGGCCCTCGGTGCTCCTGGGTATGACGATGATTCCATCATTTAAGGTGAGTTGCTTACTTCAGTAGGCAATATACAGAATTAACAAGGTTTATCTATCCACACTACTCAATTAAAATCTGGAAATTAATGCATATGGCCTTGAGACAGTAGATTATACGAGAGATCCTAGTTACTTCTTGATGTATGCATATACCTCTTCGTATTATCATTTCTTAAATTGAACTATACTGTAAACATGGTAGTATATACCTACCGTAATGTGTTCTGTTTTCAGCATATCCAGTAGTAAAGATCTATTAAATACAAATATGACGACACATGAATAGGCAATGCTAGCCTTGCACATCACGTAATGTTCAACATATACACATATATGTATATTTTATCTTGTGTTCTCAATACCTCATACGATCAACTCCACCGAATTGGTATGTACGAATCTTCTGTATATTAGTATGTTAGCTGCCTATAATCTAATGCTAGAAACTTGATTAGTAGTAATATAGTAGAGAACATATCTGATGGTAATCAGAGGACTTAATAGAAAATGCAAGACATATTTAGACTTAAGTGGCTAAATATTTACGTTAGAGCTAAACCGGATACCTAAGGGTAGCATGTTAACACTATTGAGACTAAAATCCCTAATATGTCTTTAGGCAATTAGAATCGGAATAAAATACACTATGAAAATGGATAATAGGAATGTACCCAATCTTGTTCACTTTATTTTATCTAATGTATATAATGTGTTCCTAGGATGAATGCTAAAGCTTGGAGACCATATATATCCATTGAGTTTGGCTTTAATCACGAAGACCAGGTATGTGGACCCTATTCATATATGTGATCTCTATGGATGAATGTGAATGATTATTGTGCAAACAATCCTAATCTCTCAGTTGGGTCTTTTCCAACCCCACAATCATTATTGTGCTAGCCTGATTATCCCTCTAATTGCATTTATTGGCTCTTTACTTATTTTATGCTTCTAATGCCATTGTGGCTCATTCATTTGAATAATGTGAAACTTGCTATATGTTGCCTCCTTTACTTGGTAATGCTTAATCTTGTTATTGCCTATGTGGCTCATCCTTTTGAAATATTTGGAAGCATTGTATAATTATGTTGCTTGTTGGCTCCTTTACTTGTTAGAGTTTTTGGATATTGTTGTTGCCTATGATGTCATTTTATTTATTTATTTCTTGGGTTTTATTCCCAATGCTATGTTATCTTGATATACTTTTCACTCTACTGCCAAGTGAATGTTTATGCATGATATAGTTATTGGCCAATTGACAATGTAGTGTACATGAGTACAAACCACCCACAGGGTACTGGGCTTTTAGTCCCCCTGCCGGGCACTGGGGTTTTAGTCCCCCTGCCATTTTATATATTAGGCACTGGGGTTTTAGTCCCCCTGTCACTTTTTAGGCACTGGGGTTTTAGTCCCCCTGCCATTGGTGAGGTTCGGTAGGTGCCTCACCCTACATTGAGAGGATGTAGAGTCATAATTTATATTCATGCAATGGTGATATTTGTTGATATTAAAATGTGGAAGTTTTCTAAATTCTTATTTACTCATTGGTCTCTCTCCTCTTGAAACCCCTTAATGGAATGTTTTAGCTTAGCTTATTATTTGCCTTTATCCTATTTTTAACACATACCTTTTATCTCTCTCTTGCTAGATGACCCCAACCATCCAGGTTAGGATCAGAGTGCGCAGTGGAAGCTTGGTGGACCTAAGGCTAAGGATAGGATAAGAAGAAAAGGAACATATAGTATATGATCATAGTTGCTTTTATGTTATATAGTTGTTTGGTTTGGAGACAATGTTGTTTAGTTAAGTCTTCCTCTACCTAGATCCTTGTTTTTGTATAAAGACGTACCCCAATTGGGAAAAATTTGTAATGTACTCTTTATATATTTTGAATAAAGTCAAGATTTGAATTTTCCGCTGCTACACAATTGATGATTTTGGTTGCCATGGTTTATAGTAGAGACTTGGTCTTTACACTTTTAGTGGGTGATGTGCAGAGCCTCAGATCCAGGCTGGTGGATACTCCATCCCAGTCGCACCCTGGTTATCAAAGGCCAATATTGTCTCTTCTACCCTGTGATTAGTGCAAGGTAAGGGAACGGTTGACGCCCAAAGTTTCCTACCACCACTCATTGCAATCGTGGGGTGAGAGGGAATCCTAAAGGACCAGTTACTCTCAATCTTTTGAAGTGATCAAACAGACCCCTAACATAAGGCCACTAGTTGAGAATTGATGGATATGGAGTGCCCACTTCCTGATGTCTCTCCACCAGACTTGCAGTGTGAAGCAGAGATTGGAGGAGAGAAAGAGAGGGTCTGTGATGGGTTTTCATGAGTCCTAAGATAGAAAAAAGAAAGTTGGAGGTGTTTGGACTTAATCCCATACCTTTCCATGCCACTCCATGGAGGCCTTGCTGGGCGGCAAACTCCATGTGACTGGAGAAGGAGACCTAGTTTGGGAAGGTGATTACTACTATGAGCACACCAATTGTATAGTTAATACTCAACTAGTGTTTAACAATAGAGCACAAGGTGGATCTGGAAGGCGAGGCCTACCACGTCAGTAGACATGCCCAAATTTATGGGCTTTCTCTGTCGTAGACCAAGTTGGAGGTTGAAGGAAGTCCAAGGATCCATGGATAGGTCACCTCATCAATGTTGAAGGGCCCCAATGAGTAAGGGTTCTGTGAAGCTCTTTGAAGCTTCAAAGTGGTGCGTAGATGAGAAGAGGCATATTGCATCTTTGTCCTACCGCAGTCAGTATAATGTGACAGTTTTGTCACAGAGTGTGGGATTCACAGCCAAATCATGGAAGACGAGCAGCCGTGGAGGTCAAAAAGATGTCCCCGGAGCTGAAGGTGGCCTTAGGATCCTGCTAGGAGCACCATGGCTTTATTGAATGCTCACCGGTGCAAAGTTGTGCGGCAAATAGGAGACATAGGACGGTCTTGCGTCGTGTTGAATGTGAGAAGGCTAGACTGAAAGAATCATAGGAATCCCTACCCTAATGAATGACATCCAAGACTAAACCTGAACTGGGTCCAAGCTGAGAAAGTCAGCCGGTTCATCTTGGGCAGAGAAGGAGTGAGTTGTGCCCATAGAGGCCACGTGGCGGCTCCAGATTAGACAAAAGGTAAGTAAATCTATGATTTACCTATATCTTTGATGAATCATATTAATTACTAGTTTATTAGAAAATTATAAATAAGCTCTAATATTCTCAAAACAATGATAAGAATAACATGGAAGCATCATCTCAGTATTTTTATGATTAAATAACACAAAAATTATGTAAGGTTTATAATGCTGATCTTATTTGTTATAAATATTAAATGATGTCCATAAATTATGAAAATGTGTAACTCCTAAATGTGATGTATAATCCATCTTAGGTCATTAATTCTGATGTTGATGCACAAAATTATGTAATTTGCTCCATATGGCTAATTAGGGTTAATAACCCTAAATAAAATGCAATAACAACATTCATGCCCAATATATGATGGAATATTCAGTATAAGATCATATCATTATAAGAAACCTCAGATTTAATTATGATATCAAGATGATACACATAATCCATGTTATATGAAGAAGATCCTTAATACACAAGACGTAACCCTAATTTCACTCATGAATGTGACACAATGTTAATTTCTTCACCTAGGGATGGAAAACATAATTATTAGTTAATGAGGCAATAATATGGAATATGACATCAGTAAGATAATTCCAAGAATATAAGACAAGTAATGATGCACATATCTAATGATGTAAACAAAATCCTAAAATGAACATAACTAGGGTTAAGATGATGAGAATCATATGATAGTATGTGGTCTTGACTTAATCAAGGTTTACCAAGGGTATAGATGATATCTGGAATGTGGTATAGATTGTGTTATGTCATGATCAAGGTATGCATTACCTCTTTCTTGGCTTATTATACAGTATGTGTGTGATATATATGTAGTAAAATACTTGGCATATGATATTGGATGAAATGATTATTATTGTATGATATGTTGCTTGATTTACCATACTTATTGTTATGAACACATGAAACATAATATATTTGTCCCATTATATGAAAGCACTATATCTCTTTGGTAAGCATAGTGCTAGTGGGTGAGCTATCTATTTGGTAAGAAGATCACATGTTCAATGATCTATCTCTTTGGTAAGTAGATCATAAGGCCTAAATGCATCTATCCCATTGGTAGGCAGATGCACACTCATATAATGGAAAATGAGCTTAAAACATGTGTTCTCTTTTGTTAATGAAATATCTTTGTGCAAGTATATGCTTTTCCTTATATTTGTTATGTACTGACAAGTCTTAGTTTTATCTTATTGCCAATCTTAGTCATTAGAGGCATATAAAAGACACGTAGACGTACTCAGTAAAATATTCTTGAATATTGTGATGACGTATACCACATGTAATCTTATGTTTAGGTTTGTGGACATATCCTCTTGAAGAACCAAGATAATGTGAGTTGTATACAGGTGGACCTGTTGTCTTGAGATCATGTTATTTAGTGGTAGTACATGTATATGTATAAGTTTGTTGTTCAATGTGTAATATCAAATGTTGTAACAATTCATTTTATAATTATATATTAAATGGTGAACATGTGTTGTATGGTTTTATTATTGTTCATGTTCATGTGCTACTGTTGTTTCCTTCTGACTTCCTCTGATTTTCTTCTTCTTAGACTAGTGTGGGGTGTTTAAATTGGGATTCTCCCAAAGGTCAGGTTTCAATTTTGACATCACACATTAGATTAAGTTCAGAAAATCTAGGGACATCACATGTGGTATCAGAGCATGAACAATAGCAAAGTCTGACCTTTTCTTATTATGCAACTAGATGTCTGAGAACTATGTCTAGACTGGTGCTTGTTCTATAGCAAGTCCTTAGATGTCCTTCTTTCCTTGTAGTGCAACGGTATGGGACGTTCCACTATATGGAAATGACGTCCATCGAGGGAAGAGAAATCCTAGACATATGGCGCTCGTTGACTAGAGTAGCTACACTAGTCTACACCATGTTCCGAACCTTTTCACTAGTTTTCATGAAACTGTACTCTCTACTACGTGTGGTACACTCATTTTGTGGATTTGTTTTTTTATTCCAATGGGATCGAACCTTGATAGTTTTCTCTGATGCATGTTTTATCAGAGAAAAGCTACATAATATTTTACTATATATGTAAGTATTACAAAAATGTGTCCCCACACATGTACGAGTAGGAGGTGATCATGCATCCTAAGTGAAAGTGAATGACATTAGTCTAGAAGAGTGAGTAGTTCTAGATTAGATGTCTACAACCTTGTTAGAATATGTGATAGATGGAATGGATGAAATAAGTGTTGATGATATGTTGTAAGTCTTCTATAGATGAAATAATATGGTTATGATGATATATGTTTGTCTTCGAGGCTCAAGTTCAATTTTGAGGATTTGAGATAAGTTTTGATGATGGTAACTAGGTTTTTATATGATAAGATATGATATATTAAGATAAGGTTGTGAGTCAGTATGAGCGTCAAGCTCTTTTACAAAGGAGGACCTCTAGTGTTAGGACCAGTTATAGGGTTAAATCTAGAGAGAGCTAGACCCATTGGGAGAAGGTCAGAGAACCTAAACTCCAAGATATGAGATATGATATGTCCTAAACTAGAATACTCCTAAGTGATGGAGTTGAGTCGCTTTATCCGTGATTACTATAGTCTTTTTTAATCCTAGATGTCCTTGAGAGGACCAAACCCTAGAGATAGAGAGAGGCTGGTTACATGTACATATGTGAATATGAGTATATGAGAACCTACCATCTGGGTGAGGGAGAGAGTCCCAAGACCCTGGAGGAGGTAAACTATATAAGTTTATGAAGAGCCTCAAGCTTGGGCTGGTGATTCCTTGTATTGTTACATATATAGAGAGAGTTTTGGATAAGCATGACTCATGGGTAAAGACCTATGGAGAGAATATCATAGTATGTTTTGGCTTGTGCTTATGTGGCTAGATCTTTTAAGGCTATCACTAGTGCCAATGAGGTAATCTGAGAACCCTAGACTAAGAAAGGAAAGATAAAGTATATGCATATAACTTACTCATAGAGTTGAGTTAGCTCAGGAAGACTGAGCATGGTGCTACCCTCATGATATGGGTCAGGTGAACCTCTTTTGGACTAGATAAATTTTTGATATATGTTTGACAAGCCACTTCTATAAGTAAGTCTAGCACAACCATGGTATAATGAAAGTAAGAATGTGATCTTATCTTGAAATGTGATATAAGTAGATATGGCATGATGGAAAAATGAGTATAGTTTGGTAGATCTCTATGTATAAATGGTTGACCATATAAATGGATAATGATGATAATGTGAATAGTTGGCTAATCTCATGATGAATCTCTAATAGAATTTTCAACCTATTATGAGAAAGTATAATGAGATGATAGTAATGAAATTACAATGGTATGACACTAATGATACATGTTACATGAATAATGATGACATAATATAGTTGGTGAATCTAGTGATGAGTTCACTAATAAACTGGTAACTTAATATGTAAAGTTAAATGTGATCATATTAATGACACTTCTTAGTTGTGGTGTTAATGTAATGCTTAATAAGGATTTTGAATATGGTTGGAATATTACCACAACAAAATGATTATGACACCTTGGTATGATATGGATGGATGTAGTGGGTTCACTTTAGTTAACTCCCTCCTAAAGGTCATATGTGAATGTTGAACATGTTATAAAAATTAGCACAATATAATGATGATGGAACATTAATTTGTTCCATTAGATGAAATGGGTTCTTTTGTAACTAATTCCTTATGAATATGATAAATGTTTGATAGAACCCTCAATGCTTGAGTAAAGTGAGCATGTAAACCCTAAAATGTGAAAGGTGTTGTGAATGTAACCTAAGCTTATAAAGTCTTGTTTCAACCTTGTATGGGGTTATGGTGTACCTAAGATGCTTGTAATCTCATAGGAGTGGTACATATATGTTCTAGACATGCATAGTTTTTCCTTAGAGTGCAAGTGTGGCATAATTGTTAGGAAAAAAATTCTTTTAAGAGGTATATGATGTGATAGAATGGATTTTTTTTAATTTCAAGGATGAAATTTCATTTAAGGTGTAGGATGTGATGGAGTGCTCATTTGAAACCTTTAATCTCCAATAACATATTGGAATTCACATGTTGAGTTATATTTGGCAAAGTTTGAATTTTGATTGATGTTGATATTATAATTAAGAACCCTAAGTTCATGCCTTTTTGGAATATTTAATTGGATGACCAAACAACAAAGTTTTGACACAAATTTTAATACGAAGTATCATGGGTTGCATTAAAGTTGGGGTTGAAGTTTCATAATGTTTTGAGGTTCCTAGAAGGAGATATTGTGGTTTGAAGCACTACTACAGAAATAGCTTATAAAGTCACATTTAGAGACATCAGTTATTATCGAAAACTGACGCCTAAACCCTACAACGTCGGCTATTTACAGAGACCGACATCTATATTTGAAGACCGGCCAGATACGGGTATCGCTTTTTATTTAGCGTTGGCTCCCTAAGACGAACTGACGCCTAAAATAGACTGCCAAATCCATTTTTTGAGTGAAAAAATTACCCCCCAAAGTTTCACATACGACATCGATTTTGTACCTAATAAACGACGCCTAACGACAAAAAAATTACCTCCAAAGGTCGTCGATTTTTGTGGAAAAACCAATGCTGATAAGGTTTTGCGTGTCGTCCCCGCGTAAATTTTTAGGGTTAAGATTGTCCAATGGATGTCGGTTTTTTCTAGAAATCAACACCTATGGTCATAATTCGAGAACATTTATTTTTTTGTCGGCATATATAGATAGATGTCAGTTTTTCTATTTGGAACTGATGAGTGTCAGTGAACATAAGTGTCGGTGAGTTGGTGGTAACTGACGTCTAAAGTTTTAAGCGTCAGTTTAGGGTAATAACTGACGCCTATTGTTAACCTAATAGCACCCGCGCGAGCCAGGCTCTTCCCCTTTCTCTGTTTCATTGTCGATTTCACTAGGGTCTGGCGATTAGTGATTCCACCACCGTTTGATGCTCTTTCGCCTTCCTCGCCGCTAGTTTGGCTTCCCCATTGCCACCACTGCTGCTGCCGCTCCTGCCTGCCACTCCTGTCGCTACTGCTACTGCCACCGCCTGCTCTTCTACTTCCTCTGGTTGTTGCCTCCGCCTGCACTACTACTCCTCTGCCTCTTCTTCCTTCTATTATCGCCGCCTACTTTTGTTCCTACTGCTGCCGCCACCACATTTGCCTCTTCTTCCTCCTACTGCTGCCGCCGCTACAAGGCTCTACCTCTTCTTCCTACTGTGTCACTGCCGCCACCGTCACTGCCTGCCTGCCGATCTCTGGCAGGTACCAACAACTAACCAAATAGTGTGTAGATTGTGTAGTGTTACTGTTTTTTTATTCACGAACACGAGCACCCACATAGTTTTATTTGTCGTCATGGTCAATAGGGTACCACCCACTTTTAAAACTGAAGGATACTTGTACGCTCACCAGAATTGAGATCTTCTGCCTAAACATATACAAGTAGATCAGAGTACAGAGCATATAGATGCCACTCTTAAACAACATATACTTATCTACTCATTCGTTCATCTAATGAATTTGTATTCATCACATTATTTAAATTTAAGGCTTTGTATTTTTTATCTACTTTTTGAAATTATTTAATCATCTATTGATTTATATTTTTTATCAACTGAGTTGTACTTTTTTATCTATTTCTTTGTATTTGTTTATCTACTAATTATATTTATATATCTAATGCTTTGAGTTTACTTATTTAGATGTTCCTATTGCAAATCAACCTAGGATATGAACAAATCTTGTTCTTGCATATATTTGTGCTTCTAATCCTCATGCTTGACCTAATTCAGTAAATTTTGATGCATGTTGAAATAAGATTTAAACTTGTCCATTCTAGCATCCTAATTTGATTTTGTTATTATTTAATCATCTACTTATTTAAATTTATTTATCAGCTCATTTAACTTTATTTATCAATTGATCTGTATTTATTCATCTACTGTTTGTATTTATTTATGAACTCATTTAGGAATTAATTGATCATCTACTGATTTATATTAATTTATCAACATATTTGTATTTATTCATCTACTTATTTGTATTTTTTGTCTACTGTTTTTTATTTAGTTATCTACTCATTTGAATTTATTTGTGTACTTATTTGAAATTATATAACCATCTAGTGATGTAACTTTATTACAGGCTCATTATGAACCATTAGATCTAGATCTTAGGGTATCTCTACCATCCTAACTATGAAATTGGTAATTAACTTGTTTCCTTGTTGAGTATATTGAGAATCCTAATCACCCTTCTTGCTTAATGATGAACTCTAATGCACTCACATGACATGCTTGGAATGTAAATGATGAAACTTTGCCCTAGATAGATTGCCAATCATGCCTCTAAAGACATCAATTCTCACCCTAACTTGAAGAAGTAGGATATGGATGATGAAACTAGGATTGTAGGTATAAGAATGACAACAAATGTATTTGTTGGCCTAGAAACCCGTATAAGATTTACTCATTAGGAGTAAATCTTGGATAGTCCCCAGTTTGGGACTGTTCTTGAACACCCAATCTCACTTAGGATGTAAGTGTATAATGTGTATTGGGTTTTCAAGAAAATTTCAGAGCATTTCCCTATTTGTTCTCTACGTACATATGTACTTGGAGAACAGTGGGGAAATGCTGTCGAAATTTTCTTGAAAACCCAATACACATTATACACTTACTAATGAGATTAGGTGTTCAAGAATGGGATAGGTGGTACACATTTATTATATATAAGAATGACAACACATGTATTTGTTCGCCTAGAAACCCGTCCACGATTTACTCAATAGGAGTAAATCTTAGATAGTCCCCAGTTTGGGACTGTTCCTGAACACCTAATCTCACTTAGGATGTTTTAACAATTAATTTTATATAAGACCTTAAACCCTAAAGTTTTAACCATGCTTAAACTCTACTATGTTAACCCTAGACCCTAATCTTGTTTTAATATATACTTGTTTTCTCTTTGATCATAGAATAGATAGATCATGGATGTCCATTCACAATCGTTGCACCCCAGAGTTTATTTCTGGTCTTGATCAATTTATTAGATTTGCCGAGGAACATAGGAAACAACCTAGAGATAGGTTCTACTATCCATGTAGGCATTGCGGTAACAACTTGAAAGTCAGCACTGGTGACAAAATCAAAAGTCATGTTATGTGCAACAGGATTGTACAAGGCTATGTAGAATGGCACTAGCATGGAGAGATTTCAAACCCAAAACTAGTAGATGTCGATAGCAGTGCTTGTGTGGAAGAACTTATTGCCTTCGATGACGTAGATGTGAACGAACCAGTTCCAGTAGACATTGTTGATGCGATGTTGGATAGTTGTGGGGTAGAGCACACCAAAACCGATCCACCTCCCATGTTTAGAAACATTGTGCATGATGTTGAGATACCGTTATGCACAGGTCATACTAAGTTTATGAAGCTTAGCACTATGTTGAAATTGTATAAGTTGAAAGCTAACATTAGATGGAGCGACAAAAGCTTCACGTCATTGTTGTCTTTGTTGAAAGAAATGCTTCCTGAAGGAAACGAGCTGCCAATCTCAACTTACTAGGTGAAGAAATTGTTGTGCCCAATGGGAATGGAGGACAAGAAGATACACACATGCCTGAATGATTGTGTATTATTTAAAAAGGATTATGTGGATTTGAAAGATTGTCCAAAATGTGGTGCGTCTCGATATAAATTGATGACTTCGGGGGAGTCCAAAACAGCTTCTCCTGCCAAGGTGATGTGGTATCTACCTATAATATCACAGTTTCAACGCTTGTTTGCCAATCCGATAGATGTGAAGAATTTGAGGTGGCATGAAAATGTTAAGAAAAATAATGATGGGATCCTACGACATGCGTCTGATTCCCCACAGTGGAAGAAGATTGATCTATTATACCCTAAATTTGGTGAAGAAGTCAGGAATCTAAGACTTGGGCTTTGTATAGATGGGATGAATCCATACAGGACATTGAGCATCCAACATAGCACTTGGCCATTCATGCTTGTTATATACAATCTTCCTCCCTGGCTGTGTATGAAAAATAAGTATGTTATGCTGTCGTTATTGATATCGGGCCCTAAACAACCTGTAAATGATATGGATGTTTATCTTGAACCTCTGATTGATGACATAAAGAAACTTTGGGGTGAAGATGTGATGACCTATGATGCTTCACAAAGAGAGACATTTTGTTTGCACGCTATGTTGTTTTGCACTATTAATGACTTTCCAACATATGGGAATTTGTCTGGATATACTGTCAAAGGAGCTAAAGCATGTCCTATATGTGAAGAGAACACTAATTCAACAAGACTAAAACATGGCGGCAAGACTGTATATCTTGGTCATTGAAGGTTTCTTCCAAAATTCCATCTTTATTATAGGATGCGCAAAGCATTCAATGGATGGAATGAGGAACGGAGTGCACCTAAACCAATACTAGGGGAGGTTGTTTATGAAAGTGTAAAAGACTTTGTCAATAAATTTGATAAAAGATCACAATGTACTATGCCACACAGAGTGATAAATCTTTATTCAAGAAGAAGTCAATATTTTAGGATCTTCCCTATTGGAGTTCTTTGACAGTCAGGCATTGTGTCATGCACATTGAGAAAAATGTTTGTGATAGCGTCATTGGTACTCTGTTGAATATACCAGGTAAGACTAAAGATGGGATAAAATCCAGTCTGGACCTACGTGAAATGGGAATAAGGTCAGAATTAACAGAATTGCGTGAAATGGGAAATCGGAGAACATACTTACCTCCTGCTTGTTACACATTGTCTAGAAAGGAGAAGAAAGCTTTTTGTGAATGCTTGGTAAATGTTAAGGTGCCACAAGGTTACTCATCCAACATTCTTATATTGGTATCAATGAAAGATCTTAAGTTGATAGGTCTTAAATCTCATGATTGGGACACTCTAATGCAACAAATATTGTCTGTGGCAATTCAATCTATATTGTCAAAGCATGTAAGGTTTGCAATCACCAGACTTTGTTTCTTTTCAACAGTCTGTGCAGCAAAGTTATTGACCTTGATACTCCTAATACTTTGCTAAGAGAAATGTTTGTTACCCTATGTCAGCTAGAGATGTATTTCCCTCCTTCATTCTTTGATATCATGGTACATCTTGTTGTCCACTTGACTAGGGAAGTGAAAATGTTGGGACCAATTTTCTTGCATTGGATGTATCCCTTTGAACGATACATGAGTGTTTTTAAAAGTGATGTTCGAAACCGTTATCGGCCTGAAGGGAGTATTATTGAGGGTTATGTGGAGAGAGAGGTTATGGATTTTCACAATGACTTTCTGAGTGGCCAAGACACTCATGGTAATGACAAGAATATTGAGGAGTAATTTGGCAAAGGAATTTTGGGATCATGGGTGAAAGTAATTAGTCGTGAGAAGTTGGAACAAGGTCACTTGTATATTTTACACAACATGGACGAAGTGAGTGTTTATATCGAGGAACATACCAATTCCATCAAGAAACAATATCCTCGAGCCAATTGAATGTGGCTTGCTAGATTGCATAACAAGACATTTATTAAGTGGTTTGAAGATAAAGTCTTACATCAACTATCTCAAACACCATATGATATTACTGAGACTATCAAATGCCTTGCCTTTAAACCAAAATTGAATGTTATGTCTTATGAAGGGTATGACATTAATGGATTCACATATTACACAAAGCGCCAAGATGATAAGAGTGTCGTCCAAAATAGTAGGGTCACCCTTCAAGCGTCGATAATGTTTTTTGCAAGTGCAAAGGATAAGATTCCACGTGAAGCTAAAATGTCATATTACGGCGTCATTGAAGACATATGGGAGTTTGACTACATAGATTTCAGAATTCCGCTCTTAAAATGTAATTGGGTTGATAACACTAAAGGATTTATAGTGGATGAATTGGGTTTCACTTTAGTGAATTTTGAAAAGATTGGCGAGAAGGGTGAACCATTGATATTGGCATCACAGGCGAAACAAGTATTTTATATCAATGATCCTGCAAATGATAAATGGTCGGTTGTTCTTCATGGTAAAAGATAGTTCATTGAAGATCCTATAGATGAAGAAGAGTACTATGATAAGTATGATGACTCCAGTCCATTCTTAGTTGGGTTGCCAACACCACAAAATATTGAAGCTAATGATGACTTGTATGTGCGTGGAGATCACAATGATGGATTGTTAATTGATAAACGATCACAATATTAGAGGCATGCATGTTTATATTTTTTATATGTTTCATTTGTATATGTGAACTATACAATGTTTCATCTTTCAATGTTTCATTATCTTCTAGTTATGTCAAATGCTAAATGTTTGATTTTTTAATGAAATTTTCAGATGGTTGAGCATGTGCATGATGACCATGATGTCCATGATGAGCATGGTGAGGATACCAATGCGCCGCCTAACAATGTAAGTTTTGTAAATATATAATATATTTCTATCTATATGTCCATTTATAGTTATATCCTATAAGTGTGTTTATTTTGTCAAATTTTAGGTTGATGATGCACATGTACCCTCTGAAGCACTTGAGGCACTTGATGAGCAGTACCAAAAAGTTGACAAGAGATGGGGCATCACTATGATGAAGAAGTTAACAGTGCTAAGGGGCAATGGACCCAAACTAGTTGTGGATTTTGATTATGCAGGAAATGCAATTGGAGTGAACCGCAATTCGTTTGTTTCATATCTTGGGTATGTTACTCGTAGCCATTGTTGTTTTAAGATAGATTGTTGGCATAAAGTTCCTAAGGAGAAGAAAGATTTAATATGGAAGGATTTATGTGTGATTTATTATTATTTGCAATTCTATTTTATAGATTACTAATTTTTTGGATACTAGTTAATAGAAATTCTATTTTGCAAAGTATATTTACGTTGGATGAAAAGTTGCATCATAAATGCATGATGCAACACTGTGGGAGGGTCCTAAGGAACTATAGGACAAATCTCACTCGAGAATACATAAAAGATGGTGAGAAGAGGAAGAAGTCAGCCACTGAATAGTGGAACTTCCAGGACCCAGAAGATTGGGACGTGTTTGTTTCTTCAAGAAAAACTGATGAATTCAAGGTATTAGGTGTTACTCCCTATTTAATTAATATACATTGTATTCACCTATTCAAGATTAACCTTTAGTGTTACTAACCAAATCAATGTGCATACTAACTAGGCTGTCAGTGAGGCACAAAGAGCAAGGCGTGCAATGAATGTGCATGACCACACAATGGGTCCAAAGGGCTATGCAGGCATTTGCCAAAGACTACATGCTGAGTGTATTGCTCAGTCTACTTCTACTCAGGAGTCCTCCACTATAGGTACTGCACCTCTGCCTCGCCATGATGTTTGGATAGCTGAGAGGCAAAACAAGAAGTGAGAAATAAAGAAGCCTACAACTGCTGAGGGGCTGCAAAAATGGTAAAATACAACTCTTAGAGCAATCACTCGAATATTGATTATTTGTGGTGTTTACTTACCAATTTATGTTGATGGCGATTAGCGGGAGCTGCACGAGTTGAGGAAACAAGGCAAGTTCATCCTTGAGGGCACAAGGGATGAATTGATAATTTCTCTGGGTAACCCAGAGCATCTTGGACGTGTTAGGGGTGCAGGCGCTGGTGTGGGCATCAAAGCATTCTTTGGGCCATCCCAGTGCAAACATGTCCCAAAAGAGGGAATTTTACAAGAAGAGGTAACCTATTCTTTTTTTAGAATGTTACTATAAAAGGGAATTCAATAATCAGAAGCTAATGTTTCTTTAATCCATTTATAGGTAGATAAGATAGTTGATAGGAGAGTTGATGAAGTAGTTGATAAGAGAGTCAAAGAAGTAGTTGATAAGACACTCCATGAAGCAATGAGCAAGTGGCAGGCATCTCTGACTGCCACTCAGACAGGACCTATGGCATCCCGCTCTACTCCTACTGTAGATGTTGGGAGTAATCTTGTAGACCCACCACCTAGAACATCCATTGTAAGTATTTTTATGTCATAGTAGCTAGTCTTTTCAAGATGATATGTTCTTAAGATGATATGTATATATGTATATAACATTCTTTATGTAGATTTATAGGGGTTGAAGCCATGTCATCTAAAAAGTAAAGAATATGTCGTTGCAGAAGCATCGGCTTACCCATCCCTTCCAGGGGAAATGTTTCATGGGTCTCCATTACCAGATGGTTGGGTTCATGTGAGCCCGCTACATATACTCCCCAATTGGATAGATCTTCTATTGCCATATGCCCACCCAGATTGTGAAACGCTTGGTGAGACAGAAGGCAGAGTGATATTGTGGTCAAAAGCAGGCGTTGTCTATACTGAAATTGTATGGTAAATTTACATTACGTTAAATTATTAGTGTGTATATATGAGGTCAATTGATCTAAAATTATATATAGAGGTTAAAAAAAAGATACCCATAGCATCTAGGCCTCCACCTCCACCTCCTACATTACCAAGTTGGGTTCTACAGGGCCTACCCACCCTGTTAGGTCCTAATTCTAGGGGTATGGCAGTATGGTTAGGCGAACATTATATGAATTTCCCTAAAATTGTTTGTATAGATGCGGATGCTGGAGGTCAATCATATGAAAACAAACTATTTATACAAGATATTTTGGAGTTGTTTGGCTATGATTGGCTGAATACATCTATGATAGATCTATGGATAAGGTGAGATCTTGTTTATATATCCATATACCTTGTGTAGGATCTGATGATTTGGTTTCTTATATATTAATGCATACATAATATATGTTTTTCAGCTACTTAGACAGGATATGTGCAGATTTTTCATTTGAACATGTAGGATTTTTTATTCCATCTTTGATTAGTCTAGTAGCCAAAGACCCTTCATTAATTCAACAATATTGTTATGATGCTTTTACAAATTTGGGTCAAAATAAGAAGACGGTGATAATAGTTCCATTCAATGTGGAGTAAGTTTACTTTGATTATAATTTGGACTTAAGAACATTACAATTTTATTGTGGATTTTGAGTTATTAATTTTTAACTTTTTTACCACTAGGGGTATGCATTGGGAGTTACTAGTTATTGTCCCCGGGACGTTCACTATCTATTATCTAGATCCTAAGGGGACTAAATCGAATCCAATATATGGACACACAAATAAAATGACATTATTCCAGTGAGAAATATTTCATTTTTATATCTGTTAACATATGTTATTACATTACTATTTAATTATGCAATTTACTGTGTTACATTAACATGTAGGGGTTTACATGAGTTCAAAAAGGCTGGAGGAAAGGTCCCCAGGAAAAAGACACAACCAATAATTTGGGAGAATGTGGAAGTAAGTTCCCGACTCCAATGTATATATTATTTATGTGAACTGTGCTTAGTTGTATTTTTTAATATTTTGTATGTTTCAGTTTATAGTATGCTACACAAGACAACGGTTGGGCATGTGCATACTATGTGATGCGATTTATACACATGATTATCAAACATGCCGCAGTGGACATCAATACCATACATGAGGTATTATATATAGTCTCATTAGATAATATGAAATATATCAATCTTATTTATATATTATTAATTATATATATACATCATTCTCTTTGCAGGTGTTTAAAACTGACCCCACTATAGGTAAGGCCTTATCAGATGTACATGCTCCCAATACGATGGAAGAATTAAATGATGTAAGAGAAGAATGGCCAAAAGCCATACAAGTAGTGGGGGTTTTAAAATATAATTGGGATGTTGATAGTGATAATGACTAAAGAATGTTTATACATGTGTGAATGTGAAAATGAATGGAACTGCAAGTTGCTACATGAATGTTTCTACATGTGTCTAAATGTTACTACATGTGTGAATGTGAAAATGAAAGGAACAGTAGGTTTCTACATGAATGTTTGTACATGTGTGAATGTGAAAATTGAATGGAACTGTAGGTTGCTAAATGTGAGAAAATGAATCTTGTTAATTTTGCAGGTTTGTGGCCTATTGTTGGCTGATATCAATGGATGTTGTAAACCTATAGTTCAGAATTGAATTGCAGGTTCTACATCTTGTGACCAGTCATACAACAGGCCTGCAAACTGATAAGAAAAAAAAATCAAAACATAGGCGTCTGTTATTAGTCGAAAACCTACAATAAAGGCTTACAAAGTCATTTAATAGAAAAAAACCACCGCCTAATGTGATATGGCATCAGTTATTACTAAGAAACCGACGCCTATAGTGGCCTAGATGGCACCCTTTTATGGCGCGAAGGGTTTGAGCGTCTATTTCCCTACTAATAACTGACACCTATAGTGCCCCTGCTGGCGCCATTTTTGTGGCGTGAAGGGTTCTGGCATCGGTTTCCCCACTAATAACTGACACCTAGAGTGCCCCTGCTAGCACGTTTTGGGTGGCGCGAAGGGTTCTGGCGTCGTTTTTCAAACCGACGCCGAAGGGTTCACCTTTTAGCGTCGCCCACGTATGTGTCACTTTTTAACCGTCACCAAAGGCCTTAAATAAACAACACCAAAGGTCAGTTCTTTACTAGTGAAGTTGGTTAATAATGTGCATTTTGATTGTATGGATCAATAATTTAGCAACATATGCTTTAATAAGATGGTGTCACACACCCATTTAGTGGATGATGTACAGAGCCCCGGATCCAGGCCGGTGGATAGTCCATCTCATCCGCACTCTGTCTATCAATAGCCAAGATTATCTCTTCTACCCTAGCATTAGTACAAGGCAAGGGAACGGTTGATGCCCAAATTTTCCCTACCACCACTCGTTGTAATCTTGGGGTGAGAGGGAATCCTAAAGGAGAAGTTACTCTCAATCTTTTTAAACAATCAAACGGACCCCTAACATAAGGCTACTAGTTGAGAATTGAAGGATATCGAGTGCCCTCGTCCTGATGTCTCTCCAGCAGACTTGAAGGGTTAAGCAAAGGTAGGAGAAGGAGAAAGAGAGGGTCTGTGATGGGTTTTCATGATTCCTAAGATATAGAAAAGAAAGTTGGAGGTCTTAGGACTTAATCCCACACCTTTCCATGCCCCTCCGTGGAGACCTTGTTGGGCGCTGAACTCCATGTGACTGCAGACGGAGAACCTAGTTTGGGAAGGTGATTAATGCTACAAACACACCAATTGTATAGTTAATACTCAACCAGTGTTTAACAATGGAGCACAAGGTGGATATGGAAGGTGAGGAACGCCACGACAGTAGATACACCAAAATTTTTGGGCTTGCTCTATCGCAGACCAAGATGGAGGTTGAAGGAATTTCAGGGATCCATGGATAGGTCACCTCATCGATGTTGAAGGGCCCCAATGAGTAGACGTAGGTTCTTTGAAGCTTTAGAGTAGTGTGCAGATGAGAAGAGGCATGCTTCTTCTTTGTCCTGCCGCAACCAGTACCATGTGACGGTGCCCTCATGGTGTGTGGGATTCACAGCCAAATCATGAAAGATGAGTAGCAGTGCAGGTCTGAAAGATGTCCCCAGAGCTGAAGGTGGCCTTAGGATCCTACTAGGAGCACCATGGCTCTATTGTATGCTCACTGGTGCAAAGTTGTACGGTGGTGCCCTAGTGAATAGGAGACAGAGGATGGGCTCACATCATGTTGATCGTGAGAAGGCTAGACTGAAAGAACTAGAGGAATCCCTGCCCGAATGAATGACATCCAAAACTAAACCTGAACCGGGTCCAAGCCAAGAAAATGGGCCAATTCATCTTGGGTAGAGGAGGTGTGAGTCACACCCACAGAGGCCACGTGGTAGCTCCAAATTGGGCAAAACGTAAGTAAATCCCAGAATTACCTAGATCTTTGATAAATCACAATAATCATCTTGTTTATCAGAAAATTACAAATATGGTACTGAAAATTTTAGAAAAATGATTAGAATAACATGGAAGCATCATCTCGGTCATTTTATGCTTCAATAACACAATAATTATGCAAGATTTATAATGCTCATATTTTTGTTATAAATATTAAATGATGTCCATAAATTATGAAAATGTGGTAGTAACTCCTAAATGTGATGTATAATCCATATGAGGTCATTAATTATGATGCTGATGCATGAAATCATGTAATTTGTTTGATATGGATAATTAGGGTTAATCACCCTAAATAAAATGCAATAAATACATACATCCTCAATATATGATGGAATATTCAGTATAAGATCATATCAATATATGAAACCTCAGATTTAATTATGATATCAAAGTGATACACTTAATCCATGTTATATGAAGAAGATCCTTAATACATAATATGTAAACCTAATTTCACTAATGAATGTGACATAATGTTAATATGTTCAGCTAGTGGTGGAAAACATGATTATTATTTAATGAGATAATAATGTGGAATATGACATCAGTAAGATAATTCTCAGAAGATAAGACAAGTAATGATGCACATATCAAATGATCTAAAGAAAACCCTAAAATGAACATAAATAGGGTTAAGATGATGACAATCAGATGATAGTATGTGGTCTTGTCTTAATCAGGGTTGACCAAAGGTATGGATGATATCTGGAATGTGGTATAGATTGTGATATGTCTAGATCGAGGTATGCCATTACCTCTTTCTTGGCTTATTATACAATATGCTTCTGATATATGTGTAGTAAAATACTTGGCATATGATATTGGATGAAATGATTGCTCTTGTATGATATGTTGCTTGATTTACCATACTTATTGTTATGAATACATGAAACATAATATACCTATTCCATTATATGAAAGCACTATATCTCTTTGGTAAGCATAGTGCTAGTGAGTGATCTATCTCTTTGGTAAGAAGATCACATGTACAATGCTCTAACTCTTTGTTAAGTGGATCATAAGGCTTGAATGCATCTATCCCATTGGTAGGTAGATGCATGATTATATAATGGAAAATGAGCTTAAAACAAGTGTTCTCTTTTGTTAATGAAATATTTTTGTACAAGTATATGTTTTTCCTTATATTTACCAAGTATTAGTTTTATCTTATTGTCAAGCTTAGTAATTATAGGTATATAAAAGACACATAGGCGTACTCAGAACAATATTCTTGAATATTGTGCTGACATGTACCACATTTAATTTTATGTTTAGGTTTGTGGAGATATGCTCTTGAAGAACCAAGATAGTGTGAGTTGTATATCGAGCTGATGTACAGGTGGACCTGCTATCTTAAGATCCTGTTGTTTAGTGGTAGTACATGTATATGTATAACTTTGATGCTCGATGTGTAATATCAAATGTTGTAACAATTTATTTTGTAATTATATGTTGAATGGTGAACATGTGTTGTATGGTTTTATTATTGTTCATGTGCATGTGTTGTTGTTGTTTCCTTGTGACTTCCTCTAATTTTCTTCTTCTTAGAGTAGTGTGGGGTGTTCAAATTGAGATTCTCGCTGAGGTAAGGTTTCAATTTTGACATCACACATTAATTATGTTTTAGAAAATCTGGGGACGTCGCAGAATGGACCATAAAAAAAGTACCATCTTAGTTCTGTTTCCTGAAATCAATAGAGGTAGAAGATGATGAGATGGTAGTTGGATTAAGAGTATACGGTTGGTGATGAAGCACATGAAAGGAGTAATACATGTCAGATTAAATGTCTGGATCATAAACTTTATGCTTTGCATTAAATGTATTTTTCAAGTAAATATAATTCAAAACCATATAAAAACTTGTTTAATTAATTTGAAGGGTCAAACATGGTATAAAATTAACCCAAATTTGGACTACATGTATAATAAATGGTCTAGATGATTAAAATACCCTTAGATTCCCGTTTCTCACATATTTTGACCATAATTTCTTTAAATGTCATTTGACTTGATTCTAATGCACTAAAATGTGTAACGTGATAAATGTGTCCCTTAATTGCTTTCTTTGAGTCAAAAAATAGATAAGAACTTTTTCTCACTCACTAATTATGTCATATTTGAATATAAGTAGGTCTTTTCTCTTATTCTTTTATTTCTCTTAAAACATTTCCAAGAATATGGGAGAGATAAAGGGAAGAGCTAATGTTCATCAAATTGACTTAATTGTAATACATATTACATGTATGGATTGGAAAAACATATTTTGAGTCTCACTTCATCTTCTCATTTTATTATCCTTAAATAAATTCATTTCATGCTCTTTTTGCATTTAGACCCCCAACTATGATTGTTTGATGAAAACTAAATTCTAAGGCTTAAATTAGTCTAGAAAATGTGGGTGTCACAATTATACCCACCTTACATAATTTTCATCCTCAAAATTTTCTAGGGTACTACCCACCTTAGGGTTTTTCTAGCCATTTCATTTTCATTTCAAGGTTCATCTGCATTGAAATATATATACATATGTACGACATCTACATTTCGTTGTTCATGTGCTTAAGTGTTACTTTGGTATCCTTTTCAATATATACTTAGTGTTTATCAAACCAACTCATAACTATACATAGAGCATGTATCTTGACCTTATCATGACTTTGTATCATTATGGTGGATAACTATCTAACCTTAGGAGTTTAGGTACCGACCATATTCTTATATATTTGGTGATAAGGCTTTACATATAGATGTGGGATCCTATAATTCTACCTCTCACTAACCTACTAATGCATGTGTCCCATACCACATGTACTAGTAAGAAAGTAGAACTGCATCAAACGTCCAATGCTTATGGCACCCCTCTTCAATTATCAATCAAATGGCCAGAACCTTTGAGAATGGAGAGGCTATCTCATTAGCTAGGAGTTGGTTAATACTTGAGAACTAATTAGGTAAACATCTATCTTTGGCATCTCTATCTCTTCTATAGTGAAACTCTAATCATTCCAGGTCATAATATCTTTCTTTTGGGAAATCCATTTCTAATCCCTAATCTCACATCTTCAATCTAGGGTGACTATGAGAATCATCTTTTCCTTGTGGCCATCATCTAAATTGCCCTGATACCCTAATGTAACACTGTGATTTTTCATATCACATAAGAGGAATCATCTTTACTTTATGTGGGTGTCACAATATGTTAATCATGCAATTAGAGATAATGAAAAACTTTGCATTGATTTAAATTGATTCATACATAGTTCTTGGTAAAAAAGAAAACTACATCATAATCATCTATGAGATCAAATCTATTTGATAACATGACTAAGTTTAAGGTAAGTGTTATCTCAGTCCCTGGATCGTCTTGGTAAATGGCACCCCACCAGGCAAATCTTGAAGATCTCCTAGTCTTCATTATACTTTTTATCCTTCACTTGCTCCTAGTCCTACGATCATCTCATCCCCAACCATGTAGAACAAACATCACATTAGTAAGTGGTATTTGGCATTGCATATGACATAAAATTAAATACAACTTAACATGAGTAAAATTGACAAGAAATAACTTGACATGAACGTGAATATGGAATTTGTTAAGCATTCATGATTCATTAATGAGATAACGAATTGAACAGTAAATATATGCATCCCTCTATGACACCACTTAGGAGCACATGACTTCTAGGAAAGCAATTGATGCTAGGAAATCCCTTGACTACCCCATGAGGTCCATGATTTTGGAACATATAAAAACTAATTTAATTCAATTTATCTTAAAATTAATATTAAGATTAACATTAACACGATCCTTTAACTTTAACATGATGGGATTTTTCCCACACACTTACTAGTATCGTGTCCAAAAACCTTGCACTAATGCAATGGTCTAACAGTGATTCATACTTCATTTTAACCTCCCACTCGTCAACATTTGGTAACTCCACCATGACTTCAGGCGGCATCTCAGATTCTCCAGTGATATCTATGCAAAATTGGGCACATCTTGGACATACCCATTTGATCTTCTATCAATTGCCATGGGTTCACCAATGGCATGAGGAATGATGGAAATGGCCCTCAAGGTCAAATTCTTGCCTACATCCTCGAGAGAAACCCACACCAGGGTAGTGGTGAGAGCAGCCCTCCTAGTGTCAGCTTGCGGCGTCAATTTCCTCACCAATACAAGATGGTTATTTTCTTTTATTGGTAACTCTTTAATACACATAATAATATCATTGGTCTATTATTATGCTTAGTCAAGACATAAAGTCATATATCTAGAATATCCATCATATTATTTATACACTTAAACAAATCAGAACCAGATGATTGAAGTACTTATTCAAAGAATGACCATTGGATCATTGGTGTTCTCATCCAAGAGCAAGACCATTGAATCAATAGGATACTTAGTAAAAAATTCAACAATCATGGTCACTGATATGGCCTTTTATTCGCATATAAGCATAGCCATTGATTTCAATATTAGATAAAACCATCAATTGATTAAAGGACATGCAAAAATCGTCCACTCATGTACTAAAGAAAACCATCAGATTAGGTTACTAGGAGAGCTATCATTTCTTGAACCGAAATGGTTAATCATCTCATAGCATAGTAAATCCATTGACTATGAGGGGTAGCTAAACCATCAGTTGGAAGCACTAGGCACACCATTGATTGAGAGAGATAGACAAGCCATCAACTGTGAACACTAGGTAAACCATCCATTCCGAACATGAGGTAAGCTATAAGTTCTCATACTAAACATAACCATGAGTTGTGATGACTGGTTGAAACTAAATCTTCTACCCTAAGTAAGAACCGTTGATTCAAGTGCAAAAGTAAACCATCGATTCATCTATTTGATGAAAGAATCAATCTTAGATATCAAGAATGAACATTGATTCTTGAGTGTATGGTAACCACCGATTCTCAAGCAAGGAAAAACCCTTGTTTCTATTACTAGTGAAACCCTCATTTGAAAAACTCAAGGAAATCCATCAAATCAGCAAGTAAGTATGTAACACCCAACTTTTCATATCACATGAGTGGAAGCATTCTTACTCAAGTAGGTATCACAACATGCTCACCTTTGCAATTTGAATAAATGAATCACATTGCATTGATTTCAAATTGATTCATACATAGTTCTTGACAAAAGAAAAGTACATAACGTTCTTCTATGAAATCTAGTCTACTTGGTGACATGGATGAACATGATATACATGACATCTAAACCTCTAGATCGGTTTGGTAAATGGAACCCCTCTAGGAAAATGTTGAAAATCTCCCAGTATTGATTTTTCTTTTTATCCTTCAATTGCTCTAAGTCCTGCGGACATCCCGACCCCATCCATGCAAAACAAACATCACACCAGTAAGTGGTATTTGGCACTTTATATGACATAAGAAAATATAAGTTGACATGAGTAGAATTGACATAAACTTGAACATGGTTTATGTTAAGCTTTCATTAAGTAACTTTAAACATGATGAATGGAAGAGTAAATATATGCATCTCTATCTGATGCACACTTAAGAGCACATGATTGGCACAAATGCCCATGATTTGTCTAGAAAGCCGCTAATGACCCCTTGAGGTCCAACATTGGCTATAAATGCCCATAATTGGCATGAATGCCCATGATTTGGCTAAAGGGACCATAACGATCCATTCAAGTCCATGATGGAGAAAGCACATAAAAAATAATTCAATTCCATTTACCTTAACATTAACATTAACATTGAAATTACATTATATTTGAACTTTAACATGATCAGATATCTCCCTCTTAATATCATGAATGGATTTATCCCTCTTTAAATCATAATAGGGTTTTTCCTTCTTGAGCATGATTCACTAATCTTAATCATAATCATAAATAGGGTTCTACCATATACTATAATTCAACTACCAAAGCAAACAATGATAGATATATATGATGTCTTCTTGAGGACACTCTTAATTCATGAGATCAACTAATGTGCATAATAATAAATAAAAATTCATTAAAGCAAAATTACTTTTGCCAAATATGCATGGCCCTCTTACCTAGAGTAGTTCATATTAAGGTTATGTCCCTTCACTTGATTGAGCCTCTAATCACCTATAATTAGATTAAAATCGTAAAATATTCATGGGTTCATTATCATCAAAATAGGTTAGGTCCATGAGAATCAAAATAGCATTCCAAAAATATGTTTGCATATTTCTTTGAGGTTTTATGCACAATTTATGATTTTTGCAAAAGGGACCAATCAGAATCAAGAATACCTTGGAGTTACATCGATTAAAATTGAATATGAATTTGATTTAAATGAGGCACAAAATGACGATAAAACTTAGGTGTGTGTTATGCATATCAAAATGGACGGAGGGCAAACTTTTCATTGAGCCATACATCAAAATTTCACATCAACTACATCAAAGGCCTATGAAAAATACTGATATACCCTTTCAATTAGAATTATGTGATTAAACAAGTGTGGGAATCAAGGTCGTTTTATGACCCAAAATCATTTCCTTCAATCCATGGCATGAGAAGCTCACCCGATCCCAGGAAGTAGCCCTTTCTTCATGGAGAGCTAACTGCTCCATTGAGTTCCAGAAGTGAAAGCACAACCAAGATCATAGGCTTGGGTGTTGGGGCGTTAGAGCTCAAGGAAAACTTTGGCCATGGCTGAGAAGCTGTTGAAGCAAGGAGAATGGGGAAAACATTGTGAGTCTTTGAGTTCGAGAGGCCCAAGAGGACTCTCAGAAGGTAGGAGAAGGCAAATGCATATTTCATGAGGAGTGAGGATCATCATGTCCATGAGAAGAATTAGAGGTACCCTAAAAATAGGGGAGGATCCCCGGAAGAAGAAATTGTAACAACTAGGCAACACTATTCCAACAAAGACCAAGAAATCAATCATCTTGGTAATGTGAGGTCAAGGAATCCATTTTGGTCATCAAAAGGGCCCAAAGGAGCCATGGAGCTAGTGCCAGTGAATATTGATTTCATCCCCATAGGGTACATTGACTCAGAGTAAAACAAGGTAAACCGGTGATTTTAAAATGACGAAGGGGACCACAAAATATTACTAAGCAGTCAATTTCACTGAAGGAATTAAGGAGGGCCCAAGTGTAGTCATAGTGGCCATAGAATGAAACTGAGTAGGTTAGGAAGTTTAGGGATTCTTTGGATGGAACTGATGCTGGAGGAGGGTTGTATCTGAGTAGGCATTCATTTATGGTACCTTAAATATTAAGGGGCATCTTGTAGAGGCATCTTCGAGTCCATGGTAGAGAGAAACCTGAAGCCCTAATGGGTGTTTTATCTATAGCGCATGAGAGGAGGCAAGCAGAGGATTGTTGGAAGTAGAAGAGAGAGATGAAAGTGAGGGAAAACAAATTGTGAGAAAACAAGGAGAGATGAGGGAGATTGAGACTGGGCAAGGAAACCGGCCAATTCTGTTCAAATTTGTGAAATAAATAGAAGGTAAAAGATAATGTTTGATCCATCAATTGGGAGTTAGATAGATTTTTACCTTTATATGGTTCACAATAAAGGTAAATGAAATAAATGTAATGTGTCACCCACCAAATAATCGAAAACTTAGGTATATCAATACATTAAATGATGATTTCGATTAAAATGTATTCAAAACTATACATAACTCTTTCCTAATTAATTTGGAGGGTCAAACAAGGTCAAAACTTGAAAAAATTTGGACCACACGCCCTAAAAAGAGTATACATTATTCCTATTCCCTTAGATTTCCATTTTCACAAGTTTTACGTAGAATTTCCATAATTGTCACTCTACTTGATTTTTAATGCATTAAAAGGTGTAATGTGATACATGTTTCCCTTAATTGCTTTCTTTGAGTAAAAAACGAGATAAGAACTTATTTCTCACTCACTAGTTATGTCATCCTTGAATGTAAGGTCTTTTTTATTTCTCTTTAATTTCTTTTAATGATATTTCTACGAATAGGAGAGAGAAAAAGGGAAAGGGAGACTAATGTTCATCCAATTGACTTAATTGTGATTCATATTTCATAAATGAATGAGAAAAACATATTTTGAGTCTTACTTTATTCCTATCACTCAATTATCCTTAATGAAATTTCATTTTATGGTCATTTTTCTATAAGACCCTCAACTATAACTATTTAGGAAAAATCACATTTTAAGTCTTCAATATGTCTAGAAAATTTGGTATGTGGCAATTCAACTGACCTTAAATAAATTTTGCCCTCAAAGTTTTATGTTGTTACTCTAACCTTTTCATTTACTGACATTTAACATTTCAATGTTGATTTTTCATTGAAACATATATATATATATAGGCTAAAAGAATTGTGTACCCGAGTACATGTAACTTGCATGTACCATGATGTAGCGTAACCAACATAAACTAAGAGATCTCCATCATGCTAGGGTTGCCACTCTCTGGCGACTGAGGAGGCGACGTCCGCATCTCCTTCCGGAGAGGGGAGTCCCTCCCCTCTCTCCGACCACCATGGCCGTGATGGAGACTCCTTCTGCTGAGCAACCTTCCGCCCAGCCCTCCTTCGTCAAGAAAGCTTGGAATCAGGTTCTCCGCGGCATCGACACCAGTAAGGAACTAGCTTACGATCTGCCGGAGAAAGTCGAGGGGAAGCGGTTCGTCCCCATTGATGAACCTACATATGAGGCCATGGAAAAATGCTGGGAGCACACTGCTATCTTGTATGTTATGGGCAAGCGCCCTTACTATCACCACCTGCTGGCCTGGACACGTCGTGTATGGAAACCCAAGGGTGGGTTCGACCTCTTCTCGAAGCCTAACAAGTTTTTTCAACTTAGATTCAACTCTGTCGATGATAAGAAGAGCATCATAGAAGGTGGACCTCGATGGTTCGACAATAGACTTGTGGTTGTCAAGGATTACAAGACCGGCGACGATCTTCACAAGGAATTCTTTAGTTCTATTCCCGTTTGGATCAGTATTCCCAGTATGGGAAGGAACTGGTTGCCAAGAGCCGTCAGGATTGTGGCCAGCGGCGTGGGCAAGCTTCTTCGAATTGACTATAAGTCTATTGGCCTTGAATCCCTTGGCGAGGCGAGGGCATTGGTGGAGGTGGAAGCTGAGGAAGAGCCCCCGGAGGAGATCTGGGTTAATATGCCCCGTAGAGAACCTACCCCGGTCCAGATCCATTATGAATACATACCTAAACGATGCTCGGAGTGCAAGGTGTTCGGGCATGATGACAACGACTGTCCGCTCAAGCCTGTGGCTGTTGTGGATTCAGTTCCGATTACAAAACCTTCACAGGTTTGGCAGGTCGTTGGACACAAAGGCAAAGCAATTGCTATGGAGGAGGGGGCTGCTCCTTCTGATGGCGTTGCAGATCAGGCTGGTGATAGTGCTTCAGATCCGGTTGGTGTTGGATTTCCGTCAGGTGAAGGATCATCAGGTGCTGCTGTGAGCGATGGTGTTACTACCCCCGGTGGTGTTCCTTCTGTTGTGAGAGATGGTGCTACTGCCTCCGGTGGTGTTCCTTCTGCTGCCTCCAGTGGTGCTGCCTCTGTTAGCGATAGTGCTGCGGGTGATGGGCCTCCAGTCGTCAGCGTGGAGGTTCCTTCTGTTGGTGTTGCTTCTGTGGATGAAGGGTCTGATATTGCTGCTGTAGTGGGCGCTGATGCTTCTGGCGCTGTGAGTGGTTCATCCACTGTTGTCGTTGGCGCAGATAGTGATGGCACTGCTAGTGGTACACCCACTGTTATTGTGGTTAGTGACGCTGCTACTCCAATCAGATCAAGCACCTCTGGTGCTGCTTCTTCTTCTTCGTCTCATATTCCGAAGTCTTCTAAAGGTGGCGGGTCTCGTAAGACCCGGTCCTCTTCTAAAGGTCTTTAATGACCTTCCTCATGACCAATGTTCGTGGCTTGGGGAAGCCACGTAAAAAGAAGGAAGTTAGAAGGACTATCTTGGATAATAAAGCTACTGTGGCCGTTCTTGTTGAAACCAAGATTAAATCTCATATGATTCATACTTCTGATCGCATGTTCCCTAAAGGATGGCTTTGGGTTTCCAATCATTTGCATGACCCTAATGGACGCATTTATATCAGTTGGAATCCCAATTGCTGGGTTACCACTTTATCTGAGATGGATGACCAGCAGGTCACTATGAAATGTACTAATAAAGGTGGTCTTAACATATATATTACTGCCGTCTATGCTAGGAATTCTGTTTCCGAACGCTCGATCTTGTGGGATTCTCTGGTTAGAATTGCTGGCACCATTAATGAAGCTTGGCTTATCACTGGTGACTTCAATAACATCAGGAAGCAAGAAGAAAAAGCGGGAGGTCGTGAGGTTGCATCTTCTATTCTTAGCCCGTTTAACGCTGCCTTAGATAATGCAGGTCTCACGGAATTACCTATCATTGGTAAGGAGGTCTACACGTGGCATAACAAACAAGGTGTTGCTAAACGAGTTGCTTGTAAACTTGATAGAGCTTTTGTCAATGATGCATGGATTTCTAAATTTCCTGGTTCCAAAACTAAGTTCATCACCTGCTCCTACTTTGATCACTGTGCCTTGAACATTAATATGAAGTCTATTTCCTTTAAGAAGAAACCTTTTTGATTTCTCAACTTCTGGATGGACTGGGAGGGCTGCCGGGACATCATTAAGGATGCTTGGGCTTCTGAAGTCATTGGTAATCCTCTTTATCAATTCTGTCGTAAGCTCAGTATTGTCAAGGATAAGTTGAAAGCTTGGTCCAAGAAATACGTTAATCTCAAAAATCTGATTGCTAGGGAAAGAATGGAGCTTGATGATATTTCTGTTGTTATACGACGTTGTCCCCTTGATTCCGATCTTATTCTTGCTGAAAAACAAACTCTAGCTAGATTGGATGTTCTTCTTAAGGCTGAGGAGCTTTATTTCTGGCAACGCAGCAGGATGGAGTGGCTTTCCAATGGAGATAGAAACACCAAAGTCTATCATACCATTGTCAAGAAGAGGGATGCTATTAATTCTATCACTGAGCTCTTTGATTCACAAGGTAATCTTTTGTAGGATAGTGATGCCATCGCGAATGATACTGTTGATTTCTTTGAGCAGCTCTATAATCAGCCTCTCTTGGCTTCTAGTTCTTGTATCCCAGAATGGACTCCTCTTGTCTCTAGCAATGATAATAACATGCTTTGTTCTACTCCGAGTTTGATTGAAGTTCGTGCTTCCGTTTGGAGCATTGGACCTCATAAAAGCCCGGGTCCGGATGGCTTCAATGGATATATCTATAGACATAATTGGGATATTATATGTGATGATCTACATAAGGCTGTTAAGTGAATTTTTGAAGGTGGTAACATGGTAAGGCAAGTCAATCATGTTTTCCTTGCTCTCATTCCTAAGAAGGACATGGTCTCCTCTCCTGCGGACTACAGACCCATCTCTTGCTGCTCTATGCTTTATAAAGTCATTGCAAAAGTCATATCCAAAAGGCTAGCCAATCTTTTACCTAATATTGTTTCTCCTTTTCAAGGCGCTTTTGTTAAAGGTAGAAGTATTGAGGACTGCTCTCTTCTTGCGGCTGAATTTACTCTTAAATTTAACCGTAAGAACAGCCCGCCTGCTGCTTGCATTAAGTTGGATATCACTAAGGCTTTTGATTCTGTTCGCTGGTCTTATTTATGGGACTGTCTTCTTGGTCTTGGCTTCAATGATAGGTTCATCTCTATTCTTAAGCAATGTGTGGAAACTACGTCTTTTTCTCTCTTGTTGAATGGTTCCTCGGTGGGGTTTTTCAAAAGCTCTAATGGTCTTCGTCAAGGTGACCCTTTGTCACCTTTACTCTTTGCTCTGGCTATGGAAGGATTCAGTAGATGCATTGAGGTTGCTTATGACAACAAGCTTATTCACAGCTATCCTATCAACAGGACCAAAGCTCTCAGCCACCTTCTGTTTGCAGATGATGTTCTGATTTTTTCTGAAGGTCGTATGCGCAGCCTTGTCAATCTCAAGAAAATTCTGCATGAGTTTGGTGCTACATCTGGTATGAAATGTAATCGAAATAAAACCCACATTTTTCTATCTTCTTCATGTCGCAACAAAGATGCCTTGATCAATTTTCTGGGTATGCAGCAAGGCACATGGCCATCTAAGTATCTGGGATTCCCTATGGCAGGTGGTAATCTTAGAAGGCGTCACTATCATGAATGTTTGGACAAATTGAGAGATATGATACAAAGATGGCCGGGTTCTAAAATCTCTATGGCTGGTCGCATAGTCCTTATCAAACATTGTGCTATGGGTTTGATTAGCTATTGGCTTCGTATGGGGGATATTCCTCCTGCTGTGTTACATAGGTTGGAATTACTTCTCTCGGATTTCCTTTGGGGCAGCTCCACGCATCCTTCTTGTTGGGCTCGCTTGGCCTACCCTCTTTCTGAAGGTGGCCTTGGCTTCAAAAGACTTGATGAGCTTGCTGATTTGTACACTTTGCAACGCATCAAAAGATTCACTCAAATGCAAAGCATATGGAGCACATGGATGTCTAGTAGATATGGCAATTCTTTGACTGTACCTTCTAGTTGCGGCTCTACTTGTCATAAGCGCATGGTGGCCCTTTGGCCGTCTTTCTCCTTGTGGGCGGGCAATGATCTCTGGAACAATTGCAGACAACAGCGACCTTCTGATAAAATCTTTGATAATCTTTGGTCTTCTAGGCACTATCCTAGGTGGAGCCTTACTTGCTTTAGAGCTCTTAACAACGTTCTTCCTACATGGGAAAAAATCTGCTCTTAGTCAGGTGCCCCCGTCCCTACATGTTTATTGTGTGGTTTACACAGTGATTCGACATCTCATTTGTTTGATGGCTGCAAATACTGGAGATATATCTGGGGTCGAGCACAACTTAAACTTAACATTATAACTTCTTATTCTCTTCATGAATGTCTTACTGAGATCGGCAGGAGATCCAAGCATGCTAGAATCATTGAGCTTTGGGCTATCACCGGTGCAGCTCACCTTATTTGCACTGAACGCAACAATAGACTACATAATGGAGGCTCCTCGGACTTCGTTATCATCTTCAATCATCTTGCTTTGGAAATCAAGAGAATGTACTTTTCTTTTAGACCAACGATTGATGTACCTCCTATAATTGCTAGGAATTGGGATTTGTTGTAACCATTTCCTAGGAGCTTGTAGCCACATGTTAGGGTGTGGCTTGTAATTTTGTCCCCCTTGGGGGTTTTGGAATATACTTACCCAATTTTCCAAAAAAAAAAACTTACATGTACCTACCTTCATTTATGATGATTGTAAAATTCTACTGAATAATCCAACCTTATAGATGTAAAGTATTCCCCTTAGATAAGATGTGTAAGAAAAATCACCACAATCTGATATTCATAGATCATCCAACAAAAGAAGATGTACATTTTTTAATCAATGGTAAGTTGTAGACATTACAGAAACCGTTGAATGATATATTGCTATATCTCATGATATATATGAGATATGGTTATGTTTTTTAAAACACATCTAATCCATATAGTGTTGAATCAATCTATATGGTTGGATCTTATCAACATACTCCACATGTCTTACTTTAATGGCCGGTACACATAAGTTACATGTACCGGCCGATACACACTTCCTAACCTCATATACATATATATATATATATATATATATATATATATATATATATATATATATATATATATATGGAGTCAGGCTAGTGTACACTCGAGTGTACCGGAGGCACCGTACACCTCAGTTGTTTTTAAAATATATATATGTCAAGATTTCATAAAATATTTATGTGAACATAGATTTACTATTACTTTGGCCTTCTTCTCAACATATATATATATATATATATATATATATATATATATATATATATATATATATATATGGATATATCTTTTCTACCCGTGCAAGTAATGAAGATTCGCTACCCGTCCATCAGTTTTGTAATAGGAAGGCATGCATTTGTAATTAGATGGTCCAAATTTGTAATAGACAGACTTGTTTTGTAAATACAACATGATGTCTGTATTCTCCATCGGAAAATAGTAAAATATATATTTATGACTGTAACAATGTTGCAATACAAAATGAGTCTTTCTATTACAATTTTCATCATCTCATTACAAATTTGGACCGTCTCATTACAAATGCATGCCTTCCTATTACAAAACCGATGCACGGGTAGCGAATCTTAGTTACCCGCATGGGTAGAGAAGATATACCCTATATATATATATATAGACTATAAAATTATGCTAAATAATCCAACCTTATGGATGTAATGTATATATTCAGATATGGTGTGTACAAAAAATCACCACAATCTGATATTCATAGGTCATCCAACAAATGAAAATGTGTATTTTCTAATCAATAATAAGTCACATAAATTGTAGAAATTGTAGAATGATATATTGCTATATCTCATTCTCTATATAAGATATGGTCGTAATTTTTAAAAAATCCTATATATATAGTGTTGAATCAATCCATATGGTTGGATTTTATCCACATACTCCACATGTGCTATTCTAATGGTCGGTACACGTAAGTTACATGTACCAGATGGTACACACTTCCTAAACTCTCTATCTCTCTCTCTCTCTATATATATATATATATATATATATATATATATATATATATGATGTCTAGATTTTGTAAAATATTTTTGTGAACATATATTTTTTGTTACTTTGGCCTTCTTCTCAACCAATACTTAGGGTTTACCAAACCATCTCATAACAATATTTCGGGCATCTAACTCAACCTTCTCATGAATATCTATCATTAGGATTGAATAATTATCTAACCTTAAGTCTTTAGGTACCCACCACATTCCTAGATATGTGGTGATCGGGAAACACCTAGAGATGTGGGATTGCATCATGCTACCTCTCACTAACCTATTAATAAACGTGTCCCATACCACTTGCAATTGTAAGAAAGGAGAGATATATCTAAGGTCTAATGCTTATGATATCCCTCTTAAATTTTCAATCTACTTGCCATGAACATTAACAATGGAGAGCCTATGTCACTACCTAGGTTTAGGTGGATACATGATATCTAAACTCAAGTAAAGATCTATCTCTGGCCTTTCTATCTCTTCGAATGTGAAAAATCAAGTTCTAGGTCATGGTATCTTTCCTTTGACGATCTATCCCTAAACCCTAATCTCATATCTTCATTCTAGGTTGACTATGAGAATCATTTTTTCTTAGTGGCCATTTACCAAAATTCCTCTGATGCCATAACATAACACCACACTTTTAATATCACATGAGTGGAAGAATTCTTACTTAAGAAGGTGTCACAATAAGCTCATCATTTCAATTTGAATAAATGAATCATTTTGCATTGATTTAAAATTGATTCATATATAGTTCTTAACAAAATAAAACTACATGTCTAAACATGATATACATGACATCTAAACCTCAGGATTGGTTTGGTAAATGGCACCCATCCAAGAAAAGCTTGAAGATCTCATAGTCTTGATTTGGATTTTTATCCTTCACTTGCTCCAAGTCCTAGACATCGCATCCCCATCCATGCAAAGCAAACATCACACTAGTAAGCGGTATTTGGAACTTTATATGAAATAGAAATAAATACAACTTGACGTGAGTAAAATTAACATGAAATAACTTGACATAAACTTGAACATGGATTATAATAAGCTTTCTTTGAGTAACTTTAAACGTGATGATTTGAATAGTGAATAGTTACATCTCTCTCGGACGCCTACTTAAGAGCACATGATTGGGATAAATGCCCGTGATTTTGCTAAAAAGCCCATAACAACCCCTTGATGTCCATGATTAATTGAAAAAGCCCATAATTGGTATGAATGTCCATGATTTGGCTAAAAAGCCCATAATGACCCCTAGAGGTCCATGGTGGCAAGAGCATATAAAAATTAATTCAATTCCATTTATTTTAAAATTAGAATTAACATTAACACTAAAATTGCATGATCATTGAACTTTAACATGATGGAATCTCTCCCTCTTAATACCATGATGGGATTTCTCCCTCTAAAATCATAATATCATTTCCCATTCTTAAGCATGATTCATTAATCTTAATCATAATATTAATTAGGGTTCTACTAATTACTATAAGTAAACAACCAATAAGACAATGAGAGATATATATGATGTCTTCTTGAGGACACATTCATAATTCATGAAATCAACTAATATGCATAATCATAAATAAACATGCATTACACCAAAATTATTTTTGCCAAATATGAATGGCCCACTTACCTAGAGTAGGTCACCTTTAGGTCAAGTCCCTTACTTGATTGAGCCTCTAATCACATGTAATTAGATTAAAATCATAATATATTAATGGGTTCATGATCATCAAAACCCTAATCATGGTCATGAATTATAGAATATGTAAAATAGTGTTTGAAAATATTTTAAATTGGTAGAGAATCAAAATAGCTATGCAACAAATATCTTTTGTGAATTTTCCAACATTGTATTCAAAGTTATTATTTTTCAAAATGGACAAATTACAATCAGGAAACCCTTATTGTGACATAGACTAAACTTGAATACAAATTTGATTTAAATTAGGTACAAATTATGAGAAAAATTAGGTATATGTTATGCATATCAAATTGTGGGAGGGAAAACTTGTCATTGAGCTATACAACAAAATCATGCATCAACTACATAAAAGGCTCATAAAAAATATGTATATACCACTGTGATTAGAATTCTATGATAAAACCAATGTGGCATCAAGGTCATTTCATGAGTCAAGATCTTCTCCTTCAATTCATGGTGAGAGCAACTCACCTTATCCTTCTCTGGCCCCAACCCCAAGCAGTAGACCTTGACTCAAGCTGAGCCAACTGACCCATCGATTTCCCATAGAGAAAGCACAACTAAAGTGCCTAGGCTCGGGTTCTGGGCATTGGAGCTTGAGGAGAACTTTGACCATGGCTGAGAAGTTGATGAAGCAAGGCCAATGGGGAAAACATCGTGAGTCATTGAGTCTGAGAAGGACAGGAGGACTTTCTAAATGTAGGAGAAGGCAAATCCATATGTCGTGAGGAACAATGTTCATTATATCCATGAGAATCATAGGAGGGCCTAAAAATAAAGGAGAAGTCGGAGAAGAACACACCATAACAACCCAGTAGCACCATTCCAACAGAAATAGGGAAATCAATCGCCATGGTAAGGAGAGGTCATGGAAACCATTTCTATGATTAAAAGGGCCCTAAGGAGCTATTGAGGCCAGCTCCAGCAAGGACCGATGTCGTCCTTATGGGGTACGGAGACTTAGAGAAAAAAATGGAGAACTGACAATTGTAAAATGATGACGTAAGACCAAGAAAGCTTACTAAGCAATCAATTTCACCGGAGGAATTGGGGGCCCAGGTGCATTCGTGGTGGTCGGAGAATGGAACCAAGTAGGTCGGGGAGTTTTAGGATTCCTGGGATGGAATTTATGTCACAGGTGGGTCGTATCCAAGTAGGTTATCATTTATGGTAGCTTAAATATAAAAGAGGCGTGTTGTGGAGGCATCTTTAAGTCCATTACGGAGAGCCAGTCAGAATCCCAATTGAGCATTTTATCTATAGAGCCCAATAGGAGGGGAGAAGAGGATCTTTGGAATCAGAAGAGAGAGATGAAAGTATGGGACAAGAAATCATGAGAAAAGGAGCAAAGATGAGGGAGATCAAGAATGTGGAAGGAAACCTAGCAACTGCATTCATATTTGCGAAATAAATAGAAAGTAGAAAATAACGTTCCATCCATCCGGTCGAGAGTTACTTAAAATTTTATTGTCGGATGGCACATAAAAAAAGTTAAATGAAATCAATGTAACGGCATGACGGGATGAAGAATTTGGAACTTAGGTGTATCAATGTAGTAAATGATGATTTTGATTAAAATATATTCAAAACTATACATAACTATTTCCTAATTAATTTGGAGGGTCAAACAAGGTTAAAACTTGACCAAATATAGATCACATGCCCAAAAAGGAGTCTAGACTATTCCAATGCCCATATATTTCCATTTCACATGTTTTGTATAGAATTTCTATAATTTTCACTCTACTTTTTTTAATGCATTAAAAGGTGTAATGTGATACATCTTTCCTTTAGTTACTTTGTTTGAGTAAAAGACAAGATAAGAACTTATTGCTCACTCACCAGTATTATCATCCTTGAATCTAAGGTCTTTCCACTCTCTCTTTTATTTCTTTTAAAGATATTATTAGAAATAGGAAAGTGAAAAAGAGAAAGGGAAACTAATATTCATCAAATTGGCTTAACTGCAATACATATTGCATATATGAATGACAAAAACATATTTTGAGTCTTACTTTATTCCTCTCACTTTATTATCCTTAAAGAAATATCATTTCATGGTTTTTTTGGATTAAGACCCACAAGTCCTCAACTATAATCATTTAAGGAAAAACCACATTTTAAGGCATATACATTTTGGGAAGTTACAAAGTATAACCATCATTTATCATGACAATTCAAACCATCGGTTCATGATTCAAGAGAGAAATTAGTTGATAATACTTATGGATAATCCATTGTTTCCACACTCAAGGAACCTGTCAACTGATAGACTTGTAAGGATTAGGTGGCTTACTTCCAAAGAAGATTGTGCACAAGACCTACAGATTGTTTGTCTTCACAAGTACTTCTATATAAGTGCAAACCCTACTCAAAGGATCATCTTTCTACTTGTTCTTAAGTTTCTAGAGAAGAATCTACATATAGCAAGTTAAGAGTAAACAAGAAATGTGAAGAAAGTTATACGACTTGCTTCAAGGAGGATAAGAAACGTCCAAAGAACAAGGTAATTGAAATAGGGAAGAGAAACCCTGTATTTAGCACTCCAAACATTCCAAGATAGCTCCTTTCTTCAAGATCAAGGTGGGTCTAGGGTAAAAGAGAGGGAAGAAAACATTCTTCAATCACATTCTTAAACTTTCATCAAGAACACCATGGATTCATCCAAGGAAGAAGAGATAAGAAGGAGGACATCATGAAAAATGAAGATAACGAAGATGCTTTAACTTGTTTAGGGAAAGAAACTAGGTTAGGAAGCTCTAAATGTTAATAGAGAGAGTAGATCCAAACCCTAGCGCAACATGCAACCAATATTGACCAAGCTTTTACCTCAAGAGCTCTTCTTCTTCCACCAAGCATGTGGGTCAGACCTTCTAAGCAACAAGAAGGAGATGAAGGTGTGTAAAGAGCTTGTTTTGGATAGAGGAGAGGAGCATATAAGGTAGGAAGAGAGAGAAACAGAGTTAAGAGTTGAAGGCATGCTTTCCATGTATCAAAGGTTAGAACACTCCCTTCCATGGAAAAGTGGAACTACCATCATTTTTTGTGATTCTAGGAGGGCCATAGTTTGTCATCCTTAGAGTGCCATCATGTTCTAGCATCAGATGATCCATCAGATCATGCCCATACATAGCCATTTATGGAACCTTGCTCCACTAGAGGTTGGTTCTCACTACAAGGAAACCATCGACCTTGGTTCCTTAAGTGATAACCATCAAATGTCATGATACATAGTAAAACCATCGATTCCTATAACCTCATAGTGGAACCATCAGATTCCAAGCTTATAAAGGAAAACCATCATGTTGGGGAACTTAGATGAGAAACCCTAGGTCTCGACCCTAAGTTTGATAACACCTCACATCCAGTGGTGCATCTAGGTGCTCAAAGATGCAACTATATCAAACATGTTATGAATTCATATGAAGAACAAGATACATGTGAAGATTATAGATAAAATCCTGGATATGAAAAAATTGTAAAAAAATCCATATAAGCACATAATTGCAAAACATACTCAAACAATGTACAAACTGGTCCAAATTGAAACTTCGCTTTGTCACATGACATGAAATCATATATTAGGGGTTGGTTAAGCAATTAAGCACCCATTTAATACAAGAAAGCATTTTCAACCATAAAGGTAGGTTAGGGCTCTTACAACCATAAAGCCTAATAGTGACTTCACCTCTAAAATCCTAAGACAGCAAGGATGGGTCCTTCCTATGCATCTCATCCTTTAGCTTCCACATGGCTTCTACTATCCCACGGTGATGTCACTATACCTTCACAAAATTAATTTCCTTCTTCCATAATGTTTTGTATATGTCTATCAAGGATCAACACATACCCCAATATAAGAAACATTCTTCATCTAAGTCATCCTTGAATGGTTGTATCATTGGTTCTGTATCGGGGTGACATTTATTCAAAAAGGGAAGATAGAAACTATTGTGAAACGTGTGCAATTTAGTGGTAACTCCATCTTGGAACTCTAGCGGCTTACAAAACTTATTAGCATATGAATTTTTCTTATCTTGAGTTGCTTTCAACTATTGTTGGATCATCATGACCTTCTTTGTAGTTTGTTGTACTAACACACCACCCAAAAGATGATACTTACATGCTTCATACCCATAGAGGGGTGTCTTGTATCACCTACAATATATAGCTTTATATTGTGACATGTCTATGCCTCTCTGGTAGTTGTTTTGTAATTAAACTCAATCAAACTCAAGTGGACATCCTTTAACTTCCAAGAAATGTAAGACATATGTTCTCAAAAGATATTCCAATCATTTGAATGGTCCTTTCTGACTGACCATCTATATGTAGGTGAAATGATATGTTGAACTTTGATTGTTCCCTATAGGCTCCTATTATTTCTCCTTGACTTGCTGACAATTAGACGCTTACCCACAAACTTTACAACAACATGTTTCAGACATGGCTGTCATCATAGATTCTTCAAATTCTGATTACATATATGTACTTCTGGATGCATTACGTACATTGTGGAATGATCCTCCCTAGATACTATCCTTTACTCAAACCATCAATATCTAGAATCATTGTCTAGTTGTGGAAACACACTGATTCATCATTTATCCCCAAAAGTCATCATTATTCCCACTACAAAACTCTAATATGATGTCTTGCATCATCATATCATCCATTTGTGCAGCTCAAACCTATTGTAACAACATTGGTTTGACTTGTAGTTGTGTCATGAACCTATCAACAGAGATGCTTCCAACTGTTCATCTACCTATTGCAGCGGTAGTAGCATGTCCCATTTGTGATGCATCAAAGAGAAGAACAAAGCTTATTTGTAAATTTTGACGAAGATGACTCCCTATTTAGTGCATCATCTACCACATTCCCCTTCCCAAGATGATAACCTACTTTAAAATCATAGTCCTTGATTTTCTCCATACACCTTGTTTATCTTATGTTTTAGTTCGTGCTTCAAACAATGTCTCCAAATCTTCTGGTCTAGAACTATAGCATTTAACTCCATGTTTATGGATTTAATAGTTCTCTTTGATTCTCTAAAGTTTTCACAAAGCAAAATAAATCTCATTCTTGTCATGTATCAGCATTTATCCCAAGCCATTCATGAAGCATCATAGAAAATGATGTAGCTTTTCCCTTGATTTGGAAACACTAAACATTGAAGCACTCATGAAGTTCTTCTTTAATGACACCCTTCATAGATTAATCTTGACTCTAAAAATACATCTTGGTCAATCAAAACTCGTACTTACTAAATTTAGCATAATTTGTGTTGTTGACCGACCTAAATTGTGCATCCAAAAAGGAGTGCATATAGAGTAATTAGACACTTAAATTTATAACCCGACGCTCACTCTCCCACAACTATTATACGAGTTCAATATAGAAGGTAGGGGTCGATCCATTGGGATAAGGAGTGGTATGTGTTAGGAACGTAGAACCTTATCTTAGTTACACTAAGCTAAGAGTAAGAATAAGTTTGGTGTTCCATAGGAAATCATGTTACACAAACAAACAAAGTAAAATAAATAGACAAAGCAAGAAGTAAAACAATAGAATAAGCAAAATATAAGAGTGATATATAAAGTATGGATGGGAAGTTGGATTGGGTTTCACCATCTAAGGTCTCTCACCAACATGCAATACTCACACCCATTGTATAACCTACAAGATTACAAGCAATCATCATAGATGTTGATTCCCTCTCTCGAGCTTAGGATAGATATAGATTATAAGGTTGTCTCTCACTCGAGATGTCAAACAAACAATCACAATATAACCATATAATCATTAGATTAAACATTTGATTTTCATGCATTCATTCAACTCTAGAGAACTTAGATAAGGTATGTACTACTATTTTGAGGCACTAACAATCAAAAATCACAAAATGGTATCTAATCATACAAGAGAAGCACTAAGGCCAAGAGTATGGAGACAATCATATCTAAGAGCATATATTCAATGGACATAAGTATATACATGTTGGGAGAGCCTTAGCGGATAATGTCAAACCAAGCTAAGTGCTTTAGCCACATGTTGTTGAGTAGAATTACAAAATTACAAATAGGTAGAGACATGAAGTAATGCCAAATGGAATGGAAGAAATGAGAGCAGGGAGGTTGATTCAGGAAAAGGAGGGGAGATACACCAACGATGACCAAGAAAGGTAAAGGTCGATGGTCTGGTGCTATGACTTTAGATCTAGAATGGTGTAGGTGAACTCTTACTCGTCTACTTCCTTCCATCAATGAAGAACTTGAGCAAGGCAAGGTGGACTAGAACAACCAAAGAAGTGTTAGATTCTTGTCCCATGAACTGATGACCCAAAAGATGGTCGATGGTGAGGGTGAACTCTGGAAGTTGTTAGGCATCATCCATGTGTAGCATCCCCTTCTTATGGCGGCCCATGAGTGATATTTATAGCTTACATAGGGTGTTATTTTCTTGTGCATATCACGTGTTTTGGGACATGTGTGTAAATAACTTGAATGACTATTCCATGAGGTCATCAGATCTTTATGTGCGTCAGAGCCATCCATTTCTTTAAATGTCATGTCTGGAGATAGACAGTTGAGTCATCAAATGATTGGAATTCATTTGATCATTATTTTTGTGGGATGTATATCCATCGGATCTTTGGTTCTATCAGATCATAAGTGGAAGATCTAATAGATCATTGGTCTTTAGAATCAGTTGGTTGTTCTAGGTAGTTGACCCAGTCTGGGCCATCAGTTTCTTGATATTCGATAGTTGGACATCATTCTCAAATGGACAACGGATATTGGAAACCGATTGATAATCTGGTCATCCAGGTGTCTTGGCTTTCATCAGTTTGAAAGGAACTGATGGATACTCTGCTTACATGGTAGTATCCATGCTTTTGCAAGTTCTTACATGGATATTGTTAGTGATCTTTAAATCAATATTTGAGTGGTACACATGCGCAAAATGGTAGAATGTTAAGGTGACCAAGCTAAAAAAAAAGATTTGGGGTAAACTAAGGCATAAAATATTCTCAGAATTGAATTTTGTCAACCCCCCAAACTTAGATTATAGCATGTCCTCAGGCTAATGAATAGAATGAAATCATTAAGCAACTTCAAAGGTCTTTATTATATTATTGCTTTTGCGAGTGTGAAAAATTTTATTATGTCATCCTTAAATAAAGGCATATGTATCGTGCCTAGGTGTTTTCAACCTCAAGACTCTCTATCTCTCATATTAGGAGTTGTGTTACTTGTATTGCCTAATGTGACCTTCTTTTGAGGAAGGATTTCTCCATCATGATGCATCAATAATACTTTTCCAAGTTGTACATGCACCACGTTCTAACAGGAGGTGTCTTTCACAACCAATATTAATTTCTTGTAGATCCTAGATATTGTTGGCATGTATGCCCATAGAAGCAATCATATGATGATTGTGATGGAATATCATATAAAAGATTTGATTAATAATAAAGTCAAGATTCTAATTCATTCTGTTTCACTCAATATGAGATAATGAGGAAACATAATGAATGTCTAAAGAATGGAAATTACTCAATGAAGTATGTATTCAAGTATGTGACTTGACAATGAGATCATATGGATGTTAAGAGTATGTACATTCTTATTATGTCCCTAGTTAGATGTTACTGTGGAAAGAAAATAGACAACAATAACATAAAGACTACAGTGTTCGTTTGTTGATGAAAAAATCTCATTAGTCCTCATATTTGTAATATCAAACCAATCACATAGATACTTGTTAGGGAATAGTGGATTAGACAGATCCACCTTGTGAGTTATACATGGAAACCATACGTGGTGGTCATAGTCATCTCTCATCGTGAAGGTGGTGATTGTGTTTCTTAGAACTGAAGTCACTACACTAATTACATGTCGTTTGGTGTGTTTTGACATTATCCACTGTGATTTTGAATAAGGTTTGCCATATAGGTGATGATTGGGAGCATTGTGATACATGGGGATGACTACAACTGATGTATATGGGATTTTTCCCTCCTACTGGAGTATGATATCCAACCCACTTGATAAGCAAGACTGAGAAAAGCATGTGCATGCACATGTGAATCAATATATGATATTGAGGTCACATATATCTCAAATAGTTTGCTTAGGATCAAGGAACCTAGATTTCACATTGATAGTATGATAAATACATGCTTCGAGTTCAATCTTGATATCAAAGACAAAGGAATTAGACAATCACTATAACACCTGACACATATCGTAGGTTGAAGTTTTTCTCCAACTTTCCTAATTATTTGGGTAGCAAAGATGTGTGACTAGGCACCACTCTTTTCTAGTGACGTCATAAATCAGTTATGGACATTCATTGCCAACATAACATGGAACCTATGGAGTCACACACAAAGGATATACCTAGAATAGGAGTTTAATCATGAATGACAATTAAATTGATTTCTAAAGTGTTTATGTATTCAATTTAAACAACATTGGTTGAAAATTGATTGACATGACAATTGAACTGATTGGTTTGAGTGTTGAATCGATCGTTTTAGTGTGTTAGGTCAATAGGACCAATTTTGGCAATTATGTACACTAAACCGATCGATTCATAAAGTGAACCAATTGGCTGAGGTCCATGAACTGGCCATGTCAGATTGTGAACCGAGCAGTTGGTGGATCAATTCAATTGATTCAAGGATTTGTGTTGATGTCATGTTGTGCATTAAATTGGATATTAATTACCAATACAATTTTGATTGAGAAGAATGATGAAATGACCGGTTCATTAGATGAATTGATTGGCTCACATGCCAACCACTTGGTTCACTAGTGAGTCAACAATTTCACCTATTGTCGGTTGCACAATTTTGTGAGATTATGATCTCTTATCCCACACAGACTGGGAATACTGACCCTAACCCTCCTATAAATAGAGGGGTATTGGGAGCTTCCTAGAGACACAAATCGATTTCCTCTATCAATTATTGTCCTCTCTGGTTGTGGTAACCAATAGAGAGCTTAAGCAAGTTCTACTTGATAAAGGGATGGATAATAAGGATGAACAATTGTGGGAAAGCAAGTTGGTGACTAGCACACCAATGTAAGGGACAACTCCTTATTGTCTATTCTACTAGAATGACATGAGTTCTAGATGGTCTGTGTGGACTTCCATAGAGGTGTGGAGGTTGTTGTCTTCCACTAGGAGGATAATGTCAGCATGTTATTCAAGGTGAGACTAGAAGGTGTTGCATATGCTATCCCAGTGAAACTAAGAGAGTTGCACTACTACAATGAGGAATAGTCACTGAATATGCTCCAGAACCAGGTATGAGCAAGTTAAACCATCATTCCCATTATATAGTTGTTGATGTAATCTTGCTGTTCTGCGGAATATGGATAGATAATTTTTTATTTCTGGTACCTACTTTGTGCCCATATTTCCCAATAGTGGTATCAAGGCTACGCTAATTTACTATGTTTTGGGATAATCTATATGATCTAATTTTTGGTTATCGTCATTTATTTATTGCACACAATGTGAATATTAAACTTCTTAATGTGTATTTCAGATTAAATACCACATATAATTCTGAACTAATATATATATATATATATATATATATATATATATATATATATATATGTATATATATGTATATATATGTGTGTGTGTATGTATACATATGTATAGATATATCTGTATATATATATGATATACATGCAATTTACACATTTTGTCCTATGCATTTCCCTAAAAGTGAGTTTTGATGGTGGATGTGTAGCATGGTTATGGAAAAAACTCAAATATCTACATGTGGTTGGATGGTTTCTTTTGTGCATATTTCATCTCAGTTTGCATACCGAGACTCTACCTTCTTCATCCCAATGTAAAAGTATCATTCTTTCCTTTGCTCCCCTCGAGTGTAACTGAAGGTTTCTCACTACTATGTAATAAGTTTAATAGAAATAGGATAGTTTCTTTTCTTACAAAAACAAAGATGATGATTAGCTTCAGGCTAGTCGACTATTTCACCTGACGAGCTAATTGGCTAAAGAACCAAGAAGGGCAAAACATCCATTGGACATGAGACCAGACCACCACTTCGGATTACCAACTGACAGGCCAAGAGTTGAGTCGATCGGTTCAAGAGTTGAACCCATCAACCCGAATTGGCAAGCATAGATCTACACCGACAATAGGTTCGTGCATGTGATGTTGACCTAGGTGGTAGCAGTTCCTTGTGGCTCCATGGAATTACAGTAGTATGGTCATAACCATCATTAATATTTTATATTGCATGTTTATGTCGTTAGATATAGCATGTATAGTAAGTACTATATATAAGTGGTGATTGGGTAAAGTATTTGTACTTTTATATACAAACTCCATCAAGTAAAATTTTAAGTATAAGATGCTTTCCATAAGAAACTTACATGAAAAGCTTGATCGACCAAGTGTAGTTAATGCCCAAGTGTGGTGCATTGTCCATCTTGTAAAAGTGTGATGGTAGATATGTAGGTTCTGCCCAAGAAGGGTGTATATCTATAGTTTTGTCTTTTGGGTCAGGCTTAACTGGTGTACTTAATGGGATTAAGCACTAGAGGCATGAAGATGATTATGTCAAGGAGTTTCCCATATCATCTATCCAGGAATTGAATAAGATGCAATTGACAAATGTTGTCCACCTTAAAAAATTGACTATGGACGCTGGCGTTCGTCGTGTATTAATCGAATCATTTGGGATCTTATCTCACTAGAAGGTTGTACATTGTAATATTTCAAAATGATATGTGAGGGACATCAATTTGAATAAAATAGTGGGAGTGACAATTAATCAAAGATCTAATTTAATATTGTCAAATTTTATAAATCAAATCAAATCAAACTGAGTTTTTAACAAAATTTCAAATTCTTTTGTAGAATCAAATAAAAAACATACAAAAGAACCTTTTTTTTGCCATAAGTCCTTGAGAAGGAAAGTTAAATGGTAATAACTTCTAGGAATGGTTTAGGATGTTGAGAATTGCTCTCAGACAGGAGTAAAAGCTATATGGCCTAGAGACACCAGAACCAGATGAACCTCTTCCCAATGCACCTAAGGCTGACAGGGATGCTTATAAGAAGCCCACAGAAGATGTCATTGATGTCAAGTGTCTGATGTTGTGCTCCATGAATTATGAGTTGCAAAGGTAGCACATGAACATAGATGTAGTTTAGTTGGTCACACATCTTAAGAACATGTTCCAAGATCAGGCAAGAGAGGAGAGATACGATGTCTCCAAGGCACTATTCAAATGTAACATGGAAGAAGGAGATCCAGTAGGTTCTCATGTGCTCAAGCTCATTGGGTATGCAGAGAACTTGTCAAGACTGAGATTCCCCTTGGGTCAAGAGTATGCCACTTATGTGATAATGCAATCTATGCCAAAATCCTACAATTAGTTTGTCATGAGTTACAACATGAATGACTTTGACAAGCCATTGATAGAGTTATTAGGCATGTTGAGAATAGACGATGCACAAATGAAGAAAAACAATCCCAAATATGTGATGACGATAAACAAGACAAAGAGAAAGTATAAGGGAAAAGGCAATGTTGTGAAGAGTTCTAAAGTTGGCCAAAAGCCAAGTCTTCAGATTTGAAAAGTAAAGGAGGAGTAAAGAAGGGAGGCAAATGCACCACTTTCACCAAGTTGAACACTGGAAAAGGAATTGCCCTATCTTCTTAGAGGAACAAAATAATAAGAAGGAAGACACAGAGGCCATATGTTGATGTGCAAGATTTGATAAGAAGTAAAGACTTAATGAAAGGACAAGGATGGACTATGATGAGCAAGAGTTTCTACAATTTCAATCCACATTTAGAATTCATCTTAGTCAATTGGGCATGTAATAGAGTTAGTTCAACTGCTATTTCATTATGCTAATAAATATAAACATTTTACTTGATGCATCTTGTATGGACAAGGATGATTATAAATAAAGAATTGTTAATGATTCTATTTTGAAGATGTGATCTTATATGGCAATGCCCCAAATGTCTTATGGTTTTTATCTGATTGGATCAAAAGATGAATGATCATAACATAAATACCAAAGAATTATAATTGATAACTCAAACAATAAACAATCGATATTGTTGTTGTTTAGAGCACACATACAAGAAATTTATTTCTAGAATTCATATTGATATTTATCTAGACTCTTTTGGTTATTGAATCAATAAGAGACATGTAAGTCTTATACATGAGAAACATGACAAACCACCTCTCACTAGGTGTAGTGACAGAATAAAAAAATTCTACAAGGACATGTACATAATGATGTGCAAAGACCTATTGAATAAATGTTATAGATAGTTAGTTACACTTCATTATATTTATTGATAATATGGTGACATGCATTCAGTAAAATATAGATCTCTTGAAGTGTTCAAGGATATTACATGTAAGAAGTACACAACTTCCTTAAAGCTATTAAGATACTTTGATATGATCAAAAGTTGAAATACTTTGCAGGAATAGTTTGAGGACCTTTTGAAGAGAATGTGATAGTGTATCACAACATACTCTACCTGAAAATGATAATGTGTCAGAATGAAGGAATCACATCCTAACGAGTCATGATATGATTATCATTTAAGCTAATATTTTAACTTCCTTTAGAAACCATGCTTTAAACTTAAAATTGTACTATCTGTAATGGTTTTAAAGATTACATATCAAATATGATATGGGAACATTCCAATATGTCTTAAGGATTGAAATCTACATGAAAGTTATTTCTTTAAAAAAGTTTTATCAACAAATTAAATGTGTTTTTTGTTGGAGGATTGAATTTCATTGGAATAAGTGGAGTAAAGCACAACTCGAAAAAGTTTGAATTCAAAAAAGAACATTTGAACCATATGAGGAACAATGAGAACAAAGAGAGCACAAGTGGTTGTGGAATCTCAAGTTCTATATGTAACACACAAAACTCATAGTTCTGGTTAAACATGTCTAAGATTAAAAGATTATGAAACCAATAACTCAGATAAGTTATGAGTTGGTCATAAGATGATGGGACAATATTAAACTAAGAACTATTGAGGGACCAGAGTCTAAGTAATGTCTAGATGCCATTATATTCAAAATGAAAACCATAAACACCAATATGGTATGAACTTGGTGATACCACCTTGAGGGGTAAAACCCAAAAGGTGCAATAGGGTTTTCATATGGAAGACCAAATTGATGAGGTGAAGGATAGATTGATTGAAAGGTTTTCAAATCAATTTCAAGTGATAAACATGATAAAATCCCTTACCAATAATTGTGCCTGCTATTACAGCTTGTTGAGACTATGTGATTTGGAATATGAAGTTCAAAACGACATTCCTTAGGATGTGTATGGGACACAGTCTGAAGGTTTTATAACTCCATTAATGAAAATAAAGCCTATAAGCTACAATGGTCAATCTAGAGGCTGAAACAAGCATATCAGAACTATACTCTTTGATCTGACAGTAAAATAGTTTGACTTGAGTCAAGAAAAATGATAATATCAATGATTACAAAATACTAAGTGGGTGCATATATATAAATATTCTACATATTGATGGGGAATTGCATCACAATATAGTGAATATTGTAACCTAGCATGAAAACACATTCAACAATGAAGGATTAGGTGAAACATCCTATGAGATAGGAATTGAGATATATAGAGATATTTTTAGAAAGTTTCTAAACCTAAATATGAGGACATATTTTGGCAGAATGTTGAAAGGTTTAACATGTAGGATTCAGTAAAAGAGAATCTATCCATGAAGATGGGGTCATTTTTTCAAAAATCCAATGTTCCAAATATTAAGAATAATGGATGAGATACCATATGCATTCACATTTTGATTTATCTGCAATGTAGTGTACTCACCCCATCATCTTGTATGTGTTAGACATGACAAGAAGATATTGGTGGTAACCAATGAAGGTCATTGGAATGTCATAAATAGCATCCACTTGTACTTGAGAAGAACTAAAGGACTTGTTACTGTAATATGGTAATAAAAAAGATTTGTATGTACAGGGTTACATCGATGCTAGATTCCAAAATGATAGAGAACAATAACAATATAAAAGTGTGTATATAATATTAGAGAAGATTTATTAATTGGAAAGAGTTCCAAACTAATAGACTATTATTGTATTTCTATAATAGGTGATGTATGTCCTAGTGTTTTGAATACATGAGTGAATATTGTATGGATGTTCCAACCATTTATGACATAGTATCCATACCACATCAACAATGGATCTACTAGTTCATTAAGGAATATCAGATAGCATATTACGACAATTCCATCTCATACGGTGAAGAGATGTAAAACATGCAATACACTGACTATAGAAAAATGTTTCTAACCCATTGGATTAGCACTTGTGTAGAAGAAATAAGATGGGCATGATAAGATCACTAAGAATAAGATTCGTGGGTGATTGGCTCTATGTGCAGGTGGGATTATGTTCGTATATATGCCTAGAGATCCAATCATATGATGATTGTGATGGAAAATCATTTAAAAGATTTGAATAGTAATAAATGCAAGCTTCTAATTCATTTTGTTTCACTCAATTATGAGATAATGAGGAAACATAATGAATGTATAAAAAATTCCAATAAGTGAATCACGTATGTCTTCAAGTATGTGACTTGAACAATAAGATCATACATATGTTAAGAATATGCACATCCTTATTATGTCCCTATTTGAATGCTATTGTGGAAGGTAGATAGATAATATTAACACTAAATACTAGAATGTGTGTTGGTTGTTGATAGAATCTCATTAGTCATGACATTTGTGATATCAAACCAAGCACATAGATACTTGTTATAAAACAGTGTATCTGATGGACCCACATTGAGAGTGACTCATGGAAACCATACATGGTGGTCGTAGTCATCTCACATAGTGAAGGTGGTGATTGTGGTTCTTAGACCTAAAGTCACTACACTCATCACATGTCGTTCGATGTGCTTTGACATCATCCACCATGATCCTGAATAAGGGTTTTCATAATGGTGATGACTGGGTGCACTTTGACACATGGGGATGACTATGACTGATGTAGATGGGATCCTTCCCTCCTACTAGAGTATGATATCCAAGCCACTTGATAAGAGAAACTGAGAAAAGCACACACATGCACATGTGAATCATTTTATGATATTGAGGTCATATATATCTCAGACAGTCTACTATGTATCAAGGAACATGGATTGAACATTGAGAGGCTGACAATTCAATGCCTCGAGTTCGCTCTGGATATCAAAGACAAAGGAATTAGACAATCACTATAACACCTGATGCAAATCATAGGTTGAAGTTGTTCTCCTAGTTTCCTGATTATTTGGGTAGCGATGATGTGTGACTAGGCACCGATCTTTGCTTGTGATTCCATGAATCAATTGTGGACATTCACTGCCATCATAAAAAGGAACCTATGGGGTCACACATATAGGATACACCTACAAGAGGAGTCTAATAATGAATGAAAATTAAATTGATTGCTAAAGTGTTTAGGTATTCTATTAAAGCAAAAATGATTGAAAATTGACTAATTGGACAATTAAACTGACCAGTTCAAGTGTTTAGTGGATCATTTTAGTGTGTCAGGTCAGAGGAACCAAATTTGGCAATTCTGGACTCTAAACTGACTAGTTCAAGAACTGAACTGATCGGCTCAGGTCCATGAACCAATCGACTCAGGTTGTAAATTGAGTGGTTGGTGGATCAATTCGATTGATTCAAGGATTTGTGTTGACGTCATGTTGTGCATTAGATGGGATATGTATTTACAATACAATTGCAATTGGAAAACATCATGAAACAACTAGTTTTCTAGGTGAATCAATTAGCTCACATGCCAATTAATCGATTCACTAGTGAACCGATTTCTTGAACCTATTTTAGGTTGCAAAACTTTGTGAGATTTTGATCCCTTCCACTCCCACACAGATTTTAACCCTAACAATAACCCTCCTATAAATAGAGAGGTACTGGGGGCTTTCCAGAGATTCAACTCGTTTTCCTCTGACAAATATTTTCCTCTTTGGTTGTGGTAACCAATAGAGAGCCCGAGCAAGTCCTACATGATAAAGGGAGAAATAGAAAGGGAGAACAATTGTAGGAGAGAATGTTTGTCACTAGTACACCAACGAAAGGGACAACTCCTTCCTGTATGTTCTACTAGAATGACAGCAACTCTAGGCAGTCTATGTGGACTTCCATAGAGGCATGGAGATTGTTATCTTCGGCTAGGAGAACAATGCTAGCCTATTGTCCATGGTGAGACCAGAAGCTGTTGTAAACGTTGTCCCGGTACAACTAGGAGAGTTGTACGGCTGCAATGACAAATGGTCGTTGAACTTGCTGCAGGGTGGGTATGCACTCGTTAAACCATCCTTCCAGTTAGATAGTTGTTGATGTCATATTGTTGTAGTGTGGAATATGGATAGATAAATTTTGGTTTCTACTTTCTACTCTATGCCCATATTTCCCAATATATATTATGTTGGAGTAGGCTAAGGCCATAGAGTTTCCTACCTTTTTCACATTCTCTCAATCATGTAAACTATTGCAACGACAATGTTAGCCAATTGTGTACTAATGTAATGTCAGGTGGTTGTGTGAAGCACTTTTTGAAGGGTAGGTGGATAAGTTTGGCTTTCAGGATTGTGCCTCTCAACATCTTTTGAATTTTGGGCACAACTCTCTTAATTTTATTCCGTTCGTCTATTATTCTTGCCCACATGCTAAGGGGTAATATGGATTTTTAACGGCGCTTGAGATGTCAAGCCTCTTTTGATCCCAAAGTGGGGATTTAAATACTAGAAGGGGTAGCTATTTCTTCTCAGTCAGGGATTTGTGCTTTCCTACCTATACTTGAGCATAAGGGTGATTAATCAAGAGAGTATCATATTGAGTCCTCCTTATCTATTGGGTTTATTTTGTGATAACGTGCATCTATTTGCATTTTAACGTGTCTTGGGATAAGGGTGACGTAAAAACAATCACACTTTTTAGGTGAATTAGATTGCCCAAATGTGTCATTCTTGAAATAATTATGCTATGAGTTATCCTGAAGATAAGGAACTCTAAGAGTGGAAGTTATGAATACACTTAAGAAAATTGGATTCAAAATTTCCCTTTATGTTTTCCTACGTGACAAGAAAAATCCATTTTTGAAAGTTGGAAAGGATAAATTATGTATATTTTGCAGATTTATTCACCTTCAAAGGTATTTTGATTTTTTTTATTGTTTTGCAAAAATATAAGTAATAAGGTAAAAGAATGCAAGATGATTGAGATATAGTGCATGAAGACGTACTATTTGTGGTTGTTCGAACCCCCCAAACTTATCATGCACCATGTCCTCAGGGTGTCAAAGCATGTGGTTGAGTAATTGCATGTGAGTTTAATGTCACGAACTGGTGATAGACCAATCTAGATTTCTAGGAAAATTCTCCTCACTAGTACATATACTACCTGTAACGTCAGCTAAAATGGTCTTTTTAATTCGGTTTCTAAGTGACACCTAAGTGGTAGAAGCCAACAACATCTTTTCTAAAACTGATGACACAGAACCGACCCCAATTGCAACCAAAAAGGAACCAACATCGGTAGGATCCATAGTCGTCGATTATGCAAAAACAATCAACGCCTATCTCCATACCTGAAAATTGTTTTGGTCCGAGTTAGGACATTGCCATCCATTATTTATATAAAAATTGACGACTAACTCTCTTTCCAAAAAAAAAATTTTGGTTCATAGTCGTCAGTTCTATGTAAAACTGACAATATAACTACAAATTATCATTGACTCAATATAAAACCAACAACACAACTGCAAATTGTTGTCAGTTATTATTACATAAACCGATGCCTATCTCAATACCTATAAAAAAGTGGACCGAGTTAGGATATAGTTTTCAGTTTCTTATAAACAATTGATGATATATACCTTCATTGACAGTTATTGTAAATAATCAATGACTAAGTGTCAATTTTTTAATACCAGCTTACAGGCATATTGTCTGACTGGTCAACAAGATGCAGAACTGAACTGCAGGTTTACAACATCCTATAATTTCAGCCTAACAACATGCCCCAAACATGCAATAACAAGATGATCAAGATTATATATATACAACTTGTGATTCACACTCATGTAGATACACAATTCATTCATCCACATGATTCACACACATGTAGAAACACAATTAATTCATTCACATGATTCACACACATGTAGAAACTTGTAGTTCAATTCATTCAACCATTTTCACATTATACACATGTAGGAACCTGCAGTTCCATTCATTTAGTCCATTTTCACAATCACACACATGTGTAAGCAAATTCATTCATTCATCTTCACATTCAGATCCATGTATATAGATCAAATTTCAATAGGACAATTAAAAAAAGTCATTCAGACATGTATATATAAGCACCACATATACACAAGAATAATGACAACAAAGATTAGAAATGTCACTCTTTATCATCAGTACCATAATCATAATCAAAATTTGCCTCCCTTTCAATGGCTTTTGCCCATTGTTCTCTTATGTCATGTAATTGTTCTATCTTATAGGGAATATGTACATCTAATGGCTTTTCCCCTATATTGAAGTCACTAGTTTTAAACACCTACAAGGAGAATGGAGCATATATATAGTTAATAAGTTTGATATTTTCGTATTATCTAATGAGACTATACTTATGATGATCAAGACTATACGTTACTTATTATATGTTTTTGATGTCTTGTGCAACATATCTGACAATCATGTCCATATATCGCATAATATAGTACCCACATTTCTAGCCATTGTCTTGTACAACAAACTGTAAATTTCAACATACAAAATGTTAATAAATAAAAATAATCATAGTTCACATAAATAAAATATGCATTGGAGTCAAGAAACTACATCTACATTCTTCCAAACTATCTTTTTTTTCTTTTCCACATTTCCTCCAACATTTTTGAAATATTTTAATGCCCTATATGTTAATGTAACACAATGAATTGCATTAGTAAATAGTCATGTAATAATAGATGTTAATGGATATAAATATAAAAAATTTCTCACATGTATAATGGCCTTTTGAAATCATGTCTTGAATGGTCTAATCTGTTCCCCTTAGATTCTAGATAATAAGCAGTCATTGTCTCAGGGAAAACAACCAATCATTCCCAATGCTTACCTCTAGTGATAAGAAAATAAAATATATATTGCTCAAAATCTACAACGAAATGTAATTTTCTTAAGTCAAAAATATAAGCAAAGTAAACTTACCAAGCATTATATGGATCTATCATCACACACTTTTCTTTTCACCAAAATATTTAAAAGTGATACAGCAGTATAAAATAACTGATGTAGGGTCTTTATTTATAAGACTGATTGTGATAACCATAATATTAGGGTTCCAATATATATTCATTAGATGGCCAATCTTATATTGAAGTAATTTATTCAATATATGAATTCATTTCACTTGAATTTGTATTTAGAGATATGATTGATGATGATGCTAATTGAGTTATACTATGATGTGCACCTTATTTAGTTGATTTGAACATTTATGAGGCCAAGGGCCAATTTAATAGTCTCAACAAACTCAATTGATAAAATTGATGAGCATTGAGGTTTATTAGAATCATAACAGGTGTCCTTAAACTGAATGGCTCAATATTTGATAATTAATGTTGATCATATGAGTTATTACACTAGATTGATTGAGGAGTTATATTAAGATATCATGCAATGTTTGATAGGTTTCAAAAGCATTTAGTAGTATAGGATATAGGTTTATAATTTTGAATGATCCAGAAGACTATGGTATATGTAATATTAAAGTCAAAAAGATGATTTGAATATAAACTAATGTGAATTTTAGAATACGATCTAATTTTTCTTCACGTCTCAATAACATGTCACACACCAAATTTCCTTGAGATTGCATGGCCCTCCTAGATACAGATTTGAATATGAAACTTTTGGCCCTAGGATGATCATCAGATGTAGTCCATGGATTGTCTCTCACCTCTGAAAGGAGTAGAGTTGTTAGAGGTAAGAGAGTGATCGCTTGGTATTTCAAATCCTTAGGATCAAGAGTCCTTTAACCAAGACAACTGATCTGTAATTGAAGGATCTTCTCGACTACTATAAATCATGGCCAATACAATAGAAGAGAGCCCAACAATGCCTAACCCTTTGTGTCCGTTCACAATACCCATCTATGTTTTATAGATCAATGGGGGTGGTATTCTTCATAGACCCACTACCTTTGTGATGAACTAAACCTCAATGGTAGTCTATTACACATCTCTCCTCCATATGCAAAGAACCCTGCCCAATCCATAACGAGTCTACAAATTCCCTCAGGTCTCAAGAACCCAAGTGAAGTGTTGACGAAGAAATCTCTTTCTAGAAACACCATCGTCCATCGTGAGTCCAAGCGATGGGTGGACCTGGAGTCTGTGTGATCCGCTGGCCCTAGCTCAAGAGCATCGAGCAACCCTCCTATTCTCCTTTGCCTCTTGTGAGGGTGGCTTCCAGAGAGGAAGATTTAGGAGCACTAAAGAGATCCCAACCTATGTTCACAAGGTTGTGCAAGAATTGTAAGATTTGTCCGTTGGACATTAGGAAGGCACAACACTTGACGGTGGCTTGATACGTTAAGATCTTCTACTCATCTCCTATCCTCGCTGATGTACACTAGACTGATGCAATCCCACGACATGTATTTGTAGGTTCATGGTATATCCCAATCATGATCCCTCTCCAGAGCTCTTGTGTGTGGTGGTGGTCCAACCAGAAGGCCACTGATATTCATCTTTTGTTCTCTGCCTGTCATGCCAAAGTGCTGGCAGTTGTGAAGGTAATCAAGTGAGTGACATTGGGGTAGGACCTGACTTGGAGCCTCACCGGAGAGGTAGGCATCAAGTTCCCAGCCAGGCCAGGCCTAGATTTCACAGTGACGGTTTGACGACCTAATTAGAGTGCGCACGTGAATACCCGTAGGCGTCAGGTGAGTGCAGCAGGAGAGACAGTTTGGTCTGGCCTAACCTAGGTCAGACTGGCCCAGTTCAACATTTCCTAGTTGAATATTGAACCCCTGAGGAGCATATGTGGCATATCCTAATTGGCCTAGAAGGTAAATCATTTCACATTTCCAATAAATACCTATGCTATTAGAAATTACATAGAAAATATCTCTCATATCCAATAAATAAACCAAAAATATCTATGGACTCAGAAAAATGTCTACTACACTTATGAACCCTTAGATTAGTATTTTGAAGTAATTCAAGTGGCTGTTTCCAATATAGATGATAATGCTCCATTTTAGGGTTAGTTAATATGAATGATTAGCAAATGATGGACATAAAATTTTAGAAAAATAATGTTGATCTTTAATGTCATTGAGAAACTAATTATGGACTCTGATCTTATTTTAATTGATCATATTAGGCATTTTTAGATTAAAGACTAACTAGATGCTTAAACCTCAAATTAATTCTATAAAATAGATAAAGCATTACAAAATTATGAAAATTGAACAAACCTAATTTATGACATATGGAACAGTAAAAAATATCAGAGACAAGTTTAGGTTTGTTTAACCTTAGGTTTGACCTAAACCCTAATTTGGACCTAAAATATAAGGGATATATGAACCATGTATTAATGATGATTAATTGTTATTAATCAGGTGATGACCAGAGATGTAGATGATCTAAAAATATATAGAAATCTCTAAAATGAGGTACGTGGTTTTATTAAGTATAAGACTAGTTTTCATGAATGCATAATCATATGATGTACTTTGGATGATTTTATTTGCATATAAATTCTTGAATGCATATTAGTAGTATATGCTACGCCAAATATAAAAGAACATAAAAGAATATAGATGGTTTTTAGATACTAAGTGTTTACACCCTGTATATCTCCACCTCTCTCTATATCTCTCTATCTCTCTCTCTCCTTCTAAATATAAGGTCAGCACATCCCCATAGCCCGAGGGGCAGGGATACCCATAGCCCAAGGGGTGGGGAAAATATGAAGTGCGACATCACTTAGTAGTATAAACAAATCAAAAGACATCTTAAAAATACATGTTTACCTGATTATCACATTAAATAATGTTTTCTTTTTGTTTTTTTTTTTTAAATTTCCATGTATGCAAGCACAATATATATGTATCTTTCACCAACGTACACAACACATTGTGTTGATTCACTATTTCACATATGTTTTAAGTTCAGAGTTAGCATGGGCTAAAAGAAGGGAAGTGACCAGTTTTCCAGGCTGTAACTATTGTGTAGATCATGTTATCATACGTGATCCTAGACTTGTAAAAGATTCTTTTAAATTATGCAATGTAAGTTTTAATAATTCATGTTATAAATGTACATGTTGAATGTTGAGAAATATTATGGTGTATGCGTTCATGTATGTGTATGTCGCTTCCACTCGCTCTCTGATGCAATTAGCTAACATTTTCAAATTTGTCCTCTCGACCCTTCTAAGTCTCAAGATGGTAGAATCAGGGGACGTTACACTGATCAAGGATGGAACTAGAAATCCCACATGAGTCATTGAAAAATCTTTACAGAACATATGTAAGTGGCTGCAAAACATATATTATGTATGCATTAATATATAAGAAAACAAATCACCATATATAAACAAGGTATATGGATATATAAATAAGATCTAACCATGTCCATAATTCTATCATAGATGAATTCATACAAGCATAATGAAACAACTCAAAAAAATCTTATAGAAATATATTATTATTGTACGATTGTCCTATATCATTCTCCTCGATAGAAACAATAATATGTTAAGTTTTGGAATGTTCACCTATCCATATTTTCATACCCATGCATTGAGGACCTACCAAATCATATAGGTTCTTTTGGAAGCCAACTAGGTACTTGAGGAAGAGGTGGAGGTGGAGGTGGACTAGCTATAGTGGGTTTCTTCCCTTTATCCTACATATATAATTTCATAGAAATTGTCATGTATATACGTATACCAATTAATGTAATGTAAATTTACCATACATGACCAGTACAGATGACTCCCGCTTCGGGCCTCAAGACCACTCCGCCTTCTACTTCACCAAGCATGTCAGCATCTGGGTGTGCGTATGGAAATGGATGATGCCTCCAAGTGGGGAAGATAAGGCTCAGACTCACACGAACTGCACCATCAGGTACTGGAGTGCCATGAATCGTGTGCCTTGGAAGGTGTGGGTAAGCCTCTCCCTCTACAATGATGAATTCTATCAATTTTAGATGGCATAACCTCAACCACTACAAATTTACATAGAGTAATGTTATATATATACCTAAATATATCATCTTGAAAAGACTAGCTACTATGTCATAAAAATACTTATAGCTAACATGCTAGGTGGTTGGTCTAGAGGATTACTCCCAACCACCTCTACAGGATCACTCCCAACCACCTCTATCACAGGGGAAGAGTGGCACGACACATGTACTATTAGAGTGGAAACTTGAGATGCCTACCACTTGCTCATTCCTTCCTAACCTCTCTTATCAATTAACTCATCTACCTATACATGGCCAAAAGAAATTCTTTTTTATTCTTGAATTCCCTTTGCAATAATATTCTAAAAAAAAGAATTGGTTAGCTCAACTTTTGAAATGCCCCATTTTTGGACATGTTTGCATTATGATGGCCCAAAGAATGCTCTTAGGCCCACACTAGTGCCTGCAGCCCTAACACATCCAGGATGCTCTGGGTTACTGAGAGAAACTATCAATTTATACCTTGTTCCCTCAAGGATGAACGAGCCTTGCTTCCTCTGCTCATGAAGCTCCCGCTAATCATCATCAATAGAAATTGATAAGTAAACATAACAATCATCATTATTGATTGTTGTAAGAGTTGAATTTAACCATTTTTGCAGCTGCCTCAACAGTTGCGGGGTTGGTTATATATCCTTTTTTGTTTTCCTCCCAGCTATCAACGCATCTTGGTGATGCAGAGGTGCCGGAGTAGTAAATGATTCAACAGTCTCATCAGTAGGAATAGTAGGATATTGAATGGAAGATGTCTATAGTTTTTCACTAAGGGTTGCATAGCCACTTGGACCCATTGTGTGGTCATGCACATTCAGTGTACACCTTTCTCTTTGAGCATTGTTTATAGCCTTGTTAGTAAGCACATTTAATTGGTTAGTAACTATCAAGGTCAATTAAAAATAGGTGAATTCATATGAATGTATACTAATTAAATTGGGAGTGATGCTTAATACCCTGAATTCATTAGTATTTCTCTTGGCAACAAACACCTCCCACTCCGTCAGTTCCAGGTAGTTACATTGCTCAAGGGATGACTTCTTCCTCTTATCAATCTCTCATATGTATTGTCAATTGAGACTTGTCCTATAGTTCCTTATGACGCTCCCACATCTTTGCATCACATTTTTATAATGTAGTCTTTCATCCAATTCAAATATACTCTATAAAGTTTCATATATTTAATAGAGTATTATAAAAAAAAAATTGCAACTAACTTTAAAAATATAATTGCAAATGATAATATCTCACACATAGTTCTTTCCATACTAGAGTCTTTCTTCCCTTTAGGAACTATATGCCAAGATTTTACATTTACACTACAATGGCTAAGAGTAAGATCCCCAAGGTATGAAACAAACAAGTTGCAGTTCTTTCCAACTGGATTTCCTATATGATCAAAATCCACATCCAATTTTGGTCCATTGCCCCTTTTTTGTAGTTACTTGTTCATCATAGTGATGCCCATATTTTTTTTATTTCTTTATGTTGTTCATCAAGTTTTTCAAAGGGTACATAACCTAAAAATTGACAATAGAAACACATAGTATATAACTTATAAATGGACATATAGATAGACATATTGTAAAACTTACAATGTGATGTGGCGCCTCAACCTCAAGGTAATCATCATCATTATCATGATACTCATGTTCATCCATCTAAAAAAGTGTCATATAAAAAAAAACAAACCTTTGACATTTAACATTTAATGAAAGTAATATAACATTATAAAGATCACATCGATCTAACATTCAAAAAATAAAACATTTAAAATATTTAAAACATGCCTATAATATTGAGATTTTTTATCAATTAACATTCCTTTTGGGAGATCTCCACACACATATAGGTCATCGTTAGCTTCTATATTTGGAGTTGACAAGCCAACTGAGAATAAATTCGAGTCATCATACTTGTCATAGTACTCTTCTTCATCTATAGGATCTTCAATGAACTGTCTTTTACCAGAAAGAACAACCAACCATTTTTCATTTGATGGATCATCGATATAAAATGCTTGTTTCACATGTGATGCCAATATGAATGGTTCACCCTTTTTGCCAATCTTTTCAAAATTCACTTATGTGAAACCCAATTCATCTATAACTCCTTTGGTGTTATCAACCCAATTAAACATAAAGAGAGGAATTCTAAAATATATGTATTCAAACTTCCATATGATTTCAATGACACTGTAATATGACATTTTATCATCCTGTATACTCTTATATTTTGCACTAGAAAAAAATAATGAAGAATCTTGAAAGGTGACCCCACAATTTTTAATGACGCTCTTATCATCTTGACGCATTGTGTAATACGAGAACTCATTTATGTCAAACCCTTTTATTTTGGTAACCTAGGAGACTCGTAAGGCTTGTTCCAAGCCAAACCTTGGGAGATCAACCCCATCCCATAAGGAGCATAGCCCATTAAGTCACGCAGAGGCCGACTGCACTATGGGAGAAATAATTCCAAACAGCACCACTGGGGGGATTCAAACCCAGGACCCTTGATTAGGGGCCCAGTGCAACGACCACCTGAGCTATTTCTTGTTGGCTTATCTCAAACCCTTCATAATACATACATTCATTTTTGGTTTAAAGGTGAGGCATTTGATAATTTCAGCAATATTATGTGGTGCTTGAGATACTTGATGTAAGACTTTATCCTCAAACCACTTAATAAATGTCTCGTTATGCTCTCTAGCAAGCCATGTTGAATTGTCTTGAGGATATTGTTTCTTGATGAAATTGGTATGTTCTGTGGTATAAACACTCACTTCATCAATATTGTGTAAAGTATACAAGTGGGCTTGTTCCCACAACACACGACTGATTACTTTCATTCGCGCTCCGAAAGTCCCTTTGCCAGAATAGTCCACACTATTCGTGTCATTTATAGGAGCATCATTACCACTCAAAAAGTCATTGCAAAATTCATATCCTTTCTCCCCACATAAACCTCAATAATACTCCCTTCAGGCCGATAACAGTTTTGAACATCAGCTTTAAAATCGCTCGTGTATCGTTCAAAAGGATACATCCAATGCAAAACATTTGTCCCAATATTTTCGCTCCCTAGTCAAGTGGATAACAAGATGTACCATGATATCTAAGAATAAAGGAGGAAAATACATCTCAAGATAACATAGGGTAACAATCACTTCTCTTTGCCACTTATCGAGATTCTCAGGATCAATAAATTTGATGCATAGACTGTTGAAGAAGAAATAGATTGTTGAAGAAGAAACAAAGTGTGGTGATTGCAAACCTTACATGCTTCAACAGTTGGATCGAATTGCCACAGGTGATATTTTGTTGCATTAGAGTGTGACAATCATGAGATTTAAGACCTATGAACTTCATATCTTTCATTGATACCAATCTACGAATGTTGGAAGAGTAACCTTGTGGTACCTTAACATTTACCAAGCACTCACAAAAAGCTTTCTTCTCCTTTCTAGAAAACATGTAACAAGCATGAGGTAAACATGTTCTCTGATCACTACTAACTACTTTTGTTAATTTTTTCCTTATTCCCATTTCACGTAGGTCAATTTTGGATCTGATGCAATCTTTAGTCTTACCTAGTATATTCAACAGAGCACCAATGACACTATCACAAACATTTTTTCTCAACATGCATGACATCGATAAAATGCCTAATTGCCAAAGAACTCCAATAAGGAAGATCCCAAAATATTGACTTCTTCTTGAATAAATATTTGTCACTTTGTGTGGGAATCATACATTATGATCTCTTACCAAATTCAATAACAAAGTCTTTTACTATTTCATAAACAACATTCCCTAGTATAGGTTTAGGGGCACTCCGTTCCCCATTCCATCCATTTAATGCATTGCACAACCTTTGATGTGGATGGAATTTGGGTAGAAACCTTTGATGGCCAAGATATACAGTCTTGTCGCCATGTTTTAGTCGTATTGAATTAGTTTTCTCTTCACATATGGGGCATTCTTTGGATCCTTTTACACTGTATCAAGACAAATTCACATATCTTAGAAAAGTCATTAATACTTAAAAAAAACATGACATGCAAATGAAATGTCTCTTTACGTGAAGCATCATAGGTCATCACACCTTCACCCCATAGTTTCTTTGAGTCATCAATCAGAGGTTCAAGATAAACATTAATATCATTTCCAGGTTATTCAGGGCCCAATATCAACAATGACAGTATAACATACTTATTTTTCATACACAATTAGGGAGGAAGATTGTATATAACAAGTATAACAGGCCAAGTGCTATGTTTACTACTCAATGTGACGTATAGATTCATCCCATCAGTACAAAGCCCAAGTCTTAGATTCCTGACTTCTTCACCAAATTTAGGGTATAATAAATCAATCTTCTTCTACTGTGGGGAATCAAACGCATGTCGTAGGATCCCATCATTGTTTTTCTTAACCTCATGCATGCCACCTTAAATTCTCTACATCCATCAGATTGGAAAGCAAGCATTGAAACTGTGGTATTATAGGTAGATACCACATCACCTTGGCAGGAAAATCCACATAGTCCTTTTGCAATAATACACAATTTATTGGGGCATTTATCTATCTTCTTAGCCTTCATTCCCATTGGGAATAATAATTTATTTAACTGGTATGTTGATTTTGGAAGCTCGTTTCCTTCAGGAAGAATTCCTTTCAACAAATAAAAAAATGACATGACATTTTTTCGCACCATCTATTATCAGCATTCAGATTATACAATCTCAATAGAGCGCTCAACTTCATAAACTTAGTACAACCTATGTATAAAGGTATCTCAGCATCATGCACAATGTTCTTAAACAAGGAAGGTGGATAGATGTGCTCTACCCCACAATTATCCAATGTCGCATTAACGATGTCTATCAGAATTGGTTCATCCACATCTACGTCATCGGTGACAATTTCTTGTTCAACACAAGTGCTGCTATTGACATCTACTAACCTTAGGTTTAAAATCTCTCCATGCCAGTACCATTTTGTATAGCCTTGGACAATCGCGTTGCACATTACATGACTTTTGATTTTGTCATCAGTACTAACTTTCAAGTTGTTACCGCACTGCCTGCACAGACAATAGAACCTATATCCATGGTGTTTCCTATGTTCCTCTACAAATCTAACAAATTGATCAAGACCAGCAATAAACTCTGGGATGTAGTGATTTGGAATGGTCATCCATGATCTATCCATGCCATGCAAAGATAAAACAAATATTAGGGTTTAGGGTTTACATATTAAGTAAAGGATTTGAATATTTGGGTTTAGGGTTAAAAGATTAGGGCTTAGGGTTAAAAGATTAGGGTTTAGGATCTTATAATGAATATGCATATGACCTATCCCATTCTTGAACACCTAATATTACTAGTAAGTATACAATGTGTATTAGGGTTTCTAGAAAATTTTGACAGCATTTCCCTACAATTCTCCAAGTACAACAATGTACATGGGCAAATGCCCACCAACATATGTTCTTAGAGAACAAACGGTGAAGTGCTGATGAAACATCATGAAAACTGAATATACATTATTCACTTACATCCTAAGTGAGATTAAGTGTTTGATAATAGTCACAAATTGGGGACTATCCAAGATTTACTCCTAATGAGTAAATCTCAAACGGGTTTCTAGGCAACAAAATACATGTATATATGTTGTAATTCTTATACCTATGATCATAGTTTCATCATTCATATCCTACGTTTTATGTAACATAATTTAATTCAATTCATTCATCCATTTGGGTAAGTTCATTCATGCATCATTAACCCTAATTAATCGGAATTAATCAACTAAAAAATCTTGAAGAGAAATTATTGAACTAAGTTAAATCAATCACAGGACAAAAGAGAAAGAAAGAAATATTAATTTAATTCATTCATGCATCATTAATCCTAATTAATCAATATTAATCAACTAAACAATCTTGACAAACAATTATTGAACTAAATTAAATCAATCACTAACAATAGAGAAACTAAGAGCAAACATAATTAATTAAGTTGATTCATACATCATTAACCCAAATTAATCAATATTAATCAACTACACATTCATGACAAGCAATTATTGAGTTAAATTAAGTCAATCAGTAAAAATAGAGAAACTAAGTGCAAATCTAATTAATTAAGTTCTTTCATGCATTATTTACCCTAATTAATCAAAATCTACTTCTGATTAACCACTCACCGCAAAGGTGGAGCATCCTACAGTGGAGGCGTCCGGAGGTGGAGGTGGAGGTGTATATGGTGGTGGCTAGAGAAGAAGGAAGGTGGAGCTATGACGATAGTTGGAGGTGAAGTAGGATGGAGCTTCGATAGTTGGTTGGAGCCGATTCAGTAGTGTCCAGTGATGGTGACTAGAGTGGCATCCTCTCAAGCTCCTCGGGCTGAGCATCATCCTCCCAAACACCTTAGGTTGAGGATCTACCCAGGCAGTGACATCCTCCCAAGCTACTGGAGAGGTAGAAGAGAGGAGAGGGAGTGGTGATGGACAACTAGAGGAAGAGAGGTGCAGGAGCGGCGATGGCAAACCTTCAAGCTACGTAGGTGGCACACGTGGGCAAGGATAAAAAATTTCCATAGACCATTGTTGAATAATGATAAAGAGATAATGGGGAAAAGTTTGTTTTGGATGAGTGCTATTAAGTTACCCATAGTCATTGGTTGTTAAAAAAATTGATGTCGAACTCTTATAGTCATTGTTGCTTGTGAAAAACTGACAACTAAGTACAAATCTAAACAAAAAAAAGTTGCATTCAATTAGGGTTTGAGTGGTCATTTATTAGAGATAAAAATTGACGTCGCTTCACACTTCAAAAAAATATTGATCTACTATTTGGGTCATAGTTATCGGTTGTCCAATAAAAATTGACGACGAAGTCAAAAATGGGGGGGTGTATTTTCATGGGGACAAGGTGCGAAAACACCTAGTCTCAGTTTCTTGTAAACAACTGATGCTATAGACACATCCCCTTCAAAAAGGATTGTCTCCCGAAGGGTGATTAGTTGTCAGTTAGTTGGCAGAGCCGACGACTAATGAGGGGATAAATTTTTTAATGGGGACATCGCACAAAACATGTGTTGTCAGTTTAAAAAAAATCAACATCGTATTGAAACTTTTGGAATCAAAGTTTTCCGTGGAAAATTGTATTTTTACGTCAGTTTCTTTGCAAAGAAATCGGCGTTAAAGTAAAAGTGGTAACTATATCTTTTCTAAATTGATAGGACTTCACATATGGAGATGATTGACTTATATAACTAACTTCATTGTTCTTTGGCATCAGTTGTTTTTGTGTAACTGATGCCATAAAAGGTGATGTTATATTTTATTTTTGTACTAGTGCCTCAAAGGTGGTGATAGTAATCGTGTTGGCAGAATTTCACCTTCTTGTCTACCATAGCCAACACCTGCATTTGAAATAGCATGTAAAACCCGTATTCATTGGAACCTAGTTGTTTTTGGGGGGCTTCTGTGGTAGAATTGAGGTTTTTCAAATTTATGTCCTTCTTTGAGAAGTCCCCGACTGAACATTCTTATGAGCTCGATGATCTTTGTGGACACCTGGGTGCTTGTTATTCAATGATGGTTTTAGCCATCTTGTGCATAGGTGCCCTCTTTATGCCAAATTTGGCATCTGAGTTGCTACATAAGATTGATAGTTTTGTTATTAAATCTACTCAAAGAAGTGTCCAAAGCCCATCATGTAGAATCATGAAAAATGTGAGTCGTGGTAGATTGTACTTCAAATGATCTATTAGGCGTTGAAGTCTCCTTGAATCTTTTTTATAAAGAATGCCACTAATAGTGTCAAAATACACCATGAAGACATCGTGGAGCTTGTTAGCTAGGAGAAATTGATAGGATGTCATGACATTAACTGTTATACAACCTCCCTGTGTGATAATTTCCCTGAGGTTTGTCCTGAGGACTTGGACACTTTTGTATTCAAACACTGTGACTATCTCGTCTTCGCTAGGGCAGAGTTCTACAGTGATGAACATTAGATCTTCTAACCATAGCGAGTAGCATGTTTCCTGATCAAAATTATCAAATGAGGGTCTATACTAACTAGTTTTGTTGTATCTTCTCATTCACAATGGCTTTACTTGTCAGTTTTGTCTACCTCTTCTTTAGATCCTTCATTGGATAAGTCAGGTGCTTCCATCTCCACGTTTTCCTCTAGTGTTAGCCAATCTGGTTGAGGTGGTGGAGTGGTGTCTGGTATTGAACTTGTGGATGCTGCTACTGGAGGGTTCACATGTTGTAGTGGAGGTGAATGTGATTTTGGCTTGGAGAGAGGGGATACCGGGCTAGATGAGGTTATTTCTTGAAAGGGGGAATCTTTGTATTCTCATAGTTTCCATAACTGCTCTCTCGTAGGAACCTTGATGGGTAGGGGAACTAGGGGATACAAACTTCTTAGTATACTTTTCATGTGTTTGTCATAGAAAAATCGTCTGTCATGGATAATTTCCATGATGTACTTTCCTCTTAACTCATGGATGTTTTCAGTAGCTATTTGTTCTTGTGGCATTCCCCTATTTAGGGATTCAACCATTCATAGTATCATGAAGGCTTTGCCCCTTGAATCAGGCAATTTTTGGGGCCCGCTATAACTGTCATTGAATTCCTTCCAATTTAGACAATACCAGACATATGTATATATCCTGAATGAGATGTTTTATCTAGGTCGATATTATAACACCCCTTTTCATGAATATATAACATAACTCAGTGGAATCTTTCATATTGAAGGGGGATGTCACATTAATATGATCATTGCATTTAAATACATAAATTACCATTAAGGTTCATACACATTTCTTTGAATAGGAAGACTATAACTGACTAATATACATGTCTAAAACTTTAATTATCTTTAAACATGGAAAACTAATTATGAACATAAATATTTCTGGATGATTAGATCTCCTAGTATGAATGGCACCCCATCAGATATCTCTTGAAGATCTTATAGTTCTTATTTGTTCCTCTTGAGTCCTTACTTGCTCCAACTCTTAAGGACATCACGTCCCTAGCCATGCGAAGGGAAAAAACAACACATCAGTAAATGGTACTGGCACACTATAAGATAAGAAAAATACAGTATACTTGACATGTTATAAAATTTGACATGAATTAACTATAAGCATTCTTGAATCATTATTAACATCAAGAATCCAAAAGTAAATGTATGCATCCCACTATGACACCCCCATAGGAGCACATGATTTCTAGGAAAGCCCTTGATGCTAGGGAAGCCCTTGATGACCACTTGAGGTGCATGATTTAGGAGCATATAAAGACTATTTCAATTCCAATTAACTAGATCGTCAACATGACATTTACATTAACATAATCATGATTCTTGAACTTAACATGATGGGATTTCTCCCCATTAACATGATCTCTTAAACATGATGGGATTTCTCCCTCTTGATCATTTACATTATTTTCATAAGTCATTAATTATAAGCTATAATCATAATCAACATTATGAACATAGGACATACCATTTAGCAATCATCAAGCACTGATATAGTGAACATGATGAAAACATTAAACTTGAAACGATAATGTCTACTTTATGCTTAAAATACAAACAACCATAAATACTTGTGCTCTGCAACATGATCTGTTTACCTTGGAGAAATGTAGATCCTAAGATTGCATCTCTGATCCTTGAAGCAATGACTTGATGTGATTTACAAGAACATAGGCTAGTCTGCTTGGAGCAAAGTTGATCCTAAGATGGTCTCTCTATTCTTTGAGGCAACGCCTACATGTGATTTGCAAGAACATAGGCTATTGTGCTCTTCCTTGGTATTCTAGGATCATGGGAGTCCCTTTTATAGGTGTTAGGGGTCTAGAACTTTCTAGTCCAAGTGGATTTAATTTTTTAATATCTTTTGTCATTTAATTAAACATTGGCTATTATCCTAACACCAATATAATAAAAGGTAAGAACAAGTGAAAAACGTCTTTCGCTTTGATAATTACTAAAGTCCAACTTTGTGGTTAAACTAATTATCTTTTATTTGTGAATTTCATTTATTATTTGTCATATCTTTTGTATTAGATATTTAAGAGAGAATTTATTATCATTTTCTTTTATTTTTTTATCTAGAGTATTACATTAAATAAATTACCATTACATTTTATTTGTAATTACAAAGAAAGAGAGAAAATGTGAGAGAGTTGTACCACCCCTTACATAATTACCATAATGTCTTATTTCCATGTAACTAAGGTCGAGACACATTATTTCAATTTATTAAAAAAATCACAAAATGGAGGAAAGGGAAAAAAATAACTTTATTTTACATCTTCACGCACCAGTAGTATAGCAAGAACATGTAATGTGATTTCAATGTGTTATTTAAAAATTGTTGATTACAATTACCCATTCCCATATAATTCATAGTTGTCTAAAACAATTTTATAACTATGTAATAAGAAACCATTTTTAATTTTCCATAATTTTATAACCTCTTATCATCCATAATAACATTTCTATTTTCATATCACGCTTCCTAGTTGTGTTGGAAAGGTGATGGGTAAAAACCCACATTTTTATAGTCTCAAATTAATATATTTATCACATTATATTCAATTATTCACACTTTGGAATGTTAAAAGAAAGAAAATAATAAAACTCTCCTTCTAGATTCCCTTCTACTATTTTAAATATGTGGTCTCATGTTGACTAATTTTGACAAACAATTAATTAATGTTTACAATGCATGTGTTAAATGGATTGACATTGTGATTTATATTTATTTGAGATGTCAAACGAATTTGAACCAAAACAAAATTTGGACCACACATTAATTACATACTCTAGATCCTTCTTAGTTAATATATTTTATTCACAATGTCCATATTTGTGATTTACTCCATTTTCATGAAATGAAAGGTGAGATAATGTTAAAAGATTCTCCTTAATTATTTCTTTGAATGTAAAAATGAGATGATCAGAGGACCAAAAAAAATGAGATGATCAATATTTATTCACATTTAAGTCTATTATGAATTTATGGAAAATTTTATTGAAGAAAGAGACATCAGAGAATATAATGTTACATGTATTCAATAGGGGAAAGTAAGTAATATCCACATAGTCTAATTGATGAATATTCTTTTCCATGAATCCATAATTAAGCCATTAATTGCATTGTATATTTATTCACCCTGTTCTCCAACTTGGAGTTGGCAGAGTGCACCGGACCTGTCAGGGTGGAGGCACTTGAGGTGATTCTCACAACAATTGATTCTTTGTCTTTTGAGTATTCCAAAGAGGAGAGAAAAATAGTGAATTATATTTTATTCCTTTTATTTTAAAATCTATAAAAGAAAGTAAACTTTTTGTTCAAGTTATATGTTTATCATTTCAAATTATACTTCTTTTATTTTCCAATTTTATTTCTTTTAAAAAAGTTCAAGGATGAGAGAGAGAGAGAAAAAGAGAAGGGAAATCATTCATTCAAAAGAGGACCTACTGCCTGAAGCACGCATCATGGACAAAATGAATTCTAAACTTTGCAAGATAGAAATTGAGGAGGAAATCAAAATTGTTGCTTTCTCCATTAATCCATCCAAGGCTCCTGGGCTGGATGGATTTGATGGGAAATTTTTTCAAGTGATGTGGAATGTCATAAAAGGGAACATCATTGAAGCAGTGAGATGGTTCATGGGAGGAGGAAGAATGGTGAGAGCGGTGAACCATGCTTTCATCAAATTAATGCCAAAAAAGAAGGAATCAACCAATATGAATGAATTTAGACCCATAGCTTGTTGTGGTGTCTTATATAAGATATTTGCTAAACTTATTGCAGGGAGGTTGAAGACGATCTTTCCAAAGATCATTTATAAAGAACAAAGTTCCTTCATAAAAGGCAGACACATAGTAGACAGCACCCTCTTGGCGGTCGAGTTCATGGTTGGCTTCAACATCAAGCGAGAACCAGCAAAGGCTAGCATGGAAGTTTACCTTACAAAAGCATATGATCCTGTAAGGTGGGAATTCCTTTGGTGGGGTGATGAGCAAAATCGGGTTCAACCCAAGATGGATAAATCTTATTAAAGAGGGCATCCAAACAACTTCTTCCTCAATTTTGATCAATGGTTCACTGGAAGGTCTATTCATGGCGGGCAATGGACTGAGACAGGGTGACCCCCTATCCCCTCTTCTCTTCACAATGGTTATGGAAGATCTTACTAATATGATGCAACTAGCGGAGGAGAAAGGATCCATAAAAAACTTCCTTTATCAATGGTACCAAAGTCTTATCCCATCTTATCTTCATAGATGACATGATGCTTTTATCAATGGGGAATGTGAAGAGACTTCATAAACTTAAAAGGGTTCTCATCCAATTTGGCAGAATGACTGGGCTCTACATCGGCCAAATCAAGTCAAAGATCTATTTCTCTAGATCTTGTGATAGCAGAAGAGGTAGGATGAAAGTGGCGATAGGCATGGAAAATGGGGTGCTCCCTACTAAGTATGTTGGTGCACCAATTGTAGGTGGTAAAGGAACTACTAAAGACTTTACGGCCTGCCTTTATTGCATCAGAACAAAGGTGGAACACTGGAGTGGAATAAAAATCTCCATGGTGGGGAGATTAGTCCTTGTGAGGTCTATCATTCAGAGCATGATAAGATTTTGGGGGGATGTGTGTGAGATACCAAACCCTGTGGTGGAAAGAATGAGAACTATAACAACCCATTTTGTGTGGGGTGGCAAGCATCATAGTGTGGTATGGGATGTTATAGCTGAACCTTTTAAGAAAGGGGGGCTAAATATCAAACAACCTAAGGATATTCTAGATATCTGCAAAATGAAAAGGCTTGACATGTTCCTTAGTGGGAGGGACAATATATGGATGGATTGGATGAGGAAAAGATATGGCAACATACCTACAACGACAACACAGTAATCAAGAGCTTGGAGAAACATGTGCCAAAATTGGGAAAAGGCGCAAACCTTCTACAAAGTTGATGGCAATGGTATGATGATGTTAAAAGAACAACATATCACACCATGGATCAACAAAGTCGAAGGCTCAAATGTCTACTCGTACAAGACACTTTGGGGCCCCTTTCATGTTCCAAAATGGAGCATGACAACATACAAAGCTATTTTGAAGAAACTAACTACGAAAGATAGGATGCGCAGATGGGGTATACAAATCAGCAGCACCCACTGTCTTTGCAATAGAGAGGAGGAGAAACATGAACATCTATTTGTGGACTACAACTACTCCATGTACATAAGGAAAGCTATATGCCTTAAGAACGGATGGGTTATCAACAATCAACTGAATCTTGAAGACGTTATCACACAGATTTGTTCCTCAAGTAGATCCAAATATGAAAAAGGCTTTGCTGGGCTTTGCATTACCCTCTTATATTATGCCATCTGGGAGGAAAGGAATAAGAGAGTCCATGGGGGGACTAGGACTACTAACTCTGATCTAATTCAGAACTATGTATAGACATTAGAAATTTGGTGAGAGCCAAGAAAGACCTTGTAAAAGGCAGCTCTACACTAGCTAGAAAATATTGGGGCATTTTATAGAGATACACCCTTAATATGGGTTGAGATGCTTTTGTTTGTAACACATACTCAATGATGTAATGGTTGGCAGGTTAGCTTAGCTACACCCTTTTGGCAATACTACTTACCTATTTCCAAAAAAAACATTTTAACTTAATTTCGATATGTGATGACATATGTATAAGAGAAATTGTATTTTTAGTTTTATTTATTTCTTATTTATCTTACTTTATTTGTTTCAATAAGGAATACCATTCCAGGGCCTTTCACATTAAGCCCTTCAACTATTGTTACTTTTATCAAATTCATTTTATATATATTTTAAAAACTATGAAAAATTAGGGAGTTATAGAAATCATTTGTATAGTCCTTGTCTCTCACTTATTAAATGTCATTCTTCCACAAGGCAAGTCCTCGAAATTTGGGTCATGGTGAGTGACTTGCCTTGTAGATAGATCCACCACTAATAACAGCCAATGGTTGAAGGCCTTGAAATGTAGGGTGATGTACTGAAGAGTTCAAATTTTGTGCAGAGATTTTTATAGCTCTAAAACCAATGATGTCGAGCAATATTGCATGTATAGTTGTGTGTCCAGGGTTGATGTGGCATTCAAGATTTTTCCTATATTTTTCGTGTCATATATTCTTTGATAATTGTACCACACTGGACCTTAAAGTAGACTTTGCTTATGTTAGTTTTGTATCTGAAGGAAGATCCCAGGTCATTCCTTTTCATGTGATATTTGCTGTTGTTATATACAAGGTCATCACCTGGCTTATTGTCATCCTAAATGTCATACGCTACATGAGAAATCATGGAGGGACATCCATTTTGTTGATATCATGTCAACATTCTTCATTTTACATGGTAGTGGTGGCGGAGTTATTGGATTGGTACTTGCTACAGGAAGTGGTTTTGGAAACTCAAAGTGTGTTGGTTTCTTGGGGTAATTGACAAACATCTGTCTCGTGTTTTCTTGAACATGTTCTGTGACGTGTATTTTACTACGCGCTTAAACGCAAGTATACGCGTCGAGTAATATAGGCCTTGTGAGGCCCGAGTCGAACTCAGGGATACGTGAATTATTGGAGACTTCTACTAACTAATCGCAATCAGCTAGGCCGATTAACAAAGTAAGGTTTTGTTGTTGAAATTAAAAGAAAATAAAAATCAAACAAAGAAAACAATCGATTAAAGGTTAATTTAATCAATTCAAAGGGATATCTTTAGGATGGCGGTTTCACCGCGGGTTAACATTGTATTAGGTTTCATATAATTCCTCACACTTCTCTCTCTATCCGGGTAGTGGCCTGAATACATAATTACCCACTGTCATGGTGTAAGTCACTACTTAGGTTTAGGTTGATTCCACCGTCGTAGTAATCATTCCCCTAAACTAAGTGCATTATAAACGGTCCCTCAGTTCCCACCATTAATTTTACAACTCCTTTGTCAAGGGTTTTATTAATTAATGTAGATTTCGTCTCTTTTCAACCGTTAATCCTTCTGTCAAAGTGATTAAGGGCATTAAATTATTATTATGGTGATCAAGCATAACAATAGAAATGGAGAAAACGAATCTATACCACGGATTTGAGAGAGAAAATATGAATTATCAATATAAAAATGTCATACAATGTATTCCCGGGCTACTCCCGGTCCTAAAGATTAAGGGTTTTAGCCTCTCATGTTCATCTCACACGAATACACGGTAGAAATGGGGGATTTCATAAGAAAAACGTGAAACAAGTGGGAAAACCCCTGAACGGAGAAGAACTGGTAGATCCTTGGCGTAGAACACGAGCTTCCCCGCCTGTCGGTGGTGGAAATCGTCTTCGGCAGCGTCCGAATCATCTGGGATGAGCTTCTGGCCTCCGTTCTCCTTTCTCTCCTTCCTCGGCACTCGTGCAATCCAAAAAATTGAGATCCCCCTCGTCTGGGCGGCCGTCATTAGGTATAAGTCCTAATTAGGTCATCAAATAACAACAGCCGTCCGATCGAGATAAAAACAGATCCAACGCATATCTGCCGGCGTCGATACCATCGACGCGGGTCGATGGTATCGACCCAGCGGATTAGCGGCAGCTTTCCTTTCTTTTAGTCTGAGCGCCTGTGGTCATCTCGATACCATCGACTTGGGTCGATGGTATCGACTCTCTTTAGCGTCGGTTGTTGTCGTTTAGCAATGTTGTAGCTCTCCATGTGTCGATGGCATCGACTTGGGTGTCGATGGTATCGACTCTGTGCTGCTCTTCTCGGCTGGCAACCTGTGGCTTGGTCGATGGTATCGACTTCCGTCGATGGTATCGACGGAAACAGATACTCGGTTTTCCTGAAATTTCACAACAAGACCAAGTAAATCCACACAATTTATAATAAGATGATAAATAATGCTCAAAATAGTAAAACAAAGGGGATTTGATATAATATGATGGCAAAGACCAAATTAAGTGAATTATGCAATATTATCCATGAAAATGAGTAATTACGGCACAAAACACATATGAAATAGGTCTATAAATGCGACTCAAAATCATCGCATCAAACTCCCCTAAGCTTAAGCATTGCTCGCCCTCGAGCAACTAATCCTTAGAATAGAATTGCAGATGTCAACTAAAAATTAACACATCACCCCACATTCCACATGACTCCCACTGGACGTTCTCAAACCGGCCTTTTCTAACCACAGAACAGTAATTACCCTAAAGGCGACAATAATCATCAATAAGAGAAATTATCCTTCAAACCGATGAACACTATCACATAAGGCAGTTAACATAATAAAGTTCGCCGATTCAGCCTTGGTGCATCTTGTGATCGCCTACACTACGTTGCTCGCCCTAACTACCATCTACATGGAAGTAGTTCTCCTGATAAACATGAGTGAGGAGAAAATCACAGTGGCCTACGAATCCGAGCAACGGGTGGATGCAATGGGTGGTTCATGGAAGAATCTTGGAAGTATTGCACAGTTTCAAAATGCATAAAACAAAATGTCCTAAATGATGCAAATGCACATTGAAAATGCCATAATGCCTAAAATTGGGTGGAATGATGCATGCACTAACCTTCCACCCCAAAATGAGATGGAACTCTAATTAAGCCACATCATGTACTCAATTTCCCTGTTATGCAAGTGATATCATGTTCCTTTCTCCCTCTTATTCCATTTCCTTCCAAATTCTCTTTTTCTTTTTTTTTTCTTTTCTCAAATTTTTTTTTTCAGATTTTTAGAAAAATTTTTTTCTTTCTTTTAGCCCACATATCCATAATTGCTTAGAGATACATGTATAAGGCCATTTTCTTCACGATTGGAAATCTTTGCATTATTTCGAGGGTATGGAAAAGTTTAGATCACTTTTTAGGAAAAACTGAGGTACATGGTGTACTTAAGCATGAAAATCATGAAAGTCATGAGTACAACTACATGGCATGCACCTAAAGGTAGTGTGCATGAATCACTATATATTTTTTTTTAGTTTCATGCAAAAGTATGAAAAATATCAATGCATATCCTATCTAAATGCTATGCACACAAGAAGGAATTAAAACTGTGCTTTACTTCCAATTCTTAGGTGGATTATGGAAAAATGAAGTGGAATGATCACAAGATTAGATGACTGAACCTTAGAAGAGTACTATGTGTCCCTCCTTACTGACCTGTGTAGTGGTTTGGAGGGTTCTCTCTCTTACATTCAATTAAGGTCTCATTACCATTTGGTTAGGTTAGGCTCAAACAACCGTTACTATCCACTTTTCATGAGTCAACAGGGGTGTGGGTGTAACATATTGCTTTAGAGTTGACATAATCAATCATTTTCATACGACAAGTTTCCCAAGGACAACCAAGTCAAGCTATCCAAAAGACACAAATTTTTTTTTAAATTCCCTTAAAATTTCCCATGAAAACAGTGAGATGACAATTTTTAAGACATCCACGGTTACACTAGATAGATGTGGATCCTAAACAAAAACTAAAATTGCAAGAACAAATAACAAAGCAAAAACTAAAAATAACAAAAGAAAAGATAAAAGATAGAGCTGTTCCAGCCACCCCCCTAAGCTTGAATTCGACTATGGCCTCATAGTCAAAAACCAACTTAAGGGTGGAACAGTGATACCCTGATCAATCCTGCGGAGGCGGTGGTGGGTATTGTGGTGCCGTAGGATCCCAAGACGGGTACTCCCCCTGGAAGCTTGGATCATATTGGGTCCTCGGCGGAGGCTGTGGATAGCCTCCAAAGTAATCTCGACTCCAATAATGGTCGAAGAAGGGCTCCTGTTGCGTCTCTATCCGTTGCAACCGGTTGTGTATTTGCTCTTGGTTGGCGAGGATGAGCCGCTAGTTCTCGAACATAGCCCGTTGATTATCAAGTACCCGGCTCGTAGTCTCATGAATGCCGATATACATAGCCATGTGCTGCTGCTGAGTCTGCTGTATATCCTGCAGCATCGTGTACATTCCCTGCATGGAATAGGGATCCTCAGCTGGCTGCTCGTGCTGTGGTGATGGCGGCGGGGGCTGAGATGATGAAGATGCACCCGGATGCATCCTAGTACGCTTCCGTGGTGCCACACGTGCACGAAGAGGTGTGAAAGCCTCCTCTTCCTCCTCAGCCTCGCATCCTTGCTCGTCATCACCGCCTTCTTCTTCATCGGACTCGACGGCTATGATCGGCCACCGGAAGTGCTGGGCTCCCTCGATGTGGAAGACGGCGTCTGGAAGTGCGCACTCCTGATAAGCTTGGTTGACGTGGCAATGTGCGTACGCCAACCCATCCCTGAGAAGGATAAGGTTTGAACGGTGCAAGTGTTGCACGTTCACCTTACTCTTTGTGGAAATCGGAGTCATGGACTGAAAATTCAGCCCCAAGTAGTGCGCCAACTTGGTGATGAGCCCACCAAAATGGATCGGAGCCTTCCTTGTACTCCTCTTCACCGCCAGGACGCGCTACAGAAAGAACGCACCCCAGTTGCATTCTTGTCGCTTCAGGAGCATGTAGAGGAAGAAAAGATCGCTCTCCTGAAACTTGCTCAATGCCAAATCGCTCCGAGCAAAGAACATAAGGCTCAACATCTGGTGTAAGACCCGGACGAAGGGATGCTCGAAGTCCGCTACCGCAGCATTATGGTAGCTCACTGTCTTTCCCGCCGGCACTGTGACTAGCTCGGCAAAGATCTTGTCGTAGTCGGTGAGGGAATCTGGGCGTCGGTGATCATGTTGGGAGTGGTTCCAGTTAAAGATGTTGTTGAACTGCTTAAGAGTGATGTTGTAGTTGATGTTGAAAAGCCGGAAGGACACCCTCCCCTTGATCCACTCACGGTCCGACGCCACCACGTCGTTGGGTACGACGCAGACGTCGAGGGACGCCATAACTCCGCCACCAATTCCTTGTAGGTGGGCCATTCGCCGAAGAACGGCTGCCCATCCGCATGGCGCTCCAGCTCGCCTGTCCTTATGCTGGTGTGGCGTGCTTGACCCTTCAGCACATAGGCCAAGTTGGCCTCGAATCCCAGATCACGGATCATTCCCCGGTCCACATACCGGGTTGGCTCGATCTTCCGCTTCATTATCTCCTCATAGACCTTCCTCGCCTCCATGGAAGGATGAATTAGGCGTGGATGAGAGACGGAAGCGGTTGGGGGAGGAATGAACTCCTCGATCTCCATAGGGTGTGCGCTTGAGGACGACGCTCCGGCGACATGCACCATGGTTGCAAGAAGATGGGATTAGAAGAAAAGAGCTCGGTGAAGATGGAGAAGAATTTCTCCGCTCGATGTCGCTTCTCTTCAGTCTTGGAAAGCTCAGGGGAGTGCTCGGCGCAAAGGAGGATGCTTGCTCTGAAGGTGTGACGTCAAATGACGTTGCAAGTCCCCTTAAATAGGCTTGATCGGCGCCACTGTTGACCCGTCGATACCATCGACGCGGGTCGATGGTATCGACACGTCTCGCGGGTATCCGCCTCCCTCGCGAGTATCGACGGCTGACGTTTGCTGGATCGAGAAACCCGGATTGCTGACGAGTCGATACCATCGACGGAAGTCGATGGTATCGACTCAGCACCCGGATCGCTGACGTGGCAGTTGCGATCGTCGTCGATGTCTGTGTGCGGATCGGTGACATGTCCGTCGATACCCTCGATGGTAGTCGATGGTATCGACTTGCTTTTATTGCGACACCGCCATTTTGTTGCATTCAACCTGTGATGATGTCGATACCATCGATGAGGCCGTCGATGGTATCGAGTTGACTGAGCAAATTCGTCTGAACTTCTCCAGAGATCTCGATGGTATCGACTGGGGTGTCGATACCATCGACACTTTTATTACGACCTGCCTGTGACCATATCGATACCATCGATGGGGGTGTCGATAGTATTGACGCAGTGTGATTTTTGCTGGTGTCAACCTGAACCCATGTCGATACCATCGACCAGTGTGTCGATGGTATCGACCCTGCCTGTTCCTGCACATTTAACAAACAGATCAAGGTATCTTTTTTAAACTAAAATCTAAACAAAATAAAAGCAATCTATGACTTGAATTACACTATCCTACTGTACCAATGGTTGGGTTGCCTCCCAACAAGCGCCCTTCTTTAACGTCTTAGGCTAGACGTATGAAAGTCATTATCTTTTCACCTTGGGGACTGCACTTAGAGGATCATGCGGTAATTTGAATTCAACACGATCTCCTCCAATGCCCAAAGACAAAGTACCTCTCCCTAAGGTAGTCACAACGTCTGCCGTTGCTTGAAACGGTCTTCCTAGGAGAATTTCACAACTTTGGAGTGGTGGCATATCCATGACGACAAAGTCCATAGGAAATATGAATCTATCCACTTTGACGAGAACATCTTCACATACTCCATAGGGTCTCACGGTAGACCCATCTGCCAATTCAATTGTTGCAGCCAACTTCTTTATCTCTTTTAACCCCAGCTTTTGAATTGTAGCCAAAGCCATGAGATTTATGCTAGCGCCAGAATCACATTGTGCTTTAGGAAAATGTTGACCACCTATTGAGCACGGTATGTAAAAACCTCCTGGGTCCTTTGTCTTCTTTGGTGAACTCCCGTGAATCATAGAGCTCACTGTCTCATTCATCCAATAAATTTCATCGTCTTTTATCTTCCTCTTCTTATAGATGATTTCCTTGATGAACCTCCCATAAGCGGGTACTTTCTCGATCATCTCCACTAATGGAATATTGATGTGGAGTTTTCAGAATATCTCCATGAATTTTTTAAAGTGGCGATGCTCTTTCTTTGACTTAGGATTAACCACATTTGAAACATCTGCTGCCTCAACACGCCTATGAGGTGGCACATAAGGGCTTTTCGGGGGTACCTCCCCTAAGCTTGCTTCAATTACTCCCTCCGGCATGGGCTTTGGTGAAACATCATCAACATTAATATCAACAATAGAAATATCAGCACCTTGACAGACAGTCTTGACTTGCTCTTCTCGCCTAGGTGGAGGCGTGACCACCAAGGGCTCTTGGCATCTTTTCCAAAAAGAAAAAGTGCTTCTGCCTGGCAGTCCATAGTAAGTGCGTGGATATGGTATCGCCGGTGTTGCATTCACATTGAAAGTCATTTTTCTTTCTTCTACAACTTCTTGCACCTGAGATTCCTCCTCAGTGCTTACCACAGACATGTACTTGACCTGATGGTGTGCTTGAGCCACATTTGCATTCTCGGCTGGTTTCTGTTGGTTGGCGTGCTCAATGGCCGCCACTTCACTCAAAATCTGCGCCACGGTGGTCTCTAATGCCCGCATTTGTGCTCCATGGCTTTGCAGCGTCTGCCCAAACTTGGTTAGAATATCACCTTGAGATTGCAATTGTTTTCCAAACATGGCCATCATCTCTTGGTTTTGCTGGACCATTTGAGTTAGTAATTCAGTGTTCTTGTCCTCGGCTTTCTGCTGTGGCTTGGCATCCGGATCCTATAGAAAATTATTCGGATCCTTCCATGAAATTTTTTTATCTTTCCTCCATGCATAGTCATTGTTTCTATAGCCCTGTTGTTGCATGAATTTCACTTGGGCCTCCCCATCATCAGATGCATCCTCCTTAGTTAGCACCTTCTTGGCTAGAAGATCTAACTTGTCGTTCAGCTCCCTAACTATTCTGGATTCGCCGGCAGCCTTGACATGTTCCACTGCACCTCTGTCGCCCCATGAATGTTTCCTAGCCATGTTCTTTAATATCTCCCAGCATCTCGTATCAGTGTTATTTAAGAAGAATCTGGAACCAACCGAGTCCAAGTTACTTCTATCATGATCGGAGAGAGCAAAATAGAAGATCTTCACCTGTGTCTCTTTGTCCAGTCCATGATGTGGGCACCTCCTCAACATAACCTGGAATCGCTCCCAGGTCTTAGAATATGTCTCACCCACCTGTTGGGTGAAATTGTGAATCTTCCGAATCATGTCGTTGGTCTTCTCAGGAGGGAAAAACCTCTCGAAGAAAACCTCCACCATATGATCCCAAGACTGAACAAATTCGTCATCGAGGTTATGTAGCCACTCTCGCGCTGCTCCTGCCAGTGAACTTGGGAACAACTTGAGATACAACGCATCTTGTGGAAATCGGTCTATCTTCACCATATCACAATTCTCCACGAACTGGCTGATGTGGGCAACCGGATCTTCATTTTTCAGCCCGTGAAATGCGTTGGATTTGACCAAATTAATCAGTGCCGGGTCGATCTTGTATGTCGGTATGTTGATCGCCTGCTTTTTTATGGGCCCCTTTGATGCTGAGGAAGAAGACGCCTTGATTTTCTCCCATATTGTCTGTGCTTCAGCCATTTCTTCTGCTTGTTCTTGCTCTGATTCAGAATTTATATCACTTTGGTACTCCTGCTCGTAGTAGTCCTCGTCCTCTGGTCCTGGATGTGGGACCTCAGGTGTGCGATTCGCGTAGTCGGTACTACGCGTATGCACCATGCAAAGTACCTAAAATTTTGAAAATCGGGGTTCAGTACAATGCTTTGAACGAGTAAACACAATTATAGAGAAATAAAGGAATTTTTAAAATTGTTTTAAAATAATAATAAAAAAATGTGGCCTAGAGTGGCCGCTCTTAGCACTCAAAGTGCCAATAATTCGCCGTATCCCCGGCAACGGCGCCAAAAACTTGACGTGTATTTTACTACGCACTTAAACGCAAGTATACGCGTCGAGTAATATAGGCCTTGTGAGGCCCGAGTCGAACTCAGGGATACGTGAATTATTGGAGACTTCTACTAACTAATCGCAATCAGCTAGGCCGATTAACAAAGTAAGGTTTTGTTGTTGAAATTAAAAGAAAATAAAAATCAAACAAAGAAAACAATCGATTAAAGGTTAATTTAATCAATTCAAAGGGATATCTTTAGGATGGCGGTTTCACCGCGGGTTAACATTGTATTAGGTTTCATATAATTCCTCACACTTCTCTCTCTATCCGGGTAGTGGCCTGAATACAGAATTACCCACTGTCGTGGTGTAAGTCACTACTTAGGTTTAGGTTGATTCCACCATCGTAGTAATCATTCCCCTAAACTAAGTGCATTATAAACGGTCCCTCAGTTCCCACCATTAATTTTACAACTCCTTTTTCAAGGGTTTTATTAATTAATGTAGATTTCGTCTCTTTTCAACCGTTAATCCTTCTGTCGAAGTGATTAAGGGCATTAAATTATTATTATGGTGATCAAGCATAACAATAGAAATGGAGAAAATGAATCTATACCATGGATTTGAGAGAGAAAATATGAATTATCAATATAAAAATGTCATACAATGTATTCCCGGGCTACTCCCGGTCCTAAAGATTAAGGGTTTTAGCCTCTCATGTTCATCTCACACGAATACACGGTAGAAATGGGGGATTTCATAAGAAAACTGTGAAACAAGTGGGAAAACCCCTGAATGGAGAAGAACCGGTAGATCCTTGGCGTAGAACACGAGCTTCCCCACCTGTCGGTGGTGGAAATCGTCTTCGGCAGCGTCCGAATCACCCGGGATGAGCTTCTGGCCTCCGTTCTCCTTTCTCTCCTTCCTCGGCACTCGTGCAATCCAAAAAATTGAGATCCCCCTCGTCTGGGCGGCCGTCATTAGGTATAAGTCCCTAATTAGGTCGTCAAATAACAACAGCCGTCCGATCGAGATCAAAACAGATCCAACGCATATCTGCCGGCGTCGATACCATCGACGCGGGTCGATGGTATCGACCCAGCGGATTAGCGGAAGCTTTCCTTTCTTTTAGTCTGAGCGCCTGTGGTCATCTCGATACCATCGACTTGGGTCGATGGTATCGACTCTCTTTAGCGTCGGTTGTTGTCGTTTAGCGACGCTGTAGCTCTCCATGTGTCGATGGCATCGACTTGGGTGTCGATGGTATCGACTCTGTGCTGCTCTTCTCGGCTGGCAACCTGTGTCTTGGTCGATGGTATCGACTTCCGTCGATGGTATCGATGGAAATAGATACTCATTTTTCCTGAAATTTCACAACAAGACCAAGTAAATCCACACAATTTATAATAAGATGATAAATAATGCTCAAAATAGTAAAACAAAGGGGATTTGATATAATATGATGGCAAAGACCAAATTAAGTGAATTATGCAATATTATCCATGAAAATGAGTAATTAAGGCACAAAACACATATGAAATAGGTCTATAAATGCGACTCAAAATCATCGCATCATTCTGCAATGTCCTCCTCCATTTGCACCACAAAAAATACCTGATGGAATTCATCAATGATTGGTGCATCTAGTAATAGTTCATTGACAAAGTCCTCATAGTTGTGCTGAAGTGGTGGTATTTCATAATGAGTTAGGGGATCTAAGTTATTCATCATATCCTTTGTCTTCTATAGTTCCTCCTCCCTTCCCTCTATTTTCATTTGGATTACCTCATTTTCACATGTTCCCTCGTCTTCTACATCAAGAATGGCTAGTTCTAGGATTTCTAGGGCACCTTCATACTCAGGTTCAATAGGTCCCCTTTTCACTTTGTTGGTTGACTTCCCTGGAAAGATTTGGTATTTGGAAAGTTCTTCCTCTTCAATGTGCACTTCCTGATTCTTAACTGACTCCATCTTGCTTCCTTCAGAGGGTACTTCTGTAGTGACCTCGTCTTCTATAGGTGATGCAACCTTGTTGGGTTGTCCTTTGGCTAGCACCATGTCAACTATCAACTGGACTTCTGCTTCATCTATATTTGAGGGTGAAGCTCGTATATCATCTCCCCATTGAAGATTAGGTGATGGTTCTTCATCAGAGGGTGATGTTGATGTTTCCTTCCTCCTTCTCCTTTCCTTGGCCCATAATATTTCATTTTCTTAGTAGAGATCATCTCTCTCCTATTAGAGGATAGTGAATTCATGTATCATACCTATCAGGGCCTCCTTAGCTGCACTTGATTTGTAGGTAGTATCTACATCTATTGTGATAGGTCTTGTAGGAAGGAATTTTAGCTGTCAATTTCTCCACCTACAAAGTAACTGTAAACAAGGAAGTAGTTATAGATGAAAAGTTTTGAGTAGAAGTTTGGGCGATCTCACAGATGTTATTGATTTCCTACCCTATCTCCATAAATCTCACCATGACATGAGCTCATTTTTTCTTCCATATGTTCCTCCTTGAGCTTGCTTGCTACTCTAGCGCCTTTACTTGGATGGAGATTTCTTGCCCCCTGTTGGCATGCATGCTCAAACCAACCTCATTCTTATAAGTAGTTGCTTCTTTTGTTGGATACCTATTGTGATGGAGACTCTATGCATGTTGGTCAAGGTGGATAATGGTTTTCATTTATTTTTCCTCCATCCCCCTTGTCAACCTTCAGCAGGAGCATCACCTTTGAGTTTAATGGCATTGACGGAGGGTTCTACTCATTTTTCTCTCATCTTGTTGTTTTGTCTAGTAGCTCCGATGTGTATGTTCTACATGCTTCCATGGAGGTATCCATAAAGTCTATTCCAGTCCAGACATCCTCAAGTATCTCCAACAAATGTGAACCATGATGCTCTACTGGAGTGAGTCATTTATCTTGTTATAGTTCCTCCAGTGTAACAATTTTAGGTGTTATCACTGGAGGGTCTAGGTGCTCTGTACCAAGATGTGATGTGTCATGTGTGGGGGACTCTTTTTTTTCTACCGATTTCTTTGGAAGGCGGATAATAAAAAATTTCCTTGTAGGTCCATTTGTTTTATCTTTTGTCTGCATCAATTGTACTCTTGTTGATGCTTAATCACTTTCTGATTTGAGAGGTACCACTCCTTTCTTCATTTTGAGTATTTCTTCCTCCCTTAATAGCAACTTATTGTGGTCATAGTTTCATGTCTTAGGGAGGGGAATGCAATCATTTCCTCGGCTTATTCTTCCTTGAACATCTACTTTTTTAAGAACTACATGAACTCTAGAGTGAGTTTGTCAACCGAGGGCTAATTGTTGAAGTGGATTTTATAGATCCCTTCATTTTGTAGATGCTTTCTCACCCTATCGTATATAACTAAACACTATAGGGTGTCCAAATCCCTGAACCTTGTGTCCTTGAGAGTTTGTTTTGGCACTCATGACCTCCCAGGTTTCCAGATGTTCATCATCATGAGGTAAGAATAAATTATCAGGTTGTTCTTTATGGACCCCCTCTACTTCTCTTAGGATGACCTTGATAGAAGGTTTTGTCAATTTTGTTGCCTCTTCTTATTTAGCTTCTTGTACCTATCTCATTTTTCTTGTCCTAGTCATAGGAGTAGGTCTTGTTTCTTTTCTTTTCTTTGGAGTTTGGGCATTCTCTTCATTTGAGGATGCATCCTTTGATGTTTTTGTTTCTTCAGAGGAACTATCATAATTTAAGTCCTCAATGGTTAAAGATTATCCTAAAGTTGTTCCTTCTTTGTAGTCTACATTGTCCTATATACTGATGATGGTGGGGCTTGATTCTACATGTGGGTTGATATACTCAAATCCACCTTCCTCCTAATTGAGTGGTACCTATATTACATTCAATCTATTGGTACCTGTTTCCTTGATAGAATTAGTTGCCATGTTATAAATTTTTATTTTGCGATGTAGGTGTTGTATACCTTCTGCTAGGTATCATATACTTAAAAGAATCTTTTGTTTAAGGAAAGAAAGGGTCAGATGGGTTCAGAATGGAGTGTCAGAATGGTAAACAACTTATGGTGGAATCTAGAGACCGAAAGAATCGAAGGTTTTGATAGAGGCACGTATTGTACGTGCTAAGTGTAAGAAACAACCAATGTCTTAGTAGGAATGTGATAAGAGAACATATAGCCTAAAATATCTGATGGTCACATCCTAAAGGCCAATGATTACATGGCTATGAAAAGTAGAGAAAGATTCAGTGGTGAAGATCCTACAGGGCACCTTCTGAGCTAAGTGTGGCAAACCTCAAAAACTCATAGTAAAGAACTGATGGGTTCTACCCAGCATAGAACTGATGGTTTCCCTTGGAGTGTCAGAAATGAAATAAAAGTACTAATGATACTTTTGAGTAGATGGATGCAAAGTAGTAAAAGATAAGATGGTTCAACATAAGAATGAAATAAACCAATGGGTCCTCAAAGTAGAGATACCAAGATTAAGTGATCTAATGGTTTGCAAGGAGATATGATGAACCTCTATGAGTGGGAAACAAAAGATCCGATGGTGGGGGTTTAATCGAGAGGTAAAAAATAGATAAATGATTCTTTTGCAAGAGTAAAGGAAGCAAGTGAAGTAAAATATACCAGTTCATCGGAGTTAGATAGATGGGAAATGAGGTTACCAGTCATTACTTCTCTAGTTGTCTTAGTCAGCGTGTCACTCCTTGCGTACCAAATAGTTGTATGGATCCTTCACTCATAGAGGTTGGTTTCTAACCATTGTGCCATGCTTTCTTCATCCTCGATCTTCTTCGACATCTATGTTTTCAACATTTTTTATGGTTGAATATGAACAAACGCAACTTTCAAGGATGACCAGTTTAATCTCTGAGATTAGGGTTAGATTGAGTGGTGTGGGTAGGTGTCTAGGTTAAAATGTCCTACTATGCTTTTACTTCACGCATGACTGGTAAAAGTGGGAGCATCGGGCCCTCTTTCCTTTTGTAGCAAATGAATTTTATCCCAACATGTCCCGATCTGGCCATCCGATCTTTACTATTTGTCTTTGTATACTATCTAATGTTCTTCTTGATGAAAATTTGATGGCTTACCAACCTTTTTAGAGACCATCATTTCTCTAAGAGTCAATGCCTGATTTGGAAATGTCTAGCAACATAGGTCATAATCTGATGGTTGATGGATATGAAGATTTGATGGTCATGTATGGAATGGTATGATGGCTCGGTAGTTTTCCGATGGGTCATTCTTGTTGTGTTAGATGATTATATATTGCCAAAACTCTAATGGTTTGGAAGTTTCAAAGTGGTTTGAATAAATCTAATGATCGACTAATTTACTGTCTGATGGCTTTGCAGACTAGAAAGATTTGATTTGAACAATCTGATGGTTGTAACATTTGAAGGCTTGTTAGAACCATTTGTTTATGTGACTCAATGGTTGGACTAGATGACCATCTAATTAGTCACTCCCAAGATTTGATGGTGGCTCAGAGGGACACATCTGATAGATCGTTAAGCAAACTAGCCTTTTGAAAACTAATGGTTTGGCAACATACTCCCAAATCTTATGGATTATATCCTTGAGCATCAATGATGGACTAAATAAATGGAATCTGATAGTTTGTCTGGACTTATCATCTGATGGTGTCCTTTTGAAGGATCAATGGTTCAAGTAGATGGTGTAGGCAATAATAGTGGAAGTATGGTTTTAACAAATTTTATTATATTTACACCAAAAATTATGAAACAAAACAAAATTTCTAAGACTGGTGACGGAAATTTTGATTAGAAATTATGAAAATATAATTATTGAAAAATATATAAAGAATACTAGAAGTTTTGGAAAAATATGTTGAAGAATCCTTGGATGGCCTCCCAAAAAGCACTAGTTTATAGTCTTTAGGTTGACTTTCTCTTGGTCGGATCCTTTAGACTTCATTTAGTGGTACATGAGGGGGTTCCTCTATCTAGAGTTTTGATCTTCTTGTGAACGCATCTTCTTCATAGTACCTCTTCGTACATTGAACGTCCCACTCTTTTCACTACAAATTTCCCCCATCACCGATGGATATATCATGGATGCGGTGAAGGGACCAGACCACCTTGACTTTAGCTTCCCTGGAAAGAGTCTAACTCTTGGTTTAAAAAGGAGCACCTTGTCCCTTTTAGACACCTCTTTTCTTTTTAGGTGGGCATCTTTCTACACCATGGTTATTTGTTTATATATTCTTGAATTTTCGTAGGCATGGAGTCTTCCTCTAGTACTTTTAGTTGTAAAAAAAATTCTTTCCTGCCAATTATGAGTCCATGTTAAAAAATTTGATTGCCCAAAACGTTTGGGTTCCACATCAACAAGTAAGTGACAAACTATGCCATATATTAATATGCAGGGAGTACTTCATATAGGTGTCTTGCAAGAAGTATTATAATGACATCAAGCAATCATTTTCATTCTTCCTACAGTCTTCTCCAGTATTTGCTTAATCTATCTATTGGACACCTCTACATGATTAGAGGTCTACACATGATAGGGGGTGGAAATCATGTATCTTACTCCATACTTCTTCAATAGTGTTGGAAATTGTCTTTAATTGAAATGGGATCCACCGTCGTTGATGACGGTGTGTGGGATCCCAAATCTAGGAAAGATAATCTTTTCAAAAATTCTAATCATGAGATTCCCATCGTAGGAAAGGGTAGCTATTCCTTCCACCCATTTTTACAAATAGTCCACTACAAATAGGATATACTCGTTACCTCTAGAGGAAGGGAATGGTCCTATATAGTCTATCCCCCAAACATCAAAATCACTACTTGATTCCAATCCGAGATGGCATTTCATTTCTCCTAGAAATATTTTCCGGTGAGTTGACACTTCTTAAAGTCTTAACAAATGTGTAAGCATCCTTGAATAGAGATGGCCAATAGAAACCAAACTTTAATATTTTGGATGTGGTCCTGTCTCTACTAGATGTCCTCTGTAAGGTGAAGAGTGACATTCTTTGAGAATATGAAGTACTTCTTCTTTTGGTATGCATCAAAAGTACATGTTATCCACACATCTTTTAAATAGGAGAGGGTTATCCCAATAGTAATTTGTCAAGTCTTAGAATAACTTTTGCTTCTCACTATATGTGATTTCATGAGGAAATAGTAGGTAGGTCTGGTAGTTACATATGTCTGCAAGCCATGATGCCTTGGGTTGAACATCCTTGGTCATCATTAGAGCCCCATCAGAGTAGTTGTCACTAACTGGTAGGTGGTTGTCATTGACTACAATTATTCTCGATAAATGGTTAACTACAACATTCTATACCCCCTTCTTGTCAATTATTTCATGGTTGAACTCTTGAATTAATAGGGCCCATCACAAAAGCCTAGGTTTTGTGTCTTTCTTATGCGTTAGGTATAGTATTACACCATGATCCATTTACACTCTTACTTGCCATCCTATCAGATCTAATCTGAAATTATGGAAAGTGAACATTATCATTAGCTTTTCCTTTTTCGTGGTTGTATAGTTTACTTGCACCTCATCAAGATTTTTCTAATGTAGTAAATCAGGCGATGTTTTCTATCTTTATTCTATCACAACACAACCCCAAAAATGAAATCATCAGAGTCACATAGTATTCCGCATAGTATTTCACAGTCAGGAGCTTGGAGAATAGGTGTTGTGGTGAGAGAATTCTATAGGGTTACAAAAGCCTTGAGACAATCATCTAAGAAATCAAACATTGCATCTTTAATGAGCAGATTCTACATGGGTTTAGCAATCTTGGAGGAGTCTTCTATTAATTTCCTATGATATCCCACATATTAGAAAACTCCTTACCCCTATTAAAGACATAGGTGTGTAAGTTTACATATGACTTCCACTTTACATTCATCTAACCCTATTCCTTCTCAAAAGCCTTATATCCCAACACTATTCCTTCTTGGATCATGAAATGACATTTTTCCCAATTTAGCACTATCCACTTTTCTTCACATCGCTCTAGTACTTTATATAATTTCTTCAGAAAACTATCAAAACCATCTCCATGGATGGAGAAATCATCCATGAATACTTCCATTATATCTACTACGAAGTCAGAAAAAATGGAGATCATGCACCTTTGAAATGTCACGAATGCATTGCAAAGTCCATGTGGAATTCTTAAAAAAGAATAGGTTTTGTAGATACAGGTGAAAGTTGTTTTCTCTTGATCATTAGGATGGATAAGGACTTCATAGAATCCTGAGTATCCATCTAAGAAATAGAACTATGAGCACTGAGCTAAATGTTCTAAGACCTAATCTATGAATGGTAATGGGAAGTGTTCCTTCCTAGTAGCCACATTTAGATTTCTATAACTGATGCACATTCACCAAAATGTTATGGTTCTTGTCTCCACCTTATCTACCTTTTCCCCATTTAGAATTTTCATTCCTCCATTTTTTTGGTACTACATGTATTGGGATTACCCAGTTTCTATTTCTAATTGGGTATATAATTTCTATATATCGCAACTTTGTTACTTCCTTCATAACTAGCTCCGTAAGCATTTGATTTAGCTTTCTTTTTAGTTGAGCTAGAGGTTTTGTAGTTTCCTCTAGATTTATATGGTGCATGCAATCAGTTGAGTTTAATCCCTTGATGTCTTCTATTAAGTAACATATCACCTTTCTGTGTAACATGAGTTCATTTATCAATTTCTCCTCTTGGTCTTCCATCAGGGTATAATTTATGATCACTAGATTTCTTTCTTCTTTGTTAAGAAACTCATACTTTAGACCTTTAGGGAGTTGCTTTAGCTCTGACTTGGGCATAGGTGCTTCTTTCTCCTCAAGTGATTGTTCTAGAGAGTCATATTTTATAGTTTTAGTTGTTCCTTCCTCATCATCGCTACATTCTTCACATGAATGATTCAAATAGTCAAGAATTTTGACAACTTCTAGGTCTTCCACACTAGGGTATGGTTTGTTCAGGGTTCGCATTAGTGGATCAACTATGTCATTCTCTTCTTATACATATTCACATAATTGGGCCTTCGACTGTATCGATCACAACAATATCACATGGGATGAAGAATCATCCCACACGAAATGGGACAACTTTTGCAATTCCTAGTCTCTTTGTGAATATGTAGTTAGCTATATGAATCCCCATTCCAATTTTTACATATCAATAAATCCCATCCTCTGAGCTAGAGTACGAGGTGTGATACTAATGCTTGCCTATGTGTCTACAAGTCCTTGTCTCACTTCATTATCTCAAATGTTAAATGGAATAGTAAATGCTCAATGATCCCTCTTCTTTGTGGGCATCTTTTCTTATACACAAGTGTTGGACATTTTTGCTAGTCTCACTATTTCCACATGGTGTGATCTACTTCATTTTATCATCTGATCCTTAAAGAACTTAGTGTAAGTTGGCATTTACTCGATAGAATCCAAGAAAGATACATCAAGGTGTACCTTCTTTACAACTTCCAAAAAGTTTTCATACTCTTCTCTAAGTGGGCCTTGATCAATTTATAGGGGACAGTAACTCTTGGTGAGTACATATATCTATTTGAAAAATCCTCCTCAGTGAGGTCAAATTTCTTTTTTTTGTGTGCAATCTTCCTACCCTTGCTTTTCTATTTCACTTTATTCTTCTTAGTAAATACTTCCTCTTCATGCGCTTCCTCTATGATAATAGATTTGGGTGGTGATTCAGCAGTAGAGTTTCCTGATTAGATAGTCTTGCCTTTCAGATCTTCTAAAATATTTCTAGAATGGAGAGTATCCATTTTCACACTTTTACTGTTAGATGGTATCTTTTCCTACAAGATCTTGATCAGCTTTGACAACTATGCAGGTTGTTTATTAATCTACCTCTAGTGGGTGTGCATGTCAACCATTTGAGTTGTCACACCTCCCATTGAATCTACATCTTGTTTAAGACACTCGTGTTGGTGATAGAACTTCAGGTTAATTCCTCATTCACTATGGCTTTTCTATTTGAGAATTTGAAAAGTTCAGACACCTTGTCTGGTTGGTTATTGCTTTTTATTATTCTGATCTTGGCTTGGCGTATATATTCTAATTTTGGCCTTGTCCTTGACCTTGATAATTGTTTCTATTCTGCTGGTAATTTGTATTATAGGTGAACATAATTAGTCACCCACATCTCCCAAATCTAGGCGTTCTTTTATTCAGCTTGTTTAATTGATGGACATTCTTGAAAGCATATTTGTTTCCGTTGTAGAAATTAGGGTGACTTGATCACTTGAAGTTAGCATAATAAACATTTTTTGTATCTTCTTCATCATTATCTTCCTCTGGATGAGTATAGATGCAATTTTCAATACCATGGCCCCATTCTCTATAGGTGACGCAATTCATGGCCCTTCAACTATGCCTTTTTTGTTTCTAGTATCATTCAATTGCTTTATGACTGAAGCCATCATTTTAATTTGAGCAGTTATGACTTTTAGAGCTCTAGACTCGGCAATTTTTTCTTCAGACATTGCTTTCTTGGTTGAACCTCTTTTGTATTCCAAATCATTTTGTAGAGAATCCAGGTTATCAATGATTATTATGGCTTTTCTTAGTTTCTTTCCTAAGAAGTCACTTCCTTTTGTGGCATTCAGTAAGATTCTCTCGCCATATACAAGACCATTGCAAAAGGTGGTCATTAGAAATCCTTTGTCATAGTTGTGGTGAGGATAATCTCTTTGGTATCCCTAGAATCCTTCCCAGGCTTCATATAGATTCTTCTAGGATTCTACATGAACCTAGTGATCTTATGCCTATTCTTGAGAGTCTTCTCAACAAGGTAGAACTTAGTGACAAAAGCATCAGCCATGGGTTCCCATCCATTAACAACCTTGTTAGGTAGAGAGAGATACCATGTGAATGGTTTTTATATCAACGAGAAGTTAAACCCCTTACAACATATCACCTCTTGTGGCACTCTATTCATCTTGATAGTTTCACAAATGTTTTTAAAGGTATCTAACTAGTGGTAAGGATTTTGATCTCGAGAATTGCCTCAAAATGATTTATTCTACATCATGGAAATCCCCGTGGTCTTTAGTTTGAAATTTGGAGCATTGAACCTCGGGATGATGATTGGGCACCTAGATTCATTGGCATTGGTAGCCGCTAGTTCATAGAGGGAAGGGCCTCTGTCATCATCATCATCATCATTGTCTTGGTTATAATTGTTGTTGTCATCATAGTTGTCCTCATTGTTTTTTTTTGTTTCTCTTATTTCTCCTTACTCTATGAAGATGACCTTCAACACCATGTCATTCTTTACACACCTCTTTATGTGGTGGTTTCTCACAAGTTGGATTTTTTGGTCCTTCATCAGAGTGGTATTCCTCATGATTAGATTTAGGGTCTGGTTGAGGTTGAGGTTGATATTGTTCAACTCTTGGGTTTCGTCCTCTTCCCTGGTGTCCTCCCTATCGAGGAGGCATGCTAATTATGGCTGAGTAGTTGTAGTTACTCTTTTCTTCCCTCCAAGCAACATAAAATATTCTTCACAATAAAGTTAGAAATTGTACATATGAAATGAAATATTCGAGAAAGTTTGAGATAGTGGATTAAAAATAGTGTAGACAAGTCTATTTCTAGACTTTAGGCGCATGTGTATACTAAGTAGACTTGAATTCTTAACAGTACTGGTTGCCTTGTCCCCAACAATATCACCCAAAAGTTGACAGTCCTAAATTGCACTTCCAAAAAGGAGCATATCTAGAGTACCCGAACACTTGAATTGTTAACCTAAAACTCAGGCCCCTGCAACTATCATATGGGGTCCAATGTAGTAAATCAGGGTCGACCCACAGGGACAAGGAGTGGTATGTGTTAATAATATAGAATCTTAGATTAGTTACACTAATAAAAGAATATGAATAAGTTTAGTGTTCCTTAGGGAATGATGTTACTCCCACAAACAAAGAAAGTAAAACAAGTCAACAAAGCAAGAAGTAAAACAAGAGAATAAGAAAAACCTAATAGTAAGATATCAAATATGGATGGGAACTTGGATTGGGTTTCACCATCTAAGGTCTCTCACCATCATGCACTACTCACACCCATTGTAGACCCTTATAAAAATTATAAGAAATCATCATAGATGTCTATTCCCTTCTCTCTCAAGCTTAGCATAGATCTATATTATAATGTTATCTCTCTCTCAACGTAGTAAACAAACAATCACAAAAAAAAACATATTATCATTATCTTAAGCATTTCAACATTCTCATTCATTCATGTAACTCCATAACACTTAGATAAGGTTAGTACTACTCTTTCAAGGCACCAGAAATCAAACATCACAATATGGTACCTAATCATCCAAGTGAAACAATAAGACCAAGAGTATGGAAATAATCATTGCTAAGAGCATATATTCAATGGGAATAAGTATATACATGTTGGGAGAGCCTTAGTGGATGACCCCAACCTTAGCTAAGTGCTTCATCCACTCATGTCTGTGAGAAGCATTATGAAATTACAAAAAGGGAGAGATGCTAAGTACTACGGAAATGGAATGGAAGAAATGAGTGTAGGGAGGTAGATTTAGGAAAAGGAGGGGAGATACACCAACAATGATCTAGAATGGTCAAGGTCGATGGTTTGGTGCTCCATGTCTAGATCTAGCATTGTGCAGGAGAAGTTCCTGCTCGTCGTCCTCCTTCCATTGATGAAGAACATGAGAAAGGCAAGGTAGACTTGAATAGAAGCTAAAATGTCAGACTCTCATCCCACAAACGGATGGCCCAGAAGATGGTCAATGGAAAGGATGAACTCTAGAAGAGCTTGGACATCCCCTGTGTGTGGGGTCCCCCTCTTATGGGTGCCCATTAGTTCTATTTATATCTTATATTGGGTATTCATTTCTTACGATTCAAGTTTCAACCTAGCATGTGTGTTAGGGTGTGTGAGTAACTAACTTGAATGGCCATTCCATGAGGACATCAGATCTTTGTGTGTGATCGAGCCATCAGCTCCTTTGCATTTCATGTCTGGAGATAGGCAATTGAGTCATCAAATGTTTGTCATTCAACTGATCATTAGTTTCTTGGCATGTACATCCATCAGATCTTTGGGTCTAGAAGATCATTAGTAGGTGGAAGATCTATTGGACCATCAGTCTTCAAAATCTAATGGTTGGCATAGGTGCCAGGCCCACTATATGCCATCATTGCTTGATATCTGATGGCCATACAACTTGATCGAATGGCTGGTGAATGTTGGAAACTAATGGTTATATGGTCATCCAGGTGTCTTGGCTTTCATCCATTTTAAGCGAATTGATGGGTGCTCTGCCTTCATAGTAGCAGCCATGGTTTTGCAAGTTCCTATATGTAAACTAGTACTTATCTTTAAATCAAGATTTGAATGGTAAACATGTGCAAAATGGCAGAAAGTTATGGTGACCAAGCTCAACAATCAAAATATAAGGGGTAAACTAAGGCATGAAATATACACAATTGAATATTATCTGCTGCCTTAGTAACTTTGATGCTTAGTGAACATATTGTTCATGTTGCTGACTATCTCTTGAGTACATTGAGACTTCATCAACAAAAACTACCACAACTAATAAAGATTTACTGTTAACGTCCTATTCATCAAGTCCGTAAATGATGTTGATGCTTTGGTTAGCCCAAATGGCATAATTGTGAAGTCATAATGACCACACCATGTCCTAAAAGTTTCCTTAGGTGTTTCATTAGCTTTATCATTAACTGATGATACCCCAACCTTAGGGTTATTATGAGGAACACTATATCACATGTCAATTGATCAAACAAATCATCTATCATTGGCAACATATATTTATTCTTCATTGTGATCTGGTTCAACTGGTTATAATCTAATTAAAGCATCATAGAATCATCCTTCTTCTTCCCTAACAATACTGGAGGATTCCAAAATCAATCTCTCTTCTATAGGGAGGATCACTAGGAAACTTATCTGGAAAACCTATTCAAAGCCACATACCACTGGTAGCCCTAGATACTAGGATTCATCACCTTGGTATCCATTACCTATGTTAAGGAGACCTCACACCCTTGTCCCATCAACTTCTCTTCCATCATATCCATCACAAAATAGGTAGGAATAATATTCCTACCTCCTTGGAAAACCCAGATGACATCCCCATCACAAAACGTCATGATCTTAGAACTATAATCCAAGAAAACCATGTGGTTCACGAAGATATCCATCCCTAGGATTTCATCAAATCCATGCATACCAAGTGGCATAAGATCCACTTGAATGTTGCATCCCAAAAAAGAAAGAACACAAGGGGGGACACCTCATGTAACATAGTGACACTATCCAAGGGTTTTCTAGCAAGATGTTATTGCTCTACCATTAACAGGAAAGTTACAACCTTTTATGTATCATTCACTTTTTCATTTAGATTCCTAGACATCTTCTATGGAATTAACATGATTATCTTGGTTTATTACTTTTTCTTGTTGACTATTTATCATTGTTGTGTGTTTCTTGTGTTATCATACTTATTATTCACATATCAAGGACCGCTCATCATATTTTCATTCTTTTTATGTAATAAGTATTATCTCCCTTCAATCTCTTTTACATGTCATGATAATTTTACATTAGCACCTTACACACATGGATTCATCTGAGATTAAATTAGATTTTACTTTGTTCATCTATCATTATTTTCATTTATCATCTCATATTACACTTATTATTGGATCTCTTCTCTTCTTATATGAATTTTACACCTTGAATCATTCCATTAACAACATTTTATCGTGTTTACGTCATTATCTTATAGAATCACAATTCTAAGAACTCCTTTTTAACTTATTTATATTCACATATCTTGTTCTTTAATCACAAAACAATCAGTTTTTGATGAGTTGTGATATGATTTTAATCTTTCTTTAGACTAATATTAAGACATCATCACCATGATTTCTTATTAATTATTCTCTTTGGATAGTTTCCAAATAACTACTTGATCAGAGTTATCAAAAAGATAACAATCAAAAGAGTTCCACACTTACATTATGAATACATGTCTAGGGCATCCAACTACTGAGTTCAGGAACTTATGAATCATGATTGTTTCATGTTCATCACATAGTTATCATCTTCATCCTAAGTCCTATTGTCCCTATAGACTCAGTGAACCCTATGCTCTAATATCACCCAATTTGGAAACCCTCCACGCTAATTGAGATTACTCAAAACCCAAAACACGATCAGTCACTAATTAATCACGTTACTAAAAGGATAATTATCAAAAACCAATTTGAACCTCTTCAAATTGACCAAGAACATTTACATCAAGGCCCAACATATTACTTAAATTCATAATCCAAACTAGGTATCTTTTACAATTTTTTCTTTCTGGCCTCAACCACACATTTATATACAAAATGTTTTCCACATATACAACATGTACAAACATCATAAAGCTATCAAATCTTGATTCTATGAATCATCATATAAAAAACTTTTCTGTAAGAATTTGAGAGTACATGGATGACTCTAGAACACACTAGACACTAAACAACCTTCTTCTATGGTTCTCCAAACTACTCCTTGCTTCTTCTAGTCTACCTGTGTTGCTGACGACCACCAAAAAAGATGTGGTGACCCATGAGGTGAGAACCATTTCCCAACAAGAGATATAACTCTCAAAAATGTTTATTGCTTATAGTAAATGATGAAATGAAAAACATATATCAGCTAATGTAACAAGATTTGAAGTCCCAAATATAAAAAAAACCCATTAAGAACAGTCATAAATAGAGGCTTAATTTTAGGATTGAAAGGTTAACTTTAATAATAATTGATCAGGTGCAACTATCATCATAGGCACAGTTGACTTCTCCTGCCACTTTATACAACATTCAAAATATTACCTGAAGCAAAGTAAGGGTTATCATCCAATGTGATTCAATGAATAACCCTAATAGATATTCCACACAGATTAATTACATCTTTTGTTAAGCCTTGGAGAGTTTGAGGGGTACCACTCAAACCTCCAATTGACCACTATGAAGTTGGAATAAGTTCAAAACAAAATCTAAGAGAGTCATAATCCTAAGAACTATTCCCCTCAGTCAGTATGAGTCTACCACTGTGACATGTAAGTCAAGCTACAATCAACCTAGTCTGCCTTTGGTACACATGCCAAGACACTAGAAATCATGGTATTCAACTCTATCATCCAAGGTACAACCGTAGCTTTCCTCAATCACATCACATATACATATTCATTCATATGACATACGACCGCAACCATTCTGCATAGCCTTGTGATCAGGATGATAAAGATATACCCTCCCTACACTCACATATACTCAATAGTATACGACTCTATGTTTCGCTTCTTGAATACTCAATTTCCCCATCCAGCAAGTTTCTGACATTGGAATATTTATACGCAACGAGGCACTACATGATTGGGGTTTCACTTTATTATTTATTGCAAATTGGGTGAAATCAAGATGCATCAATCAAGTTTCATACAAACCTAATTCATTTCTACAAACATTGGTACATGAAAACTCCATAAGATATAAAACATATGAGATATATTCCTTATCATAACATCATAGGGTACTAGTTCATTTCAATCCATGATGATACTACATTTCCATTGGGGCTCACAACATGCTTAATAGCCATTTAAGCCAAACAACATTACTTCCTAAAATACATCATTATCCTTCCATACCCTATAAAGAGCTCAATGTATCATCAACACACTTGTTACTTTTAGACCCATCCTCAGGGATCATCAATCTTAAGGGATAGTTATAACATTCTCAAGAATAAAATAACAAAGTTACTTTTAGCATCATAAAATATATATATTCTCATTTTCAACATTTGAGGAAAATAAAGGTATGAATCGATCACCATTCAATCATTATATGAATTATTCAACACTGTAGATTGGAAATGCATTACAAATTAACATACACAGATAACCATGAGTTCTTTGTGATCCTAGGTAACACATGAGTAAACAATCATTTTAGTGGTACACTTAGGTAGACATTTGGAAAACCATCAATTCATTTTCTCTTATAGGTAACTATTTAATACACATAGAAATATCAACTGTTCATTCTTATGCTTAGTAAGAACATAAGGTCTTATAACTAGAATCTCAATTGGGTTATCAATATATTTAAACAAGTCACAACCATAAAATGTTTGAAGCACTTAGACAATGAATCACCATCAAATCATTGGTCTACTCATTCAAGAGCCGGACCGCTAGATCAATAGGATGCTTAGTCAAAAACAAAACCATCGAATCATGGTCACTAGCAAGACCATAAATTCGCATATAATCATATCCATTTGTATCCATATTAGATAAAACCATCGATTGATTAAAGGACTTAGAAAACCTTGCACTCATGTACTAAACAAAACTATCAGGTTAGGTACCTAGGAGAGACATCGTTTCTTGAATTCCAATGGTTAATCATCTCATATAATAGTAAATCTATCAGTTGTGATGGGTAGGTAAACCATCAATTGAGAGCACTAGGCACACCGTTGATCGAGAGAGATAGACAACCCATTAGATGTGAACACTAGGTAAACCATTGATTGCAAACATGAGGTAAGACACCAGTTCTCGTACTAAACATAACCATCAGTTGTGATGACTAGTAAGAAACTTTAATTCAAGTGCAAAAGGAAACCACCAATTCATCTACTTGATGAAAGCATCAATTTTAGGTATCAAGCATGACCATCGATTCTCGAATGTAGGGAAACCATCAATCTCAAGCTTGGAAAAACCCCAGTTTCTCTTACTAGTTAAACCATCATGTGAAACTGACAAGGAAAATCATAAAATTAGCTACTGAGTATAACTATCATTTCTAATGAGTCAAACCATGAATTCATGATTCAAGATAGAAATTAGGTCATAATACTTAATGAGAAGCCATTGTTTTCACACTCAAGGAACCCATCACTTGATAAACTTGCAAGGATAATGTAGCTTGCTTTCAAAGAAGATCATGCACTAGATCTAAAGATAGTTTATGTACACAAGTACTTCTATATAAGATGAAACCCTACTAAAGGTATCAACTTTCTACTTGTTATGACATTTTTTGGTAAATTTCTACATATAGCAAGTTAAGAGTAAACCAGAAACATGAAGAAAGTTATATAACTCACCTAAAGGATGATGATGAATGTAAAAACATTAAAGACAACTTGAAATAGATAAGATAAACCCTAGATTTAGCACTCCAAACGTTTTAAGATCCCTCCTTTATTCAAGATCAAAGTGGATCTTGGGTAAAAGTGAGGAAATAAGATGTTCTTCAACCACATGCTCAAACTTTCATCAACAACACCATGGATTCATCCAAGGTAGAAGAGAGAAGAAAAATACAGAAAGAAAAACGAATAGAAGAAAAATGTTCTTACTTGTATAGGGCAATAAAACTAGGTTAGGAAGCTCTAAAAATTCCTAGAGAGGGTAGATCCAAACCCTAGAGAAATATGCAACCAGGATATACCAAGCTTTATCCTCAAGAGATCTTCTTCATCCACCAATAAAGAGGGTCAGACCTCCCATGTAGTAAGAGGGAGATGAAGGTATGTAAAGAGCTCATTTGGGATAGAGGAGAGGAGTATAAAAGATTAGGAAGAGAGAGAAAGAAAGTTTAGAGTTGAAGGAATGCTTGCCATGTATCAAAAGGTTGAACACTCCCTTCCATTCAAAAGCACAACTACCATCAATTTCGTGATGTTGGAGGACCATCAGTTGTCATCCTAGGAGAGCCATCAAGTTCTAGCATCATATGAGCCATCAGATCATGCCCATACATAGCCACTTATTTAAACTTGCTCCACCACCGGTTGGTGCTCACTAAATGGGAAACCATCGACCTAGGTTGCTTAAGTGAAAACCATTGAATATAATGCTACACAGAAAAACCATCGGATCTTACAACCTCATAATTGAACCATCAGATCCCAAGCTTACAAAGGCAAACCATCGAGTTGGGGCACTTGGGTGAGAAACCCTAGGTCTCAACCCTAAGATAGATAACACCACACATGTGATGGTGCATCTAGGTCCTCGAAGATGCAAAAATGTCACACATGTTATAAACACTAATGAAGCACTACATAGATGTGAAGATTATAGATAAAACCCTAAATATGAAAATTTGCATGAAATTCCATAAGAGCATAAAAATTGTTGATCTTACTCAAATAATGTGCAAACTGGACCAAACATGAAGCTTAGCTTTGAAATATGATATCATATCATAAATTAGGTTCGATTAAGCAGTTAAGAACCCAATTAAGATAAGAAAGCATGTACATCCATAAAGCCATGTCAAGGTTCTTACGAGATCCTCCTGTTATTGGCCTCCTCGGTCCTCCAGTCGACTTGACTCTCTGTCAATGGACTCATCTAGTATAGAATGTCTTATCTTAATGAAACAGAAATAAAAACTATCCTATTCCATATTACATTATAAAAGGGAATACCTATAGTTACATTCAAGGGGAATATAGGAATAGGAACATTAATTTACATTTGGAAAGGAGGGGAGAGGCTTGGTATGCAAACTGAATAACAACAGGAAATAAACCAAACAACCATGCACTTAATCTCATAGGATTTTTAACCATAACCACGCATACATCCACCATCAAAACACTTTTAGGGAGACACATATAAATTGTGTATATATCATTTCATACACACACACACCATATATATATATAGTCAGGCTAGAATACACTCGAGTGTATTCAGAGCAGAATACACTCAAGTAGTTTTTCATGATGCAATATTTTTCCAAAAATCTAATCCATTGATGTTCTTAAACATAATGTGAATAGATCATATATAAAATTTGAGCACATTTGGACATTTATAGGTCATGTTATAAAGATCACAAAAATTATGCATTTCAAATTAGTTTTGCGTCTCGATTTTGTTGCCCTTGGATGAGTGACTTACAATCATCCAAATGGGCTCAAAATTGGTATGTAGCCTAGTTATATTATGGCGGTAAAGATAAATGGTTTACATTTTGCAAAAAATAGTCTTGATATGCAAACACACTTGAGTGTATTTTCACGGTCTGTACACTCGAGTGTATTCTAGCCTGACTCTCTCTCTCTCTCTCTCTCTCTATATATATATATATATATATATATATATATATATATGGAATGTATGTGGTATTTAATTGGATATGCACATTAATCATTTTAATATTTATGTCATATGAAATAAAATAAATACAATCATATCTATTTAAATCTAGATGCAAAATAAATTAGTGTGGCTATGATACCGCTATTGGGAAATTGAGGCAACAAATAAGGAAGTAGAAACAAAATTTTGATGTCTGATTCCTAAACTAGGAGACTGAGTCAACAATCATGTATTTAGGAAAGAAGGGTATGTAAGAGATATACCTAGTCCTGGAGCAAGCCCAGCGGCTACCCATACAACAACATGCTTCTTTTGCAAGTAGAACTCGAATAACTAGTGATGGCCTCTTGGTGCATCACAACATACGGAGGTTGTTGTAGTCCTCCATGACTCTACGTAGTCCACGCAAACCACCAGGAACTCCACGTTGTGCTACGAGATCCAATAGGAAGGAGTTGTCCCTTTGAACATCAACCTACTAGGGTCAATTTTCTCTTTGGTGTTGTCTCTCCCTTGTTGTCCCTCTCTTTTATGGGTAGTACTTGCTCGATCTCTCTAGAAACCAACAATACATTGGATGACACTTGTTGTAAAGACACTCGCCATCGTTAAGATAACAAGTGCCATTAAAAATAATAAAACATGCGGAAGCAAATCATTTGCAGCGGAATTACTGAAAATCATTAAAAATTTAAAACTTTTTCAAAGAGATCCATTCACAGGAAAACTCTTTAACCAAGAACCAAAGTATTTCCATTTCATCCTGGTTCACAAGTACACAGTCTGTACAATTTCTTTTTAAGGATTACAACATTGACTGCCCTATTACAAATATACACAGGCTATATAAAAACATTGAGGCACTATGCCAAAACTCCGATTGAATCATTTAAAACTCCGAGGACCTGAGAGTACAGAGACGACGCATAGGACTACTATCTATATGACTTGACAGACAATATCTCCACCTGAGATCGGATTGCTGTCCTTGTTGTTGTTGTTGTTGCTGCTCTTTTTCTGATCTTAGGGATTTCCTGCCTTGCCTCCCATGCATACCTAAAAATGTTTCCCACGGGGGTGATACAATTGAAAAATTGCCCCAGCGAGAGATATAACTCTCCGCCAAAACATTGTTATTGCAGTTTATTAAATTAAAACTGAGCAGGGGTTACTTTTACATTATCAGGCATAATTATTCATCATAGAACAGAATAAGATAATCTCCATTCTCAAGGAGGTCATTGCATCTACCCATGGTAGATAAGTAATTCATCTGTCTACTTTGCAGAGAATATAAAGAAACATAATTAACATTTATCTACTAAGGAATGCACAAAGAAATGCAACATCAGCCAATGAATCTCCGTATTCAATCCTTAAGCAAACATGCTATACGGCTGATTACATTTTACAATCACACTTATGCTCTGAGGAGATGAGATATACCGCTCATACTCCAACCGACCATTACAAAATCGCCTCGGTACCATACATAGGTCATCAAAAGAGCCGGATTCTTATGACCTCATCTGTCTCGGTCAGTACGAGACCACATGCAGGACATCTCATGTCTCTGCTAACTAGCTAGCCAGGGTATTCTGGCACCTTTGCTACAGAGTTACAGCGTCAACTGCACTCTCATCGCCAATTGAGAGATTTATTGTTTATCTCCTCGATCCGACATTAAGTATCATTGGGAGATTCATGATACATCCATCCCAACATATTCATGAAGGATTGAGAGGTTTCTTGTTTACCTTCTAACAATCTCTTCAAGAGGACGTAAGGATATTTTCGCCCATTTACCCCCACATATTCAAAATATGTGCTCTGGGTTTTGCCGCGGGCACCCGTTTCACCATCACCTATTCCTGACGATGATGGATCTATGGTCAGAGCACTACATGAATAGATTTCACTTGATTTATTAAGTACATTCTCATATTCTTTTAGCATCAGCCAAGTTCTCAAACATAACTTATTACAACAATGCTATAAAGAGACATGTACTACTTTTATCAGATATTTATCAGTCTTTCAAAGACCCTGGGAACTCAGTCCCTCATTTCAAGACTGGGAATTATCATCCATTCACTTTCTCATCACCATAATCATATGGTTCTCGGTATTCAAACCCTTAACTCATCATTGAGCATTATTATACCTTTTTCATGTAACTATCACCTTCAGGTCATCTGACCAAGGCATTCATGATACTTGTTACACAAGCATCACACCTGGCTCACAAGGCCATGAAATATCTTGTCACCTCTCACTAGGTAACAACTTACTCATGTGACTCATAAAAGTCCATGCATATTGCTTCTTTTACTAAGCAACAACAACATTAAGGCACATAATGCCAATCAACATTTATTATATAAATGTCACAGCTCACACTAGCTATATACATCATCTCATAATATTTGTATGGTTATTAGGCATGATAACAGTCATACAAGATATTCATCACATCATGTGATGTGATAGTAACACCATTATTCCTCTACTAGGAATTAGGGTTTACTATCAAATAGGGCTTTTCATTCCCTTTACCCAAATTAGGGTTAGGGTTCCCCATTTCTCATTAATAAAGAGTTCATGGTCTCATTATCTGTCCAACCCTTAATACATTATTCCATACCTCTGGGGCATTCATTGATATCCTAAGTATTCATTCATACTTATTACATTCATCATGTATCATTAAATGATTTTCATCACAAGGTATGAGTTTCTCTCTCATCCTTATGTTAGAAAATTAACAAAACGACCATGTTAGATCACTTTCAATTCAGCTCTAAGTCAAACATAGAGCACCACGGTCGTGTAACCAAGAACGGCCGTGCAAAGGGAAGCCACCACGGCCGTGCTACCTTGCATGGTCATGCAAAGTGAAATCCACCACGGCCGTGCTACCTTGCATGGTCGTGCCACAGGGGTTCACCTCATAAATCATATTCAAGTATGAATTCTATTCTTTCATTAGGGATTAGGGTTTCACATACCATCTCCCTTCTTTAGAATAGAGATTGTATATAGCATCACCCTTCATTAGGGATTTCATATCACATTGCCCATAATTAGGGTTTACTAATCATTCCCAATTAGGGTTTCTCATGAAATCACCCTCAATTAGGATTCCACATGGATACACCCTCAACTAGGGTTTCACTTGGATACACCCTCAACTAGGGTTTACTATTCATCCTAATTAGTGATTTCACATGTAGACAACCTCTTATTAGGGTTATACATGGAATCAACCTCAATTAGGCTTTTCATCATGTATTGGATCCATGCATTTGTTAAGCATTCTTACTTAGTACCATTAAGGTATCTCTCACCTAATTACATTAGGTTTCCAAAAAGGTTTGATCAATTGGACCTTCAATAACATGAGGTATCCAATTGAATTAGGGTTTCCAATGTTGATTCCTTCAATCATTGAATTCATGGAACCAATCATCAATTGGACCTATATTCATACTTCAATTGAGTTTGATAAGTAAACCTTCAACTAATTTGACCCTCAATTGACCCTCAATTAGGGTTTGATTCAATTGAATAAGGGTTTGGAATCGATGATTCAACAACACTAATCAATGTAAGACTAGTTGCTTTGAAACCATTGAACCATCATCCAAATTGGGTATGACCTGACCCCAAACGGTCTTGAGGTCGTTTGGATGACCTCCAAACGGTCTTGAGACCGTTTTCCCATCATATCACTAAAATCTAAGCAATCCAATTGGGGTTTGGTTCATTGGATTGATCACCAAATCAACATTGCATTGTATATCAGCTTAGTACCTTTAGACCTTCAAACACCTAACCATACTCAACCCTAGACCTCCAAACGGTCTTGGGTGACCACCAAACGGTCTTGAGACCGTTTGGATGAGCTCCAAACTGTCTTGAGACCGTTTGGCTCATCCAACCTTTGGACTTTAGTGAAAAATCATCATGGATTGGTCTATCGAGTTGATCAACAAATCAGCATTGAGTTGCAGTATGGTTTGGTACCTTTGGACCTTCAATTGATCAACTATACTTGAACCCAGACCTCCAAACGGTCTTGGGGTGATCCCCAAACGGTATTGAACCCGTTTGGATGATCTCCAAACGGTCTTGAACCCGTTTGGGCTAATCAGCCCAAAATCTCAACTTAACTCATTGGAATATCAGCACTGTTTTCAATTAGGGTTTGCCTAATTGAATAGCCTTCAACTCACGATTCCTTGGAATTTAACCCCTCAAATTTCGAGAGTCATTAACCAACATAATTATGAACAGGAATCCCAAACGGTCAACGCTTGGTCAACTCACTCAAATGGTCTTGAACCCGTTTTCCCAAGCAGGTCAAGTTAATCAGGTTGAAAATCAGCACTTAATCCAATTAGGTTTTCCTAATTGATTAGCCTTCAACCTATGATTCCTTTGGAGTTAACCCCTCAAATTTGGAGGGTCATTAACCAACATCATTATGAACTGGAATCCCAAACGGTCAACGCTTGGTCAACTATATCAAACGGTCTTGAACCCGTTTGCCCAAGCAGGTCAAGTTATTCTGGTTGAAAATCAGCACTTAATTCAATTCGATTTGTCTAATTGATTGGCCTTCAACCTATGATTCCTTTGGCATTAACCCCTCAAATTTGGAGGGTCATTATCCTACATAATTTGGAACGCGATTCCCAAACGGTCAATGCTTGGTCAACTCCTTCAAATGGGTTTGAACCCGTTTTCCACCAAATGGTTTGCAACCCGTTTGGTCAACCGTTTGGTCCCAACTTTTGAGATCGTTTGCTCCCAAGATATTTGATGAGGTTCTTTCTTATGATGATTTCATCATCATCTTACTTCGTGCACCCAAGAACAGCAACCGTTCTTGATGGAATTTGCAGCAAAGAAATAGAAGTGTATAAAATTGAAGAAATCAATCAACAAAGCATAGAAGATTGATGCAATAGCAATGTTTGAGGGTTTAAGTTATAAAACCCGCCTCCAATTGAGCTCCAAAGCTCCAATATCACGCCATAAATGGTGGATGAAGCTCTAGAAACTCCCCCTAGGCTCGTCCTCAAGCTTTTGATTGCAAAAGTTGGCTAGGGTTGAAGAGGAGATCAAAATAAGAAGGAATCCATAATTTATTTTCGATTTCCACCATGAAATCATGAAGAATGATGGTCAAGGACTTACCAACAGGTTGGGGACCTGCTCCCTGCTCCTCCCTATCTCCTTGGTCGGTTTTGCAAGTAAGGGGAAGAAAGAAATCCTAAAAGGCCTTGGTTTGGGCTTGGAAATGGCACTTTTATAAGGAAATTGATGAGAGAGAAAATGCCTTATAAAAATCCAATTAATCCCAATAAAGTGGCCGCCACTTTCCCCTCAACTACCTTGGGTACTAGGCACCTTCCTTGCCTTTAATTCTCCTTCATTATCCTCAATTTAAAGAAAAGCAAATTAAGCACCTTAATGCTTATAATATAATATCCCACATGTGAGTGGATATTACTTTTCTTTATAAAAAGGTGAGTGGAATTTCACCTACTTAAGATATTTTCGTTCCTTATCTTGTTAAAGGAACGTCCATCCTTATTAAAAATCAACCCAAAACATTTTGGTTGAAAGCCCTTCAATTAGTTTTATTCATTTTTTCCCTAAATCGAATTAGGGTTTCAATTAGGCATTATTCTTGATTATTTTAATGTCAAGATTCTCTCTCCTACAACTTAATTCAAATGAGGAGTCCCTCTCATTTTATTTGCTCTAAATGATTCTAATAAACATTAGGGACCTTGTTGAAGTGGTAATTTGCATATTGAACCCTATATTTTGGGTAAATTGCACTTTACTCCAAAACTAGGTTTTAATGCACAACATTGTCCAACAAGCTCTATCTTGGTGTCCAGGCTTGGGAAACCCATACCACTACATTATATTCATTCTTATGATGTCACAACATCAGAGGAACATCTTATCATGTGCAATTTTCAAGTTAACCCCTCAACTTGGGTAATTTGCACTTTAGTCCAAAATAAGCAAACATTGTTTCAACATTGTTCAAACAGGACCAAAATTGAAACATAGGTTCCTTTTGAGCCTTAATTACTTTTCACAAGATGAGATTAAGCATATAATCATCTTTCTTAATCAAAACACCTAGGGTTAAAGCATAACCCAAGTCAGAGATGTTACAAATTATAAACCCCTAACAAGGATTTCGTCCCCGAAATCCCAGATAAAGGGAACATATATTATTCATTCATCATATCATCATGTCTCTTCATAACACCTCATTGTTATGTAGACATCATAGAACTTTGATCAACACAAAGTTCCTTCACACAATATTCTCATAGAGTCAAATGAGAACTTATCTTAAAGACATATTTAGTTGTTATGTTTATGCAAAGCATAAACCCCTAACATATGATGTTCATATCATTTTATATAATCAGACTGATTTCATAGTTGATTAGTCCAGGCAGCTAATCTAAACCATTTGATAATTCTCAGATACCAGAATCCATTACCCTGGTATCAGTCACATGTGTTGAAAACACATCATATTCTCATCTTTCTTTTATCATATTTACAACTTTATTGAATAGGGATCACCTCCCTTGTTCTCTTTCTCATCATATGAGGGTCATACTTTTACTTCCTCATATACACATACTGATCTGAATTCCTATCAGATCCTTCTTTCTTGTACTTAAGGTATGATACATTTATCCATACCATATTTCTTATTTCATGATACTCATTAGATTGTATCAGAATGATTGCTTGATCAGGGCAATCAAAAATATATCAATCTAAGAGTTTCCATACTCACTTTATCATCAATAGTTGTAAACCTGATCAGGGTTTACAAGTACTGAGATCAAGTAGTATGCACTTACATGCTATCATATTTCTTGTTTTTCATATTATCATAACATAAGATTTAACATCCCTGGATTTTATCTAGGCATCTCTTCTATACCTCTTCCTCTTTCATAGAGGTAAGATCAATATAGAACATTTAAAAGAATACTTGAACAGAATTCAAATTCTAATTCTCATCATTTCTTCCCTATATGACAACTAATAGGGAAAACCAAATCAGCAGTCCTCCTTTTTATAACAAAAGGGGTTTAGTGTACTCAACATGTACACATTTATAACATACATTGTCCTCACATCATGGTCTTATTAGTCTTATTACTTATGCAAAAACTAAGCCATGGAATTTTACAGGTGAAAGGTTAAAACCTTTACACTTACTTAGGGGTTGTTGCCCTGGTACACTAGGCATTTATTGCACTATTTGTACCAAAAACCTTGGCTTTTTAGAACCATTAGGCAAATGTCTCTAAAATTATAGAGATCATCACCTACTTCTCAGCTTATTGCCCCTTCTTGGGCACTGCCATCACATATTTATTATTTGTCTAAGCTCATAACAGAGTCTACTTTCTTGCCATAAGTTAATCTTTTCCATATTTTCCCTTGTTCCAACATGACTAAGTCATTTAGAAACTCATTTTAAGATCAAGCTTTCTGTATTAAGGACTGATTACCTAGGTTATAAGCCTAGCATCCATTCCACTCATATGCATTACTGTTGCCCTAATCTACCCAACAAGAGCATGATCATATGATTCTGTATCCTGATAAGGTCTTAATGGGGATTCTCAGACACTCATTCTATTCTTGCATGATCCCTTGCACCTCTTCTTGGTGCAACAACATTGCCCTTAGCAATGTGTTCCTTGTGCCCTCCAGTCATTTTAAACTTTACCCTTTCTCTGCACAAGCAGAAATCATTATAGGGTATACTGGAGGACACTAACACAGACTCAACAACTTAGTCCTATGTCTCTGTAGACTCAGCGAACCTAGAGCTCTGATACCACTAAATTGTAACGACACTCGCCATCGTTAAGATAACAAGTGCCATTAACAATAATAAAACATGCGGAAGCAAATCATTTGCAGCGGAATTACTAAAAATCACTAAAAATTTTAAACTTTTTCAAAGAGATCCATTCATAGGAAAACTCTTTAACTAAGAACCAAAGTGTTTCCATTTCATCCTGGTTCACAAGTACACAGCCTGTACAATTCCTTTTTAAGGATTACAACATTGACTGCCCTGTTACAAATATACACAGGCGGTATAAAAACTTTGAGGCACTATGCCAAAACTCCGATTGAATCATTTAAAACTCCGAGGACCTGAGAGTACAGAGACGACACATAGGACTACTATCTATATGACTTGACAGACAATATCTCCACCTGAGATCGAATTGCTGTCCTTGTTGTTGTTGTTGTTGCTGCTCTTTTTCTGATCTTAGGGATTTCCTGCCTTGCCTCCCATGCATACCTAAAAATGTTTCCCACGGGGGTGAGACAATTGAAAAATTGCCCCAGCGAGAGATATAACTCTCCGCCAAAACATTGTTATTACAGTTTATTAAATTAAAACTGAGCAGGGGTTACTTTTACATTATCAGGCAGAATTATTCATCATAGAACAGAATAAGATAATCTCCATTCTCAAGGAGGTCATTGCATCTACCCATGGTAGATAAGTAATTCATCTTTCTTTTTTGCAGAGAATATAAAGAAACATAATTAACATTTATCTACTAAGGAATGCACAAAGAAATGCAACATCAGCCAATGAATCTCTGTATTCAATCCTTAAGCAAACATGCTATACGGCTGATTACATTTTACAATCACACTTATGCTCTGAGGAGATGAGATATACCGCTCATACTCTAACCGACCATTACGAAATCGCCTCAGTACCATACATAGGTCATCAAAAGAGCCGGATTCTTATGACCTCATCTGTCTCGGTCAGTACGAGACCACATGCAGGACATCTCATGTCTCTGCTAACTAGCTAGCCAGGGTATTCTGGCACCTTCGCTACAGAGTTACAGCGTCAACTGCACTCTCATCGCCAATCGAGAGATTTCTTGTTTATCTCCTCGATCCGACATTAAGTATCATTGGGAGATTCATGATACATCCATCCCAACATATTCATGAAGGATTGAGAGGTTTCTTGTTTACCTTCCAACAATCTCTTCAAGAGGACGTAAGGATATTTTCGCCCATTTACCCCACATATTCAAAATATGTGCTCCGGGTTTTGCCGCGGGCACCCGTTTCACCATCACCTATTCCTGACGATGATGGATCTATGGTCAGAGCACTACATGAATAGATTTCACTTGATTTATTAAGTACATTCTCATATTCTTTTAGCATCAGCCAAGTTCTCAAACATAACTTATTACAACAATGCTATAAAGAGACATGTACTACTTTTATCAGATATTTATCAGTCTTTCAAAGACCCTGGGAACTCAGTCCCTCATTTCAATACTGGGAATTATCATCCATTCACTTTCACATCACCATAATCATATGGTTCTGGGTATTCAAACCCCTAACTCATCATTGAGCATTATTATACCTTTTTCAGGTAACTATCACCTTCAGGTCATCTGACCAAGGCATTCATGATACTTGTTACACAAGCATCACCCCTGGCTCACAAGGCCATGAAATATCTTGTCACCTCTCACTAGGTAACAACTTACTCATGTGACTCATAAAAGTCTATGCATATTGCTTCTTTTACTAAGCAACAACAACATTAAGGAACATAATGCCAATCAACATTTATTATATAAATGTCACAGCTCACACTAGCTATATACATCATCTCATAATATTTGTATGGTTATTAGGCATGATAACAGTCATACAAGATATTCATCACATCATGTGATGTGATAGTAACACCATTATTCCTCTACTAGGAATTTGGGTTTACTATCAAATAGGGCTTTTCATTCCCTTTACCCAAATTAGGGTTAGGGTTCCCCATTTCTCATTAATAAAGAGTTCATGATCTCATTATCTGTCCAACCCTTAATACATTATTCCATACCTCTGGGGCATTCATTGATATCCTAAGTATTCATTCATACTTATTACATTCATCATGTATCATTAAATGATTATCATCACAAGGTATGAGTTTCTCTCTCATCCTTAGGTTGGAAAATTAACAAAACGACCATGTTAGATCACTTTCAATTCAACTCTAAGTCAAGCATAGAGCACCACGGCCGTGTAACCAAGAACGGCCGTGCAAAGGGAAGCCACCACGGCCGTGCTACCTTGCATGGTCGTGCAAAGTGAAATCCACCACGGCCGTGCTACCTTGCACGGTCGTGCCATAGGGGTTCACCTCATAAATTATATTCAAGTATGAATTCTATTCTTTCATTAGGGATTAGGGTTTCACATACCATCTCCCTTCTTTAGAATAGAGATTGTATATAGCATCACCCTTCATTAGGGATTTCATATCACATTGCCCATAATTAGGGTTTACTAATCATTCCCAATTAGGGTTTCTCATGAAATCACCCTCAATTAGGATTCCACATGGATACACCCTCAACTAGGGTTTCACTTGGATACACCCTCAACTAGGGTTTACTATTCATCCTAATTAGTGATTTCACATGTAGACAACCTCTTATTAGGGTTATACATGGAATCAACCTCAATTAGGCTTTTCATCATGTATTGGATCCATGCATTTGTTAAGCATTCTTAATTAGTACCATTAAGGTATCTCTCACCTAATTACGTTAGGTTTCCAAAATGGTTTGATCAATTGGACCTTCAATAACATGAGGTATCCAATTGAATTAGGGTTTCCAATGTTGATTCCTTCAATCATTGAATTCATGGAACCAATCATCAATTGGACCTATATTCGTACTTCAATTGAGTTTGATAAGTAAACCTTCAACTAATTTGACCCTCAATTAGGGTTTAATTAAATTGAATTAGGGTTTGGAATCGATGATTCAACAACACTAATCAATGTAAGACTAGTTGCTTTGAAACCATTGAACCATCATCCAAATTGGGTATGACCTGACCCCAAACGGTCTTGAGGTCGTTTGGATGACCTCCAAACGGTCTTTAGACCGTTTGCCCATCATATCACTCAAATCTAAGCAATCCAATTGGGGTTTGGTTCATTGGATTGATCACCAAATCAACATTGCATTGTATATCAGCTTAGTACCTTTAGACCTTCAAACACCTAACCATACTCAACCCTAGACCTCCAAACGGTCTTGGGTGACCACCAAACGGTCTAGAGACCGTTTGGATGAGCTCCAAACGGTCTTGAGACCGTTTGGCTCATCCAACCTTTGGACTTTAGTGAAAAATCATCATGGATTGGTCTATCGAGTTGATCAACAAATCAGCATTGAGTTGCAGTATGATTTGGTACCTTTGGACCTTCAATTGATCAACTATACTTGACCCCAGACCTCCAAACGGTCTTGGGGTGATCCCCAAACGGTCTTGAACCCGTTTGGATGATCCCCAAACGGTCTTGAACCCGTTTGGGCTAAGCAACCCAAAATCTCAACTTAACTCATTGGAATTTCAGCACTGTTTTCAATTAGGGTTTGCCTAATTGAATAGCCTTCAACTCACGATTCCCTAGGAGTTAACCCCTAAAATTTGGAGAGTCATTAAAAAAAATAATTATTAACAGGAATCACAAACGGTCAACGCTTGGTCAACTCACTCAAACGGTCTTGAACCCATTTGCCCAAGAAGGTCATGTTAATCAGGTTGAAAATCAGCACTTAATCCAATTAGGTTTTCCTAATTGATTAGCCTTCAACCTATGATTCCTTTGGAGTTAACCCCTCAAATTTGGAGGGTCATTAACCAACATCATTTTGAACAGGAATCCCAAACGGTCAACGCTTGGTCAACCATCTCAAACGGTCTTGAACCCGTTTTCCCAAGAAGGTCAAGTTATTCAGGTTGAAAATCAGCACTTAATTCAATTCGATTTGTCTAATTGATTGGCCTTCAACATATGATTACTTTGGCGTTAACCCCTCAAATTTAGAGGGTCATTATCCTACATAATTAGGAACGAGATTCCAAAACGGTCAACGCTTGGTCAACTCTTTCAAACGGGTTTGAACCCGTTTGCCACCAAACGGTTTGCAACCCGTTTGGTCACCAAACGGTTTTGGTGAAACCGTTTGGTCCCAACTTTTGAGATCGTTTGCTCCCAAGATATTTGGTGAGGTGCTTGCTTATGATGATGTCATCATCATCTTCCTTAGTGCACCCAATAACAGCAACCATTCTTGATGGAATTTGCAGCAAAGAAACAAAAGTGTATAAAATTGAAGAAATCAATCAACAAAGCATAGAAGATTGATGCAATAGCAATGTTTGAGGGTTTAAGTTATAAAACCCGCCTCCAATTGAGCTCCAAAGCTCCAAGATCACGCCATCAATGGTGGATGAAGCTCTAGCAACTCCCCTAGGCTCGTCCTCAAGCTTTTGATTGCAAACGTTGGCTAGGTTTGAAGAGGAGATCGAAATAAGAAGGAATCCATAATTTATTTTCGATTTCCACCATGAAATCATGAAGAATGAAGGTCAAGGGCTTACCAACAGGTTGGGGACGTACTCCCTGCTCCTCCCTAGCTCCTTGGTCGGTTTTGCAAGCAAGGGGAAGAAAGAAATCCGAAAAGGCCTTGGTTTGGGCTTGGAAATGGCACTTTTATAAGGAAATTGATGAGATAGAAAATGCCTTATAAAAATCCAATTAATCCCAATAAAGTGGCCGCCTCTTTCCCCTCAACTACCTTGGGTACGAGGAACCTTCCTTTCCTTTAATTCTCCTTCATTATCCTCAATTTAAAGAAAAGCAAATTAAGCACCTTAATGCTTATAATATAATATCCCACATGTGAGTGGATATTACTTTTCTTTATAAAAAGGTGAGTGGAATTTCACCTACTTAAGATATTTTCGTTCCTTATCTTGTTAAAGGAACGTCCATACTTATTAAAAATCAACCCAAAACATTTTGGTTGAAAGCCCTTCAATTATTTTTATTCATTTTTGCCCTAAATCGAATTAGGGTTTCAATTAGGCATTATTCTTGATTATTTTAATGTCAAGATTCTCTCTCCTACAACTTAATTCAAATGAGGAGTCCCTCTCATTTTATTTGCTCTAAATGATGCTAAGAAACATTACGGACCTTGTTAAAGTGGTAATTTGCATATTGAACCCTATATTTTGGGTAAATTGCACTTTACTCCAAAACTAGGTTTTAATGCACAACATTGTCCAACAAGCTCTATCTTGGTGTCTAGGCTTGGGAAAACCATACCACTACATTATATTCATTCTTATGATGTCACAACATCAGAGGAACATCTTATCATGTGAAATTTGCAATTTAACCCCTCAACTTGGTTAATTTGCACTTTAGTCCAAAATAAGCAAACATTGTTTCAACATTGTTCAAACGGGACCAAAATTGAAACATAGGTTCCTTTTGAGCCTTAATTACTTTTTACAAGATGAGATTAAGCATATAATCATCTTTATTAATCAAAACACCTAGGGTTAAAGCATAACCCAGGTCAGGGATGTTACACTTGTCAAAGATTATTTTTGTGCCTTTATAAATCCTTTTTTACCCCTCAATTTATAGGAGGGCTAGGTCAAGGTTTCTAGATCAATTGAGGGTCAAAGAGATGGATTATAATGAATTTTCTAGAAGTTGTGAACCATCAAAAAATGGGTTCACATCTAAATCAATTGGTTCACATGTGATTTGATCGGTCCAACACTTGAACTGGTACTTTCAGTTGCTTTCATATTTTCAATCACATTGGCTTTCAATATTTGATTAATGCACAACATTATGACAGCAAAAATCCTTGATCCAATGGTATTGATCATTGAACAGGGTGATTCACAAGTTGACTCTGTCGTTCTAGACTTTGAAATGGTCAGTTCACTTTGGAACCAGTCACTTCAACTCTGGACCTGGCTATTCATTTCTGAACTGAGCGGGTCATATTCCAGTTTATCCAATTTCAGCCAATTTTGTTTAAATTGAATTCCTAAACACTTTAGTAATCAAGTTATAATATATTCATGAGTAAACTCCTTTTCATGTGCATACTATGTGTGTGTCCCAGTAGGTTCCAAGTTACATTGACGTTGAATTTCCATAACAAACTTGTGACATTACAAGCAATGAGTGGTATCTAGCACATCATTACTACCCAAGTAATTAGAAAGTTGGAGAACAACTTCAACCTGCAATCTTTGATCAATATTATCGTGATGGTATAGTTCCTTTGTCTTGGATATTTAGATTGAACTCTTGGTATGGAATCATCATCCTCTCAATATTCAGTCCATGTTCCTTGAACTAGAGTAGACTATATGTGATGCATGTGAGCTCACATATCACATATTGCATTGCACAAGTATGGCCATACATTTCTCATTTTTTATAAAAATGTGGCCTTGATATTAATCTCCTTTAGGATGGACAAATTCCAACTACAATAATCAGACTCAATCCCCATGTGTCATCATCTCCTGATTGACACAAACATAATAGACATAATTACATTTTATCATTATCAAATTAGGTGTCTAATGCACCAATACAATCATTGTATGGTTGGCTCTCTGAGCATACACACCAATAGTATCACACTTCATTGTCGAGAAATCCATACTTCAAGCCTTCCAGGAGTTGTTTCAACTCTAGTTTGGGCTTCAATTCTTCTTTTTCTTTAGGAGTCTATTCCAGGGGGGCACAATTCATAGTTTCCTTGATTGTACCCTCTTCATCATTGTTTTCATCCTCTAGTTGGTTCTGATAGTCAAGTATTTCAACAACCTTTGGGTCTTCTTCATCAAGACTAGTGCTATATGCGTCTCTCGTTAAGGGGCCAACTACTTCATTCTATTCTTGATTTTAGAACTTATTATGGTTTGTGAAGTAGACTAATTTGAAGAAGTAAGGTCCCCTCATAGATTCTTGAACATGAAAATCAATATGGTCTACTCCTAATCTTTTGGTAATGATTCTTTCTTCTACATCAATTAAGGACCTCCCTATAGAAAGGAAAGGTCGCCTAAAAATAATTGGTCATGTCAAATCTTTCACTTCATACGTAATGACTATATCATAGGGTATAAAGGATCTACATACACAAAATGCAAAATCCTCTACTCTCCCAATAGGCTATGTAAATTAATGGTTTTCTTGCTGAATGCACATTCTAGTCTTGACCATATCAATTAGATCAAGTCTTTAAGCTTGTGTGAGCGGCATCAAGATGATTCTTTCTCCATGATCAGCTAACCCTTGTCTTACCTCATTGTCTCCAACATTGAATGGGATAGTGAAATCTCCAGGGTCCTTTTATTTAGTTGCCTTTGGTTCTTATATAAAGGAACTAGAAATCTTAGCTATCCTAATAGTTTCAAACATCATCTACATGCCTTCTTCTCATAATGAGGTCCTTGATGAACTTTGTGTAAGTCGGCATCACTTCAATGGAATTGAGAAAAGGGATCTATAGGTGTAACTTATTCACAAATATAATGAGCTTTTCATAACTCTTCGTTAAATGATATTTTATGAGTTTGAATGTGAAAGGTATTCTTGGTGCATAGAGCTCCATATTGGTTATGACTTCCTTGGTTGAAATAAAAGATTTCTCATCCACTCACTTCTTTCCTTTACCTTTTTCTTTTCACTTTGGCTTCTTATGACTTCAACTTCAGGTTCTTCCTCTACTAACTCATCTTTAGGTCAAGACTCAGTTATTGGAATACTTCTTTGAGTATCATTGTCGGTCAACCCTTCAAGAACCTTGACTGATCTGAGGTTAGGAATTTTTGCATCAGCTTAGATAGTTGTGCTAACTATTGATTAAATTGTTTGATGTGAACTTGCATGTCAGCCATATGTGCAGTGGTGTGCCCTAGTTGGGATTGCATTTATAACATTGGGGCTTAGTTGTCTATTTATAGTATCTTGTCTTTTTGTGAGAGTGAACATTTTATACATTGAGTATTTCTCATTAGAGGTTTGTTGTTGACCCTGACTTGTTCCCTTGGTATTCCAATTCTGGTTCTGGCTCTATCCTTGAGAATTGTTTTGGTTTTTCCGGTAGATAATGTTCCTATTGAAACCAAAGAGTCCACCTCCTCTACCAAACCCAAGTGGTTAGTTAGGAGGATTGTTTGGAATATTTAAAAGTTGAGCAGTCTCATCCTAGTTCCCATTAGAGAACATAGTATGACTTGGTATTTTGAAACTAACATAGGATACTTTTCAGTATCATCTTCTAGGTTGTCCTCCATCTCCGCATGTAACACGCTTCATGACCATTTCAACTGTGTTCTATCTTTTTCTCTCATAATCCTTCAACTAGTAAAAGTATCTAGCAATCTTTTGAATTTGAGAAGTTAGAGTATCAAGGGTATTAGATTTAGATGTTATCCCTTCAACATATTCCTTCGTCACTTCTCATAATATAGGCCAACTTATCGTTTAGCCATGCTATCGATTATATTCATAGTTTTATTTGTATTTTTACCTACAAAATCACTACATGTGGTTGCATAGAGAGAATTCCTTTATGTAGATGTAAGAGAATAATAGAAGGTGGTGGTTACCAGGAATCAATTATCATAATTATAATGAGGGAAATCCCTTTGATAACCATGGAATATCTCCCACACCTCATTCATGTTCTCGCTTGGCTTCTACCTGAAACATGTTATCTTTTGTATATTTCAAAGAGTCTTCTCCACCAAATAGAACTTGGTGACAAAAGTGTCAACTACAGGTCCCCATCCATTGCTTCTTTCATCTAGAAAAGTTAGGTACCATTACAGGGCCTTTTGCCTCAGAGAGAAAATTAACCCTTTATAGTAGATAAATTTATGTGGTACCCAGGTTATCTTAATGGTGTCACGAATGTTCTTAAATGCATCAAGGTGGTGATAAGGATTTTCATCCAGAGAGTTTTATCCAAATATTTCTTTGATGGATTAGATGTATAACTACTGAATTCAGCTCAAAGTTTGTGGGTTTTAATAGAGGGATGATGATGGGACATTGTATTCATTGGCCCGCATGGAGGCCAACTCTCAAAGGAAAGGTCCTCCATCTTCATCATCAACATCATTGTTATCATAATTATTTCAATTTATTCTACTGTCACAAGGTTGATGTTCTTCAGCTTCATGGAAATGTTCTTCATCCTCTTCTTCCATGTGACAATCCTCATTGCAATCTTCATTAACTCCTCATGGTTCTCCTCATTGTTCTAATGGAGGAGATTTGGTATCCTTCGAGAGGTATGGATATAATAATCAGTAGTAATGGTGGTCTAGTTCAATCTAACTTCCTAAAATAAATTGTACAATTGATGAATTCATATTCATCCTTCTTTTAATTACATTATTAGTCTAGTTTAGCATTCATATAGCTTAGTTTTTGCTAGAATATCTTTGTTTCAATATACTTAGGGTTTTATGTTAATTTGTAGGAACTTGACTTTTCATGACTCCCTTTGTCGGTTTTAAATTATATCACTCTGTTGCAAGTTTACCTATGTGGTTGTTGACCACTTCAATCAATTTCATATTCAAGATTCTAACACAGTACCTAGTAATGACGTCTTGTGCAATGACCACTTGTTGTTGGTATCAACATTCACACGTGGTAATGTGATTTTGTCAATTACCTAGCTATAGGAGTCCTTCATCCTGATTGCACTAGAAACAAAAGAAATAAGTTCATGTTAGACAGTTTTCACTACTATTGAGATGAATTTTACCTGTTCAGATAATGTTCATATGGTCCCTACCATTAATGTATATCTGAAGAAGAAACTCCTCTCATTTTGGAGCAGTCTCACTCCGACCCAACTAGGGGCCACATGAGCTCTAAGAAGATTACATTCAAGTCCTTCAATGTGGGTTCTTCTCGACCTCTATCTTCAAAGATGTGTATAACTTTGTCAAATCATGTGATCAATGCCAAAGTTCTAGCGATATTTCAAAGAGGGATGAAATGCCCCTCAATCGTTTGCAAGAATTGGAAACTTTTAATGTTTGGGTGTGGACTACATGGGTCCATTCCCCTCTTCTTATGAGTTCTCCTACATATTCATCACTGTTGACTATGTTTCTAAGTGTCTAGAATCCATCCCCACCATTTCTTGTGATTCCAAACTAGTCATAAAGATGTTCAAGGATATTATCCTTAAGCATTTTGGAGTCCCATACACCGTCAATTTTGATGGTGGATCACACTTGCTTGAGCACAGTTTCAAAATGCTTCTTTGCAGACATAGTATTTCCCACTGAGTGGCCACTCCATATCATCCTTAGACAAGTGGATAGGTGGATGTCTCTAATCACCAATACAAATCCATTCTTGAAAGGATAGTTGGTAAGACAAGGTAGGATTGGGAACACAAGTTGAATGATGCACTTTGGGCTTATCAGGCTGCCTATAAAACCCCAATGGGGACAACTACTTAACGTCTAATCTATGGAAATTCCTATCGCTTACCAGGGGAGCTCAAGCACAAAAGCCTACCGGGTCATCAAGCAACTCAACTTTGGCTTCCATGCAGCAAAGAAGAATCATCTAACTTCAACTACAAGATCTTGAAGAGTTACTCTTGATTTCATATGAAAATGCACGCATCTATAAGGAGCATACAAAGATGTGACTTGATGGACACCTGAAGAGGAAGGATATGAAAGTCAAAAACCAAATATTACTGCACAACTCTCGTCTCCTCCTCTTCATAGGAAAGCTCAACAATTGATGGTTGGGTACATTCATCATCAAGCATATCCTTCCTCATGGAACTTTTATAATGTGGAGAGAGAAGGCTGGGGAATTCACAATCAATGGATAAAGACTCGAACATTATTTCACTATTGCATCTATGCAGGACAAACAACCACTCTCACTTCACATATCATGACTAACATATCAGGTTTTGAGTCGTTGACATAAAACAAAGGTTCTTTTTGAGAGGCAATCCAAGTGTTACTTTCATTTTTAGTTGTTTTCACATCCTAGTTTATATTTCATTTAGTTAGTGCATATCAAGACAAGATCACTAGTTCTAAAAGTTTCAATATTAGGTGAATGACTCTTGCTGAAGGGAGAGTAACCACAACTCGTGGACCAACCAACAAAGTTTTCCCCTCCATCTTGGATTTAGTGTTTGCTCGAGGATGAGAAAATATTTAAGTTCATGGTGGAGTGTGGGTGGTACGTATTCTACTTTCTACCCACACCTATCAGCTTCTAACTTATGATCTTGTCAATACATTCATCATGCATCACTTTCAGCTCAATTTGTTTTTTGAAAATTTCTTTTCCATAATAAATAAAGCCATTACCTAGTTGGCCTAGAATCATGCATATTTTATTAATATCTCCCCTTAATCGAAACAATGCCTCAAAAGGACCAATTTATGAAACGAAACAATGGCTATAAATTTTCCTTTGTGGCCTATGCATCCAAAAATCAAGTCTCCTTAGAAAGATGGTAAGCTCTAAACAAACTGAAAGGGGTCAAAAGCATTGTTCTTCCTACTGAATAATGAATCAATTGCATGGAATTGCCATTTGTACCCTATTTGAGTCATTATTTGAGCATAGTAGGATAAGAACAATAACTCTATGCACTAAATTGTACTAATGAAACAATTGCTTGGAATTTCCATTTGTGCCCTATTTGAGTTATTATTTGAGCATAGTGGGATAAGGAGAATAACTCAATTCATTGAATTGTTAATCAAGTTGCATGACCATCTAAACTCTCTGCTACACTTCTTGCTCCATCTTTTTACCTTCCATTTCATCAAAGACAATAAAAAGCCAAAAAATGTGCCAAACCCTATGTTCGGGGTGGCATATCCATTTCTCCCCTACACTGCTTATTCCATACCCTCGTAAATTTAATAGGGGTGTACCACCAAGAAAACATGCCAAAGAGCACACCAAAGCATGCAGTTAATGTAACTACAAACAAAGAAATAAAAAGATCTTGAGTCATATAGAGGAGAGATCGCTTCTTTCCATACCTCCATTCACTTCTTTTTTCTACCTATGGGCACAATGAATGCCTCAAAATTTTCCGTTATCTTGACCTAAACCTGTGTCAGACCAAGTGCATAATTGTTGTTCTTCTGGTCTCTCTACACTCTAATGAAACTCCTTCACATGCTTGATGTTGAGACATTGGTGAGTAAGTGTTGCTGAGAAATGAAATAAGGGTCGCAGATATAGAAAGATGTGTTATGTAATCTCTGTAAGTTGGACAACTTGACTGTATATGGTGGTAAGGAAAACAACATGATGGGATGATGAGACGGTCACATGGGCCAAAAGTATTAATTTGGTGATTGTTTCAAATTTTGTGTTACTCGTGGAGGAGCAACACTTAACTTTGGGGTATTTTGATGAATGTGTAATGATACTCATTTTAGTTGCATTATTCATCTAGTTGAGCATTCCTATAGCTTAGTTTTCACTAGAATTGCTTTTTTCAATCTACATAGGGTTTCATGTTAATTTTTGGGAATTTGATATTTTTCTTGACTCCCTTTGTAAGTTTTGAATATTATCACATTGCATCAAGTTTGCATAGAGGGTCTCTCTCACTGTCAAAATTATCAAGCAATCAACACATCCCACTCCTTGACCTTCCAGGGCGATGACCTCTCGACACACATATGCTCGACATCCAGGAGCTCAACATTCAAGCCCATCAATGACCAAGGTTGATGACCCATTGACCAGCCTCTACCAGTGGCCTATAGTTGAAAAGAAAGTAGGTCCTCTACCTTATGTTGTTGACACTCTCATTGACGACCACAACTACAACTAATAACCCCATCGACCCCAAAGGTTGATAACCCATCAACCTCCAAGATCGTCGATCGGAAGTCCAAGAGTCACATCCATCGATTGAATACATTTCTCAACTCTAATGGGTGACACAAGTGGTCGCTAGCCAAGACCCTATAAATAGGCCCAAAACGCAACACTTCAACTCATATCAGAATTTTGGAGATAAAACTTGTCTAAAGGTTGATGTTGATATCGAAGCAAACTCTACATCTATCGACCTAGAGCCATCAACCTTCCACTATTGTCTAGAGTTGTGGACCTCTCCACCAAAAGATCCATCTATCTCTAGAGTCAACAGTATTGATTGATAGATCCCCCCTTTAGAAACTCCAAAGCCATCACCCTCCCTCTTTGGGTGATTGATCAATTCACCAAGATGTTGTCCAACTAATTCAACCGGAAGCCATAGTTTGTACCTAGAAGTGAGAGGGAGGAAGAAAGTCTATCGTTGCACACCACGCCAGGCTACTTCTACTATAGTCATGAACATGATCACATCCTTCTCCTATGCTAGTGAGATTAATCTCTCCATGTTGAGGGATAGTCCTTTCACTGGGATGTGAGGATTGGCCCCACTACCCATTTCTTGCAATTCCATTCACATTCCAATGCTTGTATGAACTCATTTAATTCATAGCTAATTGTTTATAGCATGTTTTGAGGAATGATCACCTGCTTTACATAATTTATTATAATCTTATTCTACAAGAACATCAACATTTATGATTTGAATATTGATTAGCTTTGGTTGATGCCCTGAGAAGAACTTCTGATGGGAAGTCTTCAGAGTAGTGGACATATGACCTATAAGTAATGAGACATCGATCTTACAAGAATATCTACTCATGCAAGTTTTTCACACTGAAAGGATAGACTTGCATAACTCCAATTATATAACCATATATGTTTGGATTTAAATGAATGTGTAGATTTGAGTAGTGGCGATGAAACCTAGTTACACCCTCGTATTCCATCAATTCATATGTTTCTTTGATCATATATTCCTTAAAAATGTTGTCCCTTGGGGTTTGATCCTCAAATAAACTGCAATAAGATCCATGTGCTTGTGAGTGGAGTTATTGCATGTTACCTCTGGTAAACTCTACGAATTTTATTCCTAGTGAATTTTTTTATGCGATGATACCCACATCAATAATCAAGTTTGGAGACTGGGCATGTAATATGAAGTGTTCAAGAAAGCAAGACCTATCAGATCTAAAATGTGTGCTTAAGTCTATTTCTAGACTTAAGGAATGTGTGTAGGCTAAGAATACTAGGGTTCTTAGCAGGACTGGTTGTCTTGTCCCCAAAAATGATGCAAAATGTTGTTCGGTCCTAAATCATGCTCCCAAAAGGAGCGATGTTTAGTAATCATACTTTGAAATTATAGCCAATACTTAGTCCCCCATAACAATAATAAAAGGGTAAAATGTTGGGACAAGGGTGGTATGTGTCAAGAATTAGGAGCCTTGTCTTAGTCACACCAACCAAAAAGGAAAGTATGTGTTCCTTATGAACAAAGGTGGTTGAATGGTCAAAAATACAAAAAATTCAAGTAAAACAAAATAATATGGATGAGAAACTTTTAAACGAGATAAGATAATATGGATGAGAAACTTCTATCAGGTTTGACCATCTAAGATCTCTCACCAACATGCAAAATCCATACACATTGTATGCCCCTAAGAAGCTTACAAGCAATCATCATAACTGTCTATTCCCTCCTCTCTCAATCTTATAGATACATATTATGAGATTGTCTCTCTCTCAAGACAACAAAAAAACCATCAACATAAAACCATATGACCTTTAGTGTAAGCATTGCAACTTTCTCATGCATTCATGCAACTCCATAATCTTAGATATAGATTAATATTATCAAGGTATTATAAATCAAACAACACAAGATGGTAGCTAATAATGCATGTGATGCATAAGGAACAAGAGTATGGAGATAAACTTTCTTAAGAGCATATACATATAATGCATATATGCATTTACATGCTGGGTGAGACATAGTGTCTACTCCCAACCCAAGTTAAATGAATTAGCCACTAATGGTGGTGATTGGCATTGTTTATTTACAAATATAAGGTGATTGGGTGATGGATGGATTGAACAAAGGGAGCAGATCAAAGAAGAAGGTGGGAGATATACCAAACATCAACTGTATTTAAAATCAAGGTCGATAGAGACCTCCTTCTTCTCGAATTCTGATGATGGTACGAGGAAGGTGAGCTTCAACTTCATCGTCCTTATCTCAAAGGTGCCTTTAGGTGATGCTTAGGGGTGGCAAAGGGTCTCTAGATCTTTAGACTCTCATCTTTGGATGTAGTGAATCTATGGGGGTGACTGGAGGTTGATGGCAAACCAAAACAACAACAACACTTCATATTCAAATCCCATGATGTGAGATTCCTTCATAGTGGTAAGGGGTGTACTATCTATAGCCTATGGTGTAGCCGTTGAGGTACTCATAGATGAGTATTTTGTGTGCCTCAAGTCTCCTAGGCACGTTCCTTGGGGCATGCACTTATCTAACCTTAGCGGATATTGTAAGTAGAACCACCATAAATTCATGAGGTCTATTTGGCCTTTGAGTGTCAGGTGGTTGATGAGTCATGCCAAACCATTGGAAGGAGGACTTACCCAATCTTAAAGTGATGGAAGATCAATGGCCTTTGGAAGGGTGTACCATGTCAAGCTATCAAATGAGGAAGTTGCCAAGCCTTTGGTTGAATGAAGGTTAATTGATGCTCAACTGAGCATCAGAAGGTGAGACCAATGAGTTTCGTTCGATTGATGGACCCTAATAGAGTTATTGGTAGACGAGACTTTGAATGGAAACCCTTTTCCTCTCCTTCATATTTTTGGGATATATCCCACCATCATAAGGCTTCCTGAGGGTGACCTTCAGTAGTGGGGACTAATGGATGGTGACTTCAATGGATTTCTAAGTCAATGGTTTGATTGATGTCTTTTAAAGTCGATGCTAAGCAACCATTGGTTGTGGAAACCAATGGGGAGCCTGCCTAAACAAGTCTTCTTGGCTAAGATCATCAGTTTATGATTTTCTTGCAAACAAATAGTAGTTAATGCCTAATGAAGGCACAAATGACACATATGAAGAAAACAAATGACAAAATTAAATCAAGTTTATGATATTAAAGGAAAACAGAGGCAAAATTAGGCACATAAAATCTACAAAATTGGATGATATCAGTACTATTGAACTTAAGTACTCATGTATAATCTCTCAGATCATGCAAACTCAATTCTACTAAATGTGATCTATGTGATTCCAATGTTTGAGGAAAATGATAATGATCTTTATGAAATGAAATGAGGATAAATGCCATATTCCTCATGGTTTTTGTTGTCTATAGTCATTAATTTTATTCTTGATCAATCTACAAACCTGACCAAGATAATTTTTCACTATTTGTTATGTATAATGCTCAATCGAGAATATGTATTCCAAAACACAAATCATGATGGATCTTGATACAAGAGGAAATTTCCATATTGATTTTCATGCCTTTTTTATTTTTTAATAATATTACCAATATGATATCTCAATCATGACCTATGATGGTAACTTCTAGATTTCCATGTCTATCGTTGTCTTGATTTATGAATGGAAGGGGAAAAACATTACGACCTCGAATATGGAAAATATTGAACCACTGTTTATCTATAATATAGTTGATTTTTTATCTTAGTACTTGGTGAAATACAAATCAATAATTGATGCTTTCCTTACTTGTTTTGCTTGATATTTTGATGAGTAATGAGGAATGATGTGCTATATTAGGGTGGTAATTTTATTTAGGACTCCCCTAACCTTGGTCACATCACTATTATGACTTCTGCTAAATTTTTATCTTGTTGATTATTCTAAGATTTGAGAGATACTCAATTTCCTAAAATTTTGATCCATTGAACTAAATATCTAATAGATTAGATCTTATGATGATATCAAAACCCAATATTGAATCTCAATTTGATGATAATCTTGAAACGTGATTACATTTATTATACCTGATGGTTATTGTGGGGACCCGTTACACTAAATGAGATTACTCAAAATATAAAACACAATCAATCACTAAATAATCACATACCCAAAAATATGGGTAAATTAAAACTGATTTCAACGTCAACACCCACTCAAAAACATTTGCATGAGAGACCAATGTATCTTATATCCATACTATACCAAGAATTTGATACAAATTGGTCTATCTCCTTAGCCAAAACATATATACATAGGAGAACAATATTCATATATGCCACACAAATAAGCATTAACATGCTAACAAAAGTTGTATTTGTTTGAAACACCATATACAAACTTTTCCTACCTGGACCTGAGAGTACAGGGACGACTCTAGGACACACTAGACATCTATTCAACTTTATCAAATATTCATTAATGTAGTTCCTCTTTACTTCCATGGTTCTGTTGTCGTCATTGCCGATTACCTAAAAAAAATGTGATGAACCATAAGGGTGAGACCCATGTCCCAGCAAGAGATATAACATTCAACAATGTTTATTGATTACAACATTTTTAAGTAATTAAACAGTTAAGAAGTTGAATCAGATATAATAAATAAACCCAGCAGCACTGATGATTAACAAAATGCACAATGGAGTAGGTAATAACTATCATCATTACCCATACTATCATCCTTTATCTTGTTTGATAATATAAGCAATTTAGTAGTTTATGTAGTTCTAGCATCATGAGCAAGTCTAGTAACATATCATAGCTAACAACATGAGCATGTCTAATTGGTTGAACATATCAACATTATAAGAAGAGCTAACAACATAAGCACAACTACCTGGATAAGCATGATTAATAGTAATGCATCTCTAGTTACAAAGGCATGGCTAGCATGCTAAACATAACTAACAACATGAAATAGCTAGCATCATGATTATAATCAGCAGTAGCAGTATAGTTATCAACATAATCATGGCTATTGTATGTATGCATCTACAATCTTAAGCATATCCACAACATAAGTATATCTTCTATCTCTTAATTGCACTAAGCATCATCTTTATGTAAAGAGAACAAACAAGGGTTATCATCCAATGTGAAACATTGTGTATAACCCTAAACAAATATGTTACACGACTGTATTACATATTTTATTACGCCTTGGGGAATTTGAATTGTACCATTCAAAGTCCAACCGACCCCTACGAAGGGCTATTCGGTTCCGTACAAGATCTAGAAGTGTTGGTATCCTAAGATCTCTTCCCCTCGGTCAGTACGAGTAAAAAGGCAGTGACATACCAGTCAAAGCTGCCACCACGACGACATATTGTCAACCTGAAAACCACTAGTCTAACCTTGGTATAGGTCAGGACACTAGAAATAAGGGTATTCAAACCCAATCACTGAGGTACAACCGCAGTTGTCCTCTAATCACATCATGTTATAATAACCGAGACACGACCGTAGCCGTTCTCAGTCACATCATATGTATGAGGCATGACCATAGACAACCTCCACGATCTGCATTGTGGATGACAAGGATATATCCTCAACCTGCCACCCCCACATACTCAATAGTATGCACTCTGAGTTTCCCATAGGAATACTCGTTTCACCATCCAGCAAGTTCTGACACTGCATATGGTTCTACGGCACAGGGCACTACATGATTAGAGTTGCACTTGATTAGTTACGTCGATTGGGTGAATTAAGGTTGTATCAAACAAGTGGACATACAAACCCTAATTCACTTCTAGAAAGCATATAAATATCAAAACTTTGAAAATATATAAACTATGTGGAACATAATTTCTCATCTCATCATCACATGGTACTATTCACTTGCCATTCATGAGACCACACTAGTCATTATACTATCACAAGATATAAATCATTTTCACAATATCACAGGGTATGAACCCTTATCTACATAAGAGGATTATACCTCATTCAAGGCTCAACCATGCCCAAAGGTCATTAAGACCATCATACTATTATGTGTAAGATCATCATTATCTTTCCATGCCTTATAACAAGGCTAAACAACATCACTTACATATAATGCACCAAATCGGCACAATCTTGCATTAATGAGCTAGGAGATATTCATAAACAATCATACCAGGGTTATATTTGTTTGGTTTTAAGGGAGACAGAGAAGGCAGTGGAAACAAAAAATTTCTCCTCCTAAACCCAGAATAAAGGAATCGCATCAACGTCTATACAATAGGAAGGATGGTTTGTAGAGGCGTACCTTGTCCCGAGGCTTTCTCGGAGACGTTACCTCGTGGCTTGCACGGTCTTCACCTCTGGTCTTGGACAGTGTCTGTGCAGCTCCTGGTCTCATCAGGACTGTCGGGATTGATAGTTGTCCTCCGAGTGGTAGAAGTCTCCCACCTCTAAAGTAGTCTACACAGACCACCTGGAACTCCGATCTCCTTATCCCACAAGGAATCGCAAGGAGTCACATCCTCCTGTCGGCGTACTAGTCACCGATACACTCTCCTACAACCAGTTGTTTTTCTGCAGTTGTCTTTTGCTTGTTGTGCCTCCCTTATTGGGTAGCACTTGCTCGGGCTCTCCTGGTTACCAGAACCAGAGAGAACGACAACTTTGCAGAACAACTGGTGTTCTGGGTTGTTGTTGAGCAGCCCCCACTACCCCTATATATAGGAGGGTCATGGGATAGGGTTATCTACCCCGAGCAATGTGGGATTAAACAGGAGTAGAAGGGTTTGAGATTTTCCACAAAACAACCAATATGTGCCACCTCAACTGATCATTTCACACCCTAAAACGATCATTTCAGGCCCTGAGCCGAATGTTTGGGACTTGAGCCGATCATCTGGGGCTCTGAGCTGATTGATTCATGTCTAAGCTGATCGGTTCATGGTCTTGATCCAACTCAAATTGACTTCCATATTTGTTTCTGATTAATCTAATATGAATCCTTGCCCAAATCGAATTTGTATAAGTGAAACAAATTGTATTTGCAAAATAGTCTTCTAACTTTCCAAACGATCTCAGTTAGACCAGTTGAGCCGATTGGTTCAACCCTTGAACCGGTTGGTTCAGCCTGTCATGAGCAGATCGGTTCATCACAACAGCCGATCGGTTCATCAACCTGAGCCGATCAGTTCATCTCATGAGCCGATCGGTTGGAGTAGTAGACTGTGCAAAATTTGTCAATCAAAGTTCCAATCAATCCAATACTCTAATCAATCGGTCCAACATCTTGAACACTATGATACTAAGCTATTAATTGATTGAATGTTTAATTGAACTACTAAACTCCTTTAGTAATCAATCTAAACATCGTTTGTGGATAAACTCCTCTTCCAGGTTAAATCCTATGTGTGTGACCCTGCAGGTTCATTTCACGTTGGCAGTGAAAGTCCATAACACTTATGACTTTACAAGAAAAGAGCGGTTCCTAGTCGCACATTAGTGCTACCCAAGTGAAAAGGAAAGTTGGAGAACAAATTTCAATCCTACAATATGTGAATGGTGTTACAGTGAATGTATAATTCCTTTGTCACTGATATCCTGAATGAACTCAAGGCATGGAACAGTCATTGGTTCAATGTTCATTCACTTTCTTGATCTCAAAGTAGATTGGAGGAGATATGTGTGACATCAATATCATATATTGATTCACACATGCATGCATGCCTATCTCAATCCTACTCATCAAGTGGCCATGGTTATCAAACTCCCTCAGGAGGGACAAATCCCATATCTATAACTCACCCCTCAAAAGCCCCATGCGTCAAAGCCACCCAATCATCACCTTTATAACAACCCATGTTTCAGGACTGCGTGTGATGATGTTAAAGTGTACCCATTGACATGTGTTGAGTGTAGTGATTTCAGGTCAAAGAATCACATTCACCACCATCACTGTGAGAACTGACTGTGACTACCATGTCATGGTTCCATGTGTCAAACTCACAGTGGGTCTGTCCAGTACATTTGTTCTCTAACAAGTACCTATGTGTTTGGTTTGATATCTCCATATCATGACTAATGAGATTTTGTCATCAACCAACACCACAATCTAGTCTTTTGCTTCATTGATGTCTATCTACCTTCCACAATGACATCCGACTAGGGACATAATAAGAATGTGCAAACTCTTAGCATCTGTATGATTTCATCGTTCAGGTCCTCAACCTGAAGGCATACGTCATTGAGTACTGTCATTCTCTAGACATTCAATCTATTCTATCATTATCTCATATGACTGAACCAGAAAGAATTTGAAGCTTGCCTTTGATGCTTATCAAATCAATCTTAATGTATCCCACCAATCATCCCATGATTGGCTCTCAGGCATACATACCAACATACTCCCACTTGCACTGCGAGCCAATCACCCTTGAATCATATTCATAGTGATCTTCAAACATGTCCCACATGATACTATGCTCTAGTGCTAACATAGTGAGTTATGGCAACACCTTGCCAAAATCGATATTTACTGTATGTCTCTCATCTCTTCACTGTACGTCCCACGTATGAGATGGAGTTGTCGTAATATACAATCTAGTATTCCTTTGCTAACCTTTAGTCACATTGCATGACCAAGCTCTCGTAACTTGTCATTAATGACCGGAATAACTATAAGTTCATCTCTATGAATTTTTAGATCCATATAGTATCCACTACTATTCTCTAACACACGGATACTCAACATTTCCTTTTAAACGACTTTATTGGAACGTTTCCATTATTCAACAAACATTCACTTTTATATATCCTTTATATATATATTGTGATTAATTTTCTGTCCTTTTCATAAGTTCGCATCAGTGTAACTCTCCACAATGAACCCTTCCTTATTTCCATAGAACTAGTACTTCTCAAGTACTTATCAAGTTATTATGGCATTCCAGTAACCCTTACCTGGAACTAGACAGACATCCACTCGTCATGTCCCACATACGAGTTATCAGGATGAGCACATTATATTGTCATGTCCTACATACAAGATGATGAATGCATTTTATTCTTTCTATGTCCATACATGCAAGATGAAGGGATGATTACATACATGATAGATCCATATCTATTCTTAGTGTTCCATGATTCATAAGAATTAGACACTTGGCCTTGGGAAACTAACCCCATGTAATGTGGACAAGTTTTCTCCCACTGATTCTATGTATACTGAACCCTTTAGTATAGATTGCCAATGTACGCTTTCTCTTTTCAGGTCAAGAGGTTTTTTGAGAAATATCTCTATAGATCTCTATTCCTATCACATAGGAAATGTATCTATCTTCCTTAAAGATAATTTCCACTTTGGATTTCCATTCTAGAACATTTCCATTTCACATCAACATGTGGAATGTGAGTACGCTCCCACTAAATCACACATCTCTCTTTATGCTTGACATATCAGTCAAACCTTTTGACTATATTATCAAAATAAAGATCACAGTTCTGAGTTGCTTGTACTCAATCAATCACATTGATTAGTCCATTGTAACTTATAGACTTCATTTGCATTAATGGATTCATAAACCTTATAGGTTGTGCCAGTACACATCCTTGTCTTATTCCTTATAGAAATGTGGTTTTTGTATTCGTATGCCAAATATCTTAGTCATTAAGTTGCAATCAACAAGAATCATCCTTCTCAAAATGTTATCCATGTGTCTTAACGCTTAAGACTCATTCACAATTATGGATTTCATCCCAATGGGTGCTAACATCAAGGTCATACCTTATGGTTCACATGGAAGTCATTTAGGATGTAATGGTCATAAACCATAACTCAAAATACAGTTCCTCATATTCATCTAGATAGTTGACTCATCATATGACCAACTCATCATATAGATATTTTAGGTGTATCTGTCAAGGATATAAGAACTCACAACTCCTTGTGATTCTTAATGTCCTTTTTTAGTGTGGGGTATTCTTAAGAAGAATTTAGTTATTTGATAATCATCCTCTAACTCGAGTATAACTCCTTGTTGATTTGGACATCACCATGTCTTAATCATGAGCTCACTATGATACACTATCATAATCACTCACAAGGTTCTCAAACATTTGGTTCAAGCATTTTATTCATTGATCTCATCAAAAATTAACACTTTACCAAATCTATACTTCATATATGATATTCTTGCAAGCTATTCATATTGGTATTTCTCTAAACACCATTTGAAGTATTAGCATTAAATCCAATTGGTATGTAAATACATCACATGTATTATACCTAATGAGATAATCAATCTACCACTACTACTAGTGAAGATTGATTAATCATGTCTAAGAGATTCATGTCTCTTACTGGTTCTCTAACCAAAAGAGTCTAGATTTATCCATCATATGGAAACTAGAAATGAATTTCTCATGATTTATGCTAATTTGATGGTTTGAGTTATCAATAACTTTTAGGTATCATTTTATCTTATGCATACCAAGTACCACAAGATAAACAAGGAAATTCAATAAAGATCATATCTTATAAATTGAAACATCAACATTATTAATTGCTATCATTGTCATACAATATGCAAAAATAATTTGTTTCTATTCATTGGCAAATATGAAATAGCAGTTCATAACCCTATTACTTGCCTTCAAGGCTGAAAATAAACTAAAGTACTCCTATCTATTGCGACAACACTTGCCCCATTTATTGAGTGCTTTACATTTTATATCTTGGTATCATATACCTCAAAAATATTACAAGTTTATTTGATGACACCTTCAAGTGTAGACGTCTGTCGCCTCCTTCTTCTTTAGTTCTTCCAGATAGAGTGGACAATTCCTTTTCCAATGTCCTAGTTTTTACAATGGTGGCAATTGCCTCTCTTGGTCATGCCTCCCAAGGCCTTAAGAGTTGAAGACAACTTGGGCTGCTGGCTAGCATCAGAACCTTTCTTAGCCTTGCCCTTGCCCTTGCGGTTGGACTTGCCTTTCTTGCTGTTGATCATCATCACAGACTTAGGCATGTCCTTCTTCATTTGTGCCTCGACAGTCCTCAACATGCCCAACAACTCTGTCAACAGTTTGTCAAAGTTGTTCATGTTGTAGTTCATCACAAATTGACTGTGGGATTCTGGAAATGATTGTCGTATCACGTCAGTAACCAACTCTTGGCTCAGGGGAAATCCCAATCTCATCAGGTTCTCCACATACCCAATCATCTTAAGCGTGTGAGGACCAACTAGATCTCCTTCTGTCATGACACACTTAAACAATGCCCTAGAGACATCATATCTCTCTTTTCGTGCTTGATCTTCATGCATGTTCTTGAGATGTTGAATCATCTCAATGAAACCCATGTTCTAATGTTGTCTCTACAACTCTGGTTCATGGAGAACAACATCAAGCACTTTGCATCAATGGCATCATCAGAATGCTTCTTATAAGCATCCCTTTCTGCCTTTGGTGTGGTAGGAGTAGGTTCCTCTAGAATTGGAGTATCCAGGACATATAGCTTTCGCTCCTGAGTGAGAACAATTCTCAATATCCTAAACCAGTCCTGGAAGTTAGTCTCATTCAGCTTGTCCTTTTCAAGGATCGATCGCAACAAAAAGTGATTGTTGTTTGTTTTCATTTGTACTACAAAAGGAAATATATGCAATTTAGTCCAAAACACAATTTGACTTATTTGATTGATTTGAAAAATCAACGATATAATTAGGACTTTAATTAATTATCGCTCCCACTATTTTATTCAAATTGATATCCCTCACCATTAATTCGTAAGATTGCATCATACAATCTTCTAGTGGGTCAAGATCCTGAAATCCTCTGAGTCATGGACCAGCTAGGGTTGTCACCCACAACTTAGATCTTCCAGGGTGGCAACTTTTGCCAATTGCATCATATGCAACTCTTGAAAGATGTAATATGCAACTCCTTGCCATGATCATCTCCATGCCTCAAGGTGCTAGATCCTATCTAGGTCACCTTGTTAAGTCCAACCCAAAGCCAACATGATGAATATACACCCTGCTAGGATAGACCCACATATCCATCCTTCACGCTTCTATGAGATAGACGGTGCAGCACACTAGGGCGTGCCCACACTTGGCCGATCAAGCTTTTCACGTGTGTCGCATTTGGAAGGCATCTAAAACTTTAATATTTAATGAGGGATTTGGCTTTATAGGTCCATATACATATCCAATCACAACAATACATAGTATGTATCATATACATGCTATATCCCATAGAAAACATGTGAAATGATAAAAGCAATGATTATGGCCATCCTAATGTGATTCCCCGAGCCAAGAGGAATCACGGTCATCTAGGTCTACATCACATGCAAATTTTCCTTGATGAAGTGCTATAGCCGTCGGAGTTGATCAACTCACCTCATGAATGACGTGCTCACCCTGGCCGGTCGTCTGGGTGCCACCAGCTGATTGGTTGGCTCCTCCAATCGATCGGTTCACCTAGTCATCGTGCATATCTTCATTGCCGCCACTCGATTGACTCACTCCTCGAACCGGTTGTCTTGATCACCAACTGATTGGTTCACTCCTTGAACCGATCGTCTAAGTCATCGTCAGTTTGTCCGTCATTTTTTGACATAACAAGAAATAAAAGATCTATCCTATTTACTTTTAAATTAAGAAACCCCGAGTTACATTCGGGGGGAGAAAAGGTAGGAAAGAAATCTCGAGTTATCTTTAGTTACACCAGGAATAGGAGATAGGGAATCAGTGCACAGACCGAGATGCAAGCAACCACATACAACCAAGCACACATACATAGATTTTATTTTCCATAACCATGCTATAAATACACCACAAAAGTCGTTTAAGGACAACGCGTATCGAGTGCATTCCTATTACATATCATATATGTATATTGGGATTGTGGATTTAGGATTGGCAATTCATAAAGCCAATTTTATTCGCATCGTATGCAATAAATAAAGGCAACAAACCAAAATTGATCATATCGATAATCCTAAAGTATAGAGCAGTTGGCGTGGCTCTGATACCATTGTTGGGTTTTAGGGGAGACAGAGAAGGTAGTGGAAACAAAAATTTTCTCCTCCCAAACCCGGAATAAAGGAATCGTGTCAACGTCTATACAATAGGAAGGATGGTTTGTAGAGGCGTACCTTGTCCCGAGGCTTGCTCGGTGAAATTACCTCGCGGCTTGTGCGGTCTTCACCACCAGTCTTGGACGGTGTATGTGCATCTCCTGGTCTCACCGGGACTGTCGGGATTGACGGTTGTCCTCCGAGCAGCAGAATTCTCCGGCCTATGAAATAGTCCACATGGACCACCTGGAACTCTGATCTCCTTGTCCCACAAGGAATAAGAAGAAGTCGCACCCTCTTGTCAGTGCACTAGTCACCGATACACTCCCCTGCAACCAGTTGCTTTTCTGTAGTTGTCTTTCCCTTGTTGTGCCTCCCTTATCGGTTAGTACTTGCTCAGGCTCTCCTGGTTACCACAACCAGAGATAATGACAACTTTGCAGAGCAACTGGTGTTATGAGATGTAGTTGAGAAGCCCCCACTACCCCTATATATATATAGGAGGGTCATGGGACAGGGTTCTCTACCCCAGGTAATGCGGGATTAAATAGGAGTAGAAGGGTTTGAGATTTTCCACAAAACAACCAATCTGCGCCACCTCAATCAATCGTTTCACACCTTGAAATGATCATTTCAGGCCCTGAGTCGATCTTTGGGACCTGAGCCGATCATCTAGTGCTCTGAGCCGATCGGTTCATGCCTGAGTCGATCGGTTCATGCCTGAGCCAATCAGTTCGTGGTCCTGATCCAACTCAAATTGAATTTCATATTTTTTTCCTATTAATCTAATATTAATCCTTGTCCAAATCGAATTTGTACAAGTGAAACAAATTGTATTTGCAAAATAGTCTTCTGACTTTCCAAACTATCTCGGTTGGACCAGTTGAGATGATCAATTCAACCCTTGAATCGATCGGTTCAGCCTGTCATGAGCCGATCGGTTCATCACATGAGTCGGTCAGTTCATCAACCTGAGTCGATCGGTTCATCTCATGAGTTGATCGGTTGGAGCAGCAGACTGTGCAAAATCAGTCAATCACAGTTTCAATCAATCTAATACTCTAATCAATCGGTCCAACTTCTTGAACACTATGTTACTGAGCTATCAATTGATTGAGTGTTTAATTGAACTACTAAACTCCTTTAGTAATCAATCTAAATATCGTTTGTGGATAAACTCCTCTTCCAGGTTAAATCCTATGTGTGTGACCCTGCAAGTCCATTTCACATTGGCAGTGAAAGTCATTAACACTTATGACTTCACAAGCAAAGTGTGGTGCCTGGTCACACATTAGTGCTACCCAAGTGAAAAGGAAAGTTGGAGAACAACTTTCAATCCTACAACCTGTGAATGGTGTTATAGTGAATGTATAATTCCTTTGTCAATGATATCTCGAATGAACCCAAGGCATGGAACAGTCATCCTTTCAATGTTCATTCACTTTCTTGATCTCAGAGTAGATCGGAGGCGATATGTGTGACATCAATATCATATACTGATTCACACATGCATGCACGCTTATCTCAATCCTACTCATCAAGTGGCCGTGGATATCAAACTCCCTCATGAGAAACAAATCCCATATCTATCACTCATCCCTCAAAAGCCCCATGCGTCAAAGCCACCCAATCATCACCTTTATAACAACCCATGTTTCAGGACTGCGTTTGATGATGTCAAAGTGTACCCAACGACATGTGTTGAGTGTAGTGATTTCAGGTCAAAGAATCACATTCACCACCATCACTGTGAAAATTGACTGTGACTACCATGTCATGGTTCCATGTGTCAAACTCATGGTGGGTCTGTCTGGTACACTTGTTCTCTAACAAGTACCTATGTGCTTGGTTTGATATCTCCATATCATGACTAACGAGATTCTATCATAACCAACACCACAATCTAGTCTTGTGTGGCATTGTTGTCTATCTACCTTCCACACTGACATCCGAATAGGGACATAATAAGAATGTACAAACTCTTATCATCCATATGACATCATCGTTCAGGTCCTGAACCTAAAGGCAAACATCATTCAGTACTGTCATTCTCTAGACATTCAATCTGTTCTATCATTATCCCATATGACTAAACCAGAAAGAATTGGAAGCTTGCCTTTGATGCTTATCAAATCAATCTTAATGTATCCCACCAATCATCCCATGATTGGCTCTCATGACATACATACCAACAATATTAACATTAAGAACATTCCTTTATTACATCAACATGCAAGGAGTCATGATATGATTAACACTCATCATATTTACAATGCACATGTTCAACATAAGAAAGTATCAACCATGTGGCTATGATAACCACCAATTAACACATTAAGGTTATGTTCATGTTAAGGTGGTTATTCCACCATCATTACATCATATAAGAATGTTAAACATGAATACTCATCATTATCCAATTGCATTAGAGTTAGGTTCAACTTGACAAATTATATCAATGTTACTAATCAACACTCATACCCAAACCCTAACTCACGGCATCCCCATTGGATCATGGATGCATAAGGTGAAGCATCCCCATCACATTCCATACTATTCTCAAGTATGAACCCACACATAAATCAAGGTGTAACCATCAGGTTATAGCATACTAGGTTTTCAACAATAATAGAGTACTCCAGGATTGTATAAGTCATTCAAGGACTATCCATACCCAATTACCATCATTTCGTTACATTAAAGCTAGGTATAATAAGCTACACCTCATTAGGGTTACATATCAAAACAATATGGTTATCATCCCTTCTATTCATATGAGTGAATAGGTAAGACTAAATTATTAAGGGTAACCCTCCATTTGTTCCATCATCATTCAACCTGTATCACCATACCACAATGTCACCCAGAACCATTGGATATTTAAAAGGTAAGAACTTTGGTTGTTTACATAAGTAAACACCTTAGATAAACCACCTATGAAGTCGTTTATTTGTGCTCTATAAAGAGTCACCATCTAACCCTAAACATCCCTTGATTAACAACACAAAAAGTTCCATTGAGAGTAGGGTAAAACCCACAATCGACAGTTCATTTAAAACAAGCCATCCATTGTCAACAAATAAGCTCCTTAAGTTGATCATATAAAGGAAATCATATAAATCCCATTATTAGGACCAACATATTACATTATCCATCATTCCACTTTATTGGAGTGATACACATTAGATCTTGACCATTGGGTCAAGTTCATATATTAAAACCATCAATTATAGTATAGGTTCGACCATTCCATCAAGTGACCCAAGAAACCCTTGGTATAAGGCTTAATTGATGATACAACTACAATGATTGACTCACCATAGGTTTTAGAGACCTGTTCCACCATCATTAGTGACCATTAAGTCACCATAGGTTGTTAGATCAACACTAATTTATTAATCAACATCAAATATTAAGCTAATGTCAACATTGATTGATAACATCAGTAGGGTACTTAATGGTTGATCATTAAACTTCTAATTGATCCAAAACCTGACCTAAGGAGGTGAACATTGGTTGTCACCATCATTTGACATACTTGATCATGACCATCAGTTGTTATGAATACAACACCATACGGTTGTTGCAATGGTATCATCATCGGGTCATGGTTTATAGTAGAAATCAACTTAAAACCCTAAAATTGACCATTGGTTGATAGGTTCTTAGCACCATAGGTTGTCCACCAAACCTGATCTAAGTCATATTGTACCTTAGAAATAACATACACATTATCACAGGTTAATATATAACTGAAATCAGAATAGGGAACATTATAAAAATAGAAATCCAAGTCAAGCATAGGTTTTTAGTGCATGGATCATCATTTTCAAGCAAGAACATGATCTAGAATGCTTATGGTAAGCAATAAACGTGGACAAAGTTATAAAACTTGCCTCTAATGATAATATGAAACCCCACACAAAAGAAATCTCGAGCATGTAGGGTAGAAAATTCAAGAATAAGCTATGAATTCGTCCATCTAGCACATTTCTTCATCAAATGAGCAAACCCTAAGCATAAGGAGCAAGAAAGGTAGGGTTTTAGGGCTTTAGAGAAATTTCTACCATGGAACAGAAAGGTTCCGACCTGGACAAATCTAGGAGGAATGATAAAAAAGAAAAACACGGAGGAAAGAAGGTAAAACTTACACTTTTAGGTCAAGATCACTAGGAAGAAGCTTTATAAACCCAAAAAGGGAATCAATTGCAACCCTAGAATTGTTTTCCAAGAAGATCCCCACTTTCTTCTTCCTTGGGCAGAAAAATTCGCAGCTTAACAGAGGGAGAACGAATCTGGGAGAAGGAGAGAGGTTGTGGAGAGAAAGTGGCTCGTTTTGGTGCTTGGGGATAAGTATATGACACTTTAATATTAAGAAAAAGAAAAAGTTGAAATTCTAGTATATATCCAAGTGCCCATGGGTTTCAATTATTAAGATTATATAAGCACACACACAAGAAGCTATCCCACCGTCCCACTAGACCTTCTTAGCTTTCCTTTGTCGAAATTCTAAGCCAATCACATAATTCCTTAGTTAATAGCTACTAAAGGTAGCTCATCCATGAAGGGGAAAACCATAAAATACCCTTGATGAAAATACCTTCAAACCATGGCTCAACTAGGACCCCATGGCTCAAAATCTCAATAATGATAATATAAAATCTAAGGAACATAATGTATGTGACAAATTGCAAAGAAAATCCCGCAATTGGGTAAATTGTAGAAAAGTCCAAAATGTACAGAAAATTGCATAACTTGCTCAAACAGTGTTCAAATTGGACAAAATTTGAAACTTAAGCTTGTATTATGATTTCAAAACATATAAAAAGGTTATATTAGGGTTCTAAGGATTCAAGTATGGTAATTAAGCTCATTCAACTCATTAACCAAGTTTAAGGGCCTTACAGTTATGTTATAAACACCTAGATCTAGATCATTCATAAACATAAATGTCATGATAATGAATTCAATATCAATATTTCAAAATGTTTTGTGATTGTTTATTATGAATGAGTGATCACACATATGTTTTAGGTAAGATAAAATAGCCCTTGACTTGAAATTTTGGACTACGTCTTTTTATATCCCAATCATGACTATCGATATTTATTTGCAGATCTGGACTCGTGATTATTGATCTTGGTTTGATCCCAAGGATCACCCTCGATATATGATTTTGATGACTTCCACGTTCTCAAATATTTAAAACTAGAAATGATGATTATTTTTATCTCAATTAATAAATTAGGGATTTTTCTCTCATGTGGATTAGGATGTGATCTTTCATTGATTTTGGTATGAAACCATGATGTTAAAGTATGACGCTTATCTCAAAATGAAAAATGAAAAATATTAGCCATGGATGTGTAACCCCTTCTAGGACAAATGTAGAATCTAAACCCCAAAGTTTGGTATTAAAAGTCATGACCTTGTTCTTGAATCAAAGAGTTCCAGTCATTTGACAGTGCCTCAACTTGATGTTTACTTTCTTGATATTGGAATAATGTCGATGAGTGAAGTAATAATTATAATATATGTGGAGTACTATTATAATTAATATGTAATATAAATCCCAATTCCTTTTGAGGAATTACTTTAATTTTTGGGAATTATATTCCATGTAATGTGGCAAGGATGTGACAAAGTAATTTTTCCCTCTCTTATTATTATAAAAAATTCAAATCACATATACTCATTTGCACCTAATATTTTCCTTGTAGATCAATTGGATGGTTTTGAATCAGTTTTTGATCATTTGATGAGTTGCAATAAAAAAATATACGTTTCTGATACTTAGTTTTACTAAGTTGAGGACTTTAATGAACTTTTGAAATGTAATATAATTATTGAGACCCCTTGACATAATAATCTCTACCTTAATATTTTTCCTTAAGAAGAGAATATTTTTTTGAAGAAAAGGTGAAATTTTCACCTCCATCACAGATAGTTTTTGAAAGTTATAAAATTTGTAATATTACTTAAGAAATGAAAATTTGAAATCCTTTAAAAAAACCCTTTCCTTGTCAGCTATTTGGATTGGGGTCATTCAGCTAATCACATGTCATGGGTTGAAATGTCATGGATCTGGTGCAGATTCAATGTCCATCACTTCATCTCCCCCACTAGCTTGCAAGGACAACAAGTGGCCTGAGGTACACCAAGACATACCCATATTCTATCTTAGTCAAAATTGAGTCTTCCTTTGTCTTCCTTTCTTCTTCCTCTTTGCCCTCTTCTTCACTTTTGTGAAATACAACATATCCTATCTTCCCCTTCTTCTTCCCTCGAGCTTTGAGGCACTATTGCGACACACAAATTAGGAGTTCTCTTCTCCCTTTTTGAACCAAATAAATCTCATGACCTTTAACCTCACCTAACTATAACAAACTCAAACAACATGTCACAAGGACACGAGATGCTATCATTCGCCTACTCCTCTTCCTCTTCACTGATGTTATCCATGGTGGTCGACTCCTTGCTACACTTAGTCTTGTGGGGGTGACAAACTAGGGCCGATTGGAACTAGAGCATGTAATGATCAGTGATGCAAATTTTGCATTTGACTCACATGTCTCTCTCTCTCACCCAAATGATCATGGGATGACATATAGATGTCCATAGCATCCAGATCAGTCCCTACTCCCACTAGTAGAGAAGGCAAGCACTAGACACTATATCAGTGTTGATCCTTGGTGGTACAACCATCAATGACCATGTTTTTTCAAAATAATGTAAAAATTCTATCACCTTTTTCTATGAACATGTCATTTTATTAATAAAATCATAGAAAATGACCCATTTTCCAAATCAATCATGTAATACACAGATTTTTATTAAAAAATATATATATTCATTAAAAATGTTAGCAAACCATGTTTTCTCAAAATAATCTAAATACTCTCTCACCTTTTTCTATGAAAATGTCATTTTCTTACAAAAACAATAAGAAATGACCCCTTTTTCCAAATCTATCATGTAATATATGGATTTTGGTAAAGAAAGATATCCATTCATTAAAGTTTTAGTAAACCCTAAATTTTCTCATGTTTTCTACTTTTATCCTAAATAAGACATTTTATAATACCTTTTACATGTTTAATGATATTAAATGCTTAAATATTCTTCAATATGCCTTAAATCATTATGTTTGCCTAAGATCAATATTTTTTGACATACAATGACCTAACATACAAACTTTTTTTCTCATGCACTCCTAATGATGATTATTTATCTTAAAAATGTGACATTTATGGACATTTAGTGGTGGATTTTGAAATTTGTGCAAAATGTGATCTATGATAATTCTAATCATAATTGGAACCCTTGGTTAGCAAACTTTGATGCATGTTACACCAGGAATCAAAGTTGTCCATACTATTTGCACCCTATTAATGACTACCTTTTATGAAAACAACTCAAATATAACTTAATTGGATGTTTCTACGATTAAGTCACTATATGTTACTCAAATCTTATGATTTTCCCATTAAGATGCATGAAACCTAATCTTAGATCCATGATATTTTTGATATGTTTCACTCTAAGTTATGAATGGATCATGTTGTAACAATTATCTTGAACATAAACTTGCATGTAAATTGAGGTGTTGAAATAAATATTGTAGGATATGACATAAACTTAGTTGAAACATCCAACTTTAATGCAAATTGCTTAGATGAATAGATCTTGTTGATTTAACAAAATAATGCTTGTTTATCGTGTTAGGTACTTTTTGTATGACTCTTGTTTAAGATTTAGTCAAGAATCTCTAGTCAAGTTATCTATGCTAAAGGTCTTACATCTAGGTTTTCTTTATCCTCCTAATTGCTAAAACAATAGTACTGAATTTATTGTATTAATACATCTAACACTGCTTGAATATATGTATATGTTTGGGATACATGTTTGTTGTGGATACTATGTTTTGTATTGATTATACTATGTTAATAAACATGAAAACATTCCATCATACAACCTTGTGAACCTACATGTATTCCCGGGGTAGGGATACAAGGTTGCATGCAACTATCTACATTCTCGAGGCGGGGGCACAAGGTTGGGTTTACCTACTTCATTTATAAAGAAATGGCCAATCATGTTAATAAAAATGGTTACCTCTCGACATTTGCTTTGAGGGCCCTCAAGATTAAAAAAGATTTACTCTTCACTTTTAATCATGTAGTCCATTAGATTTTAATATGGTACATACTTACTGTAGGCTTACATGTTCCTCACAATTTACTTCCTTCAGGAATCTAATCAAACGCCTTATGATGTTGTTGGTATATTGGAAATGTACATAAAAACTTCTTATAAGTTAAAAGTAAAGTCTTCAATGTTTCCTTTTTTTATACTTGTATCATGTTTTATCCAAGCAAGTATGTTACTTCACCTATTAATTTATATGTTTGCATAGCTTACTCAGTGCAGTTTTGCATATGTGTACCCATTTTATGATTATTTGTATCAAATATTCAATGATCATTGCTGCCACTATTATGTGATAATATGATGCTCTTATCTCTATAAGGATATTTTAATGACGTGGAACACATATCCATATTTTTTGATAATCAATCAGGGACTATGGCCTTGATGTCAAGTACTAGTTAGTTTATTTTATACATTTACCCTTCTAGTTATAATTAAATGGTTTCTAAGGGTTTTCTTGTTGTTTTGTTCATGCATATGTTATATGCATGTGCAGTATTCTAGGGACAGATGCTCAGATCATTTTTGCATTGAATTTCTTATCATTTGGAGTTTGAATTTAGGTGATAAATGGTCTTGTGACAAGTGCCTCTTTGTCATGGCCCTTGTACATAGGTATCCAACTATGCTAATGATTTATAGGGTTGTGAACCCTTTCCCTGGACGTGGATGTGTATTTTTTAAAACATTCCCCAAAATATCAACTCATTTGACGTCATTGATATCTAAGGGCCATTTTATATATATATTTTTTATTCTTCTAGCTAGTTTCCCTCATCTAGAACACATTATCAGTGTCACATTTTCTCTATTTGATCATCTAGAGAGCCTAATGGATCAACTAGATTCACCTCAAAAGAGACTACTTCCTATGAGTTTCTAGACATTGGTTTAGTTATCTAACTAATAATCTAGAGAATTCTAACTTCTACTATTGAATATGAATTATATCTTATTAGTCGCCTTAGGAAGCTAGCCACCCCGCTAGACTTTTTAAGAGATGAACATCATTTTCCCAAATTTTATCAGTTCAATTTAGAGTATAGACATTTAATTATATTATTTTTTATTTCAATAATATCTCTGGTTAATTCTAGTAAATCATCTAAAGTATCTTAACCGTTTGGCTAGAAACTGTGGGAATTCTTGCTTGGGTGATGAATAGGGAAATTGTCTACCAAGGACATCTATATGGTTGTCCAGAACTTCTAACTCAATAAAGATGATGACTTGAGCCTTGTAGATTCTCGCAACTCCCACTAGCAACATTGATGAAGTGTGGTATTGTATTAGAAGCATCAAGTAGGTGATTTCTATTCAATGTTGATCTAGATTGTAATGACCACATTTGTGCTTAATTGGTAAACTAGGGTTTACCTGAATGATTACATGCTTGATTAGGTTGAACATCGTTTAGATAGGAGTTAATTATAGTAGCTCAATTGTGATGTTTTAAACATAAGAAGAAACTCTAATTATGATTTTAGTTTGAAGAATTAGAATTTGAGAAATGTAAACCCTAATCGGCAAAAATTAGGGTTTTGATAGTACATGAATATTGAATTTGATCAGGATAGCAGTGTGGTAAATGATTTTTCATATTTTCTACGAATTTTTATTTAAGTGAGTTTTGGATATAATATGGATAACCCAATCATGCATATTGAAGAAAAATTTCAGAATTTTTGGGTGTTCTTTGAATGTGGTTCTCGGTCGAACTATACTTCAACCGAAATGCTGACAGAGTGTTGTTCAATAGTGTAGTGTTTGATTTTTAATTATTTATTGGTAACTCCGAATGATCTGAAACTTATATTGAGCTATGAAACTACATTTTATACATCATGGTAAATTTTCATAATTTTTGGAGGATGTTTTACCTATGAAATAAACAAATTATAGTAACTTTTTTACAATAGAAAATTTGTTGAAATAAGAAAAAGTATAGTGAGGGGTTAATGTGTAAATTACCCAAGCACCTAAATTTCTCTGTATGAGAAATATATCACCAAAGTATCTCTCATATTTCGTGATCTATTCTAGAGAAATGAAATCCTAGAGAGAGGGGGAGTTAGGGTTTGAGAGAAGAAATTGGTGGAATTGCTGATATAGGGTTTCTCTATCTGAGATATGATGAAATCAAGTAAGTTTAGCTTCTTTGCATATCCTTCTATGGTGAATCTTATATCACATGTCAATATTCCATCCCTCCTATGATTTAATTCGAAATGGTATCAAATATTCCCCTTTTCTCACTCTTTCTTCATAATCCCCCATTTCTAGGGTGTCTGAGTTGAAAGGAAGAAGAATCTAGTGATTTTCTAGAGTTTTGATATGAAGTTGAGATTTTCAGAGATGAGCTACATTTTTAAGGTGTTTTCACACCTTAGGGTGAGTGGATACTTCCTTTAAATAGTATATTGCATGAAAATGAGTTAAATGATCAATAATTTTTACTTGTTTTGTATGCGACTACAAACCCTAAACTGCCCTTTGACCTAGCTTTTGGAAGATGATATGAAATAGATTATTTCTCTATTGTGGTGGATTCCAGTTGATAAATCATACTATAAATGCATACAAATTATCTAACTGAGAATCCAAAAGTAATTGCAGAGTTTATATGAAAATAGTGAAATCTAGGGTTTTCGACTATGACTTAATTTGTTGTATAATTGAATAAAGAAGTTTGTCTAGTTGAATCTCCTTAGTTACAAAAGATTGTTTTATCTGAATGCATAGTACATATATGTCATATAAGATCTTGTATTTCATTTGATGATATCAATGTTTTCTTGATATATTAGTAAAGAGGGTGAAACCCTAAATTAATGGGAAGTTGGAAGTTTGTAAATAGATTCATGAATTCAACTGATGTGATTCTTTATTGTTATAAATTCATTTATTTAAGCTTATTCTTGATGCATGATATTTTAATGAATAGCTTGGAAACCCTAGTTAAATTCATACTAGGGTTTCATATGCATGATTGATTGAAATGAGTTATGTCATAATTCTAGTTTCTAGATGAATATCATTTTATATGCATACACATTTTGATTTGTGATGCAAAAATCTCTAGTTGAGTTAATTGACATGAAATGAATAAGCTTTATGGTAATTTTTGGAAATAGAAAATACATTTCCCTATATAGGGATGTCGTTGATGCCATGCATGAATTTGATAAATGTTGAATGTAAATGTTTATATCATTAGACATGATATCTGTTTGAACATATGAGATTCCTATATGTGCATGAGAAATGAGAAACCCTGAGAGAAGGGTAATCAGTTTGTTAAGAATCTAAGAAATGAGAAACCCTAAGATCAGGGTAACCAATATGTTATGCATTCAACTAAGTATTATCAGTGATTCAGTCCAATAGCTCAAGCAGTCAGTAAAACTACAATAGTAATAGTAGATGCCCGGAAAACCATAAAACCCTCCCTAGAGGTTTGTACCGGGATGGGTGAAATAGGCTATGGGCTATCAGATATAGGATGAAGTAGCCCGAAAGTGAGTATCTAACATCAACTGATTGGACATCGGTGGTACTTCAGTTGAGTATCATAATACCCAACAATAACCAGAGATCTTGGTGGTACTATTTAAGTAGTATGGGTATCCAATAATAACTGAGATCCAGTGGTACACACCTGTTGAAGTATAAAGCCCGTGTGGACCTACTTCTTCTGGCAGTTACTCCATTTTGTGTGTCAACCCTAGTGGAACCGCATTACATAGAGATTAGGCTTTTTAGCCAAGAGGCACCTCTCCTGAGTACTCAGGATAAGGAGACACAATTTACAGATGTTGTTTAATCACCGTTAGCCCAAACGTGGCAACCTCGCTGCAGACCGAGGTAGTTAGTAGTAGTGTTAAGGTCCCAGGTTTACCTTAAGACTTGTACGGTAAGTCACATTGTAGTGCCTTTTGCTTGAATGGTACAATCCAAGTGAGTTCAGGGGCAAAGTAAAAAGAAAAGTTAGTTGAGTTCAATTGAGTTCAGATAAAGAGTATTGTAGTTAGTTCAATCGGTTATTTTTAGTTGGCTAACATAGCAGTAGTCAATTCAGTAGTCAGGTCAAGTCAATGTTAATGAAAGATTACAAAGAGAATAATGAGAAAAATGTTTAGATATTTGTATATTACTACTGATGCATAATAAGATGAATGAGAGGTTAACCAAGTGTGTGAAGTTATTCAACTATTCTTTGTATGTTTTTGGATTATTAGTTTTCTTTGTGGTTAATCAAGCTTGTTCATATATTGATTCACTTTTGTAGATGTCTAGAGTATTCTGCCATATTTACATTGGTGAATGATTAGTCTCTTTAAAGCTTACTGTTGTTATAATTGATATCAGTTGCAAAATAGTATATATGTAATTATTTCAGTTCTTTATATTGTTTCTTTGAAGTACTCATTCACTGAGCGAGTAGGCTCACCCCTCCACTCAAAATTTTTAGGGATAACTCATAGACTGAAGATGTCATTGCATTAGCATAGATCTTCCATAGGAGTTAAGTATGAAATTAACTAAGTTTAGTCGGTCCCTGTCACTCTAGGTCCTTGTATAGAGTTGAGAGAGAATTTGAAATGATGATTTGTATCTTTGTTTACTTAATGATAGAATATATATCTGGTTATCATGTTGTATGTACATGGAAGTGTGAGGAATAAAATACATGTCTGGATGTGTATCTTTAATGTTGATATCATATTACAGTAATCATGGTTTAGTTCCCTTGTAAAGTTATTTTATATGATTGAATGCAAAAAGAAAAAAAGAGAGTTTGAGATAAATGAAAAAGAAAAGGTTGGGAGTGAATGTTGTATTAGGTATATTCCTCAAACTTATGCCCTAATATGATGATTAGTGGTAATCATGAGATGTGGGTGTAACATAGATTAACTCTCTTAGATAACGAATTTATGCACAAAATGTATTAAAATGTATAAAAACATAAAAACTGAATGAAAACATAATTAAGTGAAAACTATACTAGAATGTGATGAAATGATCAAAATATAAGTTGCAGGTGCAAGAAAATGAATGGGATGATTCAAAATGCCCCATGCTTGAACAGTTTTCATCCTAGAATGAAACAAAAGACAAGAACGAGAACTATACCTTAATTTCATTTGTTGCATTTCCCCATAATGTACACCACCCTTGATCCCCTAGTATCAGTATGACCAAGGGACCCAACCTCTTATGACCATTCAACACATATAGACATGTCCTCATTCCTAACATTGGTTCACAAAACATGTTCTTGAACATCCAATATTTGGTATGTCTAAAACTTATCTAAATCTTTGACGTATTGCTAAAGAAAATTATCATGAAAATAGTACAACACTAGTGTAGCAGAAAATAAGTGTCAAATGGAGAATTAACGTGCCACTAGGTGTAACAGATAAAAAATGGAGGTATGCAAGGGGAGGTTCATATATCATCTCTTTTTACTTGAGATTATTTTTTTTATATATTTTTCATGCTTATTTGGATAAGCTTTTCTTTTTTATACATAAGGGCATCTTTTTCATGTAGTTTTGATGATAAACCCATATTATATAGAGTGGTGTGGAAGAAACATATTGAGATCAATTGGAGGGGTGCCACCTTGATCTTAGGGTTTTAACTTTTTCATTATTTTTTGCAAATGAAGTAGAAGATAAAATATAGAAAAAGGGTTGCATCAAGTGCATAATCAAATGAATCCAATTTGATCCATTAAGTTAATCCCCATCTTTTGTAGCAACCAGCTACATAAGTCCTTAGATTAGATTTACTAACCATTATGATTAATATTGCACTTGATACTATTTAGTTCCTTTAAAACAATCCACCCATTGTGGGGAAGGTGTCTCTAGATAATATAATGATTTCAATAATAGAAGATTCAACCTAAATTCTCAACTCAAAATTCATGCATTACAATCATTGTAAACACCATAACTATAAATTAAGCAACACAAAACTAAAACCCTGTCTATATAGATATTGGATAGGGCATTTTATAGACAAAAAAATGAAATTTAAAATGTACTAATTATTCTATAAATATAACAACTGATATGTAATGATGACAATATGATTTCAATATTTAATTGCAAATTGTGGAATCCATGAGACATCATAAAAAAGATACATTAAATTATTGTATGTGTGAGAGATAAGGAACAAAATTGTACCACCCATCATCCACCATTAGCTTGGAATTTTTATGAATCTTCAAAAAATCGTAAAATCAAAATGAAGGTGGAGAATGTTTCTCAATAGGATGCCCTAGTTGGGCCAATATATACAATATGAATATGGATCTTGCAATGATTGGTGCATTTTGAATGGTCCATCTTGTTTTTGTGGTGGTAGAGAAGGGAAAGGAGGTGGTGTCATGTACAATGGATCTTGAGAATACCACTTTACTCGGGCATCTATCTCTGAGGTAGGGTATTGATCTGAGACATGTTGGTACAACGATTGTGGCATATGGTATTATCCTTATGGTTGTGTCACTAGTAAGATTTATACTTCATATCATACTCAAGGTTGATATGGTGGCCTTGTTTTTTTTCCTTTCAATACTTGTCTAATAATCTTGGATGCCTACTAGGTGGGCGTTCATTGTACTCAAGTGAAAAAGTAGATGTATAATGGTGCAAAAGGAAAATTGAGTACCCCTCTAAACTTGGCTTGAGATGAAATGTCCTCTTCATGTTTTAGGATGATAGATGAACTATGGAGAAAGGGAGTGAATATACATATTGTGATTTAGTTAATGTGCCATATGTGATTAGATTGAATTATGTGGTAAAAGTTGCACCCTACTAATATGTATGACTCTCCTTATGACCCATGTCATCACTCAAATAAAAAAATAAATTTATGGAAGCAATGTGTGCATGCGTAGGATTGTTGAATGTATCCTAATGATCCATTCAAATAAGGAGGAAAAGGAGGAACATTTTATCATGGTTGTTCTTCTTAATGAAGGTCAATTTCATCATGTAGGTACTTGATGTCAATGCACGGGTGGCCCTCCATTTCCTTGAGATCAATATGTGTGTAGCTGAAATAAATTATTATACTCGTGGTGATGTTTTCATACATGAATGTTGAGCTTGAAGTCATTATAATGGTATGGTCATTGTACTAGATCTGGTGCTTTCCCCAATTTAATGCCTTGCCATTACTAATGCACTAGTGGCTACATATATTAGTGGCAATAAAATGTATGAATTTATTTTATTTTAATATTATTAAGGTTGATTCATGTTTAAATACCTCACAACAAAGATTTTCAAATACTTAGAATCATCCACATCTACCACTACATCCACCACCATCTCATTTAGAACTTTTAAGAAAGATTTTGGAACCTACTTCAATGGTTGAAATACCTTGGATCTAGGTTCTACAAGAACCTAATGCCCCCTACCCTCCTCATCAAATGCTTCCTCTAACAACTTGGGGGACACAACTAGTACATGTTTTCTCATTTTCTCTATTAGCCATATTCTACAATAATAGATAAATGTATCATTTACAAATATACTCAAGAATGCATATTGACAACCCAAATCATAAGTACATATATACATGAGAAAATTCAAGATCTTGATGCAAACTACTAAAAGAGCTCGATCCCATATTATCATTAAGAATAATCATAGTATGAGTCCCATAGGTTAAAACAACTCATTTCATCATTAATCATTGTCAATCAACAAAAGTGGATTAAATACAATGAAAAATACAACTAAATTATTTGAACTAAGACATGAAACATAAATACAAGAACTACTACAGAAAATGCTTTTTACAATAGTTCCTTTTCTCAATTTACAACAGGTGTTAATTGTTGTATTAGATCGCGTGGTCTTATGGGGGGGTGCTTTACACAACATGTGATCGCATGTTGTAATAGTTGTATTTTATACAACAGTTGAAACATGTTGTCTTTTAAGGAATGGCATGTTGTAATATGGATATTATACACAACATGTGGTGCACCTGTTGTAATATATATTATACAATAGTTGAACGACGTTGTCTTTCGTGAAACACACCCGTTGTAATAGGGGTATTTTTTACAACATGTGTTTCACCCGTTGTAATATATTATACAACAGTCGAAGCATGTTGTCTTTCACTAAACACACCCGTTGTAATAGGTAGGTCTATTACAACATGCAGTGCACCTGTTGTAATATACATGTTTATACAACAGTTGGAGTATGTTGTCTTTCCATACATTTAACCGTTGTAGTAAGATTGTTTAGACAACATGGTGTGTGTCTGTTGTAATATACACAATTTATACAATAGGTTATGCATGTTGTAGTTCACTAGAAACACCTGTTGTAATAAGTGTATTTTTTCCTGACAAACCTGTTGTAATAGGTGTGGATAACACAACATGTGTTGTTTGTTGTAGAATCATACATTTTACAACATATTATTAACTGTTGTCTTTGATTAGTGTTTGAAAGGTCATATATCACACCAATTGTATTGATCAAACTAACCATATTATTAATAAATTATAATAAATATGCCATTATACTATTTCATTTCACAACCAAACACATAGTTGAACAAAATTTCCATCAAACCTTGAAAGAAACTCGTACTAAATTTAATTAATATTAAATCATCCATACAATGATTCAATAATACAAAGTATTGAGTATCCACTCTAGAATCGAACTGAAAACTAACTTAATAAGTTTCACACATTGATCTATGGTAAAGAACAAATGTCTCCCCCACATGTCACATAATCTTATGTGTGCTCAAGAACACATGTCGCCCACTCGTTTCGGACCTCATCGATTTCCTCTTGGTTGAAGCAACGACCAATATACTTCGAACAATACTGCAATCATATGACAAATATATCAACATCTTGTGATTTTTTCAATTTATTTAGAAATTTGAACAAACTAAAAGAATATAATGTTAAGTATCTTACACATTCAGGAATATTTCTATTTCTCGCATCAAAGATGTCTTTCATATACTTCAGCACATAATACCCGCAATCTGTATTGTTCGACTGCTTTGGACACTATGCAAAATAAATATTAATTTGTTATCCAAATAATTGTGAGAACTTGTTAGGTAAACAGAATCAAAAATATTCAAATCTTTGTGCAAAAAGAATAAAAAATGCTATTCCTGGAACATTTGCAAAGATTCAAACCCATGAAGAAGTCAAGCTTACAGAAATTCCAACAGCGACTGAAACATGGCAGGTACCGATTTGCCAATATTTTCGATACAAGATTTATCATACAGAAAATATTCAAATATGAAGTCAATTATCAGTTTACCAACAAAAAACATTGTTTTTATCTCCACAATCTAGATAAGTTGTTAATATCATAGTTTTCATAACCGGACCAGTGAGCAAACCGGTGAGGCCTCCAGTTCTCAATTCGCTGGTTGAACCGGTGGTCGGACCGGTTCAACCAGTGACATCAGCATGACATCACATTTAAATTACACACTCTAAAGATATATTGAGATCATGGGATATTTAATAATGAAACATGAAGTGATGTATGGATATGCACATACTAGCATTACGACATTATATTGTATTCAAATGAATTAACTTATTTATTAAGAATACAACTCAGTACTCCTAAATTTACCACAATCAGCTTAATTTAGTAAGAAATCTCTAATGCCATAATATATAACCACAAAATTGGGGACACTAACATGCTAAATTATACAATGAAATCGACCACAGCAGACGGAGGTCTTGTCTGTCTTCTTGGAACAAACTCAAAGTCAAAAATTTCTTTGAATCAGCTATATCCCTTGAAAAGCTTGTTATTGAAGCTCAATGTAGATTGGATGGTGATCCTCACAATACTGCTTTGTAGGAGGATGTTATTAGATGAAGAAATGAGGTTATAAATTCCATGAATGTTGAGGAATTATTTCTTAGATAGAAATCTAGGAGCACTTGGCTCAAGGAGGGAGACTGTAACTCAAAATATTTTTATCCATCTATCAAGGTTTGAAGAAGCATCAATCATATCAAGGCTTTGAATGTTAATGAGTAGTTATGTTCGAACATTGCAACTATCAAAAATTATATCATATCTTATTTCTCTAGTATTTTCAACAATGGGCACCATGCTATGCTGGAGGTCATGGACACTCTCAATTTCCCAAAGTTGAATGATGTGGACAAGCTTTTTCTGGATAGATGTTTTGCACTCAGTGAAATTCTTGATGTGATTAAGAACTTCGATTCTAATAAATGCCCAAGACTCGATGTTCTAAGTGGAAAATTCTACAAGAGTTGTTGGGGAATCATTAATGTGGATATTATGAAGGTTGTTTTTAGCTTTTTCAGGACTAGAAGGCTTCTCAAGGAGGCTAATTGAACCTTCATCACTCTTATTCCTAAATCCAATGAGTCATATGATCTATAGAACTGGTGACTCATAGATTTATGTAATGTCTTTCTCAAAATTATCACTAAAGCTATATCCAATAGGTTGCAAAGACTTCTTCCCTCTCTTATTAATTCTAATCAATTTGTGTTTATCAAAGGAAGGATTGTCCAGGATGCTATTTTACTTTCAACTGTGATTATTCACAATTTAACAATACAAGCACTAAACCTATAATGTGTCTTAAAATTGATCTCTCCAAAGCTTATGACTCTATTTCTTGGGATGCTTTGATTCATATTTGTTCTCATATGAACTTTCCTATGTGTTGGTTGATTTGGATTAAGGAGATTCTTTATACTTCTTCTTATGAGATTTTAAGTAATAAAGAACCTTATAAGGCTTTCAAGCCTAGTAATGGGGTGTGTTAGGGTGATTCTCTTGCTCCTTATTTGTTTGTTATCATCATGTAAATGATTACTAAGTTACTAGATAAAGCTATTCCAGAAGGGAAACTGAAGCCTCTCTGAGTGTCTTTGAGTTTTGTTGTGTCTCACTTGATCTTCGCATACGACTTGATGATCTTCTTGAAGCATATTAGGAGAGTGCATACACCAAGACAAATATCCTCACATGGTACTTGCTCAGCCCAATACTTATCAATTCTATTTTCAATATAAGATGTTTAAAATAATCCACCTCAGCGGTTAGAGAAAGTGATACATGTTAAGGTGTAACTCATTTTTGGATTATTCATACCTAGTATAAGAATCTGGTCCTTGTTTGCTGCTTACATGTGAGAGATGTAGGGTTCCCAGAGAGAAATATACATCGTTTTCACCAATTGAAGGAACGATTTTACATTATAAATCACAATGACACCAGCATTCAAATCCCCAATACCTCCTTTGCACCATGACATTAGATCTTCACCTCTCAGCCCAATAGGAGTAGGGGGCATTTCAAATGCTTCCTAAAACCAACAACCAAGACTGAGAGCAGTGTATGGCAGCAGAGATAAACCAAGCTGTGAATTTTCATAGGCTGGCAACGTTAGTTCAGTTGCAAATAAATGGTATGAACATTCACATGAAAGATCTCTCGTTCCCTATGTCCAGCACGAATCTAAAAAACAGGCACCAGACTTGGGCTGAATACAATTGATACATTATTATGCCATGAACTGAGCTTGTAGTCACAAGTTGGTCAACGAAATACATCTGCAGTCTGTTTCTTAGTTAATGAAGAAAGAGGCTTACTTCACAATAAAGTAGACTGGATTCACCAGAATAAATTATTGGTAGATTTAGGAAGTGAAGAAAGTACTAAGTAGTAGTGAGACTAGTATGTGCACCGTTGATTACCTAATATGGACAGAAATACGGCTGAACACCCCCCACCCAAACAACACCAAAACAAACACACACACACACAGAAAAAAAAGAAAAAAGAAAAAGAGAAAGAATGTACTGTACTTTCTCTATAAGCATACACGTCATGTCATAGTTCGTCATGTTGCGCAAACATGCCTTTTAGTTAAGTTGAAATAGTGGTCATTAATATGACACCATGACTTCTCAACTCAAATTGAGACCAAGCTGGTTGTCTTGATTTAAGGAAAGAGGTTTACTTCACAATAAAGTAGAATTGGATTCTCCAGAATAAATTATTGGCAGATTTAGGAAGTGAAGAAAGTCCTAAGTAGTAGTGAGACTAGTTTGCGCACCATTGAAATAAAAATGAGCTATTACCTAATATATTTGGACAGAAATATTCGAAAAAATATGGATGATCTCTTTCTATGTACAGGTCTGAAGATTAATGTTGACAAAAGCTTTGTCTTCTTTAGTCATGGAGCTAGCAAAGATAAAATTATTGGAATTCTTGGCATCAAGGAAGGCTCCTTCCCTCAAAGGTATCTTGGTATCCCTTTAGTCATTGATAAGCTATCTAGAATTAATTGTATCCCTTTGATTGATAGAATTAAGAGTAAACTAGATGGCTGAAAAGATAAAGAACTCTCCATGGTTGGGAGAGTGGAGTTGGTTCATACCACTCTTTATCTATTCATGCCTATTGGTCGAAAAATCTTCCCCTTTTGTTCTCCATCTGTGATGAGATTGAACATATTTTTTGGAATTTTATATGGGGTGATTCTGAGAAGAAAAATAAAGTTCATATTATTAAATGGTACTAAATCATCAAACCTAAAAAAGAGGGATGATTGAGTATTAAATGCATCAAGGAGGTGGTTAAATAGTCAACTATAATGCATGGTTGGAATATTGCAAGCAAGAACGACATTATTTCGATACCAAGCAAAGAAGAGACAAGATTAGTGCTGCTGAAGATGGACCCCATCAAGTCCCCTGGGCTGGATGGGGTGGATGCCAGATTTCTGTCAAAGGAACTTGGATCTGCTTGGCAAGTCAGTTTCACTAATGATTTCCAAATGTTTTGTAGGTATACCAATTGAAGGAAACATGGTGAACTCTATCCTTGTGTGGATTCCTAAGATACTAATGCCTAAAAGGTGTAATATCCTGAGGCCAATTTCATTGAACAAAAATGTAGGACTTAAGCTGCTACAAAAATAATAGTGGAAAGGATAAAGCCATTTCTACATACCTGGATCTCCCCTATGCAAAGTAGTTTTGTTCCCAAAAGGTGAATAACAGATAACATCATCTTGGTGAAAGAGTTAATGCACTCCATGAGGATAAGAATGGGGAGGCGTGCTGCTATGGAAATGAAGGTGGATCTCTCCAAAGCATATGATGGGATGGAATAGGGGTTTATTGTGGATACATTAAGGAGAATAGTTATACCGCACAATCTGATCATAATTATTATGAAGATCATCATGGTGGGGGAGATATATATTGCTTGGAATGGAGAAAACTTGCAACCGTTCAAGCCAACTAGAGGAGTTCGGCAAGGGGAACATTTGTCCCCATACATAGTTGTTTTATGCCTGGATAGGCTCAGCCATGCTATTACTAAAGAGGAGAGAGTAGGGAGATGGATACCCTTCCATGCCACTCTAAAAGGAGTTAGTATATCCCATATACGCTTTGCAGACGATCTGATACTATTTGGGGAAGCTACTAAGAGACAGGCAAGAGTCATAATGAGAGTTCTGAAGAAATTTGAGCAAGATTTAGGACAATCACTAGCCAAGGAGAAATCATCTCTCTACTTCTTGAAGAACACAACTATCCCGTTGAGGAGAGCGATCACTAAATTCACCAGGATAAGACAGACAAGGAATCTAGGGAAACATTTGGGTGCTCCAATTATACACGAACGAGCTACCAAAGACATGAATCTGGACACTGTCAACAAGGTGGAATCTAGAATATCATCTTGGGTGAATAGATCACTCTCTTTGGTAGGGAGGTTGACGTTGATCAGATCTATACTCAACACAATTCCTATATATACTATACATATAACATATCTCCCCCTATATATCTATGACAACATTGATCAAGTAGTGATGGAATTTCTATGGAAAGGGGCGTCAAGAAATAGCGACATCCATCTAGTGGCATGGGATAAAGTCATAGAAAGCAGCAGAGAAAGAGGACTGGACATGAAGTTGGCAAGGTGAATGGGGCGTTATTATAGAAAACTGGTTGGGACTTTATATCATAGTGGGAAGCGGAATGGAAAGAGGTGATGAAGGATAAGTACAATCATAAAATCAACCAAGGTCTGGCAAGTGCGTCACAACTATGTTGAGTAATATCAAGGGTACAAGCAGTGCTACTATCAGAGTCTGGGAAGATCATATTATCTGATGAGGACATGAACATTTGGAATGATAGAAAGGTGAAAGGAAACATGTGTCTGGTGATGAAAGGACCTACAGTGATACATGTGGAACTAAAGGAACCCGGTGTTAGATCAATGGTTGACCTTAGGGGAGAATGGGACGTCGAGTTAATTCACAATTGGTTCAAGGAGGAGTCTGCAAGAAATATACTGACCATGCCTCCACCTGATCCTGAGGCAGGATAGGATGAGTTAATCTACTTGAAGGATAGAAAAGGACACTTCACAACAAAGGTTGTGTACTGAAAACTATAAAGTGAACACTCTGTGAGTCTCCAGGATGGTGGAAGACACTGTGGAAACTAAAGGTACCCCAACGTTTCAAAACACTACTACGGATAGCCATGCATGGAGGAATCATGAAAAATGAGATGAGAACAAGGAGACAATTCACTGAGGATACTCAATGCCCGAGATGTCTAAACAACGCAGAAATGTTGATGAACACATTTGTCAATTATACTGAGATTCAAAAGGTGTGGGAGTACATTCAAGCGGTCACCAAAATTGAACTGGTCTCTACACATACTTTGGAGCGTGGATCACATTCAACCTACAGAAGAAAAAGGAAATTGCTGAATGGAATGCATGGATTGCCATCGCGCTGTGGAAATTTGGACTTATAGATGCAACATCATTTTTTAGGACACAAAGGTAGGATCGGAAGGCATATTTTCTGCAATCAAATAGGAAGTAAACATATGCAAGATTCCATTTGATAGGAAAGGAAGTAGGGGCACTGGGATGAATGCTATGGACCCAAGATGGAATACACCAGAACCAGGGCAAATCAAGCAGAATGTGGACGTTGTAGTGAAAAAGAAAAGGAAGATTATGTCAACTGGGTTTTTTATTAGAGACCATGAAGGATGTTGGCTTGGAGGAGGGTATGATAGAGGCACGATGTTGAACACTTGCTAGCAAAACTAAAAGCTATTGCGCATGGAGTCCAGGTGTGCATAGCAAGATTCACCAATTTTTTGGTGGGTCAGACAACAAAGGAGCCATCAAAATGCTGAATAATCAGGTGGTAGTACATGCTAAGTATAAAGAGGATTGCTTGTTTTTTAGAAAGCTAGTACCTTTCTTTGATGTATTAGAGTTTAGTTTTAGAAGAAGATCTTATAATAAGGTTGTGGATGCCATGACCAAGTGGTCTCTGAGTAGGAGGACTGAGAATTCTGAATATATGCCATCTAATGAAGTCTAGAATCCCAAGAAAAGGAGGGAACCAAGCCCCCTCCCCAAGACAGACCGAGGAAAGTGACCAGGACGTCAACAATGGATAATACCAAAGAAGAAGTAGCCACTGCCCTGAAGACGTAGCCACTGCCCTGAAGCAGTCACCCTGTGACTCAAAATGCCAGCAGTCCAGAGGACCCGATCCGACAGCCAGAATGGAACTGCAGTTCCTTTCATTTTCCTCCCACTTACGGAGAACCAATCAAAGCCTAAGGGAAAAATCCGAACAGTCGTTAAACTGACAGGCCAGGAGGTTACCTTGGATTGAAGGGAGCTCAAAGTAGAGGTGGGTGCACACTTTCTGGCGAAGAAATTGCAGAGGACGGCTCTCCAGGGAAGCGTCGTCGGTCTCTCTAGGGCAGCGTCGTCGGTCTCTCCAAGGTAGCTTTCTGGAGAAGTAGTGGGATGGCCGCGATGTGAAGGCCAGTGAAAACTACTGATCGCAGTAGGAGTACAGATGCTCTACAGTGCTCTGGGACGGCGGATGGAGCTCTGGGACGATGGACAGTTTGCGGTGAAAACCGCTGATAGCAGGAAGGAGTGAATTTTGGGGGAAACGGGCGCACGGAGGAAAAGAGGAAGCGCGGGTGTTGAATTGTTTTACACCTATTTATTAATTAGATTTATGCATGTAATATACATATACATGTACATATATGCAATGTATATGATTCATGTAGGTTAATAATTATTCTGCAATAATATCACATAAGGGTGTTAAATAATTGTTATTTCTGGATAAAAAAAATGAACCGGCCCAGGTTGTTTAACTGTCAATCTCGGACCCAATCTAAAATTGCATTTTTTTCGAGCAAAATAATTCAAAGTTGTATGTAAAATAGTAGATACATATATATAACATGTAAATATAGAGGTTGATTAGTTACTCTGTTATAATATCACACAGGGTGTTAAAAATTGGTTTTGAGTCAGTCAGTTTCGGGACAAAACATGGCCCAGTTAGAGAGTTCAATTGTCAGTGTCGGACCCAAATGCAAAACTAGATTTTAGTTGTTCGAATGGTATCTCAATTGAGAACGACCCAGATTGAAAACATTAGATTTGAAAGAAAACTCGGAGCCAGATTTGACAATGAATATAAAAAAATCTCTGATTAGATGTTCATGATTATATTTCGTGTGATATAATATTGGGTGGTCGGTTCTGGGTCAAAACATCTACCTAGAGTGAAAAAATTGCCAGTCCCATGACCACACAAAATTAAATTTGTTCAATCGACCACTCAAACTGAAACCAACCCATATTAAAAAAATTAAATCCCAAAAAGAACTCGGACCCATATTTGACAATAATTTTATATGAACAAATAATTATTTTATTACATGTTCATGATAAAATTCTATAATAAGAAATTGGGTTTAGCTCAGTTCTGGGTATATAAAACAAGTCAGAG